>OX421967.1:44431131-45887798 GCA_949128115.1 Anaspis maculata | reverse complement strand
TCAATTTCTCCCTAAAGCATATCCACAAGCTCTCTGTCAGCAGAACTATTCCAGAAGCTCAAACATATTTTGTACATACAGAAATTTATGCATGAAGCTCTTCAAAAGAATCTCAGTGGAGCTTTTAAAGGTAAGGAGCTTTAGATACAGATTGGACTGATCGGAGCACTCAAGCTCGACATTTCGAGCTTTCGGTTAGTCAAATCACGTAAATAACGTGAGTGATATTTGGAGCTTTTCAAATTAAATCTCATCTGGAATCGAACATTTTTACGCTAAAGCTCATGTCATACTTTCCTAGTGAAGCGCGAAAACGCAACTATTGCCAGTGAAGCAGGCGTTGCATTTCAAAGACAGTTTCTGCTGACTTTCGCTACACATCGAGCATTTTTAAAGATACCTTTGCCGAGTTTGGTGTCTGAAAGCGCAAAATTGTGAGACCAATTCAAATCTGGTCGAAACCATCAATTTTTTTTATCCATCTGAAAAATACCCAACCAAACAAAAACAAAAATTGCAACTGTGTTCTTCCACCGAGAACGTTTTTCGCTGCAACTGTACAAGCCATCTCGTATACACGAACGGCAGCAGCCAGCAGCGGCCAGTGAAGGGTCACTGCATAAAATATATCTTTTCGATGCATGTGACATCCCAAATGGGCGAGAGAGACGGGTGCACACATGCAAACGTACAAAACGCACTGCATACGCAACGTTGGCGTTGGTCCTGGTTTTCCCGCGTCCGCAAATTTCCAACCGCACGTCCTTGATTTTCCATCGGCAAACAACGTGCGCCGCGAACGCGGGCCCTAATGGGCACGCCGGATAGAGACGGGCATACAGGAGGCGCGAATCCAGCGTGCGTGGTATGCATCCACGGCCGGCGGCGATGTCTGATGTGCTGCCTATCGATGCGTGAGCCAGCGCAATTGCACTTGCACTCGGCAGGCGGGGGGACACAGGCTACTTGATGCGGGATGCAGATGATCCTTGAAATGGACGCGCGCTGATCGCAGGGTGCTGTGTGCGAACACTAACCTACCCTGATTCTCTGACGCTTGCTGTATCGCATTTTAACTCGCAAACTGCTTCGCATTTGTTTTTGTTCTTTTATTTTAAACGCTCACTCAAGTTTTTTTCTTCCAACAGCCTCCTGTTTACATCAATCCAAAATATTATTTGCATTTTTCGCTTGCATTGTCCATTAGATTTCAAAGCGGCAATAAACCGTGCCGGCTGTAATTGCGTTATTATGTCGCTGTCTATTATTACACAATTATTGTATTTAGTTCTATAGTGGTGGCGCTGATGGTGTCGCATTTATTCGAAATCGTGATAATTGCACGATGCACATTGCACATGGCCCTCAATCCAAATAATTTTATTGGAAATGCTGATGCCAACCTAACCGCTAGAGTATCTACAAACTGTCATCGTCAGCTGAAAAAAAAAATCCCAATAATAACCAATTCATGCATTATTATTAGATATTTGTATAACCATTTCTACATTGCCATATATCCAATAACGTCAACTTCTAAATGGATGTCATGAATTTATTTGATGAGCAATGAGCGTGAATATATTTCTGGAAATAATAATATTGACTGTGATGCATAATTGCGTACTTATAATGAGGTGGAAGATTTACAGGGTATGGCATAAAGTGGTCATATTATTATTCGAATACTGCACCATTATCTACAGAGTGTCACCAAAGTAGCGCGTTTTTTTTTTGTAGTTAATGGAAATGCTTCAAAATTTACAGAGAAATTAGCTGAAAGCTTTCGGATTCAGATACCTGATTGTTGAAAATACAACGCAAATTTGGATTTCGAATGAACATTTTTTCAAGTCAAAGCTTGAATGAAAAGTGTTCTGGAAGGGCAACTTCCGTACGTAACAGTTACCTTTGGGAGAGCTTTGAAGACAAATTAAGAAGACGTTTGGAACTCCGACAGAAATCTTGTTCGTTTGAGCTTAAAAATTCAAGTTCTGACATCTCAAAATGGAATTATACAGTTTTTCATTTTTTTTACCATTCCAAGCTTTCTGTTATTTGTTTTATTGCTTTCCAAGGAAGCTTCCAAGGAAAAAAGGTGTGCAACTGTCAGTGTTTTAAAGCTCGAAGCATGAAAGTTCTTAGAGACGAGAAGAACACCTGTCTGTGCCTGGTCGTATAACTATACAACATAAGTAATTAATTATGAAACATTGTGTGATTCCGTGACTATTACGGACGTTTGGAGAGCACTAATAATCGCAGCAAGATCCTGAAGTTGTTTATTGGAGAAAACGTAGACGGCGGTGACTTGGTTTTATAGTTTATTTCGCACTTAATGTTTATGTCGTTTATAATTGTATAATTTGTATAATGCGTATGAATGCATGTAAGCGTATGAGTGTAATAGACTTGAATAGTGAGAATAGGAGAAATAGGAGAAAAATAGGACGTTTTAAATTTGTGTCCACGTATTTATACACTTCCGGTGAACCACCCTCTCCCTGCCATCCTCTGCAAAGCAGGGTGCAAATAGAGCGGTACCAACACAAGGAAAGTGTAGGAACTAGAATACTGTACTATGAACCAGAAGGAACTAGGAGGAACCCGACATAGCCGGCCCCCTTGAACCCTTTGGGTTCAAAGTTTTATACAAATACAAAGAAAGTAAATGTGAAGTAATAACAAAGTGTGAAGAGAATTGAATGCCTTAATAACTAACTTACGTACTAAAGTTAGGTACAGAGATTAAAGCTAAAAGATTTTGTATACAAATTATTCACGAGAATATATGAAAAATAAACGAATTTTAGAGTCTTTGTTTATACAGATAAGATGTCGATTGTTTTTCACTTCTGAATGTTCGATTTTAATCGTCCTCAATAGGCAAACGGCATAGGTTTTTCACAGCGCGTTTTGTTTCACTGCCGTTTGGAAGTTTCACTGTAACCACTCTTACAACATCATCAGTTCCTGGGTGAAGTTTTGTGATGCGACCGCGAGGCCATTGTAGAGGTGGTTGATTGGTCTCCTTCAATAAGACAAGCGTGTCTATTTTCAGCTGGGATTGATCATCTCTTCTCCACTTGCTCCTTTGCTGGAGTTGACTCAGATACTCGTTGCTGAACCGCTTCCAAAAATGCTGACGCATTTTCTCCAGGTGTTGGAAATAGTTGAGCCGGTTTGTTGGTACATTGCATGTCAGATCAGGTTGAGCTGGTGCGGTTAGTGGCTCTCCAATTAGGAAGTGTCCAGGAGTTAAGGTTTCAAGGTCTGTAGGATCGTTGGTTAGGGGAGAAATTGGCCTTGAGTTTAATACAGCTTCTATCATTACTAAGAGTGTGTAGAATTGATCATAGTTTAGAATTGTTTCCCCGATTACTCTCTTGAGATGGAATTTGGTTGACTTTACTGCAGCTTCCCAAAGTCCGCCAAAGCTTGGACTTTTTGCAGGAATAAAGTGCCATTTAATTGGCTCGCTAAGCTTGTTTAAAACCTCTTGCTGAAAATGTTCGGATTTGGAAAAATTGTAAATTTCTTTGAGTTCTCGGTTTGCGCCGCGAAAGCACGTCGCATTGTCTGAATAAATATCGGTGACATTACCTCTTCTTGAGATGAACCTTTTGAGTGCATTTAAAAATGATTCAGTGGATAGACTAATGACTACTTCTAGATGAATAGCCTTTGTGGCCATGCAAATGAATACACAAATGTATGCCTTTGTTTGGGTTTTTGATCGCCCTAAGTTTGTTTTGATGAGGATTGGACCAGCGTAGTCTATGCCCACTTTCAAGAATGGTCGTATTAAATGAATTCGTGACTTTGGAAGATTTCCCATGATTTGATTTTGACTATTCGTTGGTTTGTTTCGAAAACACCGTACGCACCTATGAATTACTCTCCTTACTGTGCTACGGCCAGAGAGAGGCCAGTAATTTTGTCGAACTGCTGCCAAGGTAGCTTGAGCCCCAGCGTGTAAATGTTTTACATGTTCGCGGATTATGATTATGTCAGTGATATGATTTCGTTTAGGTAGCACAATTGGGAATTTTTTGTCGTAAGTGAGTTCTGAATTTACAATACGTCCACCTACTCTGATTAGACCGTTTTCGTCAATAAATGGATTTAATGGTAGTAGTTTGCTACCTGTGATAGGCTTGTTGTCTTTCAATTGATGAAGCTCTGAGGAGAATTCTTTGAGTTGTACGATTCCGAGAATCTTGTACGTCGCTTGCTTTATTTCAATAGAACTCAATGAACCCTTATGTTGTTTACGTTTACAATTTTGAATAAACCTAAGTACATAGGCCATTACTCGCTGTAGTTTGGTGAAAGATGAATGTTTGTGAAATGTTTCAAGCAAGTAGTTGTCGTCTTTGGCAGTTGTGTGAAAACATGCCTGTTTTCGTGTTTCAGGTATCTCGGATAATTCGTGGTTTATTTCAGAGTGAGACCATTCTTCCTTTGGCCGTCTCAAGAATTCTGGACCATGCCACCATAATTCTGATTCCTGTAATTGTTCAGGTAACATTCCCCGAGACACAATGTCCGCGGCGTTTTCGCTTGATTTAACATGATTCCATTGTTCGATTTTTGACTTAGACTGAATTATGGAAACACGGTTCGCCACGAATGTAGTCCAATTGCTCGGAGAAGCTGCTAGCCATGCTAAAACTATTGTGGAGTCTGTCCAAAGAAACTGTCTCGATATAGGTAAATTCAAAATTGATAAAGTTTTGTCAATTAATTCAGATAGAAGTACAGCACTGCATAGTTCCAGTCGTGGGATAGAAATTGTTTTGATTGGTGCAACTCGCGATTTAGAACATAAAATATTTGTATGAAAATGACCGGAGGAGTCTTTTATTCTGATGTATATACAGCAACCGTAGGCTTCCATTGAGCTATCACAAAAGCCATGGACTTCTATCTCGGTGGGAGTTCCAAATACTATGTTTCTGGGGATTTTGAATTTATTAATGAATTTTAATTGAGTGATACATTCACTCCACATTAGAGAAATGTCTGTGGGCAACTTTTCGTCCCAGTCAATTTTAGAAATCCAAATTTTTTGCATAATGACCTTAAGTTTAACAATGATTGGTTGTAGTAAACCAAGAGGATCGTATAAGCGACTGATTGTGGATAAAACAGATCTTTTAGTCGGAGTTTTATCCTCGTTTTGAATAATGTTTGATGAATATGATAACTGATCGGTTGTTTGATTCCAATGAATACCCAAAGTTTTTGTGAAATTGTCTGCATCTAGATTGATAATTGAATGTGGTTCTTTGTTTATTGATTTATCAAGAATTTCAGGTGCGTTGGAGGCCCACTTTCGCAGGTCAAAACCTCCACGCGCTAAAACTGTGGTTAGTTGTTCTCGAAGGACCTTTGCATCGTGTATTGAATTTGTTCCAGTGAGACAATCGTCCATAAAGAAATCTCTCTCTATTACAGAGCATGCCTCTGGAAAGTTTTGTTTTTCCTCAATAGCCAATTGACGTAATGTCCTCATGGCAAGGTATGGAGCACAATTTGTGCCGTATGTTACGGTGGATAGTTTGTATATTTCGATAGGTTTGTTTATATTTTCTCTCCAAAGAATTAATTGATAATTTGCGTCTTCATCATGCACTTTTATCTGACGGAACATTTTCGCGATATCAGCGCTCAGAACATATTTATAGGTTCGAAATCTGCATAAAATTGAGAATAGTTCTTGCTGCAAATTTGGACCTGTCATTAAAACATCATTGAGACTAAGGGGTTTTGAACCTTTAGCTTCGCCTTTCACACTGGCGTCGAATACTACCCTAGTGCTTGTAGTAGTTGAGTCTTTGAAGACTGCATGGTGTGGTAGGAAAAATGACTTCTCAGGGTCAATTGTTTTTTGATTTTTGATTTGTTCCATGTGACCCAGTGTGAGGTACTCGTTTAGAAATTTAGTGTACTCAAACTTGAGCTCTGAATTTTGACTTAACTTGTGCTCTAAGTTATAAAAACGTTTTAATGCGATTGCTTTGGATGAACCGAGTTCGTTTTTGTTTGATTTGAATGGTAGTCTTACCGAAAATCGACCATCGCATAGTCTTTGGTGTGTTTTTACGAAATGATTTTCACAAGCAATTTCTTCTTGCGATTTCGGAATTTCCAAATTTATGGTTTCGACTTTCCAGAAGTTTTCCATTGTCTCGTTAAGAGTGGATGAAAAATTGCAAGATTGTGCTTTGTTGCTTGTTTGGATGTTTTGAGGTAGAGAACCTCCCAGGATCCATCCAAATTCGGTGTTTTGGATGTGGGGGTGATCTCGATTACCCTTTATAAACCCGTTACAAATAATATCCCAGTAAATATCTGCACCCAACAGTAGATCTATTGGTGCCGAGATATTGAAGTTTGGGTCTGCCAGTTCGATGAATTGAGGAATTTTCATTTGAGAAATGGTGTACTGAGGTAAATTTTGTGTTAGACTTTCAACGGTGAGAAACTTGACCTTAGTAATAAATTTGTTTTTATTGTTATAAAGTTGTAAATCAGCACCTTTTTTGACATTAGTAATGGTGAGGCCAATACCTTGAATGGGAATATTTATTTCTTGTAGTGGAATTTCAAGAATTTTACACAAAGAATTACTGATGAATGAGCTTTGGGATCCATTGTCTAGGATTGCCCTACATGAATGGAAATGTCCTCTTTTGTCTTGAATTTTGACTAAGGCAGTTGAAAGCAGCACAGTCTGAATGGATTGAATGTTACTGTTTTTTTCAATTGAATGATGCACTGACGGAATGTCTTGGTTCGTATTGGTGATTGAATTGGTAGCTTCAGTAGCTGAATGTGAATTTGTGTGATTTTCATTTTGATTTTGATTATTTTGATGATGCAACAAAGTGTGATGACTCTTTTTGCAGTGTTTGCATTTGAATGGATTTTTACAATGTTGAACCGCATGATTGCTTCTTAGACAATTTATGCATAGCTTAGAGTTTTTACAAGCGTTGTATCTGTCTATGACTGACAGAGTTAGGAATTTTTCGCATTGATTGATTTTATGATTGGCACCTCTGCAGAATGCACAATTGAATTGTTTGTCTTGTTGATTTTGAGTAAAATAGATCACATTGGGTGACGCCTTTTTGTTGAATGAGTAATTATTATTGTATTGTTTTGAAGGATATTGATTATTCGAATTTACTTTATGATTGTTTGTATTAATTGACATGTTGTTTGTAGCTTCTAGTGATTCTAGCAGCTGACTTCTAGTTTTCAAAAATTCCAAAAGTCCAGATAATTTGGCTATATCCGTTTTGAGCGTGGCTTCATACTCGCGTTTGGTAATGAAGTCCAATTTTGATGTAATTATTGGTACGATAAGAGCATCGTAGTAATCGGCTGGATCCGTGATTATTGATTTTAGAGCTTCGATGTTTATAACCAAATCATCTCGAAATTTCTGTAAACTTGCGTGACTCTTATTTATTTGGGGATGGTTTATGATGGCACACACATGTTCTTGTACAGTTAGGCGTTTGTTGTCGTACCTTTCTTCCAATGTTTTGAAAGCAATGGGGTAATTGTTCTCGGTAACGGACAATGATTCAATTGTACGAGCGGCATCTTCTTTCAAACAAGATTTCAGGTAGTGAAACTTTTCAATATTGTTTAAACTGGGATCTCCATGGACTAGACTCTTGAATGTGTCATAAAACGACGACCATGTTGAATATGTCCCTTTGAAAATTGGCAGGTTTATTGTGGGCAATGGTAATTGCCTTTGTCGGCTATTACTATTACTTTCGGAAATCTGTTGTATTTGTTGTGTATTCGATTTTTGTACCTGAAGGGTAGAATTTGTTTGAATGTCTTTGATTGCGACAAGTGTATCGTAGTATTGTTTATCTACTGAATCGGTTTCTAACTCATGTTTGTCTTGATTAGATGATGGTGTGTCTATTAATTGAATTTTCATCTGAGTATCGGTGAAGCCATCGTATAGTTTATTCAGCTTTTCTACTCTCACATTTATTTGATTGATACCATCTTCAGCTTTGAAGTTCTTAACAAATGAAGCGAGTTTAGTTATTTGGCCTTTTATTATGCCACGTTTTTGGATAAGAGCAGTCAGCTCTTTCAGAGAGTCCTTTACTTTTTCGTCCGTCATTATGAATTTGATTTGGAGTTATGAGTAACTGTATTGAATTTGTTTATGAATCTGCGGAACGAATTAGTAATTTCGATTTTGTTTATTAGATTATTGGCAAAATACTTGAATTTAAGGTTTTATTTGCTTAATTTGATATGATTTAGCGAATTTGTTTTGATAGATGGCCTTGGATTTTAGTGGATTTTTATGGATTAATATGGATTGGATTATTGAGCCACTTACCAGTTAGACGTCTTCTTCTGCATGTATTGGATTAGCCGCTAGTTTATCCCTGGATTCACAATGATTTCGCAGGCGGATGGGCTGGATTTTTCTGGATCTGATTTCTGCTTCGATTATCGATTTCGCGTTTTACTTCGATAGCACCTATTTCCGGTTCGATATCCTGGCTCGACTGGACCAAAACTATGTGTGATTCCGTGACTATTACGGACGTTTGGAGAGCACTAATAATCGCAGCAAGATCCTGAAGTTGTTTATTGGAGAAAACGTAGACGGCGGTGACTTGGTTTTATAGTTTATTTCGCACTTAATGTTTATGTCGTTTATAATTGTATAATTTGTATAATGCGTATGAATGCATGTAAGCGTATGAGTGTAATAGACTTGAATAGTGAGAATAGGAGAAATAGGAGAAAAATAGGACGTTTTAAATTTGTGTCCACGTATTTATACACTTCCGGTGAACCACCCTCTCCCTGCCATCCTCTGCAAAGCAGGGTGCAAATAGAGCGGTACCAACACAAGGAAAGTGTAGGAACTAGAATACTGTACTATGAACCAGAAGGAACTAGGAGGAACCCGACAAACATAACAATTATCAATTTGAGCTTTTGAGAAAATATGAGCTTTCTTAAAAATCTCACTTTTTCTGTAAAACTAAGGAAAATCTGGGTTTTCAATAGAAAACGATTTGTCGACAATGAGTTTCCATAAGAATTTGAGCTTTGATAAGAGTCCGAGCTTTCAAATTGTTCTTCAAGGAGCCTGAGCTTCATAGGAACACGCTATGTCCTCAATTTATTCCATTTTTATATTTGACCTTTTCTGCTCTATTGTTTTCGAAAAATGTTACTCACCATGAAAGTCTTTTTTTTTAAGCCGAGCTTTTTCAAAAAAATCCAATCCTTCAGCTCTCTCAAAGAATCTGAGCTCTGGCCAAATATGAGATTTGAAAAACAAACAAAGCAACTGCAGACACAAAGTTCTCATGAATATCTTCTAATTTTTCAATTAAAAATCTTAAAAAATCTTGGAAAAACTCTGAAAGCTTCAAATGTTTCATAGCTCGCGGTAAAAAAGCTCCCAAAGTGCAGGGATATAGCCACAATTTAACGCACTACGCATACTTGGCTACTTGGCTTGTAATTAATTAACCGTTATTATTCTTGTTCCAGAATTAGAGCTTTGGAATAAAAGGCGACAGCTTCTGAGCTTTGGCAAGCCAAAAAGCGAATACGGCACAGAATTAGTGGATCCGAACCCTTTAAGAAACTGGATGTGCTAAAACTTTATTTCAGATCGAAAGAAAGCTGCTAAAAGCTCAACATAACATAATAGTAAATCTGAGCTTTTGCCAAAATATGAGCTTCCGTAAAAATTTTACCTTTCAATGTAAAAGTCTGAGTTTCCAATGTAAAAATCTTCAGCGACATATGATGAGTTTCTATGGAATCCATAAAGCTAGCCATGATAGCCATGAATGAGCTTTTTCCAAAGAATTCATGAGCTTTCAATCTTCAACTTCAAAGAAATCAGAACTTTCATTGGAAGAAACTTCGACGACTACTGCACTTCGAAAAGCATTTGAGCTTCTCAGGTTTCAATTTCAAACTCTAAAGTTTCAATGAAATTTGAGCTTCAAAAAAAAAATTGAGCTATCTTCAAACCTTGAAATATATAAGTTTTGAAAGAATCAAGTTCTGGTGGAGAATGAGCTTTTAAACGCATTGGGACAACTGCTAAAACAGAGCTTTCATGAATATCCGACCTTTCAATTTCTACCTTGATAAAGTGTTCAAGGAAATTCAAAAGCTTCAAGAAAAAATGTTTTGGCAACAAATTAGCTTTCCGAAACATCCGGGTTTTCATAACCTGCCGTTTGGAAAATTTGGGAAAAGAGCTTTCCAAAAATCATACTTCGGGTTACGAATGATAAGCTTCTCTAAAAATTCAGGCTTTCAGGGAAATATAAGCTTTTCCAAAATCCATAATTAGCTGCAAGTCCAAATTCCGAAAATTCCAACCCACAAGGAAGAAAGCTCCAGCTACGAATGAGGTCTCATTAACAATTGAGCTTTGGTAAAAAATTAAGACCTCCAAAAAACTAATCTTTCATGAAAATCTTAGCTTCTATAAAAATTTAAGTTCAAGAATTAGAGCTTTTGCGCAAGCTGAGCTTATTAAAAATCTTAACTTTCAATTCCAAACTTCAGGTATCTGAGTTCTCAAGGAAAAATGCTCCGGCCAGAAATAAGCTTCCCTGAGCATGTAGGCTCTCATGTTTTTTCTCGAAAATTTGACATTCCAATTTTAATTTCCGAAAAACTTGCATTTGGACGGATGCAGCCCGGCTTTTTCATGACTATTGCGAATACAATACTTATCTACTTGAGCAAAAGCTCCATGAGCTTTTCGGTATCTAAATTTTTGAAATTTGGAAGCTTCAAAACCTTTCCCGACCTACAAATAGATTTGAGCTTCCAAAGAAGTTCCGTGAAAATACAGCTTATGGACATATGCTCCAGGGAGGAATTGGAGTTTTGTTGAGCTTTTATTGTAATATTGACTATTGTCAAGGCTGAGAGAGCTTCCAAGAAAAATCAAAAAATTGACTTCTGACGAAAAGCGATTTGAGTTTTCTATAGAAGAGTTTCCACTAAAAGTTGAGCTTCGAATCTGAGCTTACAATTTTTTTAAAAGAATCTGTGCAAAAGTCTTGTTTTTTTTTTAATATCTGTGTCTTGTGATATCTGAGCGTCCTGAAAATCTGTTTCGAAAAATCTGAGTTTTCAACAGAAGAAGTTTTGGCGACAAACGAGTTTTCGAAAAAAAACTGAGCTCTTATTAGAAGATTTCAATTTTTTCTCAAGACAATCTGAGCTTCCTAGGTAAAAGGCTCTGGTCTCAAATTATTTTTCCATATCTGAGCTTCTTCAAACATCTCAATTTTTATGAAAGTCTGTGTTTTAAAAATATGATCTTCCCTTAAGAATGTGAGTATTTCTAAAAATCGGAGCTTCCATAAAAAAGCTCAGCATGAAAGCTTCTAGAGACGACAGAAATATTAGAATACCTGTTTGTGCCTGGTCGTAATTGCAAAATAATCATGAAACTTAACATGATATGTAATTATATATCTGAGCTTTTGCCAAAATATGAGCTTTCGTAAAAATGTTAGCTTTTCAATGCAAAACTCTGAGTTTTTAGTAGAAGAAGCTTTGATGACAGATGAGTTTCGATGCAAATTTGAGCTTTGATAAGAATCTGAGCTTCCAATTTTTCTCCAAAGACCTTGAGCTCCCTAGAAAAAAGCTCTGGCCTCGATAGATTCTTCATAATTGAGCTTTCCCGAATATCTTCGTTTTTATGACATACTGTGTTGTTTTTTTAAAATCTGAGCTTTCGTAAAAACGGAGCTTTCATAACAACTCATGAAAGCTCTTTGAGATGAGAATAATTATTGAACACCTGTCTGTGCTTAGTCAAAATAGATTTGAGCTTCCAAAAAAGTTCCGAGAAAATATAGCTTATGGATATGCTCCAGAGAGTAATTGGAGTTTTGTTGAGCTTTTGTTGTAATACTGACTATTGTCAAGGCTGAGAGAACTTTCAAGAATAATCACAAGTTGACCTTCGACAAAAACTTTTCTAACTTTTCATTCTTTCCTCTGAACAATGAGCTCTTTTAATAATACAAAAACTCTGGAAAGCTTCAAAACTTTCCAAAGCTCACTATGAGGAAGCTCCTAAAGTGCAGGGATGCAGCTACAATTTGACGCGCTACGCATACTTGGCTTGTTAATAATTAAACGTTACTATTCTTGTCCTAGATATTGGAGCTTTGTAAGAAAAGGAGGGAGCTTTTGAGCTTTGCCAAGCGACAAAGCAAATGCGACTCAAAGAACCAGTGATTCCAAACCCTCTAAAAATTAGACGTTCCAGAGCTTTATTCCAATTTGGAAGAAAACTGCAAAAAAGCTTTATTAAAAGCTTTCCGAAAGAAACTCTAGAGCTTTGGAAGCTTCGAAAAAATCCAATCTCGAAATGATATTTATTATTCACTCATACTTTATGGCAAGTTGCAGCTTAAATCCATGAACAATTTTCGTATTATATTCGCTTTTTTGCTTATAAGAGCTCAAAAGCTTCAGTTCGAAGCTTCAAAACAAAAGCTCTGTTTCTTTCCCAAGCTTCAATTCATTGTTTTAACTTTCTGGAAAAAAAGCTCCACAAACTTTTCTTTTAAAGCTAATAAAAACAACTTTTCTAAGTGAAGCTTGTTCTTTCTTCGCTCGGAAGCTTAAGATGTTTATTCAAAAGCTTCAAGTTTCAGATCAGTATATTTTTTCATTTTTATCACTAAAAGCTCTACATCTTTCTAAAAGCTCATAAAACTCCTATCTACATAATAATTTCTAGATGGAAGCTAGTGCCTTGCTTGCCCGAAAGCTCAAAAGCTCTTTTTTTTCTTGAAATACCTCATTTTCCGAATGAATGTCTCACTTTTCCCAAAAGCTTCCCAGTTTCTTCTTTGAAAGCTCAAAGCTTTTGTTCGCTAAATTTTCAGAAAGAAAGTTGCGCTCTTGTTTGCTCTAACGCAAAATCTCTTTCTCTTCTTCAAAATTTTTAGGTGTCCAGACCGGTATTTTTTCAGAATAAAAGCTTATTTTTCCAAAAGCTATCTAAAAAAGCTTTTGGCTGCGTCATTTTGAATTCGAAAATATACCTACACGATATTTCAGAAGCGTTCAGTACCTGCTCACAGGTGAAATATTGGTACATTTTTCAAAGAGCTTTTTCTCTTTGTACGCCAATAGTTCAAAAGCTTCGGAGCTTTTTGCAAGCAAAGCTTCGTTTTTTTTTGAAAGAAAAAAGCTCGACCAAACTATAGAAATTTGAGCATAAAAAAGGTCAAAAGCTTCCCCGCTATATTCAATTTGCTAGAAAACTTGTTTCAAATAGATTTCAATAGTTTTTAAATTTTACTCACTTCTGACACCTATAAAGTAGGTTTATCGCTAATAACGGCCTCGATTTTTGACTGGTCGATATTATAACCAAATATTTCTACATTGCTGCACAATTTTAATGAAAGCCGACTTCAAAGTAATAAACACGGAATTTATTAGGTAGATGGACAAGAATTTATATGACTGCAAATTATAATAACCATGATGCAAAATTATTTACATAATATACAGGGTGAAATGTACATATTATTCCAATGGCATCTCCCATCGCGCCCGAACGATGGAAATCGATGCCGGCCATGCATCGGACTCGCATGCACACTCACACGGTACGCATATGGTTTTAGGTATACAGCATGGGGAATTTAATTTAGTTTTGTTGGCTGCACTTCCGCGGAAAAAATGCGGGCCCAGCCGCCTGTGTGTACCATCTATCGGGATTGCAATAGATGAATTTGCATCCACAGCACTCGCGGACCGTATGTGGTGCGGGACGACCGAAATGCACCGCGTCGTCATGCCAACCCGCGGGTGGTGATACTTTTGATTGCACATATGGATTTTATACAAACTGGCGATGACCGATGGCATAATATTGGATATTGTTATTCCATTCCATCAGGGAGAGCTTTGTTATTTCGAATTATTCTGAACCTCTAATTTTTTTCACAAAAAAGCTCTGTAGTTGCATAGGTAGAGGATTGTGTAGAAAAATAGATACATATATATATGTATATGTATATATATGTATATGTATATATATATATATATGAAGTGCTGAGCTATTGTAGTCAAGAGCGAAAGCTTTGAGCTTTTTTTCATATGCAGCCCATGTAGCGGGATATCAAATTGAATCCGGGTTCGGGGTAACAAAAAGCATCGGTTTCCAGTTTGTTATGGAAAGTAAGGTTTTTGAACCAAAAGCTGGCAAGAAATACTTTTACATTAGGTATAATGAAAGGCGAGCTTTTGAAGCTTCCAAGTATTCAAGTTCGAGGTGGAAGGGGGCATCAATTCATAATAATTGCTAAGGAATTTTTGAGCCCACTTCCGAATCTGCTTGAAATAGATCAGGTGAGAGAAAGGGCTGCGAACGCTCTTCAAGCTTTTGCGGAGGAGATCAAAGCTCTCCTCTGCGGAGCAGAGCTTGAAAACTTTCAAGTACTCAAGCTCAGATGATGGTGAGCATAGGTTATTATAGCTCATTTCACAAGCCACATCCTGGCAAGGAATACTTTTCCATCGAGTATAATGGAAGGAAGTGGAACCTCTTGGAGCTTTCGCTGAGAAAAGCTTTGAAGCTTTCAAGTATCCAAGTTCGAGGTGAAAAGAGGCATCATTTCAAAATAATTGTAACGGAACTTTTGAGCCCACTTTCGAATCTGCCTGAAACAGATCAAGTAGCTAGGGCTGCAAAAGCTCTTCAAGCTTCCGCGAAGGAGAGCTTTGAATTCAAGTACTCAAGTTCGGATGATTAAGAGCATCGGTTGTTATAGCTCATTTTCTCAAGCCACATCCTGGCAAGTATTACTTTTGCGTTTATAATAGAGGGCAGTGAAAGCTCTTCAAGCTTTCGCGGAGAAAAGCTCTGAAGCCTCCAAGTATTCAAGTTCGAGGTGAAAGGCGAAAGGGGGCATCAATTTATAATAATTGTTGAGGAATTTTTGAGCCCACCTTCGAATCTGCTTGAAATAGATCAGGTAAGTGAGAAAGGGCTGCGGACGCTCTTCAAGCTTTCGCGGAGGAGAGCTTTGAAGCTTTCACGGAGCAGAGCTTAAAAACTTTCAATTACTCAAGTTTGGATAGTGGAAAGCATCGGTTTTTATAGCTCATTTCACAAGTCACGTCTTGCCAAAAAATACTTTTGCATTTATGATAGAGGTCAGTGGAAGCTCTTCAAGCTTTCGCGAAGAAAAGCTTTGAAGCTTTCAAGTATTCAAGTTCGGATGATGAAGAGCATCGGTTGTTATACCTCATTTTCTCACGCCACGTCTTGGCAAGTAATACTTTTGCATTTATAATAGAGGGCAGTGAAGCTCTTCGAGCTTTCGCGGAGAAAAGCTCTAAAGCTTCCAAGTATTCAAGTTCGAGGTGGAAGGGGGCATTCATAATATTATAATAACTGTTGAGGAATTTCTGAACCCACTTTCGAATCCGCCTTGAATAGCTCAGGTAAGTGAGAAAGAGCTGCGAAAGCTCTTCAAGCTTTTGCGTAGGAAAACCTTAAAGCTTTCAAGTACTCGAGCTTGGATGTTGAAGACATTGTTTACTGAAGCTCATTTATTCAAGCCACATCCTGGCAAAGAATACTTTCGCATTATGTATAATAAAAAGCACTGAAAGCTCTTCGAGCTTTCGCGAAGAAAAGCTTTAAGGCCTCTAAGTATAAAAGTTCGAGGTGATAAGGGGGCATCAATTTATAATAATTGTTAAGGAATTTTTGAGCCCACTTCCGAATCTGCTTGAAATATATCAGGTAGGTGAGAAAGGACCGCGGACGCTCTTCAAGCTTTTGCGGAGGAAAGCTTCGAAGCTTTCGCGGAGCAGAGCTTAAAAACTTTCAAGTAGTCAAGATCGGCTGATGAAGAGCATCGGTTGTTATAGCTCATTTTCTCACGCCACGTCCTGGCAAGTAATACTTTTGCATTTATAATAGAGAGCAGTGGAAGCTCTTCGAGCTTTCGCGGAGAAAAGCTCTGAAGCTTCCAAGTATTCAAGTTCGAGGTGGAAGGGGGCATTTATAATATTATAATAACTGTTGAGGAATTTCTGAGCCCACTTTCGAATCTGCCTTGAATAGCTCAGGTAAGTGAGAGAGAGCTGCGAAAACTCTTCAAGCTTTCGCGGAGGAAAACCTCTAAGCTCTCAAGTATTCGAGCTTGGATGTTGAAGACATTGTTTACTAAAGCTCATTTATTCAATCCACATCCTGGCAAAGAATACTTTCGCATTATGTATAATAAAAAGCACTGAAAGCTCTTCGAGCTTTCGCGAAGAGAAGCTTTAAGGCCTCCAAGTATAAAAGTTCGAGGTGATAAGGGGGCATCAATTTATAATAATTGTTAAGGAATTTTTGAGCCCACTTCCGAATCTGCTTGAAATATATCAGGTAGGTGAGAAAGGACCGCGGACGCTCTTCCAGCTTTTGCGGAGGAAAGCTTTGAAGCTTTCGCGGAGCAGAGCTTAAAAACTTTCAAGTACTCAAGATCGGCTGATGAAGAGCATCGGTTGTTATAGCTCATTTTCTCACGCCACGTCCTGGCAAGTGATACTTTTGCATTTATAATAGAGAGCAGTGAAAGCTCTTCGAGCTTTCGCGGAGAAAAGCTCTGAAGCTTCCAAGTATTCAAGTTCGAGGTGGAAGGGGGCATTTATAATATTATAATAACTGTTGAGGAATTTCTGAGCCCACTTTCGAATCTGCCTTGAATAGCTCAGGTAAGTGAGAGAGAGCTGCGAAAGCTCTTCAAGCTTTCGCGGAGGAAAACCTCTAAGCTTTCAAGTATTCGAGCTTGGATGTTGAAGACATTGTTTACTAAAGCTCATTTATTCAAGCCACATCCTGGCAAAGAATACTTTCGCATTATGTATAATAAAAAGCACTGAAAGCTCTTCGAGCTTTCGCGAAGAGAAGCTTTGAGGCCTCCAAGTATAAAAGTTCGAGGTGATAAGGGGGCATCAATTTATAATAATTGTTGGGGAATTTTTGAGCCCACTTCCGAATCTGCTTGATATACAGGGTGTTTCGCAATTACGGTTACAAACTTCTAGGGGAGATTCCCTATCAAAAATGGACCAGGAAAAAATATAACTTTGATGTCCTAAAATGCTCCGTTAAAAAGATACAGGGTGTTCAAGTTAACTTTTTAAAATCGATTTTTTGACATAACTTTTGAACTGTTCAACTGATTATGTTCAAATTTATTACAAAGGATACCAGAATAGCTCTCTATTGAATAACACCAACGTGTTTAGAAAAGAAATATCAAGGGCGTAGATAATGGGGGCTGTCTCCATATTGGCCCCCCTATTTTTCACCTCTTCAACTATTTTCTCAAATTGTTCTGATTTTTGGTTTCTACGTCCAATTTAGAAAAAAAAGTTACTTCTGCAAAATTTTGATAAAAGGCTTCATTTCTGAGATATTTGGGTTTGAAACTTTGAAAAACATCTCGAAATCGCCACTTTCAATGAGCCCAGTTTTGTTTTTCCCGAAAACTTCTAGTTTTTTCAGAAAAATAGTGGTTTATCAACTTAGAAATTCTAGTGAATCTATTTCTGCTAAGAAATCATGAGTTTTTTTTAATTCTAATTTTTAGGCCTTTGAAAGTGGCAATTTCGAGATGTTCTTCAAAGTTCCAAACCCGGATATCTCAAAAATGAAGCCTCAAATCAAAATTTTGCAGGAGTAACTTTTTTCTTTAAATTGAACGTAGAATCCAAAAATGGAAACAATTTGAAAAAATAGCTAAGGGTGTAAAAAATAGGGGGGGAAATACGAAGACACCCCTCATTATTTACCTCCCTGAACTTTTTTTTCTCAACACGTTGCTATTATTCGATAGAGACTTATTTCAGCTAACTTTGTTCAAAATTTGAACAACGGTTGAACGGTTCAAAACTTGTGTCAAAAAATCAGTTTTAAAAAGTCAACTTGAACACCCTGTAACTTTTCAACGGAGCATTTTAGGACATCAATGTTATATTTTTTCCTGGTCCATTTTTGACGAGGAATCTCCCCTAGAAGTTTGTAACCGTAATTGCGAAACACCCTGTATATCAGGTAGGTAAGAAAGGACCGCGGTGCTCTTCAAGCTTTTGCGGAAGAAAGCTTCGAATCTTTCGCGGAGCAGAGCTTAAAAACTTTCAAGTACTCAAGATCGGATGATGGAGAGCATCGGTTATTATAGCTCATTTTTTTAGCCACATCTTGACAAGGAATTCTTTTTCATCAAGTATAATGGAGGGGAGTGAAAGCTCTTCGAGCTTTCTCCAAGAAAAGCTTTGAAGCTTCCAAGTATTCAATTTCGAGGTGAAGGGGCATCATTTTATAATAATTGTTACGGGCTTTTTAAGGCCACTTTCGAATCTGCCTGGAACAGATCAAATAGCTGGGAGGGGTTTGCGAAAGTTCTTTAAGCTTTCGTGAAGGAGAGCCTTGCAGCTTTCAAATACTCAAGTTCGGATGATGGAGAGCATCGGTTGTTATAGCTCGTTTTCTCAAGCCACATCCTGGCAAGTAATACTTTTGCATTTATAATAGAGAAGAGGAGTGAAAGCTCTTCGAGCTTTCGCGGAGAGAAGCTCTGAAGCCTCCAAGTATTCAAGTTCGAGGTGGAAAGGGGCATCAATTTATAATAATTGTTGAGGAATTTTTGAGCCCACTTTCGAATCTGCCTGAAACAGATCAAGTAGCTGAGAGGAGACTGCGGAAGCTTTCCAAGTTCTCGCGAAGGAGAGCTTTGAAACTTTCAAGTACTCAAGTTCGGATGATGAAGAGCATCAGTTAATATAGCTCATTTTCTCAAGCCAAATCCTGGCAAGTAACATTCATAATAGAGGGCAGTGGAAGCTCTTCGAGCTTTCGCGGAGAAAAGCTCTGAAGCCTCCAAGTATTCTAGTTCGAGGTGGAAGGGGGCATCAGTTTGTAATAATTGTTAAGGAATTTCTGAACCCACTTTCGAATCCGCCTGGGATAGCTCAGTTAAGTGAGAGAAGACTGCGAAAGCTCTTCAAGCTTTCGGGGAGAAAAGCCTCAAAGCTTTCTAGTACTCGAGCTTGGATGATGAAGACATTGTTTACTCAAGCTCATTTATCCAAGCCACATCCCGGCAAATAATACTTTCGCATCATGTATTCATACTTTCGCATAATAAAAAGCACTAAAAGCTCTTAGAGCTTTCGTGAAGAAAAGCTTCGAGGCCTCCAAGTATAAATTTCAAGTTGATAACGGGGCATCAATTTCTAATAATTGTTGAGGAATTTTTGAGCCCACTTTCGAATCTGCTTGGAATAGATCAGGTAGGTGAGAAAGGGAGGAAAGCTTTAAAGCTTTCGCGGAGCAGAGCTTAAAAACTTTCAAGTACTCAAGTTCGGATGATGGAGAGCATCGGTTATTATAGCTCATTTCACAAGCCACATCTTGGCAAGGAATACTTTTTCTTCAAGTACAATGGAGGGGAGTGAAACTTCTTCGAGCTTTCGCTAAGAAAAGCTTTGAAGCTTCCAAATATCCAAGTTCGAGGTGAAGAAGGGCATCATTTTATAATAATTGTTACGGAATTTTTGAACCACTCTCGAATCTGCCTGGAACAGATCAAGTGGCCGAGAAGGGACTGCGAAAGCTCTTCAAGCTTTCGCGAAGGAGAGCTTTGAAGCTGTCAAGTGCTCAAGTTCGGATAATGAAGCGCATCGGTTATTGTAGCTCCTTTCCTCAAGCCACATCCTGCTGAGGAATACTTTTGAATTGGGTATGGTATCATCGAAGGCAGTGAAAGCTCTTCGAGCTTTCCTTGCAGAGGGAGCTTTCAAATATTTGAGCTCGAGGTAAGGAGAGCATCAGTTATTGTAGTTTACTCTCCAAATCACATTCTGGTGAAAAAATACTTTTGCGTTAGGTATAAAGGAGAGCTGACAAAACTCTTCGAAGCTCCCTGCCAGCTTTCGCGGAGGAGCGCTTTGAAGCTCTCAAGTATCCATGTTGATGATGAATTGCATCGGTCATTATAGCTCTTTTTTTTAAGCCAGATTTTGGCAAAAATACTTCTACATCAAGTATGCTAGAGGGCTGTGAAAGCTTTCTGAGCTTCCACGGAGAAGTGCTCTGAAGCTGTCAAGTATCTAGGTTCAAGGTTGTGAACAGCGTCAGATTATTATAATTAATTTTCAGCCCAAAATCTAGTAAGAAATACTTTTGCATTAGATATGAAAGAGGGCAGCGAAAGCTCGTCCAGCTTTCGCAAAGAAAGGCTTCGAAGCCTCAAAGTATTCAAGTTCGAGGTGATGAGGAGCATCAATTTATAATTTATGGTGCTATTCTGTAAAAAATAACATTCCATAAACGCTCTGTTATGTAAAAATACGTGTCGGCCCTTGGCTGTTGCCTAGGTAATAACAACGTAACAGAGCCTTTATGGAATGTAATTTTTTAGAGAATCGCACCATTAGTTCTTTTCAAGCCCACATTCGAGTCTGTTTGTAATAGGTGTTCTGATAGGTGATGGTGTGTTGCGAAAGCTTTCTGAGCTTTCTCGGAGAAGAGCTTTGAGCTTTCGATTATCTAAGATTGGGGCGATGAACAGCGTCAGATTAACATAGTTGGTTTCAAAAACAAAACTTGGAAAAAGATACTTTGTATTAGATATACTAATACAGGACTGCAAGGGCTTAGAAAGTTCTCCAAGGTTCCAAAAGTAGGGCTTTTGAGTTTTCAAAGTATATCAGCTCGAGGTGATGAGATTTTTAAGCCCACCTTCGAGTTTGTTCAGAATAGCTCTAGTTGGTCATGGAGGGCTGCGAAAGCTGCACAGTTTCTTGAAAGCTCCACAGTTTTTCAAAGCTTGTCGAGCTTTTGTCCGCTAAGCTTTAAAACGAAAAGCTTGCGCTTGTTTGCTCAGAAGCGTGAAATTTCTTCTTGAAAAGCTGTCATTCCGTGGAAGTACTTATTTCACAATAAAAGCTTCATTCTCGTTCGGAAAGCTTCGCGGGTTATTTGGAAGTTCATGGATCTTTTGCCATTCAACTTTCAGATGAAAATCTTGTGCCTTGTTTGCTCAAAAAAGTCAACTTCCTCCAACTTTGTCCAGAAGCTCTGATTTTCCTAGCCAATAAATCGAAAAAAGAACAGCTTTTGTAGGCTTCACAATTTTTTGAAAGCTTCAAAGTTTTTTGAAAGCTCATCAAGCTTTTGTCCGCTGAAATTTAGAACGGAAAGCTTGTGCCTTGTTAGCTTAAAAGCTCAAATCTCCTTCTTGAAAAGCTGTAATTTCGTGGGAGTACCTATTTTACAATGAAAGCTTCATTCCCTTCCGGAAAGCTTCGCGAGTTGTTTGGAAGTTCATGAATCTTTTGCCATTCAACTTTCAGATGGAAAGCTTGTGCCTTGTTTGCTTGAAAAAGTCAATTTCCTTCAACTTTGTTCAAAAGCTCTAGTTTTCCTAGCCAATAAATCAAAGAAAAAACAGCTTTTGTAGGTTTCATCATTTTTTGAAAACTTCACAGTCTTTTGAAAGCTCATCAAGCTTTTGTTCGCTGGAATTTAGAACGGAAAGCTTGTGCCTTGTTTCCTCAGAAGCTCGAAATTTCCTCTTGGAAAGCTGTGATTTCGTGGGAGCACCTATTTTACAATAAAAGCTCCATTCTCTTTCGGAAAGCTTCGTGGGTTGTTTGGAAGTTCATGAATCTTTTGCCATTCAACTTTCAGATGAAAAGCTTGTTCCTTGTTTGCTCAAAAAAGTCAATTTCCTTCAACTTTGTACAAAAGCTCTGATTTTCATAACCAATAAATCAAAGAAAAAAACAGTTTTTGTAGGCTTCACAGTTTTTTGAAACCTTCACAGTTTTTCAAAAGCTCATCAAGCTTTTGTCCGCTGAAATTTAGAACGGAGAGCTGATGCCTTGTTTGCTCTAAAGCTCAGAATTTCTTCTTGAAAAGCTGTTATTTCGTGCAAGTACCTATTTTACAATGAAAGCTTCATTCTCTTCCGGAAAGCTTCGCGAGTTGTTTGGAAGTTCATGAATATTTTGCCATTCAACTTTCAGATGGAAAGCTTGTGCCTTGTTCGCTCAAAAAAGTCAATTTTCTTCAACTTTGTTGAAAAGCTCTAATTTTCCTAACCAATAAATCAAAGAAAGAACAGCTTCTCTAGGCTTCACAATTGTTTGAAAGCTCAGAGGTTTTTTGAAAGCTAATCAAGCTTTTGTCCGCTGAAATTTAGAACGGAAAGCTTGTGCTTTGTTAGCTTAAAAGCTCGAAATTCCTTCTAGAAAAGCTGTAATTTTGTGGGAGTACCTATTTTACAATGGAAGCTTCATTCTCTTTCGGAAAGCTTCGCAGGTTGTTTGGAAGCTCATGAATCTTTTGCCATTCAATTTTCAGATGAAAAGCTTGTGCCCTGTTTGCTCAAAAAAGTCAATTTCCTTCAACTTCGTTCAAAAGCTCTAATTTTCCTAACCAATAAATCGAAAAAAGAACAGCTTTTGTAGGCTTCACAATTTTTTGAAAGCACCAAGGTTTTTTGAAAGTTAATCAAGCTTTTGTCCGCTAAAATATAGAACGGGAAGCTTGTGCCTTGTTAGCTTAAATCTCGAAATTTTTTCTGGAAAAGCTGTAATTTCGTGGGAGTACCTCTTTTACAATGAAAGCTCCATTCTCTTCCGGAAAGCTTGACGAGTTGTTTGGAAGTTCATGAATATTTTGCCAATTAACTTTTAGATGAGAAGCTTGTACCTTGTTTGCTCATAAAAGTCAATTTCCTTCAACTTTGTTCAAAAGCTCTGATTTTCCTAGTCAATGAATCAAAGAAAAAAACAGCTTTTGTAGGTTCCATCATTTTTTGAAAACTTCACAGTTTTTTGAAAGCTCATCAAGCTTTTGTCTGCTGAAATTCAGAACGGAAAGCTTGTGCCTTGTCTCCTCAAAAGTCCAAAATTTCTACTTGAAAAGCTGTAATTCCGTGAAAGTACTTATTTTCAAATAAAAGCCCTATTCTCTTTCAAAAAGCTTCGCGGGTTGTTTGGAAGTTCATGAGTCTTTTGCCAATTAACTTTCAGATGAAAAGCTTGTGCCTTGTTTGCTCGAAAAATCGATCTCCATCTTATTTCTTCGATGTCTCCGAAAGTTTTCTGTAAGCTGCACAGGCTCAAAACTCGGCTTAAAAGCTCGTAATTTCTTCTTGAAAAGCTGTAATTCTTCGGGAGTACTTATTTTACAATATAAGCTTCATTCTAAGCTTCACAATTTTTTTAAAGCTTCACAGTTTTCCCAAAGCTCATCCAGCTTTTGTCCGCTGAAAATTAAAACAGAAAGCTTGCGCCTCGTTTGCTCAAAAGCTTGATATTCCTTATTGGAAAGCTGTAATTTTGTCCAAGTATCTATTTTACAATGAAAGCTTCATTCGTTTTGGAAAGCATCGCGGCTTGTTTGGAAGTTCATAAACCTTTTGTCATTTAACTTCCAGATGAAAACCTTGTGCCTTGTTTGCTCGAAAAAATCAATCTCCATTCATTTCCTTCAAAAGTTTTCTGTAAGCTGCACGGTTTTTTGGAAGCTTCGTAGTTTCTTGAAAGCTTATCAAGTTTTGTCCGCTGGAATTTAAAACAGAAAGCTTGCACCTTTATGAGCTTTTGCTGAATACACAATAGTTTAGCAATAAAAAGCTTGAATAAGAGCTTTGACTACTTCTATAATCTTAAGTCGAAAGTTTTCTCAAAGGAAACTGACGATTATTTGCGACAAAGTCGAGCTTCAGTCGACGTTGGAAATTTTGGAAGCATGAGCTTTTGAAGCATTTCAGTTACCTTAGCTCTCCAAGACTCTGGAGTCTGGACTTTCTTCGCTGGGGACTCATGATATCTATGTCTAAATTTAGGTTGAAAGGTTGTGCCTTGTAATCAATGTTTAGAATTGAAGCTGGTGTTTTGTTTGTTCTAAAACTCCAAATTTCTCTTTTCTCACAAACAATTTTTTTCAAAAGCTCCAATTTTCCGAGACTGTTTTTTCCAGAATAAAAGCTTTCAAGCTTAGTTGTGAAAAGCTTATCAGGCAGTTGTTCATTATTAGTTTTCCAGTTTTGTTCATATTTCAGCAAGCTTGTACTTTTGCTTGTTCAGAAACTTGAAATCTCAAGGATCAGTCAATTTTGGTTACTTTTTTCTATCAGAATGAGAGCTTCACGCAGTTTTTCTGCAAAAAGGATTTTTTCGAAAAAGGCATAAAGCTCTTTTGGTCTTCATTTAGACGAAAACTTGTGCCTTGTTTTTGTGAAAGCTTACAGTTTCTTCTCTTCCTTAAAAGCTCTTATTCTTCATGAAGATTTATTCCATCCTTCTTTGTAACGCTTCGCAGGTTTTTCGACATCTTATGAATTCTTTGCTACTAAATTTCGAAATGGAAAAACTTGTGCCTTGTTGCTTTGTTTCAAAGCTCAATATTTTTCTTTTCTCCAAAGCTCAAAAGCTCTATTTTTTCGGGTACCTCTATCTGTATCTCCGGTATTCAGCATTTTTGAATTACGTCTCGTTTCCTGTCTACTCTTTTCCGATTCCCTATCAAAAGACAAACTTCCACACTTGAACTCCGGATACCCTGTATATTACGCCACCCTCTGGACGCGTCCATCGAAACTGGTGGAACAGATATAGACTAAATTTGCATCTGAATGGGCGAATGTTCGATGACGGACGAATCGATAACTAATCAAGAAAATGCAAATTGCAAAATATAAAATTAATTCGAAGGCAAAATGAAGGAATATAAAAGAGAGAAAAGGACGAGGGCAAGGACATCATCGGGGACTATGCACACAGTGCGGAGCCTGCTGCCGCTTCTGCCGGTTCTCAGCATCGTTCTGAATGGGACGGACGACGAGAGGGTGATGGTCGTGAGATTGGTGGAAAAGGGTCGCTTGCTCGCGGAAAAATCGCAGAGGGTGGTGGCGGTGCGAAAACCCCCGGAAAAATTAGATGGCGCATCAGGCGACATCACCAAGGGGCGAGAAAAAGGGGCGAGAAAAAAGCTTTTTAAAGAAATACCCCGGCGTTTTAAACACTTGAGGGTCTTGACTGCCATCCCGAGGGAGCGGAACTCTGCGGAATAAGCGACCCTTTGAAAAATCTCTTATACAGGGAAGGGTAACGCGGTGGTAAATGGGTCGTGTATAAAAGGGTTGTTGGCTGTTTTTTCTCTTATTTTCTTGTAGTTTTCGGACGTGTCTCCGATGTAGAGAGGCTGTATGCGTGATAATTTATGTACACCTGTCCATGGCAAACACTGAGGGTTTGCAATATTGGGGGCCGACTTCCAGGGTCGTACTGAGGTTAATTAGTTACGGTCTAGGTCACTAGACAAGGTGCAATATTTACCTACATGACGCCCGGATCTGGGTAACGCAAGAGAAGTTCGAGGGACATTACCGGGATTGTTTGCTCAATTCAGCGGTGTCAGCTATATCTACAAGGTGTCTCGAATGTAACGCTTTCCGACAGCAGTAAGCAATCATCTGTGAAGCCCACAGAAAGTAGCCGCACAGAGAAACAACAATATTTTGATTCATTTTCGGAATTATGGAAGGTCGAAAAGTGGGACTTGAGGCAAGGAAAGCTTCTGAACTTGAAGCTTCAAGCTTTAAGATTTTGGTTGAGCTTTGAATCTAATGCTTTTTTATTTACGAGTTTTGTGAGCTGTTAAATGAAAATCAAGCTCCCAGGAAAAAGGGCAAGCTCTTATTCTGGAAAAAGTTTGGTCTGCAAAATTCGAATATTGGAAAAAAAGTTGATGTGAGATTTTGAATTTTCGTGCAAACAATGCACAAGCTTTTCAGTCAAAAACTAAATGGACAATAACTTTTTGAGTTATCAAATAAAACCGTGGAGAATTGAATTTTTCATTGAAATGTTTGTTCAAAAAAATTAAGCTTTTGAAGAAAGGGGAAAAAACTTTGCGCTTTAGAACTTCAGAGATTCAGAAAACTGTTGAGGTGGCCGGAATATTGGTCAAATAACACAACTTTCCTTCAGTTTCAGTAACCTTATTGTCTGGGGAGGATTACCATTCAGGTCTCTTTTGGTAGCTATAACAAGAATGGTCTTCAACTTAACGAGCTCAAATTTTGAATTTTTGGAAGAAATGTCAATTTCTGCAAATTATTTTCCAATAATTTGAAATTTGAGCTCGTTAGATTGAAGACCATTCTTGTTGCTTTCAAAAAAAAACCTAAATGGTGAATTTCTTCTAGAGAATAACTGAGAAAAACTGTGTCATTTGACCAATATTCCGGTTACCTCAATAAGCTTCTATTATGAGCTACAGCTTGTTGGCTATGAAATTGAAACTTTCAAGCAAATTAGGAAAAAGTTTCCCTTTAAAAAAATTCAGCAGACAATGAATTCATAAGTTTTACAAAAAAACTGAAGATATAAAATTCTTTTGGGTTTTTGGGCAAGATGTTAAAAAACAGTGAAATTGTATATTTTACGCAACGTTTCGCCGAATAATATCGGCTTCGTCAGGCTAAAATTTATTATATAATCAATTTAAAACTTACAATTTAATAGTCAATAAACATTAACGAGACCTTACCGAATAATACGTATAAAACTTGAAAAATGTGTAAAATGTCGAAAAAAATTGAGTTGTTGATAATTGAGAGATATAACAATGAAAAATTCCTATGGGATTGAAATGAAGATGAACTTGTGACTTTCCTTTCGCACGGGTGAGCTCAGGATGTGCCAGAAAAACTATTTCTGAGGGAAAAAAGTTGAAAAAAAAATCCTGAAATATTGACTTATTTGAACTCAACATCGAAGAAAATTTTGGGAATCGCCGATGCAATGCCTCACGTGGATAATTCTAATCTGGTACTATGGAAACAACATACTCAATAATGGTTGATCGATAATAAGGTATTATTGTTAAGAATGACGTTAGTTGATCATTATTATTACCTATTCAACTAAAATTTATAACTAGAGGGTACAAATACAGTTAGATAGGTAACCCGAGTGGATAATTGCGACCATCAACCAAACATAAAGGTCCTTACCTTATGTAATGGACAAAGAGACGAGGAAAGGGAGTAACTCGGGGCATCATCAGTTGAGGTTCACACTGACAAATTATTTATTTTCACCTCCGATTATTGCTAAAGGAGGAGTGTTTACATAGAAACATTTTCGCTTATCGTTAAACTATTGTTGAATCGTATGTCTCATCAACAGATGGAAAAAGAAACCCATTAGTCCCACATATGTTTGGGCTAATTTTCATTATTTTTTTCCTCGTAGGCCATATAGCTTTTTGAATTATTTTCAAGCACATGAAGTCAAGTTTTTGGGGCCCCATAACCCCTTGAAAGGAAAGTCATAAGTTGTGAATCACCTTGTATAATGCAAAAATTTTTATGATCTAATCGTAACACCTCTCAAGATTAAATTCTTATATACATCACTTAGATTTTGCGTGTCAGTTCAAAAATTAACAGAAAAATTATGTTTTTGACTAAGAATCATTTCAGAAACTAATCTTTTTTCATAATTAATCTCTTGGTCTAGAATTTTGACATTTTCAAAATCAAAATTATGGCCTAGATCTTACTTATGGTTCGCTAAAGCTGTCAAATTATTTTCATGTAAATTATGTGTTTTGCAATAATTTTTATGGTTATTCATACGTTTAATAAGTTTTTGTTTGATTTGACCAATATATAACATTTAGTACAATCAGAACCATTGATTCTATACAGGGTGTTTCAGATTTAATCGATCAAACTTTGGGATGAGACTCTCCTCATTTTCTTGATTCAGAAAAATATAACATACATGCCTGTCACTCACTTCCCAAGAAAAATATAGGGTGTCAAAGTTCCCTTTTTTCGATTTTAAAAGTTGGTAACTTGCTAACTATTCAACCAAATTAGCTCAAATTTTGCGGAGGCTTGTTTTTTCGGAAATATACTCCTACCTGCCAAATTTTGCAAGAATCTGTTGAGTGGCGTATGAGTTATGGGGGGGTCATAATTTTTAAAGGATCTTCAGATGTTTCCAAATTAATGATCCCCCAAACTCTTACGCCACTGATCAGATTCTTTCGAAATTCAGCAGGTAGGTAGATATTTCTGACATACCATGCTTAAATGGTTAGCAAGTTACCAATTTTTAAAAATCGAAAAAAGTGAACTTTGACACCCTGTATCTTTGTTAGAAAGAGAGTGACAGGCACGTATGTTATATTCTTATGAATCAAGAGGATGAGGAGAATCTTACCCCAAAGTGTGATCGATTAAAATTGAAACACCCTGTATATCAAACTTAATTTATCATAATCTTGTATTTTGTCTTTTATTCTACTGTAAAAATTACTTATTGTTTTTTTGTTATAAAACGTAATTTTCAAATCATCTTTTTATAAACTTTTTTGTAAATTAAAAGATAAATCATTAACTCCGATTATGGAAAAATAAGAAGTGTCAGTTGTATTAGGTATTAGAACTCTCCTTATATCATTATCAATATTACTATTATTAAATAAAATTCTATTAATTTAATCTCTCAGATTGAAATTCTTCAACCAAAATTGTTCATGACTAAGTTTTTCAATTTTTGTTTTCATCATTTTGATAATATTAATTTTTTGTCTGGAATCATGATTTGATTGAAAATGAAGAAATCTATTTGAAGCAATTGGTTTATGATACCAATCTGTAATTAAACTATTGTTACTATTTTTAATGACTAATGTATCTAAAAAAGGTAGTTTATTTTCATTTTCAATTTCAATCGTGAATTTCAAACTATTATAATATTTATTGAAAAAATAAGTGTTGTTTGTTGTTGATCATTCGGAATAGCTGTAAAAATGTCATCAACATAACAGTATAGAAATGAAACTGAAAATGGTAGTTTCTTAACACCAGATGTCAGTAGATCATGCATAGCTAAATTTGCTAAAATTGGAAAAACTGGATTACCCATCATTGAAGTTCCAAAAATTTGTGAGTAAAATTTACCGTCGTATGAAAAATAGCTCGAATAAAAAAGATATTGGATTATATCTTTGAAAAATTGTAAATCAATTTTGGTGAATTCAGAAATAAGTTCCCATTATTTCTCAATTAATGATTGGATCAATTCTACCGTTACAATAGTAAATAAAGATATTACATCCAAAAAGATTAATATGTAGTTAGGTGGAAGTACAACATCAGTAACTTTATCAACAAAGTTTTCAGAATTTTGTATATCATATGAAAAATGAGGTAGAAGACCATTAAGAATTTTTGTTATAAATTTTGATAATTTATAAGTTGGAGAGCCAATACAAGATACTACAGGACGAAGTGGTAAACTGTTCTTATGTGCTTTTACCAAACCATATATTTTAGGTGGGAGACCATTATGAGATATTAGTCTCTTGTAATCTAATTCATCAATTATTTCCATATTTAACAGTTTTTTAATAATGACATTATTTTTTTGTTCAATCTTATTAGTTGGATCTCTAGTTGAATATTCATAAGTAATGATGTCTTCAACAACTAGAGAATGCATTTTATTCAAGTAAGTAATTTTATTGATAAGAACTGTTGAATTACCTTTATCTGATTAGACACAATTAAATCGGGATGATTTTTCAGAAAAAGACGTGTTTTTCTAGATAAAATATCTAGTTCATCTACTTTGATGTTATTTTTCATTTTATTGAAATAATTAGTAATTGAATTTACTGCATTATTTCTATGAATATCTTTATCATAGAGTGCTGGTAGATTTTGTTTGATATTTTCAACATCTTTGATAATATGAGCCATTGGAAAATCTAATTCATTATATTTTAAAGCAAACTTAGGTCCTGAGGAAAAAAAAGATTGAATGTCATCTGGAACATTTACGTTTGAAAAGTTCTTCATCCAACCTTGTTTCGCTTTAATAAAAATATTTGTGTTGATGAGTAATTTTTCAAATTTCTTGATTAGATTTGACTTTGATTTCTCAAATTCTCTGTTATAAATATGTTTAGCTTTTGATATGATAACATTAATCAATTGTGGTGGAATATAGTTCCGTAAATAGATAACCTGATTATTAATTGAAGAATTTAATCTTGACATGTGCCAATGTGTGACATTTATCTCTATGTTCAACATATCATTATGAATTAATTAATTTCATTATCAATTTTATTCTGAAAAAGAGTGTTCCCTACTTGGAGTAATATCACAAAAGAGAAGTACTGCTGGATGTGAGGTGGTATGATCTTGAATTTCTTACATTTTATTAAAAATATTATCCTATTATTGAACTTAGCTAGTTTTTTTTGGTTTTTGTTGAAATTCTTAGTTGTGAAAGAAATATCTTCACCAAAAACAGTTTTAAGTTGTTGATAAGAAACCATTTTACAAAGTTGGTATCTTGTCTTGATTCCCTCGCAGGTTTCTAGCTTCAAACCGAAAAAGATGTTCAATGAAAAGTGCAAGTGTCTCTTGGTTTCTTGTAGGTAGTTCAAGAAGGCAACAGATAACCGTTGTTTGTGTAACCTGGGTGGTGTTGAATAAAAAGTTAAATTCTGCCTTGATTTCCTCGAGGGTAGTTGAGTTGATGTGACAGCAACAAAGATTTATTGTGTAGTAGCTCAAGTGTTGTTCAAGAAGGGATGAAATCCATTCCAATTCTCTCGTAGGTATGGTTGTGGTGTTCAGTTGAAAGTGAAGATCCGGCCTTGATTTCCACTTGGGTAGTTATTGGTAAGGTGTCCTTTTTTGATTCTCATGTAAGTACTTTTTGATGAAAGAGAAGTTGTCTTCACCATAAATGGAAGAAAGGAAGTAACAGCTACGTGTTGTCAGAAGGTAGTCAAACTGAGTGATGATTTTGTATCGAAGGCTGAGGCTGGTCTTGATATCTTCGTAGGTAGTTCTTGTAAATGTTGTCTTGATTTTATTGTATGTAGTTTTGGATGATAGTGAAGTTTTTCTTCACTGTGAATGAAAGGAGTTTCGTGTTTTCCGACGGTAGTCAAATTGAGTGATGTTTCATAGAGAAATGAGGTAACTGTTTTGTGTCGTCGAACGGCAGCTAAACTGATTGATGTTATTATGTCGAAGAATTTCCAAAAAGGTCTTGTATAATGTTGTATATTCTCTGTCCTTTGATTGATTTGTATATAAAATTCTTCTTTTGGGTTTTTTTAAACGTTCAAAAGAAGAATTTTATATACAAATCAATTAAAAGGCAGAGAATATACAACACAAAAAAACTGTGCACCCTGTGCCTGCGCACCCACGCACTTCCATTGCAAAAATGGCTGCCGCACATCCATTGATGCTCCCTCAAACACGTCCGCAGTGAACGTGTTAAGCTCATCATTCTAAAATTTAACAAAAGAGAACTTGATGCGATTCGCAAAACCATGTAAGGTTTTATTTTTTTTTCAGAAAGAATAATTGTTGGTCTTGAAAATTGAGCTTTTAAAAACAGGAAACTTTTGATCTTCATCTTTAAAGCATGAAAACAAAACTTTCAACTGAAAATTCTGTAGACAAAATCTTAATGAGCTTTGCAGATCAATACAAAAAAGTTTAAAAAAAACTTGAAGAAGCGTTCATTCTAGTCGACATTTTGGAGAGAATGAGACTCACCAAACTGTGAAGCTTTGGCTCTGAAAAAATGGTTCCTTGGTCTGAAAAATTAGAGGGTGGTGAAGAGAAAGAGGATCTTTGAGCAAGCTTCCCATTTGAAAATTAGTAAACAAAAGCTGTGCTTTAAACAAAAAACTTTGAAGCTTCCTCAAGAAACCTGAGCACCTGTTCGGTCTAAGGAAAAATGCACTGATGGTGAGCTTCACGTCCGCGAGGACATACTCAATTACCAATTCACTTGTTCTGATGATTGGGTACATCCTCAAAAATCCTTCTAATTCAATCTAATCTCAAGATTTGATTCATGATCGTTCTCAACCCGTTCAAAGAAAACCTGCCGGAAAAAAATTGAAATTCCCACACAAAGCACACATTCTTCCGGTTAAAAACTTTCCCCTCTCTTTATTGTGTACGATGCCGGGCATACACGAAGGACTCATAAAGGGTAAAGTTTTTTGCGGCCATTTTGGCCCGCTCCCCGTTCTCTACCTGGGCCGTGCCCATATAATGCGAAACAATGATGCCTTGTAGTAACTTTACACTTATTTATTTAACGAGGGTCATTTTTAACAGTTTAATTTAATTGGAATTAAAAAAGTGACCCTTTCCCGAGCGGTTATTGTTTGGAGACGTGAAAGGTCTCCATGTCCATTTTTATTTCTCTCGCATCGGCGGAAGAGACAAAGAGGGCATGGGACATGAAACAGCCGGCTTTTGTTTTCCGGAAGTGTCTCGTTTGGCGTTATCATCAGCAACGGCCTTGTTATATCTGAGTAGTAAGTATATAGCGAAAACTTTGCTTTTTCTTTCAGATTACATTTTACGTACTTGGTTAGCTACAAACAAGCTACAAACTCTGTTGTGGTCGACAAAGTACTTTCCCGGCGGTATCCAGTAAGATGAGTAATGTTTTTTCGTAGCGTTTCTTCGGGGAAGGGGTTCTGATTGGAAAAGTGAAGAAAAATACCTACCAGGTAGGTGCCGATTGAACGAGCATCCTGGCAGACAAACTTTGACACCACATCACATCATTCACATCACATCAAACAGCAAACTCAAGTGAATATACGCAGTAATAAATGGAGCCATGTGATGGGGATCACAGAACTATGAAATCTCACCTCTTGGTTAAGTTCTACTTGGCACTACTCAGTAAGATATAATAGCCCAGGCGCCAGGGAGCAAAAATCAGCTCAATAAGGAGATAATTGTTTCCTGGCTGGAAACTAGCTTAAAACGATCTGTGTGGCTTAGGTTTTGACATACTAATTTCCCCCCTTTCGGAAATGTCGGCGTCATGTCGCCATCATCAACAAGAAACGCACCAGCGTGGTTTTTGCCGAATATCTTGATTTTAGACCATCTGACAGCAAAAGATGTGAGGAGTCATTTTGAAACTAATGAAATTCCCTATGGAATAGTTTTTAAATGACCTTTCTGCGACCTATGGCTATTGAGATAGAGCTTCTGGACGCGAAAGGCATTGTCGTAAAAGCTCCATGGCCACTTGACTCAAAAAACTAAAATGTCGATGTGACAAAAAATTTCAAAATGAGATTTCTCGAGAATCCTTCATGCTATAGTTGCGGTGATGGTCTCAAACTCTTTCTCTTGAACCGTTGATTACGAATATAGAAAAGTCAAAGAAGTCACATTGTACATATACAGGGTGTACTGAGGGAATCAAATGAGATCAGAGAATTTTTACATATTTCTTCGATTTAGCCTATATGCGACACTCTAAGCACCTAACACGAGTCCAATATCAATATGGATTTGCTCTATAAGCTTCACTTAATACACTAAAGAAGTGGTCAGCTCACAGCTTTACTGTAAAATGTTTTGAAGACCCTCTGAAATCATCAAAATATAAAAATAACAGTATATTATATACCAAGGTACCAAAGTGAATTTTTGATTTGGGGATTTGGGCCCAAAGGGCCCTCGAGCAACAAACTTCACCCAAGGGATCAAAAATTCACTTTGGTTCCTTGGTATATAATATACTGTTACATACATTTCTTGCTACTGTAAATTTTGATGATTTCAGAGGGCCTTCAAACATTTTACAGGAAGGCTGTGAGCTGACCACTCCTTAGGTGTATCAAGTGAAGCTTACATAGCAATGCATATTGATATTGGACTCGTGATAAGTGCTTAGAGTTTCGCATAGGCTATATCGAAGAAATATGTCAAATTTTTCTGTTCTGATTTGATTCCCGTAGTACACCCTGTATATGTACAATGTGACTTTTCAATATTCGTAATCTACGGTTCAAGTGGAAGAGTTTAAGACCATCACCGCAACTATAGCATGAAGAATTCTCGAGTAATCCCATTTTGAATTTTTTTTTGTCACATCGACATTTTAGTTTTTCGAGTCAAGTGGCCATGGAGCTTTCACGACAATGACTCTCGCTTCCAGAAGCTCTATCTCGAAGACCATAGGTCGCAGAGAATTGATTGAGAAACCAAACTGTAGGGAATTTCATAGGCTTCAAAATGACTCCTTACATCTTTTGCTGTCAGATGACCCAAAATTAAGATATCCGGCAAAAATCACGCTGGTGCACTTCTTGTTGATGATGGCGACATGACGCCGACATTTCCGAAAGGGGGGAAACTAGTATGTCAAAACAAGCTACACAGATCGTTTTAAGCTAGTTTCCAGCCAGGAAACAATTATTTCCTTATTGTTTTCCCTGGCGCCTGGGCTATAAACAAAACAAACAAAAAAATGCAGACATATTTAGTTCCTCTAAACTGTAGTTTTTCTGGGAGACTATCAGATGCTAATGATCAACAAAACAAACCCCGCTACCACCGTCTGAATTTGTTTAATGTTCAATTTTCTTTCTCTCGCGGAATTAAAGACCAAGGGCAATTTTCCGTGAATGGCGAAGATCAGAACCGCCATATCGATTTAAAATTAGTCTATTGTGCCGGTGTGTGTCGGCCATAAAAATAACAATGGCCATCCTCTCCTTTCTGACACGGCCCGGTGTGGAACTGGGTAGCGAGCTTTTCAAAGCGTGCAAGGCTGGTATAAAAGCTCGCTCGCCTCTCTTCCATGTATAAAGCGCAAAAGCTCCCATCATCATCATCATCATCATCAGAACCGACTCTTGCAGAAAACTCGTTCGTTTTTGTCTTGACCTTTCGAATCATAATCGAACTGCATCGCCATGGCAGGTCGGCATAAAGCTTGCGAAAAGATCCGATGGCTAATTGCTTGTGGGCTGGCACTACCGGTGACTTTTAGAGCCTGTCCTGTAAGAAGCAGTGGAACATCGGAAATTTTCAATGAGTAGGTGAAAAATTTCGATTAAGTAATTGAAAAGACCCCAGATATCTTCTTGAACCCCTGAATGGCTAGACAACACATCATACTTCCCTTTAATTCAACTTATTTGAATTAAATCACGCTTTCCGCTTTTGGAACAGCCTGACCGATGATCATCTAGTATCAAAACGACATTATGTTGTGCCTGTCTTCTTGTTGTTCGAGGATAGAGCTCCCGAGATTGTGTACTTTATGGCCAAAATTTCACTGAATTCATCACCTGTGTAGCAAGACTTTAGTTGTGACTTTAGGGAGGTTATTAGAGACATTTGCAACTTCACTGCTGGGAATTAGAGTTTGTAGCGGAAATTTCATCGAATTCATCAACTTAATAGCGAGAATTTCGGCCAATTCATCAACTTTTAAAAATAGATGCCAACAACGTATTGGTTGTGACTCTGGGGAAAGAAAAGAAATGATCGCAACCTCACTCCTCGCGAATCGAATAAGAGTGCTTCACAGCGTAAGAAAATAAATAGAATTGACAATTTCATAGTGAAAATTCAGCTGAATTCATCAAATTTATATTGATAATTTCGGTGTTGATTGATCAGCTTCAAAGTATGCATTTCGGTTAACTCATCAATTTTGAAGCGGGAATCCCCGCAGAATTCATCAACTTCATAGCGCAAGTTCCGATGAATTCATCAATTTTATAACTAAAATTCCGCTAAATCAATCAGTTTCATAGCGAGAGTTTTAATTTTATCAACCTCAATAATAATTTACAGGATCAATTCTTCAAGTTTGTAGCAAGAGTTTCGGCGAATTTATCAACATTATAGCGACAGTTTAAGTCAATTTATCAACTTTGTAGCCGGATATTTGTTGAATTTACCAACTTTATAACAAAAATTGTGCTGAATGTGTCAACTTCATAGCCACAGATTCGCTAAATGCATCACATTCATACCGAACATTTAGCTTGATTCCACAATTTTATAGCGAGAAGTGTCCCAATCTCGTCGATTTTCAAAAAGAAATGCCAACGGTTGTGATTTTTTGGGTTGTAATTATTTTTTATTATGAAAGAATGATTAAAATTTTCGATCCCATAGCAAAAATTCCACTGATTTCAACAACTTCATGACAAAAACTTCGTTAAATTCACCATCATAGCTGAAATTGCATTGAATTCGTCAAATGTAGGTTTGTTTGGAATTTCGTTCATTTTATTTTCGTCAATGTTGTCGAAAAACGAAAACATTCGTGCTTCCAAATTGACTTACAAGTTCCTTTCAGTGTGGGAAAAACTAGCAAAATTACAAACTCGACAGCAAGAATTGCTTCTGAGTCAACAGCTTTTATAGCGAGAATTTCATGAATTCCTCAACTTCATAGCAAGAATTCCGCTAAATTCATCAACTCCCGCAATCATATGCTACGACTGTTTTGGACGTGACGTCATTGAGAGAAATAGAAACATTGCTTCACAAACGCTTTTCAGCGTCGGAAAGTCATTGAATTTCGAAATTTTATAGGGAAAATTAGGCTGAATTCATCATTCATATTGGTAAATTATTTCGGTAAATCAATCAACTTTCTAGCAAGAAATTCGGTAATATCGTCAACTTTATGGATGAAATTTCAATAAATTCATCACCTGTGTAGAAGAATTTGTGTGAATTCATCAACTGTTGGAAAGAAGTGCTACTAGCAATTTGTCGTGACTTTAGGGAGGTAAGTAAAGACATTTGCAACTTCACTGCTGAGATATCAAGTTCCAAGTGCTCTAGAATGTGAAAAACATTACAAAATTGCTTTTTAGCAAAAACTCCATCGAATTCATCAACTAGATAGCGAGAGTTTCGGCCAATTTATCAATTTTTAAAAATAAATGCCAATAACGTTTTGGCTGAGACTCTGGGGAAAAAAGGAAACGATCGCAACTTCAATGCTCGCAAACCGGATGCGGGTGCGTTACAGCGTAAGAAAATCAATAGAATTGACAACTTCATAGTGGAAATTCAACTGAATTCATCAACTTTATATTGATTATTTCGGTGTGAACTGATTAGCTTTTAGGTGGGCATTTCGGTCAATTCATCAATTCTATAGCGGGAATTCCCGCAGAATTCATCAACTTCATAGCGCAAGTTCCAATAAATTCATCAATTTTGAAACTAGAACTCCGCTAAATCCATCATTTCATAGCAAGAGTTTGATTAAATTTATCAACCTCAGTAATAATTTAGAGAGTCAATTCCTTAACTTTGTAGCAAGAGTTTCGGCAAATTTATCAACATTTTAGCGGAAGTTCCAGCCAATTTATCAACTTTGTAGGGAGAATTTTGTTGAATCCACCAAGTTTCCCAACTTGTCAACTTCATAGCCACAGATTTGCCGAATGCGTCACATTCATTCTGAAAATTCAGCTTGATTCCTCAATTTTATAGCGAGAAGTGTCCCAATCTCGTTGAATTTTAGAGAGAAATGCTAACGGTTGTGATTTTTTCGGGTTTTAGTTACCTTTTAACGTGAAAGAATCATTGAAATTTTCAATCTTACAGCAAAAATTTCGCTGAATTCATCAACTTCATGATTACAAACTCGACAGTAAGAATTGCTCCTGTCGACAGCTTCATAGCGAGAATTTCATGAATTCATTAACTTTATAGCAAAAATTCCGCTTAATTGATTAACTCCCGCAATCATATGCCACGACCGTTTCAGACGTGACCCCATCAACAGAAATAGAAACATTGTTTTACAAATGCTTTTCAGCGTGAGAAATTCATTAAAACTCGAAATTTTTTAGGGAAAATTAGGCTGAATTCATCATCTATATCGGTGAATTATTTCGGTAAATCCATCAACTCCCGCAATCTTATGCTACGACCGTTTTAGACGTGACCCCATCAAGAGAAATAGAAACATTGTTTCACAAATACTTTTCAGCGTGAGAAAATCATTGAAACTCGAAAATTAGGCTGAATTCATTATCTATATTGGTGAATTATTTCGGTAAATCCATCAACTTACTGGCAAGAGATTCGGTAATATCGTCAACTTTATGGCCAAAATTACAATGAGTTCATCACCCGTGTAGCAAGAGTTTGTGTGAATTCATCAACTGTTGAAAAGAAGTGCTACTAGCAATTTTTCGTGACTTTATGGAGGTAAGTTGAGACGTTTGCAACTTCACTGCTGAGAAATCGAGTTCCAAGTGCTTTTGAATGTAAGAAACATCAAAATTGCTTTGTAGCGAAAGCTCCATCGAATTCTTCGATTTTATAGCCAGAATTCCGGCCGATTCATCAATTTTTAAAAATAAATGCAAACAACGTTTTGGTTGTGACTCTGGGGAAATATATGAAACGATCCCAACTTCAGTCCATGCAAATCAAATACGGGTGCTTCGCAGCGTAAGAAAATAAATAGAATTGACAATTTCATAGTGGAAATTCAACTGAATTTCATTATTTTCATATTGATAATTTCTGTGCTAACTGATCAGCTTCAAACTAAGCATTTTGGTTATTTCATCAATTTTATAACGGGAATTCCCGCAGAATTTATCACTTCCATAGCGCAAGTTCCAATAAATGATTCAATTCCATAACTAAAATTCCGCTAAATCCATCAGTTTCATAGCGACAGTTTTAATAAATTTATCAACCTCAATAATAATTTACAGAGTGAATTCTTCAACTTTGTAGCAAGAGTTTCGGCAAAATCAACATTATAGCGAAAGTTTCAGTCAATTCATCAACTTTGTAGCGAGAGTTTTGTTAAATTCACCAACTTATAACAAAATATGTGCTGAATTTGTCAACTCATAGCCACAGACTCGCTAAATGCTCACTTTCATACCGAAAATTTAGCTTGATTCCTCAATTTTATAGCGAGAAGTGTCCAATAATCGTGTTGATTTCTAGAAATAGATGCAAACGGTTCTGATTTTTCCGGGTTTTAGTTATTTTTTAACGTGAAAGAATCATTAAAATTCTTGGTCTTATAGCAAAAACTCCGCTGAATCCATCAACTTCATGACAAAAACTTCGGTCACCTCACCATAATAGCTACAATCGCATTGAATTCGTCAAATGTAGGTTTGTCTGGAATTTCGTTGATCTTATTTTCGCTAATTTGCCGCCTTGCATTAACTAGAGAAAAACGGAAAACATTCGTGACTCCAAATCGACCCACAAGTTCTTTTCAGTGTGAGAAAAACCAGCAAAATTTCAAACTCGATAGCAAGAATTGCTCCTGAGTCAACAGCTTCATAGCGAGAATTTTATGAATTCATCAATTTTATAGCAAGAATTCTGCTAAATTCATCAACTCCCGCAATCATATACTACGACCGTTTTGGACGTGACCCTATCGACAGCAATAGAAACATTGCTTTACAAATGCTTTTCAGCGTGAGAAAATCATTAAAATACGGAATTTTATAGGGAAAATTAGGCTTAATTCATCATCTATTTATATTGGTAAATTTTTTCGGTAAATTCATCAACTTTCTAACAAGGAATTCGGTAATATCGTCAACTTTATGGCCAAAATGTCAATGAATTCATCACCTGTGTAGCAAGAATTTGTGTGAATTCATCAACTGTTGAAAAGAAGTGCTACTAGCAGTTTGTCTTGACTTTAGAGAGGCGAGTAGAGACATTTGCAACTTCATTGCTGAGAAATCGAGTTCCAAGTGCTCTCGAATGTGAGAAACATTAAAATTGCATTGTAGCGAAAGCTCCATCGAATTCATTAATTTTATAGCCAGAATTCCGCCCAATTCATCAACTTTAAAAAATAGATGCCAACAACGTTTTGGTTGTGACTCTGGGGAAAGAAAAGAAATGATCGCAACTTCAGTCCTTGCAAATCGAATACGGGTGCTTCACAGCGTAAGAAAATAAATAGAATTGACAATTTCATAGTGAAAATTCAACTGAATTCATCAACTTCATTGATGATTTCGGTTTGAACTAATCAGCTTTAAAGTGAGCATTTCGGTCAACTCATCAATTTTATAGCTGGAATTCCGCAGAATTCATCATTTTCATAGCGGAAGTTCTAATGAATTCATCAGTTTTATAACTAAAACTCCAGTAAATCCATCAGTTTTATAGCGAGAGTTTCAATAAATTCATCAACCTTGATAATGATTCACAGAGTCAATTCTTCAACTTTGAAGCAAGAGAGTTTCGGCAAATTTATCAACATTATAGCGGAAGTTTCAGCCAATTCATCAACTTAGTAGCGAGAATTTTGTTGAATTCATCATCTTTATAGCAAAATTTGTGCTGAATTTGTCAACTTCATAGTCACAGATTCGCTAAATGCATCACATTCATACCGAAAATTTAGCTTGATTTCTCAATTTTATAGCGAGAAGTGTCCTAATCTCGTCGATTTTTAGAAAGAAATGCTAACGTATGTGATTTTTTCGGGTTGTAATCACCTTTTATCCTGACAGAATCATTGAAATTTTCGGTCTATAATAGCAAAATTTCCGCTGAATTCATTAACTTCATGACAAAAACTCTGTGGAATTCACCGTTATAGCTAAAATCGCTTGAATTTATTTTAACTAATTGGAATTGGCCGCCTTGCATTGAATAGAGAAAAACGAAAACATTCGTGACTACAACTGGAATCACAAGTTCTTTTCAGTGTGAAAAAAACCAGCAAAATTGCAAACTCGACAGTAAGAATTGCTCCTGAGTCAGCAGCTTTATAGCAAGAATTCCGTCAAATTCATCAACTCCCGCAATCATATGCTACGACCATTTTGGACGTGACCCCATCGAGAGAAATAGAAAAATCACTTCACAAAAATGCTTCTTAGCGTGAGAAAATCATTTAATTCCAAGTTTTGTAGGGAAAATTGGGCTGAATTCAACATCTATATTGGTGAATTATTTCGGCAAATCCATCAACTTTCTAGCAAGAAATTCGGTAATATCGTCAACTCAATGGCCAAAATTTCAATGAATTCATCACCTGTGTGGCAAGAATTTGTGTGAATTCATCAACTGTTGAAAAGAAGTGCTACTAGCAATTTGTCGTGACTTTAGGGAGGTGAGTGGAAACATTTGCAACTTCACTGCTGAGAAATCGAGTTCCAAGTGCTCTAGATTGTGAGAAACATCACAAAATTGCTTTTTAGCAAAAACCCCATCGAATTCATCAACTTGATAGCGAGAGTTCGGCCAATTTATCAATTCTCAAAAATAAATTCCATTAACGTTTTGGCTGTGACTCTGGGAAAAAAAGGAAACGATCGCAACTTCGATGCTCGCAAACCGAATGCGGGTGCTTTACAGCGTAAGAAAATCAATAGAATTGAAAACTTTGTAGATATTATCCAACTGAATTCATCAACTTTATAATGATTATCTCTGTGTGATCTATCAGGCTTTAAAGTGAGCATTTCGGGTTATTCATCAATTTTATAGCGGGAGTTCCCACAGAATTTGTCAACTTCATAGCGCAAGTTCCAATAAATTCATCAATTTTATAACTAAAATTCCGCCAAATCCATCGGTTTCAAGCGAGAGTTTTAATAAATTTATCAACCTTATAATAATTCAAAGAGTCAATTCTTTAACTTTGTAGCAAGAGTTTCGGCAAGTTTATCAACATTATAGCGGAAGCTTCTGTAAATTCATCAACTTTGTAGCAAGAATTTTGTTGAATTCACCAACTTTATAACAGAAATTGTGCTGAATTTGACAATTTCATAGCCGCAGATTCGCTAAATCTTCACATTCATACCGAAAATCTAGCTTGACTCCAAAATTTTATTGCGAGAAGTGTCCTAATCTCGTCAATTTTTATAGAGAAATGCCAACGGTTGTGATTTTTTTGGGGTTGTAATTACCTTTTATCGTGAGAGAATCATTGAAATTTTCGATCTTACAGCAAAAATTCTGGTGAATTCATCAATTTCATGACAAAACTTACTTACCTAATCCTTTTCCCTATTTTACCCTTACGGGTGTAAGGCGGTTCATGACAAAAGCTTCGGGTAATCCACCATTATAGCTAAAATCGCACTGAATTCGTCAAATGTAGGTTAGGCATCCAAATTTGCCGCCTTGCATTGATTAGAGATAAACGAAAATATTCGTGACTCCAAATCGAATTACAAGTTCTTTTCAGTGTGAAAAAAACCAGCAAAATTGCGAACTCGACAGCAAGAATTGCTCCTGAGTCAACAGCTTCATAGCGAGAATTTCATGAATTCATCAACTTTATAGCAAAAACTCCGCTAAATCCATCAACTCCCGCAATCTTATGCTACGACCGTTTTAGACGTGACCCCATCAAGAGAAATAGGAACATTGTTTTACAAATACTTTTCAGCGTGAGAAAATCATTGAAAGTCGAAATTTTATAGGGAAAATTAGGCTGAACTCATCATCTATATTGGTGAATTATTTCGGTAAATCCATCAGTTTTCTAGCAAGAAATTCGGTAACATCGTCAACTTTATGGTCAAAATTACAATCACCTGTGTAGCAAGAGTTTATGTGAATTCATCAACTGTTGAAAAGAAGTGCTACTAGCAATTTGTCGTGACTTTAGGGAGGTAAGTTGAGACGTTTGCAACTTCACTGCTGAGAAATCGAGTTCCAAGTGGTCTAGAATGTGAAAAACATTACAAAATTGCTTTGTTGCAAAAACTCCATCGCATTCATCAACTCAATAGCGAGAATTCCGGCCAATTCATCAATTTTTGAAAATTAATGTCAATAACCTTTTGGCTGTGACTCTGGGAAAAAAAAGAAACGATCGCAACTTCAATGCTTGCAAACCGAATGCGGGTGCTTCACAGCGTAAGAGAACCGATAAAATTGACAACTTTGTACTGAAAATCCAACTGAATTCATCAACTCTATATTGATAATCTTGGTGTGATCTATCAGGCTTTAATGTAAGCTTTTTGGGTTATTCATCGATTTTATGGCGGGAATTGAGCAGAATCCATCAACTTCATAGCGCAACTTTCAATAAATTTCATCAACTTTATAACTGAAATTCAGCTAAATCCATCGATTTCATAGCGAGAATTGCGATAAATTCATGAACCTTGATATTAATTCACTGATCAATTCGTCAACTCTGTAGCAAGAATTTCGGCAAATCCATCAACTTCATAGCGAGAGTTTCAGTCAATGCGTCAACATTGAAGGGAGAATTTTGTTACATTCACCAACATTATAACAAGAATTGTGCTAAATTCCTCAACTTTATAGCCACAAATTTGCTGAATTCATCACATTTAAACCGAAAATTTAGCTTAATTTATCAACTTTATAACGAGAAGCGCCCTAAACTCGTCGGTTTTTGGAGATAAATGTGATTGGTTGTGATTTTTTCTGGTTGTAATTACCTTTTATCGTGAAAGAATCATTGAAATTATCAACCTTATAGTGAAGATTCCGCTAAATTCATCAACTTCACGGCTAGAATTCCGTTAAATTCGTCAATTTCATAGCAATTTTTTTTCCAAATTTGTCATCTTCATAGCGACAATTTCGCTGAACTCATAAATTTTATACTTAGCAACAATCGAAATTCATCAACTTTGAAACAACAATTTTTGGTGGAATTTCTCTAAATCCAATAACGCATTTGTGAGAACTGCGGTAAATTCATCAACTTCATGACAAAAATTCAGTCTAAATATATATTTGACATCAAGAATTTAGGTGAAATAATCTACTTTATGATTGAAATTTCGTGCATCCACCATCTAAAAAAAATTACATTGATGTTAAGGGTGTGACTCAGGAAAATAAATGGAAACATATGCTACTTGAAGGTTGAAGGGCTTGCAAAGTGGGTTAAAAGTGTTTCAAAGCCTGAGAAAATGATTGTAATTGCCAACCTTATAGCGACATTGCACTGAATGCGCTAATTTGATTGGAGAAAGATTGTCAAATTGATCAACATGACAGTGAGAGCTTCCTCAAATTCATCAACATTCAAAAACAAATGCCTGGACAATATTGAGTGTGACTATCAAAGGAGAAGAAATCCGATGGAACTGCCAACTTTGAGGCAAAAATTTTGCTTACTCAATTCACTAAATCTATCAATTTTACAGCGAATAGTCCCTGAATATGTGAATGCGGAATATGACTACCATTATAGCCAAAATCGCACTGAATTCGTCAGATACAGGTGTCCAGAAAATGGCGAAAGAGCTCTCCAGCACGTTGCAAGGGACCCTTCAGGGAACTCCGAAAGAATTATACAAAAATTCTTCGATTTTCATTTTTGGGGTTATTAAGGGACGGCTCTTTGAACCCTTTTAGTTTTCTTAATTCAAAAGATTTCAGTCTACTGTCAACCACAGAATTATGAGAAAGGAGTGTCCACCATTGGACGTGTATAAATTTTTTTTATTTACAGGGTGAGTCAGAAACTAAGAAAGTTGATATTCGAGGGACCAGTTTCTGATCCTTTTTTTTTTAAATGAGTCGAAGATTTTTTTCATAATTTTTTTTTGGTTTCCCTGGAGATTCCTGCACAACGTGCTGCAGAGCTTCTCCGCCATTTTTTGGACACCCTGCATATTTCTGAAATTTCGTAAAATTATTTTTCCGCTAATTCGTCGCCTTGTTCTCTGGAGAGAAACGAAAACATTCGCAACTTCAAATCGACTCACAAGTTGTTTTAAGCCTGAGAAAAACAGCGAAATTACAAACCTAATAGCAAAAATTACACTTGAGTCAGCAGCTTTATAGCGAGAATTACACTGAATGAAATGCAATGAAATATGTACCACGAGCGTTTTGGTTGTGACTTTAGAGAGAGGAACGGGAACATTGGCAACCTCATTGCTTGTAAATCGGGTTACGAATGCTTTTTAGCGTGAAAAAATCATTGAAAATGCAAATTGTGTAAGGAAAATTACACTGAATTCATTATCTTCGTAGCGAGGATACCACCGGTCAATTTATCAACAAGAAATTCGGTAATATCTCAACTTTATGGCCAAAACTCCACTGAATTCACCACCTGTGTAGCGAGAATTTGTATGAATCCATTAACTGTCAAAAATGATTGCTACTAGAGCTTTCTTGTGACTGTAGGGAGATGAGTGCATAGACATTTGCAAATTCGCTGCTGAGAAATCGAGATGCAAGTGCTTTAGAATGTGAGTAACATATTAATTTCTTTGTAGATTTTCGGTAAATTCATCAAATTTATGAAATTTCCACTCAATTCATCGATTTTATGGCGAGAATTCCAATAGATTCATCGACCCTATAATAACAATTTACAGAGTCGGCTCGTCAACTTCGTATCAAGAATTTTGGCAAATTTATCAAATTTCCAGCAAGAATTTCAGTCAAATAATAAAACTCAAATCGGCAAGAACTGTGCTAAATTCACAAACTTATAAATAATAAATAAATAAATAAATGAATAATAATTCCTGGATCATGCAAATGCAACTGTGAGATTTCGGTGCTGAATTCAGCGTCAATTAAAAAATACCGGATGCCAAGGAAAAAAATATGCCGCTTCTTTGAGAACAGCGCCCTTACTATGGAAACACTTGGGGTGTTTTTCTTGACAGACAGTTTATCAGTGAGCGCGCGAAAAAATAATTAGATCATTCTTTTTCGCCCCGTTGCTCGCCGCCACGCCAGTGAAACCGAGAAGGAAACCATCAAGCAGGCGGCGGTCTGCTCGATTCGACGGGGCGAAAGAGGCGCAAGCGAGAAAAATGACGAGAAAATGGAAAAATTGCACGTCTCAGCGCCACGCCGGATGATGGAAATTTCCTCTTCACTTATTTCTCTCTTTATTATACAAAGATACCTCCAGTAAAATAGTGTCTTTTTCTGGTGAGTCCATTAATAAACGTATAGGAGCGGCTAACAGTGGAATATGGCTTGTATAGCGGCAATCGACTGATCCAAAGTTGGTTTTGACGGGAAAAAAGTGTAGTTTTGCGTTTTGTGGCACAAAATTATTATAAAAACAGCTTCGAAATCTTAAATGTTCCAAATATCAAGACGGAAGGTCGAAAGGTATTTGAAGATTTATCAAGCCACAAAAAAGTCGTAAGTACAGCTTCTCTCAAAAAAACTTGAAAAGCTCAAATTTCGGAAAATGTGGAAAGGCAATTAAGTTGATTTTGAGTGTAAACAAGTTGAATCTCGAACTTTTATGGTACCAACCTTTTGTCGGGATAAGCTTTGAGAACTTATTCATAATCAACAAAAATGACAAAAAATCGACTTTTTTAAAGCATTTCAAATTGCTCATTTTTGTAAGATTAGCGGAAAGCCTCCCTACCAAAAAAAAATTCTTCACTGCTTTGGCTTCATTTGCTTGGCTGGTTGTAGAGTTGTAGACAGGGTGTTTCAATGGAAACGAGCCACCCTGAATAATTCTTTGCCAGGTGAAATTCAGGAAAATTTTCGGAGACCCGTCGATTTTTGTTTCGAAGGGGACATCTGAAGCATATACATTGGCGAATTTCCATCTTCAAGCCCCTCGACCCCCCCCCCCACTTCGAAATTTCAAATGACACTGCCTACTTTGCGATACATCAAATTAAAGAAAATTTAAATTTCTTCCTGAAAAAATATTTCGAAAGGATGTTTTACTATGAAAAAGTGGTTTTGGTGAATGTGTCTGATTTTTTTATATGTTGTAGATCTTGATTCGAGAAAAACATTCTTCAAAAATTGGACCCCTTCTATGACCAGTTTTTCCCCTACACTCCTAATAAGATCCAAATTAAGATTTGTCTCGAAACTTTTGAAATTCATGAAACGGCCTCCTATCGAAACTGTGATTATGAGAAAAATCACTTGATAAATCTAACTATAAATTGAGATAGTAACCGATGTGGATGGGGGTCAAAATCGAGAAGATACAATAAAATTCTGGAACTTTTGATCCTCATGAAAGCTGAGCTAAAGAATAATGGAGAATTAATTTTGAAAAATCCTAATCAATTGACTGGGGGTGGTTTTCAAGGTGGTTGGGGGTCTAAATCAAGGAAATGGAGTAAAATTCCGAAACCTCTGTTTCCCATAATTTTTGAACTCACACGCAATGGGGAAAGAGAGTCAAACTAAATTTTTTCAATCTGAATTTTTAGTTCTGTCCTATGAATTTAAAGTTTTGAAACCGTCTTCCGTTTTCTAGATTGGGACCGTCCTCTCAGTAACCACCCCAGTTTATCGATTCAGGATTCTTCAAATTATTTCTCTATTATTCCTTTAATCGAAAGCTCTATAGAATGTTACTTCTTCCACTTGATTTCAACCCTCCACCTCTGATAGCAAGGTAACTACTCCAATTCACAACTTACATGTTTTAATTTTCTTATCATGATCACAACCTTATTTCAGGCCATTTTCATGAAATTCAAAAGTTTTGAGACAATTTCTAATTTGGACTAGGACATGGTTATAGACAGATATCATGGTGGCTGAGTAAGAGGTAGGGGTGGTCGAAAAATAAAGAACTTAATCCTTATTAAAATTGGTTTAATCATTTTGTCATTCGAGCATATCAATTTCTAGATGAACTGGAAATTCCCGAATTTCACTGTTTTCTCGATTTCGACCCTCCACTCCCTCCATAACACCCGAATTCATTGGTTTAGATTTTTTAGAATTATTCACCCATTGCTCGTCAAATCATATATCATGGGAATCAGAAGTTCCGGAACTCAATTCTTCTTCATTTCTTTGATTTTGACCCCCCAACCTCCTCGTAAATTATCCCCAGTCAGTTGATAAGGATGTTTGTAGGTTAATTTTCCATTATTCTTTTGCTCAGCTTTCTTGAGAATCAAATGGTCCGGAATTTTATTTTATTTTCTGGACTTTGACCCCTGTCCCCCTCGGTAACTACCCCAATTTATAAGTTAAATTTTTTTAATGATTTTTCTCATGATCACAGCTTCGATATGAGCCCGTTTCATGAATTTCAAATGTTTCGAAACAATTCCTGATTTGGACCTTAATAAGAGTGTAGGGGAAAAACTGTTCATAGGAGGGGTCCAATTTTTCAGGAAAATATTTCCCCAATCAAGGTCTACAACATTATAGAAAATTCAGCCAAATTCACCGAAACCACTTTTTCATGGAAAACCCATGGAACTCCACCCCTTTTTTTTCTAAAATTCTCCGAATGTCCTATCTGATATTCTTGACCTCTCTTTTTTCTCCAGTGCAGTCAACGTCACCCTGCACAGCATCGAGGGAGGAAATTTTCTCTGGAAAAAGTGCCACTCAAATTCACCTCTCCGCTCCCCTCACCAAAACTCCAAAATCAAAAATGACACTACGTACTTTGTGATACAATATCAAATCAAAGAGAATTGAATTTTTTTTCCGAAAAAAATAATTTTAAAAAACTCAAAAACTCCCTTTACCTCCCTCAATGGGTATTTCGAATATCCAATTGAATGGGGGAAAGGTTGAGAATTTAAAAAAGGTTGTTTTTGGAGAGAGAATCAAATTCCCTCCAATTCGATGTATCACAAGGTAGGTGGTGTCTTGGTAAATTTTGAAGTTGGGGCGGGGGAGAGCAACGCAACGGGGTGAACATGGGTAGCACTTTTCCCACCAAAATTTTCATTTTTGATGCTATTTTGGATGAAACTGACTAAATTGATAAAAGTTTAGGGGTCGAGAATATTAAATTGGACCCTCAAGAGAATTTTTGGGGAAAAAGTTGAAAAATATTTTTTTCTATACAGAGAACTTCATTCTGGGGTGTCATTTGAAATTTTGAAGTTGGGGTGGGTGGAGGTGAGAGGGGTTGAAGATAGAAATTTGCCAATGAATGCTTCAGATGTCTCCTTCGAAACAAAAATCGACGGGTCTCGGGGCATTCTCTGAATTTCACCAGGCAAGAATGTATCCGGAGTGGCTCGTTTCTATTGAAACACCCTGTATAAAATTTGCATGAACAGTTTGTCGCTCACTGTAAAGGGTTAACTGATGCTTCATAGCCGACAAAGATGTTTTCTGGTTTATAATTCAATTATTACACGATTGTTTCTCAATAGCTGTTACACTGTTACCATGTGTACTGTGTACTTCAATCTGCAAAAATCAAACAAAGCTCAGTTGAATCATATTCGCTTATTCGCGCGTCGTTATTTTAGACAAGTTCCGCGACCCGTGTTTATTCATTGCTGTTGAAGATTGTTCTTATTCTACCGAGCGTCCTCAGATGTCGTTGGTATCGAGCCAAAATGAATACGATTCGAATAAGAGAAGAATGAACTTGATAGTAATTATGTTGAACGATTTGGAAGTAATAGGAAGATTTAGAAAATTTTTGCTGGGATGCGAGAAAAATTCAAAGGTCACGGATCACGAAATATCAATAAGCGGCCACACATAGCCTTCGCCACTACCTGGCAAGGCTCACAAATATAAAGGAAGCCCATCAGAAGCTTTTTAAAAAACGTCAGGTTGGATTTTGAGCTTCAACAGTACATGGGTATAATTCCATGAGAGAAAGCTTCTGAAGCTTCAGACATTAAACAAAAACAGACAAGTTTATACAAGAAGCTTCTGGATTCTGTATTTTGAACTTGATGTTGAGCCAGTTTTGACAGGGAAACAGATTCCCTTTCAAGATTTCGAGGCATGAAACTTCAAAAATAAAATGTCTGAAAATTCCGAATACCTACTCAAACTTCTTTCACGATAACTAACAATCCAAGAGTTGGAGGATGAGAGGAGACCCCATCGAAAAAGTGAAGGGAGCCCACATTTTGGAAAATTTGAAAAGCTCAAAAAGCTTTGACTCTATAACTCGAGCTTTTGAAGCACGTCAGAAAATACGTTAAATAACAGCAGCAACAAAAAACTACAGAGAAGAACTACTTTTCTAGAGAAGCTATTAGCTATGACGTTCGCAAAAAAATAATGCCGTTTAGGCGGGAGGCGTACTTGATTTTGAGCTTCTATATAGCATGGAAGCACATTTATACATCAACCATGGCTCAAGAGTAATAGAGCTTCCTCTTAAAGAAGCTCGGAAAGCTCCTGTTCTGAAAAATCGGGAAATTAGGATGGAAGTTTTGGAGAAAATAAAAGAATTTTTATAGTGCAATGTTCGTCAAGCTTCCACTTGCTGTATTTCAGAAGCTCGTCCATTAGTCTAGGTCAATTTTATATTTGTTGGACTCATGAGTTTTGTCTAGAGAAACTAAGCTTTTACTATTATAGAAGGCTGCGAAAATTATCAGAGCTTTAGAGCTTTTGAAGAAAAACTTGTTTGTTTGGGAAAATCTTTTACCTGAATTTGTGACTTGAAAGCTTGCATTTGTTTGATTACAAAAAGGCTTGAATGAGTTTGCAATTGCAGTTTTACACCATTTTCCAGTCGGGCGTTATGAATTTCCAAATTTCTCCTAGCCGTTGTCACCCGAGAGAGCCTCTCGCCCGCATTCTGACCAGGACAACCAGCTTTTTATGCAGGACTCCAGTAAAAAATTCATTTCCGCTCGGGGATCGACTTTTTTCGAATAATTCCAAGTGATCTCGAAAGTAGATTGGATTGGCCGTCGTGTAGACCCCTTTTTACAATGAACACGGCTCCAGTTTTCTGACGGTGATTTTTTCAAAATGAAATTTGCACATTCCGTGAATTTTTGAAAACTGCAGTGTGAACTTCGACATGCGGTGAGCTCCACGAAATAATGGGGAGTTTGCGTGCAGACGTCCGTACGACGTAACGTAACTTTCCACGTGAAAATAGCTTAGTTTGTTATTTGGGATTCCTCAATTACAGATGATTTTCACGTTCTACGTTGCGTGAAATCGCAAACTCCCAATTCATTTTAGGTGCAGACGTGCTAGAAACGGAAGGTGGGAAAAATGTTGAATTGATTTTTGGAGAGAAATTTTTTGAATCGGACCTACCGTTTCCTAGTTTTCCTCCCTGGAAAAACTGTAAATTTTCCAAGTTTCAATCTCGTGAACAGATTTCCACCATTGTTTTTTTCAAACAAGAGATAACTGGTTCTTTAAAATTTTCCAATTACCGGGAATTTCCCCACTGAAAATGTAAAACCAGCCTGAGTTATCGAGACCGGATTTGAATAATGGGGCTAAATGTGAAGCCTTGATTGACGATTTTTACAAGAAGGTGATTCGAAAAAAGATAAGGGATTTTCCTGGAAAATTCAAATTCCACTGACAACATTTTCAATTTTCTGCAACTTTTTTATTTTTTCTCTCTAATTCCAACTTCCCGCCCGAAGGGACGTTTCGAACAAAATTTCCCATAGGTTCCTGGATACTACTAGTCGGTAAATAGCCCAGGAAAGAAATGCAAAATTTTAATGAAACCCCGAATAAATTACGGAAAATCTGAAAACTTGAGGATCCCTTGAGAATTTGATGGGAAACAACATACTAAAAGTCCCCATCTGTCCGAGGCTTGGCATTTTTTCTGTTGGAAGTCGAAGGTACAGGAAGTTACCATTTTCAAAGTTGGTTTTTTTTTTGGTGATTTTCTCATCAGACTTCATATTTTCAAGGTCGAGGAACCTCTTGCAATGGTTACCAGAAAGTGTAATGCACCAGTGGCGTACCAGACGGCTGGCCGAGGTGTGATCTTTCATAAAGTCGTATATGGTAAACCGTGACTAACAGCTTTTTTTGACATGTTTTGTATCATTTCTTATCAAATCACACATTCCGATTCCACAAGTAGGTGTGAAATTCTGATAAAGACGTGTTCAAACCAGTTATATCAGAAAGAAACATGATTTTTTCACCCTCAAATTTGAGGCTTTGTTGCTCTAGCTCCATCAGTGTCCAATGTATTTCCAACTATGATTCTTATTTGAGCAGTTGGTTTGGGCTATTTTACACACAAATATCATTCGCAATTTTTTTTTCTATTTTTAAAAAGTCACGGAGTGATTTTGTTTCTTCAGATGTATCATGCCAAAGCTTGATTTGACGAAACGTGCTATTTCACAAGAAAAATTAGGCTACGATTATAATGTAGCTTTAAATTGATACTTTAATCATTTTATGGCATGCACATAGTTTTCTCTATCAAACAAAATAAGGGAAATAAAAATCGGAGCCGTATTTTAGTCATGACATCATTTTCCTTCCGATAATGCGGAATAAATTTCGCAAAGAAACGCGAAGTTTCGATTTATAAATCAGTCGTTTTGTAGCTCCATTTCCATCGTGGTTCAAAACACCTATGATCACAATTTTGACATAGATTGTACAATCGACTATTTATTGGCTAAAATCTATAACTAGAAGTTTTTATCGCTGTTGCAAAGTCACACGGTCACAAAGTCACTGTTGATTTGGTTCCAAAACGTGCATCATGTGGTTTAATTTCGAAAGTCGCATTATCGGAGGAAAAATGATGTCATGACTAAAATACGGCTCCGATTTCGGTTTTTTCCACTTTGGTCGATAGAGGAGACTATTTTCATGCCTTGAAATGAATAAAGAACCAAATAAAAGCTTCATTCTGATCGTAGCCTGATTTTTCCTGTGAAATAGCACGTTTCCTCAAGTCAAGCTTTGCCATATGGTGCATCTCAAGAAACAAAATAATTCCGTGACTTTGTAAAAACAGGAAAAGAAACCAGAAAATGATATTTGTGTGTGAAATAGTCCAAACTAACTGTCCATATCAAAATCATGGTTGGAAATACATTGGACACTGATAGAACTGGAGCCACAAAACACCAAAGCTCGAGGGGAAAAAATCATATTTTTTCATAATGAAACCGGTTCAAACACGTCGCTATCAAAATTGTATACTTGTTTTTGAAATGAGAGATTGCGATTTAGTTAGGAATGATACCAAATATGTCAAAAAAGGTGTTAGTCACGGTTCACCATAAGACTTTGTCAAAAATTGTACCTCGGCCCCTTCGCAGTCGTCTGGTACGCCACTGGTGCATTACACTTTCTGGAAACTTATTTCATTGGGCTCCTTGACCTTGAAAATATAAGGTCCAATGAAAAAAGTGTGAGAAAAAACAACGATTTCAAAAATGGTAACTTCTTGTCCCTTCGACCTCCAACAGAAAAAATGCCAAGCCTCGGACAGATAGGGACTTTAAGTATGTTGTTTCCCATCAAATTCTGGAGGGATCCTCAGATTTTCCTTCATTTATCCCGGGTTGAAACCTGTTTTGCCTGGGCTAAAAGTTTTGTGTCGCCCTAAATATATTTTCAAATTCGTTTACGGCATGAATCATAGTCTCAATTCCGATACAATTGATTTATCATCTACATTCGTTTACAAGGCGCTCTAGATTCACAATCAGCTTCAATAAATATACATAAATAAACAGATGAATTTTTGCCGGGCTTGTTTTCACGGCGCATTTTGCAACTGATGGCTACAATATATCCGGATATAGGATTTGCAATACAAACGTCAATTAGTGATAAATCAGGTGCGCTGCTCTAATTAGTTAAAAAGGTGTCGTTCGCTCCGGCCGCAAAACGTCAAATTGTCAGTCCGGTTCTGGTTTTCGTAGACGCGGTTCTGGTTCGCTGTTGTCCGTCTGTCAGCGTCTATGCACATGTCGATGACGGACGGACACACGGCCCCATCACACTATTTATTTTCTAATAGTCGGCTGCGGTCGTGACGATAATTTCCACTAATTTTCATCGCTTCAATTCGCCGATTCCGGATAATTTCGGACAAAGTGGAAATCGTGATGAGGGCTGAATTATTTAAAATATGTAGGCTGATGCGACACGACGGGACGAGGATGTCGAAATAGTGTGTGTGCGATTTACTATACGGCATCACAGATTTATTTTAGCATCAACCAATGGCTAGACGGCAGGACAGCAACAGAAGTTGCGGAAAAACCTTTCATAATCGAACTCACTGAGAACGGCGTACGCTGATGTTTGCTCACATACAGGTGTTTCAATGGAAATGAGCCACCCTGAATAAATTTTTGCTGCATAGAATTTGGAAAATTTCCCGAAATCCGTCGGTTTTTGTTTCGAGGGGCACATCTGAAGCACACATTGGCAAATTTATATCTTCAACCCCCCTCACCTTCACCCACCTCAACTTTGAAATTTCGAATGACACTACTCACTTTGCGATACATCAAATTGAAAAAAATTAAATTCTCTTCCTGAAACAAATATTTTCAAAAATTTTACCCCACCCCTCTTTTCCCTAAAACTCTCTTGTGTGTCCAATCGAATAAATATTTTCGACCCCTAAGTTCTCCATAATTTAGTCAGCTCCATCCTAAATAACATAGGAGGAGAGAATTTTTGGTGAGAAAAGTGCCACCCAAATCTATCTTTTTGCTCTCCCCCACCCCAAACTTCAAAATTTACCAAGACACTACCTATTTTGTGATACATTCTTTTCGATTTGATATGCGTGGCAAAGTAGGTAGTTTTATTTGAAATTTCGATGTTGTGGTAGGGGAGGGGGGGGGGGGGCGTGAGGGGCCTGAAGATAGAAATTTGTCAATATTTGCCTCGGATATTTTTTTGTATGTAAAATTCTTTTTTGAGGTTTTGGGCAGGATGGTAAAAAACAGTGAAATTGTATATTTTACGCAACGTTTCGCCGATTAACATCGGCTTCGTCGGGCTAAAATTTATTATATAATTAATTTGAAACAATAGTCAATAAACATTAACGAGAGCTTACCGAATAATACGTATAAAACTTGAAAAATGTGTAAAATGTCAGAAAATTTTTTTGAGTTGTAGATAATTGAAAGATATAACAATGACAAATTCCTATGGTGATGAAATGAAGATGAAAACTTGATGATAAGGTATAAAGGTGATTTTATATAATGCAAAAGTTTTATAATCTGATCATAACACCTCTCAAGATTAAATTCTTATACAGGGTGATTCACCACCAAATGGACATAGCCTTAGGGTAGGTCCAGTTTTACCAGGCGAACCAGGATCTGGCTTTGAAATTTTTCTAACACTGTTTGTTTCGAAGTTACAGGGTGATTCATGTATTTTGTCGAATTTTTTGACAAGCCGTATCTTCAGAACGACCAAATAGATTGGATTGAAATTTTGTGGGTTGATTCTTCTATTGATATCTGACACATCGCCCTATCAAACAGTTTGAAGTTTCCAGGGCCGGCCTTGTAAAAAAAAACTTCAAAGCTTTTTTCAAAAAAATACATTCTGTATGCACATTTCCCGAATTTCATTTTCAAATTCGGAAACTACATCAAACATGCTAATAATAACGCAAAAAAAATTGCTTGGCACCATTGAGCTGTCAAGAAAATTTTGACAATTGTAATGATTTTTGAGGTTAGAATTTTCTCTAAATTGATATTTTCAAATATTTGCTAATAGTTGCAGCGGTACGCTTTTTGATTCTGCATTTTGTGATACTGCAATGAAATTTGGCATATGCAAACTACATAAAATTTCAAGTGATTTGACCCGCAGCACTAAAAAATTTGTCCATTAGGGGGCGACTGGGGCCCCCTCAAAATTTCAAGATGTCCGAATTTTTCCCATGCGCCATTCAGTACCGTCCTATCTACCGTACAGAACCTAAACAACTTTGTTCTTGATCATCATAACATTTTTCGTCATGTCAATTCCATTCTTCTTATAGAAAAAAAATAATTTCTTTGCCTGGTCAACAAATTGAAAAATAATTTTTTTTTTGACCACCAATAGATTGTTGAGTAGTTTTTGTGCGATCATCGATGAATCCGCTTCCCCTTGATTCATTTATGAAAAGAAAACTTTTGCAGTGCTATTTTTCAACAAAGGAGTGACTTCAACTTACCATAGTTTCAACATTACCTTTTTCAATGTTTTACCTCGGTAAGTATGATTATTGTTATACTTATATACAGCTTGAAGTTCTCTTCAACGATGTGGATGATGAAACTGCCTCAGATTCCACCTGGAAGCCGTACATAATAATTTTTCTGCAAGGCCGTCAAATTTGGCATTTTTGATTTTCTAGCGGGAGCGGCCAAAATGTCAATACACACCACTCCGCCCAAGAGCACCGGTTTGCTCTAGCGGAAAACGATATTCACGCCTAACAATTTTGCATTTTGTGATACTGAAATGAGAGTTGATGCGAAAGTACCGCAACCGGTGCTCTTGGGCGGAGTGGTGTGTATTGACATTTTGGCCGCTCCCGGTAGAAAATCAAAAATGCCAAATTTGACGGCCTTGCAGAAAAATTAATATGCACGGCTTCCAGGTGGAATCTGAGGTCGTTTCACCATCCAAACCGTTAAAGAAAACATCAAGCTATATATTAGTATAATAATAATCATATTTTTAGGGATAAAACATTGAAATAGGTAATGTTGAAAATAATGATAAGTTGAGGTCACCCCTTCGTTAAAGAATAGAACAGCAAAACTTTTGTTTTCATAAATGAATCAAGGGGATGCGGATTTATGGATGATCACACAAAAACGACTCAACAATCTATTTGTGGTCCAAAAAAATATATATTTCTCGACTTGTTGACCAGACAAAGAAATAATTTTTTTCTGTAAGAAGAATGGAATTGACATGACGAAAAATGTTATGATGGTCAAGAACAAAGTTGTTTAGGTCCTGTACGGTAGATAGGGCGGTACTGAATGGTGCATGGTAAAAACACTGACATCTTGAAATTTGGAGGGGCCCCCAGTCGCCCCCTAATGGACAAATTTTTGAGTGCTGCGGGTCAAATCACTTGAAATTCTACGTAGTTGGCATATGCCAAATTTCATTGCAGTATCACAAAATGCAGAATCAGGGTCATTTTGCTAGCGTACCGCTGCAACTATAATGGTCTATTATGGCCCTGAATTTCAGCCGTTTTGTCAGAAAAATGAAAATGACATTTTTCTCGTTTTTTCAAAAGGAACAAAAAATTTCATCAGAATTTTCAAAATTTTTTTGATACGTTCCTCAATTTCAGCTCAAATTGGGATAGAAGTGAAGCTGAGGGACGTAACAATAATTTTTTGAAAATTCGGCTGAAACTTTTTGTTACTACTGAGAAAACGAGAAAAATGTCATTTTTACTTTTATGACGAAACGGCTGAAATTTGGGGCCATAATAAATCATTTGTGAATATTTTAAAATATCAATTTACAAAAAATCCTAACCTCAAAAATCATCAGGATTATCAATTTTCTTTTGACAGCTTGATGGTGCCAAGCAATTTTTTTTGCGATATTGATAGCATGTTTCATGTAGTTTTTGAATATGAAAATGAATTTTGAATAATATGCATACAGAGTGTCTTTTTTCAAAAAAGCTTTGAAATTTTTTTCCAAGGCCGGCCCTGGAAATTTTTCACTCTTTGATAGAGTGATGTGTCAGATATCAATAGAAGAATGAACCCATGAAATTTCAAACCAATCTGTTGGGTTGTTCTAAAGTTATGACTTGTCAAAAAATTCTACGAAATACATGAATCACCCTGTAGCTTCGAAACGAACAGCGTTAGAAAAATTTCAAAACCAGATCCAGGTTTGCCTGGAAAAACTGGATCTATCCTTAAGCTATGTCCATTTGGTGGTGAATCACCCTGTATACATCACTTGAATTTGGCGTGTAAGTTTGAAAATTACCAGAAAAATTATGTTACTGAATAAAAATCATTTCAGAAACTAATCTTTTTTCATAATTAATCTCTTGGTCTAAAATTTTAACATTTTCAAAATCGAAATTATGGCCTTAATCTTTCTTATGGTTCGCTTAACTGTCAAATTATTTTTATGTAAATTATGTGTTTTGCAATCATTTTAATGGTTATTTATACGTTTAGTTTTTGTTTGGTTTGACCAATATAACATTTAGTACAATCAGAACAATTGATTCTATATATCAAACTTGATTTATCATAATCTTGTATTTTGCCTTTTAATCTACTGTAAAAATTACTTATTGTTTTTTTGTTTTCAATTGTTTTGTAATTTTCAAATCATCTTTTTGTGAAATTTTCCGTCAATTAAAAGATAAATCATTAACGCCGATTATTGAAAAATAAGAAGTGTCAATTGTATTAGGTGTTTGAACTCTCATTATATCATTAATCATATTACTATTATTATATGAAATTCTATCAATTCATCTCTCAGGATAGCCATTATATTTCAGAATATTTTTAATAAGATTGAAATTTTGCAACCAAAACTGTTCATGACTAAGTTTTTTAATTTTTGTTCTCATCATTTTGATAATATTAATTTTTCGTCTGAAATCATGATTTGATTGAAAATGAAGTAATCTATTTGAAGCAATTGGTTTATGATACCAATCTGTAAATCAACTATTTTCACTATTTTCAATGACTATTGTATCTTAAAAAGGTAGTTCATTTTCATTTTCAATTTCAATCGTAAATTTCAAACTATTATAATATTCATTGAAAATTTCAAGTGTCGTTTGTTGTTGATCATTTGGAATGGCTGTAAAAATGTCATCAACATAACACAATAGAAATGGAACTGAAAATGGTAGTTTCTCAACAACAGATGTCAGTAGATCATGATGCATAGCTAAATTTGCTAAAATTGTAGAAACTGGATCACCCATTACACCAGTTACAAAAATTTGTGAGTAAAATTTACCGTCGTATGAAAAATAGCTTGGATCAAAAAGATATTGGATTATATCTTTGAAAAATTGTAAATCAATTTTGGTGAATTCAGAAATAAGTTCTCAGTATTTCTCAATTAATGATTGGATCAATTCTACTGTTACATTAGTAAATAAAGATATTACATCCAAAGAGATTAATATGTAGTTAGGTGGAAGTACAACATCAGTAACTTTATCAACAAAATTTTTAGAATTTTGTATGTTATATGAAAAATGAGGTAGAAGACCATTAAGAATTTTTGTCATGAATGTTGATGATTCATAAGTTGGAGAGTCAATACAATATACTTGTCTCGGCCCCGTTCATTGAAAACTGCATTCGTGTGCATTGAGGGTATGCAACCCAAAATATCCCTGTGTCGTCCAAGTCCTCACCCCTCACCCCCTGTTCGGTGTGCCTGGCACTTGGCTGTCAGGCGCAAGCGTAAACGAGCTCCAGCACTTTCTTCGGCCGTCTTCGGCATTCTTCGGCTTTCTTTCCGCTCGTGCCTTTGCCGCTTCGTTCGAAGCGGCGTTGATCTCCGTACGTCGAGCGGGAAGCCACGCCGTCCTTTTTTGGTCATCGTTCTCGCGGCCATCTTGTCGTGCCATCGGCGTACATTCGTACTCGACCAGAAGCCCATCCAAGGCCCATCGCGTCCGATAGTGACTCCTGGAGGATCTCTGCAGCATCTCCAAGTCCAGAAAGCGGCAGTTTTCACCGCTTTCACCGGGGAGCGGCTTGGACCAGCCAGCCGCACACAAAGCTCCAGTTTCGGACGGGATCGAGTCGTTCGTCCGCCATTTTGGTGACGAACACGGGCACTCGTGCATTTCAAAAGGAAATCCACCACCAGAACGGCCATCCACCACGACGCCGCCTTCGGACTCCGCCAGGACGACGCCGCCACCGAATAAGATCCCGTAAGTTCCATATTTTCCATTGTTTTTACCATTTACCGTTTATTCCCGTTTGCCGGGGTGTATACCTTCAGTGCAGTTCGTCTCGTTTTCAGGACGCCACTCGGCGCCAGCGAATCTGCCCCCGATCAGAACCACTCGGATTTTTCATTTCATTTAATTCACATTGTTTTTTTTGTTATTGTTTTGTAATTCTGTCTGTTTGTGTTTTTTTTTCTTTTGTTTTGCATTAAAGTTTTTGATTGTTGTTGTGAATTTTATTTCTGACTGTCGCTTGCTGCTTTCCTAATCCAAGAGTTATTGTTTTAATGCAGCCTTCATCGGAAGGCTGCCGTCTTTATGTGTACCGCGCTAACATATAAATTGGTCCTTCGAGCCGGATACAGGCTAAGCATGGTACAGTCAGGAATTTAATTCACCTCACTATTGAAACTTTAAAGTCACGGGTCAAACCCACGTGACACTTGTGCGTTGGTCCAGCGTGTTGATCAATTCGTTTTTCGCCCGTCTCATTCGCACTTTTTCACCTGGGTTGGGTTCGCCATTCAGGTACGCCAACCTAAGGGTCAGTTGCTTTGTTTTCATTTTTCTTTGTGTCGTACACAATGGACGCAACTTTATCGTCCATCGCGATAGCTATTGCGCGCCTTGAGCCCCTTCTGGAACAAGGCGTCACAGCTACCACCGAGCCAAGCCTCCAACCGGCATTTTTAGCCACGTTTGACATTGCGGCGGAAATTTACAACGGTTTCAAGAGCACGGTCAACACTGCCCCTCTCCCCAGTGCCTCCGAGGAGCAGAAGGCTACATTTCTTGAACGTACACTCCGGGCAGACAGCTTGTATGGCAAACTTGCTGCGGTAAAAGCCTCGTTTGCGAATTCAGAGCCGACTTCCTCGCTCTCTCGCCAAGCCTCGCAAACTTGGTTCGAGACAGGCCGGAGCAATGTCCGATTGCCAAAAATCGCGTTGCCGTTGTTCGACGGAAAGTTAAAATCATGGCCACCATACTATGATCTATTCACGGCGTTAATACACAGAAACCAGTCTCTCTCAGATATTGAACGGTTTCAGTATCTGATCTCGTCTTTATCTGGTGAACCTCTCTCAATGGTTAAACACCTGCCATTGACGGGAGATAATTACATAATTGCGTTCGACTCGTTGGTTGAGAGATACCAGAACGACCGCGTGCTAGTCACTTTTTACTGGCAGTCGATGATGAACGCCTCCTCCGTCACATCTGACTCCGCGCAAGCGCTTCGCCATCTTGTGAACACGTTCAACGAAAATTTAGTGGCGCTCGAGCAGTATCCGCATATCGACCTGTGGGATTTCACCCTGTCGAGCATGCTGCTCCAGAAACTCGATGAGTCGACGCGAAAACGTTTCGAGGTGCAGTCAGCTGGCACCCCCTTCCCCAAATACGAAGACGTCAAGTCTTTCGTGCTCGACCAATGCAAGGCTTTCGAGGCAACTGCCTTAAATTCTAAAACGCAATCGAACTCCCGCTCCACACGGGCAAACACCGTTACCGTGAAGCCCGAGGTCAGCCGCAAGTCGTGGGCCTCACATACGTTGGTGTCTCAGACTTCATCTGCCCCAGCGACGTCGCATGAGTCAGCATGTTCTCATTGTGGGGCGAGAAGTCATAGAGTCACCGCGTGCAAGACTTTTCTGTCAATGTCCCCAAATGACAGATATTTGGCGGTCAAACAGAAAAGGCTCTGTCTCAACTGCTTGAGCACCAATCACGGCGCTCCAAAATGTCCATCGTCGTATACGTGTCGGCAGTGCCACGCAAGGCATCACACCTTGCTGCACTTCCCCAAGCCACATAGAACTGCAGGTCATGAGTCACCCAGTTCTTTATCGAATCCAGTTGAATTACCGCAAATCGTTTCCCCTGGTCTTCCAGAAAATGTCGCAAATTCGGTGACGAATCTCGCCTCAAGCCTCAAGGCAGCTCATGTTTTGTTGGCCACGGCAATCGTTCACGTTCGTGACCGGTGGGGAGGCTACCAAAGCCTCCGTGCGCTCATAGACCCTGCCAGTCAGGCATCGTTTATTTTGGACTCCTGCGTGCGCAAATTGGGTCTATCCCCATCAAATCACAATGTGCCCGTTTTTGGCTTGGGTCTCACCCCCGCCAATTCGACGTGTGGCACAGTCACTTGCCAGGTCAAGGCTGATGATGAGTCTCTCCCAATCCCTGAATTGGAGTTAATTGTCCTGCGCAGGATTTGTGGTAACCTGCCAGACACCGCTTTGAACCCGGATCAATTCCACTTGAACTTATCGAATCTGGCGGATCCCACATGGTTCAAGCCAGGCCCCATTCAAGTGTTGTTGGGCGCCGACGTTTATCCGTCAGTCGTGAAAGAGGGAATCGTCTCGTCAGGTCCGTCACAGCCTGTTGCCATAAACACCATTTTTGGCTGGGCTCTTCTCGGTCCCTTTCAAACCCCGTCAAAACCTCTGCATTCCTTTTTGGTTTGCACTCCAACTGGAATCGACGAGTCTCTGCACAAATTTTGGGAAGTAGAGGAAATCTCGTCACCATCGTCCAAAACACGTTTGTCCCCAGATGATGAACGTGCAGAAATTTGTTTCCGGGACTCTGTCTACCGTTGTCCGTCAGGTCGTTTTGGGGTTTCGCTTCCCTTCAAAAGGGAGTCCCCCACCTTTGAACATTGCAGGTCTATGGCTGACCGCCGTTGGTTAGCTATCGAACGTCGCCTGGTCCGTCAGGACACACTCCGTGATCTGTACATAGCATTCATGCGCGACTACCTCGACCTAGGTCACATGACCTTGCTGGACGCAGAACCTCCAGATTCTGAGGCGTATTACATCCCTCATCATCCGATCGTCAAGATCGAAGACGACAAGCCGAAAATTCGCGTCGTTTTTGATGCTTCGGCGCAAGCGCCGAATCATTTATCTCTCAACGAGACGCTTCTCGTCGGTCCTAAGTTACAACAGGACATAGCAGCTTTGCTACTGCAGTTTCGGTGTGAGCCGATCGTTTTTACTTGTGACATCCGTCAGATGTATCGGCAGATACTTATCTCGCCCGAACATCGCAAGTATCAACTCATTCGCTTTCGTTTCTCCCCTGATCGACCCATTGAAACGCACCAATTGAACACCATTACATATGGTGTTTCTTCGGCACCGTTTCTAGCGGTTCGCACGTTGCTTCACTTGGCAGAACAAAGCGCCTCGAAGTTTCCATTGGCTTCGCAGGCAATTCGCCGTAATTTGTATGTAGACGATCTACTTTGCGGTGCGAACTCCGTGGAATCAGCACGGGAATTACAAACGCAGCTAATCAACCTGCTCCAATCGGGTTGCTTTGAATTGCGCAAGTGGGCAAGCAATCACCCTGATGTGCTGCAAGACATACCACTTGATCACGTTCGAACTCAGCCGTCCACTTTCAGTGACGTTGCTGACAATACTGTAAAAATTCTTGGCCTCCAGTGGCAAGCGGCAACAGACACCTTTTCATTCACGGTTCATCCAAATGAACTACCGTGCACAAAACGGTCCATCTTGTCGGAGGTGGCTCGGATTTACGATCCGCTCGGCTTTCTGTGCCCTGTTGCATTTTTCGCCAAACATTTAATCCAACGGTTATGGAAACTTGGCCTTGATTGGGACGACACCCCTCCAGACATCGTATGTCAGCAGTGGTTGCGTTTTCAATCCGAGCTATCGCAACTTTCGCGGTTGCAAATTCCACGGCATACTTTTCCGTCGCCTGCAGACAGGTGCCAGTTGCACGCCTTTTGCGACGCATCTGAATCTGGGTACGCGAGCGTGTTGTACGTTCGTTACCTTCGAAATGGTGTTCCCACCATTCGTCTCCTAACCGCCAAATCAAAGGTGGCTCCAGTCAAATTGCTGACCGTACCCCGTCTCGAATTGTGTGCAGCGGTCCTACTTTCCAATCTCGTTGCCTTCACCGTTGCAGCGCTCGCAGGAACCGTACAGTTCGATGCCATATTTGCGTGGACCGATTCTACGGTTGTTCTCAGCTGGCTGCGTTCCTCTTCGCACCGCTGGAAAACATTTGTTGCTCACCGTGTTGAGCATATTCAACAGCGTGTCCCGCCTCAGTGTTGGAGACATGTCTCAACATCGGACAATCCCGCCGACCCAGCTTCGCGCGGATTGTTTCCCGAAGACATGCTTTCGTGCTCCCTCTGGTGGTCTGGCCCACCTTTTCTGTCATCAGCGGATGACACATGGCCGGATGACAAATTCTCCGTGTCCTCCCCAGACATTGCGTCTGAAGAGCGAAAGCTCGCTTTGGTCGTGCGTGTGCCGCAGCCGCCGCCGATTGACATCGACGACCTCTTTTTGCGCATATCCTCCTTACGGAAGATTCAGGGCGCTGTCGCCTATTTCTATCGGTTCTGCAAATGCAAGTCCGATGAGAAGTTCACAGGACCTCTCTCGGATACAGAACTCCATTTTGCCTTGTTGTACATTGTCAAACATGTACAGCAGAAGGTATTTGCCTTCGAAATCGCGTCGTTACGCAACGGCAAACCCTGTTCAAGACCCTTTCGAAAACTTTCACCCTTTCTCGATCGTGACGATGTTCTCCGCGTCGGCGGACGTTTGAAGCATTGTCATGAGTTGCCATTTGCAACCAGACACCCTGCTCTTCTTCCATCTCGTCACGTCTTGACAGGACTCGTCATTCGACAAGTTCATTCCCGACATTGCCACCCGGGACTCAACAATACCTGCTATCTCCTGCAGCAAAATTTTTGGATATTGTCCACGCGACGCGCGGTACGGCACTACCTTGCATCGTGTTACCGGTGCTTCCGGACTAAGCCGCAAACTTTTTCTCCCACCATGGGCGACCTCCCCTCGGCGCGAATTTCTCAGCTAAAACCTTTTAGCTGCGTCGGGCTCGACTATGGTGGCCCTTTTCCAATCCTCATGTCACGCGCTCGCGGTGTCAGAACTACGAAGGCGTACATCTGTCTTTTCGTGTGCTTCGCCACCAAGGCATTGCACGTCGAGGTTGCCTCCGATCTCTCAACAGATGCTTTCCTCGCTGCCTTGCGCAGATTCATTGCCCGGCGCGGTCGTTGCTCTACCATCTATAGCGACAATGGCACAAACTTTGTCGGAGCTCATAGGCAATTGACGATGTCAATGCAATTCGCCGCGGAATCCGAAGCCATCACTTGGCGCTTCATTCCTCCCTCCAGTCCCCACTTTGGCGGGCTGTGGGAAAGCGGCATAAAAGCTGTCAAAACTCATCTATCTCGCGTGATAGGTGATCAAATACTCACCTTTGAAGAGCTGACCACGTTGGTCACCCAAGTTGAAGCGTTGCTCAACTCACGGCCACTTTCGGAGCTGGGCTCGGATCCAAATGATCTGTGCCCATTGACGCCTGGTCATTTTTTGACGCTCGAGCCGTTAACGGCCCCACCTGACCCAGATTTGTCCCACCTCAAGATCAGCAGGTTGTCGCGATGGCAGTTGGTCCAATCCATGCAACAGCGTTTCTGGGCGCGTTGGCGCGACGAATATCTACACACGCTGTACCAACGCGGCAAGTGGCACAAGTCACGTCACCTTGAATCCGCAGATGTGGGGTCTTTAGTCCTCATCAAGGACGAAAACGCTCCCCCTCTGAAGTGGAGGTTAGGCAGAATTTCAAAACTCTTCCCCGGCAAAGATGGCATTTGTCGTGTCGCAGATGTCCGTACTCAACGCGACGTTCTGCGACGCCCAATGGTCAAACTTTGTCCCCTCCCTTCAGGACAGTGAGCATTCTGTGTTTTCACTTCCGTCATTGTTTTCACTATGCTCTTTCTTTTTGTATCATGTTTGATTTCATTAATTTTTGAACTTTGAAAATACCCCGAGTGGTATTTTGGTGGGGAGTATGTCTCGGCCCCGTTCATTGAAAACTGCATTCGTGTGCATTGAGGGTATGCAACCCAAAATATCCCTGTGTCGTCCAAGTCCTCACCCCTCACCCCCTGTTCGGTGTGCCTGGCACTTGGCTGTCAGGCGCAAGCGTAAACGAGCTCCAGCACTTTCTTCGGCCGTCTTCGGCATTCTTCGGCTTTCTTTCCGCTCGTGCCTTTGCCGCTTCGTTCGAAGCGGCGTTGATCTCCGTACGTCGAGCGGGAAGCCACGCCGTCCTTTTTTGGTCATCGTTCTCGCGGCCATCTTGTCGTGCCATCGGCGTACATTCGTACTCGACCAGAAGCCCATCCAAGGCCCATCGCGTCCGATAGTGACTCCTGGAGGATCTCTGCAGCATCTCCAAGTCCAGAAAGCGGCAGTTTTCACCGCTTTCACCGGGGAGCGGCTTGGACCAGCCAGCCGCACACAAAGCTCCAGTTTCGGACGGGATCGAGTCGTTCGTCCGCCATTTTGGTGACGAACACGGGCACTCGTGCATTTCAAAAGGAAATCCACCACCAGAACGGCCATCCACCACGACGCCGCCTTCGGACTCCGCCAGGACGACGCCGCCACCGAATAAGATCCCGTAAGTTCCATATTTTCCATTGTTTTTACCATTTACCGTTTATTCCCGTTTGCCGGGGTGTATACCTTCAGTGCAGTTCGTCTCGTTTTCAGGACGCCACTCGGCGCCAGCGAATCTGCCCCCGATCAGAACCACTCGGATTTTTCATTTCATTTAATTCACATTGTTTTTTTTGTTATTGTTTTGTAATTCTGTCTGTTTGTGTTTTTTTTTCTTTTGTTTTGCATTAAAGTTTTTGATTGTTGTTGTGAATTTTATTTCTGACTGTCGCTTGCTGCTTTCCTAATCCAAGAGTTATTGTTTTAATGCAGCCTTCATCGGAAGGCTGCCGTCTTTATGTGTACCGCGCTAACACAATACTACAGGACGAAGTGGTAAATTGTTCTTACGTGTTTTTACTGAACCATATATTTTAGGTGGGAGACCATTATGAGATATAAGTCTTTTGTAATCTAATTCATTAATTATTTCCATATTTAACAGTTTTTTAATAATGGTATAATTTTTTTGTTCAATCTTATAAGTTGGATCTCTTGTTAAATATTTATAAGTAATGATGCCTTCAACAAGTAAAGAATGCATTTTATTCAAGTAAGTACTTTTATCGATAAGAACTGTTGAATTACCTTCATCTGATCTAGACACAATTAAATCGGGATGATTTTTTGGAAAAAGACGTGTCTTTCTAGATAAAATATCTAGTTCATCTACTTTGTTGTTATTTTTTATTTTATTAAAATGATTAGTTGTTATTTTTTATTTTATTAAAATGATTAGTAATTAAATTTACAGCATTACTTCTATGAATATCTTTATCATAGTGTGCTGGCTGATTTTGTATGATATTTTCAACATCTTTGATAATATTTGCCATTGGAAAATCTGATTTATTATATTTTAAAGCAAACTTAGGTCCTAAGGAAATATAACATTGAATGTCATCTGGAACATTTACGTTTGAAAAGTTCTTTATCCACCCTTGTTTTGCTTTAATGAAAATATTTGTGTTGATGAATAGTTTCTCAAATTTCTTGATTAGATTTGACTTTGATCTCTCAAATTCTCTGTTATAAATATGTTTTGCTTTTGATATGATAACATTAATCAGTTGTGGTGGAATACTGTTTCGTGAATAGATAACCTGATTCTTAATTGAAGAATTTAATCTTGAAATGTGCCAACGTGTGACATTAATTTCTATGTTCAACATATTATCTTGTTTGAATTTAATAATTTTATTTTGAAAAAGAGTGTTTTCTACTTGAAGTAATGTCACAAAAGAGAAGTACTGCTGGATGTAGGTGGTATGATCTTGAATTCCTTACATTTTATTGAAAATATTTTTCTTTCATTGAACTTAGCTAGTTTTTCTTGGTTTTTGTTGAAATTCTTAGTTGTGGAAGAAATATCTTAGTCAAAAACAGTTTTAAATTGTTAATAAGAAACCATTTCATAAAGTTAGTATTTGTCTTGATTTCCTCGCAGGTTTTTAGCTTCAACACGAAAAAAATGTTCAATGAAAAGTGCAAGTGTCTCTTGGTTTCTTGTAGGTAGTTCAATAAGGCAACAGGTAACAGTTGTTTGTGTAACCGGGTGGTGTTGAATAAAAGGTGAAATACTGTCTTGATTTCCTCGTGGGTAGTTAAGTTGAGGTGACAGGAACAAAGATTTCTTGTGTAGTAATTCAAGTGTTGTTCAATAAAGGATTAAACCCATTCCAATTCTCTCGTAGGTGGTATAGTTGTGGTGTTCAGTTGAAAGTGAAGATCTGGCCTTGATTTCCACTTAGGTAGTTATTGGTAGGGTGTCCTTTTTTGATTCACTTGTAAGTACTTTTTGATGATAGAGAAGTTTTCTGTACCATAAATAAAAGAAAGGAAGTAACAGCTACGTGTTGTCAGAAGGTATAGTCAAACTGAGTGATGATTTTGTATCGAAGGTTGAGACTGGTCTTGATATCTTCGTAGGTAGTTCTTGTAAATGTTGTCTCTCTTGATTTTATTGTAGTTTTGGACGATAGTGAAGTTTTTTCTTCACTGTGAATGAAAGAAGTTTCGTGTTTTCAAGTAGTCAAATTGAGTGATGTTTCATAGAAGGAATGAGGTAACGGTTTCGTGTCGTCGAACGGCAGCTAAACTGATTGATGTTATTATGTCGAAGAATTCCCAAAAAGGTGCTGTATAATGTTGTATATTCTCTGTCCTTTGATTTCTTATATATATATATATAATCGTAACCTCTTTTACCCATCTGGGTGTCGAGGTGTCGGCCTTTGATTTTTTTGTATGTAAAATTCTTTTTTTGCTTCATCAGGCTAAATGTCATCATTCTGCTTTGGATGTCCCCCTAGAAACAAAAATCGACGGGTCTCGGGAAATTGTCTAAATTTCACCTAGCAAAAATTTATTCAGGGTGGCTCTTTTCATTGAAACACCCTGTATAACCAACCATGGTTAGGTACGTGGCAATTCCGACATACATCTGTTGAAATACATTCATTTGACAAGGTTTCTCAGTCGTAAAGGTTTTTGGTGAAATTTTCAAACTTTCAAGTGTGTTTTGGTTTTTTCACTATGAAATTTTGCTGAAGTCATATTTTAAGAAAATTCATAACGTCTGACTGGAAAATGGTGGAAAACTCTGCAACTGCAGACTAAAATTCACTCGTTTGTTGTGTTGCTTCCTGCCAAATTTGGTTCCAATCCATCGGAAAAATTTTGAATAATTAAATAGTAAAGTTTTGAACTTTGACATATTTTATTAATTGACAGATGGGAGATAGGGCAATACTACAGTTCTGAATACAGTTTTTCAAAGGCTTCCGAATGACATACTGCAAGTCAAGTTCCATGAGATACAGCTTCTGGCATTTGTTGACAGTTTATTAATTGACAGATGGGAGATAGGGCAATACTAGTTCTAAATACAGTTTTTCAAAGGCTTCCGCATGACATACTGCAAGTCAAGTTCCATGAGATATAGCTTCTGGCATTTGTTGACAGTTTCGTTTCACAGATGACAGCCAAAAACTAATGGGCTCATTCCACAGAAAAACCATGTCCGCATACCGAATTTCAAGTCGATCGGATTAACGATTCGGCAGTTATCGTAGAAGATTACAGGCACACTCACAGTCAGACACACACACAGCAGACATCATTCTGAAAATGGTCTCAATCGTCTTGGGGGACGTCAAAATGGATATATCCGACAAAATCTCGAAACTTTTTCACTGCACGATTCCCCTGAACTTTCACCCAAAACTGACAGGTAAAGTGTCCATTACAAGCGTCTTTTGATGCAGAAAAATAAGATTTCCCTGCCTAGACAGGTGAAGTTCTTCCCTGCCTAGGCACGTAAGGTCTTTACCTGCCTGGGCAGGGAAATCTTACTTTCCTGTATCAAAAGTCATTTTGTTTGCTGGAAACTGTTGGAAACCGGACCCAGCAACGTGATATTTGCCAAATTGGGCCAGAATGACATTCCAGCATTCTGGTACCAATTTCTCTCTTTGTGGTTTATTGAGGTAGTTTTGGGTGGAATGTTATACATAGTACGACAGGAAAGTGTCTTTACAGGGCACGTAGGCTTCCAGGCCTCGTTTACGCTCGTCCTTGAATATGCCTACTGTCACTAGCCCTGTAAAGATCCACTTTCCTGCCTTTATATGTCAATAACTATTACTTCTATGTTGGTGGGGGCCGGGAAAGTAAAATATCTGACGCACACTCGTCGAACTGTCACCACATTGCCCATGTGCACGTTTCTATTTATTCAAACAAAAGCTTTTCCCGGAATTTATTGCATTTCCTTGTGTCAGTACATAAGGTATTCCACAACCCCGGATACGGGTGTATGTATAGAATATTTATCGCATATACATATACAGCACGGTGCATTTCAGTAACTATATACATATTCCTGAATGTATATATTTTGTAAATGTCTGTTGCAATTTTACACTTTCGACAGCCGTCATGGCGTGCTGTCGAAAAAAATATTTATATGAGAGGGTTTATGGCGCCACGCTCTATAATAAATGCATTTGGCCATAGCCTGCCCATGGCTGGGTACGGTGGAGAGGAGGAAATTTATTATTATGAAGCTCGAATGCGCTGAAAACTGCAACATGAATAAATTACACTCTGTATATACCAGATAAATGTGTGTGTGTATGCAATACGATTTCGTGTATTTGTCACCACTAACATCCTGATGATATGATCACTGGATTTGCCTGAAATTATTGCTACAATACAGAAAAATCCCGCTTCGTAAACGTCATGGTATGTCGGACTGAGCAAAAAAGGTACCCGAATCGAAGTAGGCTATAATGGTGGTGTTAATTAAAGCTTTATTTGCCTGCAGGGTGCTCTTGTGCTGTCGTAAGCGGTGTGGCGTCAGATTATACTGGCCAAGAATATACCACCCCAAATATACCGGCAAAAATATACCAGTCAAAAATATACCAGTCAAAAATATACCATACCAAGGATATACCAGACCACAAATATACCTTCCAAAAATATACCAGCCAAAAAAATATACCCAGCCAAATAAAAGCTCAATACTCCAGGGAGCTCGGAGTAATTCTAGAAAAATTTGAAGGAGCTTTGGTGAAGCTCAATTTCACTCTGGTGGTTCTCAAGCTAACTCTGTAGAAGTTTGGAGGAGCTCTGAAAGAACTCACCAGAACAGCTACATAAAATTCATTTTCGAAAATGGCCTCTTATGTCCAAGTTGGAGAACTTCAATGGAAACTAAATATTCTGGAGGAATCCTAGAAATACTGGAAAAAGCTTTGGTGAGACTAACGGTAACTCTATAGAAACTCTGGAGAATTCTGAAGAAGCTCAGCTCCAGAAGATTTATTCGCAAAATTGACCCTTTTTGTGTAAGTTGAGAGATGAACTTCAGTTAAAGCTCAATACTTCGGGGAGCCCAGAAGAATTCTGGAATTCAAAAGAAAAATTCGAATAAACTCTGGTGGAACTCGAGCTAACTCTGGCGAAACTCAAGCTAACTTTGGGGAAGCTGAAAGAGGCTCTGAACGAATTTAGCAGAGGTGCTACAGAAAATTCATTCGCGAAAATGAGCTATTCAGTCACAGTTGGAATTGAAAACTGAGTATTCTAGAGGAATTCTAGAAGAACTGCAAGAAGCTTGGGTGGAATTCAGGATAGCTGTGTAGAAACTTGGAAAAACTCTGGAAAAGCTCAGGCTCAAGAGACTCATTCATAAAAAATGACCGCTTTTCTGCAACATGGAGCAACTTGTTGCGAAACTCCGAGGAGTCTTGGAAAGGTCGGAAGAGCTCTAGTGGAATTCAGGGTAACACTGGAAAAACTTGGAGAAATTCTTGTTAAGCTCAACCGAAGAACCCTCGGAAACTCAATCGTAAGAATGTCCACTTCTTTTGTGCAAGTTAAAAGACCTTGATAGAAACTAAATAGTCTAGGGGAACTCCTAGGGATTCTGGAAAAACTTTCAGGAGCTCAGGGCCCGTATTTTTAAAACCTGTGAATTCATTTCCTATGAGAAAATGGTGCGGTTACTATGGCATCAGCCAATCGCAGGAGCGGAAACACACAGTCGCCATAGTATGTGATCTCATGTGGATTCATCTCGCCGGTTTCAAAAATACGGACCCTGGACCCTGGTCCCAGTGGAATTCAAGCTGAATGACAAAAATCACCTCTTTTGAGTTTAATGACATCTCCAGGCGAATTCTGAGGAATTCTGGAGAATTTTGGAGAAGCTCCGGTGGAATTCGGTGTAGCTCCGAAAAAACTCGTGTAAATTGGGAGAAACTCAGCAGGGATCTCCAGAAAATCGTAAGAAACGACCTATTTTGATGTTATTGTATATGTATGTTATTTTGTATGTTGGAAAACTTCAATGAAAAATGAATATTCTAGAGGAATTCAAAAGAACTCAGGTGGGGCTTGAAAGAGCATTGGCGGAGTTGGGGGTGACTCCAAAGAACTTTTGGACAGCCTGGAGGAACTTGTAAAAATTTTGAAAGACCCCAGCAGGAGAACTCCAGAAGACTCAATCGCACAAATGGTTTTTTTGACACAAGTTAGAGGACTGCAACGTAAATTACATTCCCAAGGCCGAGGAATTCTGGGAAACTCCAATTAGTTCCGATGGAATTCATGGTGATCCTGAAGAATTTAGGAAGAGCTAAAAAAAAGCTCGGTACAGTGATCTTTGTGGAAAGTTTGTAGTTTTCAAGAGAAACAAGCAAAACTCCGACGAATTTTCAAAAACACGGAAGAGCTCTGGCGAAATTCAGGTGACTCTGAATTAAATTCGGAGAAATTTTGGAGAAGTCCAAACAAAGAAGCTCCAAGGAACTCAGAATTTTTTGGAGAAAATTGGAGGAGCTCTGGTGGAGTCCAGGGTAACTCAGGAGAAACTCGAAGGAACTCAGCAGGGAAACTTCGCAAAATCGCAAAACTGCTTCTTTTGTGTGAGTTAAAGGACTTCAATAGAAACGAAATACTACTTAGTAAAATTCCGAGGAATTCTGGAAAAACTTTAAAGAGCTCGGGTGACTATCAAGATAAATCGCAAAAAATGACCTTTTGTTCATGTTGGAGCACTTCAATGGAAGCCGGGTAAACTAGCAAAAATGACCTCTTTTGGATGAGTTGAAAGACATAATTGATAATCAACTCTAGAGGAGCTCAGGTATGACGGAAAATTCCAGAGGACTTCTGTTGAAACACAGGAGAAACTTGGAAGAAGGCAGAACTTAGCAAGTCAACTCTGAGAAATTGGGGAATCATCTCTTCCTCGATCTCTTCTGTGTGAGTTGGTGAATTTTTACGGGAACTTATATTATAGGGGAACTCAGAGGAAGACTCGAAGGAGATCTGTTGAAATTCAAGGTAACTCTGAAGATATTCGAAGGAATTGGACGGAATTCAGCATGAATTTCCGGAAAATCGCTAAGATGACCTTTTTGTATTGGAAGACTCCAATGGAAAATTCTGTTCCATTCTATTATAAATAAATATATTCTAAGGAACTGAGAGAAATTCTTGAAAACTGAGAGCTTGGTGGAGCTGGGAGTTACTCTGAATAAACTTGAAGAAACCCGGCAGTGGTAACCCGTAAAATCGCAATGACTTTTTCGTGTGATTTGCTGCTATTTTCACAATCAAGCTTGAAGTCGACTTCACTTGGAGTACATTCATTCAAACTGTGACGGATTCTAATGGGAATTAAACATTTCTGGGCGAACTCCGAGGAATTCTGGAAAAACTTGGAGGAGCTCTGGTTGACTTCATGGTAACTCAAAAGAAATTCGAAGGATAACTGTGAAGGAATTCAGTAGGAGAACTCCGAGAATATTCTAGGGAGGCTCAAAGGCGTTCTGAGAAAAGTTGAAGGAGATCTGTTGAAATCGAAGGTAACTGTTGGAAAAACTTGGATGGGATCTGGTGAAATTCTGGGGAAATCAAGAGAAATTTAAAGGAGCTGTGAAAAAATTCAGCAGGGGATTTCTGGGAAATCTGAAAAATTATCTCTTCTGTGTGAGCTTGAGGACTTTGATGGAAACCTAATTCCAGGAAACTCCGAGGAATTCTTGGAAACTTGGAAGATATCTGGTCAAATTGAAGGTTACGCACTTTTGGTATTAACAGAACATTTCTAGGCAAACTCAAAGAATTCTGGACAGACTTGAAGGAGCATCTTCTGGAGTTCAGGGTGACTCAGGAGAAACTCTAAGGAACTCAGCAGGGAAACTTCGCGAAATTGCAAAAACTGTCTCTTTTGTGTGAGTTAAAAGACTTCAATAGGAACGAAATACTCTAGTAAAATTCCGAGGAATTCTGGGAGAACTTTGAAGAGCTCCGGTTACTATCAGGATGAATCGCAAAAAACGACCTTTTGTTTATGTTAGAGCACTTCAATGGAAGCCGGGTGAACTAGCAAATATGACCTCTTTTGGATGAGTTGAAAGACATAATTGATAACCAGTTCTAGGGGAGCTCAGGTATCACGGAAAAATTCCAGAGGACCTCTGTTGGAACACAGGAGAAACTCGAAAGAAGGCAGAACTTAGTAGATCGACTCTGAGAAACTGTGAAATCATCTCTTCTGTGTGAGTTGGTGAATTTTTACGGAAACTTATATTCTAGGGGAACTCAGAGGAATCCTGGAAGACTCGAAGGAGATCTGTTGAAATTCAAGGTAACTCTGAAGATATTCGAAGGAATTGGACGGAATTCAGCATGAATTTCCGGAAAATCGCTAAGATGACCTTTTTGTATTGGAAGACTCCAATGGAAAATTCTGTTCCATTCTATTATAAATAAATGTATTCTAAGGAACTGAGAGAAATTCTTGAAAACTGAGAGCTTGGTGGAGCTGGGAGTTACTCTGAATAAACTTGAAGAAACCCGGCAGTGGTAACCCGTAAAATCGCAATGACTTTTTCGTGTGATTTGCTGCTATTTTCACAATCAAGCTTGAAGTCGACTTCACTTGGAGTACATTCATTCAAACTGTGACGGATTCTAATGGGAATTAAACAATTCTGGGCGAACTCCGAGGAATTCTGGAAAAACTTGGAGGAGCTCTGGTTGACTTCATGGTAACTCAAAAGAAATTCGAAGGATAACTGTGAAGGAATTCAGTAGGAGAACTCCGAGAATATTCTAGGGAGGCTCAAAGGCGTTCTGAGAAAAGTTGAAGGAGATCTGTTGAAATCGAAGGTAACAGTTGGAAAAACTTGGATGGGATCTGGTGAAATTCTGGGGAAATCAAGAGAAATTCAAAGGAGCTGTGAAAAAATTCAGCAGGGGATTTCTGGGAAATCTGAAAAATTATCTCTTCTGTGTGAGCTTGAGGACTTTGATGGAAACCTAATTCCAGGAAACTCCGAGGAATTCTTGGAAACTTGGAAGATATCTGGTTAAATTGAAGGTTACGCACTTTTGGTAATAACAGAACATTTCTAGGCAAACTCAAAGAATTCTGGACAGACTTGGAGGAGCATCTTCTGGAGTTCAGGGTGACTCAGGAGAAACTCTAAGGAACTCAGCAGGGAAACTTCGCGAAATTGCAAAAACTGTCTCTTTTGTGTGAGTTAAAGGACTTCAATAGGAACGAAATACTCTAGTAAAATTCCGAGGAATTCTGGGAGAACTTTGAAGAGCTCCGGTTACTATCAGGATGAATCGCAAAAAACGACCTTTTGTTTATGTTAGAGCACTTCAATGGAAGCCGGGTGAGCTAGCAAATATGACCTCTTTTGGACGAGTTGAAAGACATAATTGATAACCAGTTCTAGGAGAGCTCAGGTATCACGGAAAAAATCCAGAGGACCTCTGTTGGAACACAGGAGAAACTCGAAAGAAGGCAGAACTTAGTAGATCGACTCTGAGAAACTGTGAAATCATCTCTTCTGTGTGAGTTGGTGAATTTTTACGGAAACTTATATTCTAGGGGAACTCAGAGGAATTCTGGAAGAACTAAAAGGAGATCTGTTGGAACTCAAGGTAACTCTGAACAGATTCGAAGAAATTGGACAGAATTCAGCTTGAATTTCCGGAAAATCGCCAAGATGACCTTTTGGTATTATGTTAGAGGACTCCAATGGAAAATTCTGTTTTGTTCTATTATAAGTAAATATTCTAAGGAGCTAAGGGAAATTCTCGGAAACTGAGAGCTTTGGTGGAGCTGGGGGTTACTCTGAATAAACTTGAAGAAACCCAGCAGTGGGAATCCGTGAAATCGCAATAACTCTTTCGAGTGATTTGCTGCTATTTTCACAATCGAGCTTGAAGTCGACTTCACTTGGAATACATTCAAACTGTGACGGATTCTAATGGGAACTAAACATTTCTGGGCGAACTCCGAGGAATTCTGGAAAAACTTGGAGGAGCTCTGGTTGAGTTCATGGTAACTCAAATGAAACTCGAAGGATAACTGTGAAGGAGTCCAGCGGAAAAACTCCGGGAATATTCTAGGGAAGCTCAAAGGAGTTCTAAAAAAAGTTGGAGGAGATCTGTTGAAATCAAAGGTAACTCTTGGAAAAACTTGGATGGGATCTGGTGAAATTCTGGGGGAATCATGAAAAATTCAAAGGAGCTGTGAAAAAATTCAGCAGGGGATTTCTGGGAAATCTGAAAAATTATCTCTTTTGTGTGAGCTTGGGGACTTTAATGGGAACCTAATTCTAGGAAACTCCGAGGAATTCTTGAAAACTTGAAGGATATCTGGTCGAATTGAAGGTAACTCTTGAAAATTTCAAAAGAATTTGAAAAATTCAGCAGGCCCCTCTTTGGAAGCGCAAAAATGACCAATTTTGTTTATGTTAGATGAATTCAATGGGAAATGAATATTCTAGGGAAATTACGAGGAATTCCGAGGAAACTCGGAGCTTTGGTGGAATTCAGGGTAACACAGCAGAAACTCGAAGGAACTCAGCAGGGAAACTTCGCGAAATTGCAAAAACTGCCTCTTTTGTGTAAGTTGAGGGACTTCAATAGAAACGAAATACTCTAGTAAAATTCCGAGGAATTCTAGAAGAACTTTAAAGAGCTCCGGTGACTATCAGGATAAACCGCAAAAAAATGACCTTTTGTTCATGTTGGAGCACTTCAATGGAAGCCGGGTAAACTAGCAAAGGTGACTCTTTTGGATGAGTTGAAAGACATTATTGACAACCAATTCTGGGGGAGCTCAGGTATCACGGAAAATTCCAGAGGACCTCTGTTGGAACACAGGAGAAACTCGGAAGAAGGTAGAACTTAGCAGGTCAACTCTGAGAAATTGGGAAATTATCGTTTCTGTGTGAGTTGGCGAATTTTCTCGGAAACTTTCATTCTAGGGGAACTCAGAGGAATTCTGGAAAAACTTGAAGGAGATCTGTTGAAACTCAAGGTAACTCTAAAGAGATTCGAAGGAATTGGACGGAATTCAGCATGAATCTCCGGAAAATCGCTAAGATGCCTTTTTTGTGTTATGTTAGAGGACTCCAATGAAAAATTCTGTTTTGTTCTATTATAATGAAATATTCTAAGGAACTAAGGGAAATTCTCGGAAACTGAGAGCTTTGGTGGAGCTGGGGGCTACTCGGAATAATCTTGAAGAAACTCAGCAGTGGAAACCCGCGATATCGCAGTGACTCATCCGTGTGATTTGCTGCTATTTTCACAATCGAGCTTGGAGTCGACTTTACTTGGAGTACATTCAAACTGTGACGGATTCTAATGAAAACTAAACATTTCTGGGCGAACTCCAAGGAATTCTGGAAAAACTTGGAGAAGCTCTGGTTGAGTTCATGATGGTAACTCAAAAGAAACTCGGAGGATAACTGTAGAGGAATCCAGCAGAAAATCTCCGGGAATATTCTAGGGAAGCTCAAAGGAGTTCTGAAAAAAGTTGAAGGAGTTCTGTTGAAATTAAAGGTAACTCTTGGAAAAACTTGGATGGGATCTGGTGAAATTCTGGGGCAATCAAGAGAAATTTAAAGGGACTGTGAGAGAATTCAGCAGGGGATTTCTTGGAAATTTGAAAAATTATTTCTTTTGTGTGAGCTTAAGGACTCTAATGGAAACCCAATTCTAGGAAACTCCGAGGAATTCTTGAAAACTTGAAGGATATCTGGTCGAATTGAAGGTAACTCTTGAAAATTTCAAAAGAATTTGAAAAATTCAGCAGGCCCCTCTTTGAAAGCGCAAAAATGACCAATTTTGTTCATGTTAGATGAATTCAATGGCAAAGAAATATTCTAGGGAAATTACGAGGAATTTCGAGAAAACTCGGAACTTTGGTGGAATTCAGGGTAACTCAGCAGAAACTCGAAGGAACTCAGCAGGGAAACTTCGCGAAATTGCAAAAACTGCCTCTTTTGTGTAAGTTGAGGGACTTCAATAGAAACGAAATACTCTAGTAAAAATCCGAGGAATTCTGGAAGAACTTTGAAGAGCTCCGGTGACTATCAGGGTAAATCGCAAAAATGACCTTTTGTTTTCGTGGGAGGACTTCAATGGAAGCCGGCTAAACTAGCAAAGATGTTCTCTTTCGGACAAGTTGAAAGACATTATTGATAACCAATTCTAGGGGAGCTCAAGTATCACGGGAAATTCCAGAGGAGCTCTGTTGGAACACAGGAGAAACTCGGAAGAACGCAGAACTTAGCAGGTCAACTCTGAGAAATTGGAAAATTATCTTTTCTGTGTGGGTTGACGAATTTTCTTGGAAACTTTCATTCTAGGGGAACTCAGAGGAATTCTGGAAAAACTTGAAGGACATCTGTTGAAACTCAAGGTAACTCTAAACAGATTCGAAGGAATTAAACAAAATTCAGCATGGATCTCCGGCGAATCGCTAAGATGACCTTTTTGTATTATGTTAGAGGAATTCAATGGAAAACTTTGTTCTATTCTAGTTATTATAAATGAATATTCTAAGGAACGAAGGGGAATCATCGGAAACTGAGAGCTTCGGTGGAGCTGAGAGTTACTCTGAATAAACTTGAAGAACAACCCAGTAGTGAAAACCCGTGAAATCGCAGTGACTCTTTCGTGTGATTTGCTGCTATTTTCACAATCAAGCTTGAAGTCGACTTTACTTGGGGTACATTCAAACTGTGACGGATTCTAATGGGAATTAAACATTTCTGGGCGAACTCCGAGGAATTCTGGAAAAACTTGGAGGAGCTGTGGTTGAGTTCATGGTAGCTCAAAAGAAACTCGAAGGATAAATGTAAAAGAATCCAGGAAAACTCCGGGAATATTCTAGGGAAGCTCAAAGGAGTTCTAAATAGAGTTAAAGGAGATCTGCTGAAATTGAAGGTAACTCTTGGAAAAACTTGGATGGGATCTGGTGAAATTCTGGGGAAATCAAGAGAAATTCAAAGGAACTGTGAAATAATTTAGCAGGGGATTTCTGGGAAATCTGAATTATCTATTTTGTGTGAGCTTGCGGACTTTGATGCAAACCTAACTCTAGGAAACTCCGAGGAATTCTTGAAAACTTGGAAGATATCTGGTTGAATTGAAGTCGACTCTTGGAAATTTCGAAAGGATTTGAAGGAATTCAGCAGGCTCCTCTTTGAAAGCGCACAAATGACCAATTTCGTTTATGTTAGAGGACTTCAATGGAGAATAAACATTCTAGGGAAATTACGAGAAATTCTGAGGTAACTTGGAGCTTTGGTGAACGGAGAATAGGCATCCCTGGAAAAACTTGAAGGAACCCGTTAGGGGAACCCCATAAAATTGCAAAAGAGACCTATTTTGCGTTAGTTAGCGTATACCTTAATTATATAAAAACTGAACATTTCTAGGCGAACTCAAACGAATCCTGGAAGAACTTGGAGGAGCTGTGGTGGAGTTCAGGGTAACTCAAAAGAAGCTGCTGAACTGGGAACTCCAGAGAAATTTCAGGGGAGCTTTAAGGCATTCTGAAACAACTTGGAGAAGATCTGTTGAACTGAAGGTAGCTCTATTAACAAAATAAATGAACACCCCGTATACCGTTTTGTTTACAAATACTGCCAAACCGTTGATCCAATTGAGTTGAAATTTGGTGTACAGGGCCATTCAGGTTTTAGTAGACAAATTTTGCAGGTCGATAGAGTGGCAAAAAAAGTGGACTTACTTTTAAGAGTTCATGGCTTGAATGCATATAACAAAGTTACATGCCCTCAAAAATTATACAATGGATCTTAATCGAAATTGACCAAAAGTGGGGCATAGTGAAAAACTGAATTTTGGCCGAGGGCTGATGCGGGCTGTATTTCGGCTAGTGGTCTAGAAGCTTAGGTACCTGAAAAAAAAACAATCCGCTTTGTGTTAGCTCTACTTTAGTACTAAGTTATTAAATAAAGCAGTTTTTCAGCCATAACCTGTACAGTTTCAAACCACCAGAGGCACATGGAGACGGCGAATAAATTTCAATAAAACTGCAAGAGGAGCATACACCAGCCAGCCCAGAGGAAGAACAAATTAGTCTTATGGAATTAAAGTGGCTCGGCAAAGGCAAGAAACATGCCCCTTGTACTGCTCCCACCAGACTCCGGAGGAGCTGCAAAAAAAGTTCGCGAAGAGAGAGAGGAAAGCGAGAGAAAAACGAGAAGTCGGACGACGACGGAAAAAAAGGCGGCTGCGGCGGTGCGCCGCTGGAAAAGCTCGGCGGGAAAACTCCTTAAACGCAAGATTTATCTGTTCCGACCTTATTACTCTTATTCCTCCGGCCTCCGCGCACCCCCTCGCCCCTCGCCCCTCGCCCGCCTGACGTTCATTTGTTTTCTACAAGCCAGCGGCCTGTTTTTAATCTAGGGACAAAAGTTTTTAAAAGTTGGTAATTTATTATCGCCCGCCGCCGCCGCCTCCTCGTGCAAGTGTTTCTTTCCAAAAGATCCTCACTTGATGCCCCGGCGCCGCTCTCTTCCGGATCCAAGCCGGCTGCGGTTACCAACATACAGGGTGTGTTTTCGTAACGAAACAAATTTTTGTTTGTGCTCTTTTTTTGGTGATCTAAACGTTGAAACTGAGAGGAAAGGAGAGAGAAAGACGAACGTAAAAGTCGTTGGTTGAGTACAAACAACACCCTGTACATAAAAGAAGCAATGAAGGAGCATCGGGGAATTTAAAAGGGAAGTTTGTCACGGTCGTGTGGAATTTGCGCGATAGTCAACAGATTGCCTTTTCAGGATGCATTTGGCTTGTGTCCTGAAAAAGCGTCTCGTTCTCCTCCTCCTAGTCTGCTCTTACGTCTTCACGCTCGCGAAATTCCTGAAATATTGCCCTTCTGGTTACTGAAAACAAATGGCTTGTTTTTTTTACCACTTGCATTATAATGGTATAACAGCTTTGAATTTGGATACTCACTCGGTATGATAATTCCTAAAACTGTTAAAAAAAATCATCCAGCATTCGTTCACCTTGAATATGTTTCTAGTCGGCTGGGAATTTTTTTTTTATATTCCAGGTAAATTAACTGTAATTTGAGGTCGCAGAGGCAATCGCCGAAGGCGACTATTTGCAGCAACAATTTTTTGAGGTGGAAGAGACATTTTTTTGAAGTTCCAGAGGCGATTAGCGAAGACTTTTTTCAATAACCATCATTATTGAAGGTACCAAAGAAGACTCTGCGTAATGACTATAAGGGGTAGGAAGGACAATCGTCTAAGATGACTCTCATCAGTTTTTCCTTATTATTATGGTTTCAGACACAATCGCCGCAAGCAGCAATTATTAGAGTATTCAGTTTTCAAATAAGAGGGACAATCGCTGAAAGCAACTCTGGATTCTGGATTAAGTGGGGGGAGTGATGGAACATATTTCCGACCGGGACGCAGGCCTCACTTTTGGGCCCATTAATTCACCGGAATAAACTTCCTCCAGAAATAATTTTCCCTTGAAGGGACTTCCTCAGAACTAATTTCATCGAAATGAACTTCCCTCGGAAATGATTTTCCCTGGAAGGAATTTCCCCAGAATGATTTCCACCGGAATGAAATTCCCTCGGGAAGAATTTTCCCTGGGAAGAACTCCCCTAGAATAAGAATAAATTCCGTCTAATTGAATTTCCCTCAAAATAAATTCACCGAGCCCCATTGAGCTCCGAAAGCCATGGAAAAACCACGACGGCGACCAGTGAAGCCCTGAATAAAAGAATGCAAAGGGGGGCTTACTAGAGCTCTGAAAGTTATACGAAAAAGCGTAAGCTCATCAGGGCTCCAAATGACACACAAGGGCACAAGGGGGTCCACAATAGAGAATAAAAAGCCACGAAAAAATGCAAGGTGGCTCAGTAAGGCTTCAAACGATATTGGTGACACAAGAGGGGCAGGGGGCTTGATATAACAAAAGGAGACAAAAGAAGGCTCACTGGAATTCCAGAAGCTACAATAAACAATAAGGGGGCTCATTAGGTCTCCAAACGATGACACATTACGGCAAAAGGGGGCTCAATAGAAATCCGAACGCCACGAGAAAATGCAAGACGATTGGCTTCAGACGATATTGGTTATACAAGGGGACCCAATAAGGGGATGTATATAACAAAAGAAGGCGAAACGGGGCTCACTGGTACTCTAAAAGCCAAAGAAATCATAAGTGAGCTGATTATACCTGGTAGAGGGCTCAAAACTATATATTCAGTTTAGAGAAGACACAAGGGGTTTGATAGAGCTCCGAAAGTCATGAAAAAACGACAAAGGGGCCCAGTGAAGCTCTGTGAAATGAAAGCAGGCAAAAAAGGGCTCACTGGAATTCTGAATGCCACAAAAACACATACGGGGACTCATATCAGAGCTCCAACTACATTCAAAGATCCAAGGGGGCCCCAAAGAACTCGGAATGATATGATGGCAGAAGGGTGATTACCAGCCTCTGAGAGTGAATAAAAATGCAAAGGGGCTCAGCAGGGCTTGAAATCAAATTGAAGACCCAATAAGGGGCCACTGGAGCCCTTATTGGGCTTGTGGATGACACAAGATGGCAGAAGAGGACCGTGTGGAATTTTGGAAGCCATGAAGCACATAAGTCATCAGGACTCGAAATTATCCTTGAAGACACAAGGGGCTCGATTTCAGGCCGAATACCACATACAGGCACAAGGGGCATACTAGTGCTTTGAAAGCCTAAAAAAAAAAAGTTCAAATGAGCTCAACAGAACTTAAGACGGTATTTGAAGACACAAGGGGGCCCAATAGACCTCTGTAGAACAGAATAACGGAAAATGAGGTATACTGGTAGGTACCTACTCCTAAAGCCATGAAAAAACATAAGGAGGCTCAACAGGACTCCAGCTACACTTGAAGACACAATGGGGCCCGATAGGGCTCCAAACATGATATATGACGGCATAACGTTGCTTGCTGCTCCGGAAGTCATGGAAAATGTAAGGCGGCTCAGCAGGGCTTCAAACAACATTGAAGACAGAATAGTGGAGGCCGAATGGAGCTCTTGATAGCAGAAGACTGCAAAAGGGGTCTTACGTTCGGAAAGCAACGAGAAAACACAAAGGGACATATTAAAGCTAAGGCAAAGAGTAAAATATTATATGGCGATGAATTGTCCGGTCACGTCCTAGAAAAAGGAGGAAATTGGATATTGTGTTTTGAGATACTGTTCCGTCCAAGCGAAATCATTCCCGATGAAAGTTCATTCCGGTGGAACTAATTCCGGAGAAATTCCTTCTAGGGGAAATTATTTCTGAGGGAACTTCATTCCGGTGGAATTCCTGCTGGCGAAACTCCTTTCAGGGGGAATTATTTCCGAGGGAAGCTCATTCCGGTGGACTTCATTCCAGGGAAACTCCTATCAGGGGAAATTATTTCCGGGAAATTGATTCCGGCGAAATTCTTTCAGGGGAAATGCGTTCCTGTTACAAGGAGTGATAGTCTATTTGACGGTACCCCAATTTTGGGATTCCTGAGACAATCAGCAAAAACAAATTAGCTGCTTCATTTTGAGGCTCCAGAACGATTGCCGAAGGCGATTCCTTGCAATAGCGATATTTTGAGGCTGCAGAAATGATTTGGAATAATAATATTAAATAAGATGTTTTCGGATTTGGGTAGGCTCTGAATTTGTGGTAACATGTGGGGTCTCCAGGGCGGTTACCCCTGTCGCCCGTGCTTAAATCCGGCACTGAAAATGATCGACGAAAGCAACTCTTTGTGCCAACTCTAATCTGAGAACCTCTAGCCCTTTTGTCTTATATTAGATACCCCTTTGATTTATCTTATACGGTCCAATACTGTAACAAAAACTGAATGAACTGAACTGAGCTGAACTGAACTGAACTAAACTGCAGTAGCAGTGATAGAAAATATCACGGATGGGAACTTGTAAGAATAACTAGTAGATGGCGCCACACTTGGACCGCCGTTACGAAGCATCAGAGCATTGATGGTCACACCTGTCAGAGGTTGTTGATGTTTACAGTGTATACCCAATCATGGCATGGATTTAATTTCATTTTTTTGGCGGGATATCACTGCGCAAGACTGCGAGTGGTTTCCGGCGATGCGTCTGCTCTGTGATGGCGGCATTCAAGATGGCTGCGCCCATGAAATGCAGATGGTATTGTCCGAGGTATTTTCCATGTAATGAACGCAACCATATTCACGGTTATGTCATCTATTCTAAAAATCCACTTGATAATTCATTCGAGCTGTAGCTGTAGTGAACCCGGCTCTAGCTCATCTCTGCTTAAGTAAGTTTAGCTCTAGATAAGCTAGCCAAGCTCTGGATATATGCTGCCTGATCTTTTGTCAATATCTAGCTCACCTTAGCTCCAGTTCTGCTTTAGCTCAGGTTAGAGCTAGCCGTTAAGCCGATTTCTGAGCTCAGATCAGCTGAAATGATCTTTATTACGCTTGCTGTGTCGACTCAACTACTAGGCGAGTTGATTAGCTCGGGGCCGGTAAGAACAAGTTCGGCTGCAAACAGCGCAGTCCCAGCTGAGCTTGTTTTAGCTAAACTGAGACTAGCTCAGGTTATCTAGCTAGTTAATCTTGATTTTACTGATTGAAGCTAGGATCCAATCCCTAGCTCAGTTCCGGTATATTGTAGTTTAATAGCTAGAATTATTAGATAGCTAATTAAACAGCTGCTGGAGTTCAAAGTTGGATCAATTCTAGGTGGCGATAAACTTGGCTATTCATTTCTTGGCTCAGTTCAGTCAAGTTCTAGCTAAATTTGGCCTCATAAAAGTTAAGCTATAGCTCGACTCGACTTAGTTCTAGCCTTCTAGCTCAACCTAACTTAATTTCAGCTCGAGTTTGCTCAGCCACAGCCAATTTCAGCTGAGTTCTAGCTTAACTTAGCGTAGTTATAGTTTAGTTCTAGCCCAACCCAGCTTAGTTATAGTGCAGTTCTAACTCAATTTTTTAGGTATCACTCAGTTTAGTCAAGTTCTAGTTCAGCTTATTTCAGTTCTAGTTAAGCTTAGTTATAGATCAGCGCAGCGCAGTTCGAGCTCGACTTTGCTCAATTTCAGCTTGACCCAGCCTAATTTTAGTTCAACTTAGCTTAGCCACAACTCAATTTAGCGCCGCTTCAGCTCAAATTTGCTCAGTTTAGCTCAATTTTAGCTTGACCTTGCTCGATTATCTCAACTTAGCTCGGCTATAGTTCAGGTCGAGCGCGCAACTTGGGTTATAGCAACTTGCACAGTTTCCGATCAGCTCAGTTCTAGTTCAACTTAGCTACAGCTCAACTCAGCTTAGACCTATATAAACTCAGCTCAGTTTTAGCTCGTCTCAGTTCAGTTCCAGTGCAACTTATCTCAGTTATAGCTCAGTGTAGCTCAGTTCTAGGTCAACTTAGCTTAGTTTCAGTTCAACGTAGCTTGGCTGGACCTCAGTTTGACTCAGTTCTAGCTCGACTTAACGCAGATATAGCTAAGTTCACTTCTCCACTTTTTTTTTCACCCAAAATTGTTAATTGTAGCTTTTTCGTTCCATTGAGTACCTATTCAAATATTATGGGGCGAATCAGCTATAAGTATGAATTTTGAATAAGAGAAGCGAGGAAGACTTCAAATTGAACTACAATTCAAGTTTAGCTTTATTTATTCTAGCTCAACTGAGCTCAGCTATTTGAGTGTAGCTTGGTTCTAGTTCAGCTCAATTCTGGGTCAACTCTGCTCAGTTTTTTCAACTCAGCTTGATTATAGCTCAGTTTAGCTCTAGTCTAGCTCAACTGAGGACAGTTCTAGTTGAGTTCAAGCTCAACTCAGTTCTACCGCAACTCAGCTCAATTTCAGCTAAACTCAGCTCAAAATGAAGCTTTAGAATTTCAGCTAAAGATCGACTTAGCTGCGTTATAGCTCAGTTCTAGTTCAGCTCAGCGTAGCTCGGTTCCAGGTCAACTTAGCTTAGTTTTAGCTCAACTCATCTTAGATATAGCTATGTTCAGCTGTAAGTCCATAAGCTTTCTTTATACCTTTAATTGTAAAGGTTGATTTCCAAATGAACTGTAATTTGAAGTCTCATTAAAATATTATGGGACAAAATAGCTATAAGTAACAAGTTTGAATGGGAGAAAAGTGAAGATGGCTTCAAATTACACTTCATTTCAACTTAAGCTCTATTTATTTATTTATTCTAGCTCAACTAAGCTCAGTTCTAGTTCAGTTCGATCACAACTCAGCTCAGTTCAATCTCGACTTGGCTCAATTTTAGCTTGACTGAGCTCAGATATAGCAAAGTATTAAGCTCAGCTCTGACCAATTTAGCTCAGTTGGAGTTGAAATTTGGCTGAATTGGTCTTACACCTAGCTTAGCTGGCTCAATTATCCAAATTTCAGTTCGTGTTAGCTCGGACAAACTCGCTTCAGCTTCAGCTTCAACCTCTGCCAGACTAGTCTAACATATATTCAAATCATCTCAAATTTGCTTATCTCAAGCCAGAATTCAGATCAATTCAGTTTTGTTCCAGACTTAATATTTTCATTACTTGAATTCCAGATGCGATCAGCTAACTCTAGCTAATAGTAACTTAGTTCTAGCTCATTCAGTAGCTCAGCTTGTAACGGGGTTACTGTGGGTAGCCTGTTATTTATGATTTTTCCAAACCTTTCAATCTAATCACAGACGCAAGTAATGTAGCTATAGGAGCAGTCCTGTCACAAGGACCAGTAGGAAAAGACTTGCCAGTAAGCTATGCCTCACGAACTCTCAACGAGAACGAACAAAGATATAGCACTATAGAGAAAGAACTTCTTGGGATAGTGTGGACTACTAGATATTCTAGGCCCTATTTGTATGGAAAACAGTTTCTTGTCATCACAGATCACAAACCCTTTGAATGGTTGTTTAATCTGAAAGAGTCTAGATCAAAACTTCTCCGATGGCGTCTGAAATTGGAAGAATTTCATTATGACATCATTTATAAAAAGGTAAATCAAAGACCAATGCGGACGCATTGTCCAGAAACGAAATTGACGCGAAAAATAAAAGGACCACAGATAACATTGAGATAGTTTACGAAAATCTCTTCAATGCCCTAGAAAATTATTCTTTTGCACATTGTATATCAAAAATTTTTAAAACGAACAAAGGCGTGGCCTTAGAATTCACAGAAACATTCGGAAAACCAGAAATCAATAACCAAAAAATTGGTGAAATCATTACCCAAAACATGGAACACGGAAAAATTAACCATCTGATCACAAAAGACAATTTTTACGATAAACCACAATATGAAACGATTTGGGAAGTTCTGAACTTACTCAAAACCTTGTGCATCAAACACAAAATCAATCATTTGGCAATCCCCAAACTAGGATGCAGATTAGATAAACTTGATTGGAAATTGATCATAACAATGATCGCATCAGTTTTTGATAACACCTCAGTAAATGTACATATTTACATCCCCAATCAATCACAAATTGAATTAAACGTAACTGAACTAGACAAAATTCCTAATAGAGACCTTGACAGTGAATCACTAATTGTACACCCTGAGGAAGATGACGAACAAATCAATGAAATTATAAGAGAAATCACTCAAGATGCTGAAGCAAAAAGTGAGACCCAACCGAACGAAAAAATGAACGATGACGACAATGACGACATCACTATACACACGAACGCTGAACAAAATCCTATTATTGAAGCTCCGATTGTTGAAAGTCCTGTGAATTTTGGACAAAATCGAATAATCATTCAATATATTTTACACTCTCCTGCGAAACCTCGTAGAATGATCCTTTTTTGAAACAAACAAAGAATAATAGTTCAAATCTCCCATAACCAGTTCAATGAAGATATAGTCAAATTTGTAAAAGACTATATAAATAATTCCTAATAGTCCAGGAATTTTAGCTGTTAAAATCGCAAATAGCGAACAAAAATGATAACTAGCCGGATTTTTGTATATAAGCTCAGTTAAGCATGTAGTTCAACATAGTAAAAGTCCTCAAGAATCCGGTGTGAGCTTCGGCCGTTGTGGCCTCGAGAAGAACTTGAGGGTCAGTTTTTCGCGTATATCTCATGAACAATAGCACTTGGGAAATAAGTTCCTGGGAAGAAATCGTTGGAAATTTTATTGTCTACAAGAAAGGTCCTTACACATTTCATCGTCAGTCATCTCCTTCTTCGTCAAAACAGAAGAAAATAAAAATAGTCCAGATGCTCGATGCTGAAGACTGGTATGGACCTTGAGTTTTATGATGGCGGAGTGCCACTTTGTAGAGGTGTTGTTTGATCCACTCTCTTTTGGTTGAAACTTGAAGCCATCAAGACGAACTATGCCGGCGGAATATACAGGGTGAAATAAAAATAAAAAGTTAAACATTAGTATCTCGAGAACCAAAATAGGTGAAGACATGTAAATCGCCATAAATAATTCTGATTTCATGGTCATGAAGTCGTCGTGAACTTGAATTAAATATCTTGAGCCGTTCTTGGAATATCTTCAAAAGACTGAAGTTATTACCAAAAAAATATTTTTTTTCGTCTACTTATCAGAAAAAAGTTGACTGTGTTTTTTCTAAAATTAGTTGGCCTAGAGAGGGCTTTTCACTGTAATTTCATTTCAAATGTAATTTATCATTGTTTCGATTCAAAACATCAAGTTTCGATTCAAGATCTGAAAAATTACTGATATACGGAAAACTATTTTTTTTTCGTAACGACTTCAGTCTTCTGAAGATATTTCAGAAACGGCTCAACATATTTGATTCAAGCTTACGACGACTTCATGGTCATGAAATTGGAAATATTTTTGGCGATTTACATGTCTTCACCTATTTTGGTTCTTGAGGTACATTTGTTCAACTTTTTATTTTTATGTCACCCTGTATATGCCGCTGGCATAGTTGGTATTGATGGCATCAAGTTTCAATCAAAAGAGAATGGATCGAACAACACCTCTACCAAGTGGCACCCTGCCATCATAAAACTCAAGGTCCGTACAGTCTTCGGCATCGAGCATCTGGACTATTTAGTTTTTCTTGTGTTTTGACGAAGAAGGAGTGGACTGATGATGGAATATGTAAAGACCTTTCTTGTAGACAAGACAATTTCCAACAATTTTGCTTCAAGTGCTTTTCCTCCAATTGTCATCGTTTACGAGATAAACACGAAAAACTGATCCTCAAGTTCTTCTCGAGGCCACAACGGCCGAAGCTCACACCGGATTCTTGAGGAGTTTTACTATGTTGAACTACATGCTTAACTGAGCTCATATACAAAAATCCGGCTAGTTATCATTTTTGTTCGTATTATTGATATATATGGAATAACGAATAGTATCTTACAAGTAATTGGAAATTCAATAACCTTTTTAAAATTGAAAGTAATGCACCCAAGTATAATAACTACATCAGCTTTGTTCAAAGAACTATCAAAATCACAAAAAGAACTAAAACCAGAACAATTACCGTTCAAGGTGACTCTATAAAATACTCTAAAATTCAAAGACCTCATAGAAGTCGAATGTTTCATTTTGAACAACAAAGTAACTTACCTTTTACACTTACCTATATTGCACTCTTCCCCTCTTAATTATTATTACTTATACCCCATTCCAACTCTTCATCGAAGTCAATTTAAGGTTATCATTCCGAATCAAAAATTCTTGTTAATAAACGAGTTCTACTTCTCGTACGGAGAAGAACGCTGTCGAAAGATCTCGACAAATTCCTACATTTGCCGAGATTATCCCTTACAAGACATCCAACAAGAAGAACCATGCGAGGTCCAGCTTCTGAAAATGAAGCCACCTATACAAAATGCCAAGAAATCAACGTCCACGTCACCAGACCGATAATCCAACAACTGGAAGACTCCCAATGGATTGGCGTCTTTCCTGAAAAAGAAGCCATCAATCTGAAATGCCAACACCAGGACGAAACAATCAAAGCTTTCGGAACACTCCTTTCCGACATCCCGCTTGGATGCCAGCTGAAGACATCCCAAGAGCAGATCAAAAGTCAAGAACAAGAGACGCAGCAAAACTATCCGCTAATTCTTTCTGACTTGACTTTACTTGAAGCGAATTTCAAGTCAAAACCAAATTTGACACTCCACCTGAGTTCCATCAACCTTGATGATCTACAAGACATCAAAACTCGCATAAGCGAGAACCAAGCCCACGTCTCCACCATCTCGACCTACTACAAGCCCAGCCTCTGACGATCTTCCTGTATACGTCCATCATCATCATCATAATCATCGTCTATGTACATATATGAAAAGACGATGACTTTAAGAAGACTGAAGAAGAAACCATCAGAGTCCCTCGACCAAGCCTTCGACGTTCACCTCTCTCTACAAGCAGTACCGTGAGGTGAATCTTCATGGGGAGGAATCATGTAGTCAGATGACAAGGCATCCTTTTGTTGTCTAGCGCCGACACAGCAAGATGCATGGAATGCCAACCTGCGTGGCTCGTTGTTATTGATTAATGTTATGATGTTATTGATTAATCAATAACATTGAGGATGATTTGTGCAGAATTTAGGAAACATTTCGCCCTCATCGACTCCTTTACTGGAGCCACATCTGCGCATCTTCAACACGCAACTGTGAACGGAAAGTTGCAGTTCCTGATTTTTATTGTTATTTCTTATTTTTGAACATGAACACTGAATCTGAAAGTTCATTTTCAACATTCTCTTATTTCAATTTTTATCATTAATTTTATTTTTATTCTTATTTTTTCGCGAGCATAAATCCACCTTAAATGTAGGCCTACGTAGTTGAGGCGACAGCTACCCTTCGCCTGCGGGTGTCCAAATTTGATGACCCAATGATTTTTTACGTTTATTATTTGGCGATGTTCATTGCTGTGTTCACTACAGAGTTACCGATCACCAGAAGAAATACAGAATAGGTATACAGGGTGGTCCGACTTTTATATCATTAAATTCAAGGATCGATAGGGAATGAAAAATGAAGGGGACTTTCTCCAGAAAACATATTTGAGAAATGCCTAATAACAAAGATACAGCCCTTCAAGGTTGGAAATAAATAATTGTTTTTTTCGCATAACTTTTGAACCGTTCAACCGATTTGATTATAAATAGAACCAAAGGTTCACCGAAATTATCTCCTGTCGAACAATCATAACATGTTCCATGAAAAAGTTTCAGGGGCTTAGACATTAGGGGGTGACCCTACTTTTTCCCCCCTATTTTCCACCCCCCTAGCTATTTTTGGAAACTGTTTATAATTTTGAATTTTACGTTCAATTTTGAAGAAAAAACCACTGCTGCAAAATTTTGATTAGAGGCTTATTCGTTTAGGAGATATTTGGGTTTGAAACTTTGGGAAACATCCCGAAATCGCCACTTTCAAAGGTCTAAAAATTAAAATTCAAAGATACTCATGATTTCTCAGCTGAAATAGGTTTTCTAGAGTTTCTGAGTCGATAAACCACCATTTTTTCCAAAACACGGGAAATTTTCAGGAAAAAAACAATTTGAGCTCTGGAAAGTGGCGATTTCGGGATGTTTTCCAAAGTTTCAAACTCGAATATCTCCTAAACGAAGCCTCTAATCAAAACTTCGCAAGAGTGACCTTTCCTTTTGAATTGAACGTGGAATTCAAAATTATAAACAGTTTCCAGAAATAACTAGGGGGGTGAAAAATAGGGGGGGAAAAGTAGGGTCGACCCCTAATGTCCAAGCCCCTGAAACTTTTTTATGGAACATGTTATGATTGTTCGACAGAGGATAACTTCAGTGAACCTTCAGTTCCATTTTGAATGAAATCGGTTGAACGGTTCAAAAGTTATGCGGAAAAAACGATTATTCATTTCCAACTTTGAAGGGTTGCATCTCTGTTATTAGGCATTTCTCAAATATGTTTTTTGAAGAAAGTCCCCTTAATTTTTCATTTTCTATTGATCCTTAAATTTAATGACATAAAACGAGGACCACCCTGTATAGTATTATGAAAAATCGAATCATTTTCTGGAAAACTGGTGGTGAAGCAGAAAAATTGGAAAACCAGCCATTAAAAGCTAAAATCTTCAATAATAAACCCCTGTAAAACTGAGAGCGAGAGCTTATGGGGTGTAATTCGATACATCCCACACCGTACCCACCTACAGCCATCAGCGACACGAGAAACGTATAAAAATGGCGCATAATCCAGCCATTCTTTGGTCTCGTGGGGCGGCCAGGGGGTGGGTGGTTCTGTGTGTGTGTACGTCTGTGTGCGGGGGGGTGCGATTGCACAACGAGGGGACGCAAAAATGCATCGCAGTCGGCCATGCATCCAGAGGGAGAGTTAGAATTTGATGTATTGTATTATGCATGTGTGTGTGTATCGTGTGCTGTTGGGGGTATACGTCATATCGATTGGGCCATCATCCAGCAGGCCGCAAATATGAACTTTTTCTTTTGTTATTTCCAATAGGATAGGTATTCCAGTTCGAATGCTGATGCGGGATGCTATAATAAGCCCAGGTATGTCGGAAATCCCCACCATTTTTCAAATTTTTTCATTTGCTTGATTTGGAATTAATTAATTGAAATACCAATTTCAAAATACCGACCACCAGTTTCACATAATAGACATCAACAGTAAAACGTCACACATTATTAGTATTATACTGACCTAGGTCTCGACTGAGGTTCAACAAAAAATAGCTCTAAAGTATAGTATGTATACTGCCTGCCAAAAAAGTGCAACACCAAAATGTCGTGAATCATATTTTGATCAAATATTCACAGAAAATGTGTTTTAATGACTCAAATCAACCAATGGACCGAGAAGGCAAATTGTGAACGACAAAAAAAGTCTGGTCCTGGTCCCCCACGAGCTTTTGTTCTTCGTGAAAATGTTAGTCTTCGAGTGGCTGCTATAAGATGTTAAAAACAAATGATAGAAATAAGATCGGAAATAATTATTGGACTACAGCCCTAGAATGTCTGAGCTCGGCAAATATACCAATTTCAGACGAATTCCGTCCTCTGGACCTAATTTCTCTCGTCCTCTTCTGACTGCAAGAGGACGGCATGCCGAAAACTTGAATGGTGCCATAAGCAAATCAGTGTAGCTGAGGAATAATAGAAGGAAGGATGTTTTCAGGGACGAGTTCCACTTTTGTTTTGACGCTTTCTCTTATGACGACAGTAGGCGAATAGGACGCTTTCTTGGAGAGCGTAGGCGTTGCACTTTTTTTTTGGCGGGCAGTGTATTATTATGCGAGTTTTATAATACGTCTTATTTAACAAGTGTAATGTACTGTTTTATTTACTCCACACTCCACCCTCGACTCCACTTGAATAGGTAATCGCCCAAAAGTTGGAAATTCTACCTGCTATAAAAATAGAAATGTCTGACAAGTGACACTTTGGCTTTGACGTTCGCCTACTTTGTAGTAGGAATAAATTGTTTCCATTGGTTAAGAGCGGATGAACAAAAGACTTCTCTCCGACACCGCCTTCACTGCCTTCAGTATCCATACCTACCATATACAGGGTGATTTTTTTAAAAGTTCACACCCCTCATTTCTCGCCGCCAAGTTTTTTACAGGGAAACGCCAAAACAGGTCAATTTTTGTTTCATCTAGGACACATATCACCAGATTTTTATCTTGAACTCCTTCGCCCCCATCTCACCCTGCTTCAAAATTTCAAACAGCATGACCTATTTTGTGATACATCAAATTGAGATCAATAAAATTCTCTTTCCGCTAAACATATTTTAAATTTTTTTAAACCACTCCTCAACCCTTCTGAAAATCCTCTTTTTGTTAATGAAAGGACAATGTTCCCCCCATAAACTCTCGATTCTTGAGATATAGTCTTCCCAGCAAAAACAGGTCAATTCTTATTTCAATCGGGTCATCTTAGACACGAGTGGCCAAATTTTGATCTTCAACTCCTTCGCCCCACCCTACCCTACTTTGAAATTTTGAATAGAATTACCTATCTTGTGACTTGTGATACATCAAATTGAAGGCGATAAAACTCATTTCGTCAAACATATCTCTATTTTTTTAACCACCCCTTTGAAGCACGGTAGGATGGGAGCGAAGGGGTTGAAGATCAAAATTTGGCCACTCGTGTCTAAGATGACCTCATTGAAATAAGAATCGACCTGTTTTTGCTGGGAAGTCTATTTCTCAAGACGCGAGAGTTTATAGGGGGAATATTGTCCTTTCATCAACGAAAAGAGGATTTTCAGAAGGGTTGGGGGTGGTTTGAAAAAATTGAAAATATGTTCAGCGGAAAGAGAATTTTATTGCCTTCAATTTGATGTGTCACAAAATAGTTCATGCTATTTGAAACTTTAAAGCAGGGTGGGGTGGGGGCGAAGGGGTGCAAGATAAAAATTTGGTGATATGTGCCCTGAATGACACCCTCAGAACAAAAATTAACCTGTTTTGGCGTTTCCCTGTAAAAAAATTTGGCGGCGAGAAATAAGGGGTGGAAACTTTTCAAAAAATCACCCTGTATAAGTGTCCATTGTTGAACAAAGTTGATAAAATCGGCTTACTTCCTGAGGAATTACAGCTTTATTACTCATTCTTGCGACACAAATAAGTAGGAATATGATAAAATAGGAGCATGTATCCGTTATAAAATTGAGCTTCTTGTTCAATGAAAAATTATCAGATTTTTTTTAAATCTTCGGGAGCTTTCACTGATGCTGTACGAGTTTTACAAGCTTTGTGTACTTCGAGACTGAGCTTTCTGGGTGAACAAAAGCACACCCGAGTACTAATTTCTGAGCAAGCATTTTTTTCTTGGCTTTAAAGCTTGGTCCGCACCAAGCTTTTCGGAACGATCGTTATTGTTATTTCCAAGTTTTGTTGCAAAAACTTGACATTGCAAAAAATATTTGAAAATATTTTACAGCTTTCGAGCATCAAGTTTCACTTAACGGCTTTCAATAATCAAGCTTCTCGATAACCTAGACCCTTACTAATCGCAAAATGCGAAATGACAAGTTGAGCTTGTTCAGCGAGCTTCAAACCGAGCTTCTCGTATAAAGCTCGTTCACTTTTTCCGAGCTTTGGGAGCTTCAAAGTTTTAATGAACCCAAAGCTCTGACACGTATAAATATTAATATTGTAGGTTCATAGTCATATTTACTCGTCAATCTGATTTAATCTGTCAGTCCTTTTTATCGAGCTTTTTCCACAAAAGTTCAAAATATGGAGCTTCCCACTTTCTGCTCAATCAAGTTTTAAAGCTTTAATAATCTGTTCGTAGTTTCTGAATAAGTCAACCTTTTTTAAACGATTATATTTTAGTTTCGATAAACCTGAGCTTTTCCGAGAAAGCTTTATATGTTCCATATTTTTTTGAAGTTCCTGAAATTTTGAAAGTTTGAATAAACCTCAACTTTTAGTGTTTGTATAAGTACTCGGTTCAGTTGAGTTGTGCGACAAAATCCCTTGAAAGCTCAAAATCAAACCAGTGCTATTTCTTATCAAAATGCAAGTTTGCGAGTTTTGGTAAGCATTTTAAAAAAATGAGCTCTTCCATCAAGCTTTTCTTGAGTTTGAGGATATTGGAAGTCTTATCATGTTACATTAAACGAAGTGAGTAACTGATGAGTATACCGGGTGATCATTTGAAAACTATCCACCTGCAATAACTCCCGATTCCTAGTGAATATTTTTTGAGCAAAAACAGGTCGATTTTTATATCGAGGGGGACAACCAAAACATATATTGGCAAATTTCTATATTCACCCCCCTCACCCCTATTCACCCCAACTTTGAAATTTTAAATAACACTACCTACCTTGCGATACATCAAATTGAAGGAAATTAAATTTTCTTCCTGAAAAAAATATTTTAAAATTTTTTAACCCCACCCTCTTTTCCCTGAAAATTCTTTGACTGTCCCATTTTATATTCTGGACCCCTCATTTTTTTCTCAATTTAGTCGGCGTCATCCTAGATAGCATCGAAAAAGAAAATTTTTGGTGGAAAAAGTGCTACCCAAATTCCCCCCTTTGCTCTCCCCCACCTCAACTCCCAAATCTAACAAAACACCACCTACTTTGTGATACATCAAATTAAAGGGAATAGAATTCTCTTTCCGAAAATAATTTTTTCGAAATTTTCTACTCCTCCCCCAATAAATTGGCCATTTGGAGTATTCTAGGGGGGTGATGGGGGGCTTTAAAAATTGTGGAAAAATCTTTTTCAGGAAGAGAATTCAATTTCTTTTTATTTGATGTATTACAAAGTGGGTATTGACATTTTAAATTTTTGAGGTCAGGTGGGGGGAGCGAAGGGGTAAATTTGGGTGGCACTTTTTTTACAGAAAATTTTCTCTTTCGATACTGTGCAGGATGACGTTTACTGTATTGAAGGGAAATGGAGGTAAAAAATATTAACTTGGACACTTAGAGAATTTTAGGAAGAGCAGGGGGTGAAGTTGAAAAATTTTAAAATATTTTTCTTAGAAAGAGAATTTCATTATCTTTGATTTGACGTATCGCAAGGTAGGTGGTGTCATTTGAAATTTCAAAGTTGGGGTGAGTGGGGGCGAGGGGGCTTGAGATATAAATTCTCCAATGTATGTTTTAGATGTCCCCCTCGATATAAAAATTGACCTGTTTTTGCTCAAAGACATTTGCACTAGGAATCGGGAGATATTGCAGGTGGATAGTTTTCAAATGATCACCCGGTATGTTTCACGGTTCAAAACATTTTCAAGGATATGAGCTTTTCAAAACTTTTTTAAAGTGTGCCCTAAATCTCCCGTATACTGAAAATGAAGCTTGCTCAAGAGTTCCTGCCAAATCAACCTGTATTCAGGCCTAGGTACAGATTTTTTGTTGCAATAGGTTTTCCGAAGCTTTTGCTAGAAAAAGCTAAGTTTAACTGAGGTTTTCTTGAAAAGCTCGCGAATTCTCTCAATGAAATTTCTATATTTGAGCTTTTCACATTTTCCAAAACCTAAGATCTTGAAGCTTTTTCCAAGAAAGCCTTGGGAAACGTTCACTTATCTGGAAGACAAATCAAGCTTGATTTTGTCTTGAGCATTTCTACGACTAGAGCTTTTTTCAATTTTCGAAAGCTTCTTTTGCTGATGAGTTTCCGACTCTACAGTTTTCAGGCACGTCTTACGTTCCGCAAAGTATGAGCTCCTCCAGCTTCCATTGATGGAAATTGAACTCCAAAGCTTTAGAATCCTGAAATGAAGCTTTTGTGTATTGTAAGTTGATTGACCTTACGAATTTAGAGGCTTTTTGTATTCAAGCTTTTCTCTGCATAACTTTATGTACTTACCTTACTTATATTTCTTACTCGAGCATTTTTCCAGATTCAAAGCTCACTTTACGCTATAGGCGCTTCAGGATTTTTATGCTGGTCAAGCTTCCTAAGAAAAACTTTCAACTATACAGTTTGAACTTTTTTCAGCCGCAATTGTGTCATATCAAAGCTCAAAATCAAACTTGCTATATTTTTAACGAAATCCAGTTTTATCGGACTTTCCTCAAAGTTCGAAAACGTGAGCTTTCCGAGCTTCCGAAGCAAAAATGATTGTTCCCTGAACTTCGATCGAATCCAAAAGCTCTATCAAATGATTGTCGTTTTTCGTCAAATTCGTTTTTTTTTTGGGGATTGCAATTCACAGTTTCGAAGATGTGGGTCTACCTTAGAGCTTTTGTCGAGCTTTAAAACCTTTCAAGTTTGGATAAAGCTGAAGTTTTGGCATGTATATATTCATCTGATTTATTTTTTTTATAAAGTCTCTTGAGTACTTAACCGTCTTCTTCAGGAAATCCAGCTTGATTGACCTTTTTACAAAAATTGAAAAATGAGCTTTTCTCATCTGCAGGATCAGTCAGAGTTCTTTGAGCTTATTTGATCAAATTTCAATGTTTTACCAATCTTATTGTAGTTTATGTACAAATCAAACTTTTTCAGTCGATTATAGTTTTGAAAAACATGAGCTTTCTGAGAAGCTTTATATGTATGTTCCATGTTTTTCCGAGCTTCTCGAAATTTTGAAAGCCTTGATTAACCTCATTCTCCAGTATTTTTACTTAGCCCAGCTTAGTTTTGCGATAAGATCTCTTGAAAACCCAAAATCAAGCTAGTGCTATTTTTGATCAAAATGGAAGTTTTTCGAGCTTTCGTATGTATTTTCATCAAAATGAGCTCTTTCATCAAGCTTTTTCCTAAGTTTAGACTTATAGGTGCTGGGAGTTTTATCATGTTTTATCAAACCAAGTACTTTACCTATTCAGGTTTGAAACTCTTTGGTTTGAATCACAGGTTTGAGCTCCCAAAAGGTTTTTCTTGGGTGCATCTAAAAACTCCTTGTACTAAAAATTTAGCTTTTGTAAGAGTTTTCTGCCAAATCAAGCTGAATTCACGCTTACAGATTTGTTGAAATAGCTTGAAATGCTTGCAAATTTTTTGTAACATAATTTTAGATTTTTTTTTGAGCTTTTTACATTCTCCGGAACGCAAGATTTTGTAGCTTCTCACAATGAAACCTTGAAAAATAGTTTACTTATCTGGAAGACAAATCCAGCTTGGCTGTATGCTGAGAATTTTTATAACAGGAGCTTTTTCCAATTCTCGGAAGCTTTTTGTGCTGATAAGTTGGTGCTTGAAAGCTTTACCCAAATTTTTCAAGCACGTCTTACGTTTTGCAAAATATAAGCTTTTCCAGCTTTTATTGAATCAAATAAAGTTCGAAGCTTTAGAATTCAAAAATGAGGCTTTTGTGTATTGAAAATTGGTTGACTATCATCTTACACGAACTCGCAGGCTTTCTGTATTCAAGCTTCCCCTGCATAATTTTCTAATTCGAGCATGCAATAAATGGCCCGAGTAAATCAGGGCCACACCAAGAGAGGGGGCCCTGAGCTCTCACTCACCGCTTCGGACAAGGCTAACGTTGATACAAAAGTATACAAATACCAGTCGTTTGAATCATTCTGATCAGCAATTAATCGAGCGTTTTATAAACGTTTAATACTTTTTTGACAAAAACGTTCAAATGCGCGGTATGCGGCTGCTGTTACGTTATTTTTTAAACATTTCCGACTTTTGGTTTTCTACCTGTTCAAAACGTTTTATCAACGATGTTGTGCTCACGGGGAACGATATACTCTAGTTTTTTTTAATTTTAATTCCCATCCGCAACCCCTTGCGTTTAAACCAGCACTCGACCGGTCCCCTTTTCCCTTTTCAAGTCTCCTGCCTTCTTCTCCCATCCAGAGAGCTTCGCCCGCCGCCTCCGCCAACTCCATATATTTTTCTGGGATTTATACAATCGAGAATTAATTGGAGTCATTTCTTAATATTTCCCGGCCTGCCCTTAAATAACGCCCGCTTGATTCCTCTCTTCCGCACGATTCGCGTCCTTTTCTCAGAGGCGGCTGTGTGATGATGCCGCCGCACTCGCACTTGTCTCTGTCAAACCCGGCGCCTCGCCGCCTCCGATGACGACCCGCGCCGCCCGCGTCCAGCGACGGGTCTTTTTCTAGCACTTCTTGCCATTTCGCCAGTAATTAAAAGGCACAGAAAATTAATTTAATTCCATAATTGAATTTTTCACTGCGCGATAAAGGGAGAGAGAAATGCATTTTCCTTCTCGCTCTGCGAGAGACCATCGTCGTGAATAAAAATGCGCGGCTCTTCTTTACTGCCAATTATTTAGAGCGTGGCAGCAGCAGCGGCGAAGCAACCCTTGGAAAAAACATCTGAGGCATCTCGCGCCTGTTTTTCTTTGCCAATTAAGTTTACCATCGGGTTCTGTTATTTTTAGATCATTTTTAATTACCCTTCGCTTTTCCTCTGGATGCGCTCGCTTGGCTCGCGCGCGTGTTTTTCAGCTGTTTTTCCAAAGGGCTCTCGATGGTGCCTTTTAAACGCCTCCCTCGCGCGCGACCCTCGAAGATTTTCGCTAATTGTTTCGCTCTAATTGAGAATCGAAGGAATCAATGGAGAAAAACAATCGTCGCGAGGTTCCGCCATTTTTAATGTCCAATCAAGGGTGGTGATTCGATTCCGAATCTAGGAAGCCCCAGGTCCAGCTGTCGCGTCGCAAAAAAACAAAACGAAGCACTCTTGATTGAAATTAAGGATTCTGTATGACGTGCAGGGCCTGATGCGATGTAAAAAAAAAAACAAAATCGAGACAGATTATGTTCGGTCACCTGGACGCTGGGCTTGGGGTCGCGTCGCCGGGTTAAACAAAAGAAAGCATCTCATCATGTCCCAGGTAGCCCGATGTGGTGCATGGAATTCAAACGCGGAAATGGACAAGGGGGGTCAACGAACAATGAGGTCAAATTTAGGGACAGTGGCCGTCGTCCGTCGAAGCAGATGTTCGCTTTTTTTATGTTTGGTTAGGCTAGATTGACGGCGGAAGGGTTCAAAGGTTATCAAGTTGGCTTTAGACGTTCTCTTGTTTTAAAAACGCCGGCAGCATTCACCTTTCAGCCATAACTGATTCGTGGATGAACACATAATTTTTACCATTGTTGCCAATTGCCATTTGTCATAACCACGCTGCAAATAAAATGACAAATATTGATGAGGTTGGGTTGGCGACAATGTTCTTAGTTCTAAGGCTCTGACTCTTAATCGTCTGTTAGTTTGCCCCATTGCAAAAAGGCCGAAAAAATGTGGGTAAATGAACTTGTTTGATTCCGAAAAAATGGTTGACCATTTGCTATTTCTTTGAAATTATCTTGTTCATTGAAAAAAGCAGTAAGCTTACATATTTGGAGCTTGAAAGTTCGACTGGAGGAAGCCAGTTGTTTATTATTTTTAAAAAGGTAGAACAGTCAAAAATGCTAGATTTGAAAAAATCCAAAAATAATGTTAAGGAGCTTGCAAGTTGGAAGAAAAACTGAAAATATCTATTTGGAGAAACGGAAGCTTGAGTTGGAAAAGCTTGGGATTTTGAAAGCTCACACCAAAAAAGCTTCGGAAGTCTGTTTGAAAAAATGCTTGGCTAGATGCCGCCTGATTTATCAAGAAACTTTGATCACATGAAGCTTAATTTTAGCATTCTCGAGCTTTTAAAGATCTACGACGAAAAGCTGGTAAAACCATATTTTAAGAGCCTTCAACCTGAATAATGTGAAATTACCGCTAGATGTCTTGATTCCTTGATGATATCAATCTTTGAACTTTTTAACTGTAAATGTCAAAAGTTCCAAGCTATAATTTGCATTCTCGAGCTTTTTGATTGAACTCTCAGATCTCAGTACAACGAAAAGCTTTCAAGCATGTAAAAAGTTCTGATTTTCAAGTTCTCTACACGAAATCAATATTGTTTTGTCTTCCACAAAACTTTGCGGGCTTTATTTCTAACAGGTGATGAAGTTTCAAAGACTGAATAACTAAAGCTGCAATAAAGCTCAAAATGTGAAGCAGCAAATTTTTTTGAGCAAACTAAATTTGATATTGGAGAACGTCCGAATTTTCCAAGGAAAACTAGGAAAATCCATTAGTAATCCTTAAGTTTTCAAAACTTTTTACAGCAAAAGCTTCAAAAATACTCGAGCTTTCTGATTGAGCTTTTAAGCTCTTAGCACCACAAGAAGCTTTCGAGCATGACAGATACTGAAGCATTATAGCCTCTTTGATTTGGAGCTCTGATGCTTGATTGGGAAAGCTCCGAAAGCTCATGTGTTCCCGAAAATATAAAGCGGAAAAAAGCTTGTTTCCATGAATCCGAGAGGATATCAAAGAATTTGCAAGCTTTTTGAGGAAGATTGAAGAAGCTAGTTCACGAGGGGCAAACCGCTGGTAAAATTCTGTACACCGGACTTCCCCCTCGTAAGGATTTCCCCCGGACTTCCTTAGGACTTCCTCGGACTTCCTCAGACTTCCCTCGGACTTCCCCTGGACCTCCCCTTGGCTTCCCCTTCAGCATGTACACCAGACTTCCCCAGCGGTTTGCCCTTCGCTAGTTAATGAAAGCCTAAAAAATTTGAGACTTATTCCAGCGAAAGCTTTCAAAAGCTTGTTAGGAAAAAATGCACACCTTGATGAAGCCTGATTTGTCAACTAACTTTCAATGCACAAAATCTACATTTCAGCACTCTAGAGTTTTGAAGTTCGATTTCAATCAAGAAAAGCTGGAAAAGTTCACGTTCTGCAAAACGTGAGACATAATTTTCACAAACTGTAGAGTCAAGCTTTCAAGCACTTACTAGCTTTCGACAAATTGGAAAAAAGCTTTTGTTACGAAAATTCTCAACAAAGCTTCATTTTTTGTAAGGCTAGAAAATCTTACGTTTTGGAAAATGTGAAAAGCTCGAAAGAAAAATTAAGAAATTTTGTTAGGAAGTATTTTAGAGCTTTTCAAGAAAAATTCAGCTGAACTTGATTTCGTCCAGCAAAAGGTGGACGTTCTCAAAAACTGTAGAGTCAAACTTTCAAGCACTTGAGCTTTTGTTATCAAAATTCTCAACAAAGCTTCACTGGGAAAGGCTTGAAAACAATACGTTTTGGAAAACGTAAAAAGCTTGAAAGGAAAATTCAGAAAGTTAGTAAGAATTTTGGAGCTTTTCAATAAAAATTTTGGGGCTTTTCAAGAAAAATTCAGCTGAACTTGATTTCGTCCAGCAAAAGTTCATTAGGAAAAAGAAACCAACAGGTAATTTGGCTTTCGTGTTGTTACATCCCTCTCGGCCTGCGGGCTACGAGACAGTCTAAAAACACACTGAAATGTGGGAAGATGAACTGATTTCAATTTGACAAATTTGGACCGGTTCAAGCCACTGTTACCAGCTTCACGCCGTAAACTTGTAAATTTTAGACGTAACTACGTGAGTAGACCGTTTGCCGTTGGAGATGTTTGATGGAGCTCTTAGCCTTTTGTTCTGGATTCTAGCTGTTCGAAAAGTTACTCGCTGGTTGATTTTTACTTCGAGGGGGACATTTGAGAGACGTATCGACAAATTTCTATCTTCAACCCCTTGGCCCTCACCCTAACCCTTCAAGAGAAGAATCAGGAAATGGGTTGAATTTTTTTTATACATCTGACAGTAAGAGTATTTTATTTCCTCCATTTTGATGTTCCTATCACAAAATAGGTGATGCCATCCAAAATTGAAAAGTAGGGTGGGGTAGGGGCGAAGGGGTTGAAGATGAAAATTGGGCAATACGTGTCTCAGGTGCTTCTTTTTTGTTTTTTTCGAACAATTTTAATCCTGAAAATGACCCAGAAATATAAAACGTAACACCACCCCTCCCCAAAAAATAAAAAATTATAACAAATTGAAAAAATTCTTCCATCCTTCTTTCAATGGTGTTGACGTTATAGGTATTTTTATTTCGCTTTCAGTTACACCACAAATAATTATTTAGACTTCTTTGGCCAACCGGTTGAAAAAAATTAAAAAATCAAACCTTTTCAAGAAAAAGGCATTAGGCAATGGGTTTCAGTCTTTTGAACATATGTTTGACAGAAAGAGCATTTTATCACCGTCAATTTGATATATCACAAGATAGGTCACGTCATTCAAAATTTCTAAGCGGAGTAGGGTGGGGACGAAGGGGTTGAAAATAAGAATTCGGAAAGACTGATAATGTACAATTTTAATTCTGAAAATGACTCTGAAACAATCAAAAGTTACACTACCCCTCTCCAAAAGACAAAAAATAGAAAAATCAAACGAAAAAGATTTGAATGAAAAAGCATTTTATTATTTTCAATTTGATGTATCACAAGATAGGTCATGCCATCCAAAATTTCAAAGTAGGGTAGGGTGGAGACGAAGGGGTTAATGATAAAAATTTGGCAATACATGTCAGACGTTTTTCCTGTTGCTTACATCTTTAGAATTCTGAAAGACTAATAATGAACAATTCTAATTCTGAAAAAGACTCGGAAAAAATCAAACGAAAACGATTTTTTTCTTATTGAACCAAAGCCTGGAGGCTCAATAAACAAGAACAAAGGGGTTCATAGGTGGACTTTCACCACACGCAGGGGACGTTAGAGCCGAATTTCTAGACTCCTAGCCCCTTGTTTCCCTTGAAATAAAATTCGATCTGTTTCGGCGCTTTCGTGAAATGCATTTTGTCGGCAAGAAATCTGTGGTAGGAAGTGTGAAAATGGGCACTCTGTATAAATTTGCAGAATTTTTGAAAATCCTGATCAAGAGGGTGGGTCAAGTCATATTTTGGATTTCTAAAACTGTGTTCAATTAGAACGTTCGTGATAATTTGAAAAAAGTTCGTCGTATAGCACCTTCCAGAAAAGCTTCTCCTAAGCACTTTTTGGAACATGTTCTTTGTTTCCCGAAATGTCACTTGCTGTACCGAAAATAATCAGAAATTCAGTTCTGAGGCTCGGATTTCAAGTTATCTGACATGTTTTGCTGAAAATCACTCATTCCTACATGACAAAGAAAGAAAACACCATCAGTATCAAGCCTGATTCTAGTCAATTTGTTGAAAACGACATTATAAGGTCCGTTCGAAAAAATCTATCGAGTATGCCTTGTGACACTATAGAAAAGCAAGGGATTAAAAAATAGGTTCAGATTTTTTTAAATATGTTTGACAGGAAAAGAAGTTCATTACTTCCAGTTTGATGTATCACAAGATAGGTGATGCGATTCAAAATTTCATAGTAGGGTAAGGTGGGGCGAAGAGGTTGAAGATAAAAGTTTTGCAATGCGTGTGTTGGATGTTTTTCTTACGTCTTCAGAATTCCCAAGGACTGATATTGAACACTTTCAATTACGAAAATGCTTCAGGAAAATTAAACGTTACACTACCCCTCTCTAAGGAAAAATTAAGAAATCGGATGAAAAAGATTTTTTGTACTAAACCAAACTCTAGAGGCTCAATAAACAAGAACAAAGGTCCATAAGTGGCTTTTGACCACACGCAGGAGACTGCGGTGTATAGATTTGCAATAGTTATTGAAAATTCTGCCTCGCAAGGAACATCAAATCCTATTTGGGATTTTTGAAAACTGGTTCAATTTGAACGTTCGTAATAATTGAGAAACGTTTGTCGTAGAGTACTCCCGGCAAAACTCTTGCTGAGCTTTTTTTGGAAAATGTTCTTAGTTTCCCAAAATGTCACTTGATGTGTCAAACACATCCAAAAACTCAATTTTATACGACTTGGATTTCAAGTTGACGGGAGAAATCACCAGTGACAAGCTAGATTTTGGTCAAGTTGTTAGAAAAGGCCTTATACAAGTTTCTTTTGAGAAAAACAATTGAATATGCCTTGTCGCAGCACCCCCTGGAAAGTTTATTGCCGAACACATGGAGCAAGTTTCCAAAGTTTCTCAAAATGTCACTTGCCGTTGACAAAAATTCCAATTAGACTTCCATTTTTAAAATATTCTCATAGGTCCAACCAAGAACACTAATTTCAAGATTTCTTTATGTATAGCATCAGGTACAGGTTCTACCAAGAGTTCATAAATCAAATGGGTCAAGGATGCCTGTGAGTTTGAAAACGTCTGTCGGAACTAACATCGTTCTTGTCAAAGTTTGACAAAATTACAAAAGGAGTAAGGATTACCCTAGTTTCGACAGACGTTTTTGAATTCACAGGCACCCTTGACCCATTTAATTTATGAACTCTCGGTACAAGTCATTATTCAGTTCGTTTTTGAGAAAAGGGCCCAGTTGGGACTTTTTATGAAAAGTAATCGCAGTATACCTTATGACACCTCTCAGAAAAGCTTTTGCCAAGCACTATTAGAAATTCTACTAAAATTTTCAAAATGTGACTTACCGTGTGAAAAATCCAATCGTTGTTTTTGGATTTTTTTTTATAAAACCGTTTTAGGTCCTTTTAGCAAGTAAATTGAAATGGGTCTTGTGACACGTCTAAGGAAAGCCTTTATTGTGCACTTTTTACAATTCTAGATTTTTGAAAGTGACAATGACCAGGTCAAAATTAAAAAGTCAGCATTTTCGAATTTTCTAGCTTCTCAAATTTTTTAGTTTTTCAAATTTTTGAACGCAATATCAAAATCACTCAACACTAGATAAAGCCATAAAGTTTTGACAAACCACATTGTGCTGTGAGGCTCGTTTTGTCATGTTTTAGTACGTTAATGGAAAAGAGACCAATCCAGGGCTTTTTCCAAAAAGTAATCGAGATATGTCTTTTGACAGCTCTATGAAAAGATCTTGAGAAGCACTTTTCCAAACTCCACCTGGTTTTTTGGAAAATCACTTGCTGTTTCAAAAAATCCAAAAACTTGGTTACCTGCATTAATATCATTTCGCGAGTGATTTGTTTTGAACAATTAACCTATACTTTTAAGAGAAAAGGAAAATTTTAGATAATTTTTCAAAATTCAATTTCTCAGGTTGAAGAAGAAAACAGTTTTAGAACTTAATTTCTCGAGTGGATACATGATTTTGAATTTTGATACATTTGACCAAAATCACTCACCTTTAGAGTCCTATGAAGCGTCAGGTATTACAGGCTATCATTTTCATGCTTATTATAATCAATTTTTGAAAAGAGGACCCAAATAAGATTTTTGAAAAAGGTGAATAAAGTATGCTTTGTGGTATTTCCCAGAAAAGCTCTTTCCGAGCACTTTTCAATATTCTACTCATTTTTTCAAAATTTCATTCGTAGTGTTGAAAAAAATCAGAAAATGAATTTTTCAGATTAATTTCCAAGCATAGTTATACTCAGATTGGTATGGATACTTCAATTTCGAGCATTTTGACGCTTATTTTGATCAATCACTCACCTGCAAATCGCTCCAATGCGGAACGGCTCAAAACTTAACACTAAACTTAACACTTTAACTTAACAATAAAACTTAAATCGATTCGAATTATGTACACTTTGTACAACACTTAAACGAAATAAAGCCCGGTTGCACCATAATGCCCTGAGTTGGTTGCATAACTTAAGTTACAAAAAAAATTACATTAAACTTCGAAAAATGCCCATTTTTTCTTAGTTTAGTTACAACGGAAATACGCACGCGTATTCCTAATTATTGCAATCTTGAATTTTGATGAAGACATTTCGTCTTGAACTTTTGAATCTTTGAGTACTTCCGAAACGTCCAGAACTTCCGCAAGACCCGAAAAATCACCGAGAAAGTCATTTTTTTCGCTATATTCAAATCGCGACACTCACGTCAAGAAACGACCGTTCGCGAAATAACCAAGGTGCGTACTAAAGATTTTGCGACACATGAAATCTGCGGGGATGGGTTCGGGTCGTCGGGCATTGTACAATACAAAACGCAGTGTGCACGATGGAGAGTACGAAATTCGAAGGGGTCAACTGTCTGTAAAAATGCGATATTCAAAAAAGTGCTGCCCTGCCAATTTGAATGAAAACAGGTAGAGAGAAGGCTAGAAGGGCATCGGATTCGTCCCTCCGCTGTAGAATCGCAGCGTGCAATGCACGGACGGTGCAGCACAGCCACCCTTTCGTTTAACCCTTTGCGTGTCTAGGAAATGCGAAAAAAATCGGATGGTGGCATAGAGTGGTGGTGATGATGGGTTAGAATTGCGGTTATTGTCTAAGGAGGCTGTGCTTTTGTTCTAGTTTGCTTTTTCAATTTCTCGAGTGTTCCAAAAAAAGACTAGGTGGCTGAGAAACTGGGCGTGAAACAATTGGAAGGCGCTCGGAAAGCTTGGAGGAGAAAAAATAATCAAGGGATGCGGTGTGAGAAAACTATGAAACAAATGACGCAGCGGAGCAATTGAAATTTTGTCGTCTTCTGTTTCATGGGAAGCTTGATTTTTTTTTTGTAGTGAGACTGTTTTTGTAAACCTTTTAATCTAGAATCTGGAATGTATTCGAATACTGTAAGCTCGGAAAAAGAACTTTCTGGTTTTGAGCTCTTGTATAGAAATTGTTAAAGAAAAACATACCTTTTATTACCTACTGAGAGTTTTTGAGCAAAACTAGATTTTTTATAAAAAAGGGAGATGGTTGAAAGCTATTGCTCACGAGCTTTTCTTGAATCTAGATTCCATCTTGAATTCTATGCCATTTTCGCTTGAAAAATTCGTAATCTGAACTATACTTTCAAAAGCTCGATTTGTGAGAAAAGCTTATTAGGCCAGTCAAATAAGGAAAGCTGGAGGGAAAAACTGTTGGAGTTTTGGAAATTTGACAGTAATGTCCGGTAAGGTGTACTGTTGAACATACTAAAAGTCCCCAACTCTACCTATTGAGCTCGAGCCGCCATCTTGGAAAAATGGTCCTTCGGTCCAGTTTTCTGTTCATATTTCGCTAATCATCAGAGATATCCAATTCAGTTTAATAAAAAATCAAGGCTATAAAAATGTCTACCAAAATTGTTTCATGCCGATTTTTTTCTCGAATCTGTTGAAATTAATTAAATTGAATTAACAAAAAAAAATCAAAAAATAAGCGATTTTTGCCTATGGCTAGAGATATTGTCTTCAAAATTTGTGAAGATGTTGGCAGTCTACATCAAAGCTAAACGTGACAGTTGAGATAGAAAAAAAAATTGCGAAAATATTTTTTTATTTTTTTTTAAATTAAGCAAAAATTTGGTTTTCGAGTTTCACATGTACAACAGGGCGGAGTAAAGATTTCAATCGAACATCAATCAGTTTTGATATTTACATATTGTAAGACAAGATTTCATAAGTATTGTGCCTTCACGAGCTTCTGGAATGCTCGATATGAATTAAACTGAAAGAAAAATAGCTAAGTCCAAAAAGTGTTGTCGATTGGTTCTGAAGGAAACATTTCAAAACAAAAGACATCAGCAAAGGATATACAGGAGATCCAAAGGTTATTCAACTGTATATGAGCCCCATATTGATGTGCCTTATCCAAAATAGTACAAAAGAATTAATCAAAATGTGAGAATCCACCCTGTATAACAAAAAGTAACGATATAAAATGGAAGTAGTAGATCATACCTGGTGCCAAAAATACAGCTTTTACATTGCTGAAAAAAAGAACAAAATTATTTGATTTATTTGAAAGTTATTAGTCCTCAAACTTGACTTCACAAATTTCAGCCAGTCAAATAGGGAAAAGTAGAGAGAAGTAACGGTCGGAGTTTCAGAAATTTGACAAGAATGTTCGCAAGGTATACTTATAAACATACTAAAAGTCCCCGCCTCTACTTATTGCGCTTGAGCCGCCATCTTGGAAAAATGGTCCTTCGATCAAGTTTATTACCATTTTTCCAAGATGGCGGCTCGAGCACAACAGGTAGAGGCGGGGACTTTTAGTATGTTTATTAGTATACCTTAACGAACATCCATGTCAAATTTCTGAAACTCCGACAGTTACTTCTCTCTACTTTTCCCCATTTGACTGGCTGAAATTTGTAAAGTCAAGTTTGAGGACTGATAACTTTCAAATAAATCGATCAATTCTGTTTTTTGTTCCAGAAATGTGAAGGCTGTATTTTTGGCATCAAGTATGATCTACTACTTCCATTTTGTATCGTTACTTTTTGTTATACAGAGTGGATTTTGACATTTTGATTGATTCTTTTGTACTATTTTGGACAAGGCACATCAATATGGGGCTTATATACAGTTGAATAACCTTTGGACCTCCTGTATATCCTTTGCTGATGTCTTTTGTTTTGAAATGTTACCTTCAGAACCAATCGACAACACTTTTTGGACTTAGCTATTATTCTTTCAGTTTAATTCATATGGAGCATTCCAGAAGCTCGTGAAGGCACAATACTGATGAAATCTTGTCTTGCAATATGTAAATATCAAAACTGATTGATGTTCGATTGAAACTTTCACTCCGCTGTGTTGGAAATGTCAAACTCAAAAACCAAATTTTTGCTTAATTAAAAAAAAATAATAAAAAAATATTTTCGCAATTTTTTTTCTATCTCAACTGTCACGTTCAGCTTTGATGTAGACTGCCAACATCTTCACAAATTTTGAAGACAATATCTCTAGCCCCATAGGCAAAAAATCGATTATTTTTTGATATTTTTTTTGTTAATTTAATTTAAGTAATGTCAACAGATACGAGAAAAAATCGGTATGGAACAATTTTTGTAGACAATTTTATAGCCTTGATTTTGTATTAAACTTAATTGAATATCTCTGATGATTAGCGGAATATGAGCAGAAAACTGGATCGAAGGACCATTTTTCCAAGATGGCGGCTCGAGCTCAATAGGTAGAGTTGGGGACTTTTAGTATGTTCAACAGTACACCTTATCGGACATTACTGTCAAATTTCCAGAACTCCAACAGTTTTCTCCCTCAAACGGAAAAATTTGTTCTAATTTGACTGGCCTATATTGTCTTGAAAATGACTTGTTCATAATAAACATTGTTGTACCGTGTGTCCGTGTGATCCAATCCAAACCATTCCAAATTGGGGCAGGCTGTGACATGGTCGAATTCCGGAATGTAAAGCTGCTTTTCGCCAGGGCACAGCCTACCCCAATTCGGAATGGTTTGGATCACACGATATATAAACGCTGTTCTATAAAACATTCTTGTTCAATAAAAAGCTTATTCCAAATAAAAGCTCTTTCATGAAATATAATTTATATTCTCAAAAAAATAGTCTCATGAAAAGTTTGTTTCATAAAAAAGCTTGTTCCAGGGAAAAAATCTTGTCTCATGTTTTTGAATATATTTTTTTTTGAAAAGATTTGTTCTATGAAAAAGTCAATACCCAGTTTCATGAAAATGGGTAGTATTAATAAGAAATGAACATAAGCATTTGCTTGGATTTCATAGGCGTTACTAGGGAAAGTCTGCTTAGCAACTTCTCAAAAATCTAAGCAAATGCTCATATGCTTATGTTTTATTAATACTACATACTTGTTTGACAAAAAAGCTTGCTACATAAAAAGCTATTGTCTCATAGAAATCCTCTGTTCCATAACAAGCTTGTTTTCTGGAAAAGCTTGTTTTATGATGAGGTCACTTTGAGAAAAAAACTGTATAAAAGAAACTTGTTTTATGAAGAAAGCTTGTCGCAAATAAACTGCTCAACAATGAAAGTGTTACAAAGCAAAAATTCACCCAATTTCGAACCGCTGTAACTTTTGATTGGGACAAACGATTCTGGTTTTGTAGAAAGTACTGAACAGCCCAATTTTTTGGCCATCTTTCTTGTCAATATGGAGTACATAGAGCCTTCTATCAAATTTCTACAGGGTCATGAACAGAATAGTGCAAAATTGATGGAAGCTCAACATACCCCCGTTCAATTTCCAATTTTCCTTGATCAATTTGGCTGAATTTTTGGTACGGTGTACCTACTTCTAGTTCTGCTGAACAAAAAGTTCAAGCTTGGAAGCAACAAAAAGCTTGGAAAAAGTTTGTCTCATAAAAGAAGCAGTTTTTAAAAAAACTTGTCTCATGAAAAATCTTGTCTCAATAAATGGGTGGTTTTGTTTCGAAGCCTGTTTTACGTATTAGGAAGTTTGTGGTGAACATTCGATGAAAAAAGCTGGTTTCATAGATGATAGCTTGTTTTTTTTTTAAAGCTAACTGGCACTCCAAGGGAAGGTAATAGCTTATTTTACCAATAATAAAAGCTTAGTTCAATTCGCTTGTTTAATGAAAAAATGACTAGTGCAGAACAGCTCGTTTTATAAAAATATATAGTTTGTTTTATGGAAGTTGCTGATGAAAAAGCTGGTTTTATAGGAAAACAAGAGAAGCTTGAAAAAAGTTTGTCTCATAAAATAAAAACAGTTCTTAAAAAAACTTGTCTTATGAAAGAGCTTGTTTCAATAAATAGTTGGTTTAGTATAAAAAGCCTGTTTCACGTATTAGGAAGTTTGTGTGAAAATTTTGATGAAGAAAGCTGGTTTTATGGATAGAAGCTTGTTTTTATAGAGAGCCAACTGGTACTTTGAATAAAAGTAATATCTCATTTTATCACTGGAAGTGAATTCAACTTGCTTGTTTGAGAAAAAAAAAAGTGTAAAAAACTCGTTTCATAAAAATTGCTTGTTTTATAAAACTTATTACTTATTGTTACGAATTTCGCGTACGGGTTCGATTATAATTGAGACGATCGTTTTTCGAAACACACACTGTTTATTTCTGCGTACTACAATAAATACGCGCCAACAATTATCTACTTGGAATTATCGCTGTGATTATTATTATTATTGAATGTCTTTATTGAAATATATTCCATGTGGAGCGAAGTTTACGCTTTTAATCCGCTCGCTACCACTTCGCATTCCAATTCAATACTGCACGTGAGCTGACGGTTGATGCCTTATATAGGTCCAACCAATTCTTCTCGAATGTTCCATGCATTCTCCGGCAGTTTCCTCACTGACCCGGCATACGATTTCTAGACGACTCCCGAATTATCACACATCTTTCGCGTATCATAATTCTGCCGTGCTTCCAGAGCCGGCGCCGCCGCCAAATGAACAAATGTGTCCTGATCGAACGTTGGAGTCTCCCCACTCAGTTTCACGTGCACGCACGCCCTGGAATGCACAAGAACACTCCGCACTTGTACACTGCGATCTGATGGGTGGAAGAATCCAGAAAGATCGCGTGTTTACCCGAATGCACGGGATCGCCGCTCGTAACAATGTTGATCGAATTTCCTTTGTATCTTCGAAAAGGTGTTGGGATTCATAAAACTCGCTGAAGAAAAAGGTGATTTCATGGAAAACGAATGAAGCTTGAAAAAAGTTTGTCCTATGAAAAAGACAGTTATTAAAAAACTTGTTTTGCGAAAAAGCTTGTTTCAATAAATGGTTGGTTTTGTATAGAAGCCTGTGTTACGTATAGGAAAGTTTGGAAAAATTCTCATGGAAAATGCTGGTTTTATGAATTGAAGCTTGTTTTATACGGAGCTGATTAGTTCTTGAAAAAAAAGTTGATTTTGCAAAAATCTCGTTTGATAAACAAGCTTCTTTCGCTGGTGAAAAGCTTGATTCATGAGAATTTGTTACAAAGAAAAGCTTGTCTCATGAGAGTAAATATTATTTCATCGAAAAAGGTTGCTCTGTATGAAGCTTGTTCTATAGATAGCCCATTTTATGAAAATAGCTTGTTCTATACAAACCTGATTTTATAAAAGAAAGCAAGAACAAGCTTGTTCCGTGAGCGAGCTCGTTTTATAAAAACCTTGAAATTAATGGACACAATCTTATCCTTTGAAAGAAGCCTGCTTGAGAAGCTTGTTTGATAGAAAGCTTGATTCAATAAATAGCTTGCTTCGTATATAGAGCTTGTTTCACCTCTACACATAAAAAGTGTTATGAGGTTTCAAGAAAAACAGTTTGTGTGAGGGCTTGTATTATAACATAACTAGTTTTATGGGAGAAACATTGTTTTGTCAGGATGTTTTTTTTTTATAAAAAAGCTTGTGAAGTAAAATGCTTGTATGAAAAGTTGATCCTTGAAAGCTTACTCATACAAAAAAAACTTGCTTTGTAAAAATGCTTGTTCTGGAAAATGAGCTTATCTCATAAAAGTTCGAGGAAAAGCTCGTTTTTATTGTGAAAGGTAGTTTTAGTGAAAAAGGTATTTCAAAAACAACATGCTCGAAACAAAGCTTCATGTAGGGAAAGTTTGATTCAATAACAGCTGAACCAAGAAAAAAACTTGTTTCTATGGAGAAGCTTGTCTCATGAGAATAAATATTGTGGTTCTGTAAAAATCTGGTTTTATAGAAAGCTTATTTTAGAAAGAAACTTCTTTTATAATAGAAGCTGATTTTATAAAAGAAAGCGAAAGCAAGCTTCTTCCGTAAAATAGCTTGTTCTATAAGGAGCTCCGTTAATGGGGAAAATCTTGTTCTTCATAAGGAGCTTGCTTGAGAAGCTTGTTTGATAAAACAGATTGATTCAATAAATAATGGCTTGTTTTGTATGAAAGCTCATTTCACCTACCATATTAAAATTATTGTGATAAAGCTCTAAGGAAAACAGCTTTTCTCACAAATGAGGGCTTGTTTTATAAAATAACTAGTTTTATGAGAGAAATCTTGTTTTATTAGAATAGTTTTTTTCACAAAAAAGCTTGTGTAAAAAATGCGTGTATGAAAAATTGTCTTTTGAAAAGCTTTCTTAAAAGTTTGAGAATAACCTCGTTTTATTGTGAAAATGTTGTAGTGATAGAAAAAGTTCCTCAAAAAAAATAATGTTGTTTCAAAAGAGTTTGTTTCTGTCCAAGAAGAGAAGCTTGTATAACGCAAAAATGCCGAGAAAAAATAACGGCTTGTTTTATAAAATAACAGGTTTTATAAGGAACATTCTCCTCTCTGGTTCACAAAGGGCGGAAGTCACATTTTTTGGCAAAATGAGGTTTTTATCAATTCTCACTAAATCGACGTCGCTCTATGCAATGAAGCTGAGCCTAAAGTCCTAAAATGGATAGATTCCAAGTTACTAATTCTCAGTTGCCGGTTGTCCACCAAAGCTTTGGAGCACTGAGGGCGTATGTGAGAAATCATGGACAACCGCCCTTGAAATTTAAATCTCTTAGTCGGATGTCCCACATACGTCTTTTGTAATTATTATAAATGTGGACATGAGGCCATATTGGAATGTTTTTCCCGAGGGAGGGGTTGATTTCCCCGGAATTCAGTGTAGGTACATTTTATTTCGGAAATCACCGGAGATCCCGAACCTCTTTCGGAAATCACCAGAATTCCCGGGAATTACCGGAAGCCGTTCGGAAATAACCGATATTCCCTCGGAAATTACCGGAATTCCCCCGGAAATCACCGGAATTCCCGGGAGTCTTTCGGAAATTACTGGAATTCCCAGAATCTTTCGAAAGTCATCGGAATTGCCGGAATTCTTTTGGGAATCACCGGATTTTCCGGAAATCTTGCGGAAATCACCGGAATTCCCGGAAGTTTAAGGGAAATCGCCGGAATTCCGAGAATTCTTTCGGAAATCACATCATCGGAATTCCCAAAAAAATTCCGGAAATCACCGGAATTCCTGGAAGTTTTTCGGAAATCACCGGAATTCCTGTAAATCCTTCGGATGTCACCGGAATTCTTTTGGAAATCACCGGAATTCCTGGAGTTCTCTCGGAACTTTTAGGAAATTCTCGGAATTCCGGAAGTCAGAATTCTTTTGTGCATTTTTTTTCTCGGGAAATCAACCCCTTTTTTCCCCGGAATTCAGTGTACATTTCATTTCGGAATTACCGGAAATTACCGGAAGTTTTTCGGTAATCACCGGAAATCTCGAAACTCTTTCGGAAATCAACAGAATTCCCGGGAGTCGTTCGGAAATTACCGGAATTCCCTCGGAATTCGCCGAAAATCCCGAAATTCTTCCGGAAATTACAGCACCGGAACTCCCGGAAGTCTTTCGGAAATCACTGGAATTCCCGGAAATCTTTCGAAAGTCATCGGAATTCCCGGAATTCTTTCAGAAATCACCGGATTCCCCGGAAATCTTGCGGAAATCATACCGGAATTCCGAGAAGTCCTTCGGAAATCAACGGAATTCCAGGAAATCTTTCGGAAATTACCGGAATTTCCAGAATTCTTCCGCAAATCACATAACCGGAATTCTCAAAAAAAAATTGGAAATCACCGGAACTTTCGGAAGTTTTTCGGAAATCACTGAAATTTCCGGAAGTTTTCTCGGAAATCACCAGAATCCCCGAAAATCCTTCGGAGGTCACCGGAATTCTTTCGGAAATCACCGGAATTCCTAAAATTTTTTCGGAAATCACCGGAATTCCTGGAATTTCCGGAAGTGCAAGCAGCACCACTCTATTTTCAATAAAGTTGTTTCTTTCTTCTATTATTTTCACAATAATAATAATACAAAATTAAAAAAAAAATTATTGTATCATTATTATTTTCATTAAAACAATGATATTTCCATGAAATTTCTTGTTCCTTTTCATTATGTAGGTTATTGAAAAGGCAAATAAAAAAAATTACTGGACATCCGTCTTCTTCCCGAGAGTGCAAAAAGCCCTAAGTCACTACATTTCATTCTGATTTATTTTTTTTGTTTTATTCTCAAACCAGTTTATAGGTTCCGGTTTACGTGATATCAAATAAAAAACTATGACGTCTATTATGACAAAAAGCAGCATCAAAGCCATTCACAAATGGTACCTGAAAAGTGTTTTTGAGTCCCCCTGTAAAATTTACAATTTGTGACACCCGCCCTTTGTGATCCAGAGAGGAGATATTATTTTGTTATTCTGTTTATAGAAAAGCTTAAGTACAAAAAACCGCTTGTGTAGAAAAAGTTGATAGTTTCTCGAAAGTTTACCCATACAGAAGTTTGCTTGATCAAAAATGCTTGACTTGGGAAATAAGCTTTGTTCCACAAGAGTTTCAGTAAACGGTCGTGTCATCGTCAAAAAAAAATTTGTTTCATTGAAAAAGGTATTCCAAAAATAACTTTTTTCCAATAAAAATGCTGGTTCAAGAAGAGAAGCTTTTATAATGCAAAAATGTCGAGTAAAAAGCTTGTTCCATGCAAAAATGACGAAGTTTAAAAAAACTCGTTTTCAATGTTAAAGAACTTGTTTTTATAGAAAAGCTTGTTTCATGAGAATATGAATATCGTTCCATGGAAGAAGATGGTTCTCTAAAAAGCTTCTCTTATAAAAAGCTTATTTTATAAAAGAAACTTGTCTCATAAACAACCTGGTTTTATAAAAGAAAGCGTTGAAAAGTTTGTTCAGTAGAAAAGTTCGTTTTATAAAAAGTTCGTTCGAGGGAAAAAATCTTGTTCTATGAAAAAAGCTCACTTCATGGAGAAGCTTGTTGAATGGGATGCTTGATGAAATAAGTAATAGCCTGTTCCATATAAATGTTTGTTCACGTGTAAAAAAAATAGCGATGAGGTTTTAAGGAAACAGTTTTTTCTATAAAATAACTAGTTTTATGAAAGAAACTTTGTTTCAGTTATATTGTTATTTTATAATAAAGCCTGTGAGCCAAAAATGAGCTTTTGATTGAAAGCCTCTACATGCTTCCAGAGAACTTTACAAAACCAAAAGTTGGTAATGAAGCACTGGTCGAAGCTCGTTGAAGTTTCAAGCTTTTCTTGAAAAAGTTTGAAGTTTAATCCGGAATTTTATTATTGCTTGATTATAAATGCTCACTTATACCAAAGCTAGGCGAAATGTTTTCAAAAGAGCTTTTCTTATAGGAATACTGTCTCGTGATAAAGAGCCTAAAAATTGCCTCAGAAAATTTTATGAATAAAAGCTTGTTGCTTGTTTTATTAAGAAAACTTCATCAATAGCTTGTTAATACATAAGCTTGGTTTAGCTATAAAAAAATGTGTTCCTAATGAAGAGCTTGCTTTATGAAAGAAGCTTTTATCTTTTTGATAATTGTTTGATCGATAATCTTGTTTTATGGGAAAAAAATTTGTTCCATGAAAAAAGCTCGATGAATATACATATACAAAATTTATATCTACCCGTCAAAAAGCTCAACAAAAATTTTTCAATCGATCGAGAAGTCTCGAAAAGTTGAAAAAAAAAAACATGTCAGTTCTGAAAGCTGTCGAAACTTTTTCTGGACTTAAAGCTCCAATAGCAATCGGTAACTTCTCTAATTCCATTTGCTTCAGAAGATTTAAAAAGCTCTACTCAGATTTTTTCTCAGATTTTACATGAGTAGTTAATTGAACTTCCTGCACGTAGTAGAGGAATAGCTATGGGAGCTTTCAAAAATCAGAAAATATAGATATTTTAAAGCCAAAAGCGACTTTTGGAAATGATCACATTTCACAAGAAATCCTCAAAAGCTCAGTACGGAAGTAAGTTCGCTAATCTGGTCGTATATTGAGAAACCTCCAAGATTCAGCTTTTACAACGTGTACAATACAATAATTGGTCTATACAGTCTGATAAACTATCGGGTTTGAACTATGCTCAAAAAGCTCAAAAAACTCGCAGCTTTAGCGCTTAATTATTCACCTACATGCTAATAAGAACTCCAATACAAAAAACTCCAACACGCATTTGCTTGTTTGTCTGTATTTTTCTATTTGAATAGTAAAGCTGCTTTGTACAAGTTGATTAAATAATAATTAAAGCTCTCAGGTAAGCTTAGAAAAAAACATTTTTTTTGGAAACTGCTCAACTATTGCTAGTGAATGATTGAAAAAAAAGTTCCATAAACACCTAGTGGAAAGTGAGCTTTAAAGCTAGATCAATACGGAAAGCTCGACTGAGAAGTGTTAATATATATTTACTAGAAAATACTCAAACACAGAAAGCTTGTAAGTGAGTGCGATGCATCAAAGCTCAAAAGCTCAAAAGTAGGTATTTCCAATTTCCACTTGACAAAAAACTCAAATTTAGTGAGGAACTTTCTCGACGACGAGAAGAGACAGGGATAAAAAAAGCTCAATAAATTTGAAAAACTTGGTTAAAAGCTTGGATGTTGAAAAAATATTCTGTAGTATTCAAAGAGATGTAGAGCTTTTCTGGACAAGCCAAAGAAAACCACAATCATTATGGAACTCGTATCGTATAGAAAAAAGCTTGAAGCTGAAAAGCTTACAATTTGAAAGTAGATCATGAATATCTACTACTGAAAGCTCGTATTTCGCGTAGCCTAATTTGCCGTAACAAATCTTCAAAGCTCAAAAATACCTATAATCAATAATAATATTTCACAGAAAGCTTGAGCTGTGTACTCGGCTGTGTAGTTCATGTAAAGTGTAGCTTTTGTGGTGCAGAGCTAAAAAGCTTTTGAGATGAAAAACAAAAGTTTAATTGGAAAATGTACAATCAGACAGCTCAAGTGAAAGCTTGCAAGTGTGATTATTGAAATCTCTCAAGTCCAAAAATTGAAAGCTCTCGAGTATTGGAAGCTCTTAGAAGTAATAGGTAAATGATGAAAGCTCGGCAGCTTGAAAATATTTCTAGTTACTCTTCATTCAACAAAAGCCTGAACAAAAAGCTCCCACTTCGCTGCGGTAATCACGCGCAAAAAAGCTACAAAAGCTTCCGCTTTTCCTTTCGTACGTGAATCCAATTCAACTGAGCGAACCGCACGCGCTCACCAAAGCACGATGCGGAAGTTTCAAAGCTCCGCCAAGCCTGCGATCACGGCGCCACCTATTGCTCCCGCTGGCGTTCGCCATTTGCGTGCGGGAGCGCCACCTCGCCGCCGATAGTCGAACACGGTTTCGACGCTGCTTTACCGGCTTCGGAGCCGCACGGGCTTACCCCTCCGGCCCTTCTCTCGCCCCGCCTCGCCTCTAGTCCACCCTTTTCCGCACGGCCAGCTCCGATGTCGTGTATGAAGCTTCTCGTAAAAAAGCCGAAAAAGGGTCCCGAGGGTCCCTCGCTCTCGCTTACTGCCCGCCTGATCCTATAAAAACCGCAAAAAACCAACGCCACTCCTCTCGCATCGTTTAATTGTTTTTTAATGGGCATGTATACCTGCCTCCACACAGTCATCCGCGTGTGCCGTGCACCCCTCGTTAGTTTTTTTTTTGCGTTTTCTTTTTCCTCGCCACACACGCATTTGTTTTTTTTCTTCATGCTACGCCTGCTATTCGTACGGGCTGTCAACACATTGTTTTTTCTTTGTCTTGTTTTTTTTGGCGCTCGCGATGACATGGATCCTAATTTCATGGGGAGCGATCGCTTTTTTACGGGCATGTTTTTATCGAGGTTTTTATGTAACGACATTCTTTTATGTCGCGGGAACATCAGTTGGGGGTTTTTATGTTTGTGGGGTTGGCAGGTATGGTGGCAATTTGTGAAGTAAAGTGTGTTTTGGATCGTAAAAAAACTTGTACCCATGTTAAAAAAAAATTGGTTGTGTCACCCCAAAACTTTCCCGACTAGTATCCAGGAACCTATGGAACTTTTTATTCCAAACGTCCCTCCGAGTTGGAAGTTGGAATTGGAGAGAAAGATTGAAAATAATTTGCAGGAAATTTAAAATTTCAAATTTTCCGGGGAAACCTTAAATCTTATTCCAAATCATCTCATTGTGAAAATAGTCAATGAAGGCTTCACTTTAAGCTCCACCATCAAGTCCGGTCTTGAAAACCCAGGCCGGTTTTACATTTCGAACCGGAAAATTGGAAATTGTGAAAAAAATGGTTGGAAAATGAACAAGAACCAGTATCGAGAACCAGTTAGCTCTTGTAAAAAAAATGGCCAACAATTTCAGTGATATTAACGTTTATTGTACCATCAATAACTATAATTGCAGACGATACACAACAGCGGTTGGATGAACGCTTAATCTTCTTCTTCTTCCGCAGCCGCACCTCCACCGCTGGCAGCCTTGCGGATGTTCTTCCTCTTGACGCGGCCAGGCCTGCCGCCACCGAACGGCGATTTCAGGGAAAAGTCAATGTGCTTTGCCGAGTCCAACCTCACGATGAACGATGGAATGTTCACCACCTGCTTACGGACCCTGCACAAATAAGATTTTCATCACATATTACTTTCCGTACAAAAAATAGTGCTTAATTTCTATTCAAGTCCAGTTTTAGACAAAAAAAAAGCTCAAAGCTCAGAGCTCAAAGAGAAACAGTCAAAGCTCTTGTATTCAACAGTCTAGGCTTTTATTCAGAATCTTCACATTGAAACAATTATTATAAGATAGATAGCTTCCGGAAATGCAAAAGCTGAGAGCTTTTTGAAGCTTTCAAGTCTGAATAAGATGAACTGTAAAAATCAGTCAAGCCCGTTAAAAAGCTTCAAAAGGTCGTGCTTCTGAAAATATTCAAAAACAAAATAAAGCTCAATTCGTTCCAGAAAATCATTTTCCATCAAAACGCTCAAAGCTCAGGGCTCAAAGCTCAGGGCTCCAAGAGAAACAGTAAAAGCTCCAGTAACAGTCTAAGATTTTAATCAAAATCTTCACATCGGAACAATTGTTATGAGAGAGAGAGATTCAAGGAATGCAAAAGCTGAGGACTTTTTGAAGCTTTCAAGTCTGAATGAACCGTAAAAATCAGTCGAGCCCGTTAAAAAAGCGTCAAAAGGTCGTGCTTTTAAAATTTTCAAAAAACAAAATGAAGCTCAATTCATTCCAAAAAATCATCTTTTCATCAAAAAGTTCGAAGCTCAGGGCTCAAAGAGAAACAATCAAAGCTCCAGTAACAGCCCAAGCTCTTATTCAGAATCTTCACATCGAAACTATTGTGTATAAGAAAAAGAGCTTCCAGAAATGCAAAAGCTGGAGACTTTTTGAAGCTTTCAAGTCTGAATGAACCGTGAAAATCAGTCAAGCCCGCTCAAAAAGCTTCGAAAGTTCGTGCTCTTGAAACTTTCGCAATCAAAATGAAGCTCAGTTCGTTCCGAAAAGTCATCCTTTCATCAAAAAGCTTAAAAGCTCAAAGCTCAAAGAAAAACAGGCTAAGCTTCAGTAACAGTCTAAGCTTTTATTGAGAATCTTCACATCGAAGCTTTTGTTATAAGAAAGAGCTTCTAAAAATGCAAAATCTAAGGACTTTTTGAAGCTTTCAAATGAACCGTGAAAATCAGTCAAACCCGCTTTTCGAAGTCAAAATGAAGCTCAATTTTTTTCGAAAAATCATCACTTCCATCAAACAGCTCTCAGTCCAGAACTTGACCAACAGTTTTTATTGAGCTTCCCATAGTTGGATTGAATAAGAGCTTTGTCTAATCACTTATTTTTTTTATTTCATCAATAAAAAAAGCTTTTGATTTTATAAATAAGAGCTCTCACAAGAAATTTGAGGAGAATTGTTCAAAGCTCCTAGATCAATATGAACCGTAACAATCAGTCAAGCTTCGGTTAGGTAGTTACGAAAGCTCGTGATTTCGAAATTTGAAATGCTTCACTTTCAATTAGAGACTTGAGCTTCATTTACTTGAAAGCTCAATAAAAATTTTGATTGATGAATCGCAACAGAGAACATCTTTTGGTAATTTGAGCTGTTATTTCAGGAGGATCAAAATCAAATCAGCTGTCGAACTATACAGCTTTGGTAGAAAGCTCTAAAAGCTCATCGTGAAGCTAATCTGTTGAAGTTTGTACCTAATAGAAAAACTTCATGAATTCTACGAAGCTTTCAAGGATAGGTCGATACACAAATTTTATTTTGATCGGCAAGTTCGACGAATTCAAGGCTGTTCTACAGAAGCTGCAGCAATTTAGAAAGCTTTCACATTGAAGATTTTCAAAGTTTCAATTCCAAGCTGTTGATCAAGAAGTTCCAGAAATCTACATATAGCTGATAGTTATTCTGAAAGCTTTGATCACCTTCAGTGAGAGCTTTGATGACAATGATGTTTTCGAGAAAACTTCAAGCTTTTCTACTTCAAAATAATATAAAATTCAACGGTTTCAAATTGTCGAGCTTGAGAGCAGCGTTTTTTTTATTTGACTCGTGCCTACGCTTCAGCTTAAAAAATTCAACATCATAGTTTTTCATGTTGAATGGTATGGGAGGAAAATCTTTCGAAAAGCTGCAAAGACTAATCAATTTCTAAAGCTCCTTCAAGCATTTTCAATCTCCGAGCTCCACTAACAAAACTTGTCGAGATTCTTATTCTAGGAAATTCTCAAAAGCTCAACTTGAATTTTCCTTATCAACTATTGAAGCTTCAGTTGTTTTGAAGCTCAGAATCACAAGCTCCAACTTGAAATTTTATTGCGATCAAAAAGCTTTGGGAGCTTACGAATATAAAAAACCCTAAAGATTTTTAGAATAAACTTGAAATTGGGGTGATATTTAGCTGTATAATAATAATTAAATATCACCACAAGACTTCAAATTTTAAATAGCCGCTTGTCGTATTGGGGAACTTCCGGAACTTCGTGCATGTTTCAAGCTTTTAGAACGTTTACAAGATATATTTTGGTTAAAGGCTCAATGAACTACGTATAGTGAGCTTAAAATATGCTCAAAAAGCTCCAAAAACTCGCAGCTTTTGAGCTTATCAATTCGTGAACATGCTACAGAAAGCCCGAACACAGAAAGCTTATGCTCGCAACAGCTTGTCCTTATCAAATAATGAAGCTCAAAAGATTTTGAAACATTCAGTTATGAAAAGTTAGTAACTACCTATAAATGCAAGCTATTAAGCCTAAAAATATCCCTCATTGCACTTCACAAAAAGCTCAACTGTAGTGAGAAGCTTTTCTTGGGAAACTTGGAAGAGTTCATAATTGTGCACCGCCAAGGTTGGTGGCTCAACTCAAAAATATAGAAAGCTCACAGACTTGTAAAAGCGAGGGTAATGATGCTCTACAGCTCAATATATTTCAACTTATTAAAAGCTTCTAGTAATTTCAAATTATTTCTATTCCATATCAACTAGCTATTCAGTTCCGTACGTGAAGAAAAATTATCGTTTTCTTGGAAAGCTTAGCAGAAGAATAATTCTGAGACAATTACTTCGTGAAAATTTTAAACCTGAAGAAATTAGAAAAGCGCGATTTGTAAATATTCCAGAAAGCTCAACATCCGGGAAGCTCTCATTATTATTTGAACAAAATGTTTTATTCTAAGCACAAGTCATAAAGCTCAATGGTTCAAGCTCCATACAGAAAGCTTGACCAAGTATTATACGTATACTGAAATTTCAGGTCATTCAGGCCAAAAGCTCAGAAAGCTCATACTTTGCATTTTTGGGGAAGCCTGTTCAAACTCAGTTATAGAAAAAAAAACGGGTTCGATTTTGATTTTACCAACTTGATTCAAGAATGAAAGCCGAACTGGGCTGAGGTAACATGTGAAGCTCTGAAAGCTGGGGAAAAGTTCATGAAGCTTCACCGAAAAACTCATGTTCAAAAGTTTGAGTTGTAGTCGTCTGAAAAGCTCCATATTTTGCGGAAAACTAATAACTCTTTGCAAAGCTTCTCAACTTGATAAAAGCTAAAAAACAATCATGTCTTTTCCAAGTCATCAGGAAGCTTTTTTTTTTGTCAGTTTTGAGAAAAGCGTAGTGGAACTGAATTTTTTCAGTAACCAATTTTTGTTTTGTTTTGAGTGCCGAGCCCTAAGAAGAACGCTTCTGGAAGCTTCCTAAGTAGATAAAAGCTGCCGGCTGGTCAAAACTTTTCTCAAAAAAATCCTGAGTAATCATTCCAGATCCAGAGTTTGTGGAAAGCTCAACTGGCAACTGGTTTGAAATGAGCTTTTTATTTGAATTATTGTGAAAAAAATGCCAAGTGCCTGCGAAGCTTGAAGAATCTTCACCTCAAAACTATTGTGATAAGAAACAACGTTGAAAGCTTTCAAAAATGCAAACACTGAATATTTTTTGAAGGTCATGGTTCGAAATGAACCGTAAAAATCAGTGAAGCTCCTCTCAAGAAGCTTCAAAATGTATCCTTTTGAAATCTCCAACGTCAAAATGAAGCTGGATTCGTTTCAAGATACAATCAATTTTACCAAAAAGCTCTGAGCTGAAAGCTCAAGTAACATCCAGTCACAGTTTTTGCAAACTTTTCTTTTCATGGTTAAATTGAAAATTGGAAGGAGCTTCGGTAGCTTTTAAAACAAATAAATTTCAGTTTTCAGATCAAAATGAACTGTAAAAATCAGTCAAGCTTCTCATGAAGTTACGAAAACTTCTGATTTCAAAATTTGAAACGCCGCTCTTTTCAGTTAGAGACGTGAGTTTCACCTATTCAAAAGCTTGTAACAAAAAAGTTTTCAATAATAAATTGCAATGGGAAAAAACTTTCAAGAATCTGGAAAGCTGATATTTCGGCTGTCGAAATATCAAGCTTCGGTTGAAAGTTCCACAAGCTCATTCTGAAAACCAATCCGCTGAAGCAGGTACCTGTTAGGACAACTCAAGAATTTTATAAAGATTTCTGAAGTTTTTAAGGTCTGAATAATGAACAAATGAGTTCCGAAAACTTTGACTGCCTTCATTAATCGGAGCTTTGACAACAATTGAAAGCTTTCCTGGAGAACTGCGAGCTTTCTAATGGTAAAAAAAAAATGTAGATCCCAACTGTTTTTATAGCCCAAGCATTTTAAATCAAAATAGACCAAAACCTTGAAAAAAATAACGTAAGTCTGAAAATTGGTAGAACGCTTCCACTTTAATCCTTTAACCACATACTGAGAATCCTGAAAAATCCTATGTCCGCTTCATCGGTTTTTGGCGGCAAAAAGGTGTAAGTGACAATAATTTAGAAACTATCTATTAGAATACGCGATGAAGCTTCGATACAGCTGGAAATTGCTGGAAATGGTCTCCTCGGCCAGTTGAACAACTTATTGGAAGTCCTAAAAAATCCTATATCCGCTTCATCGTTTGTTAGCGGCAAAAAGGTATAAGTGATATTGCTTTGCAAACTAATAATTAAATCACGTGTTGAACTTTCAATACAGCTGCAAATTGCTGAAAATGGTCTCATTGGGTCAGTTGAACAACATCTTGGAAGTCCTAAAAAATCGTATGTCCGCTTCATACTTTTTTTTCAGCGGCAAAAAGGTATAAGTGACATTGTTTTAAAAACTATTCAATTAAACGCGCGGTCAAGTTTTAATACAGCTGAAAATTGCCGAAACTGGTCTTCCCGGTCAGCTTAACAACATATTGAAAGTTCTAAGGAATACTATTTCCACTTCATCGGTTTTTGGCAGCAAAAAGGTTCAAGTGACATTGTTTAGGAAACTATTTATTAAAACATGAGTTGAAGTTTCAGTACAGCTGAAAGTTGCTGAAAAATAGTATCCTTTGTCAGTCGAGTAACATACAAAAAATCCTGAGAAATCCCATGCCCGCTTCATGTTTTTTGGCGTCAAAAATGTATAAGTGACATTATATTGTAAACTATTTTTTTGAAATACGGGTTAAAGTTTCAGTACAGCTGAAAATTGCTAAAAGTGGTCTCCTTTGTTGGTTGACTGTACTAGTCCGAGTAGATCATTTTCAGCAATTTTCAACTGTATTGCAGCTTCAACACATTTTGATCTTATACCTTTTTGCCGCCAAAAGACGATGAAGCGGACATAGAATTTCTTGGGACTTTCAGTATGTTGTTCACATGATCCAGGAAACCAGTTCCAGCAATTTTCAGATGAAATGGAACTTCAACGCCTATTTCAATAAATAATAGTTTCCAAAACAATATCACTTGTACCTTTTTTCCGCCAAAAAACAATGAAGCAAACAGGGATTTTCCTAGTATTTTTAGTGTGTTGTTTAACTGATCGAGGAGACCATTTTGAGCAATTTTTAGCTAAAACTTGACCGCCTGTTTGATCGAATAGTTTCCAAAGCAATGTCACTTATTCCTTTTTGCCGCCAAAAAACAATGAAGCGGACATAGGATTTCTTAGGACTTCCAGTATGCTGCTCAACTGACCAAGGAGACTAAATATTTTCACCTTATCAAAACTTTAATTCGTATTTCAATAAATGGTCACAAAAAAAGTCACTTATATCTCTCTGCCGCCAAAAAACAATGAAACGGACATAGGATTTTTGAGTACTTCTAGTATGTTGCTCAACTGACAGAGGAGACCAGTTCTAACAATTTTCAACTGTAACTCCGACTCGTATTCTAATGAATAGTTTCCAAAATAATGTCATTTGAACCTTTTTGCCGCCAAAAACCGATGAAGCGGACATAGGATTTTCTGGGACTTTCAGTTTGTGGTTGTTAAGGGGTTTAAGTGGAAGCGATTTACCAATTTTCAGACTTACGTTATTTTTTTCCAGGTCAAAACCTAAAATGCCTGGGCTATTAGCTCGCGAGTCGTGAAGCTAAGTAAGTTCAGCAGTTCAGCTATTCCATTCAGAAAGCTTGACCAAGTACACGTACTGTAATTTTAGGTCATTTCGATCTCCAGACGCTTGAAAAGCTTTTTTTTCATTTTTGGAGAAGCCTGTTCGAATTTGAGTATAAAAAAGCGAAACAGGTTCAATTCAGATTTCTCCTACTTGATTAAAGAACGAAGCTTGACTTGAACTAGAATCAGGTTTGGTGACATTTCAGAGCTTCAAAGCTCGGAAAAAATTTAAAAGCCTTGCCGGAACTGAAAGCTTTATATTTTGCGAGAGACTGAAGAATTTTTACAGAGCTTTTCGACTGGTTCAAAGTTATAATAAGGTGGAACAACGCTCTTAAAGGCATTTCATGTTTGAGTACATAAAAAAATAGATGCAAAAAAGAATGTCGCCTCACATGGTACCCGAATAAACTACGCTAAAAAGCTAGCATAACCGGGGCATAAAGCTGGTGTCATTGCTCTTCGAGTTAATCTTCAGCACTGCAGCGAGCTTTGATTGAGCTCAATCAGTGACTCTAGACTCGATACTGCGTCAAAGCCAAAATAGTTACTTGCCTCTACTACTCTCGAATGATCGAGACGGACAAGATTTCAAGGCGTTAGTTGTTCAACCAAGTGGCCTTTAAAGAACAAGTTCAAACCGGTCGTTGAAGTAGTAAAAGGAGCATTACCGAATGTGTCTCTGTCTGATCAAGACGCGAGCGTGATGGATCGACTTGGCCAAACCCAGCTTGAAGACTTGAGTCTGCAGACGACGCTCCAGGAAATCTTCGATTTTCAAGCCCAAAACGTAATCGAGCTTCATCCTGTTCTCGTCCAACACGCCGATGCGCACCAGCCGACGCAGCAGAGCGTTACCTGCGAAAAGAAAGCCACATTTGTGAAGAACTTGCTTCATTTCATTGAAAGATTTTTTGATTTTGAAAAAAAAAGATAATTGGAAAAGTTTGAAAATAATGTCTCCACAACTTTCGGCACAGTGCTTAATCATTTAATGAAAAAGCCTGCTTCCTAGCGGGACTTGATCTACCCTTTTTTGATTAGAATTAATCTGGCACCCTCGAGTGATATGATGATCACAAGGAGCGTGGCGTCAGGGCTTTTTTTATGTAATTCCAAGCAACCTTGCCAGCTCAACGTCAATTTCTCATTCAATTCTTGTCGGTTTCATCAAACGTATTGTAAAGAAACCTAAGCCTGGGTGAACCGGCAAAGACTGGATGACAAGCTGACGTGAAGCTGGCAAAAGCACGGTGGAGCTTTTACCTTCGAAAAGCCTTTTCTGGTCCTTCTCGTCGAGCGTGAGCAGCTCACGGGCCGCCTTGCGGATCTTGGCCAGGGTGTACTTGACCCTCCACACTTCGCGCTTGTTCCTCAGACCATACTCGCCGATGATCTTCAGCTCCTGGTCGAGACGCACCTTCTCGTAGGGTCGTCTGGGTGTCACGTAGGTCTTCGAGCAGACCATCGGTATCCTGCCGTTCACCATCTTGAAGCCGGCAGTTCACTGTAACAGGAAATGTAACGTTTTTTTTTTAAGAAATTGTCACCAAGAAATAGAAGTTTTTTTTACATAATTGAAAAAACATTTTTCACATTTTCTAACACACTACTTATAAAAAATTTGAATTGTTATCTTCATTTTTGAGGGAGAAATATCAAAGATACTTTTACCCTGCTGCGAATACAGCCTTAAGGCTAGTGCCGGCAAAAACCAGGAAAAATGGAAACCGGTATGGCGGTTTTGTCGAATACCGGTTTCGGTAAAACCAGTATTGAAAGCCGACTTCAAAAACCGGTATTGGAAGCCGGCTTCGAAAACCGACTTCGAAAGCCGGATCGAAAAACCATTCTCGAAAGCCGACTCTGAAAGCCGGTTTCCAGCTATCATCAGAACCGCGGTTTTTGAAGCCGGCTTCCAAGACCAATTCGGTTGCCAGCACTAATTGTAATGCTGGAATTTTTACAAAATTTCGACTTCAAACACGAACTGCTTCGACTTTGACCGTGACATTCCGACTTCAAACAGGAAATTTCCACTCCGAACGCAGAAACTGGACTTTTCATCGCGAATTTTGGTTTCTATCAGGTGAAACTTCCGACTCGAAACAAGAAAACTTCGACTTTAAACTCGAAATTTCAATTCGAAAACTGACAAACTCCGAAAATTGGGACTTTCAACGCGGAAGATCCAACTTCTTGACTTCTACTGCGAAATTTTGACTTTGAACACGAAAAGCTTGAATTAAAACTTCGAAGTAGGTAGTGACTTCGAAAACTTCGACTTTTATCTTAGAGTTTAGACTGAGAAACCGGCAAATTTCGACTTCAACCACGAAATTTCGCCTTGATTAAATACGAATAACTACGTTTTTTAACAAAAAAAAATTTGACTTCAAGAACGAGAACTTTTGACTTTCACCACAAAAGACTTGAGTTTTCACTTCGCAATAGTTACTGAACATGACAATTTTTTATTTTAATATAGAAATTTCTATTGTAAGCATGAAATTTTGACTTCAAACATCGAACGACTTCAATTTTGGTTTTGACATTTCGACTTAAACCATGGAATTTCGACTCCACACGAAAAACCTTGGACTTCACATCCCGAAATTTTAATTTTCATCACGGAAAACTTCCGACTTCGAACGTGAATTCTCATTTCTTTTATTGCAAAATTCGACTTGAAACACGAGAAATTTGACTTGAGTCTCGAAAATTTGGCTCAAACACGAAATTTCTACTTCGAACACGAAAACTTTGACTTTAGTCTAGAGACTTTGAATTCAAACATGAAAAATTCAGACTTAGAACAGTAATTTCGACAGTTACTTTTCTTCATATTTTTGAAATTATTTGACCACGTTCTCAATTATTTTGTTAGTTTTGGAGTTGTTTTGGAATGTTTCGAACTTTTTTGGCAGAGAACACGGAAAATGTAACACAGAAGACTTCGACTTTATCCTGAAACTTCGACTTCAAATGCAAAAATCTTCACTTTCATCTTGAATTGTTGACTTCGGATACAAAAAAGTTTCGACTTCAACTTGAAAAGTTTTGGTTCAAACGTAAGAATTCCGATTGTAATCTCGAAATGTTGGCTTTGGACACGAAATGTTGACTTCAGGCACAGAAGAATTCAACTTTATCTCAAAATTTCGACTTTTGACTTAGAATTTTGGAATACGAAACACTTTGACTTTAAACACAAAAGATCCAACACGAAAAACTTCGACTTTCACTCCGAATTTTGGCCTCAAATGCAAAAACCTTCCACATGCATCACTGAATTTCGACTTCAATATAGAATTTTAGAGTACGAATACAACATTTTGACTTTGTACATAAAAAACTTCGACTTCAATCTGGAAATTTTGAAAACTTGACCTCAATCCTAAAATTCCGACGTAATTCACGAAATTTCGACTTCAATCAAGAAAAGTTGACTCGTCCGACTCCGCGACTCAACTTTGAGTCTTGAGTCTCGAAATTTCTACCAAAACCATAAAATTTCGCTTCAAAACACAAAAGATATTCAACTTTCAACACGAAAAGCTCCGTCTTTCACTTCAAAACTTTTACATGAGATGAAAACATGAAGACTTGTATTTTTATTTCAAAATGTCGACTTTGAACACGAAATTTCGATTTCAAACACGAAAGATTTCAACTTTGATCTCGGAATTTCGACTTGACATAAAAAAGAAACTTCGATTCGGGTCATGATTTTAACTCGAGAATTTTATTGCGAAAAATTGACCATAAATACGAAGAACCTCGAGTTCAGATGGAAAAATTCTACTTCAAACAAAAAACTTCGACTTCGACTCAGGACTTTGAATACGAAAAACTCCGACTTTCAACTTGAGGAAAAAACAAACAAGACTTGGAACATGAAAATTCTACTGAAACAAAAAACTTCATTTTCATTTGAAAATTCGACTTCAGGCGCGAAAGCCTTCCTTCGACTTTGATCTCTAAATTCTTACTCGAGAAGCTTGACATTGAATATCGATATTTTGACTTCAAACACGAAATTTTGACTTGGAACAAGAAAAAAGAAGAGTCGAGTTTCAATCCGACTCTTGGACTCAACTTCGACTCTGCAAGTCTCGATAATTCTACCTAAACCACGAAATCTCGACTTCCACAAAGTTTGACTTTGGACACGGAAGACCAAACACAAAAACTGCGACTGAAGCCATTTTGAGGATTTTTTTTTTCATTTTTAATTTTTTTCAAAATCATTTGACATTCAAATCCCTCAAGTATGACGTTTTTGAATTTTTTGACAAGTTCAAAATCATTCTTGGAGTTTTGGAGCTATCTCAATAGTTCTTAGATACTTTGAAATTTTTTGGCATTTATTGGGCTTTTCAAAAAATTTTGAACATTTTTCGGAAATAATTTGAAATTTTGTGCAACAACTTCGACACTTTGGAATAAGTAATGAAGGATTTTCTCTTGGGGTAGATTTTTGGACACAAATAAGTAAAAACTCTAGGTATTTGCCGACGTTTATTTGTGTCCAAAAATCTACCCCAAGAGAAAATCCTTCATTACTAAATCCAAATGGACAAGAATCAGAATCAAAACTTTGGAATAAGTTTCACATTTTTCAGAATTTTTCAACATTTTTGGAGTCATCGCGATATTTTTTGGAATAACTTAGGCATTTTTTTGAATTCATTGGAATTATTTTGACATTCTTTGATCATTTAGGAATTTAAATCCAAAAAGAATCAATATGACAATTATTTTGTTTTTTTTTTGGAATTAGTTCGACATGTTCAAAATCATTTTTTATAGTTTTTGAGTTATTTTGATTTTTTTCTACCTGTCTTGACATTGTTCGAGCTAATTGACATTTTGCGGAACTATTTAGACAGTTTTTGGAATAATTATTCCATTTTTCAAAAATTTTGACATTGTTTGGATTCACTTCAACATTTTTGGGATCGTTGCATTTGTTTGAATTATTTTGACATTTTCAAGTTTTTTTTTGAATTATTTCAACATTTTTGGAATTATATGTCATTTTTTATAAAAATCTTGATATTATTTTGACATTTTATTGAAGTTGGCGTCGAGTTGACATCCAACTCGCATTGCTACCAACTCATTAATTTTTTTTCAATATCTTGCTCTGATGAAAAAATCTGAAATGGATCATAGGTACCTACTGCATAGTGGCTCGAGCGGAAGATTTTGTTTTATTTCGTGGCACGAAGCTGAGGTGCGAAGCACCGAGGGATACATCCAGGAAAAGGCGATTTACGAGTTGAAAAGCATAACATTGTAAATGGCTATACAGTATTATGAGGCATTTTTGGAAACATCCTGACATTATGAAATCATTTAGACTTTTTCCCAATATTTGGACAAGTTTCCATCATTGATATTATTTCAATAATTTTGACATTTTCAGAATCATTTTAGATTTTTCCTAACCATTTTAACATTATTTAAAATCAATTGACATCCAAATCCCTCAAGTATGAATAATTTGACGTTTTTGAATTTTTTGACAAGTAAGTGTAAAATCATTCTTGAAGTTTTGGAGCTATTTCAATATTTCAAAAATATTACAGAATTTTTTGGCACTTATTCAGCTATTCAAAATTACTTAAAAATTTTTCGGAATTAATTTGAAATTTTGTGTTACAATTTAGACACTTTGGAATAAGTTTGACATTTTTTGAAAATTTTCCAACATTTCTGGAATCATTGTGATATTTTTTGGAATAATTTCAGCTCATTTGAAAAATTTTTGGAATCATTTTGACATTTTTCGATCATTTAGAAATTTAAATTCAAAAAGAATCAGTTTGACGATTATTTTGACTTTTTTTGGAATTAGTTCGACATGTTCAAAATTATTTTGATACTTTTTGAGTTATTTTGACTTTTTTCTACCTATTTTGACATTTTTTGAGCTAATTGACATTTTGCGGAACTACTCAGACAGTTTTTGGAATTATTATTCCATTTTTTCAAGAAAATTTTGTGAAATTTTGTATTCGGTATTTTGTGAATTTCAATGTGTCATGTCATTTATTTGATTTTGTGTCACTCCATTGTACAGGGTGGTCCATCCTAGCGTAGTTATCCCATAGCGGTCTTACCGTTCAAGATAGAGAAAAATATGCGAGAGAAAAGTTATATGGTTTGATGAGACCTATAACCTAAAATTATTTTCAGCTATACAGGATGTCCCATTTTAACGAGATTAACAAAACGTGGATTTTTTTGAATGGAACACCCTATATTTTTTGCATTTTCATGTTCAATTTTTTTGATTGTGTTATGCCTGTATTTTTGTTTTTCAATTGTGTGGCAGTGCTACCAACTAAAAAAACTTGCATTTTCACAGTTTTCTTAGAAAAATCGTAGCGGCCTTGCTTTTCAAAACTAAGAGATGAAACTTGACATGGTGATAGTCAAATCAAAGAGCAATATCCTAATGTCAAAAAATTGGAATTTCTTGATAAAGGGCGTTCAAAAAAAACATCAAACTTCATAATTTTCAAAGTATCAGAACTCATTTTTTTTCAAACGTCATGCCCCTAATTTTATACCGTTATCTGATAGCTTTTTTTATCCTCTTTTATTTTTACCAGTGGTACCCTACCCTTGAACTTAATTTTTTCTTTGAGATAATCGGAAATTTTCACAAAATTTGCTATTTTTCTTGTTGTTTTTCTAAAATTGAGTTGGCCGTGATGAATGACAGACAAGCCAAACAGTATGCAGCTGTCAGTTAGTCAGTTTGAATACTGTCGAACAAAAAAAATGGCTCCAACGCAAAAAGAAAACAAAGTGGGATCCTGGATATCTGGATTATCACCAGAATATCATATCAATTATTTCCTCTCGCGTAAAATCATTTTTCTTTGTTCGACAATATTCAGACTGACTAACTGAGAGTTGCGTATTATTTGGCTTGTCTGTCATTCATCATGGCCAACTCAATTTTCGAAAAAACCAAGAAAAACAGCAAATATTGTGAAAATTTCCGATTATCTCGGAAAAAATAAAGTTTAAGGGTAGGGTACCCCCAGTAAAAATGAAAGAGAATAAAAAAAGCTATCAGATAACGTTATAAAATTAGGGGCATGCTATTTAAAAAAAATGAGTTATGATACTTTGAAAATTATGAAGTTTGATGTTTTTTTGTGAACAAAAATTTCCATTTGTGTATCAAGAAATCCCAATTTTTTGACATTGGGATACTGGTTTCATGTCTCAGTATTGAGAAGCAAGGGCGCTACGATTTTTCTAGAAAACTGTGAAAATGCGATTTTTTTTAGTTTTTGATTTTTAGTTGGTAGCACTGCCACACAATTGAAAAACAAAAATACAGGCATAAGACAGTTGAAAAAGTTGAACAAAGTTATATCAAGTTCAAATATAAAAATTTTACTCCACGCAATGAAACTTCGACTTTTACCTCGAAATTTCGACTGCATCAACACGAAAAACTGCGACATCAAACTCGAAAACTGGAGTTAAACCACGAAATTTCGACTTACACACTAAAAACTATGCCTCTAACAAAAAAATCCGACTTCAAACATGGAACATTTCGACTTTTACCACAAAGAACATGACCTTCATATGTACTTCGAAATAGTGACTTTAAACATGACTCTTCAATTTAAATTAGTTCTGGCAAAAACCGAGAAAAATTAAAACCGGTGTACCGTTCGGTAAAACCGGTATTGAAAACCAACTCCAAAAACCGGCGTTAAAAACCGCTTCGAAAACCGGCTCGAAAAACCGGTTTCGAAAGCCGGTTTTCAGCTATCATCAAAACCGCGGTTTTCGGAGCCGGCTTTCAAAACCGATTCGGTTGCCAGCCCCAATGGAAATTTTTGAGGGGTGAGCCCCTTCAAATTTTCCCCTGGGGGGAGGTTTTTTTACCAAGAGCATTTTTTAATTTTTTATTCCATGAGAGAAGCAGAATCAATTTGATTTTGTATTCTATGATTTATTTCCGAATTTTCAAGAGGTTGAAGCTTTCCTCAATTCTATACCCTGGGGGCCCCAGGGGGATTATTTGAGGTTGTTTGAACGATTTTCGTTTAATGCTAATATAGGATACATGTTGAAATGTTTTGTATCATTTCTTACTTAATTTAAATTCTATCTTTTAATCAAAATCAACTGATAAAATTTCGATATGAACACTTCGAACTAGTTTCACAAGAAAAAACATGTTTTTTCAGTAGTAAGTTTTTCCAGTCTTATTATGAAATTTCTGTGTTTAAAATACTTCAAATAATTACCCCCAAAAGGATTTTGATCGTGAAAGCTTTGGGCTCAAATCGAAGGATGTGAAAAATAGAGCCTCTCACATGTTTTTTTTCCATAACTGGGAATAAATGTTTAGTTCAAACGTAGGTATTCTTATCGAGACTTTGACACTGGATTATGATTAAGAAGGTGGCCTTGGATAAGATAAGAAATAATACCAAACACTGCAACATAGATCTCTCGATAAATTATATTCAAGCAGGAAACGAAAATCGTGCGAACAATCATGAGTAAGTGCCCCCGGGACCCCCAGGGTTCAAATGAGGGGAGCTGCAGCCTTCCAAAAATTAGCAATAAATCATAGACTACAAGATTGGGCTTTTCTCATGCAGAATAGAAAAATTGACCCCGAAGGCCCCCCCAAAAAAATCCCCCCCTCCCCCGGGGGGCAAAATTGGCAGGGGCTCCACCCCTCAAAAACTTCCGCTAGTACCACAAAACACAAAAATAGCATGATCAATTTTTTTTGTCAGAAAAAATGCTCAACTTTCTCAGAACCGCTTCTTCAAAAGCACGTGGCATATAACCTCAAAATTGTGAAATATCAATAAAATAAAAATGTAACCTCGTCATGGATCAGGATGATAATAAAAATACGTCCTGGAACTAAACGAGGTATTTCTATCGCCTCAGCTGATTAGGTCGTCTTTGCAATGGAATATACAAGATCCTTGCCCAAAACCTGAGGCTGACGTAATCCGGCGACATCCCGCTCAGTTTTTCGCAAAACTTGCCGGAATTCGTCTCAAAATGCATATTGGTACCGTATTTATTTAAGAAAACGGATATTTGCAACACTTTTACACAAGAAATTGGATAATAAAAAAGAAATTAAAACGCATGACTTACCTCTCGCGTCGTCGACTTTGAAATGACACCAAATGACACTAATGGAATGGCAGTGAAAAAGTTTGACGCCTACTTAGTGAAAGTCACGTGCGTCTACCTGCACAGTTATCACACGGCGTGGCGCCGGTGTCGCGTGACAGATGACGTTTGCCGTCAGACGACGATTATTTAAAATGGCGGTAACTTTGAAAGCTTGTGTATTTATTCTTGAACATTATTTATAGATCTTTTTTTGAACGAGCGCAGTTGAACTTTCCGAACTTTTTGCAAAACGTGAGTTCATCAAGCTTTATTTATCTGAGCTTAAAGCTCAAATGCCCATCGGAAGGTAGAAACTGAGCTCACGGAGCTTCCTTGGAGACAAATCAAGCTTGGTTGTGTATGGAAAAGTTACAAAATAACCATAAATATCCCCGCAACAAAATATCCCATATGCCAAAAATATCCCTGATTCCCCGCCCTCGTCCTTGCCAATAATATCCTGGCCAAAAAAAATCCTTGCGACAAAATATCCCCGATCGACAAAAAGTCAGACCGAAAAAATATCGACCGACGACAAAAATCAGACCGACAAAAAATCGGACAAAAACAAATCAGACCTACAAAAAAATCAGACCGACAAAAAATCGGACCAAACCAAAAATCAAACCTACAAAAAAAATCGAACAAACAGGATGACGGAAAAACAAAATGACGAAAGATGAGACAGACCAAAAATCAGACCGACGAGAAAACAGAATGAGAAGAAAGTGGGACCGACAAAAAATCAGACCGGCAATAAATCAGACCGACGAAAAATCAGACAGACAAGAAATCAGATCGACAAAAAATCGGACTGACCAAAAATTAGACCTACAAAAAAATCGAACCGACAGAAAATCGAAACCGACAAAAATCAGACCGGCGAAAAAAACAAAATGACGCAAAATGAGACCGACAATAAATCAGACCGACGAGAAATCAGACCGACAAGAAATCAGACCGACAAAAAATCGGACCGACCAACAATCAGACCTACAAAAAAAATCGAACCGAGAAAAAATCGGAACCGACAAAAATCAGACCGACGGCAAAATAGAATGACAAAAAAACAAAATGACGGAAAATGAGACCGACGAAAAATCGGACCGACAAAGAATTTAGACCGACGAAAAATCACACCGACTAAAAACCATACCGACAGAAAAATTGAAGCGACAAAATATCAGACCTGCGGAAAAATAAGACCGACGAAGAATCAGACCGACTAAGAATCGGACCGACCAAAAATCGGACCGACAAAAAAACAAAATTACGAAAAATGAGACGGACGAAAAATCAGATCGACAAAGAGTTTAGACCGACGGAAAATCAGACCGACGGAAAATCAGACCGACGGAAAATCAGACCGACAAAAAATCAGACGGACCAAAAACCATACCAACAGAAAAATTGAAGCGACAAAAAAATCAGACCTGCGAAAAAACAGAATGACAAAAGAAACCGACGAAAAATCAAACCGACGGAAAAAATCAGACCTACAAAAAATCTGACCGACATAAAAACAGACCGACTAAAAATCATGCGGACGAAAAAAATAAGAATCACGAAAAATGAGACTGACTAAAATTTAGACCGACAAAAATTTAGACCGACAAAAAATCAGACCGACAAAATATTGACTGGCGACAAAAAATCAGACCGACAAGAAATCAGACCGACAAGAAATCAGACCGACAAAAATCAGACCGACCTAAAATCAGACCTACAAAAAAAATCGAACCGACAAAAATTGGACCGACGAAAAAACAGGATGACTAAAAAACAAATTGACGCAAAATGAGACCGACGAAAAATTAGACCGACTAAATATCGGACCGATCAAAAATCAGACCGACAAAAAAAACAAAATGACGAAAAATGAGACCGACGAAAAAACAGACCGACAAAAAATCAGTTGGACTAAAAACCATACCGACAGAAAAATTGAAGCGACAAAAAATCAGACTTGCAAAAAAATAGAATGACAAAAAATAAGACCAACGAAAAATCAGACCGACTAAATATCGGACCGACCAAAAATCAGACCGACGAAAAAAACAAAATGACGAAAAATGAAACCGACGAAAAATCAGACCGACACAAAATCAGATCGACAAAGAATTCAGACCGACGAAAAATCAGACGGACTGAAAACCGTACCAACAGAGAAATTTAAGCGACAAAAAATCAGACCCTTCGCAAAAACAGAATGACAAAAACCGACGGAAAAAATCGGAAAAAATCGGACCGACAAAATAACAGACCGACTAAAAATCATACCGACGAAAAAATAAGATTGACGAAAAATCAGACTGACTAAAATTTAGACCGACAAAAATCAGACCGACGGAAAGTCAGATCAACGAGAAATCGAACCGACAAAAAATCGTACCGACCAAAAATTAGATCGACAATAAAACAGAATGATGAGTAAGTGAGACCGACAAAAAAATTAGACCGCCGAAAAATCAGACCGACAGAAAATCGGACTGATCAGAAATCAGACCGACTAGAAATCATACCGACAAAAAAATAAGACCGACGAAAAAATCAGAATGACAAAAAATCATACCGACAAAAAAATAAGACCAACGAAAAATCAGACTGACTAAAATTTAGACCGACAAAACCAGACCGAAGAAAACTTAGACTGATGAAAAAAAAAATCATATCGACTGAAAAATTGAAGCGATAAAAAATCAGACTTGCGAAAAAATAGAATGACAAAAAAAAAGACCGACGAAAAATCAGACCGACTAAAAATCGGACCGACCAAAAATCTTACCGACGAAAAAACAAAATGACGAAAAATGAGACCGACAAAAAATCAGACCGACACAATATCCGATCGACAAATAATTCAGACCGACAAAAAATCAGACGGACTAAAAACCATACTGACAGAAATTTGAGCGACAAAAAATCAGACCCTTCGAAAAAACAGAATGACAAAAGAAACCGACGGAAAAAATCAGACCGATAAAAAATCGGACCGACCAAAAATCGGATCGACAAAGTAACAGACCGACTAAAAATCATACCGACGAAAAAATAAGACCGACGAAAAATTAAACCGAAGAAAAAATAAAACCGACGAAAAATCAGAATGACTAAAAATCATACCGACAAAAAAATAAGACCAACAAAAAATCAGACTGACTAAAATTTAGACCAACAAAACCAGACCGAAGAAAAATTAGACTAATGAAAAAAAAATTATACCGACTGAAAAATTGAAGCGACAAAAAATCAGACCTGCGAAAAAATAGAATGACAAAAAATAAGACCGACGAAGAATCAGACCGACTAAAAATCGGACCGACCAAAAATCAGACCGACGAAAAAACAAAATGACGAAAAATGAGACCGACAAAAAATCAGACCGACACAAAATCAGATCGACAAAGAATTCAGACCGACGAAAAATCAGACCCTTCGAAAAAACAGAATGACAAAAAAACCGACGGAAAAAATCAGACCGACAAAAAATCGGACCGACAAAATAACAGACCGACTAAAAATCATACCGACGGAAAAATAAGATCGACGAAAAATCAAACCGACTAAAATTTAGACCGACAAAAAATCAGACCGACGAAATATCAAACTGATTAAAATTTAGACCGACAAAAAATCAGACCGACGGAAAGTCAAGACCAACGAGAAATCGAACCGCCAAAAAATTTCACCGACCAAAAATTAGACCTACAAAAAAAATCGAACCGGCAAAATATCGGGACCGACAAAAATCAGACCGACACAAAAGTAATAATAATAATAATAATAATAATAATAAATGGACTTTATTCAGTAAATGAATAACAAATGAAGAGGGGCGAAGTCTAGCACAATTGCTATTCTACTTAACCCTCTCAACATGTTACAAAATAAAATATGACAAGAAAAAATGCATAGCAGACAAAACAAAAAAAACAAGCAATAAATTCTTAACACATGAATTATATGGAATGAGGGAGGAAAACAAAATCAATTGCTAATTTTCATCACAAGAAAATAATGTAAAAATTAAAGTGAGGAATCAAATGTAAGAAATTAACACAAAATTGAACAAAAATTAACACAAAATTAAATAGAAATCTGTATCCTCAGTGCAAGAGGATAGAGCAAGAAGGAAAGATAACAGCAATTAAGCTAAAGTAGGAAAGAAAAAAAAACAACTAGTAGATCGACAAACAAATAGAATGATGAGAAAGTGAGACCGACAAAAAATCAGACCGACAAAAAATCAGACCGACAGAAAATCGGACTGATCAAAAATCAGACCGACAGAAAATCGGACTGATCAAAAATCAGACCGACTAAAAATAAGACCAACGAAAAATCGGAATAACTAAAAATCATACCGACAAAAAAATAAGACCAACGAAACATCAGACTGACTAAAATTCAGACCGACAAAAAATCAGACCGACGAAATATTGACTGGCGACAAAAATCAGACCGACGGAAAAACAAAATGACGAAAAATGAGACCGACAAAAAATCAGACTGACACAAAATCAGATCGACAAAGAATTCAGACCGACGAAAAATCAGACCGACAAAAAATCAGACGGACTAAAAACCATACTGATGGAAATTTAGGCGACAAAAAATCAGATCCTTCGAAAAAACAAAATGACAAAAAAAAACGACGGAAAAATCAGACCGACAAAATAACAGACCGACTAAAAATCATACCGACGAAAAAATGAGACCGACAAAAAATCAAACAGAATGAAATTTAGACCGACGAAAAATCAGACCGACGAAATATTGACTGGCGACAAAAATCAGACCGACGGAAAAACAAAATGACGAAAAATGAGACCGACAAAAAATCAGATCGACAAAGAATTCAGACCGACAAAAAATCAGACGGACTAAAAACCATACTGATGGAAATTTAGGCGACAAAAAATCAGACCCTTCAAAAAAACAGAATGACAAAAAAACCGACGGAAAAAATCAGACCGACAAAAAATCGGACCGACAAAAATCGGACCGACAAAATAACAGACCGACTAAAAATCATACCGACGGAAAAATAAGATCGACGAAAAATCAAACCGACTAAAATTTAGACCGACAAAAAATCAGACCGACGAAATATCAAACTGATTAAAATTTAGACCGACAAAAAATCAGACCGACGAAATATTGACCGGCGACAAAAATCAGACCGACGGAAAGTCAGACCAACGAGAAATCGAACCCCCAAAAAATTTTACCGACCAAAAATTAGACCTACAAAAAAAATCGAACCGGCAAAATATCGGGACCGACAAAAATCAGACCGACACAAAAGTAGATCGACAAAAAAATAGAATGATGAGAAAGTGAGACCGACAAAAAATCAGACCGACAAAAAATCAGACCGCCGAAAAATCAGACCGACAGAAAATCGGACTGATCAAAAATCAGACCGACAGAAAATCGGACTGACCAAAAATCAGACCGACTAAAAATAAGACCAACGAAAAATCGGAATGACTAAAAATCATACCGACAAAAAAATAAGACCAACGAAACATCAGACTGACTAAAATTCAGAACGACAAAAAATCAGACGGATTAAAAACCATACCGACAGAGAAATAAGGCGACAAAAAATCAGACCCTTGGAAAAAAACAGAATGACAAAAAAAAACGACGGAAAAATCAGACCGACAAAATAACAGACCGACTAAAAATCATACCGACGAAAGAATAAAACCGACAAAAAATCAAACAGATTAAAATTTAGACCGACAAAAAATCAGACCGACGAAATATTGACTGGCGACAAAAATCAGACCGACGGAAAGTCAGACCAACGAAAAATCGAACCGACAAAAAATCTCACCGACCAAAAACTAGGCTTACAAAAAAAATCGAACCGACAAAAAATCAGGACCGATCAAAATCAGACCGACACAAAATTAGATCGGCAAAAAATAGAATGATGAGAAAAGGAGACCGACTAAAAATCAGACCGAAAAAAAATCAGACCGACAGAAAATCGGACTGATCACAAATCATACCGACGAAAAAATCATACCGACAAAAAAATAAGACCAACGAAAAATCAGACTGACTAAAATTTAGACCGACAAAACCAGACCGAAGAAAAATTAGACTGATGAAAAAAAATTAAAGCGACAAAAATTCTGACGTGCGAAAAAATAGAATGACAAAAAAAAAGACCGACTAAAAATCGGACCGACCAAAAATCAGACCGATGAAAAAACAAAATGACGAAAAATGAGACCGACAAAAAATCAGACCGACACAAAATCAGATCGACAAAGAATTCAGACCGACGAAAAATCAGACCGACAAAAAATCAGACGGACTAAAAACCATACTGACAGAAATTGAGGCGACAAAAAATCAGACCCTTCGAAAAAACAGAATGACAAAAAAAACCGACGGAAAAAATCAGACCGACAAAAAATCGGACCGACAAAATAACAGACCGACTAAAAATCATACCGACGGAAAAATAAAATCGACGAAAAATCAAACCGACTAAAATTCAGACCGACGAAATATCGACTGGCGACAAAAATCGGACCGACGGAAAGTCAGACCAACGAGAAATCGAACCGCCAAAACATTTCACCGACCAAAAATTAGACCTACAAAAAAAATCGAACCGACAAAAAATCGGGACCGACAAAAATCAGACCGATACAAAAAATAGATCGACAAAAAAACAGAATGGAAACAAAATGACGGAAAATGAGACCAACGAAAAATCAGATCGACACATAATCAGACCGGCACATAATCAGACCGACAAAGAATTTAGACCGACGAAAAATCAGACCGACTGAAAACCATATCGACAGAAAAATTGAAGCGACAAAAAATCAGACCTGCAAAAAAACAGATTGACAAAAGAACCGACAAAACAATCAAACCGACAAAAAAAATTGGACCGACAAAAAATTGGACCGACAAAAAATCATACCGACGAAAAAATAAGACCGAGAAAAAATCAGACTGACGAAATATCGTCTGGCGACAAAAATCAGACCGACGGAAAGTCAGACCGACGAGAAATCAGACCGACAAAAAAATAGAATGACGGAAAAACAGAATTATAAAAACGTGAGACCGACAAAAAAAAGATCGACGTAAATTCAGACCGACAGAAAATCGGACTGACCAAAAATCAGACCGACTAAAAATCATACCGACGAAAAAATAAGACCGACGAAAAATCAGACTGACAAAAAATCATACCGACGAAAAAATTAGACCGACGAAAAATCATACTGACTAAAATTCAGAACGATAAAAAATTGGAATCTTGGCGATTTTGAAAAATGGTCTACACGACGCCCAATCCAATTTCATTATTCACAAATGACATATTGAGCAATACTCCAAACTGTTCTGGATACAGTTTCTCAAGGGCTTTCAAATGACATACTGCAAGTCAAGTTCCGTATGATATAGCTTCCAATATTTGTTGATTCGATAGTGACACTTCTGTTTGACAGATGGCAGCCAAAAACTAATGAGCTCATTCCATAAAAAAACCATGTCTGCATGCCAAATTTCAAGTCGATGAGATCACCGGTTCGGCAGTTATCATGAGAGACACATCCACCTACCAATTACTCGTTTTACATTAGAAATGCCCGCCAAATCGCGGAATTAGTATGATACGAACATTGCAAACTCGTGGCACAATATCGGTTGGCGGCACTTTATTTTTGGCAAAGTCGAATTTATTGATAAGGAGATAGGTTTGCCTTAGTATCGGTGAGAAAGGTAGACCTAAATACTCACCTATACATGTGAGTGTTTATTTCTATAAATATTTCATGAATAATCTAAGACTTTGCTGATAGCTTTTTAACATGCTACCTAAATTAGGTATATTTCAAAACTCCCGTCGTGAAAAATGTGAAATTTTGCTAAACAAGCGAAATAAAAGGTACTAATCGCAAAAGCAGTTGAAAAATCGGTTATGTCACACCAAAACTTTCCCGACTAGTATCCAGGAACCTATGAAAATTTTTGTTTGAAACGTCCCTTCAGGTAGAAAGTGGCAATTAGAGAGAAATATTGAAAATAATTTGCAGGAAATTGGAAATTTTGTCAGGAAAATTGGAATTTTCTGGGAAAACCTCAAATCTTATTCCGAATCATTTTATTGTGAAAATAGTGAATTAGGGCTTCATTTCAAGCTCCATTATCCAAGTCCGGTTTCGAAGACCCAGGCCGGTTTTATTTTCAGCCAGAAAGTTCCCGGGAAATGGAAAAAAAAACGGGGAAAATGTCCAAGAACCAGCTACCGCTTGTTTAAAAAAATGGTGAAAGTCTGTTTACGGGAAAGAAAGTGGGAAATTTTGCAGTTTTTCCAGGGAGAAAAACTGAGGGTCCGATTTCAAAAATGCTCCTCCAAAAATGGATTGAATCTTTTCTGCTTTTTTCATCCCTCAGCATGTTTGCACCTAAAATGAATATTTTGTGGGGCTCACCGCATGCCGAAATTTGTACTGCAGTTTTTCCAAATCTACGAAATGTGCGATTTCATTTCGTCAAAATTACCGTTGGAAAACCAAAGCTGGTCGCATTCCGGAAATGTGGGAATTTTTCAAGAAAAAAGTTGATCCCCGAACAGGAATGAATTTTCGAGTGAAGCCCAGCATCAAAGGCGAGTAGTCCTGGTCACAACCCGGATGAGGGCCCTCTCGGGTGGAGAAATTTTGGAAATTCATAACGTCCGACTAGAAAATGGTGGAAAATTGCAACTGCAGACCTCACTTGACTTCATTATTGTGTTGCTTCCTGCCAAGTTTGGTTTCAATCCATCGGATATATTTCGAATAATGAAATGGTAAAATTTTGAAATTTGAGCTTCAAGTCTCGGCATACCACGTGGTCGTATACGTCAAACAAAATGCCATCTGCTGAACGTGTGGGTCACCAACGTGTCAAACTACAACTTCAGCCTGTGAAATTTTGAAGCTTTTTGAGAAATAATAATTGAAATGTGTTCCTGTTACATACCTATATTTTATATATTTTTGTTTAAACTAGAGATGAATAGTAAGTTCATCTAGAAGCTACCTATTTCTCTCTTTGTCCCCTTTCAAGTCAGGCAGTAAAGAGAAAAAAAGCATTGCAGAAAATCGCTGATAAAAATCGAAACTGAATTTCAATAACAGAGAACAAGAAAGTGGGAAGCGAAACTGTTAGGAACGAGAAGGAATCAAACAGCGCCCGCAGGTGTTTCTTCCATTAAATGAAATGAAGTATACTCAAAGTTTCGTGGAGAAAATCGAAGATGATCAAAGTCGAAGATAGTCGAAGTCAAAAAGAATACTGAAAAAATAGCCAAGATAAAAACTCAATGAGGCTCAGTCTTTTTTTTCCGGATTTGTTCCGTATAACTCTATTCGGCTGATGAACGCTGCAGACTGCCTTAAATAATGGTCAACTATTCAACTATTCATTACTCCTCATCCTGTAATATAATACCATAGGTACGCACTTTGGTACTAGGATCCATTGTTTGTTTCATTTGAAAAAAAGAGCTCTTTTCAAACGACTGGGCAAGTTTTTCAAACGAAGTTAAGAAAAATTGTAATATACGAACACTGCGAGCTTGTTCTTCCCATTATGCTATTCTCCTATGACTGACTAGTCCGTGAAGGGCATTGAACGAGATCCGTTTCCAAATGAAAATTATAGGGGCAGAAGAGCTTCAACAAAGGGCTGAAACAGTTCTCTTGCCATACCTAATTTGTTACTTCCTGCTGGAATGTATACTTGATTAGGGTAGGTAATTTACCTGCTAACTGACCTTGTACCAGCATGATTCCATCGGAAAATGACGGCCAAAGTTTTTTTGGGAAGAAACTCAATCGTGAAAAAAACTTCTCCATTTTTTTGAACCTGTTCAAAGTCGAGTTTTTGCAACTTCTGATGCGGGCATAGCAACAATGTAGAAAAGAAACGGAAATGGCGGAAAGTAGCGGAAATTTGTGCTTACGAAGAACGTCCTGTATGTTCCATATTGCCAGATTTCCACATAGCTCGATCGTTGCTTCAATAAAACCACATAGAAAATCGTGCATCGTGAAAAATAGCATGATAATCGCATTACTCGTGTTCAATTTAGTTGGAAACCATGCCCAAGTTTTGTCAAATATCAAAAATGTTGAAAATTTGATGATTTTTGAGTTTTTGAAATTTTGCTTTTTTCTGTCTAAAGCTGATTTATACTTATTTCCCTCATTGTAGACCGTGGCAAATATGCAAAAATTCAAGAGAACAATGGAGAGAACGTTACTATTGTACTAGTTCAGGCACCCTCCTGAATAGTTTCCGGTTCGTTTCCGTCTCATTACTTCTCGTTCTGTGCGCATCGTCGTAACACGTGCAAAGTTCTGTGATTCATTCCAATCAAAAATATTTTTATCATCGACAATGTCGCAAGCGAAACTGTACGAGAAACCTGTGAGTGTTTATTTCATGTTTATATCCATTCTGATTCAATATTTATATTTCCGCTTGAGCCTGTGAGCATATAGAGAGATAATTGGGGTTGTGTGCCAAAGTAACTTCTTCTTTCAGATTCTCCCCCCTATTGCCCCCGAAAAACATAATCTCATCGCTACACTCTCCAGTTTTATACGGGGTGTCTCAGCGATGATAGCAAAAAATTTAGCTGTGGGTAGATCTCGTCGAAATATGACGAAAACCTTAATATCGTCCATCAACCGTCGTACTGTTGTGAATTATACACACTCGCCCCAATGCTCGTTCACCAAACATCTTACTTGTTTTTAATGGCTGATTTTTCTCTCACTTATAACTTGAAATAATCTGCTATCATACCCTACTAATGAATATTATTCCAGGAGCAAAGTATGGATTATTTCAATTACATACCAGACGAGATCTTGTACAAAATAATCTCAAAAGTCTCAAAATTCGACTTGTTTACGTTATCAAAGGTCAGCAAACGATTCCAGAGGGTGTGCGGCGACAAACAACTGTGGGAAAAACTTTCTTTGACTGAAGAGATAATCACCACCTTCGAAATAGAAATGCTTATCAAGAGCTCGTATCCAATTAAAGACATCAACTTGACGTCCAGTTGGGTGAGTTTTTGTCTCTGCCGAGATCTGTACCCAGTTTCTAATTTCCCGAGTATTGATCAAATTTTTTTACATCCACGATGTCTTGAAAAATGGCTCACCTAGGTACATGGAGTGAATATGATTTTTTTCAATATTTGTGCCAGATTCCTAATGTCCCATCTGACCGACTTGGAAGCTCATCTGATACCCAGATGACACTCGAAAAGCTTAACCTGACAAACTATGGGATGAAGCCGGGCAGCTACTTCAGTTATAACGGCTATCATTACGTCAACAACTTGTTGTACATACTGGAGAGATGCAGAACGAAAAAACTGATACTGGACAACTGCCGAGTAAGTCGCAGTTTGATGAAGACAATCTCGAAACATGAAAACTTGGAAGTGTTGTCGATGCGATGGGTAATCTTATATGGCGTCAGCGAGAATAGCTTTCAAAAGCTCTTCAAGGGCTGCAATCGTCTGAGAGAATTAGATATGACTGGATCCTGTTTGACTCCGCTCCTGTTGCGTAACTTCTGCGATCACATACCTGAAACTGTAGAAAAACTTGTGGTGGGAACTAGATACATAGAATTACCTGTTCGCGATCTTGCAGCGACAGTGGAATCACACAGAATTCTCTTTCATCGCGCCAGAAATCTGAAGTCCTTTGGGACATCATTCCAGTACTTTAGAATGCCGGCGATCACGAACCAGATAATCGAACATCAGAGTCTGGAAACTATACTTTTTGACTCAGGCGCACTCACAGAACCAGATCTCGTCAGGTGAGTTTCAGTTTCGAAATAGTTCAGTTTTTTGCCAGTTTCTCTTTGCATTGTATTTCATCAGTGTTTTAGGAAAAATGGCGCCAAAACTAAAAGTGATTGGGATTCTTTGGAAGCACGGGCCGACTGAAACTGAACGTGGCTCAGCTCAAGTGGACAATCTCAGAAAAAAATTGATTGGTGTAGAAATACGCGTGATTAATTGTAACTGAATTGGAGTGGACCATTTCAAAATTTTGCCTTGGTTAAAATGGGAATAAGTGTCTCGAGAAATGACTAGCCAATCTTTGAAATTTTTTGTGAAGCTCAATAGAGTAGTCATTCAACTATAAAGTACTATTTTAGATATTCCAGAAATGTACAATAGATATCACATACAGATTGACAATTATTGAAGGAGTGCAAAATCGACCTGACTTTGATATGGTCCAGTTTTGGAAAAACAAGTCGCAAAAATTTCTAGGTGATATTTTCAAAAAGCGTACCTACATCAAGAACTTGGAAGGGTTTCGAACTCCTCTCCGTATTTTGTTCTCTCAAAGAGCTATTCGAAGGGCTAATGGGATCAAATTTCTCCATAGTGGGTACATTTGATACAATTTCTGTGTGCGCTCCTGCTAAATTCTAAGGGTCAGCAAGATCGCCGGCATGACCTGTACCAAAAAAGCCAAGAGTCACAAGAAAATCAATAACTTCCTAAAATCAAATAGATAGTAGTTTAAAAAAAATTAAGGTGTCGATGTAAGCTTCTCAAAAATGTTAGCGAGAAAATTCTGCGTCTTGTTTTCTCAAAACGGGACCTTGCTGAACTCAGGTTATCGTTGCACTCCTTCTATTGTCACCAGGCCATCCAAGATGGTAACATCTGATCAGAGCAAAACTCTATCGAGCACTGTAGATATTTTCGAAATCGGCCAATTTTTGCTGCAGATATTTTTATTTCATTCAAGGCCAAAATTCGGGGAGATCCACTTCAATTTTGACCCAGTTTACTTGATATCAGACCATACCTTGACGGAGTATTTTCAGAAAACTACTTCAGCCAGTGATTTTTCCTAATATAATTACATTGTATCATTTTATTTAAGTAGCTCTGTTTAAAAAGTATTCGAAATGTTACATCATCTCTTGATTCGCAAACATTAAATACATCCTGAATCTGATTTGATTTTCATTCAACCTGAATTAACAATTTCAGAAATGTCAGTTTTTTGACATTAAATTTATTTGACTTTTTTTTTCAAATCAAGCAAAAATTTGGTTTTCGAGTTTGACATTTCCGACAGAGCGGAGTAGAGGTTTCAATTGAATATCAATCAGTTTTGATATTTACATGTTGTAAGACAAGATTTCATCAGCATTGTGCCTTCACGAGCTTCTGGAATGCTCGATATGAATTAAACTAAAAGAATAATAGCCGAGGTCAAAAAGTGTTGTCGATTGGTTCTGAAGGAAACATTTCGAAACGAAAGACATCAGCAAGGGATATACAGGAGGTCCAAAGGTTATTCAACTGTATAAGAGCCCCATATTGATGTGCTTTATCCAAAGTAGTGCAAAAGAATCAATCAAAATGTTGAAATCCACCCTGTATAACAAAAAGTAATGATACAAAATGGAAGTAGTGAAGCATACCTGATGTCAAAAATACGGCTTTTACATTGCTGAAAAAAAGAACAAGATTAATTGATTTGTTTGAAAGTTATTAGTCCTCAAACTTGACTTCACAAATTTCAGCCAGTCAAATGGGGAAAAGTAGGGAGAAGTAACTGTCGGAGTTTCAAAAATTTGACAGGGATGTTCGCTAAGGTATACTTATGAACATACTAAAAGTCCCCGCCCCTACCTGTTGTGCTTGAGCCGCCATCTTGGAAAAATGGTCTTTCGATCAAGTTTATTACCATTTTTCCAAGAGTCATAAGTCCCAAAAAATCCCCTCATTGGCTTTTTTTATAGTCGGTTTCAAAGTATAGTGCGTACACAGTAACCATATTCCAAGAAGATTTTCTGTTTTTGTCGCTATTATTCCACTGTTATGGTTGAAATCATCAATACATTAATTACACTGTCATGGTTCAAATCGTTCATTGCACTTATAAGGACCACAACTATACTTTTTTCGAAGAAAAACAATCCTAAGTGGAGCAAGCGAAGAGCAAGCAAGAAAAATTAGTGTATTTTCGATGAAATTCAAAAATAACTGTCGAAATTGCAATCCTTTACTTGTTTCAGTTGGAAACGACACCTCACTTGCAAAAATCAAAAACTCTGGAACTCAAAAATCTGTCAAAAACTAGGTTAAGAAAAAAGTTTTCAAAAAATTGGGTTGGGTATTGTTTTTTACTGAACTAGACTTGAGCAATGCGATGATACTCTTATTTTCCACGCGAGATTTCATTCAGAGACTTCTGAATTTTCAAGAAATACAACAAAAACTGCCGTAGGTACCTACTGAAAAATGATAACTTCATCAATACTGAAAAAAACTAGTTGGGTCTTAGAAGTTGAGCTTTCCTCCTGAATTGAACACGAGCTATGCGATTATCATGCCATTGTTCACGATATAACACGATTTTCTATGTGGTTTTATTGAAGCAACGATTGGCTATTCATGGGAAAATCTGTCCAATTTGGAACATACTGGACGTTTTTCGTGAGCAGCAAAAATAATTAGAGTATTTCATCTCGTGGAACTTGGCTAAGTTCTAAGCAGTCACTCCATGAATAGGACTTGGTATCTTAACGGTCTCCAGTACATCAGGGTAAAAACCGGGTAAATAAGTGAATTTTAAGGCCGATGGAATCAGGACTTGAGAAGCCAGGATAGGTTTTGAAAGTGAGGTCTCGATGCTAAATGACTATATCCAAGTAAATAAAGGCCGTGACATAGAGAAATTGAGAAAATTCCAATTACTTTAAAAAAAAATCACAACTATCCAAAAAATCCGAATAAGGAATAACAGCTCACCAAACTTCCTCAAAGAAAAATTTTAATGATATTCTAGTCACACAGACAATACTCAAGGGCGAGACAGCGGTATATTTTGATAGAATTGACCTTTCCAATTTTAGGAGATAGAAAATACATGGATTTTCGAGGTCACCTTTGACGTTTTGACGTTTGGACGTTTCGTTTCTGACTTTTGCGGGAATTTTGAATCGGATAGCTATACTGTTCCCATTATCATGTGGGGAAAGTCACTAGAGCCCATAAGGGAGTTTTTAATGGACGAAGTAATAGAGTTTTTTCGTAGTAAGATGCACGTGTCTGGTGCAGCGTGATCCCTGCTGGTGCTGGTGCAGCCACACTTCCATCAAGTTTGGGTCTTTCGTGAACCGGTGCATGCCGGGGGTATTCGTCTTATTATCGCACTCGCATAGAGCGACACAACACCCTTGAACCATTTCTGTAAGTATCTTCTCAGTTTTCCACTATATATAACACACTTATTGGTAAGAACGAGGGTAAGAACAAGTGAAATCATGAAATCCATGCTGAAATCAAATAAATACACGACAGAGCGCTTGTCAGATTCGAAAATTTCCCATTGTCAGAAACGAAATGTCATATCTCAAGAAACATAGGGCGCTTTCCAATAACTGCGACAAGACGGATACACAATGTCAAAGTGCACTTGCCAGCTCAATTCTAAACTCAGCCTCGCCAATGTTTCGATTGTGTCGACAAGTGGTGCTATTACTGCTATTGGAACGCTAGCTGTGTCGAATTGTGTCCATATGTGTCCAATTGTGTCCTTATACGCCTTATTGGGAAGCGCCCAATGACCTCGATTAACCGTATCTTATACGCATGACGTCACAGTAAAGAGAGACAACGGAAAATTGGAGACCTCAATTGAAATTTAGTGGATTTATAGCAAAAAAACGAATCCAATTTGGGGGCTAAATATTTTAGAATAGGCAACCAACAATACATTTCTACAGATCAAACGTTGTTTGTTGGGTCACCTTTTGAAGTAATAATGGGTATACGACCGTGCTTCGTAGCCGGTAGAACGCTGGGTGTAGAACCAACGGGGGTCAGGGGATACTACTAATGTATGATCATTTACACTAGGTAATATGATTTACACAGACATTTGTTTTTCTTCTCCTATTTATTCCTCGCTTCATCCTCTTGTGATTAATCTGATATGAATGTACACAGGTTGATCACGCGAGAATTCCCTCCCATGCTTGAGGTTTCCCCATTGAGATAATTTGAATGGAAAAAGACTTTTCCTGAACAATTTTTTTCTGACACACGAAGTTCTGTAAAGAGGCTTGAGAAGTGATTCCAACCAAACTTGAGAAATTTTCTTGTCAAATTAACTAAAGTTTAGGAGTTTAGGTCAGTATCAAATCGTGGTATCAAATCAAGGGACTTTTGTGAATTTTTTGACGATTTCTTGTTCGAAAACGAACAGTGACGGAGATATAGCCCTTCAAAGTTGAAATAAAAAAATACTTGGTTTTTTTCAATAGCTTTTGAACCGCTCAACCGATTTTGTTCAATTTTAGGTCAAAGTTTACTAAAACAAGTCTCTGTTGAACAAGAATAGCGCATTTTCTCGAACATTTTCAGGGGCAAAGATAATAGGGGGTACACTTCCCCTTTTCCCTTTTTTTTACTCCCCTGATTATTTTTGAAAATCGTTCCAATTTCCAAATTCTACGTTACATTTAGGAAAGAAAGTTACTTTTGCAAAATTTTGATTAGAGTCTTCGTTTCCAAGATATTTGGGTATGAAGCTTTGGAAAATATGTATCTCAAAAACGCCACTTTCAAAGGTCTAAAAATTGAAATCCAAAAAAAACTCATGATTTCTCAGCTGAAATAGGTTTTCTCGAATTCATAAGTTGATAAATCACCACTTTTTCTGAAAAAACGGGAAGTTTTCAGGTGGAAATTTTTTTGGGCTCATTGAAAGTGGAGATTTCGAGATGTTTTCAGAGGTTACAAACCCAAATATCTCAAAAACGAAGCCTCTTATCAAAACTTTGCGATGGTAACTTTTTTTACTAAATTGAACGTAGAATTAAAAAATGGGAACGCAGTGCCGTCTCTTGTAAAAATGGGACCCCGGGCACAAGGTAATAGGGGCCCTCTTATAAAGGTATGCGAAAAAAATATGGACTGGTCAGGATCGCTGGGCCGCAATTGTACTAAGCCTTTTAGCTAAAAAGGGCTCCAAAACTCGGCCTATGCGAGGGGCCCCGCATTCCCACATACAGAAGTCGGAAGAGAAATAGATAGATTCAATTTTGTTCTTGCTTTGAGGAAATCATTATGAGCACAAAAACCAAATATTGATGGTGATGTGACTCCTTCCTATAAATTTTTTTCATTCCTGAAGAATCCACCATCAAAACAGCGGATATCGGTTATTTATTAGGCTGAATTCCTAGAAGTTTTTGATTTCTTTTATCACGCGTTTTCAAAAAACCACTATTGGGGGAAGGGGCACGATCAGCTCAAGAAGTGACATAACTAAATAAATAAATGGGATATGAGAACAATTCTATTTTACAAAAATCGTCTTTGGTTTTGTAAATTTATGGACATTTGGGGGCCCCAAAAAAACCCGGGGCCCTGGGCACAGGCCCTTCGGGCCCATGCCTAAAAACGGCACTGGGAACGATCCCTGAAAATAATGGGAGGAGTAAAAAATAGGGGAAAAAGAGGGAAGGTACCCTCCAATATCTTCGCCTTTGAGAATGTTTGAGAGAAAGCATTATTATTGTTCAACAGAGACTCATTTTAGATAACTTCAGCCCAATTGTGAACAAAATCGGTTAAACAGTCTAAAAGTTATAGAAAATAAAAACGATTTTTTAATTTGAGCTTAGAAGGGCTATATCTCCGTTATTGTTTATTTTTGAACGGGTTGGTTGAAGAAAAGACTACCTATTTTTTTATGCTCTATATCGAATGCCAAAGTTTCCGCGAATAAACACCAGACACCCGGTATATTTGTATTCAGAATAAAAAACTATATCGATTGCAATTCGACTACACGAGGTGTCGCATCGCATCAACAAACAAAATTTTATGTGATACTTCCTATATCAAAGGTTGTATTGTAATTGTAAAATATTATAGTTTCTATATTTGGAATTCACGGAAAAAATGGTCCACGAAAAGTGTTCCGCTTTTCATATTATATCCTCTGCAAAAACTAACCACATCAGGAGACGCTGTCAAATAGCACGAAATTCAAAGTTATGTTTAATAAATTTCACTTTCACTTCACTTCTGGCTGGGGTGATTTTGTAATTTCGTCATAAGATTATGTTGTTACAACATTATGTTGGCTACATAGCTCTATTATGCTGGCTATAACATAATGTTGTCGTCTGGCTGCTGCATCTTTGCTGCAAGTGTCCATATATCACATTCGGCGGTGATGATGCAAGTCCTTCCCTGCGGTATGCTATGAACACTCACAACACTCTGAATTGAAAAATGGAAGGATTGCTCTACCCTGGGTATATGTGGTTGCCTCGTAATGGGAACTGCCGATTATCTAGCAAAATGCTAATATGTGCCGCTCCTAAAAAGTACAAAAATATTGCCAATATTTTCTATTACGAGCTTCAACTTTGACTACTGTTTGACTCCTACTCAAATAATATTGATGCGACTATATTGATGCGAACATTTGGAACAGTAGATGTGTTGAAAATTTGTTCTCCAGTCGGGCTTGTTAGGACGATTAGAGCATGAAATTACCATGCAAGGTCCTTCTGCAGTGTGCGATTGAAGAGCAAATTGCTTTTCTAAGCAAATCTCTTTCTAATTTGGCATAACCTTGAGAACATATGTCGAAACACAACACACAGACAGGGCACGGTGCAACGTGCGCGTACGCATCTTTCTATGACGTCAGAGGGGGCGTGTAAATAGGAAAGGTGAATTAGGCGCTTGCGGCTTGATATGAAACTTCCAGACAAATAACGTCTGTTAGTACGTAACGTATGATTAGCAAAAACTATAAAAACTATCAATGATCGTTTGTGTAAATGAAATTTCAAACTATTGATGCTCACTGTTTGTGAGTTGTAGTCTGATGTTATTTTAATCTTTCAAAAATCAAAAACAATCATTTTGAAGGCGGAATAGCAAGGCACACTTTCGGTTCTTACAAGAAAAAATGGAAATCAACACTGCGTCATGACAAGTGTAGAAGCGAGAGTCGAAACGATGAAGAAAAGATTTTATTTTATTCCGTTTCCGCGAGCACGTGGTTCGAAAGTTGTGGTCAGGGCCCTCTCCGAGTCTCCTCTAACTGGAACCCTCTGGGGCCAAAGGTGGGCGAGCCGCGAGAGCCACTCTCACACGGTACGTTTTAGGCAATCCTTGCTACATCAATGTACTGCGGATTGCATAAGACTATCCGGCCCAGAAACCAGACAGGAGAACGGCAGAAGCCTTGTTCGGGGTTGCCAAGTGAACAAGAGATATAAATTTCAATTATTTTGATATAGTAATTTCCACATTTTGAATTTTTATTCAGTATGGTCTCAGATTTCTCAACTAGAAAAGCGCACTAGGAAACATGTTGCATCAAAACAAATTTATTTTATAGTGACTATTTGAGGTGACAGTAATTGTAATACAGATTATTATTGGTAACGGCGGTCATGCCAAATCTGACAACATCGCGATTAACAGACTGTGGATCATTTGCGAAGTAACCAACGAACTTCCAATATTTTCATTATTTTGTAAAAAAGAACTATACAAAATAGAAATTTGGCTTGCGACTGGTTTTTCTTCACATTTTTAGTAACTTTTTTCCATCTCTCTGGAGACTTAGTCATGAAATAGCCTGGTATTCCATAGAAAAGTCGATATTTGTCTGGATGTTTCAAATTTGGCACTAAATAGCGACAGTTGCGTCCATATTGCATCTGCGTCGTCGAGTCAGGAGAACGCATTATTTCCGCTACTTTTTGCCGTTTCTGTTTCTTTTCTACGTATTGTTATGCCCTCATCACAACTTGCAATGCTCGGACTTGAACGGCTTCCAAAGAAAATTTTGACCATCATTTTCCGATAATATCATTCTGGTACAAGGTCAGCTACCAGGTAAATTACCTACCCTAATCAAGTAGGTATAGACAATACAAATAGAAAAGGCCATATGTCGTCACGGATTTTTACGGTTGCGTAGGAACCAGGCGAGTCCATCATTCAAAAAAAGGTAGGCTGATTTTTGATGCCCCAATATCCGTGACGACGGTGGTGATAACATATGGTCTTCTCTATTTGTATTGTCTAAACCGTTCCAGGAAGTAACAAATTACTCAAATTAGGTATGGCAAAAAAAACGTTTTAGCCCTTTGTTTGTTGAAAACCCCTTCCGCCCCTATGATTTTCATTTGAAAGCGGATCTCGTTCTATGTCCTTCATAAACAGGCAGGTATAAGAGAATTGCATAATATAAAGCACAAGCTCGCAGTGTTCATATAATACAATTTTTCTTCACTTCATTTAGGAAACTTTCCCAGTCACTTGAAGAGAGCTCTGTTTTTTTCCAAATCTAACAAAAAATCGGTTGAGTCACCCCAAAACTTCCTCGACTAGTATCGAGGAACCTATGGAAAATTTTGTTCGACACGTTCCTCAGAGGTAGAAGTTGAAATTAAAGAGAAAGCTTGAAAATATTTTGCGGAAAATTGAAAATTTTGCCAGGAAAATTTTTATTTTCCGGGAAAACCTCAAATTTCATTCCAAATTATCTTTTTGTAAGAATCGCCAATAGACCTTTGCAGTGAATAGAAAAGGACATACAGCAATGACAGACTGATTAGCAAATAGCACACATCGATTGGCGGATTAATTTTAAATGTCAATGTCAATTTTTACCTGTGCTCGGTTCTCGGTTTCGGTTGGCATGGCACTGATTGCCAACCAAGTGCGCGCGCAACACAGGTAATTCTACTTTAAGTTCCATTATCCAAGTCCGGTTTCGGAAACCCACCGGTTTTACATTTTTAGCCGGAAAATTCCCGGAAAATTGTAAAAAAATATTGGAGAATGTTCAGGAGCCAGTTACCTCTTGTGTCCAAAGTCATCGAGTATGTATATCTTTGACAACAGAAACTGAAAATTAAATTGCGAACGTCGTTGAATTCAGCAGCGAGTATGACACCGAGACCTGAATAGTGGACGTGGTAGAAAAAAACAAGTAGCAAATGATGATAAAGACAAACCACTTCGCAGGATCGTAACTAAGACTTGAATAAACGATTTGACCCGCAGTGCTTTTATTTTCGTCCCTTAGGATTTGGATGGTGTCCCTTTTTCAAAATGGCGGATTTTGCGTCGTCATTCATCTTAAATCATGAACATTGGTGATTGGTGGACCTGGCACAGCCCCAAGAGGTGATTTTGAATTCTTTTGGAACCGAAAATTGATACTTTCAGAAGGTCTAGCTCAAGAACCGTGGGTCCCACAGAGCTGGTTTAGATGTCAAACTATGGAGGATTGAATGTGCTTTCATATGTAAATACACTTTAACACTTTAATGTCACAGTGGCCAAAATTCAGATATTGTCAAAAACTTCTTTTCAAACATCATTTTTTCAATATGGCGACGCGTACTGCAAAGATATAAATAGGAAAAGTGCAAATTTAGGAAGGGCACATCAAAGTTCACAAATAAAGCAAATTACATAAAAATAAAAGGATGTTGAAAATCTTTTTTTTTTCAACATTCCTCAACGTCTTTTCTAAATGGAAGGTATAAGATAACAAAAAGAATTCATTTTTTCACCAATTGAAATGTCTTGTAAAATCCGTTGAAGAATAAAAATGTTACAGCTATTTTCTTATGACAGTACTAAATTCCTTTTGGTGTCTCCACCTTTGCCTGCGGTAGATGGCAATGTTCCACCATTTTTTTCATATTAGTGTTTGATGTTCCAGAAACCGATTGAGACATAGCTCCATATATTTCTACTAAGCTGGACATCACCAGGCTATTCAATACCTTCTGCCCCTAGATAATATCTACCATTTTGAAAAAGGGGCGTCATTCAAATCCTAAGGGACGAAATGAAAAGCACTGCGGGTCAAATCGTTTATTCAGGTCTCACTTGTAACCCTGCCAAATGGTTTGCCTTTATCATCATTTGCAACTTATATTCCCTATTTCGGTTGTACCACGTCCACTATAAATATGCCAAGCTTCAAGCTACTTCGCAATTTTTTTTGCAGAAATCGGTGATGGGCCCTTTGGAACTGTGGCCGGTTGGTTGGTCTCTAAACAGTTTTGAACAAGTTGACGGCTATTGATCTGGTTAGTACCTATTTCATCAATAGATGGGCCAATTTTAGTCAAAACTGGTTGAATCGTTTCCTCCGGCAACTTTTTTTCACAATATTGCAACCAGTCGGGTTGTCACATTTTCGTAAGGAGGACCTCACTTTGAAATCTGTGTACCTAGTAGTGGAACACCCTGTATAGTGGAATATATGTTATTATGAATATTATGAAAGCTTCTTCAGTGCTCCGGTCCATCGAGGGTAATACAATGGTAGGTAATAGGGTATAGGCATAAGAATTGTTCGTACTGAGGGAGAGGATGACGGTACAATTGTTTGTTGTATATGGCTACAATGAGATGAAGATTCAACTGCCTGCTTATTGCAGGTAAGTCAAGTCTATAGTGAGGCGTTCCATTTTTAATAGGCAAACTATTATACTATTTAGTTCCGGTTAATTAAAATTCACTACATTTTCGGTCTTTTAACAGGGCACAGACAGAACAGTGCCTTTTCTGTTGGCATGCAAAATTTCACTTCGCAAGAGGCAGGTATGAAGGTATAGAGAAAATGCCACTTGGTTAGAATGTTAGTTATCACATATCCAGTCAGTCAGTGTGCTTGCAAAGCTAGACCAAGTAAGTCGTCTCTGTGATAATTTACACGTTCGAAATTTCTCTTGAAGAATTTTTTTGTTGATTCATCCAAGAAAAAACAACACAGAGGTAAGCGTCAAAAGCAATCAATATTGTATTATCTTCTTCAAGTTTGTTCTCTTCTTCATTTATTTTCAACAGTTGTTGCACTCACGTCTTTGTTTTCTACACAGGAAAAATGCTGCATTTTCTATGCGCACTACCAATGGAAGATCCCATAAAACCCGTCTATGGGTTCTCAATGGCAATGGACGATGGTAGACAACTCGCAGGTGAGCTTTTTTATCATCGCACCTTTTTTTTTAAACAAGAGGCAATGGACCTTTTTAGAAAAGAGAGAGATGCGAGATTTTAGAGATGCACGCGGGTTCGTACCGCGTAGTTGGTGGTGTCTAGCTATAACGGCGCCTAATGTCTCCAAGGGAAACTCCGTTCGTTATGAAGTGCGCGGCATTACACTGCGGTCATGTGGGGCTGTGACGTAACTCGTGCGAGAGAGACCGCCTTTATTGAAAAGGTCCATTAGTTCTTGAACATTTTCAAACTTATTTTTCGGGAATTTTTTGGTTGAAATTGTAACTCCGGCGCCCAGGAATTTTAGCTCAAAACCGGCCGTTACCTAAAAAAAAATTAATCCCAACTTCTGACGATTGATTTTAGTTCCTCACATAGCACCTCTACTACCGGAAAGAAAGTCCCCACAAATCCAGCCTTTGGAAAATTCACAGGAGCCAATCGAAAAATGGCAATTTTTAGTGAACTATTGAAAAGTTACGCCAACGTTCGCAACCCCCTGGCATGGTCTTATTATGGTTTCGACATACCAGGTGATCATTTGAAAAATATCCACCTGCACTAACTCCCGATTCTTGGTAAAAATGTCTTCGAGCAAAAACAGGTCTATTTTAATATCGAAGAGGACATCTCAAACATACATTAGCGATTTTCTATCTTCAGCCCCCTCGCCCCCGACTACCCCAACTTTGAAATTTCAAATGACACTACCTATTTTGCGATACATTAAATTCAACAGAATTAGATTCTCTTTCTGAAAAAATATTTCTGAAATTTTTAACTCCCCCCAGAGGAGAACTTAGGGGGGAAGAGTCCCCCCTAAGTTCTCTGCGTGTCCAATTAAATATTCTTGACCTCTCAATTCTCTTCAATGCAGTCAACGTTATCGTGAACAGCATCAAAAGAGAATTTTTTCTATGCAAAAAGTGCCACCCAAATTCACCCCTTTGCTCCCTCCTTCTCGCCTTGAAAATCTAAGGTGACAATACCCACTTTGTGATACATCAAATCAAAGGGAATTGAATTCTCTCCCTGAACACATTTTTTTCGAAATTTTTCAAACCCCGGTTTCCCTACTAAAATACTCCAAATGTCCAGTTAAATGGGGGAGGGGTTGAAAATTTCAGATAAATTGTTTTTAGAAAGAGAATTTAATTTCCTTCAATTTGATGGGTCACAAAGTGTGTGGTATTTCGTTAAATTTTGAAGTTGAGGTAGGGGAGAGCAATGGGGTCAATTTGAGTGGAACTTTTTTCACCGAAAATTCTCTTTTTTGGAGCTATTCAGGATGATGCTGACTAAACTGAAGAGAATTGAGGGGTCCAGAATATTGAAAGGGACACTTAGAGAATTTTTAGAGAGAAGGGAAGTGGAGTTGAAATTTTGGAAAATATCTTTTCCAAAAAGAGAATTTAATTTTCTTCAATTTGATGTATCGCAAGGTAGGTAGTGTCATTTGAAATTTTATTTCTAGGATGGGTGGGGGCGAGAGGGCTGAAGATAGAATTTTGCCAATGTATGTTTTAGATGTCCTCCTCGATATAAAAATCGACCTGTTTTTGCTCGAAAATATATTGACTGAGAATCGGGAGTTATTGCGGGTGGATAGTTTTCAAATGATCACCCGGTATACATTTTCAAAGAAAATAGTACTTATAAACCCAGCATGCCAATTTTTCGGGAAAAAAACAGAAAAAATGGACAAAATCGGACTTTAATGATGTGTGGGTGTGTGTGTGTCTGTAATCTCTCACGATAACTGCCGACCCAATGATAAACTTGAAATTTGTTACACAGGCATGGTTTCAGCCTGGAATGAGCCGATTAGTTTGCGGCTGTCATCTGTCAAACAGAAGTGTCACTATCAACAAATGTTAGAAGCTGTATCTCACGTAACTTGACTTGCAATATGTCATTTGAAAGCCCTTGAAAAGCTGAATTCAGAACATTTAAGAATATTTTCCCGCCTGTTATCTGTTGGATAATGAAAAATTGTCGAATTTCAAAATTTCACCATTCAATTATTCAAAATCTATCCGATGGATTGGAACCAAATTTGACAGAAAGCAACACAACAAAAGAGTCAAATCAGGCCTGCAGTTGCAGTTTTCCACCATTCGCCAGTCAGTTGTTATGAATTTTTAAAATTTCCCCTAGCTGTTGCCACCCGAGAGGGCGTCTACCCGTGTTCTGGCCAGGACGACTTGCTTTTGATGCATGACTCAACTCAAAAATCCATTCCTGCTCAGGGATGGACTTTTTTTTGGAAAATTCCAACTGATATCGGAAGAAGATTGAATTGGGCATCGTGTAGACCCATTTTCTAAATCGACACGGTTCCAGTTTTCCGACGGTAGTTTTATCAAAATGAAATTCACACATTCCATGATTTTGAAAACCCGGCAGTGCAAACCTCGACATGCGGTAAGCCCCACGAAATAATCATTCTAGGTGCAGACATGGCAGGAATGAAAGTTGAAGACAAGATTGAATTAATTTTTGGGTGAAAAATTTCCAAAATCGGACCCACGGTTTCTGAATTCCCCTCCCTGGAAAAACTCAAATTTTCCAATTTTTCATCCCGTGAACAGATTCTCGCTTTTTTGTTTAAACAAGAGGTAACTGGTTTTTGAACATTTCCCAACATTTTTTTCATAATTTCCCGGGAATTTTCCGGTTGAATATGTAAAACCGGCCTGGGTTTTGGCCGGCCTGGGTTGGGGCCTGGGAGACCGGACTTGAATGGAGAGCTTAAAGTGAAGCTTCAATCGACGATTTTCACAATAAGATGATTTGGAATAAGATTCGAGACGGAAAATTCAAATTTTCCTGACAAAACATTCAATTTCCTGCAAATTATCTCCAATCTTTTTTTCTGATTCCAACTTTATATCCGAAGGGACGTTTCGAACAAAGATTTTCATAGGTTCCTGGGTCGGGGATGTTTTAGGGTGACACAACCGATTTTTTTTCTCTCTTCTTCCAAAAAATATCTTCCAATATTTCGAAGAACTAAGAGCTTTTTCCTCACGATTTTTCTTAATAGGCCAGTCAAATTAGAACAAATTTTTCCGTTTGAGGGAAAAAACTGTTGGAATTTAAGAAATTTGACAGTAATGTCCGATAAGGTGTACCGTTGAACATACTAAAAGTCCCCAACTATATTGAGTTCGAGCCGCCATCTTGGAAAAATGGTCCTTCGATCCAGTTTTCTGCTCATATTCCGCTAATCATCAGAGATATTAAATGAAGTTTAATAAAAAATCAAGGCTATAAAATTGTCTACAAAAATTGTTTCATACCGATTTTTTCTCGTATCGGTTGAAATTAATTAAATTAAATTAACAAAAGAAAAATAAAAAATTGGCGATTTTTTGCCTATGGCTAGAGATATTGTCTTCAAAATTTGTGAAGATGTTGGCAGTCTACATCAAAGCTAAACGTGACAGTTGAGATAAAAAAAAAATGCGAAAATATATTTTTTTTTTGAAATTAAGCAAAAATTTGGTTTTTGAGTTTGACATTTCCAACACGGCGGAGTAAAGGTTTCAATTGAACATCAATCAGTTTTGATATTTACATATTGCAAGACAAGATTTCATCAGTATTGTGCCTTCACGAGCTTCTGGAATGCTCGATATGAATTAAACTGAAAGAATAATAGCTAAGTCCAAAAAGTGTTGTCGATTGGTTCTGAAGGTAACATTTCAAAACAAAAGACATCAGCAAAGGATATACAGGAGGTCCAAAGGTTATTCATCTGTATATAAGCCCCATATTGATGTGCCTTGTCCAAAATAAACTGCGCACAAAATGAAGTGACAATTTTATTTTTTGAGGTTTTTTCAAATGTCTGCAACTTTTTGAAAAATGATCGTAATCTGAAGCAGCTTTCACTGTTGTGAGTATACATTCTTCTATTTTGTGAACCATTCATATCCAAGCCATTCATAGTGAAGTTATGTCTCATACAGGGTGGTACAAAAAGGCGTGCAACTTTCTGCTCTTTTCATCGTGGCACCGGAAATTTTTACTTCATCCTGTATATACAAATGTGACTACATTTTGTAGCCTGTAGTATCTGTAACTAATAACTACTGTTTAGTTTTTCACTCTATATTGTATACTTGGGAAGATATGATTTTTCTTGTATAAAACTACAAATTATTTCATCGAGGAGTATTAATGGTACGAAGGAGTTTGTTAATTCAACGATAATCATCTTAAGATGTGATGATTTGTTTTCTCTTCAGGAACCATAAATTTCAATGTCAATAATAGCAAAGAAATGAAACATACAGGGTGATGAGAAAAGACGGCGTTTTTTTTTGGCGCAGGCAGGGATGGTTCTATTTCTCGGTACAGGTACTTGGTTTGACTGTATCTCGTAGCTTGTAGTATCGGTAACTCCGACAGGTTGTTTTTTTTACTTTGCATTATGCAAGTATCTCCATTGGTCAACCGTCCGAGTCGCATGCTGCATGTTCATGTTCACCGTTCACCTGTAAACCCGATGAACCTGCTGTCACAAGAGGCACTTGAAATATCTCCGAGTCCGTAGTCAACTTTGGTGCAGTGATTTTTTTCATGGTACCTACAGGCTACAGGCCAAAATCTAAATTTCTGTTCTGTGCCTCAATCTTCCTGAGCTTTGATCAGATTGCCAACAATTGCCAAAAATCCATTGCCAAGATACAGATATACGACTTTCTATTGTCAGCTCTTTGTTGGTGACAGTTTCATGGGACGGAATTGTTGCCGTTGAAAAGATTGCAAATTGGCATTTTTCACAAGAAAAATCACATTTCCGTCAATACATAACGTAGAGTGAAAAACTAAACGGTTCTGAGTTAAAGATACTACAGGCTACAAGATACGGTCACATTGGTACGTACAGGATGACGTAAAAATGTCCTGTGCCAGGATAAAAAGAGCAGGACTTTGCACGCCCCTTTGCAACACCCTGTATGAGGCATTTCTCTGCTTTGGATGACCTGGATATGTATAGTTTACAAAAATAGAAAAATGTGTCTTCAAAATAGTGCAAGCTGTTTCAGATTCCGATCATTTTTCAAAAAGTTATGGATAACTGAAAAAACCTCCCAAAATAAAATTGTCACTTCATTTTGTGCGCAGTTTAGTACAAAAGAATCAATCAAAATGTTAAAATCCAGCCTGTATAACAAAAAGTAACGATACAAAATGGAAGTAGTAGATCATACCTGGTGCCAAAAATACAGCCTTTACATTTCTGGAAAAAAGAACAAAATTGATTGATTTATTTGAAAGTTATTAGTCCTCAAACTTGACTTCACAAATTTCAGCCAGTCAAATGGGAAAATGTAGAGAGAAGTAACTGTCTGAGTTTCAGAAATTTGACAGGGATGTTCGCTAAGGTATACTAATGAACATACTAAAAGTCCTCGCCTCTACCTGTTGTGCTCGAGCCGCCATCTTGGAAAAATGGTAATAAACTTGATCGAAGGACCATTTTCCCAAGATGGCGGCTCAAGCGCAATAAGTAGAGGCGGGGACTTTTAGTATGTTGGTAAGTATGCCTTAGCGAACATTCCTGTCAAATTTCTGAAACTCCGACCGTTACTTCTCTCTACTTTTCCCTATTTGACTGGCTGAAATTTGTGAAGTCAAGTTTGAGGACTAATAACTTTCAAATAAATCAAATAATTTTGTTGTTTTTCTCAGCAATGTAAAAGCTGTATTTTTGGCACCAGGTATGATCTACTACTTCCATTTTGTATCGTTACTTTTTGTTATACAGGGTGGATTTTCACATTTTGATTAATTCTTTTGTACTATTTTGGATAAGGCACTTCGATATGGGGCTCATATACCGTTGAATAACCTTTGGACCTCCTGTATATCCTTTGCTGATGTCTTTTGTTTCGAAATGTTTCCTTCAGAACCAGTCGACAACACTTTTTGGACTTTTTTGCTTTATTTAAAAAAATATAAAAAAATATCTTCGCAATTTTTTTTCTATCTCAACTGTCACGTTTAGCTTTGATGTAGACTGCCAACATCTTCACAAATTTTGAAGACAGTATCTCTAGCCATAGGCAAAAATCGCTTATTTTTTGATTTTTTTTTGTTAATTTAATTTAATTAATTTCAACAGATTCGAGAAAAAAATCGGTATGAAACAATTTTTGTAGACATTTTTATAGCCTTGATTTTTTATCAAACTGAATTGAATATCTCTGATGATTAGCGGAATATAAACAGAAAACTGGATCGAAGGACCATTTTTCCAAGATGGCGGCTCGAGCTCAATAGGTAGAGTTGAGGACTTTTTGTATGTTTAACAGTACACCTTACCGGACATTACTGTCAAATTTCCAAAACTCCAACAGTTTTTTCCCTCCAGCTTTCCTTATTTAACTGGCCTATAAGGACCTTAAATCGATCCTATAAAAGTTTCTAATTGGTACCGTATACAGGGTGTGATATGTAACTTTTTTATTTTAAATGCAACACCCTATACTCTATTCCGTTGTTTGGTGGAGCTTTTTTTCTGATCACAAATATATATGCACTTATGATCTACTTTGACAAGTAAGTTGCCGGAAAAATAATGAAATAGGCAGTCAAATAACTCTGTTTCGCGGCAAGATGGCTTTGCTTTCTACAGTTCACTACAAAAAAAGTTATACTTGCAGCATTTTGTCTGCAGAATTCAACTCTGTGTGGATGAATGATCTAATTCATTTCTAATACAGGGTGTATCGGGATTTTTAATCTTTAATTTATTTGACTACCTATTTTATCACTTCTTTGACAGCTTCCTTGTCAAGATAAATTTTAAATGTTGTATATCTTTGTAATCAGAAAGAAAGGCTTCATCAAATGACGTGATAAAATATAGAGTGTTGCATTTGAAATAAAAAAGTTACATGTCACACCCTGTATACGGTACCAATTGAAAATTTTTAGACGATCGATTCAAGATCCCTGGGTAAAATCGTCAAGAAAAAGTTTTTAGTTTTTCAAAATATCTCAAAAAGGAATCCCCTAAAGGGGGGGGGGGGGTGAATTTTATCATGATTATTTCGGAGTATTTTTGGACTTCTGATCATATTTCGTTTTTCCAAAGAGTTATCAATTTTTTTAAGATTTTTGGATTTTTTGGTAAAGACTCTGCCAGGACTGTTGCTTATCCTTGAAATTTGACAGGAACGTAAAAGCTGTATCAAAAGTACCATGAAACAATTTGATCCCACCGATTCTCAGAAGTGGTGAAGACCCAGACCTCTTGTGGGAACACGGTATATCCAGCATGCTGTGACATTGCATTACATGTTAGATGGCCTAGAATGGTTCAAAATGCATCAGTGGCAAGTATCCTTTGCATTAGGATTGCCATAGTCACCAGTTTATACCATCATGGGTGCCTGTTTTGCCGCTCAATTCTCACTCCATAAGTCACAAAATTAACAATAATTCTGTGAAAAAACAACTTACGATCAGAAGTGCAAAACCCTTTCGAGATATTGATATATGCTTTCCAAAAATGTGACCTACAAGATTTTGTGGCTTGTTTTCTTAGAACGGGATCTTGCTGAAGTCAGGTCTCTTTTGCACTCATTGCATTGTAATCCTGTATATCCCACATTAGGTCATCAATCATCAATCAATCTGCTTGAAGATGGTAGTCGATAGATTGCTCTATCGAACTACACAAAAATTTTCAAAATCGAGCAATTTTTCCTCGAGATTTTACCATTTTTACCGAGGCAAAATTTCAGGGTGGTCCACTTCAATTTTGTGCCCAGTTTATTTGGAAACGTTTATGAATGACTAATAAAAAAGCAACAAACGAGTCAAACTTTGAAGGGCTGTACGCTGTACTATCGTTATTGGGCGTTTGCGGGGCATGGCTTTTTGATCAAGCCTGCTCATTTGGGCCCGACCACATTTAGAATTATACTACTCAATAAGATTGAAGTCGGAACGTCTTGTATAATCCTGTTAAAAAGACACATCGGTGTCAAACTTTTTCAAGTGTCTATTTTGTATACCAATACGTTTGTTTCTAGATGGACTGAATGAGGAACAAATGGAGACACAAATTGATGCAGATGAAGATTTGGAACTATCGGCGGCACTACTTGATGCGGATTTTGAAGCTTTGACGGAGCATGTGGGGCAAATTAGACCAACGGTGGAAATGAGAAGATCACCAGCCGAGTTACCGGCAGATCTCAACAATAATAATACGAATTATAATAGGATGAACTTTTCGTTTATAATTCGCTCTGAATTGGAATATTTTTGGACTCCTAAAGTGGGATCGTGGTTCGCTTCGACACTCGTGGTCATGGTTTGCTTTCGAGTTTGCTTCCGTCATTTACTGAGTAAATGCAACCATTTTTAGTTTTGATAAGGATTCGGTAACTACTGTAGCTGAGGTATCAGGATTCGCATCATGTCCTCTGAAGCAACCTACAGCACATAATATTGTATTTACTGTGTAAAGTGTATATACCCAATCTTTTAAATTGATGAAGCCTATGGCATAGTGTATGTTTTCTCATGGTGCAATAAATATATTATTATTATTATTATTATTATGAAATTTTATTTTTCAGATAATCGCAGAGTTGGAGCCTGTCTTTTAGTCTAGGGTAAGCTCTGAACCTGGTTTTGTTGTCATTGATTTCATTGTTTCAACAATTGTTTTTATATCAACAAATCCAAATTTGAATGTCAGCTGAAATACATAGTATGGGGGCATAGGTCATGCCGTGTGCAGCCCCGTGAAGATATATACATGTGTCCCGAAATTAGACCGCAATATTTGACCAGCTTGTTCTACGTCAAAAAATAGGAAGAAAAGTTCCAATAAGCATTGATCAAATAACGCCCCCTAAGGGAGCTAGAGCCTCATAAAGGAAGAAAACTGGTGATGGTTTTTTGCAAATTTCTCCAAAACTTGCCAAGATAAAATGACAAAATTTGGTTCGACCACTGCATGTCATAAGCCTGAGGTAATGCTGTGAGAAAAATTTCCACATTTCATCAGGGACGTCCAACAAAGGGGGAACGGAAAATGAATTTTGCTTCTCTTTTTTTTGTTCATGATTTTCTCTGGATTTTGATGAGAAAATATGGAGAATCAAAGTTTTTTATGAGAATAAGGTCCTCATGTACTATTTGGATTAGACGCCCCGTTTTCGAGATAAGTCACTTCAAAGAGAACTTTACCTGAAATTCTCCTCAAATTTACAAATCCCGATTACAAAAATCACAGCAATAACACCAACTGTGTTATCTTGAACCAAAAACAGGAAGAAATGTTCCAAGAAAGGTGAGTTGAAAATACTTCTTAGGGAACCCAGGGCTCCTTGGAAGAGTAAGTTGCCGAGATAAGATCAATCGCGCTCTAGGGGCTCCAGGTCTCCTAGGGAACATTTCCAACTCATTTTCATTCGAACGTTTTTTTTGTTTTTGTCCAAGAAAACACAGTTGGTGTTATTGCTCCGATTTCTGTACTCGGGATTTTCAAAATTTCCAGGAGAATTTTAGGCAAACTTTTCTTTGAAATGGTTTATATCGAAAACGGTGCGTCGAATCAAAATATACAAAAGAAACTTTTTTCATAAAAAACTTTAATCAAAGTTTCTTATCAGAATTCAGAAGAAGTCATGAACAAAAAAAATGGAGCTAAATTCACCCCCCTCCCCCCTTTGTTGGACGTCCCTGATGAAATATGGAAGTCTTCTTCACAACATCACTTCAGGCTTATGACATGTAGTGATCAAACCAAATTTCTTCATTTTATCTTGGCAAGTTTTGGAGAAATTTGTAATAAACCATCATCAGGTCTCCCTCTTTAGGGGGCTCTAGCTCCCTTAGGGGGCGTTATTCGACCCATGTTTATTAGAACTTTTCTTCCTATTAATCGACGTAGAGCAGGTCGGTCAAATATTGCGGTCTAATTTCGGGACACCCCGTATAGAGCTGTCTTAGTCGATTCCTGGGCCATTAAGGACCATGAAAAATCATGGTGGAATATTGTGTAGGTGTAATATGGTGGAGGCGCTGAAATGAGCTTCATCTTGTAATAAGAAACTGGCGGTGGCTCGTTTGTTTTTCAACGGATTTTAACATCCGGAACGTTATTTTGTGGACAAAAGAATTCTCTTTTTATTTCGTATTTGAATTTACGAACGTCATTTTGGAAAACTATCAGAATTGTCGTTGTAAGATATGCTAAATTCCGGCGTTTTTTGAACGATACTCGATATTTTTTAAACTTGGCAGTATTATAGATCTTGATGTGCTTTTTCCGGATTTCTACTTTACCACTTCGTATATTTGCCGTTTTGGCCGCCATTTGTCAATATCTTCAATTCAACTGACTCAAGATTGGAACGTGTATATGCGGAGGAAAGCCCATTCAAGTCTTCACAATTGGGCTCATCAACCATTATACAGGGTTATTCAAAAGTCCGGAAAAAAATTCATGATTTTTGACCATATTTTTTTTCGGGAAAAACGCTCGAACAGGGCGATCTTTAAAACGGCAAGCCGTTTTTCCATGACACGTGTCATGATCTACCGTCAGCCCCTTGACCCCTAGCCACCCTTAGTATTTTTTTTTAATGGCACTCCATGGCTTGGGGGGGCTCGTTGGGAAGCTTGTCAAAAACTGTATCCAGATCTACCATTGAAAATTATATCGAACGCTTCGCCATGAAGTTTTGAGTAAAAAGTCCGGAACAAAATTCATGATTTCTTACCATATTTTTTTCCGGAACAAACGCTCAAACAGGTCGATTTTTAAAATCGGTAATAGGCCAGTCAAATTAGACTAATTTTTTCCGTTTGAAGGAAAAAACTGTTGGAGTTTTGAAAATTTGACAGCAATGTCCGGTAAGGTGTACTGTTGAACATACTAAAAGTCCCCAACTCTACCTATTGAGCTCGAGCCGCCATCTTGGAAAAATGGTCCTTCGATCCAGTTTTCTGCTTATATTCCGCTAATCATCAGAGATATTCAATTAAGTTCATTTAAAAATCAAGACTATAAAATTGTCTACAAAAATTGTTTCATACCGATTTTTTTCTCGTATTTGTTGATATTAATTAAATTGAATTAACAAAAAAAATCCAAAATGAGCGATTTTTTGCCTATGGCTAGAGATATTGTTTTCAAAATTTGTGAAGATGTTGGCAGTCTACATCAAAGCTAAACGTGATAGTTGAGATAAAAAAAAATTGCGAAAATATTTTTTTATTTTTTTCAATCAAGCAAAAATTTGGTTCTCGACCGGGCGGAGTGGAGATTTCAATCGAACATCAATCAGTTTTGATATCTACATATTGTAAGACAAGATTTCATCAGTATTGTGCCTTCACGAGCTTCTGGAATGCTTGATATGAATTAAACTGAAAGAATAATAGCTAAAGTCCAAAAAGTGTTGTCGATTGGTTCTGAAGGTAACATTTCGAAACGAAAGACATCAGCAAAGAATATACAGGAGGTCCAAAGGTTATTCAACTGTATATAAGCCCCCATATTGATGTGTCTTGTCCAAAATAGTACAAAAGAATAAATCGAAATGTTAAAATCCACCCTGTATAACAAAAAGTAACAATACAAAATGGAAGTAGTAGATCATACCTGTCGCCAGAAATACGGCTTCTACATTTCTGAAAAAAAGAACAAAATTGAGTGATTCATTTGAAAGTTATTAGTCCTCAAAGTTGACTTCACAAATTTCAGCTAGTCAAATGGGGAAAAGTAGAGAGAAGTAACTGTCGGAGTTTCAGAAATTTGACAGGGATGTTTGCTAAGGTATACTAATAAACATACCAAAAGTCCCCGCCTCTACCTGTTGTGCTCGAGCCGCCATCTTGGAAAAATGGTAATAAACTTGATCGAAGAACCATTTTTCCAAGATGGCGGCTCAAGCGCAATAAGTAGAGGCAGGGACTTTTAGTATGTTTATAAATATACCTTAGCGAACATTCCTGTCAAATTTCTGAAACTCCGACCGTTACTTCTCTCTACTTTTCCCTATTTGACTGGCTGAAATTTGTGAAGTCAAGTTTGAGGACTAATAACTTCCAAATAAATCGAATGATTTTGTTCTTTTTTTCAGCAATGTAAAAGCTGTATTTTTGACACCAGGTATGATCTACTACTTCCATTTTGTATTGTTACTTTTTGTTATTCAGGGTGGATTTACACATTTTGATTGATTCTTTTGTACTATTTTGGATAAGGCACATCAATATGGGGCTCATATACAGTTGAATAACCTTTAGACCTCCTGTATATCCTTTGCTGATGTTTTTGCTGTGTCTCGAAATGTTTCCTTCAGAACCAATCGACAACACTTTTTGGACTTAGCTATTATTCTTTCAGTTTAATTCATATCGAGCATTCCAGAAGCTCGTGAAGGCACAATATTTTTGAAATCTTGTCTTACAATATGTTAATATCAAAACTGATTGATGTTTGATTGAAACCTTTACTCCGCCCTGTTGGAAATGTGAAACTCGAAAACCAAATTTTTGCTTAATTTAAAAAAAAAATAAAAAAATATTCCCGCGATTTTTTTCTATCTCAACTGTCACGTTTAGCTTTGATGTAGACTGCCATAGCCATAGGCAAAAATCGCTTATTTTTTATTACTTTTTTGTTAATTTAATTTAATTAATTTCAACAGATTCGAGAAAAAAATCGGTATGAAACAATTTTCGTAGAAACTTTTATAGCCTTGATTTTTTATTAAACAAGATTGAATATCTCTGATGATTAGCGGAATATAAACAGAAAACTGGATCGAAGGACCATTTTTCCAAGATGGCGGCTCGAGCTCAATAGGTAGAGTTGGGGACTTTTAGTATGTTCAACAGTACACCTTACCGGACATTACTGTCAAATTTCCAAAACTCCAACAGTTTTTCCCTCCAGCTTTCCTTATTTGACTGGCCTACAAGGGGTTGACGGAAGATCAAGACACGTATCATGAAAAAACGGCTTGTCTTTTCCAGAAATCTACCTGTTCGAGCGTTTTTTTCGGAAAAAATATGGTCAAAAATCAATAATTTTATTCCGGACTTTTGAATAAATGCGATGTACAGGGTGTTCACGATAAAATTCACCCCCCTCCAGTAGATTCCCCTTCAAGACATTTCGAAGAACTAAAAACTTTTTCTTCGCGATTTTTCCCAGGGACCTTAAATCGATCCTCTAAAATTTCCTAATTGGTACCGTATACAGGGTGTGATATGTAACTTTTTTATTTTAAATACAACACCCTATATTTTATTCCGTTATTTGGTGGAGCCTTTTTTCTGATTACAAATATATATATAAATATATATATACACTTATGATTTATTTTGACAAGTAAGTTGTCGGAAAAATAATAAAATAGGTAGTCAAATAATCTTGTTTCGCGGCAAGATGGCTTTGGTTTTTACAGTTCACTTGAAAAATTTTTATTCTCGCAGCATTTTGTCTGCAGAATTCAACTCTGCATGGATAAATTGTCCAACTTGTTTCTGATACAGGGTGTCGCGTAATTTTTAATTTTTACCTTATTCGACTATCTTTTTTATAATTTTTTTGACAGCTTCCTTGTCAAAATAAATCATAAATGTTATATATCTTTGTAATCAGAAAGAAAGGCTTAATCAAATGACGTAATAAAATATAGGGTGTTCATTTGAATTGAAAAAGTTACATGTCACACCCTGTATACGGTACCAATTGAAAACTTTTAGACGATCGATTCAAGATCCTTGGGAAAAATCGTTGAGAAAAAGTTTTTAGTTTTCCATAATATCTCAAAGGCGAATCTCCCAGAGGGGGGTGTATTTTATCGTGAACACCCTGTACGATTCTTGAGCTAAGGCTTTCAGAACTTCCGGAAGCACCAACTGTCGGCATTCAGTCAGCACGTCAAATGGATACCACCATCATGTAGTAAACAAATTAACCATGGATAGCTCTTAGCTGTCAACCATAGATAATAAATACCTATTTAGAAAATCGAACATGTTGACGCCAGTTGTGTAATCACAAGGTGAACTGTGAGGACAAACTGACTTCAGATTTAGAAAGGAATAAAGGTAATATAGGATTTAGAGGATATCGGATACATTTGAACCTTATATCAAGTAACCTTGATGCTTTTTGAATACAATTTGGCTTCATCATACATAGAAGAGAGTGGGGCACTTTTGACACTGGAGTAGTTTCGCCGCCCCGTTATAATTAAAAAAATCAGCATTTGGCGGGAATAATCAACTTGGTATTGTTTTCTACAACGAATTATCATGGCCAATTGGCCAACCTAGAGCTAGTGCCAGCGGGTGCACTTTGTTAGGCTGTAAAAAAATAATATAAGTTGAACTTAAGGAAAAATGGTAAGTCACACGTCACACCTATTTTGCCATAGTTCATAATTTCCATTGCTACAGTTTGTTTCATGGAACAAACAGTGTAGAGAGTCTGTTTTGCTCTCAATAAGTTGGACACATTATTTATAACCTATAAATCAACTTATAATTTGTGTCCTCTCGAGTTGTCGGAAAGGATGGGTAGGTAGATTCGGCACTCGTGGTATGGGGCAGTTTCGACATAGTGTATAACATGGTGACATTGAAGTATAATAGGTAACTCTATATAATTTATAGGCCTGCAGTGCCACCAGAATGACTAAGTACATATATTGTATGTTATTTTAATTTGTTCATTTCTCCAATACCTCTACCTTAATTATGTTACCTTGTATTGTGGGTACTTGTACTAGTACTTGTAGGTACTAGGTACCTTTTGAAATAAAATTCACCAACAGTTTGTCGTTCCTTACCTAACAATGCTGGTTTCATGACACTTCAACGATTATTATAAAAAAAGACACATTGTATGCCCCAACTGAAATATATAAGGAGGATATATAATTAAAAGAGGGTAGTTGAAACTACCCCACCACAAAAATGAATGTACCCCACCAATGGGGCATTTCAGTCATTTTGCATATAGGATTAAAAAACACCCCAAAGCAAGAAGTCAACAACAATAGTTGTTGGAAGCAGTTCCGATAAATTCAGACAAAGTCACCATTTCTCACGAGAAACACTCCAGTCAGTTTAAAAATGTATTTGTTGAAAAGCAGTCTCTTTAATCAAAAAGTGTCGAAAGTGCCCCGGTCTCCCCTAATACTCTATGCATATTGGCACCAAAAACAAGTTCCTTGTAATGAAGTTGTGCTCGCACGTGAAAATACAGTAAAAGTAATGGATCCAGGACGATATATCAGGTCGAATGTCGAATGCATTCCCCCCTCCTTCCTCCTTTCCACCTCCTCGCCTACTTTCAACCTGTGACGTAGCATTTCAAATTGATTTTCTACCGGAATGAAATCGTATTTCAAAAAACTTTTCCAACTACAAATCCGTCATTCAGATATTTTATCAGATTTATGACACGTTTATACTGAAATGCGATTGATGTCCAGCAGCCTACTGTACAAGAGTCCAAGAAGCTGCTTTTTTTGACAGTAAAAACAAGTTTTTTTTGAACTAGCCATTTTGCGTTGTACTAGCTTCTCTTCTTAAACAAGCACTTTGTGATAGAGTAAGTTAATTACCTCATTCAATGAAATAAATATTTTTTTCGATAAAAGCGAGCTTTTTCTCAAGCTTTCATGAAACAAGCTAGTTTCCTAGAACAAGCATTTTTGACAAAGAAACTTATTGTATAAGCAAGCGTTTTAGAAACCAATTTTTCGAGACAAGCATTCTTGTACCCAAGCTTTTCCATAAAATAAGCATTTCAATAGAACAAACCTTCTTATAACTAGTTATTCATGAAACAAGCCATTACTTATGAAACAAGCTGCTTTCCTTGAAATCTTATCACAAACATGTATTGGTGAAACAAGCTTCCATAATGGAAGGTATGTACTATTCATCCACTTAAGCTTCACAATCAAGCTTTTATCAAAAAAGCTTCTTCCATAAGTAAGCTTTTTCCATATAGAACAAGCTCCTTTCCTTCAAACAAGTTTTTTATGAAAGAAGCTTTTCTACGGACCAAGCTCTTTACAGAACCACCTTCTTCAATGAAATATTCATTCTCATAAGAGTAGCTTTTTTATAAGAACTGGATTTTCATGGAGCAAGCTTCATATAAGCGTAGAAAGCTTGTGTATCAAACAAGATTTTTGTACAATTAACTTTTCTTCATAGAACCAGGTTTTTTGAGAGAAAGTTCCATTCATGGAACCAGCTTTTTTCATAGAAACGTTCTCACCAGCTTTCTCATACGTAAAACAGGCATTTATAATTTTATGTAAAACATACTTTTCCATAAGACAAGTAGTGATTAACGTGACCGGACAAATTGTCGCAAAATAATGTTTTGCCCTTCACCTTATATGAGTCCTTTTGTGTTTTCTCGTTGCTTTTCAAACTTCAGTAACCCCCTTATGCCATTTTGTAGTTTTTAGAGCCCCACTGATGCGCACCCTGGTTTATTCATGTCTTTGGAGCTCTGCCTAGTCCCTGTGTATTATTCCGAGAATTTCTGCTAGTACACCGAGCTTTAGGAGCACTAGTGAGCCCCTTGTACCTTTATGGGATAATTGACCCCTATCGGGCCCCTAATCTCCTCTAGTGTAATTTTTGAGCTCTAATGGGTCCCCTCATGTTTTTCAAAGCTTTCAGATTTCCACAAGGCCCCTTTCGCAGTCTTGTGTTATCGAAAGCTCCACTGCGGGCCCCCTTATTCTGTCCCCAACGTAATTTGAAGCCCTGCTGAGCCCCCTTGCATTTCCCGTAAATTCCGGAGCAGCAAGCAGCATTGTGCCGTGCCGTCATGGCATGTTCGGAGCCCTATTGGGCCTCATTGTGCCTTCAGGTGTAGTTGAGCCCCCTAATGTTTTTCATGGCTTCCGAAGTAGGTACCATTGAGTCTCATTTCGCGTTATTCTGTTATACGGAGCTCCTTTGGGCCCCCTTGTGTCTTCAATACTGTTTGAAGTCCTGTTGAGTCCCTATACACTTTTCCTAGGCCTTCGGAGCACTAGTAAGACATTTGTGCCTTTATTATGTTATATTCGGCCCCAAATCCCTTGTGTTTTCAAGTATAATTTGGAGCCCTAATGACCCCCCTTATGTGCCCTATGGTTTCCAGAATTTCACCAAGTCCTCTTTCACCATCTTGTGTTATCCATGCTCCATTGGGCCTCTATTGTGGCTTTAATGTGATTCGGAGTCCTACTGAGCCTCCTTGCATTTTATGTCACTTTTAGAGCATAGTTATCACCCACGTGTCGCTATGTCATTAAGAGTCCTTTCTTTCGAACCGCCTTGAGTCTTGGGTCTTCAAATGTAGTTGAAGCCCTGATAAGCTCCCATATGTTTTTTTCATGGCTTTCAGAATTCCAGTGAGCCCCCTTTTTCTTACATCATACAAGGCTTCACTGGGCCCCTTGTCTTTTTTCAATGGCTCTTGGAGTTCTTTATCGGGTCCCTCTTGTACTCTCATGTGTAGCTTGGAGCCCCTTGAGCTCCCTTGTGTCACAAATAACATTTGAAGCCCTACGGAGCTGCCTTGCATTTTCTGTGACATCCGAATTTTTATTGGACTTCCTTGTGTCCTATGTGTCATTTGGAACCCTAATGAGCCCTTTTATGTGTTTTCGTGGTTTTCAGAATTCTGATGAGACTGTGCCTTCATGTGATATACGTAGCCCTATCAGACCCCCTTGTGTCCGCAAGTGTAGTTTGACGCCCTAGTGAGCCCTATTGCGTTTTTCCTGGCTATCAGAATTCCAGTGAGCCCCTTGTTGCCCTCTTGTGTTATCCGGAGCTCCATTGAGCCCCCTTGTTTCTTCACGTCTTTTGAAGCCCTGCTGAGCCACCTTACATCTTCCTGTGGCTTTTGAAGTAGTAGTAAGCACCTTGTGCCTTTATGTGATATTCGAAGCCCTATCGGGCCCCCTTGTGTCTTCAAGTGCAGTATGGAGCTCTGATGAGCCCCTTTGTGTTTTTTTCGTAGCTTTCGGAACCCCACTGAGCCCTTTTTTGCATCCTGTTTTTATATAAAGCTCCTTGGCCCGTCAAGGGTTCGGCAACTACGAGCCAGCCTCCTAGAAAGGGCTGTAACCCTCCAAAAACACTGGAATAAGCAATTATCCGGAGCTCCATTGAGCTCCCTTGTTTTTTCACGTCTTTTGAAGCCCTGCTGAGCCACCTCACATCTTCCTGTGGCTTTTTGAGCAGCAGTAGCAAGCACCTTGTGCCTTTATGTGATATTCGGAGCCCTATCGGGCCTCCTTGTGTCCTAAAGTGCAGTATGGAGCTCTGATGAGCCCCTTTGTGTTTTTTTCGTAGCTTTTGGAACCCCAGTGAGCCCTTTTTTGCATCCTGTTTTTATATAAAGCTTCTTGGCCCGTCATGGGCTCGGAAACTACGAGCCAGCCTCCTAGAAAGGGCTGTAACCCTCCAAAAACACTGAAATTAGCATTTATCCGGTGCTCCATTAAGCCCCCTTGTTTCTTCACGTTTTTTGAAGCCCTGCTGAGCCACCTCACATCTCCCTGTGGCTTTTGGAGCAGCAGTAGCAAGCACCTTGTGCCTTTATGTGATATTCGGAGCCCTATTGGGCCTCCTTGTGTCTTCAAGTGCAGTATGGAGCTCTGATGAGCCCCTTTGTGTTTTTTTCGTAGCTTTCGGAACTCCAGTGAGCCCCTTTTTGCATCCTGTTTTTATATAAAGCTCCTTGGCCCGTCATGGGTTCAACAGCTACGAGCTAGCCTCCTAGAAAGGGCTGTAACCCTCCGAAAACACTGAAATCAGCATTATCTTGAGAATTTGCATCAAATCGAAAAAAAAAATTGACACCGCTCTAAAGACAATTGAACCAGCTTTAAAATGATGTATCACCCAACCCCAATTGTCATTTAAAATTTTCAAAGAGGCTGTCATCCTGACTACGGGGGTGTTGAATTGATAGCAGTTGAACGTCCCCCTTGAAAACAAAGTTGACCTGCTCGGGCTTATTTCGAAAAAATGAGGGTGAATGTCCGAAAATCTGTCTGTTTTGTTTCCAATGGGCCAGTCTGTATAGCTAGGTAGGTACTTTATAGTGTGTTGTTGTTCCATAAGCTTATTATAACTTGCAATTCATCCTCAACTTGGGAGAAAACGGTCAAAATGTCTTGAGAGGTTTTCACCGACTCTTTTCTAAGAAAACGTTGGACATGCCCCTTCTATGGATTCTTCATCCTGAAACAAGGCCCACTGGATAACGTAAAGCGACCGGATTCAATTATGAACTGAGAAAAAACTAGCAGGTATACCATCCGTTTGTTTAGTTGCATCTCTAGCTGTGAATGAAAGATGTGAGTGGATACTGCCCTCACACTTTGCCGCCAGGCCCTTTATTCGAAAATAAATTTCACTTTGTACAGGTTGCTTTTTATTTGTATATAAAATTCTTCTTTTGGGTTTTTGGGCAGGATGGTGAAAAACAGTGAAATTGTATATTTTACGCAACGTTTTGCCGACTAACATCGGCTTCGTCAGGCTAAAATCTATTATATAATCAATTTAAAACAATAGTCATACCATAGATCTTTATGGTAGCGAGATGTTCAACCATGGGTAAAAAATCGCCATTATCCATTATCTCGTCAAAAATGTAGAGAAATCTTGTAGCATTTTGTGAAATTCGGCCTAATGGCGGAGGTAGAGCCTTTCAAAGTTCACTTTTTCGATTAAAAAAAATTTCGCCCAGTTTGTCGAAATCTTTAACCTCAAGAGGCTAAAGGCTACCTCTTTTGTCAGGTAGATAAATAGGAAAGGCAGGTATCGGGGAATACAGGTAAGCACAAGTTTGCACTGGAATTCTGGAATTGATTGGAATGCTTTTAGTACGTTTACGAGCTTTGCACAAATAAGTCGCAAGTTGCAAGCTCGGAGGTAGCTTCGATTTTTGATTTTTTTCTCATAAAACAAAAATGGGTCAGGGTAAGTAGTACCTAGAGTGCATTTTGTATTACATCCATAGTTATAAGTGCGGAGTATTGCTCAACACAACACAATAACACTTGTGTTTGGATGGAGCAGTGAGCACGTGGTTTTCATTATCCGTTCAATTTACTATAGTACGTTCACCTCAAGTGTGAAACGAGTTGGCTGGAACTTTAATTTTTCACATTTGGAACTTTGCACACAAAATTTCCGAGGTGACTAGAATCACACTTATGGTGGACGTACTTTATTGCAAAAAAAAAACATTTCAAAATTTAATATCGTTAATTTGTGGAGAAATATCTAATTTTTGCATCTTGTATACCTACTTATACTGAAAAATAGCACGTATTTTCGGCTAGTTGAAAATAATAGGGTCCTTGCACGATTTTTTTTTATTGCCTTCATGCTTTGGTAGCTAAATAGCACCACAGACTGAACGGTTTTTCGAAAATCCTGATATTTTATTTTGTAAATTTTAAACACAAAAACTGTAAGGCATGCAACTTCCATGCACCGATGTGTCTGCTGCGGGATGACGTCATCGTGCCCCGGGCTGGGGCTGCTTGATTCTACACTAACAGATTGCGGCTACGAATTTTAAATATTTGACATAATCTCACTGTCATCGTCTCAGACGTCTTTGGGGCCGACGCTCAATTCAGGTTGGAAAGCGCGCAGCACGAGCTTGGGGGTGGCCCTGGCACGTGAACAAGGGCGACGGCGCTGTTCGCGGCTCCAAAATTGGATCAGGTCTGTAAAATAATAAAGATTTGAATTTCCGCGGGATTTCAGGGCGCAGGGCTGCAACCTCGCGAAGAAAAAAACTTGCAAACGAAAAATAGAACTCTCGGGTTGACGTCATCGTGGTCATACAAGGTCATTGTAGAAGCGACCGCGTTTTTGGCGCGAAAAAAAATTCAAACTTTGATCTTCATTTAAAAGATGGACCAATTTTTTGAAATTTTGTTTTTTGGACGGAAATTATTGTGGATAACGTTTTGAATGATTTTATGAAGCAATCGTCTCCATATAAAACTCATGCAAGGACCCTATTCGGTCAAACTTGAAACATGTGGACTAATTTTTGATTATTCAATCATTTCCAGTCTGGAACAGGGCGAGAGATGAATTTCTGGAAGAGGACAGACAGCTAGATCCGATTCCACCTGAAGAAGGGGATGTGCGTCCCAATTTCATTTTCAATATTTTTATTCCAAGAGGATGGTTATTTTTGAATTTATTTGCTGATCTTATTTCTCGTGTGCCTCACGGGTCACGTGTTCTTGGTGTTTTAATTTGTTTCCGTTTGTTTCATGACTTATTGTTCAAATATACTTATACTGGTTTTCGTTTGCTTTCAAGCATGCTTTAAATATGTATCTAATTTTTTAAGGATTAATACAGTGTGATCTAATTGATATGGAGCTTTTGTTGATTTCAGTCATCATCCATTCAAGCTTATTATTAGGATATAAAATGCAGGAGGGTGCTCATTTTCAAACTTCCCATCCCAGTTCTCTAACCGCCAAATTTTTCACCAAGAAAACGCCGAAATCGGTTTTTATTTTTTTCATTTTGAGGGAGACACATAGACTGGGAGAGATCCAGACCACATGCTCATGTTACAAAATTTTATCTGCAGCCTCCTCGCCCCCACCCTACCCTACTTCAGAATTTCAAATAGCATCATTTTTCTTGTGATACATCGAATCGAAGGCAATGAAATATTCTTGTATCCTAAAGAATTTTGAACTATACCCGACTTTTCTCAGAATTCTTTCATTGTTAATTGAACGAATATTCCCTATTCTTAACTTCCGATTTTTGAGAAATAGATTTCACAGCAGAAACAGGTAGATTTTTATTTCAAAGAGGGACATTTGAGACGTATTCTCAAATTTTTATCTCCAACCTCTTCGCCTCCCAAATCAAATAATTTTTGGAAAGGTTCAGGCGGTGATTGAGAAGGTTCAGATATATTGTTTCCAAAAACAGTATTGCCTTCAATTGGATGTATCATGTATCATAAGATAGATAATGCCGTTTGAAATTCTGTAATAGGGTAGGGTGGGGGTTGAAGATGGAAATTTGGCAATATGTGTCTCAGATGTCCCCCTTGAAATGGAAATCAATAGGTACTCTTTGCTGGAATATCTATCACTCAAGAATCGTGGGTCATAGAGAAAAACTTAATTTTAATGGACGATGAGAGAATTTTGGGAAGGGTGAGCAGGTGATTTTAAGAACTCCAAACTGTGTTTAACAGAAAGTGACTTCTATCACTCCTAGTTTGATTTTGGCATTCATTTTTGCATTACCTTATATTTACAGTCCTAGAATAATTTCGAGTTGATGAGACCCAGCTCAGTTTTGCGAGAAATGTCAATTTTGACCCTTATCGAAAATTACTAGCGAATTGAAAAAATTAGTTTTTTGTTTGGGTGTCAATTGCTGCTGCTAAATCAATTTGAGTCTCAAGCTTCAAAGTGATTTTTTTTGTTGGAAATTGTTACCTACCGGGTGGACCATAAAAAACCGTGCTCGCAATTTTTCTTTCTGAAATTTTCATTTCGCCACCGATTTTATCGAACTGTTCAGCATTGGCTAGCCAATTGAATAGGCTATCATTTCCGTATTCCAAAATGGCAGACATTTTAAAATTCAAAATGGCAAAAACAATTGAAAATAGGCCTTCTTCTGTTGCTTTTTATTGAAAGTTGCCAGAAAGTCAAAACCAATAATGTATGATGAAGAAATAGACCTTTTTTTTCTCAATTTAAGACCACAACCAATAAAATCGGATCATCTGCTAAGGAGCTATTGTGGGCTGAAGCGAAGCCTACTTTCAGTTTTCCTCATTTCCGCATAATTGAGCCAAATTCAGGTATCCTGCCCGCCAATCCGCCATATGCTCATTTTTCAATGTGGAAGCACCGAAAAACAAGTGAGTATGCCTTCACGTGCGTGAGTCTCAGTAGCGCATTTTCTCAAAGAGGCATATTGTGGACGTAAAGAAATTTGGTTGAAGGAGAAACACCATTCCTTGCCCACTTTCTCCATTCGAAACTCATTGTGATATTTTGTTATCAGAAAATTCTTTCACTCATCAATATTTTTTTGTTTGAGGGCGGGAGCTGGGAGCGGCGACTAATCAACAGTAGTCTATTCTTTCCCATTTTTAGTCGGCTATCCAAATAGCGAAAGAATTAGATCGCTATGTCTTCAGGGTTATGTTTTACATTTATCTCTTACTTTGGGGGCGGCGTGTGGGAGCGGCAGAGTTTGGCAAAGAAATTCTTCCACAGTTTGAGTTTGGAGTTCCTGAATGTTTGAGGTAACATTAAAATGTAAATCAGTGGAAATTATTGAAAGTTGCACTTTTTCTTTTTTTGGGGGGGGGGGGGGAAGTTGGAGGCGGCGCCATATCAAGAGTAGCCTATTCTTTTCCATTTTTAGTTAGCTATCCATATAGCGAAAGAATTAGATCGTTATGTCTTCGGGTTTATGTTTTTCATTCATATCTCACTTTGAGGGCAGCGTGTGGGGGCGGCAGCATTCGGCAAAGTAACTGTTGAACAGTTTGAGTTGAGAGTTTCTAAATGTAAGGGAAATATGACAATCAGTGGAAATTGTGGAAGTTGCATTCTTGTTTGTTTGGAGGCGGCAGCTGGAGGCGGCGGCTGATTAAAAGTGGCCTATCTTTTTCCAATTCCAATCAGCTATCAATATAGTGGAAGAGTTAGATCGCTATGATATGTCTTCAGGTTCATGTTTTACATTCATCTCTCACTTTGGGGGCGGCGTGTGGGAGCGGCAGAGTTTGGCAAAGAGATTCTTGCACAGTTTGAGTCAAGAGTTTCTAAATGTTCGAGGTAAATTATCACCTAAATCAGTGAAAATTCTTGAAAGTTGCACTTTTTTTCTTTTGGGGGCGGAAGCTGGAGGCGGCGCCATATCAAAAGTAGCCTATCCTTTTTCATTTTCAGTTAGCTATCCATATAGCGAAAAACTCAGATCGCTATGTCCTTGGGTTCGTGTTTCTTATTTATCTCTTACTTTGGGGGCGGCGTGTGGGAGCGGCAGCGTTCGGCTGAGCAAATGTTGCATAATTTGAGTTGGCAGTTCCTAATGTTCAAGGGAACATCTCAATCAGTAACATTTGTGAAAGTTGCACTTTTTATCGTTTGGGGGCGGAATCTGGGGGCGGCGACTAACCAAAAGTAGCCTATCCTTTCCCATTTTTAGTCAGCTATTTATATACCGAAAGAATCAGATCGCTATGTCTTCGGGTTTATGTTTTTCATTTTAAAGTGATTGAGGGCGGTTTTTAGCAGTTTTTTCATGTCGGCGGCGCATATTGAAGACGGAATGTTTCTTGGCTTACGTTTATGAGTGGCAACTATGTATTATTCAAAAAATGAGAACACCAGAGCATCAGGTCTGGTAGAAAGTGCAATATTATGTTATTTCAAGTTTATCGGGGGCGGTTTTCTCTATGTTGGCGGCGAAATATGGACATCCAATATAGCCTAGCCCTCCTTCGGGAGTGGCAGCTATGTAACAGCGAAAAAATTAGAAAGCTAGGTCGTCTAGTTTGGGAGGAGTTCGAGGAACGGACGGACGGACGGACGGACGGACGGACGGACGGACGGACAAAGCGGTTGCAATAGCGATTTTCATCAAGATGGAAAATGCGCTAAAAATTGGACAAGCTATATAAATATTTTACAGGATTGTAGGTATAATAATATTCATAATGGTAAATTCCGGTCAATCAAATACAATACACAGGGTGTTTCAAATTTGAATCGCCACAAAGATCCCGGCAATAATATCCCAACCTAAAATATACCCGCGACAAAAAATATCCCAGCCAAAAAGAACCCACCCGAAAAAATCCCCTTGACAAAATTTCCCAATCTGAAAATATCGCAAGGGGGTAACAGCTCTTCAGTCACCGGATCTATGTAGGAAAAAACGTCCCCCGCAAAATGTCCCCGGAAAAAGTGTCCCCCACAATACCTACGTCCCGTGGAAATTATGTCCTCGCGACAAAACGTCCCCCGAAAGAGACGTCCTTGGAAAAATACGCCTCTCTACGCCTTCAGGATTACTCTGGATACTCACTCCGATGAGCTTTTTTGTGTCGTCATATTACTTCCGAAACTCCAGTGGAGACTGTCTCCGGGTGTCCTTCATGTAAGTGCCCAACAGGGCTTCAAACGATATCGAAGACACAAGGAGGCCCAGTGAAGCAGAGAAGCTCTATAGCTTGACATAGCATGAAGGCAAAAGGGGGGCTTACTGGTACTCTGAAGTGGGCTAATCAGAACTCCATACCAGACTACTTGAGGATATAAAGGGGCCCGATAGGGCTCCAAGTATCACATTAGGGCTCAAGGTGCTTACCTCAGTGCTCTCTCATGCTTCGGAAGTCTCGAAAAGATGCAAGGGGGCTCAGCGGGGCTTCAAAAGACGTTGAAGAGACAAGGGGGCCAAATGGAGCCATGTGTAACACAAGAAGGTAGAAGGGAGCTCACTGGAACTCTGAGAGTCTTGAAAAAGCAGGAGGGGGCTAATAAGAGCTCCAAACTACACTTGCGTACACATGGAGGCCCAATTGGGCTCCGTATGACTCATGAAGGCGCAAGGGATTTACACTAGGGTTTCCAAGCCTGGGGGCTCACTGGAACTCTGAAAGCCACGAAAATACATAGGGGGTCTCATTAGGGCTCCAAACGACACATGAAGACACAAGGGAGATCAGAATGCTACGGAAAAATGCAAGGCAGTGAGGCTTCAAACGATACTGAAGACACAAGGGGGTCCAATGGAGCTTTACAAGGCAATGAAGAGAAAAGATGGCTTACTGATACTCTGGAAGCCAATAATAACATAAGTGCGCCAATTAGGCCCCATCTCTGGCTCTGTACCACACTTGGATACACATAGGGGCCTGATAGGGCTTCAAATATTACATGTTTATTAAATGTTCAAAATATTTGCTGAATGTTGGTACAATATTTCACCTCGATATTTCTTCAATATTTGTGACGAATATTTTCTAAACATTTGAAGAGTGTTGTAAATATTAATCAACCACTACCAAATATCTTCAAAACATTTCGTGCTGTCTGGAGAGTTGCAAGTAACTCTTATACTGTTGAGTTAGGATTTTGAGGTGAACATACAGTTACGTATTTCGCGTACGGGTTCGAATATAATTTAGTCGATCGTTTCAAAACACGCACTGTTTATTACTGCGCACTACAATAAATACACGCAAACAATTATCTACTTGGATTTATCGCAGTGATTACTACTCGCTTCCAATCCGCTCGCTACCACTTCGCATTCCAATTCATGACTGGTCGTGAAACGACAATTATTGATGCCTCATATAGGTCCGACCAATTCATCTCGAATGTTCCATGCATTCTCCAGCAGTTTCCATAGTGATCCGGCATATGGATTCTAGACCACTCCTGAATAATGAAACACCTTTCGCGCGCTTTCCGTGTGTTCCGGAATGTCTGCACCTCCGCCAAAATGGACAGATGTGTCTTGATCGAGCGTTGATGGTTCCCAATGCCAAGCCATCGCGTATACTTCTGGCAATGTCCAGAGCTCCGCAGTTGTATCTGCACCGCCATATAATGATGGATGGAAGAATCCAGAAAGATCGCGTGTTTACCAGAATGCACGGAATCGCCGCCCCCGTAACAATACTTTGTTGTTGTGGGTAATTCCCATCACCTGCGTTTTTACCTGCTCATCTTCATCTGGAATTTGTATATTCTTCATTAATTCATCTTTTTTGTTTTGTTTTTTGTTTTGTTTTGGAAATGCCTATGGCGAGGCCTATAGGCTCAAACCAAAGTACATCCTTGCAGCTTTCGAAAGAGACCTAAATGGTAAGATTCTTCCAAGAATAAACCCACAGGGATTGATTCCGCAACGCCTATTTTAAAACCAATATAACTCCGTCCTTAACAGAGGGTACAGACAAAACAGCACCTTTTCAGTTGACATGCGGAATTTCACTCCGCAAGAGGCAGGTATGGTATAAAGGCACCAGGACAATGCCACTCGGTTAAAATGCAAACAATGTCAGTCAGTCAGTGTGCTTGCAAAGCTGGACCAAGTAAGTCGTCTCTGTGATAATTTCCACGTCCCAAATTCTCCTGAAGAACTTTTTTGTTAATTCAGACAAGAAAAAACAACACAAAGAGGTGAGGGTCAATAACAATCAATATTGTTTTAGGTATTTTCATCAGATTTGTTGCTTTGTCCATGTATTTCCAACATTTATTGCACTTACCTCATTTTACGTCTTTTTTCACACAGAAAAAATGCTGCAGTGTCTATGTGCAATAAGAATGGAAGATCCCATAAGATCCGTCTATGAGATTCCAATGGGCGGTGGTGGACAGTTCGCAAGTAAGCTTTTTATTCATATCATATCATGTCTATATTTGTTCTTTTCTTACATACAGAGTGTTTCAGGAATGATGGCAAAAAGTTTTAGTGTGAGTAGATCTCGTCAAAATATAATGAAAACCTATACAGGGTGGTCCATCCTAGCGTAATTATCCTATAGCGGTCTTACCGTTCAAGATAGACAAAAAGATGTAAAAAAGAAGTTATATGATTTGATGAGACCTATAACCTAAAATTATTTCAAGCTATACAGGGTGTCCCATTTTGACGAAATTAACGAAACGTCAATTTTTTTTTAATAGAACACCCTATAGTTTTTTGCATTTTCATGTCAAACTTTTCCAACTGTCTTATGCCTGTATTTTTGTTTTTCAATTGTGTGGCAGTGCTACCAACTAAAAATTAAAAACTAAAAAAAATCGCATTTTCACAGTTTTCTTAGAAGAATCGTAGCGGCCTTGCTTTTCAAAACTGAGAGATGAAACTTGACATGGTGATAGTCAAGTCAAAGACCAATATCCCAATGTGAAAAAATTGGGATTTCTTGATACAGGGCGTTCACAAAAAAACATCAAACTTCATAACTTTCAAAGTATCATAACTCATTTTTTTCAAATGGCATGCCCCTAATTTTATAACGTTATCTGATAGATTTTTTTATCCTCTTTCATCTTTACAAGGAGTACCCTACCCTTGAACCTCATTTTTTTTTGAGGTAATTGGAAATTTCCACAAAATTTGCTGTTTTTCTTGGTTTTTTTTTTCAAAAATTGAGTTGGCCGTGATGAATGACAGACAAGCCAAATAGTACGCAACTCTAAGTTAGTCAGTCTGAATATTGTCGAACAAAGAAAAATGATTTTACGCAAGAGAAAATAATGGGGCCTTGCACTGCCACTTTCACACACCGAGGGCGCCACAACCGTTGGGAGGAAAATTCGACAATTTTGACGGCGTTGACGCTTCAGCGACCGACGTCCGTCATTTTATGTCTTGATTTGAAATTTGGATAACCTCTGTTTCTTGCTTGACGTCTCCAGTCACTGTCAGTTACTGGTCAAACTACTCAAACTCCCCTGTTTTTTCCGTCGTTACGGCCGCTTTATCGAAGTAGGCGCCCCCTACAGTAGTGGCGACCTCACGTTGAGTTTTTCAGTTGCAAGGCCCCATTGATATGATATTCTGGTAATAATCCAGATATCCAGGATCCCACTTTGTTTTCTTTTTTCGTTGGAGCCATTTTTTTTTTGTTCGACAGTATTCAAACTGACTAACTGACAGCTGCATACTATTTGACTTGTCTGTCATTCATCACGGCCAACTCAATTTTTGGAAAAAACCAAGAAAAATAGCAAATTTTGTGAAAATTTCCGATTATCTCGAAAAAAATTAAGTTTGAGGGTAGGGTATCCCCAGTAAAAATAAAAGAGGATGAAAAAAGCTATCAGATAACGTTATAAAATTAGGCGCATGTCATTTGAAAAAAAAATAGTTATGATACTTTGAAAATTATGAAGTTTGATGCTTTTTTGTGAACGCCCTGTATTAAGAAATCCCATTTTTTTGACATAGGAATATTGGTCTTTGACTTGACTATCACCATGTCAAGTTTCATCTCTTAGTTTTGAAAAGCAAGGCCGCTACGATTTTTCTAAGAAAACTAAGATTTCTAAGATTTTTTTTAGTTTTCAATTTTAAGTTCGTAGCACTGCCACACAATTAAAAAACAAAGATACAGGCATAAGACAATTGAAGAAGTTGAACATGAAAATGCCAAAAACTATAGGGTGTTCCATTTGAAAAAATTACGATTCGTTAATCCCGTCAAAATGGGACATCCTGTATAGCTGAAAATAATTTTAGGTTATAGGTCTCATCAAACCATATAACTTTTTTCTTACATCTTTTTCTCTATCTTGAACGGTAAGACCGCTATGGGATAATCACGCTAGGATGGACCACCCTGTATACACATCATCATTTCACAAAGTTCGGCATATTGACGAAGATACAGCCCTTAGAAGTTCACTTTTTTCGAATTTTAAAAAGTTGTAACTCAGAAACGTTTCGACAAAATCAGTTCGAATTCAGCATAAGCTGGTTTATGAACATTATGTAACAACCTGACAACTTTTAAAAGAATCCAATTGGTTGCGTAGAAATTATGGGGGTCACCTTGAGTCAACTTTTCTTCGGATGCTTCTAAATTATTGACCCTCGTAACTCCCACGCCACTGGCTGGATTCTTTCAAAATTTGGCAGGTCGGTAGATAGTTTCGACAAACCAGTCTATAGTGAATTTAATTTTGTCGAAACGTTCCTGAGTTATGAATTTATAAAATCCGAAAAAAGTTAACATTGAAGGGCTCTGTATCTTCGTCATTAGGCCGAACATTGCAAAATAGTATAGGTATAAGTTTTATCGTCATATTTTCACGAGATCTACCCACAGTTAAATTTTTTCTATCATCGCTGAAACACCCTGTATACAATCGGGTGATTACATGTAGAGGGCGATTGAATTCGTGTCATGGCAAATGTCTGTGTATCATCTGTCAAGTTTCATCCATGTCGAAGTCAATGTCAACCGAATCAAATCCACTGAATACTGTCATTTTTGTTTTGTTTACTTCTTACAGCTGTATCCCACTACACAATTTCTTGAATAGTTTGCCAAAATATATAAAAAAACAATGAACTTGATTGTTTAATTTACAGATTGTTCAAGAAATTGTGTGGTGTAATACCTACAGCTTTTAGTCAAAAATATCTAATTATTGGAGATTGTGATCCCTACAACCAACAACGCCTGAACGAATTTCGCGCAATCGCCCCATTGTTTATTTTGTATTAGATTCTAATAAATAGGTACTCTTGAAGTGTTTTTTTTATGGAAATGTGGGGCAAGAGAGCCCAAGGGAAACGCTTGGCCAAAATTATCTGGGAAGATCTCGAGCACAAGTGATATTTTGATGATTATTACAAAAATGAAGTCCGAAGTGACAGGTGTCAGATTTTGTTGTTTACATACATTTTATTCCGTTGCTATTGGCAGTGGGATTTAGATAAGTGAATATTATCCTTGTAGGTCTATTAATCAAGGGCGTTGTATGTAATAATCAACAGTAATATCACAAGTGCTTAGATTTTCACGATAATTTTGGTCAGGCGATCGCGAGTGCTGATTGTAGCGATAAATGCCCGACTCCGTAGGAGGAGGGCATTTATCCAGGGACAATCAGCCCGAGGGAAACGCCTGGCCAAAATTATCTGGGAAAATCTCGAGCACGAGTGATATTTTGAAGATTATTACATAAAAGAAGTCCGAAGTGACAGCTGTCAGATTTTGTTGTTTACATGAATTTTATTCCGTTGCTATTGACAGTGGGATTTAGATAAGTGAATATTATCCTTGTAGGTCTAATAATCAAGGGCGTTGTATGTAATAATCAACAGTAATATCACAAGTGCTTAAATTTTCACGATAATTTTGGTCAGGCGATCGCGAGTGCTGATTGTAGCGATAAATGCCTGACTCCGTAGGAGGAGGGCATTTATCCAGGGACAGTCAGCCCGAGGGAAACGCCTGGCCAAAATTATCTGGGAAAATCTCGAGCACGAGTGTAATTTTGGTGATTATTACAAAATAGAAGTCCGAAGTGACAGCTGTCAGATTTTGTTGTTTACATCAATTTTATTCCGTTGCTATTGACAATGGGATTCAGATAAGTGGATATTATCCTTAAAGGTCTATTAATCAAGGGCGTTGTGTGTAATGATCAGTCAAAAACCATATATCTGGCAAGTTACAGCCAAATACCGCGTTTATAAATAGGTTATTTCGTTTGGGTAGTCAGTCAGTCAGTCCCCCGGAGGTCCTCGGAGGTCCCCCGGAGGTCTCCGGAGGTCCTCTTCTCAGGAATCTGACCACCTAATTGTCTGTTTGGTCATTGTTTAAAACTTGTGTTCGATTTTCATTGCCTACTTGCCTACCTATCTTTTACGAGTATTATCTCGAGTTTAATGAATTCACCCAACTGCTTCTAATGAAATAACAGAGCCATAACATCAATTATTTTGATTTGAAAAAGTAACAATAAAGTCACTTGTAACATTGAGGTCTCATGAGTGTAACTTTTTGGCGTGAATAACAGGTTCTATTACTTACTTAAGTATACCATAAATTACTATTATATACATATTCTTATTTCTTTATGTTCGACATGAATGGGCAAAAGAGGAAGTTAGCTAAATGCCTAAATGGCCTGTGGAGCGAAATCTTATATGTTTTATATTATTCTTTATATCTAGCCTAGCTGAGTACCTACAGCTAATGCAGTTCACGAGGCAGCTCACTAGGTGCCCAAACTTTTTCCGCGGTTATCAATAGGCTACTTCGTTTGGGCAGGTGCGCATGCTTGAAGGCTCCAAATTTTGAAAACTTTCGTACACCTGTCAGTTGAATGGCAACGCTGCATGCTCTGTCTAGCCGCCTGACCAACAACTGGTTCCTGGCTGTCACTTTTACACATACCGTAAATGCATCTCTTTGTAGCTTCTTTGAACTTCCTTCTCGGTACAGCCATTTCCAACAGGTTCTGTTCTTTCGTCAAAACATGAGCAAATGAAATGTAGGTCACGTGGAAACGAGAAGTGTGATCATAATTGTCACAAGTGACAGTTGGCGCCGGTGTCTTGTTGTTTTGAGCGCTATTGCCATTTTCGTTGTCCCTGAACTTCCACAAATGATCATTGAACTTGATTTCAATGAAACATTTCCTTTGAATATAAAAAATGGTATCTAACATTCAACCAAATTATTTGTGGAATTTAAGGTGCACTGCAATATTTTTTAGTGTTAATTTTCAATATCGGTGTACGAAACTATGAAATTCGCGCCAGACATGCGCACTCAAAAAAACCGAAACGAAGGGACCCATTTGGTTTTGTCGAAATAGCCATATTATTTGGGCGGCTTTACCATCACCTATAACTAAAACTGACCTTTGATGGCATCATGTTATGGTGGAAGGCAGCAAGCATCGCTCCCTATACAATACAATCATTTTATGAACCAGATGGGGACGAGCTCGTCGCCTTCAAATAATAAAAAAAAAAACAGTCACTGTGACTCTTGAAGATTTATGACTTCATCGGTAGGTGGTGAGACTGGTGAGAGCTATCCTGAATCACCCGTTACCTATAGTGCGTTTCGATCTTTGATAATTGGTGACAGATACTGATAGCTAACATGTTCAAAAAGTGGAATAAAATGTAAACTCAATTACTTCAACAAAATAAGATGATGGCAATGCAAAATAAATTTAGTTCCAAGCGACTTGACTTCTCAAGAAAAATAGGGGAAAATTCGACTACCTTTGGATGTGATCGAGGATGTGATCAATTTTCTCCGAGGTTTCTCCGGATTTTTTCTGTTCGACTGTTTATATTGAGATATGACGTGAAATCTCTGAATGCCAGTTGAAAGAAAATTACCGGCTTTGATTTAGAAGCCTTTTAGTCGGAGCCATTTATAAGCGTACATAGGATTCTTGTGCTGAGAAATATACATGTATCTATATAATATATTCACCACCTTTGTACGGGGTGTTCACGTATACATTATAACCGCCCGCCCCCCGAGCCATCACCTCAAACATCATTTCAAAAATGAACGATTCTTACATGACTTTTTTTGTGTAGGTCTCGAATCTGTCCACTAAAATTTTCTGCGGTATGTAAACAGGTCAACACATGAAGTGGTCCACCCCAAAATTTTGCCTCTTTTTGAGGAGGCATATCTCTGAAAATACGTTACCGATTATTAAAAGCCTGCTAATGCCTGAAAGAGGGTTCTTTTGGCTACAAGGTATAACAGCGTATCCAATGTTCACTGACATTTTACTGGATATACAGGATGACAACGGAAAGAGTGCCGAAGTGGTCCATCTTCAACACTGGGTAACTTTCGCTAAAAAAATTCCAGACTTTTTCTATTGCCATTTTTGGAGAGCACTCATCAAAATCTCGGAACAGTTTTTGACTTGTCTCCGTATTTTGATTTTTGGAAAAGATGTGTCACTTTATGTGAAATTTGAATTTTCTGATGCTGCTTCCGTCATTGGTCATGCAGTTGGCTGTAATTTGGCACAAATACATAATTTGCCGTGAGAAACTACCTCATGATTTTTTTCCCCCACGGACACCTAATGGTGCTACCCCTGTGGTTACCTGGTACCTGCCTAGGGTCAGTCTGGAATGGGGTAGGTTGCGACGATACATTTCTTGTTTATCAAACACATTTGAGGACACAGTGTGGCTCAAATATAGATTTAGTAACCATTCGTTGCATTACAAGTCCCATAGTTACCAAATCAGCCCTATTTTGGTTACTTTTGTACAGGGTGATTTATACAAAAAGTTACAAGGCTCTTTCTCAAAAACGGAAGAAGGTAGGATCGAAAAAAAAAATATTTGTTTCAATCTGACACACCGGTGCACATTTCAGCGTGGTGCAGATTTTTTCAAAACAGCCCCTAACTAGGGGTTGAAGGTGACCATGTCATTTTGGAGAAGTGTTTTTTTTAATGGACATATTGTTAATTTGAATGGCAATATGAGTGCAAAATGACATTTCCAAATTGACATGCCCAACCCTTTAAAATTCTACCCTAAGTGGAAATTAAAAAAAAAAAATTATTACCAAACTGTCTACCTCATAAAAGAAGGTTATTCTACGTGACATATCCTTCCAATGCGAATTAAATAGACATTAAATTATTGATGTTTGTGGGGAGGGGATTTAATCAAATGAACAAAATAAAACAGCACAATCAAACATCGCGTGCCTTGTGTGGAAAAACATATTTTCAGTTCTTTATATTTTTGCTCTCATGTTTGCATTCCAATACACATTGTTTAATTGTGCTGTTTTATTTTGTTCATTTGATCAAATCCCCTTCCCCCTTCCCTAAAAATCAATAATTTGATGTCTATTTGATCCGCATCAAAAGGATGTCAGGTAGAATTACCTTTTTTTATAAGGTAGACAGTTTCGTGATGAACATTTTTTTATTAAATACCACTTGGGGTAGAAACTTGAGGGTTGGGCATATCAATTTGAGAATGTCATTTTGCACTCATATTGCCATTCAGATTGACAAGATATCCATTAAAAAAAAACACTTTTCCAAAATGGCATAGTCACCTTCAACCCCTAGTTAGGGGCTGTTTTGAAAAAATCTACGTTATGCTACAATGTGCACCGCTGTGTCAGATTGGAACAAAAATTTATTTTTGATTCTACCTTCTTCCGTTCTCGAGATAGAGCCTTGTAACTTTTTGTATAAATCACCCGGTACAAAAAAAAAATAGGGCTGATATGGTAACTATGGGACTTGTAATGCAACGAATGGTTACTAAATCTATATTTGAGCCACCCTGTCTTTGATAAACATGAAATGTATCGTCGCAACCGACCCCATCTGAGACCGACCCTAGGCAGGTACCAGGTGACCACAGGGGTAGCACCATTAGGTGTCCGTGGGGTGGAAAATTTTCATGAGGTAGTTTCTCACGGTGAATTATGCATTTGTGCCAAATTACAGCCAACTGCATGACCAATGACGGAAGCAGAATCAGAAAATTCAAATTTCACATAGAATGACACAACTTTTTCAAAAATCGAAATACGGAGACAAGTCAAAAACCGTTTTGAGATTTTGATGAGTGCTCTCCAAAGATGGCACCAGAAAAGGTCTGGAATTTTTTTAGCGAAAGTTACCCAGTGTTGAAAATGGACCACTTCGGCACTCCTTCCGTTGTCACCCTGTATATCCAGTACAATGTCAGTGAACACCGGACACGCTAAGATGCGTTGTAGTCAAATAAACCCTCTTTCAGGCATTAGCAGGCTTTTGATAATCGGTAACGTATTTTCTGAGATATACCCCCTCAAAATGAAGCGAAATTTTGGGGTGGACCACTTCATGTGTTGACCTGTTTATATCGCTTATAGGCGATATACAGGGTGTCCACGGTTTAATTGCTCTAACTGTAGGGCTGTATTCTTTGGCCAAATGCAAGAAAATTTTTACAATATTTTTTTTTCTTTCAGGCTTCAGTTTCCAAGCTACTGGAAATAATTTTAAAATAAAATCTTTTTTTGCTATAACTTAGTAACTACTATTTTCACGAAAACCAAGCTTGGTACTATTGATAGACTATTAACCAGCTTTCATTTAGGGTTTACCATTACTTCGTTGAAAAACCAGTGGCGTAGATATCAGGGTTACCCACCAATTAACCCCGGTTATCTGCACGCCACTGAGATAAAATCAATCTTCCATAACATTTTCTAATTTCTGGGACAATTCTAAGCAAAAAAATTACTTCTGGTCCGAAGCTCAAAAGTCAACCATTTTTGAGAAAAACGGCATTTTATGCTGAAAAACATGAAAATCGATCATAACAATAAATTGACTGATGAGACTTTTGTGAGCTGCAGTATTATTGATAGTATTAAAATAACTGAAAAGAAGACTTATTAGAAATGATTGCTCTTGTTCAGTATTACTTACACTAATTACAAGATACTTTATTGAAAAATAAGTTGACAATTTTCTTCCAAATTTTTTGACACCCTGTAACTTGGAAACCGAAGCCCGAAAAAAAAAATTGTATGGGAAAAATTTTCTTGCATTTGACCAAAGAATACAACCCTACAGTGAGAGCACTTAAACCGTGGACACTCTGTATAATGGGTGTTTTTTTTTAATCTGGTGTACAAGTATGCTGTGTTCCAGCCGATACTTGGACGCCAGATTCACAAAAAAAAAAACACCCATTACATCAAAAAAATTTCTGACATTGAGCACTCTGTATTTTAATATGGGAATCGATTCCGTCTTTTATCCTGATTATAAATATATATCACAATTGAAAGGTTATTGAATGAAATCGAGAATGAAATACATGTGGGGAGGTTCGCTAAAGTTTCAAAAAATATCTCGAGAAATACTTAGGACCGAAACTTTTTTTTCAAAAGTTCAAGTACGTTTATGCAAGGTCAAGTTAGGTAAAAGTAAAAATTCATCTTGCTTCAAGAAAGTTGCATGTCGAATCAACCTTTCTATTTTCAAAAAAAAGGAACCAAAAATGATTTCTTGTAAAGTTGAAAAAGTGAATTAGTCAAGGAATTAGTATATAGTATGTTCACCTGTATCGTGATTCTACTGATTCTAGTCGGCTGTGAGATTTTGTTTCCAAGTCTCCAAATGTGAAATATAGAAAACTTTCCAAAACTTTGCAGTTGGCTGCTCTGGCCAGACCAGTTTTGGAACACATTTTTTGCGTATTTCCTCTGCAGATAGCCGGAGCATTTTTGCGGGACGTGATGTCTGACGCTTTTTTCCATTTGGCTTGAGCTTATTGAAGTTGCCTTACAGTAAACAAATGGGACACATGTGCTACGAGTGTTTTTTAGCGCATTTTCCATCTTGATAAAAATCGCTATTGCAACCGCTTTGTCCGTCCGTCCGTCCGCCCGTCCGTTCCTCGAACTCCTCCCAAACTAGACGACCTAGCTTTCTAATTTTTTCGCTGTTACGTAGCTGCCACTCCCAAAGGAGGGCTAGGCTATATTGGATGTCCATATTGCGCCGCCAATAGAGAAAACCGCCCCCGATAAACTTGAAATAACATAATATTGCACTTTCTACCAGATCTGATGCTCTAGTGCTCTCATTTTTTGAATAATACATAGTTGCCACTTATAAACGTAAGCCAAGAAACATTCCGTCTTCAATATGCGCCGCCGACATGAAAAAACTGCTAAAAACCGCCCCCAATCACTTTAAAATGAGAAACATAAACTTGAAGACATAGCGATCTGATTCTTTCGGTATATAAATAGCTGACTAAAAATGGGAGAGGATAGGCTACTTTTGGTTAGTCGCCGCCCCCAGATTCCGCCCCCAAACGATAAAAAGTGCAACTTTCACAAATGTTACTGATTGAGATGTTCCCTTGAACATTTAGGAACTGCCAACTCAAATTGTGCAACATTTGCTCAGCCGAACGCGCCGCTCCCCTACGCCGCCCCCAAAGTAAGAGATAATTGAAAAACATGAACCCGAAGACATAGCGATATAAGTTTTTCGCTATATAGATAGCTGACTGAAAATGTAAAAGGATAGGCTACTTTTGATATGGCGCCGCCTCCAGCTTCCGCCCCCAAAAGAAAAAAAATGAAACTTTCAACAATTTTCACTGATTTAGCTGATAATGTTACCTCGAACATTCAGAAACTCTTGACTCAAGCTGTGCAAGAATTTCTTTGTCAAACTCTGCCGCTCCCACACGCCGCCCCCAAAGTGAGAGATGAATGTAAAACATGAACCTGAAGACATAGCGAACTAATTCTTTCACTATTTTGATAGCTGACTGAAATTGGAAAAAGATGGGCCACTTTTAATTAGCCGCCGCCTCCAGCTGCCGCCTCCAAACAAAAAAAAATGCAACTTTCACAATTTTCACTGATTGTCATATTTCCCTTACATTTAGAAACCCCCAACTCAAACTGTGCAACAGTTACTTTGCCGAATGCTGCCGCCCCCACACGCTGCCATCAAAGTGAGAGATGAATGAAAAACATAAACCCGAAAACATAATGATCTAATTATTTCGCTATATGGATAGCCAACTAAGAATGGGAAAGAATAGGCTACTTTTGATATGGCGCCGCCACCAACTTCCACCCCCAAAAGAAAAAAGTGCAACTTTCAATAATTTCCACTGATTTACATATTAATGTCACCTCAAACATTCAGAAACTCTTAACTCAAACTGTGGAAGAATTTCTTCGCCAAACTCTGCCGCTCCCACACGCCGCCCCCAAAGTAAGAAATAAATGTAAAACTTAACCCTGAAAACATAGCGATCTAATTGTTCCGCTTTATAGATAGCTGACTAAAAATGGGAAGAGATAGGCCACTTTTGATTAGTCGCCGCCTCCAGCTCCCGCCCCCAAACAAAAAAAAAATGCAATTTCCACAATTTTCACTGATTGTCATATTTCCTTAAACATTTAGAAACTCCTAACTCAAACTGTGCAACAGTTACTTTGCCGAATGCTGCCACCCCCACACGCTGCCCTCAAAGTAAGAGATAAATGGAAAACATAAACCCGAAGACATAGCGATCTAATTCATTCGCTATATGGATAGCCGACTAATAATGGGAAAGAATAGACTACTGTTGATTAGTCGCCGCCCCCAGCTCCCGCCCCCAAACAAAAAAACATTGATGAGTGAAAGAATTTTCATTCAAATCTATTTCATTGGCAAGTACCCCATTCTGATAACAAAATATCACAATGAGTTTAGAATGAAGAAAGTGGGCAAGGAATGGTGTTTCTCCTTCAACCAAATTTCTTTACGTTCACAATATGCCTCTTTGAGAAAATGCGCTACTGAGACTCACGCACGTGAAGGCATACTCACTTGTTTTTATACTAGGGGTGCATAAATCTTTTTCGATGTTTTCCATTTAAGATGGTCATTTTATACCGACCGGTTTTTTTGAAGAGGTCCCCGGAGGTCCTCGGAGGTCCTCCAGAGGTCCTCGGAGGTCCCCGGAGGTCCCCAGAGGTCCTTCAGAGTTCCTCAGGAGGTCCCGTGACTTGTACAAAAGAGGTCCCCAGCGGTTCACCCCTCGGATGTCCAGCTTTTTTTCCGTGCCTATTTTGTACCAGTACAAAACCTTTGTTTCTAGATGGACCGGATGTGGAACAATGGGCGGATCTAACTTCGGATTCGGACGAGGATTCGGACGAGGATTCAGACGAGGATTCGGACGAGGATTTGGAAGAAAATCCGTCGCTAATCACACAAACGGAAGATGTTACAGAAACGGCGGAAACTGCACAAACGGAAGATATTACACAAATGCCGGAAATGACACAAACGGCGGAAATCACACAAACGCCGGAAATCACACCAACAACGCCGGAAATTACACCAACGGCAGAAATCAGAACAACACCAAGAGATAGCAAAAATACAAGTGATAATAGGATTAGGATTATTTCGTTCATATTTCGCTATCTTTTGAGATTTTTTTGGACTCCTATACTAGGATCGGTGTTCGTTCCAGAACTGTTTATGATTTTCGTCCGATATTTACTAAGGAAACGCAACAATTTCAAGTTTTGTATGATAGTAATGACCCCAGTATAAATTTAATTTGTAATAGTAATGACTCGTTAACTATAGCTCGTCCCTCAGGATTTTCTGGCCATATTACCTCTAGCGAGATTAGCACTTGTCCCAAGGTCCGGAGTTTCGAATGTTGTGTCAAAAGGGTTGTTAAGTATGTCTGTAGCCAGATTTAGGTCAGTAGAATATACACCGTCGAAAATGCGGATTCTACGTGTATATTCTACTGTGGAATATGTCACTAGATTTCCAGTTTTTGTTACATATTCTACACGTAGAAAGTTATTTTGCAGGTAAACACATTTAATTCGATAAAACAAAGCTCTCCGACTACCACTGCACCAGGCAATCAGACCAAAACTGCACAGGCATTTGTGTCGTCCCTATTTGGGGCTCATCAGTGCGTAGGCATCCAGTCGTATCATCTTGTGCTGTGGCATTCAGAGGAATCTTTGTGATGTACACATAGTGGGACTCCCAATAGTCCTCGTAGGACTGAATGCCTCCGTACTAATGAGCCCCCAACAGGGTCGAAACACGTGTCTGTACAGTTCTGGTCTCATTTTCTGGTGTTGTGGTAGTCGGAAACCTTTGTTTTATTGAAATTGCGATGGGTCCGCTATGTAGTATATTGGGAATAGAATATCTGCTGGAATTAATTCAAACAAAAACGATTTTTTCACCATGGCTAGCTCTCAGTTCCCTCTTCAACATATCAAAAGTCCTCAACTCTGGGACTGCTACAAATTAGTATACAGGGTGAAAGTTTATTATTTTTCCTCACTTCCTTTCTTTCTTGGAAAACTGATGACTAAAAAAAACGGTTTTAGGCTAGTTTGGTAGGCCATAGTCTTCCAATAAACATATAGAAAATATACCACCCAGCCACTGCTGTGTATCAAGTTACAGGGTGAAAACTATTTTTCATCTCTGATTTTTTTTCTTAGTGGAACTGATCTAGATTGAAGCCGGTTTCAGTTTTGCAAGCTTATAATGTCATACTGATTATATGAAAAAAATACATCTCTGCAACTGCCACTTTTCAATTTACAGGGTGAGAAGTCATTTTCACGTTTCAATTTTTTTCTTGGTGAAATTGGGTCACACAACAATTGCGACTGATTTCTCTGTAAACTTGAAGTTTCTAGTCAAACATATCAAAATAATACATTCCTGCTACAGCTAGTTTTTTTTTATAAATTTAAATGTTTGGGTATATTTGGGTACATTGCATCGAAAATTCAAAAAATCTTGGAACGCAATCAAACATTTAAATTTGTAAATAAAAACTAGCCTAAAACCGTAATTTTTGGTCATCAGTTTTTCAATAAAGAAAGAAAGTAGGGAAAAATAATGAACTTTCACCCTGTATACTGATTTGTAGCAGTCCCAGAGTTGAGGACTTTTGATATGTGGAAGAAGGGACTGTAAGCTTGCATTGGTGAAAAAATCGTTTTTGTTTGAATTAATTCCAGCAAAGCACCTATTTTTTTCTATTTCCAATATACTAATGGCCCTAAGAGGCGCAATAATTTGCGTGTTTTGTGTTTTCTAACATTTACCTACCTACTTAACTTAGAATGACTTCAAGAATATGAGTAAATCATGGGGTATTGGTGAAAATAAAATTCAACTGCATGAAATAATTATTCCTTGAAGTACATTAAAAAGTATATCTTCTGATGAAGTTCTCCATAATATAACTATGTGAAGTCTTTGTAAATTATTGTAGAAAGTTAAAAATGTCTCTTCACTTGTATAATATTTTTTATTTTGCTCTACGCGTTTCGAGACTCTTATTTATTGTCTCATTCTCAAGAGCAAGTAAATGGTGAATAGATATAAAATGTAAAAACTCATGACTTTTTACATTTTATATCTATTCACCATTTACTTGCTCTTGAGAATGAGACAATAAATGAGAGTCTCGAAACGCGTAGAGCAAAATAAAAAATATTATACAAGTGAAGAGACATTTTTAACTTTCTACAATAATTTACAATAAAAAGTAACTAAGAAATAAAAAATGCTCAACATTCATCGGAAGGAACATCCTTGAGCTTCAGAGTGTGTTACCCATAAGAGTTTCTCACATCTTCACGATCCAACTGTAACTTCAACTTCAAATCTTCAACTTAATGTACTTGATTGAAAGCTAATATCAGGTGAATTAGAGTTTTTCACGTAATATACATATTCTACATTTTCTACATATTCTGCGTGGCTATTTCCGGCGATGTAGAAAAATAATTTTCTACGTGTAATGACCCAACCCTGTCTGTAGCTATACCACAAATGCTCTTAATGAGTCCAGAGTCCATAGTTCAGCTCCCAAGAACAAATCGCTAGTGCTTTTTTCTGAGAGTCCCGCCGAATCCAAAGGAACGATGCAGTTAGTCAAGCAAAAATGTATTTTTTTTACAACAATATTTTGAAAACATTGTCAGGCACGAGTGCTGTTTTGCGAAATGGAATTACAGCTGGAAATGCTGCAATATTGCATGTGATAATACGGTTAAAAAATAATTGTAAGTATTAATAAAAAAATAAACGTCTAAAATAAAATGTATTTCCATAGACAAGTCTTTGTAGCCTGGTTGAGCCATTTCATATTTCGGTAAGTAAATCGCTCCATTTATATTCGAATTTGAATAGAGAGAAGTGAATGCTGAACAATGAACATAATTAAGTATTCGCAATGCTTTCGTCCGATTTAGGGCCAGTTATTTCATCTAGGGTTAACTCGTCTCGGTCAACTCTTACCTTGATTCTTTTGTCATGGATTTGATGTTTTGTTTCAACATTTTCACTTCTTATCGAATTCTTCAAAAAATGAGAAGTTGAGTAATCGCGAAAAAAAAAAATTATTCGTTTTTCGAATTCTCCAGATGCTTGAACGTCAAGATCTGGCGAGAAAAAAATCGTCGTCATGTCTGCCGCAGGACTTCTTATCGCAGCATCCTAGCTGAAACGTATTTGAAGACTATACAGGGTGTTTCAGGGATAATAGCACAAAATTCAACTGTGGGTAGATCTCGTCAAAATATGACGAGAACCTATATGCCATTTTGCAAAGTTTGGCATGATGACAAAGATACATCCCTCCAAAGTTCACTTTTCTTGAATTTAAAAAATTTGTTACTCAAGAACGTTCCGACCTCGGTTTCGACAAATTTAGCTTTAATTTAGCATAAGCTGGGTTATTATAATCATCTATCAACCTGCCAAATTTGGGGAAAATCCAATCAGTGGCGTAAAGTGAGAAGGGGTCACCTTAAGTTAATTTTTCTTCGGAGGCTTCTAAATTATTGACCCTCATAGCTCCTACACCACTGATTAGATTCTTTCCAAATTTGGCAGGTTGATAGACAATTATGACAAACCAGCTTTTGCTGAATTGAAGCTAAAATTGTCGAAACGTTCCTGAGTTACAAATTTTTGACATCCGAAAAAAGTGAACTTTGGAGGGCTGTTTCTTCGTCGTTAGGCCGAACTTTGCAAAATGGTACACATATAGGTTTTCGTCCTATTTTGACGAGATCTATCAACAGTTGAATTTCTGCTATAGTCCCTGAAACACTCTGTATAGTATTCAGGAACCTATGGAAATTCTTTTTCAAAGTTGGGTATCCCTAAACTGGAAGGCAAATACCGTGGAAATAATGATTTCAACAATTCTATCTATGGAATTCACCTCGAAATTTACCTTCCAGATAAAGTTATCTAGAGATCGAAATACCGCTCTTAAAGAGAAAGATTGAGAATAATTTGGAGAAAATTGAGAATTGTGTTTTGGAAAATTTGAATTTTCCTGGAAAAATCTTAGATCTTTTTTCAAACCATCTTATTGTAAGAATCGTCAATCAAGACTTCACTTCAAGCTCCATCATTCAAGTCCGCTCTCAAAGACCCAGGCCGGTTTCACATTTTCAACCGGAAAATTCCCGGGAAATTGAATAAAAATTTTGGAAAGTGTTCAAGAACCAGTAACTTCTTGTTTAAAAAAAACAATGGTGAAAATCGGTTCAGGGGATGAAAGGTTGGAAAGTATGCAGTTTTCCAGAGAGGAAAACTCGACAACGGTTGGTCCGATTTTGAAAAATTTTCCTCAAAAAATTAGCTCAGTCTCTCCTCCAACTTTCATGCCTGTCTGCACCTGAAATAAATATTCCGTGGGGCCCGTCGCATGTCGAAGTTTGCACTGCGTTTTTTCAACTCCATACGGAATGTGCAAATTTCATTTTGAAAAAAATACCCTCAGGAAACTGGAACCGTTTCTATTTTGAAAATAGGTCTACACGACGGTTAATCCAATCTGTTTTCGATATTAGTAGGCATTTTTCGAAAAAAATCGATCCCCGAGCAGGAATGATTTTTTGAGTGGAGTACTGCATCAAAAGCGTGTCATCCTGGCCGTATCACGGGCGAAAGGCACTCTCAGGTGGCAGCGCGGCCGGGGGTGGCTGGTGGACGGACAATTATTTTTGTCCAGTTTTGGCGGCCGTGATTGCCTGATGTCAACAAAATTTGCACCAAGCGTTCCACCCGTCAGATACTACCCACATTCCAAATTTCATCAAAATCTATCAAAGCCTCGATCAAAGCATTCCAAAGATGTGAGATGTGACAATAAAACAGACATTTCTATTCAATTATGTTGTGGTACCTACACCTGATTGACGTTTCGTGGCCAAAAGCTTATTCTCACGTCTGGCTACTATTCGACGCATGTTCATGAAGTTGTATCGCAATCGCTCCTAAAACCTGGAAAAAAGCGAGGAACAAGCTTATTTTTACTAGTTTTCCGGAAAAAAATTGTTTTTCTTCCAAGTTGAATGCCTGATTTTTATCGGAGCTGCCCATGGTCCGTCAAGTCCCTGGCGGGTACTCTTGCTGCAAACCAAATTTGATCGAAATCTGTTCGGTACTTTTCGAGTTATCGAGCGTCAAAGTTTTTTCTTTGACAGCTTGTAACATTTGACAAACAACAGATATGTCATAACTGTCACATGTTCTGAATAGTCTCTCAAGGGCTTCAAAATGAGCTGTCAAAAATGGAAATTCTTACATCAAAATCTTCTGTCACTTTTTGACAGTGCTATTTCCCTTTGGCAGATCACAGTGAAAAGCTTATTTTCTTTTCACCTCCGCCGACCATACACGCATATCAAATTTGGCTGAAATCGGTTCGACGGTTTGGAAATGAATCGAGGGACAAAAAAACCTGACATACACACTAACACACATACTGACAGACCGACACGAAAGAAAAAAAAAATTCGACAGATCTCGGCGTTTTAGCATAACTACAGGGAGTTCAAAAAACGAATGAAATTTTTTCAATTTTTGTTATGATTTCCGAAGAAATCATAAACCTTCTCATTTTACGAAGAATTCGATGAGAAGTAGGAATATTTCATTCCGTGTCGGCCTGTCTGTGCTTAGTTAGTGTGTTCTGTGTTCGTGTGTATGTCAGGTCTTTTTTGTCCCTCAATTCATTTCCAAACCGTTAGGCCGATTCTAGCCAAATCTGGTATGCGCGTATGCAAGGCGGGAGGGAGAAGAAAATGAGCTTTCACCGTGATCTGTCAAAGGGAAATGTCACTAGTCACTGGTCACTAGCCACTGTCGAAAAGTGACAGAAGATATTGATATGAGATTTTTTTTGACAGTTTATTTCTGAAGCCCTTGAGAGACTACCTGTGACAGTTATGACATATCTGTCCTCTGTCAAAGGTTTTAAGCTGTCAAAGAAAAATCTTTGAAGCTCGATAACTCAAGAAGTACCGAACAGATTTCGACGGGTGGGTGACCTTGCCCCCCCCCCCCACTCAACCGATTTCCCCCGAACACATGTCAATCTATTGCACCACTATTGCACCTCATTGCACAAAAAAAATCTATTGCACCCCCTCCCCCGAGAGACTAAAAGGATTCAAAACTTTCGGGTGAAATAGAAACTCAGCCCCCCCCCCACTCAACCGATTTTTCTCAAATATATGCCAATCGATTCATTTCGCATTGCACTTTATTGCACCACTAATATTTTTTATTGCACCACTTTTCTTCGACCGCAAAAAAAAAATAGTTTTCGACTCAGCCCCCCCCCCCACTTAACCGATTTTCCACAAACACATGTCAATCTATTGCACCACTATTGCACCTCATTGCACCACAAAAAAATTCTATTGCACCCCCTCCCCCGAGAGATTGAGAGGATCCAAAACTTTCGGGTGAAATAGAAACTCAGCCCCCCTCACTCAACCGATTTTCCACAAACACATGTCAATCTATTGCACCACTATTGCACCTCATTGCACCACAAAATTTTTTTATTGCACCCCCTTCCCCGAGAGATTAAGAGGATCCAAAACTTTCGGGTGGAATAGAAACTCACCCCCCCCCCCACGTAACCGATTTTACTCAAATATATGCCAATCGATGTATTTTGCATTGCACCTCATTGCACCACCAGTATTTCTTATTGCACCACTTTTCTTCGACCGCAAAAAAAAATAGTTTTCGACTCAGCCTTCTCCCCCCCCCATTTAACCGATTTCCCCCAAACACATGTCAATCTATTGCACCACTATTGCACCTCATTGCACCACAAAAAAATTCTATCGCACCCCCTCCCCCGAGAGATTGAGAGGATCCAAAACTTTCGGGTGAAATAGAAACTCAGCCCCCCTCACTCAACCGATTTTCCACAAACACATGTCAATCTATTGCACCACTATTGCACCTCATTGCACCACAAAAAATTTTTATTGCACCCCCTTCCCCGAGAGATTAAGAGGATCCAAAACTTTCGGGTGGAATAGAAACTCAACCCCCCCCCCCACGTAACCGATTTTACTCAAATATATGCCAATCGATTTATTTTGCATTGCACCTCATTGCACCACCAGTATTTCTTATTGCACCACTTTTCTTCGACCGCAAAAAAAAATAGTTTTCGACTCAGCCTTCTCCCCCCCCATTTAACCGATTTCCCCCAAACACATGTCAATCTATTGCACCACTATTGCACCTCATTGCACAACAAAAAATTTCTATTGCACCCCCTCCCCCGAGAGACTAAGAGGATCCAAAACTTTCGGGTGAAATAGAAACTCAGCTCCCCCACTCAACCGATTTTCCTCAAATATATGCCAATCGATTCATTTCGCATTGCATCTTATTGCACCAATATTTTTTATTGCACCACTTTTCTTCGACCGCAAAAAAAAATAGTTTTCGGCTCAGCCCCCCCCCCCCTCAACCGATTTCCCCCAACACATGTCAATCTATTGCACCACTATTGCACCTCATTGCACAACAAAAAAATTTTATTGCACCCCCTCCCCCGAAAGACTAAGAGGATCCAAATCTTTCGGGTGAAATAGAAACTCAGCCCCCCCCACTCAACCGATTTTCCTCAAATATATGCCAATCGATTCATTTCGCATTGCATCTTATTGCACCACCAATATTTTCTATTGCACCACTTTTCTTCGACCGCAAAAAAAAAATAGTTGTCGACTCAGCCCCCTCACTCAACCGATTTCCCCCAAACACATGTCAATCTATTGCACCACTATTGCACCTCATTGCACCACAAAAAATTTTTATTGCACCCCCTCCCCCGAGAGATTAGGAGGATCCAAAACTTTCGGGTGAAATAGAAACTCAACCCCCCCCCCCACTCAACCGATTTCCCTCAAATATATGCCAATCGATTCATTTCGCATTGCACCTCATTGCACCACCAATATTTTTTATTGCACCACTTTTCTTCGGCCGCAAAAAAAAATTGTTTTTGACTCAGCCCCCCCACTCAACCAATTCTCCACAAACACATGTCAGTCTATTGCATCACTATTGCACCTCATTGCACAACAAAAAATTTCTATTGCACCCCCTCCCCCGAGAGACTAAGAGGATCCAAAACTTTCGGGTGAAATAGAAACTCAGAGATTTTGCATGGGCGTACTTTATACCAAAACAAGCGATTTGACCCGCAGCACTCCATATTTTGTCCCTTAGGGGGCCCATGGGGGCCCTCCAAATTTTCAAGATGCAAGAACTTTCACAAAACGATCATTGAGTATCGTCATGTGTGCCATAAATGAAGCTTACGGGTCTATTGAAATTTTTATCATCAACTGTCGTCGTGTCAGTTCCATTTCTCACACTTGAAAAAAAAATTCTTTGGCAGATGTAAGAAAAAACTGTTTTTATTTTTTCTTATATGCCAAGAAAGGATAATATCATATGTTTTGCTGCGTTCCCAACTAAGTCGCATTCCGTAAGCCTAACTCAAGAAATTTTTCTTGAAGTTGTATTTTCCAAACAAGTGGTGACGTTTTCGGTACACCTTTTCCAAGAACATTTCTTTCTATGTTCCCACTGGATATCACCTTTTAAGAAATATATCTTTTCTTATTCATTGTACCTGAACCTACTTATGTGTTGTTGCGCCATAAGCTTCTTACAACTCGCCATTCATGCTCAACTTGATAAAAACAGGTCAAAATGTCTTGAAAGGATTCTAACGACTTTTTTCCTAGAGAACGTTGGCCATGCCTCTTCGATGGATTCATCATCCTGAAATAACAAGGCCCAGTGGGTGACGGAAAGACACCGGAACCAATTATTAACCAAGAAAGAACTATAGCAGGTACACCATCCGTTTGTTTAGTGCCATGTCTAGCTTTGTATTGAAAAATATGAATTCAATGCCTTCATGCTCTGCCACCAGGACCTTTTTTCAAAAATCAACTCCACTCTATAACAGGTTGGTTTTTTTTTTACGGTATATGGCAAAACATTCAGCCATGGGTGGATTCGTCAAAATATAAAGGAAACTCATGTAGCAAAACGTTTTGTGAAATTTGGCCATTATGGCGGAGATAGGTACAGCCATTTAAAGTCCACCTTTTTGATTGAAAAAAAATTGTCCGCTGGTTTGTCAAAATGATCAACTTCAAACAATTTGGCACATGGATGGCCGATCAGCTGTTGCTGAATTCAAGTTCAAGCTAATTTTGTCGAAACGTTCTCGACTTTCAAATTTTTAAAAACCAAAAATATGGTCTTTGGTCTTTTTCTTTCATGCGTCATTGCATTTGAACAAACTCTGCAAAAAGGTGTATCAGATTTTGTCATTTAATATTCTGACGAGATCTAGGTGCTCACAGTTGGAGCTTTTGCTACCATCGAAGGAACACCTGTAGAAAAGGCGGGTATAGAGGAATACAGGTAAGCACAAGCTCGCAGTGAAATTGAATGGAAAATGGAATACTTCAGTACGTTTACGAGTCTTGCACAAATAAGTCGCAAGTTGAAAGCTTGGAGAAAGCTTCTATTTCGATTTTTTTTTCATCAAACAAAGATGGACCAAAGTAAGTACTTCAATTTATATTTAAAAGTGTGGAGTATTGCTACACAATAACACTTGCATTGAGATGGGAAAGTGAAAACACGTTTTGTTATTCGGTCAATTTATTATAGTGCGTTCACCTTAATTATAATCCGAGTTGCCCGTTCAATTTTTTTTCGTCAGCATTGTAGGCTTGACTTTCACCCAATGTAGAACTTTTTTACCAGTAGCGTCTTGCAGTGACAGAATCATGATCTAGACATTTGTTTGATTAGAAAACGTCCCTTGGCATAGTTCCGTACGAGGTTCCGTAGCGGCATTCGATGCTTGAAAAAAAAGTGGTTGTCTTTTAGTTGGCCCCTTTGAAATCTCGGCTCCCCGGCGGTTAATCGATTAGTGCAGCAGGTCAAATTGTTCATTTTGGTTCAAGGAATAACTGTGCCAAATCTGTTGCTTTTAACACAATTTGCAGTATAATCCTGAATTTTGTCGCGAACCACCAGCACTAATGACAGCAAACTTGTTCCTGTCGAGAGGCAAATCCAAAGTAACTACAGATTCAACTTTCTATCACAACAAGTCAAATACAAATTTCTCTCAGATAACTAGAATCTCGCACTTCAGGTGAACGTACTTTATTTCATTTGTATTCTATATAAAAATCTCGAAAAAAATTTATCCTCAAATCTATCTTATGTCTTATGTCTTATGTCTATCTTATGTATCTTGTTTAGCTGATACATACAGCTCAAAAAACAACACGTATTTTCGGCTAGTTGGAGTTGATTTGTTAAAACTCAATATTCAGTTGATTCCCTCTTGATTATTTGATTATTTCCAGTCTCGCCGAACGGGGAAAGAGATGAGTCCCGGGACGAGGACAGACAGCCAGGTCCAATTTTACCTGAAGAAGAGATCGCTTCCAACACAGCAACACGGGAGGAGTTGATCGAGGAGTTGATGGACAACTCAGATTCATTGTTCTTTTTTTTGTTAGACCTCACAGGTCACCTTATTTTGCTGTATTCAGTTGTTTCTGTTTACTTCCAGGTGTTGAATTGATTAGTTTTTATTTGTTTTTATCTGCTATCATTTGTTTTGTAAATAGGTATGTGTATTATTTTTTGAGGAATAATACAGCACGATCTAATTGACATGAAGCTGTCGTTGACTGCACACATAATCCATACCTGCTAGGAAATAAGAATATATAACATTGAACAGGGTGTTTCACGGGAAACGAGCCACCCTGAATAAATTTTTGCTTGGTGAAATTCAGAAAGTTTCCCGAGACCCGTCGATTTTTGTTTCGAGGAGGACATCTAGAGCGTACTATGGCAAATTCCAGCTCCACCTACTCCAACTTCGAAATTTCAAATGACACCACCTACCTTGCGATAGGTACGTCAAATTGAAGAGAATCAAATTCTATTCCTGGAAAAAATATTAAAAGGACCGTTGGGCCAGTCAAATGGGAGTGTTTTTTACGGATGCTGGGTTTGGGCGCCTCTGGCCGTGCTTGGATCTGCAGACTTTAGTCAAGTATAAAGGAGAAATTCTCGATCAATATGAACAACGATTGCGCCACATTGATCTAAACAGGTGTCAGTCCTCCACTTTTTCCTCCTTGTACAGATTTTTTAGCTTTGACATTGACAGCGGATCCTACCTGCAGTTGAGGTTGCCTATTGCCAAGTTGAAAATAGTAGCCCAACTGAAATTAGGCAGTGATCGCTACCTGAAATTCACGTGGAAGGGTTCATGTTACCGAATTATAACTGAGGAGCTTTGTACTATATGTAATTTGCACAGACAGGAGACGTTGGAGCATATACTTTTCGAGTGTCCAATTTATAAGCCTATAAGATTTCACTACATACATGACCTCATCAATCTGAGAGATGTCTTGCATTTTATTGAGGTAAATAATACTTCTGTTATTGTTAGAATTGTCAATTTCATTGTGGGAGCTCTCAGGCTGAGGGCGTTCAGCAGGAACGAGTACTGACTTGTGTGTTAATTTATCTTACCCTGTTTTTTTTTTCTTGTTCATGGTGTAACACCGAAGGAACAATAAATATATTGAATTGAATTGAATTGAATTGACCCCGCACGTTTTATATGAAAAAGTGGTTTCGGTGAATTTGGCTGAATTTTTTATATGTTGTAGATCTTGATTCAAGAAATATATTCCTGAAAAATTGGACCCCTCCTATGAACAGTTTTTCCCCTACGCCCCTAATAAGGCCAAAATTAGGAATAGTCTCAAATTTTTTGAAATTCATGAAACTGGTCCAAATCGAACTCGTGATCATGGGAAAAATAATTTAAAAAATCCAAGTTATGAATTGGGGTAGTTATCAAGGGGGTTGGGGGTCGAAATTGGGAAAATAAATTAAAATTCCGAATTTTTTATTCTTATAAAATCTGAACAGAATAATAATGGAGAAATAATTTTGGAAATCCTAAAACAATCAATTGGGTGTTATTCTAAAGAGGGCTGGGGGTCAAAATCAAGGGAACGGAGTGACATTCCGAAACTTGCGATTCCCATAATTAGAAAAAATCAGAAAATAATTCAAAAAAATCTAAACCAATGAGTTCTGGTGTCATTGAGGAAGTAGAGGGTCGAAATCAGGACAACAATGAAATTCTGGACCTTACAGTTCATCTAAAAATTGATCTGGGTGAATGACAAAATGATAATAAAACCAATCTGCATAAGGATTGAGTTCTTCATTTCTCGACGATCCCTTTTCCCACCTACCATAATATCTGCCTACAACCATGTCCTAGTGCAAATAAGAATTTGTCTCAAGCATTTTAAAATTCATGAAACTGGCTCACATTAAGTTGAAGAATAAAAAATATAAGTTGTGAATTGGAGTAATTATCGAGGGGGCGGAGGTCGAAATCGAGTAAAGGAATTGGCATTCCAGGAATAGGGTAATGGAGAAATAATATAAAAAAATCTGAATCAATAAATTGAGATGGTTACCTACTGAGGGGACAGTGGTCAAAATCTAGAAAAAGGAAGAAATTCCGAAACTTTAAATTCATAATGTAGGGGTAGGGTCCTTCAGTGAGAGTGATAGAACTTTAAATTGAAATTAAACAAATTAATAAAGAACAGTATTTGACATTATGTGTGGAAAATAACATCTAGTAAATGGCCTCCTCGACTTTGTCTAACGGCGGGCAGACGGGAAGTCCAATTTGTAATGACTTTCTGGCAGATAACGGGCTCTATTTCAGTAATAACACGCACAATATTGTCCCTCAGGGCTTCAATGGTTCTAGGCTTGTTCTTGTATACCAGGGACTTCACATAACCCCACAGAAAAAAGTCCAGGGATGTAATATCGCAAGATCTCGCTGGCCAATTGAAATCGCAATTCCGCGAAATTGTTCTTCCTTGGAAGTTTCTGGCCAACAAGTCCCAAGGTTTCTCCTGCTGTGTGGCACGTAGCCCCGTCTTGTTGAAAGAAGATGATTTTGTAAGATATACTGAGTATTTATGTCAAAAAATGACAGTAAAATCTTATCAAAGTTCTATCACTCTTATTGAAAGACCCTTTAGAACTGAAAATTCAGATTTGAAAAATTGAGCCTTACTTCCAATATCGATCTATTTTTGGAATCTCATTGAATCAACCAATGACCAAAAGCAGGATTTATGTTTATTTAAAAAAAGATAGTCTAGTCAATTTTTTTTTGACACAAGCTATATGATGGACAGCACACAGAACCGTGGAGAGCTTCTCGAGAACTGTAATTAATAATGCTGTTGCAAGTAGTCTTGATTCCACCCCCCTCCCCCCGGCCCTCATTGTGGTTGTGGGTAGGTATCACAATGATTGTACCCAGAGCTTGATACCCAGGTACCTGGGTAAGGGGTGAGGATGATCGAGAAACGATGAACTCAGTCCTTATTCACATTGGTTGTATTATCATTGTGTCATTCGCCTAGATCTTCCTAGATAAACTGGAAGTTCCAGAACTCCACTGTTTTCTCAATTTCGACCCTCTACCTTCTTAATAACACCCGAATTCATTGGTTTAGATTTTTTTGAGCAATTTCCCCATTGCTTGTAAAATCATATATTATGGGAACCGCAAATTCCAGAATTTCACTGCGTTTTCTTGATTTCGACCCCCAGCCTCTTTTAGAATAGCCCCCAATTGATTGATTTAAATTTTTCATAAATATTTCTCGATTATTATTCTGTTTAGATTTTATAAGAATAAAAAAAATTCGGAATTTTGATTTATTTCCTCAATTTCGATCCCCAACCCCTTTGATAACTACTCCAATTCACAACTTGTATTTTTTTAATTATTTTTCCCATGATCACGAGTTCGATTTAAACCAGTTTCATGAATTTCAAAAATTTTGAGACTATTCCTAATTTTGGCCTTATTAGGGGTGTAGGGGAAAAACTGTTCATAGGAGGGGTCCAATTTTTCAGAAATATATTTCTTGAATCAAGATCTAAAACATATGAAAAATTTAGCCAAATTCACCGAAACCACTTTTTCATAGAAAACGTGCGGGGTCCTTTCTATCCCCACATCCTCTTTTTCCCAGAATTCTCTTGAATGTTCAATTTAATCAGAGGATCAGAGCTGGGTAGTCTTTGAACTTCTGAATACTTCTTAAATAATAAATACTCAAATGTATTTGAATACTAAGTATTTAAATACTTTTTCTGCTGTAGGAAAAATATTCATTTTTCAAATACTCTCAAAAAGTATTTAGTATTTATTATTTATGAAAAGTATTTACAAATACTTAGCCAAATATTTTTACGTTATTTAAATACTTTCCAAAGTATTCAAATACTTCTGTAAGTATTTAGTATTTAATATCTGGAAAAGTATTTGTAAACACTTTTACGTTATTTGAATATCTTTTTTCCGGAGGAATCCGGCAAAAAGAAGTTCAACGGGGCTTTAGATCGGGACTTCCTGTAGACCAAAACTGATGTCTCCCAGTTTGGGAATCACCTTTCCGGGAAACATCCTTTGAGCTACGTCCCGATCCAACCCCAGTAGACTCCATCTTGTGGGTTGACCTTGAAGAAAAAATATTCGCCACAGCACCTACTGCACTGCATGATTTGAAAAGCAAAAAGCACTATTCGGGTATTCCCATGTTTTAAGATTAAGATTGCTTCTGAAAAAATTCAATAAGATAATTTCTTGCCCCCTTACCGTTTTTTTTAAGCGGCGCGACATTTTGGACACCTGTAATACTTCATGGTTATAATCACCAAAGCTCAGTGTTTGTTATAATGTCTTTTTGACAAGCCAAAACACTTTTTTCAAAGTAAGTTCCTCTGAAAATTAGTGTTTGTATTTGATTCTAATTTATAATTTATAATTGAGACCACCTGATGATAAGCAAATAGCTTGAAATATGGATTGGAGTTTAAAAAAAAAGGTAGTATGTCTTCTAGAAATTTCTTAGGTGATTCAAATACTTTCAAGATATTTAAATACTTTTAGTTTACCGGATACTTGTGGAGTATTTAAACACTAGATGTATTTAAATGAAGAAAGTACTTAAATACTTTCAAGGTATTCAAATACTTTCGATTAACCAAATACTTTTGGAGTATTTGAATACTTTGAAGGTATCTGAATGAAAAAAGTATTTAAATAAAGATACTATTCATTATTTAAATACTTGCACTTGAAATAAAGTATTTATTATTCAAATAATATTTTGCGACAAATAAAAAGTATTTAAATAATAAATACTTTCAAAAAGTATTTCACCCACTTCTAAATTTAATATTCTCGACCCCGAAATTCTCTTCAATTCAAACAGTTTCATTCTTAATAGCATCGAAGAGCCCTCGCAAGCTTGTCGTTCCCCAAAACCAGTCGTGTGACAATATACTATGTCTTACGGAACTCGTATAATAATATGTGTACTATTTCGACACCCAAAGTTTTCTTTTTGGGAAAGAAAAATTATTCAGAATTTTTTTGTCGAAAAGAAAAAAAAACTGTCAGGAGTTTTCAAGATCTCTTTCAATATTGACGTCACTCGTTCTTGATAAAAGAAATCGGTAAGAAAAATAAAATACAAATCTCAACGGTTTAGAAAGATACATCTTTTCTTCTTCAATATTAACATCAACGATGAATTTCGGTTACCAAATGGCGACACTGCCTGATCGTAGACCAATTTTCTACCTACAAACTCGCACCCTTGAATGAAACACCCTATAAAAACAACAATACCAATTTAATAGGGCTGATACCGTATCTGTGTAACTTATCACGTACTTGTATGGGATGACCCTTTTTTTTTCATTCCGCAGTAATAAAAAGTGTCGGAAACTAATGCCGGAAACATGTTACAGAATTGTTTACCATCCTGGAAGAGGCTTCAAAAGGTTACAAAGAGCTGGCGCCGCCGAGGGTCATTGTAGTCAGAATTCTTCATGGGAAACGTTTTGAATATGCATTTCTCTCAAATTTCAGTGGAGAACGTGAATAATAAAAAAGTCCCGCCATCAAAGAATACTTCCAGAAAAAAATTTACATAGTTTTTTTGTTAAACAAGATGCAATCAAAATTCCAGAACCGTTTCGAGATGTTGATGTAGGCTTTTTAAAAGTACAATCAGAAAAATCCATGTTTTTTTACGCTAGGGGCACGCTGTTAAAAATGGAACATTTTGACACTAGGTTAATTATTACCCTGTATGATAGTCCTATTCATGCTGTTTCTTTTCAACACGGTGATACATGACAATTGACAATCATCTCTTTCGGTGGCTATCGATCTGTAGCGTTAGAAATTTGTGGTCGCCTCTTCAAAATGAAGACATGTTTTTTAGAATTCATATTTTCCTGGCCCACCAACCACGAGGAAGGAAAGTATTGTGAACACGCTAAATTTTTTCTCGAGATGACTACGGACAAATTCATTCTGAGGTTACCTGAGACGATTGAGATCATTTCCAAATAAAAGTCGCGGAGAGCGTGCAGAAGGTGAAGAATACAATATCTGCCAATGAGATTCGCAGAAAAGTCCTCGGAAAAATCTGCTTGCGTGTTGTTCGGAATTTCATTTGACGCCTTGTTTGACGCTTTCTGAAATACAACTAGCATCTTCTGAATTGCACTTGAGAAATCGGAATTGAAAATAACACTTTCCTGACCTGACCTGATACTCTCTGAAATTCAATTGACTAATCTGGATTTCAAATAATGCTTTCTGAAATTCATCTAACAAATCTGAATCACAACTGACGCTTTCTGAAATTCAGTTGACTAAAGTGAATTACAAAACTGGAAAAGGTGAAGTTCTCAAGAATCGGGAGTTGATAGGGAAAAAAATCACTTTATTTGAGGATGACAAAATTTTGAGAAGAATTTCATGATGCATGGTTTATTTCCTACTTTCCCGTCCTCCACACCAACATGGAAAGGAAAGTATTGTAATCGTGCAAAAAAAGTTTCGAGATTTCGCCGGATATATCCACTTTGAGGTCCCCCAAGACGATTGAGACAATTTCCAGAATGATGTCTGTCTGTAGGTGGGTGGGTGTGTGTGTATGTGATCTTCCACGATAACTGCCGAAACGTTGATCCGATCGACTTGAAATTTGGTATGCAGACATGGTTTCACTCTGGAATGACCGGATTAGTTTTTGACTGTCGTATGTCAAACAGAAGTGTCACTATCAGAAAATGACGGAAGCTAAATTTCACGGAACTTGACTTGCAATATGTCATTTGAAAGCCCTTGAAAAACTATATTCAGAACAGTCAAAAGTATTTCCCTTACTAATATTTGTCAAATTATAAAGAATGCAAAAATCTGAAAACTTTGCCATATAATTATTTAAAATCTTCACGACCGATTTAAACCAAACTCGGCAGGAAGCAACATTACCAATGAATCAAACTAATGCTGGAGTTGGAGTTTCCCACCATTTTCCGGACAAGCGCTATAGATTTCAAAATAATTTCCTAGCCGATTTCAGCCGGGCCTGCCTGTTCCTCGACTTTTGGCCTATTTAATTTTCTCAGCAACCAAACCGGTACGTTTTTGTCACGAATCGTATCTTTGTCAAAGTGACAACATGGATGCTGTTCTCGGCAGGTTCTCGATGTTTTCTTTTGTATCTTCTTGCATCATTCAAGGCAACAGTGCGTCCCGATCCTTTGTGTCTTCAAGTGTTGTCTGGGGCTCCGTAAACCCCCTTGTATTTCCTATAGTCTTAGCAATTTCAGTATGCTCATTCTGTTGACGTATAGGTACGTGCAAGCTCTAATGTCTGCAGTTCTCTTGTATGATTCGGTACCAGGGCCCCATGTGTCTTCCTGCCGTTTGAGGCCCTGATGTGGCCTCCACTTCCTGTGACTATCAGAATATGCCGTTTCACGCCAAAACGGCGCAACTGTGTCTCCTTAGGTTGGTTAAAGCCCTATAGGCTCCCTGGTGTCTACGGGTGTCTCTTGGAGCCCCACTGAGCCCTCCTTTTGTTTGTTAAGTTTTCATAACTATTGTGCCGCTAGGTGTGGTTCAAACCTCACCTGATGGGCTCGAAGCCTCATTTTACAGGTCACTTAGGGGCCCTGAATTGCAGTTAATTAGAACTCTGCCCCAGGTTTTCAATCCGTGAACTAATTCTTACCAGTTATTTTTTAAACAATAATTTAAGTATAGCATCATTATCTGAAGGCGACAGTGCGCCCCGAATTTTTGTGTCTTCAAGTGTTGTTTGGGGCTCCTTAAACCCCCCTTGTCTCGAAGTAGCATTTCATTCTTGAGATATCGCAACAGTTAGCTATACTTACCTAGTTCTACCTTTTGAATTATTTCAACACCTTGGAAATGTAACCTGTCACTGATGTTTTTTCGGCCCAACAATGGATGCAGGATGCTCGCTAAACGCTCAACTCGGTAGAATTTTCCATCGATTTCCAAATCAAATCCTCCCCTTCCCGAAGGGACTTTTCGATCAAAATCATTACTGACGTCCCCGGATACCGCCGGGAAAGTTTTGTGTCGCCCCACAACAGATTTTTTTTATATATTTGACAGAAAGAGAATTTTGTTACCTTCAATTTTATTTATCACAAGAAAGGTAATGCTATTTGAAATTTTGAAGTATAGGGGTAGGGTGAGGGCGAGCGATTGAAGATAAATTTTCTGCAAATAATGTCCCTAATGGAACCCTCTGAATAAAAATTGACCTGTTTCGGGGTTTACTTGAAAACAAAATCAGCGCATCGGTGAGAAAACTGGGGTGGGAACTCTAAACATGGAATACTTATAATGTTATTATATGTTGTAAGTATACCGGGTGATCATTTGAAAACTATCCACCTGCAATAACTCCCGATTCCTAGTAAATATTTTTTCGAGCAAAAACAGGTCGATTTTTATATCGAGGGGAACAACCAAAACATATATTGGCGAATTTCTATATTCACCCCCCTCGCCCCCACTTACCCCAACTTTGAAATTTCAAACGACACTACCTACCTTGCGATACATCATATTGAAGGAAATTAAATTTTCTTTCTGAAAAAAATATTTTAAATTTTTTTAACCCCACCCCCTTTTCCCTGAAAATTCTTTGACTGTCCCATTTTATATTCTGGACCCCTCATTTTTTCTCAATTTAGTCGGCGTCATCCTAGATAGCATCGAAGAAGAAAATTTTTGGTGGAAAAAGTGCTACCACATTCCCCCCTTTGCTCTCCCCCACCTCAACTCCTAAATTTAACAAAACACCACCTACTTTGTGATACATCAAATTGAAGGGAATTGAATTCTCTTTCCGAAAATAATTTTTTCGAAATTTTCTACCCCTACCCCAATAAATTGGCCATTTGGAGTATTCTATGGGGGAGATGGGGGCTTTAAAAATTGTGAAAAAATCTTTTTCAGGAAGAGAATTCAATTTCCTTCAATTTGATGTATTATAAAGTGAGTATTGACATTTTAAATTTTTGAGGTCAGGTGGGGGGAGCGAAGGGGTAAATTTGGGTGGCACTTTTTTTATAGAAAATTTTCTCTTTCGATGCTGTGCAGGATGACGTTTACTGTATTGAAGGGAAATGGAGGTCAAGAATATTAACTTGGACACTCAGAGAATTTTAGGAAGAACTGGGGGTGAGGTTGAAAAATTTTAAAATATTTTTTTTAGAAAGAGAATTTCATTATCTTCAATTTGACGTATCGCAAGGTAGGTGGTGTCATTTGAAATTTCAAAGTTGGGGTGAGTGGGGACGAGGGGGCTTACGATATAAATTCTCCAATGTATGTTTTAGATGTCCCCCTCGATATGAAAATTGACCTGTTTTTGCTCAAAGACATTTGCACTAGGAATCGGGAGATATTGCAGGTGGATAGTTTTCAAATGATCACCCGGTATATGGAATCAACAACAGCTCATGTCAATTAGATCATACTGTATTTATCCTCAAAAAATAAAATACATATTGAATGCGAACAAAAATAAGTAAAAACAATTGTAGACAAATGAAAACAAATGAAAACACTGAGAAAATGTGATCCGAAAGGTATATGCGAGAAGTAAGAACAATAAAATTGCGATGTAGATCAACTGCTTCCGTGTCATCATGGTAGGGGCGATGTCTTCTTGAGATAAAATTGAATCTAGCTGTCTGTCCTCGTCCGGAAATTCATCTCTTCCGCTGTTCGGCAAGACTAGAAATAATTCAATAACAAAAAATAAATCCACTAATCAATTAATTTCAACAAATCATCTTTAACTAGCAAAAAACACGTGTTGCGTGGTATAGTTATTTAAGTATATGCTCGCTTCCCGTGTGCTTTAGATTATAGGTCATGATAGTTGACAAAATGTCAGATTGGTGGTGACCAGTTCTACCAATTTTTAGTGTCCTTGTGGTTCTAAGCTAACTGGTTACTAGCACCGCTGTTGTCACGTGATAGCCGCTTGCCCGCTCGATCGATGTCGGCGTTTTCACACTTTCCATTTGTAAAATACTGACTTTTACAAAAAAAAAAAATCGTTTTGTATAATTATAACGTCAGTATTTATTAATTTGTATTGAATTTCATCCTCTATAAATTTAGTACACGTACAAAAAAAATTTGTATGAAATAACTCTACCGAGGCCTGTATGCCATGAAAAAATGGAAACTTGCACGAGTCGTCTGAATTGCCGCCTTTTGAGCAAATTTGCGGCTGCGCACTTTCGACCTCTCCATATACTATGTAGAATCCCATATTGAGTGACCATGTTAATTCAGTTTTTCTATGACCACCTACGAAAGTGACCCCTTTCACACGCTATAGTAGGCCCGAAAGTTGTCAATTACGTCAACCTACCCAACCTGTGCGTTATAGCCGTGTGTTATTATAACGCACAGTTCATTCGGATCACGAAACAATACGAACTTAAACGACGATTCAATCACAATTTCGAAAAGCCGGCTTTCAATACCACTCCAACTCTGATTCACAAGCAAACCAACAATAATCCGCACATACAGGACTGGCCTCAGTCATGTCTTCTCAACCGAAAGTATGGGTTTGACACGCTTATATTATAACCTTATCGAAGGCCTAACCCTAGCGGTGAGATGTATAAAAATAAATATCCTACATAATTTCCTTTCAACAACAGTGATTGTAAAGTTATGAATGAAATTCTCACCTACACTTATAAAGCAGAAGAAGTCTTTGGTAGCAATGCGAATGCGACCACAAAAGATTGAATGGGGGGTCTAATCAGAAATCTTGAGCTGCACCAGCCTCATCCAATACACCTAAATACTTTGAATCAAGTTGACATACTAAAATGTCAAAATGGCGGTTGAAATGTCACTAATTTCATTATTGGATTTTCAATTTTCTCACAAGGAGACGTTGTTAATAAATGAAGTCCCATACACCTGCTGATCACAAAAACGTACCTTTCCCGGCTGGTAGCCGGGGCCTTGAGCCGCTATCGCTCTTCAAAAGATGAAAGAAATTGTTCGTGTCCTTTATTAATGACGGTTTTGGCCAGCCGACGGAAATACCCTGATAGCTTGATGGTGAGAGACGCCACCTTCGACCTTGCTTGCTGCCACAGGCGCGTGGCGTGTGTCCAGCAGGCTCGAGTTCGATTCCTGCGATTCCCCGAATTTTTTCATGAAAAAGATCATTTTTTATATTTTGAAAGCAATCAAAATTTGAAAGACTGGTTTTTGATGGGTTTCTTGATTTTTTTGCGATAATTCGGTGTACCGCTTGCTTGTAAGATGCTCAAGCATAACAACAGCCACAGGCAGGCTTGGTCAGAAAATAGCGGTGTTTTTCGAGAAAAATTTGAAATATATGAAAAAATATTAGTATTGATAAATCTGGGTGGTCGGAGGAACGGCCATTTGAAATTACCCTTATCATAGAGTCCCTTATTCATGTAATTATCATTCATCCACTGGTTTTTATAAAATCTATGTTTACAAAATAGTGTACGTAACTCGCCGTAAAGTGTCTCACTTTCATTAAAGTGATTTCCGCACTCGGCTGCGCCTCGTGCATTCTTACACACTCATGCGTAATGTATCACTGTCCGTACTTGTTACGTAATGTACTATTTGACTCTCACACTTGACGCCCTAACCTGACTTTGAATAAGCACGGCCGCTCGTTTGACATCGGTGTAAACTTTTATGAGGCCGCAATACAACCCTGTGTGTACACAATTCTCTCAACATTCCCTTTGTCAAATTGTGCATGAAAAGCTCTTATGCTGGTGTTTCTCCATCAAAAACAATCCAACTCAATACAAACAGCAGGTATAGACACCTGTAAGGCACGTTTCAACCACCAAAGTAAAGTGACACCAGAGATGCATAAATTCCCCAGTATGTTCCAGGAATTTGTCATTATAAGTCGCCCCGTTTGAAGCTATACCTCTTCCTGATATTTTTCATCAAACCAAAATGCATGGTAAGTGTATCAAGATCTTTTCAGTAAGTAAATAATGTTAGAAGTAAAATTAGAAGTAATTGCAGAAAATGCTCATTTGAGAACTCGCAAAAATGTAGTAGCACGTGTGAGGCAGAAAGCCGAAGGGATGGTTTGCATTATTCGTTCAATTTTCTTTTTTTTTTCATCCTACCTATCCATACATTACCTATATCTTGTGATACCTCAAACTGAAATTAGAAAATGAACAACCTGTATATTCATAATCACGATGAAGAACTGAATTGATTGATTGTGCTGATGTAATAGAGGATATGTTTCTAAAACTCACAAAAAATTATGCGACACCCTTTTATACTGCATCAGATCGAAAAATGTACATGTAACATTTCCAGAAACTATAGAAAAAAATAGCCTTGAGAAGACTTGAAGACTTTTTGCTTTTGAAACTATTGCAGTGTAACGATTTGAGTTCATTTCTGTTCTTTCTATAGCCCCACGTGATCCGGAAAACGACAGAAATTTGGACATCATTCCAGTGTTTGATGGTGCTTATGTAATTCGGAGGACCTTCAACAGGGCCTTCCCATTTGCAGCATTGATGATTGCAGCCACACCTCATTGGGGACCCATTTTCATAAGTTATTTATCGAAAGCTCATTATCGCTTCATATGGTTTCTTTCATTATTTGTTAGAAAGTTGCCATTCTTCTGTTCTATCTTATTTCCGTGATTTGATTGGTTTTCATTCGTGTTCATTGCATTCAACTGTTTGATGAATAAAGCTTTCAAAGCATAAAATGTGAAACGTCAACTGAAGTTTGTTTTATATTTTGATATTCTTGGTTCAGCTCCCAAGCTTTCATCGTTGTTTCAACTTGTTTCATCGTTGAATTACCATTGCTACTAGAAAGCTTTCAATATTCCTACGAAACTGCTTTTAGTTTGAAGCTCAAATTTGCAGTCTTTCTAACAAAAACTTGCAAATTATTAATGATATTTTCATACGTGAACATTGTTTACTAAAGCAAAAATGTTGGAGCTTTTGTAGCGATAAATAATCAATTTTATCGGAGAACTGTATCTAAGCTTAGAGGTTGATGGGTAAAAGTCAAAGCTTTCCTTCGAGCTTTTCATGTGTAAGCGACCGAAATCAAAAAGAGCTTTGGAACCAAGTTTCAAACAGATTTTTCCCCAAGATTTCAAATTAGGACGAACATAAAATCAGTCGAGCTTTGCAAGCTTGGGGAGCTCATGCTCTGAAAACTTCCGTCGCGGCTCCGTCGCGAAAATCATCAATTTATTTGAAAAACTCAAAGGTGTATCTCGATAAGTCAAAGCTCTATTACCAGTCAAAGCTATAGACTCAACGGTTGTAGTAACAGCCAAAGCTTTTATTGTAATTTTCACGTCCAAACTAATAGGAGCTTTTGGAAGCTTTCAAAAATCTAAAATGATGTTTTCAAGCTTTTACCTAGATCAAAATGTACCGCAAAGATCAATAAAGCTTTCCTAAAAAAGCTTGCGCTATCACAAAGATGAAAGCGGCTGTTTTGTAATTGTAATTGAAGACTTCTGGTCCGGCAGCTTATTGCAATTTTCATGCCGAATCGTGCATTTCGAGTAAAAGCCAGGGTCAAGTTATTTTCATGTTCTACGATGAAAATGAAAATTTTTGAGGGTGGGGGGGTATCCTGGGATTCCATCCAGGGGGGGCTGAGGGGGTGTTTTTTGGGGCCTTCTGGGTGATCTACTTGTTTTACATGAGAGAAGCCGAATCCATTTTTTTTTTCAAATTTTGTGATTCATTCCGCGATTTTTGGGGTGTTTAAACACTCCCCATTTTCATCCGGCGGGCCTTAGGGGGACAATTTAGGGTTGTTTCCACGATTTTTATTTTCTGCTAAATTAGGACGTTTATTGACGTGCTTGGTATCGTTTCTTACTGAATTCCGCCTTCTGAATCCATATCTGGCGTTGAAATTACAACACGAGCTGGTTTGAACTAGTTATGTAAGAAAAAATAGGTCTTTGGGTATATGGGGCATACCGTCCGTTTTTTTTTCTAGGCCCCAGCGCGTAGCGCCTTTATTATGGCTTTCACACCCAACATATTATATATTTTTAAAATCAGAAAAACAAAATCTTTCGATTGATGGTATGTCAAACTATTTTTGACAGATGTCATTTTTTGACAATTGACAGAATAGTACTTGTGATATATCATTTTGAAGCCCATAAAACACGGAGGAAAACTGTGTTCTCATTTTTGAAATAGGATGTCTTTCACAGCTTCTAGAGGTCTTCAAATAGGAAAAATTGTTGAAATTCAGGAATACTCAATAAGTACGTAAGTAGGTAAAACAGGTATTTTTGATGTTAACTAATGATGATAATCAATAAATATTCACAATAATACGAAAAATGTCCAGAAAAAGTTACTCGAAATGACCGTCTCCTTGTTCCTTGAATGAAAGATTCGACGACCGGTGAATTGGAACTGCCACACTGCCAGCCCAACGCGATGTTATCCGAGGTGGCCAGGTATGACCCCCTCGATTTTTTTTATGAGCCTATCTGAAAGATTATAAAGTTTATAGAATTTCCCGCTAATTTGGACGATTTAAAATCAGAATATTATCATCAATTGATATTGAAAATACGTATTAATTATTGAGCAGGTATTTCTGAATATTAACAATTTTTCCTATTTAAAGACCTCCAGAAGCTGTGGAAGACATCCTATTTAAAAAATGGAAACACAGTTCTCCTAAAAAAATTTTGGGGTTTAAAATGGTGTGTCACAAGTACTATTCTGTCAATTGTCAAAAAATGACATCTGTCAAAAATAATTTGACATGCCATCAATCGAAAGATTTTGTTCTTCTGATTTCAAATATATATAATATGTTGGGTGTGAAACTCATAATAAAGGTGCTACAAGCTGGGGCCTAGAAAAAAAAACGGACGGTATATGGGACAGAAAACATATTTTGAGACCCTTGGAGTAATTCACTCTTTCTTCATAAGAGAAGCCTAATTCATCATTTTTTGAATTCTGTAATTTTTTACAGAGTGTTCGAAATGTTTACCTTCCCCCTATTTTGAACCAAGGGGCCCTGGAAGGACTTTTTGGGGTTGTTTCCACGATTTCCATTTTTTGCTAATTTAGGATCTATATTGACGTGCTTGGTATTGTTTCTTACTGAACTCTAGTTTTCGAGTTTGAAGTCGCAGTTTTTCGTGTTGATGAAGTCGAAATTTCGAGGTAAAAGTCAAAGTTTCATTGCGTGGAGTAAAATTTTTATATTTGAACTCGAAATACCGTGCTTTCAAAGTCAACATTGCAAGTCGAACTTTTTTGTATTGAAAGTCAAAAATTCATGAGAAAAAATGAAGCGTTTTGGATTTGAAGATCGAGATCAAGTCGAAGTTTTTTGTGTTCAATGTCAAATTGTTGGTAAAAATTCAAATCAACTCCAAAACTAGCGAAATGACTTAGAACGTGTCAAAATGATTTAAAAAATGTGAAGAACAACTGACTGTCAAATTATTCAATCTTTTCGAATGATTCGAAACTAACTACTGCCAAGATGATTCTAAAAATGTCAAAATTATTTTAAAAAAAATCGATGATCGAAACTTGTCCAAATATTGGGAAAAAAGTCGAAATGATTTCATAATGTCAGGATATCTACAAAAATGCCTCATAATACTGTATACCTCGGTGCTTTGCACCTCGTTTATAGCCATTTACAATGTTATGCTCTTGAGAGATTGTTATGCTCTTCAACTCGTTGATCGCTTTTTCCTGGGTGTATCCCTCGGTGCTTCGCACCTCGGCTTCGCGCCACGGAATAGAACAAAATCTTCCACTCGAGCAACTGTGCAGTAGGTACCATTCCTATCATCAATTTCACAGTTTTCTTCATTAAAGCAAGATACGGAAAAAGTTCAATAGGTTGGTAGCAATGGCACGATGCTAACTCGACGCCAACCTCAATAAAATGTCAAAATAATTGTCAAATAACTGATTATTGCTTCCGAATTTTAATGTCACAATGACTACAAAAATGTCAAAATTATTCTAAAAAATGTCATTATTCCAAAAATGTTGGAATAATTAAAAAAAAAAACCTTGAAGATGTCAAAATTATTCAAACACATGCAACAATGATTCCAGAAATGTTGAAGTGAATCCAGACAATGTCAAAATTATTGAAAAAATGGAATAAAGATTCCAAAAACTGTCTAAATAGTCCCGCTGAATGTCAATGAGCTCAAAAAATGTCAAAATAGGTTCAAACAATATCAAAATAACTCAAAACTATCAAAATAATTTTGAACATGTCGAACTTATTCCAAGAAGATCAAAATAATTGTAAAATTGATTATTGTGGATTCAAATTTCATGATCAAAAAATGTCAAAATAATTCCAAAAAATTTCTAAATGAAATAAAAAAATGCCGAAATTGTTCCAAAAAATATCACAATGACTCCAAAAATGTTGAAAAATTCTGAAAAAATGTCAAACTGATTCCAAAGTGTCATATTTGAACTCGAAATACCGTGCTTTCAAAGTCAACATTGCAAGTCGAACTTTTTTGTATTGAAAGTCAAAAATTCATGAGAAAAAATGAAGCGTTTTGGATTTGAAGATCGAGATCAAGTCGAAGTTTTTTGTGTTCAATGTCAAATTGTTGGTAAAAATTCAAATCAACTCCAAAACTAGCGAAATGACTTAGAACGTGTCAAAATGATTTAAAAAATGTGAAGAACAACTGACTGTCAAATTATTCAATCTTTTCGAATGATTCGAAACTAACCACTGCCAAGATGATTCTAAAAATGTCAAAATTATTTTAAAAAAAATCGATGATCGAAACTTGTCCAAATATTGGGAAAAAAGTCGAAATGATTTCATAATGTCAGGATATCTACAAAAATGCCTCATAATACTGTATACCTCGGTGCTTCGCACCTCGTTTATAGCCATTTACAATGTTATACTCTTGAGAGATTGTTATGCTCTTCAACTCGTTGATCGCTTTTTCCTGGGTGTATCCCTCGGTGCTTCGCACCTCGGCTTCGCGACACGGAATAGAACAAAATCTTCCACTCGAGCAACTGTGCAGTAGGTACCATACCTATCATCAATTTCACAGTTTTCTTCATTAAAGCAAGATACGGAAAAAGTTCAATAGGTTGGTAGCAATGGCACGATGCTAACTCGACGCCAACCTCAATAAAATGTCAAAATAATTGTCAAATAACTGATTATTGCTTCCAAATTTTAATGTCACAATGACTACAAAAATGTCAAAATTATTCTAAAAAATGTCATTATTCCAAAAATGTTGGAATAATTAAAAAAAAAACCTTGAAGATGTCAAAATTATTCAAACACATGCAACAATGATTCCAGAAATGTTGAAGTGAATCCAGACAATGTCAAAATTATTGAAAAAATGGAATAAAGATTCCAAAAACTGTCTAAATAGTCCCGCTGAATGTCAATGAGCTCAAAAAATGTCAAAATAGGTTCAAACAATATCAAAATAACTCAAAACTATCAAAATAATTTTGAACATGTCGAACTTATTCCGAGAACATCAAAATAATTGTAAAATTGATTATTGTGGATTCAAATTTCATGATCAAAAAATGTCAAAATGATTCCAAAAAATTTCTAAATGAAATAAAAAAATGCCGAAATTGTTCCAAAAAATATCACAATGACTCCAAAAATGTTGAAAAATTCTGAAAAAATGTCAAACTGATTCCAAAGTGTCACAATTGTTACACAAAATTTCAAATAATTTCCGAAAAATGTTGAAATAATTTTGAAAAGCCGAATTAGTGCCAAAGCATCCCAAAATATTTTTGAAATATTGAGATAGCTCAAAACTTCAAGAATGATTTTAAACTTGTCAAAAAAATTAAAAAACGTCAAATTATTAATACTTAGAGATTTGGATGTCAAATGATTCCAAAAATTGTTGAAATGATTGAAAAAAAATCTAAAATGATTCTAAAAATGGAAAAATCATCAAAAGAATATCGATGATGGAAACGTGTCCAAATATTCGAAAAAAGTCAAAATGATTTCATAATTTCACGATATTTCCAAAAATGCCTCATTATACTGCAGCCATTTACAATGTTATGCTTTTCAACTCGTGATTCGCTTTTTCCCGGGTGTTTCCCTCGGTGCTTCGCACCTCGGCTTCGCGTCACGAAATAAAACAAAATCTTCCGCTCGAGCAACTGTGCAGTAGGTACTTATCATCAATTCCACAGGTTTTTTCATCAGAGCAAGATATGAAGTTTACTGGTTTGGTAGAACTGGCACGATGCCAACTCGACGCCAACCTCAATAAAATGTCAAAATAATTCTCTAAACTGATTATTGCTTCCGAATTTTAACGTCACAATGTCGGAATTATTCTAAAGAAAGTCATAACTCCAAAAATGTTGGAATAATTAAAAAAAAAAAACATGAAAATGTCAAAATTATTCAAACAAATGATTTCCAAAATGTTGAAGTGATTCTAAACAATGTCAAAAATTATTCAAAAATGGAATAATGATTTCAAAAACTATCTGAATAGATCCTCAAAATGTCAATTATCTCAAAAAATGTCAAAATAGGTAGAAAGAAGTCGAAATAACTCAAAAAAACTATCAAAATAATTTTGAACATGTCGAACTAATTCTAAAAACGTTAAAATAATTGTCAAATTGATTTTTTTGAAATTCAAATTTCTAACCGTCAGTTTCACAAAAAAGATGATCAGCGATCAAGGCTGATTAGAGGTAGATTAACTGAACTTTTTTCCACTAAATGCTAGGCAATTTACCCCAAAAAATGCCTGAAATCTGTACTAGACCCATAATCTTTACATTATTGACAGATAAACCAACATTCCCATTGATCAGTAAGCTACAAATTGACAAACAAAAATCGCGAATCAACTGATCTCGAATTATCTTTTTTGTGGAACCCAGGGTAAGTGATCAAAAAGTGTCAAAACGGTTCCAAAATTTCTTCAAATGAATTGAAAAAATGCCGAAATCATTCCAAGAAATATCACAATGACTCCAGAAATGTTGAAACATTTTTTAAAAATGTCAAAGTGATTCCAAAGTGCCGAAATTGTTGCACAAAATTCCAAATCGACTCCAAAAAATGTTGAAATTCTTTTGAAAAGCCGAATAATTGCCAAAAAAAATTCCAAAATATCTTTGGAATATTGAAATAGCTCCAAAACTTTAGTAATGATTCAAGACTTGTCAAAAAATTCAAAAATGTCAAATTATTCATGCTTGAGAGATTTGGATGTCGAATGATTTTGAAAAAATTTTAAAATGATTTAAAAAATCCACAAAATGGCTTCAGTCGAAGTTTTCGTGTTGGGTCTTTCGTGTCCAAAGTCAAACTTCGTGGAAGTCGAGATTTCGTGGTTTAGGTAGAACTTTCGAGGCTTGCAGAGTTGAGTCCAAGCGGCGGACTATAACTCAACTCTTCTTTTTTCTTGTCCCAAGTCGAAACTTTGCGTTTGAAGTCAAAATATCGATTTTTAATGTCAAGCTTTTCGAGTCGGAATTTGGAGATCAAAGTCGAAGGCTTTTGCGCCTGAAGTCGAATTTTCGAATGGAAATAAGGTTTTTTTTTGTTTCAGTAGAATTTTCATGTTTGAAGTCTTGTTTGTTTTTTTTTCAAGTTGAAAGTCGGAGTTTCTCGTATTCAAAGTCAAAGTTTTCAGATTCAAGTCGAAGTTTTTCGTGTTCAAAATCATAATTTCGAGATAAAGTTGAAGGTTTTTGCATCTGAAGCCGAAAGTTTTTCTATATTCGGAGTCAACTATTCAAGATAAAAGTGGAGATTTTTGCATTTGAAGTCGAAGTTATGAGATAAAGTCGAAGTCTTCCGTGTTACATTTTTCGTGTTCAATGCCAAAATATTCAGTTAAAAAAATTTCAAAATAACTCCAAAACTAACAAAATGATTTAGAACGTGTTGAAATAATTCCAAAAAAAATATAAAAAGGAATAACTGTCAAATTACTGTCTCAAGTCTGAATTTTTTATGTTTGAATTCAAAGTCTCCAGACTGAAGTCGAAGTTTTCTTGTTCGAAGTCGAAATTTCGTGCTTGAACCAAATTTTCGAGTCTCAAGTCAAGTTTTTCGTGTTCCAAGTCGAATTTTGCAATAAAAGAAAGGAGAATTCATGTTCGAAGTCGGAGGTTTCCCGTGGTTAAAATTAAAATTTCGGGATGTGAAGTCCAAGGTTTTTCGTGTGAAGTCGAAATTCCGTGGTTGAAGTCGAAATGTCAAAACCAAAATCGAAGTCGTTCGTGTTTGAAGTCAAAATTTCAGGCTTAGAATGAAAATTTCTACATTAAAATTGAAAATTGTCATGTTCAGTAACTATTGCGAAGTAAAAACTCAAGTTTTTTTTGGTGAAAGTCAAAAGTTTTCGTTCTTGAAGTCAAAGTTTTTTTATTGAAAGTCGTTGTTATTCGTAATTAATCAAGGCGAAATTTCGTGGTTGAAGTCGAAATTTTGAGAAGTGATAGTGGAAATTTGCCATGTAGAAGTCGAAATTTTGTTATTGAAGTCAGATATCGAAGCTTCAAAATTTTTTGTGTTTAAATCAGAATTTCGCATCAGAAGTCAAAGTTTGTCGGTTTCTAGGTTGAAATCCCAAAATAAAAGTCGAAACTCTCCGTGTTAGATCTTTTGTATTTGAATTCGGAAATTTTCATGTTGAAAGTCGAAATTTCGTGTTTCAAGTCAAGTATTCAAGTTATGTTCAAAGCCCAACTTTCGCATTAAAAGTCAAAATTTGTCGGTTTCTAAGTCTAAAAACTCTAAGATAAAACTCGAAGTTTCTGAAGTCACTACTTCGAAGTTTTATTTCAAGTCAAATTTTCGCGGTAGAAGTCAAGAAATTAGATCTTCCGAGTTGAAAGTCCCAATTTTCGGAGTTTGTCAGTTTTCGAATCGAAATTTCGAGTTTAAAGTCGAAGTTTTCTTGTCTCAACTCGGAAGTTTCAAATGATAGAAACCAAATTTCGCGATAAAAAGTCCAGTTTCTGCGTATGGAGTAGAAATTTCTTGTTTGAAGTCGGAATGTCACGATCAAAGTCGAAGTAGTTCGTGTTTGGAGTCGAAATTTTGTCAAAATTACAGCATTACAATTAGTGCTGGCAACCGAATCGGTCTTGGAAGCCGGCTTCAGAAACCGCGGTTTTGATGATAGCTGACTGGTTTTTCAAACCGGCTTTCGTAGTCGGTTTTCGAAGCCGGCTTCCAATACAGGTTTTTGGAGTCGGCTTTCAATACTGGTTTTACCGAAACCGGTACTCGACAAAACCGGTATACCGGTTTCCATTTCTCCTGGTTTTTGCCGGCACCACCGGTTATCCTTTTCCGCAGCTCCGATAGATACGGACGATAAAAATTAGGAAAGAGTGACCAATGTATCTGTCATCACGGTAGATTTGATGATTAACTAAATTCTATGGAAGGTCAGGGAGTCCAGAAAATGTTGAGAAAGGCAACCCTAAAGTCCGTACATGATGTGATGAGCGACTGTCCAAATTTTTTTTGCAAAATTCGGCCTCATAAAGGACTGAGGAGACACAGTCCTTCAAAATTTCAATTTAATCTTGATTTTTCTACTAATAAATTATAAACGCGTTGCCAAATTGGGCTCTAGGTTGACAGAACAATGTTTTGAGTGAATACCTAAGTAAATTAGCTAATTTGCAACAGATCTGAACAAGTAATTCACAACTTAAAGGGCTGAAGGGTCACAAAAAAGGTCGAATCTCAAAAATCCAGAGATAGGTAGTGATAAAAAATATGCCGTCACTATGTTCATTTCACAAAACGTAACGTTTTCTCTCTCGATAAGTACCCAACTATTTTTTAGCGCATTTTCCATCTTTATGAAAATCGCTTTCGCAACCGCTTTGTCCGTCCGTCCGTCCGTCCGTTCCTCGAACTCCTCCCAAACTAGACGCCCTAATTTTCTAATTTTTTCTAGGTGGTTATGGCGCGATGTGACCGAAAAAAAGTGTCTACCCTGACCGGGACTCGAACCCGGGTCTTCCATTTGCCGGATGGATACTCTGACCACTAAGCTATCGGGAGAGACAACAGTTCCTCCGTCAAATGCCCACATGAGAGCCGCCACATGGTAATCACCACCAGATACACAGTCAGTTTCTGAATTTTTGACTCGAGCATTCTCCTCTCTTTCAAACCCACAAAATGAGAAGTGTATTCTTAACTCAAGTTTTTTTTGTTTTGCACCTATTAGATAAGAAACCGATTTTTGACTCAAGTATCATCTGAGGTATCATTTTCCTTCTCAGACCCACCAGATAAGGAGATTATTTTTTGCTCAAGTATCATCCTTCTTTCTAGCGCCACCAGATGAGGGTTTAATTTTTGAGTCAAGTATTCTTAGGACTACCAGATATGGGTTTATTTCGAACTCAAGTATGACTCTTCTTTCCTGACCCACCAAATAAACAACTGATTCCCACCCAAGTACCAAACTTATTCTTTTTCAACTCACTACATAGATTAAGTATATTTTTGACCGTGGCTTGTCGCTGAGAATAATTAGTTTCTAGCTTCTGATCAAGAAGTTTTGGAAAGCCACAAAAATAAAACAAGTTGACTTTTCCGAGCCTTTTTTTACCTCAAAGCTTCAATAACAATCAAGAACGACTCGAAATTCTTAGTTCCGAATATTTGTAAACGCTAAATTACATTGTTTTTGCTATTGGACAGGGAGCTGGTGCCTCAAAAGTTACGTCGTAAAGTACATGATTTCAACCCTGTAGGTCTAATGTGCGTTGATACAAGTTCACTGTTCCATTAATAAAAGCTCTCATCAAAAGCTAATACAAGATTGAAAAGCAATAAAGTGCGAAAGCTTGAGCGAAAGTTAAGAATGTTGAGTGAATGTGTACAAGGTGTTCACGATAAAATTCACCCCCCCTCTAGGAGATTCCCCTTTGAGAGATTTTGAAAAACTAAAAACTTTTTCTCAACAATTTTTCCCAGGGATCTTGAATCGATCGTCTAAAAGTTTTCAATTGGTACCGTATACAGGGTGTGACATGTAACTTTTTTATTTCAAATACAACACCCTATATTCTAATACGTCATTTGATGAAGCCTTTCCTTCTGATTACAAAAATATATAACATTAATGATTTACTTTGACAAGAGGCTGTCAAAAAAATTATAAAATAGGTAGTCAAATAAATCAAAAATTAAAAATTACGCGACACCCTGTATTAGGAACGAATTGGACCATTTTTCCATGCAAAGTTGAATTCCGCAGATAAAATGCTGCAAGAATAACTTTTTTTTAAGTGAACTGTAGAAACCAAAGCCATCTTGCCGCGAAACAAAATTATGTGACTACCTATTTTATTATTTTTTCGAAAACTTACTTGTCAAAATAAATCATAAGTGTCATATATATTTGTAATCAGAAAAAAAGGCTCAATCAAATAACGGAATAAAATATAGGGTGTTGCATTTAAAATAAAAAAGTTACATATCACACCCTGTATACGGTACCAATTAAAAACTTTTTGAGGATCGATTTAAGGTCCCTGGGAAAAATCGTGAAGAAAAAGTTTTTAGTTCTTCGAAATATCTTGAAGGGGAATCAACTGGAGGGGGGTGAATTTTATCGTGAACACCCTGTACTTGAGCTTTTGAGCTTTCAAGCTCGATCACGGAAAATTTGGTTACCTCAAATATTGTGAAAAGCTCGGAAAATTCCGAGTAAAATTCAGAGCTGCTGCTGAAGAGTTAGGTTTACTGCTCGGTTTACTGTAACTTCAGATAGTGTTCATCATAGAGCTTGAGCTTCCACAAGTTTTGAATACTCTTGAGCTTGAAGAGGAAGGTTGGGTTCTACAAAAAACTTGCAATTTATCAATCCAGCTTCAAAAATTGAATGCAGCTCCAAACAAATAAAATATTTTTAGCAAGCTCAAGCTTTCGAAGCTCAAAAAAAAATAAGAAAGCCCACATTTGTTTCTTTTATTCATAGTAATAATCACCAATAAAATATGATTTCTTTGCTTATTCTATTATTAATTATTGGCAAAGTAGGTACCTCGAACAATTCTTATATTTTTGGTTGAGTTCCCCAGCTTTCAATATTGGAAATCAGTGGAAGCTCAAAAATTATCCGAGCTTTTATGAAAGTTGACATGTCGCAAAAAATTATCATTTTATTGGAGAAATCGAAACTCAGAGCTCATAGAGTTACTTAGAGTTACTGTCAAAGCTTCAGTCTCAGTCGGATTTGTTGGAATAGCCAAAGCTCTCAAGAGAGCTTTGGGAAGCTTGAGGAAATTCAAGACAATGTTTTGAAGGTTTTTTGTCAAAATCGCCATTTGCTTCTCCCAAAAAGTTTCGAAGTTTCCTGCTTTTGTTATTTTCAGCGCCGAATGAAGCTCGATTTGTTTCTGAAAATCATCAGTTCAATCGGGAAGCTCAAAGCCCTAGTGAAGCTTTATTCCCAAGCTTTTTATATACCGGGTGATCATTTGAAAACTATCCACCTGCAATAACTCCCGATTTCTAGTCAATATTTCTTCGAGCAAAAACAGGTCGATTTTTATATCGAGGAGGACATCTAAAACATACATTGACAAATTTCTATCTTCAGCCCCCTTGCCCCCACCATCCCAAAAATAAAATTTCAAATGACATTACCTACCTTGCGATACATCAAATTGAAGAAAATTGAATTCTCTTTTTGAAAAAAATATTTTTAAGAATTTTAACTTCACCCCCTTCTCTCTAAAAATTCTTTGAGTGTCCCTTTCAATATTCTGGAAGCCTCAATTCTCTCCAGTTTAGTCAGCATCATCCTGAATAGCATCAAAGAAGAGAATTTTTGGTGGAAAAAGTGCCACCCAAACTGACCCATTGCTCTCCCCCACCTCAACTTCGAAATTCAACTAAATACCACCCACTTTGTGATACATCAAATCGAAGGAAATTCAATTTTCTCTCTAAAAACAATTTTTTTGAAATTTTCAACCCCTTCCCCATTCAACTGGACATTTGGAGTATTTTAGTAGGAAAACAGGGCTTTCAAAAATTTGGAAAAAATTGTGTTCAGGGAGAGAATTCAATTCCCTTCAATTTGATGTACCACAAAGTGGGTATTGTCATTTTAGATTTTAATGTGAGGAGGGGGGAGCAAAGGGGTGAATTTGGGTTGCACTTTTTCCATAGAAAATTTTCTCTTTCGATGCTGTGCAGGATGACGTTGACTGCATTGGAGAGAATTGAGAGGTCAAGAATATTCAATTAGACACTCAGAGAATTTAGGGGGGAAGAGGGGTGGGGTTAAAAATTTTAGAAATATTTTTTCAGAAAGAGAATTTAATTCTGTCGAATTTAATGTATCGCAAAATAGGTAATGTCATTTGGAATTTCAAAGTTGGGGTAGGTGGGGGCGAGGGGGCTAAAGATAGAAAATCGCTAATGTATGTTTTAGATGTCCGCCTCGATATAAAAATCGACCTGTTTTTGCTTGAAGACATTTTCACTAGGAATCGGGAGTTATTGCAGGTGGATAGTTTTCAAATGATCACCCGGTATACTTCAACTTTGAATTTTCAAGCTTCCCAAAATAATAAATTTTTTCACTTTTTTCAAAGCTTTTTCATCAAAATGAGCCGTGGAACCAATCAAGCTTCTCCGGAGAAGTTACAAAGCTCGGGTTTCCAAAATTCCAATGCCAACTTATAGCGAGGAGAAGCATTCAAATATAATAAAACCGGTTGTGTCACCCTGAAACTTCCCCGACAAGTAGCAAGGAACGGATGGAACGGATTTTATTATGAAACGTCCCTTCGGATGGCAAGTTAAAACTCGAGATCGAGCTCGAGATGTGTCTGTGACGTTTTCGTTTGGCCACTCTGTATATTGTTATATCCTTATTGATGATGTTTGAAATAAACGACAACTTCATGTCAATCGAATCGTACTGTATTTGTCCTCAACAAATTAAATACATATCCAAATGATAGCAAATGAAAAGAAATTAAAACAACTGAATGCAAACGAAAACAAATAAAAACAATTGTAGACAAATGAAAACAAGTGAAAACAGTGAGAAAATGTGACCCGAAAGGTATACGAGAAGTAAGAACAATAAAGTTGCGATGTACATCAACTGCTTCCGTGTCACTATGCTAGGGGCGATCTCTTCTCGAGGTGAAATTGGATCTAGCTGTCTGTCCTCGTCCGGAAATTCATCTCTTTCCCTGTTCGGCGAGACTAGAAATAATCAAGTACCTAATTAAGAATGAGTCCACCAAATAATTAATCTTAACAATTATCTTCAACTAGCCGAAAACACGTGTTGTTTTTAGTAGCTTCACAAAATGCATAAAAATATATCTCTACAAAAAAAAACACAATCGAGTACATAATACACTATACTACGGAAGCGTAGAAGGTACTTACTTTGATCCATTTTTGTTTGATGAAAAAAAAACGAAAATCGAAGCTACCTCCAAGCTTGCAACTTACGACTTATTTGTACAGGGCTCGTAAACGTACTAAAGTATATTACATTCAGTTCCAGTGTGAGCTTTCGCTTACCTGTATTCCTTCATACCAACCCGTTTTTTCTACAGGTGCTCCTTTGATTATTGTCAACGTTTTCTTGGGAAAGAGTTGTTTGAAACCTCTTAATAAGACCGAGAATAAGACATTCTGCGAGAAACTCTGACTCTTTTCTTGACGCACTTCTCCAAACACGGAGCTCATGTCCTCGCTTTGTCTCAGTAGGTAGCTCATGACCTTGGGACCCGAACCAGGAATAATCTTGACGAAATGATAACAAACAGCCACAATAATAACAATTCAATGTGGCAAAAACAATTCCACTTGATACAAACGGCAGGTACAGGCACCTATAAAGACACGTTTCAATCACCAAATTCCAAAGGGACACCGGAAATACAGAAATTTTCCAGTATGTTTCCAGGAAGTCAGGAACTTGCCAAGATAAGTCGCTTTGTTTGACGCTATACCTCTTCCTCATCCTGATATTTTTCATCAAACCAAAATGCATTGTAAGTGTACCAAGATATTTTCCGTAGGTAGATAATGTTAGAAGTATAATTAAAAGTAATTGCAGAAAAATGCTCATTAGAACACGAAGTATGTACCTAGTAGCACGTTTCGTGTGAGGCAGAAAGGCAAACGGGTGGTTTGCATTACTCGTTTGATTTTCATTTTTTTTCCATCCTAATCTAAAGAGAACCTGAGCCGTGGTAAGCCAAGATAAAAAACTCTTTCAAGAACTTTCTCCTTACAATAATTTTAAAAAAGAAAAATGCTTCCGCGATTAATTCTCCGTAGTTTCTGAATGTGCCAAACGCAATTTCCCATTTTTCCCATTTACAGGATGTCGCATAATTTTTTGCATCATTTTGAGACTTCTCTTCATTGTATTATGGCAATCAGTAACTACAAATATGAATGTAGGTATAGGACCCCTGGATCCCCCGGATATGTAGGACCCCGAGCTCACTTCTCGGGGTCCTTTCACAAAAAAAGCCTGGAAATTCAGGAATTATACCTCAAAAATATTGTTTTTTGAAATTATGGATCTATTTGGGAAGTCAAAATGGCAAGAAAAGATCCTGAATGTATATTTGACCCCTGAAAGCGATCCAGTTCCTTTGAAATCAATTCTTTGGAGGTTCCATTCGTGAATCACAGAATTTTTTTGCGGAATAAGTGTAGAAGCTCGGTAGAAGTATTGTGTACAGGTTGTACAATTATTGTCCATTCCACAAACCTCATACCGCAAATTTCTCTCCGTCAATTTTTTTTACAGGTGAAAGGCCGATACAGGTCGATTTTTATTTTGAGGAGAACATTTTTACGACATGTATTGCCAAGTTTTTATCTTCAACCACTTCACTTCAACTTCACCCTACTTCAAATTTTCTAATAGCATTAGGTAGGTACCTATCTTGTGATATGTACAGGGTGATTCACAGAGATTCCCTTCCTCCCCATTAGAGTTTTTCTCGTTGGAATAAATTGGTGGGAGAAGAAATTTTTCCCAAACATCTTTCGCATGGAATTTAAATTTGGTATCTTACAGTATACAGGGTGTTTCTAAAAAACTTCCAATCTTCTTCGACACCTTGTATCTAACTTCAGACTTCTCACCCCCGATTTCTCGCGGCCAAATTTTTTTCAAGAAAAACACCAGGACTTATCGATGAGGATCCGGCAATACTTATTCTAGATGTCCCTCCTAAAATAATAATTGACCTGTTCCTGCGTTTTTATTGAAAAAAATTTGGCCGGAGAAGGAGAATGAGAAATCTTGGGTAGGAAGTGTGAAAATAAACAGCCTGTATATGATCTTGATCAAAAATCAAATTATATATGCGGACTCAGAAGAAGAAGCCGCATCATTTCCAATATTTAGATAGAAAATGACAAAAAAATTTGGAAGTTTTCTCAAACACCCTGTATACCATGAAATATAAAAAAGTGGTGTCCAAATTTCAATTCTACGGGGAAAATGGTTGGGAAAAATTTCTTTCCCCACTAATTTATTCCAACGGAAAAATTTTTAACAGGAGGGGGCGGCGGCAGAGTTCAGTGGATTGTTGAATAATAATTTAAGATTGAATAATGATAAAGTAACTTAAAAATTTGAAGTTTCAAAATGAACAGCCTGTAACTGAATTCATAATCACGATGGAGAACCGAGTCGATTAATTGTGTTGATGGAATACAGGATGTTACTAAGAATGACAAAAACTTATGCGACACCCTTTATATACTGCAACAGATCAAAAAATGTACATGTAACATTCTCAGAATCTATAAAGAAATGCTCAGAAATTATTTCTTATTTTTGGAAATATTGCAGTGTAACGATTCAAGTTCATTTTTGTTCTTTCCAGTCCCACGTGATCCGGACGGAAGAAATTACAACATCGTTGTGTGATATATAGTGACATTGCAGTCACTATATACAGGGTGGCCCATTGAAAACGAAACAGACGGGATTGTGGCCAGCAAATTTTTTTTTTCGAAAAAGGCAAAAACAGCTGTTCTCAAAAGCTGCAGATATAGTACATATAACTTCTGAAATATTGTACAGGGTGATCACGCGAGACGGATACCGCCCCCATATAAAACTTCCCCTTCAAGATAATTCAAAAGAGACAAAACTTTCCTGCAACTATTTTTTCCGAAGTCTCTGAATATGTCAAGTATAATTTTCCATTTCATGCCAAATACAGGGTGTCGCAATTTTTCATGCATTTTTCCGAAACAACCTGTATTCCATCAGCACAATCGATCCACATTGTTATCGTGATTACAAATATGCATGACACTTTTCAATTATTCTCTGAAAAAATTATTAAAAATTCATGGTGGCATCTCAAAAAAAAAATCAGAAGGATTGATTGACATTTCAGGAATCAAATATGTCCCGAATATTTGTTCATAGTGTTGCCGTCTAGAGTTAGACTTTCTAGACTCTTGTCTTGAAAAGGCATCAAGACTTAGACAAGACCTCTAGAAACTCTTGTCTTGAAATTTCTAGACAAGACAAGAGTAGGGCTGTCAAGATCAAGAGTCTTGATTGGACTCTTGAAAAAAAAAAATAATTCTTCTCTGTTGACGGTTCTTATTGTCCACTGAATGCGTGATTTGCTTGAAGATTCCTTACAGAATTTATTGATATCATAGGATATCAATAATAAGGGTAATGGGTATGACAAAATACTATTCAAAACTATATCTACTTGAAATTAAAATGATCGCAATGGATTCTTATACTATTTCTCTTTTATTTCTTGAAACCAAAGTACCGAGATCACCACAGACGTTATTTTATAAAATATCTCGTCTTAAAAGTCCCTACTTTTTTCAGAAAAAAAAATCTGGAATTTAGGAGTGTAAATTGGGAGAATAATAAAGTAATAAACTTGTTTTGCACTTGCGCACTGTGCAGATCATGATGTCATTATGCATTGACCGTTGTTGTCAGGCTGTGTCTAATAGGCAGTCTACAGTCCATGAATATTTCACTAGTTTTGATTAAAAATGAGGAAAAACAAAACAACAGAATGAAGCACAATCTACAGAAAGAATATTGTGAATTTTATATGTCAGTAGAAGACTATCTGATTTTCGGTTTGTGGTGGCAGTTCACCATAAATTATCAATCAGAGAACAGGAAAACGTTGTCAGGGAGATGCCATGTCAAATTCTGTTAATGTCTTGTGATAATATATCCACATGACATTTGCTTCAGACTCTGTGTGTCTCTACTATTTTTTCCAGTTCTCATGCGAAGGTTTCGTCCAAGTGATTTTTTTTTCAAGGGTTGCCTCAACATCTTCATTCATTCAACTGAACAGTAGTTGACTATATTTACTCAGGCATCAACCTACGGCAATGAAATCGTATCTTGTCATTTTATACAAGGTGATTCAAAAGTGTCGGACCACCTTGAAGGTGCCTAATATGGAGGTGTATTAGAGGCTGAAAAGTTGTTGAAACATCATGTATTTTAGTTTTGAAGTTATGGAGGGACAAAAGTTGGTCCCTCGATTGCTTCCATTTTCCTTGATTTTGAAGATTTCAGCAAACTGTTGTTGAAAAAAATTTGCACAAAAATTCAACCCCTGAATCTGTATTGAGCTTCTGTTTCCTATACAAGGTGAGTCATGAACTACAAAATTTAGTTTTTCTGAAAAACTAGAAGCAAAAGAGTTTTATTGAAATGAATTGTGTTTTATTGTGCTCTACATAGGTTATGGGACCATTGTGACCTGTTTGGAGGCACTTTTTGATGGAATTAATGTTCAGGATTTATGACTCACCCTGTATAAAAAACAAAAATTCATTACAGATTCAGAAGTTGATTTTTTTGTACTCATTGTTTTTCCCAAATTTTTTATCACAAATTTCTGTCAGTTATTTGATGTATCGACCAGAAGGGCAAAGGATATCGCATTATCCGCACTCAAGGATTCCATCAGAATTTTCAAATTACTTATTCAACTTAATTAGAAAATTCACTATGATGCGGTATCCTTTGTCTTAGGCAATCTATTTTATATAGAAAGGTGTTAATTTATTTTATTTGAATAAATTATTTATATATACAGTTAACTAAAATCTTTTAAAACAACAAAAATAGAAGCAATCGAAGGACCAACTTTTGTTCTCCATAACTTGAAAACCAGAAGACATTGAATTTTTTCAACAACTTTTCAGCACTCAACTACACCCTACACCTCCATATTACGCACCTTTAAGATGGTCAGACACTTTCGAATCACCCTGTATAAGACCCCATTGCAGAAATCCGTCTACTAACAGTATACTAACTAACAGGTCAGGAGTGGCGGTGGTTTTTCTTTCAGCACTCACACCAATGATAAATTTCAGTGTCAATAAAAGTGGGTCTTTGTTTTTAAATTTGAACGTAAGTATACCCAAGTAGAATATTCTAGTGGAGAACAGTCTCTATTTGAAGGGTTCTTCTTGCTTCTCACAGTTTCTTTGTTATTCTTGCTGAAAGATGTTCAAACTCCCGTCACGTATTTTCTTATTGGAAGAGGGGGGTTTCATAGTTATTTAATTTCAAGAGTCTATCTATACTCTTGAAACATTTTCATCAAGAGCTAGAGTCTTGTCTTGAAATTTGGAAATTATATTGATATTTCAAGACAAGACAAGAGTAGGGCAACTCTTGTCTTGTCTTGTCTAGACGGCAACACTATTGTTCAGTCATTTTATGTCATTCCATGCCATTTAACAGTGAAACATATCCTGGACATATTTGGATTCTGAAATGGGTCCATCATTTTCAAAAAGAAAAAATCTAGAAGTCAACTGCATATTTGGAATCAGGACAACAATATGTGCATCGATTTTGATGATGAAACACAGTGTTTCGGAAAAATGCGAAAAAAATTGCGACACTCTGTATATGGGACGAAAAAGGAAATCATACCTGACATATTCGGAAACTACGGCAAAAATTGTTCTAGAAAAGTTGTTTCTTTTTTTAATTATCTTGCAGAAAAAGTTTTTTAAGTTTTTTTCGTCATTTTAACAGGATATGATTACCTAAAAGCTCCCATAACAATCAAAAACTTCTTAAAATTTTGATTTCATAAATTTTATGGATCTCAACAGTATAAGTTTCAATTTGAAATAGCATAAGAAAGAGCTTCCACAGCTGAAAAAAAATGTTTCGAATTGAAATTTGAATCAAAACTGTTTTTAAAAATAATAATACTTCACTTAAAAGCAAACTAAAAAGTCTCATCATTGCGAAAACTAGTCCGCTAACTCTTGTCGTATCAGAAAACTTTCAAAACCTTGTGACGCTTTCAAGCTATAAAACAAAAAACGTACGTACAAAATGTATAAATAGAAGTCAATATAGTTCCATCCTCTATTGAGCTGAAGCTATGCTAAAAAAGCTCAAAAAAAACACACCCCTTTGAAGCTCAGTCCGTGCTACAGAAACCTTCAACACAGAAAGCTCCAGTTCCCGCACCACCTTGGTTTGTTTGGTTTTCTGAATGCGAATAATAATCCTTCAGCTTTTCCATGCTGTTTTTGAAAACTTTTCGTTGTTCTTTGTTCTACATGTTTTTTTTTTGTAGATTTTTGTAAGTAGAATATAGCTTAGCTAGACTTTGCCCCTCATCAAGTTTTCCATTCATTTTTGTTTCATTCAATTAAAGGCTCCCATTTGTATTATTATTACTATTATTATTATTATTCCATGGCAATCACTGTGTTATACGGAGGTCTAGTCAATTTTGCACATGAATAATAGGGCTCTTATGCTGATTATTCTTCCACTTTTTGTCATCCTCCTTGCGTGTTTCCATATACCTAATGCCCTCACAAAAGCTTCAGAAAATTAGATGCAAAACAGTTTTTCAAAACGTTTACGATTCTTGTTCATCGAGGAAACTTTGGCTGTCGTCTTTTCATGGATCTATCCCGAAGACCGGTCAAGTAGCAGGTAATGTACCCACGTACCTGAACCATGCGTGTTCCATTCTCGCAAAGAAGCAACCAACAAGTAGTGAACCGTCCATGTTTGCGTCTTGTGACTCAAAAGACCGTTAGGGTGCGGTACTGTGAGCTTCATTCAAAAACAGATTTGACTTCGTAGAAAAGGCAGGCAGATATACCTATAGGAACATTTCCAAGCCCAGCCCAGGCCAGAACCCGTGATGCAAGAAAGTATATACTTATATTCTTCAGTACGTTTCTAGGGGTTGTCCTAATAAATCGCCCGGAGGAAGCATCAATTTTGTTAAACCAAACAAAAATGGATCAAGGTAAGCTTATATCGAAGCACCTAGTGTACCTATAGATCCTGTTCCTATACATAGTGTTCTAGACGCATGTGCAACTTTTGATTAGACAACTTGTGCTACATTCGAACAAACTGGGAAATTTGTGTACAATACGTTGAAAAACGTTGCGTTTCTTATCAAATGAGTTGTTTCTAGTGTAAAATAGTTATTAAGAAGCTAAATGGTGAATGCTAGAGAGATAGGAGAAGGTTCAGTGAGCGATCAGGCCTTTTTGTATTATTTTATCATCAGGTTAGGCAACCAATGTTACATCCGAACATTCCAAACTGACGGTACTGTACTGACACACGTGCCACAAACGAATAAACCATCTACAAATTGAAGCATGAAGTCTATTGTTTACCTTAAATCGACGGAAACTTTTCTCTGATGTATGTACTCTGATGTGATGACTTTTCTCGGCCAAATATTTGAGGTTAACACATGGCACATGGCACGTGGGACGTTGGTTTGAAACATAAACAGAGGGCAAACGGCAAACGAGCAGGCAACCAGTTATACAGTCCATCCTCGGATAAGAATCTCACCACAAATTTTTCAACTTTGATATCAAATATATGAAAAATCAAGCAATCATTTAGTTTCTTGCTTACTTTCCTAGAAATATGTTATACTTTTACATGCTCTAGCACAAATTTTGACACATTCCATGCATCCATTTGTTAATTGTGATGGTAAAAGTGATCATTTGTTCGAAATTATGGCCTGATCAAATATACCGCCATTACCTATACCTGTCCACGCCGTCGCAGAAGAGCCCAATCTGTATAGGAAGAAGAACTATTAAAAGGTTATTTGAAATGTTACATTTTTTTTCGATTCCAATTTCCGTGTAATTGGAGCCTTATTTATTTATTCTCTTATCATTCCCACTGTAGTCAGTGGGTATCTTTAGAGGATTAGCTTTTAAAAATGTTTCTCTCCTTACCGGCAGTTGGCACTTATCACGGCCATAAGAGTTTATATGCCTTTATTAATAGGAATGACACATGAAAAATCCATTTTGCAACATAACACCCGGACTAACATTATCGGGAATCTAACCCGGAGCTCCACTCTACCGAGCAGGTACGCATCCCACTCGACTAGTGGGCCGTCTTAGGCCAAAGTTGCTACGCACCGTCGACGTGTGTTTTCTATTCATTATTTCAGGACTTCTCTTTGTTGTATTATCGCAGTCAGTACAATTTGTAACCACAAATATAAATATATACTACACTCTTAGGGATCCTTTCACAAAAAGAAAAAACTGGAAATCCAGGAACTGCACCTCAAAACGATCGTTTTTTTGGAATAATGGATCCATTTTGGAACGTCAAACTGGCAAGAAAAGGTCCTAAATGTATATTTAGTATTATTTAGCCCTTGGAAATTATCCAGCTTCTTTGAAATCAATTCTTTGTAGGTTCCATTTGTGAATCTGAGAGTTTTTTCTTGCGAAATAAGCCTAGGAGTATGTTGTTTCATACAGGTACAGGTGTTCATTTTCAAACTTCCTACCGCATATTTCTCGCCGCAAATCTTATTTTAGAGAAAGGCCAAAACAGGTCGATTTTCATTTTGAAGAGAACATTCAAGACGTGTATGGCCAAATTCCCATCTCCAACCCCTCCGCCCCCACTTTACCCTACTCCAAAATCTCAACTAGCAATACCTATCTTGTGATACTTGAAATTGATATTTGAAAATGAACAGCCTGTATATTCATAATCGCGATGCAGACTGAATTGATTGATTCTGCTGATGTAATACAGGATGTTTCTAAGAATTACAAAGCATCATGCGACACCCTTTACACCTACTGCATCAGATCGAAAAATGTACATGTAACATTTTCAGAAACCACGGAAAAAAATGACTCAAGACTTTTGTTTTTCAAATTGTTGCAGTGTGACGATTCAAGTTAATTTTTGTTCTTTCCAGTCCCACGTGATCCGGAAAACCACAGAGCTTTGGGCATCGTTCGATTGTTTGGTGGTGCGATTGTCATTCGGAGGAGGCCGTGGAACGAGTATCCCAGAATTCTAAATAAGACGTTCTACCCACTTGCAGTAATGATCTTTGCAGCTTCACCTTATTGGGGACCCATTTTTGATGGTTATTTAGGGAGAGTTTGTGATGATGGCTGCATATTACGGTCTCTTTCATCATTTGGTAGACAGTTTCCGTTCTTGTTTTCTCTCTATAACTGAGTGATTTGATTTGTTTTCATTTGTGTTCATTGGATTCAATTGTTTGATAAATAAAGCTTTGAAAGCACAAAATGTGAAACGTCAAGTGAAGTTTGCTTTATATTTGTATATTCTTGGTCCAGCTTCAAGCTGTCAATATGCGGAAAAATCAGGATTATTCAAAAGTACCTCACTTGTTTTATCGTTACATTATTATTGCTACTTAGAAAACATTCAATAACCAAAACTGTGTTTAGCTTGAATCTCAAATTTGCAGTCTTTCTAATAGAAGCCTGCAAATTATTAGTCAAGATTTCTAAAACGTGGAAATTGATCACTGAAAGCACACGTGTTGGAGCTTTTGCAACAATAAATTAATCAATTTCATTAGAAAGCTGTAAGCTCAGAGCTTCATGGGTAAAAGTCAAATCTTTTCTTCGAGTTTTTCATGTCTAAGCGCTCAAAATCAAAAATAATATTTAATAATAATATTTATTTTCGTCCGTGATTTTACAGTTAGTGTAAATGAAATATAAAGATTGATATTTCTCGTTTATTTAGGGCCCGAGAAAAAATAAATAAAAAATTTCGCGTGACGTCACGCATCCTGAAACTAAGGTACGTTAACAGATGGCGCCAGGTGGAGCTGAATTCCCAGATGCGAATATTCGGACAGAAAATGCCGAGGAAAATGCGAAATTTCATGTCAAAGTCCTCATACTGGCCAATCAGAGCCCTCGAATTCAAAATTTGACATACAAAATCGCATTTTCTGTCCGAATCTCGGTCCGAATATTCGCATCTGGGAATCCAGCTTTACCAGGCGCCATCTGTTAACGTACCTCGGTCTCAGGATGCGTGACGTCACGCGAAACATTTTTAATTTTTTTTGGGGCCTGAATGAACGCAAAAAATCAAATAAAAAATATGTGAGCTCTACGAAGGCTCCAGTATTTTAATTCATTTTTTCCCCAAAACCCGTGGAACGGGTTTGACGCGAAAATCATCAATTTATTTAGAAAGCTCAAAGGTCTACCTCGATGAGTAAAAACTCTATTACCAGTCAAAGTTCGCTCACTCAACGGTTATAGTAACAATCAAAGCTTTCACCCAAACTATCATATAATAGGACCGTTTGGAAGCTTTCAAAAATCCAAATGAATTCTTTTAGCTTCGGAAGTGATTTTTAAAGTAACGCTCAATAAAGCTCAGTTTGTTGTGGAAAATCATTTTTATTAAGGTTTTCATATATGACTTGTAAATAGGGTAGTCTTCTCCACTTATTTTTTTAAAATCTTCACTGCAGTTTCAGCTTTATAAATGTGAGGTAAAAGCCATTTTCAAAAATATAAGCAAAAAATTTGACACGTAGGATTGAAACGTTATGTGCAATTGAGATCAACAGGTGGAAACAATAGTAGGTAATAATTAAAATTATTGATAACTACTACTAGACATGTAGTCAACGAAACCCATGACTTTTCACCAAATATTATGAAACCTATCCTAAAGCTCCAGAATAAATCAATAATCGAATTTTCAGGAATATTAGAAATCAAAAAACAACATTTTCAAAATTCAGATAGTCTTTTTTAAATGATCAAGTTCAGTTTGACAACATCCATATAATACTCTCATTCTATGACCCTCCTCCGTCTTGAATTTTACAAATGCAACATAACTTATTAGTAAATCAATCAAATACGCTATTTTAATTATTACCTACTATTGTTTCCACCTGTTGATGTCAATTGCACATAACGTTTCAATCATATGTGTCAAATTTTGTGCTTATATTTTTGAAAATGGCTTTTACCTTACATTTATAAAGCTGAAACTGCAGTGAAGATTTTAAAAAAATTAGTGGAGAAGACTACTCTATTCACACGTCATAGTATACATCTCCTCCACAAGAAAAATGGATCCCTTCATCTAAAAAATAATCTTTCCATATATGAACTGTGGATGAAAAAAAGCTTACAAAAATTATCAGTTTGATTTGAAACTAGAAATTACAGTGTCAATCGCCAAATTGTGACGAGAAATCATTTGAAGATCAAAGAATTCAATGAAATAATCAAAAACTCTCAAAGCTCATTCTGAGGAATATTTGTCAGCTGAAGCTTGTTGTAACTGGGTAGGTTAGATATACAAAGACTTAGATTAGTCAACTATCTTCCAGGCTCTTCCATAAAAGTCCCAAAAGCTGCAAAAGCTCTCACATGAAAATTGCGAAGGCCGCATGGCTTTTCACTAAAAATGATCAGTTTCAAGGTTCTAATCAAGTAGTTTCGAAAAGCCGCAGAAATAAAACAATAATATAAAATAAAACAGCTTTTTCGAGCCAGTTTCGCTCAAAGCTTCAACAACAATAAAAAAACAACTCGAAATTCTTATTTTTAATTACTTTAAGAAGCTCAATTGGATTGGTTTTAATCTTGGTTTTAATATATCTATCCTATGGGTACTTGAGTTCTAGTTATTGCAAAAGGTCAATAGCACATAAGAGCTTTGGGACTTCTCTAGAAAGAATCTAATTGAGCTTTGAATCAAAATGGCCGAAAAATTTCAGTTTTGAGCTACATAATAATCAAGAAGTTTTCAAAATCTACAGAAATGAAACATGTAAGTTACGAAAGCTTGGATACCTGAAAAAGCTCTAGTAACAACTGAAAGCTTTTTTCGAAACCTTCATTTTTCGTGATGAAAAAATGAATAAACTTGACTGCTTCTTATTGCCTTGAACGAAGCTTCTTCCATTTAGGCTTGGGCTCAAATTTGAGCTTTAGGTACTCCTCAGAAAGCTCAACATCATAGGTTTCATCAAGTACCAAATTCTAACAAGAGAAATCTTTTGAAAATCTCAGAATCCAATATTTGAGGAAGAGACTGTTGCAAAAATCAGGCTGCGGTAGAAAGCTCCAAAAGCTCATTCTGGAAACTAGCCTGCTAAGGTTTGTTGCTTGGTTTGTTGTATCGGAAAAGTTAGAGATTTAGCTTTTTTTGCTTTCTGAAGTATAATCAGGTTTGAACAAAATTATCCGTCAACAAGCAGAACTAGCTTTCAAGCTTTTTCATAAAAGCTCCAAAAGCTCTCCTAATAAAGTTCCGAAAATTGAGTTGGTTTTATCTTGAAAAAGTTTTTATCCCAAGATAGTCATCAAAAAGTTCCAAGATCTGCAAAACACAATGTTCTCATTAGCTTCTTTCAGCCTAAAGCTCAAGAAACTTTCAAAATTTCCATTTAAGGAAATTTGAGAAATCAGCAGTATAGGCACTTACAAGTTTGGTCATACAAATTTAATAAGAAAGAACTTTGGAGCGTGAAAAATATATTAGGAAGAAGCTCTAAATCAAAACTTTTTTTGAAAATGATCAGACCTCACCTACTAGAAAGATTCCAAAGCTCATCATTACAAAAACTAGTCCGCTGGATTTTGTCATATCGGGAAACTTACAAAACTATGCGGCGCTTCCAAGCTTCAAGCTTTCAAATGTAAATAATGACATATAAATCATAGCAAAAAAAAATTTCGTATTTAAAAAAGCTGGAATGTAATAAAAAGCTTTCCTTGGGAAGCTTGAAAAGTTCAATAACTGTAAAATGTCCAGTTTGAACAGTGGCGCCGAATAAACCTTATTTTGTGGCGCTCGCCATACCTCAAAATGAGGGGAGGGGTCTGGAGGAAAAAAAGGGAAGAAGGAGAAGAAAAGAAAGAAGGAAAAGAAGAAGAAGAGAGAGTCACCCAGCAAATCATTGGATATTAGGATTATTAGGCACTTTGAATCTAAATGACAGTTATTTTCGATGTTTACCTAGGTAGGTATAGGTACCGTATGAGCAAAACGATTTTACTTCAAGAGTCCTATGTCTTATTTTTTTGCCTTTTTCAATTGTTGGTAGTAGTATATCCTGCAATTTACCTCAAAATGACATCTGCATGTTGTTTGGCAATCTCCAATGCTTGTCGGTAAGGAATACGACCACTCTCCGTTTTCCAATTTTGTGCCATTTCGAAAATAACTTTTGATAATGAAAAACTTCTTATTCAATTTTTAACATTCATCAGAGACCGACACTGGCATCCAACAGTTTACTCAGTCATTATGGCCTCGATTACGGCCAACCTTTTGATATACATACAAAATAATAATTTCATAGCACTCTAAACTAGAGGCAAAAAGGTTTTGACCATACGGTATTTGAACAGCCAACTAAATGGACTAGGAAAACCTCACGATCTTACGATCTCACAAAAAACTTTCGATTTTTGTGTAAAAGATAATGAAATCTATGGACAATTTGGTCAGCGGCTTCCCCTTTTTTGCTCATTATTGTTAATATTATTATTATTATTCTGAAAAAATTTCGCCTGCGGTGACAACTGCACGAGGGGCTCTTAGGCCCCCAGGCCCGACCGTCGCGTAGCAATAGGGGGGGGGGGGTCTAAAATCTTTTTCGCCATAGTAACTTTTGAGGAGTTCGGCGCCACTGAGTTTGAAGCTGCGAAGCTGTAGTATAGTAAAACGTTCGATTCAGAAATACACAAGAGAAAGCTGCGTACGTACAGTTTCAATGTTTTATTGATAAAAGCTCTCAAGTTAATACAAGAATGAAAAGCACTAAAGTAAGTGCGAAATCTTGAGCGAAAGTTTGGATGTGTACTTGAGCTTTGATATAGAACTTTTGAGCTTTCAAGCTCAATCAGGGAAAATTTGGTTAGCTCAAAAATTGTGAAAAACTTGGAAAATTCAGAGCTAGTACTATAGACTTAGGTTCACTGTAGCTTATTCAGATAGTTTCCAATATAGAGCTCTTGAGCTTCCACAGGTTTCTGATACTTTCGAGCTTGAACAAAAAGCTTGAATTTTATAAGCTCGTTGCACTTATCAACCCAGCTAAGAATTAAATCCAGCTTCAAAAAAATCGAAAAATATCATGGATATTTGGATTGAGGCTGTTTTTGGCAAGCTCAAGTTTTTAAAGCTCAAAAAAAAACAAGAGAGCTCACGATTTGTTTCTTTTATTATGATTGATATGATAATTACCAATAAAATATAATTTCTTTGTTTATGCTCGAGTTTATGCTACTATTCATCATCGGCCAAGTACCTGGGACAATTATTATATTTTTGGTTGCGCTTCCAAGCTTTCAATATTGGAGATCAGTGGAAGTTGAAAAATTATCCGAGCTTCTATTACGAATTTTATTGGAGAAATCGAAGCTCAGAGCTCATAGAGTAATTGTCAAAGCTCTAGTACCAATCAAACCTGTTGTTATAGCCGAAGCTTTCATTCGAGAACTTTTGAAGCTTTGGAAAATTCATGACAACATTTTTCAAGCTTTTGTGTCAGAGTCATCCGTGAAAATCCGTCAAGCTTCTTTCAAAAAGCTTCAAAAGTTCGTGCTTTTGGAATTTGCAACGCCGAATTAAGCTCGATTCGTTGTTGCGGCGACAAAATATCCCAGCCAAAAATATCCCACCACAAATATCCCAGCCAAAACTATCCCCGCGACAAAATACTCCAGGCCAAAAGAATCCCCGCCAATAATATCCTAGTCAAAAATATCCCCGCGACAAAATATCCTAGGCCAAAAATATCTCCGCCAAAAATATCCCCGCGACAAAATATCCCAGGCCAAAAATATCCCTGTCAATAATATCCCCTCCAATAATGTCCCGGGCAAAAATATAGATGATATCTTATAGAATATATATTAAGATAAAAATATAAAATTTCAGACCCACCCTATAACGAGTCTATTGTCGTCTCAAGTAGGTATTGTCCTTCTTTTCAGACCCGTCAGATAAGGAGCTCATTTTCGTTTCAAGTATCATCCGTCTTTTCGGACCCAAGAGATGAAGAGTAACGAACTGACTTCTGACTCAAGCATTCCTCTTCTTTTTAGACCCACCAGATAAGTAATTGCGAATCCGGAAAAGACATCCCCCCACAAAACGTCCCCAGGAAATTACTCCCCTGAAAATTACGTCCTCAGGAGATTACGTCCCCTGGAAATTACATCCCCTACATATCACGTCCCCTTAAAATTATGTTTCTTGGAAATTACGCCCCCAGAAAAAAAACTATGATTATTAGAGCTCATCAAAGCTACAAACTGAATATAAAGAGAGAGACAAGAAGGCTTATCAGGGCTCAAAACAAGCATAAATACACCTAACTTGAGGAGCACTAGTTATATTAAGCCCCTTTTCACCTTCATGTAATATTTGGCCCCTATCGGACTCCTTATTCATCTAATTCAATTTTTGAGACCTTATGAGTCCCTTAATGTTTTTCATAGCTTTCAGACTTCCAGTAAGGTCCCTTTTGCAGTCTTGTGTTATCAAGAGCTCTATTGGACCTCCTTATTCTGTCTTCAATATAAATATTTTGGAGCCCTGCTGAGTCCCCTTGCATTTTTCACGACTTTCGAAGCAGCAAGCAGCGATGTGTCATCATGTCATGTTGGGAGCCCTATCGGGCCCCCATCTCTCAATTGTAGTTGGAACCCTGTTTTGCCCCATATTATGTTTTCTCATGGCTTTCAAAATAGGTAGGTCCCAGTAAATCAAATTTCAAGCTATCATGTTACACAGATCTCCATTGGGCCTCCTTGTGCCTTAAATACTGTTCGAAGCTCTGTTGAGCCCCTTTGCACTTTCTCGAGGCTTTCCGAGCACTAGTAAGCCTCTTGTGCCTTTATGTGATATTCGGCCCCAAATTTGGTTCCCCTTGCATTTTCAAGTATAATTTGGAGCTCTAATGAGCCCCAATATGTTTTCTCATTGCTATCAAAATTCCAAGAGCCCTCTTTTGCCTTTTTTCATTATATAGCTTCATTGTGCCTCCTTTATAGTTTTTCTATGGCTTTCAAAGCCATATCGGGCCCCTTTGTGCCTGAAGTGTAGTTTGGAACCCTAGCTAGCTCCTTTATGTTTTTTTCCATAGCTATCAGAATTCCATTAAACCCCCTGTTGCCTACATGTTATCCAGAGCTCCACTGAGCTCCCATATTTCTTCAATGACTTTGAAGCCCTGCTGAGCCCCCTTACATCTTCCGAGACTTTCGGAGCATGGTGAGCGCCTTGTGCCTTGATGTGATATTCGGACCCCCTTGTGTCCTTAGTGTGATTGTGAAATGGAGCCTAATCGGCCCACTTATGTTTTTATTGGCTTCCAGATTACCAGTAAGCCCCCTTTTCCCTTCATTGTTATGTGAAGCTCCATTGGGCCCCATTGTGTCTTCAGTATCGTTCGAAGCCTTACTGCCTTGCATTTTTCCGTAGCATTCGGATCCTTATTGGATCCCCTTGTATCCTTATGTGTTGTTTGGAGCCCTAATGAGCCCCCTATGTTTTTTCGTGGCTTTCAAAGTTCCAGTAAGCCCCCAGACTTGGAAACCCTAGCGTAAATTCCTTGTGCCTTCATGAGACATATGGAGCCCTATTGAGCCCCCATGTATACGCAAGTGTAGTTTGGAGCTCTTATCAGCCCCCTTGTGCTTTTTTGAGACTCTCAGAGTTCCAGTAAGTTCCCTTTTGCCTTCTTGTGTTACACATGGCTCCATTTGGCACCTTTGTTTCTTTAACGTCTTTTGAAGCCCTGCTGAACCTCCTTGCATCTTCCGGGGCATGAGTAAGCACCGAGGTAAGCACCTTGTGCCTTAATGTGATACTCGGAGCCCTGTCGGGCCCTCTTGTATCCTCAAGTGTAGTATGGAGGCCCACTTAGCCTTTTATTGGCTTCCAGAGTACCAGCAAGCCCCCTCATTTTGCCTTCATGTTATGTCAAGCTATGAAGCTTCACGACCCCCTTGTGTCTTCGATATCGTTTGAAGCCCTGCTGAGCACACACATGAAGGACACAAGAGACAGTCTCCACTGGAGTTTCGGAAGTAATATGACGACACAAAAAAGCTCATCAGAGTGAGTATCCAGTGTAATCCAGAAGGAAGACGTATTTCTCCAGGGACGTCTCTTCCGGGGGACGTTACTTCCCGAGGACGTATTTTCCTGGGGGTGTATTTTGCCCTGGGACGTCTTTTCTTTAGGACGTTTTTTCCCGGGCACTTGAATTTCACGGGACGTATTGTGGGGCACATTTTTTCCGGGGACGTTTTGCGGGGTACGTTTTTTCCTAGATCCGGTGGCGGTTAGGAGCTGTTACCTCCTTGCTATTTTCAGATTGGGAAATTTTGTCGCAGGAATATTTCTGGGTGGGGTCTTTTTGGCTGGGATATTATTGGCGGGGATATTTTCGGCCTGGGATATTTTGTCGCATGGTTATTTTTGGCCAGAATATTATTGGCGAGGATGATTTTGGCATGGGATATTTTGTCGCGGGGATATTTTTGGTTGGGATTATATTGCCGGGCTATTTGTGGCGGGATATTTTTCGCTGGGATATTCTGTTATCCGACCATGCTAGCTCATACATACCCGTTTTAGTCGAAAACAAATTTTCATGTGATACGAACACAAAATTTCCTGAATCTTAAAAACTGTCAAAAAGGATTCAAAATCCCTCTGGAAAAAAAAAAATTCACATATTTTTATCAAAAAAGCAAAATACTATTTATTCGCGACGATCCTACTTGATTTAGTTGAGAGCTATACGCCATTTGCTGTGAAGAAAAGATCAGATTCTCGGGAGTCAATCAAAAATCAAAAATGGAGCTTTGAAGAACCAACTCCTACATTTCCAATAAAACACAAAAACTACTGCCAAAATCGTGATGCTTACACCCGTTTCATTCGGAAACAATAACTCACTTGCTACAAACAGTTTTTTTTTTTTCAATTTTGGGAATTTACCTCGGAATTTACCAAAAATGATCGAAACGTCTGGGGTACTTGCCCAATTTTTTTTTATTGGCTTGATCGAAAGTCTGGACAAAAATATTGTACCCGTATTTTTTCTTTTTTTCTGAATTCCCAAAATTGTGGCCGTAGTGCCTGTTTTAAAAATATATTTGTGACGTCACAAATATATTAAAAACTAAACAAACAGCACTATTGAATCGAAAACTCAAAAAACTGTTAGAGTGGCTTCACAATATTTGAAAAATACAGACGAAAAAATTTCACTGAAGTTTCCCCACTGTTACCAACCTTTTGAAAAAAAAATCGAAAAAAAAATCTTTTTAACCAATGGATATATTTTCCGTAAATTTTTAGGAAATACCATTTATTACTCTTGTTGATGATTGAAAGTATTTCCAGTCAAATCTGTTTCATTGGCAAGTACCCCATTGGCAGTGGCGCCGAACTCCTAAAAAGTTACTATGGCGAAAAATATTTCAGACCCCCCCCCCTATTGCTACGCTACGGTCGGGCCTGAGAGCCTAAGAGCCCCTCGTGCAGTTGGCGCCGCAGTCGAAATTTTTTCAAAATAATAATAATAATATTAATATCAATAAGCAGAAAAGGGGATGCCGCTGACCAAATTGTCCATAGATTTCATTATTTTTTACACAAAAATCGGAAGTTTTTTGTAAGATCGTAAGATCGTGAGATTTTCCTAATCCATTTAGTTGGCTGTTCAAATATGCCGCATGATCAAAACCTTTCTGCCTCTAGTCTAGAGTGCTATGAAATTATTATTTTATATGTACCGGGTGGGCCATAAAAAACCGTACTGTTTTATTTTCCTCGCCGATTTTTTGTTTCTTGACCGATTTTGACAAGCTTGGTATCATTGTGTAGCTAATTGAAGAGGCTACCAGAGCCATGAGCAAATGATTCTCAAGTGTCAAAATTCAAAATGGCGGAAACAACTGAAAATAGGCTTGCTTTTGCAGTCGTTTTTTTAAATTAAAATTTGACAGAATAACCGAACTAAAGACGTTTTCTGAAAGAATGAACTATTTTCTACATTTTGAGACCTTAACTAGCTCAATTGGTTAATTTGTTGGGGAGATGTGGCAAATTGAAAAAAAGATTATTTTCCATTGTTTCAATCCAAAATGAATGATAACAAATATTGTTTCCCCTGCCAAATTTTTGTTTCTGAAGCGATTTTGACAGGTTTAGTACCATTATGTGACAAATTAAATAGGCTTCACATACGTCACATACGAATATGATCGAAATGTCAAAATTCAAAATGGCGGACACATCTGAAAATGAGCTTTCTCTCGCAGTCGTTTTTTCAAATTTAAATTTGACAGAATGACAGAGCTAGAAGCGTTTTTTGAAAGAACGAACTTTTTTTCACATTTTGACACCACAACTAGCTCAATCGGTTTATTCGTTGAGAAGATGTGGCAAATTGAAAAAAAGCTTATCCGCCATTGTTTCAATCCAAAACGAATAATAAAAAATATCACTTATTTTGTCTGTGAAATATTCAAGGGGTGGGTGCCTGAGATATGATCACCACTTTTCAAAATATGATTGAAAATTATTCCACAGGGTGTTCACTAGGTATGTTCCTATCTATGGACGCAGACTCTCTGAATGCAAACATTTGAGGACTATCCTATTTTTTGTATTTGTGTTGGTCAAAGTTGTTGTTGGTTACCTGAATCCATTGTTAGCCTTAAAATAGACATGTAAGATAGGTTTTAATTTTATTGATGGTAGAAAAATAATCTGATAGTTTTTTCCACAACATTTGCACATGATTTTTTCAAAAAGCCCCTTCAATTCTGTAATTCTGTCAAATTTAAATGAAAAAAAAAACTGCAAAAGGAGGGTTGTTTTCAGTTGTGTCCGCTTTTTTGAATTTTGACATTTCAATCATATTTGTATATGACTCTTGTAGCCTACTTAATTGGCTACACAATGACATCAAACCTATCATAATGGCTTCAGAAACAAAAATTTTACAGACAAAACAATATTTTTTTATTATTCATTTTGGATTGAAACAATGGCAAATAAGCTTTTTTCCAATTTGCCATATCTCCTCAACGGATGGACCAATTAAGCTAGTTGTGGTGTCAAAATGTAAAAAAACAGTTCGTTCTTTCAAAAAACGCTTCTAGTTCTGTCATTCCGTCAAATTTCAATTCAAAAAAACGACTGCGAAAGAAGGCTAATTTTCAGTTGTGTCCGCCATTTTGAATTTTGACATTTCGATCATATTAGTGGATGACATTTGAAGCCTATTTAATTATTTGCACAATGATGCTAAATCTGTCAAAATCGCTCCAGAAGAAGAAATTTGACAGGCAAAACAATATTTTTCATTATTCATTTTGGATTAAAACAATGGCAAATAAGCTTTTTTTCAATTTGCCACATCTCCCCAACGAATGAACCAGTTGAGCTAATTATGGTCTCAAAATGTAGAAAATAGTTCATTCTTTTAGAAATCGTCTTAAGTTTGGTTATTCTGTCAAATTTTATATAAAAAAAACAACTGCGAAAGAAGGTCTATTTTCAGTCGTTTCCGCCATTTTGAATTTTGACATTCAGGAATCTTTTGTATATGGTCCTGGTAGCCTTTTCAATTAGCTACACAATGATACTGAGCTTGTCAAAATCGGTCAAGAAACAAAAAATCGGCAAGGAAAATAAAACAGTACGGTTTTTTATGGCCCACCCGGTATATCAAAGGTTGGCCGTAATCGAGACCATAATGACTGAAGAAACTGTTGAATGCCAGTGTCGGTCTCTGATAAATGTTAAAAACTGAATAAGAAGTTTTTCATTATCAAAAGTTATTTTCGAAATGGCACAAAATTGGGAAACGGTGAGTGGTCGTATCGTATTCCTTACCGACAAGCATTGGAGATTGCCAAACAACATGCAGATGTCATTTTGAGGTAAATTGCAGGATATACTACTACCAACAATTGGAAAAGGCAAAAAAATAAGTCATAGCACTCTTGAAGTGAAATCGTTCTGCTCATACGGTACCTAGGTAAATATCGTGAATAACTGTCATTTAGATTCAAAGTGCCTGATAATCCTAATATCCAATGATTTGCTGGGTGAATCTCTCTTCCTCTTCTTTTCCTCCCTTCTTCTTCTTTCTTCTTTTCTTCTCCTTTTTCCCTTTTTTTCCCTCCAGACCCCCCCCTCATTTTGAGGTATGGCGAGCGCCACAAAATAAGGTCTATTCGGCGCCACTGCCCATTGGAACCGAGTTGAGTATCGTCGAGGGTATCGTTTCCTTCTGAACCGGACACGCATGCAATGCGAATAGAATAGTGTTTTCCACGTCCAATGATTCTTCACGCTGTTCCATGGCAATCATTATTGTGTTACACACGAAGGTCTGTAGGCAATTTTGTACATGAATAGAGCTTTTATGCTGATTATTCTTCCACTTTTTGTGATTCTCCTTGCGTGTTTCCAAATACCCGATGCCCTCACAAAAGCTTGAGAAAATTTCATTTAAAACAGTTTTTCAAAAAGTTTACGATTTCTGTTCATCAAGGAAACTGGCTGTCGTCTTTTGATGGATCTATCCGAAGGAGCGGTCAATGTACGTACAACCTACCTGAACCATGCGTACTCCATTCTCGCAAAGAAACAACCAACAACAAGTTAGTGAACAATCCGTGTTTGCGTCTTTGTGACTCAAAAGACCATTATGCGTGTGGTGCTGTGAGCTTCATTCAAAAACAAATTTGACTTCGTAGAAAAGGCAGGTAAGTGAAGAAGAGGAATATTTCGTAGCCCAAAGCGAGCACCCGTAGTGTAGGAAAGTATAACTCGTGTTCTTCGGTACGTTTCTAGGGATTGTCCTGATAAATCGTCCGTAGAAAACACTAATTTTGTTTAACCAAACAAAAATGGATCAAGGTAAGTTTATATCAAAGCACCTAGTGTACCTACCTATTAAGAAATGATTGTAATTGCGAAATCGAGCTCATTACAACACAAGTTCAGTCACATGTGTGATAAAATGAAACAATAAGAACACGTGGTTTCCATTATCCGTGTAGCATATTTTTCAGCTCACGCCTGATAATGCAGTCAAATGTTTTGAGCTGCGAACCCGGTATAGCATTTAATCCTATTAAATAATCGAGAAAAAAGTACCCGTTTTTGATTTGGATTTATTCTTACTAGGTACCTATTCTAATTTAATTTTATATCTATTTTAGTGAATCGTCTTGAAAAATTCAATAGGTATCTCCCAGAGTTTTTGTGTGTCTAATCTTATATATTTTTTGTTCATGTGATCTGTTTTGTCTTTGTTTTTACTGACTGCGCACTGTATCCAATATTCTCATGGCTATTTGAAGTGTTACAACATTTTTCGATTTTAATTCCAATTTCTACCGTGTGATTATAAAGCCCTATTCATCTGTTATACTCACCGTAATCATGAGGTTGGTGCCTTTAGAGGATTAGCTTTCAGATGTTTTCCTCCTTATCGGCACTTATCAAGGCCATAAGAGTTTATATGCCTTTATTATTCTCAATTACACATGAAAAATCCATTTTGCGACACAACACTCAGAGTTACATAACCGGGAATCGAACCCGGAGTTCCACTTTACCAAGCAGGCCGCAAACCACTCGACTTGCGGGTCTCAGACCCAAGTTACCACGCACCGTCGACGTGTGTTTTCCATTTCACAGCTCACGCAGGTAGCTCAAGACAACGATTTATAATTATTTATTCATTTTCAGACGCCCCGAACAGGAAAAGAGACGATGAACTTCCCGACGAGGATGAAAACGCACTTTTACCTGTAGAAGTCGTCGCCCGGATGATCGTGTCTTTACAGGAAATGTTACTTTTAATTGCAATTTTGTCGCTGTTATTTGTCTTTTACCTTTCGGGTTACGTTCCGCGAAGTCGATATTTACATAGGGACTGGGAACAGTGGGATGATGAGTATGATGATTGATAGATTTTAATGGATTCTGTATTAGGTAGTTGGGTGCTTTTCAATAAATGTTTCGGTTTTATTCAGCTTGTTTCTATTCTCGAAAGTTTGTCTCCATTTATCGCCGCCTGCTATCTCCATTTGTTCCCGTTGGTTTGTTTTGTTTCAATCCTCTTCTTGTTTGTGTGAACTGGTGTCTGTTAGTTGTGAATTCAAATTCATTTATTTTACTTATTTGACTTTTGATTTTGATTTGTTCTGATTTTTTGTTTTTGTTAGTTGTCATTTGTTTTTCACTTGCTTCAAGCAAGAATTTCGAGATTTCCAAAATCGCAATTCCCCAAAAATTCTCGACATACTTACCTAATCAAAATTGACATTCTCAGAAAAATCGAGTTCGGTATTGTTTCCCACCGAAATAAACACAACCAATGTGAAACTGGTGATATTTTTTGCATCGAGTGAACTTTATACAAGGTGTCCGTTTTTCGAGGCTAAGCATGGGTATCTCGCTTATCTTTGGAGATACAAAGTCGGTTGAATTGAAAAAAAGTTGCGAATTTTTATGACGATCAATGATCCAAAAAGATATTTGAATTGTCAGTTTTAGTTTTTGAGATATTGAGAGAAAAACTTAAATTTGTAATTTTTGTCTCTATTTTTATTTGAAAAACGGTTCAAGGTAGCCTTTCCTAATTAAGACACTGTAAAGGCACTTTTCCAAGTAAAATCCAATGTTGCCAAAATCTTCGTTCTAGCTCTCAAAACAACTGAGATATGATATTCAACTTTTTTTTCTCTTATGGGCGCCATATTGGATTTTGACATTTTTGAATGCAATATTTTTTTCTGGTTACAACGATGTGTCACATGCCACTGTTGAATCCATGCTTTTGGGCAAAAATTCTTATTTTCATTTTTGAAGAGTGACTTTAGAAACAAAATCAGCACTGACAATAAAGAAAACGTAAATGTTAAACATTTATTCAACAGTGACATGTGGCACATCGTTGTAACCAGGAGAGAATACCGTGTTCAAAAATATCAAAATCCAATATGGCGCCCATCAGAGAAAAAAGTTGAATGTCGTTTCTCGGTTGCTTTGAAAGCTAGAACAAAGATTTTGATAGCTTTGAATTCCTCTTAAAAAAGTGCCTTGACAATGTCTAGATTAGAAAAGGCCACCTTCAACCGTTTTTTGAATAAAAAATAAAAACAAAAATTCAAATTCCTATTTTTTCACGATATCTCAAAAACTAAAATCGATACGTCAAATTTCTTCTTGGATTATTGATCGTAATGAAAATGCGCAACTTTTCCCTAATTTAACCGACTTTGTATCCCAAGAAAAGCGAAATACCCATCCTAAGCCTCAATAAACCGACACTTTGTATATCGTTGAAAAAAAAAAACTTTAAAAATTGACCACACTTCAGTATGACATTATCGGTATCTTAAAACCACATGAAAAATCATTTGACGGAAAAACCACTATCAACTTCACATTGCTCGTATCCGGTTTAGTAAGAAACGATACCCAACTCCATTGTTTTGGAAAATCAAAAATTTGACGTTTCGATCATCTTTGGCCAATTATTAGAACTTCAGAAATTTTGTTTGCAGCAAGTGGGCTATCGTTTCCGACTAAAACGGATGTAAGCATTGCAATTTTGGTGGTAATTTTTATTTTCCATCAAAATGTGAAAATTGTTACTCCAAAACTTGACGTCGTCACGTGACGTCACGTAAGCAATAGCCACAGCAAAAAACAATATCAAGAGTTTGACGTTTCTATTATTTTGCAATTGACTTACATCCTATGTATAGAGAAACATAACAGAACTGACGAAAAGTTGATGAATAATTAGCGAAAAATGAGAAGCCCACCTCCACTCCTTGATCGTTGACACAGAACCACATGGAGAATCATTTTCCGCAAAAAAACACCATCAAATTTGCGTTGGCCGTATCCAGCTTAGTGAAAAACGATACCCAACTCGATTTTTTCGAAAATCAAAAATGTTTTAATTTTCAATGTTCCAAGATTTTTTTGCAGCAAGTGGGCTATCGTTTCCTACCTAACCGGGTGTGAGCATTGCAATTTTGGCAATAGTTTTTGTTTTTCATTGAAAATGTAAAAATTATCACTTACGTGACGTCTTCACGTGACGTCACGTAAGCAGCAACCACAGCAAGAGTCAAAATCCAGGATTTGACGTTTCAGTTTCCAATTCACTTGCATCATATGGAGAAACGTAACGGCAATGACGAGAAATGAAGGAATAATTAGCGAAAAATGAGTAGCGTTCTTCATTTTTCCTTTACTTATTGCATACGCGCGATCGTTGACACTGTACCACATGGAGAATCATTTGACGCAAAAAACATAATCAAATTCGCATTGCACGTATCAAGTTCAGTGAGAAACGATATCCAACTCGATTTAAGAAAAAAAAAATTGACATTTTGATCAATTTTGTCAAATTTTGAGAATTTCAAAAATTTTGTTTGCAGCAAGTGGGATATCGTTTCCGACTAAAACTAGTGTGGGCATTGCAATTTTTGTGGTATTTTTGTTTTTCATCAAAAATATAGGGATTGTCACTTCGAAACTTCATGTTTCCACGTGACGTCACGTGAGCAGCACAGCAAAAATCACAATCAAGAATTTGATGTTTTGATTTGCAATTCACTAGCATTATACAGGGTGTTTGGAAACTTGGAGTAGAAAACTGAACCGCAGTTAGAGAAATGCTCCAGAAGTTCTAGAAAAATGTTGAAATTTTTTTATAATTTTCATTTTTGGTGCTATGGAGGGTCAAAAGGTGGTCCTTCGACCCCTCCTGTTTTCGTTATTTCAGAAGATTTCTGGGAACTCTTTCCATTAGACCAAAAAGCAATTTTTTTTTACCTTTGAATGTTGTTTTGTAATTCCACTTGATGTACAGGGTGAGTCATAAATCCAAATAATCAATGTTTTTTTTTGAAAATGCCCATGAAAGGTTCTGGAGGTTTCAAAACTGATGTAGAGCAACAAATAACACAAATAGTTTCCACATCAAATTTTCTGCATGCATTTTTGGAGAAAACTGGATTCTTAAGATTTACGAATCACCCTGTATAGTTAATGAATCTACAAAACACATTCAAAGGTTTGAAAACATTCCCTCTTTGGTCTCTTTGAATGAGTTTACAAAATCCTTCAAAATAACAAAAATAGAGGTGGTTGAAGGACCATCTTTTGACCCTCCATATTTTTGAAAATGAGAACCCTACATTTTTTCAACATTTTTTTGATATTTCTCATGCTTGTCTCTGACTGATTCTACTTTCAATTTTCTACTTCAAGTTTGCAAACATCCTGTATGGAGAAACTCAACGGAAATGACAAGAAGTGTCGTCATAATTAGCGGAAAATGAGTAGCCTACCTCCACTGATAGAATTATAACTATCCTACGTTAGAAGATAACCTAACCTACGTTGAAGGTTGTCTTTGCTTCCTGATGGAAATGAATCAATATTTGCTCCAAACTTCTGTGATAATTGACCTCACGTGGAAAACACAACTTTTATAGCACGACCTGTATTTGATTTAGTGAGAAATGATGCCCCACTCGATTTGTCAAAAATTAAAGATTGGACATTTTCATTATTTTTGAAAAGTTTTTGAAATTTTGCACAGTTTGCTCGTGGCAAGTGGGATTCTGTTTTCAACTGAAAAAGGTAAGTATAAGCATTGCGACTAGAGCAGTAATTTTTGCATTTCAATAAAATATAGAACTTTTCACTTTTAAACTTCGTAAAAATTAACGTCATCTGCAAAAAAAAACATTATGTGGCTCGTGTCCATTTTAGTGTCCAATCACTCCAATCAGTGTTCAACTTGATTTTTTCTCGAATGTAATTACAAATTTAATTTTGTATACCTACATATTACCTCGATACTCATTTTTGAAAGCTGAGGCAAAATCCTGGACCTTTTGATACAGCAGCAGACTCATTTTCAGAATGAGCTTCTAGAGCTTTCTAGCGAAGCTCGATTTTTCAACAGTTCCTTAGCTTCCCAAAATATGGTGAATTTTCAAATTTCCAGAAACTTTGTCTTCTTACAATTTAGAGATGAATTTGTTTCTGTGCATGAATTCCCCGTAAAACTCAACCAAATAAGTCAGTTTGAACGGCAGAATTCCACGATTACGATAAACGTTTTCGGTATAGAAGACAGGAATGGTAAACACAACCTGATTGGGCCACTGCATCATACATCCAATAAACGCGCGTGTCACATAAACCTCCTTTCGTTCGGAAAAAACGGAATATCACACAACCGTCTCATTAAAAACCTCTCTAGACTGGCCGGCAAGCAGCTGTCGAAAAATAAGAACCGCAAATTTGTTTGCGACTCCTGCATTTCACATTTTTATAGACTCTCTTTTAGAAACTCGATGCTCATTTGGAAAACGGTTGTTTTAAAATCATAACCGAGTTACCCAGCGGAGACAAAAGAGATTTATATGGGAATATGGTGCCGAGAAATATACTGAAATTCGAAAAACCTTGGAAAAAATACAAGGTGCCCTATGTATTTTACGCTGATTTCGAAAGCATTTTACTACCATTTGATACTTGTCTGACAGAGGATGCTGATTTATTCACAGTGCGAAAGTCGATGCATATTCCATATAGTTTCGGTTATAATATCAAAAATGCTCATTTGACGATAGCTTGAGCGACTACAGAACACACCGTGGAGAGATTGTGCTAAGGTATTTGTAAAATGGCTGGAAGCAGACGTCTGGAACGAATATTACAAAAACATAGTTCCGATGAAGCCTTTATCAACGGCAGAACAGAATTTAGCATTCAATCGTGCAGAAGAATGTCACATTTTTTGTCGAAAACCGTTCCGAGACGGCAAAATATAGAGTTTGAGACCACTGTCATTCAGCCGGAAATTATATAGCAGCATCACACCAATTATGTAATTTGAACTTCCAAATCCCGAAATTCATCCCATGTATCTGTCATAACATGAGTAAATATGACGCACATCTCTTCATGCAAGAGCTGGCGGGGTTCGGAAGTGAAATCAAAGCTATAGGAGCGACAAAAGAGACCTATATTTCCTTCTCGAAGTTGATAAAAGTCGATACGGTCGACGGGAAAGATATTAAAATGGAGATAAGGTTTATAGATTCATTTTGCTTCCTCTCGGCATCTCTAGATAGACTCGCGCAAAATTTGAATGATGAACAATGTATAGAGGTTCGGAAATATTTTACAAGTGAAGACGCGTTCAAGCTCATCAGACAGAAGGGAGTATTCCCATATAATTCCATCACATCATTCGAGAAATTATGCCAGACATCTCTGCCCAGCAAATCAGAGTTTCATAATGATCTGGATCTAATTATGGAAGACATTTCCGACGCCGATTATTTGAAAGCTCAAGACGTTTGGGAATATTCCCAATGTGCGTCTCTTGCGGATTATGCCAAATTATATTTAAAAAGCGACTGCCTCATTTTAACAGATGTTTTTGAAAAGCTTCGCAAAATCTCGTTTTAACCTACGAGCTGGACCCGTGTCATTATCTCACATCACCGACTTTTGTCATGGGATGCAATGATGAAATACACCGGAATAGAGCTAGAGTTGATAGAAGATATTGACATCCTCGCGTTCATCAGAAAAGGCATACGAGGTGGGATATGTCAGTGTAATATGCGCAAAGCAGTCGTCAACAATGAATTTATGGATAATTACAATCCGGAATTGCCGACGTTCTATACATATAATATATTTAGACGTGAACTCGGACGTGAATAGTTTATACGGGTATAGCATGACTTATTACATGCCTTACGCAGGCTTCTGCTTTGTAAATAACATCTCTAAAATAACTGTTAAAACAATTATGGGTTTCAAATTTGAACAAAAGATAGGTTTAATTTTCGAAGTAGATCTCATTGTAGGAGCACATTTGCACCCAGATCATGACAAGCTACCTTTCTGACTTGAAAACAATCTGATTTTTAACCAATTTTTTTGGAATGAATTATGAGATGTACAATTTTATAATGTTATTTTATCATTGGTTTTTTAGGTCAGTGAATGAAATCAAAATAAATAGAGAGACATATTAAATTTGAACTTGAAATTATTCAATCAAAAAGAAAAAAATTGTTGCTCAAAAATATTATCAAATCTAGGTTTTTCCCGGTCAGGCGATTTCTCCTCTGATTGGTGATTTGCCCAGCCTTAGAGAAAACACGCTTCGACGGTACTGAGGTAGCAGGCACGGACAAATGCTTGAGGGCTATTTCAAATAATTCGGGAAAAATGGATGCATGTTTTTCTCAAAACTCAAATTGACTTTTATTGCTCGTCAACACGGATGAAATTGATGAAAGGAGTTTTTGTTTTTTCCACGGCGCGCTAACATCATTCATAGACGTCTGTGCATTGAAGTTGTTGTGTGCATTTATAACTTAGATTTTTGCACAGAGTGATTTCTGCGATCTATTATCAGTAAGTAGTACTACTACGTTGAATGACATGTGGCTTCAGTCAAGTCCATTAAGTTGCAAAAATTACCTACGATTTACTATAATCCTATAGTACTTCTACCTAGAACCTACCTCAACAATTCAATTCCGAAACGAATGATTGATTATGAGGTTTCGTTTCGTGAATAACAATAAATAAATTTGAATTAGTATGAATTTTGAAAGTTTGTATTTTGTAATGTTTCAGTTGAAGTGATAAATCAAATGGATGGATGGATTTTTTTGGAAATCCCAAAGATTATCTGCGGTTGAGGTTGCCCATTCCCTACACTAGACTGATCGCTCAGATGAGTCTTGCTAGCGACAAATACATAAAGCTACCGTTCAAGGGCACATGTTACAGAATAGCTGCTGATGAGATATGCTCCATTTGCAATCTAAACCAAAATGAAGATCTGAATCATTTTTTGTTCAAATGTCCTCTCTACTTTAACATAAGATCTGCATATATATATATATCCAAAAATCTCAGTAACACCGATGATTTGTGTGTATTTTTAAATGAAAATGTGCGGAGTAAAGTAATGAAAGATATTTGTAATTTTGTTATGAATGCACTAAGGATCCGAGCTTTTTGTAGGAACGAATGACATTCATACACTTGGTCATATTTTCAATTGTATTTCCATATTTCATTATCTATGTTGTGTGTCTTGCTTTTGTTGTGCTCTTTTGTCATAAATTTGTGAAAAGTTTGAAAGACAATAAATTATTTGTATTGTAAATTTGAATCAGTATGAATTTTGAAATATGAAAGTTTGTATTTTGTAAAGTTTCAGTTGAATTAATGAATCAAATAAATGAATGAATGAATGAATGAATGAATGAGTGAATGAATGAATGATTCGATAGCACATGAATGAATTCAACGGATTTATGTGAATGAGTGAATTTGAATGAATCATTCGATAGTTTCAGTCATTCGATAGTCGATCATTCGATAGCAGAATTCATCGATAGTGCCCATCACTAGTAGTAGGTATAGGTCAATATCGATCTTTAAGCTGCTTAAAGAATTTCATGAATTCAGAATGTCATGTCGCTGTCATCAGACGAAGAATATGTTCCACAAAAATATCCATCAAGCGGACAATTTGCTAAAAGAATAAAGTCCTGGACGATCTCAAGAAAAGACGCCGAAGAAGCTGGGCCATCGGAGACAGCAAAAAGCTCGGTCTCGTTCGTGGATACCCCTTTGACGCAACTGACATGCCACTGCGGAAAATCGTTCAAAAACGCGACCGGACTTGGAATTCATCGCTCCAAAATGCATAGAAGCACTGACACAGAAGATGCAACACTCAATAACAGCTCGAGTAAACTTCGGAGTGGAAAAATAAATGAAAGAAACGAGATCAACAACAATGTAACAGCCATGCTTTGCCCATTGGATACACCGCGGCCCGAAACAAAACAACAAGTGGACGAGGCATTACCAACATTACTCTCTTCTTGTCCACATTGCGGGAAAAAATACAGAAGTGTAAAGATACATATAAGCAAAGCTCATCCAAATGAACACCGACAACAAATTACAGAGCGTTATATTGAGGAGATTCCAGCTCTCAAAGTTGATCAAGACGAGACCGAAAGCTATCCACCCTCTGCAGAATTCGAAAAATACCTACAAGATCTCTCTGAATGGAACAAAAAATTCTCTCTTGCGTTGACTGACAAAGAATTCGACAACACAATCAAAGCCTTTCAGTCCTTCATAGCCTCGTCGCTAAAATACTTTCCTGGGCCAAAACATCCGGCGACACGTTACTATGAATTGAGAAAAAAACGGAAAAGTACAATGGTTCAGACCAACAATAATTTCAAGAAGACAAGTAATCCTGAAAGAAAAACGAAAAGGGACAGGCAAAAAAGGAAAGAAAAATACCTGTACGAAAGCGTACAATTCAATTTCTACAACAGACGACGTGTGGCTGTGAGAAAAGTTATGGACAACACAAAGCAAGAAGTATGCAGCATTCCATTGGATATCCTCACAGCAGCATTTTCTGAACGTTTTGGTACAGAAAACAACACAACATCCCAAACTACCGGCGAAGATGCTTACGACATGAACTTCAATCAAACTGACACATCTATGACTGACACCGACAATGAGATCATTCTTGAAGATATTCAACAATCCATCAAATTAATCAAAATTGACACTGCACCTGGTCCAGATCGAATCATTTTACGTTCACTTAAATCGAAACAAGTAGCTGAAATACTCCTCCTGTTGACAAATAGAATCATAAACACCGGATACGTCCCAACTAGCCTTAAAAATGCAAGAACGATATTGATTTTCAAAGGAAGTGATCCGAGTATGACCAGTAACTGGCGTCCGATATCAATTTGCTCCCTGATAAGACGTATTATTGAAAGAGTGATCATCAGAAAGATCTCTCCATTTATTACATTTAATCAAAATCAAAGAGGCTTCACATCAACACCTGGCACCTTTATTAACTCTAGCATACTACAAGGCATTCTAACAGCCGCTAAGCAGCAAAAGAAAGACATGACCACTATGTTCCTCGACATAAGCAAAGCATATGACAACGTTGGTTTGAAACAAATAGAGAAAACTGTGAATGCCACGAAAATCCCATCTAGATTCAAACGACTTATAATAGAACTTCAAAGGGGAAACTCCATCCAAATCGAAACCAGCCTAGGGAAAACGAAACCAATAGAACTGAAGAGGGGTCTTCTTCAAGGAGCGCCACTTTCTCCTATTCTCTACAATATGTGTACAGATCACATCCTAAGTGATATCTCCGAGCCAGGAATTGCCGAGTTTTATGGTTTTTCCATCTGTGACTCTGTACCAAAAATCTCCATTATGGGTTTCGCAGACGATACGGTATTGGTTGCTAATAATGAAGATTCTGCCTTCTTTCTGTTGGGAATGGCTCAGCAACGATTTTCAGAGATAGGCCTTTCTCTCAATGATTCGAAAACACAAATCATCCATATCCGCCATGGACAATTAATTGAAAAGGAGTTCTTTATTAATAACACCATTGTCAACTCTATTGGTAACGATAAAACAGTCAAATATCTAGGAGTATCTTTCAACAACACAATAATTTTCAATGAATCAAAAATCATCAAGGACTTGAATGAAAATATACGACAAGTGGTCAGTTCTCCATTTTTACATCAAGACCAGAAGATTACAGTACTCAACCAGTATATATGGCCAACCCTTGTATATCCCTACCAAACAACTCCAGCTCACATGATGCCTAAATCATTTCTCAACAACTTGGATAAAATGATAAAATCAGCGGTGAAAGAAGTTCTTTGTATTCCGTCCGACACACCAGACCACCTGTTGTACTCACCTCGCACTCATAAAGGGCTAGGACTCATAAAAGCTTCTTGGGAAGCCTTCCTACAGAGGTTCAATATCTGCAAAACTTTGGAGAAATCCGATAACCAACTTGTTCCACGGATCATGAACCTAACAAACGAGAAACAAATATGTCTGAAAGCCCTGAATTTGACTGCTTCTGAAGATCTTGAAATTAGCACGGAAGATTCTTCTCTTAATTCTACGAAAATTAGGAAGATACTACGCCTGAGGGAATTCTCGCAGTGGTGTAAATTGCCCCACAAGGGCCGTGGAGTCATACTATTTGCAGAATACACACCGGCAAATTCCTGGATGTCAACCAGAAAGGGCCTGACGAGCTCCGAATACACCGAAGCAATTAAAATGAACGGGAACGTAACGGCATGCAGAGCCACCCCAGGACGAAGCCAAGACGGCAACCGATGTCGCCGCTGTAGTGTCGGCATTGAGAATAATGTAGCTTTTGAAACATTGCCGCACATTCTTGGTGTATGTCCATTTGGTGAAGCTCTTCGCAATGCACGCCATCACACAATCCGAGCATCCCTTGCGAAAATTCTCAAAACCAAAGGCTGGGAAACACACGAAGAGGTACCAGGTTTGGCAGACAACGGCAGCTGGCGAAGAGTTGACGTCCTTGCCATCGACAGAAAGCGACGGAAAGGATACATACTAGATCCAACTATAAGATTTGAAGATAGCAAAGAACAACCTGAAGCTGTTCATGTTGAAAAGCGAACCATTTATGAACCGACTATATCTTATTTTAAAACAAAATATGATATAGATAGTATTCAGGTGTTCGGGTACCTTATAGGAGCTCGGGGAACCATTCCCAAATTTTTTATCACAAATTTCTGTCAGTTATTTAATGTATCGACCAGAAGGGCAAAGGATATCGCATTATCCGCACTCAAGGATTCCATCAGAATTTTCAAACACCATATGTTCTCAATTTAAAATTTAACTCTATGTATAAATTCCAACTTATCAAATTATTTATTCAACTTAATTAGAAAATTCACTATGATGCGGTATCCTTTGTCTTAGGCAATCTATTTTATATAGAAAGGTGTTAATTTATTTTATTTGAATAAATTATTTATATATATTAGTATTACTATGAACGGAAAAATACCGTCCCTCTAAAATTGTGTTTTTTGACTCGTCCTCTTATCCCCGGACACCATAGAATTATTATACGAAGTCTGCTCGCTCTAAATGAAGATCGTGTTTGAATTACCTATAATCCATATCGTGATCTTTATACTTACTTATCAGAACCCTGTTCTTTCAATATGAATATTTCCTTTCACCACATAATCCAGACCTCTATTTTTTCGAATAAAAATTTCTCCAAGATAGAGTTTCCAATATTATACAATCGTGAATCGCAAAATTCATCGCAGAGTAAAATTATCGTGTTTAATTAGAGAGGAGGGGTTGGAAGCATGACTGTGGCGAGTTCTTTATATGATTTTATTACTCAAAATACAGATTAATTGACTTTATTTTATTCTACGTTACTATTACTACTAGACGACTACTAGAATATTTTAAACCAAGTTCCCGATCATGGCAGAGCGTCGAACGGAGGTCCTTGGTGCCAGCTGCGCTCGCGGGCACGCCAAAGCTTCTTCTTGTTTCTTGTCATCCGCGGGGGAGGTCTCCGTATGATTCCATGCTGCGGCTGCTGGGATATATGACGGGGCGTCCATAGAGTCCCACGATCCGTCATCTTTGTTTTTGTTTTTTTTTAGCGATGGGGAAAAATTCGGTTAGTGGGAAAAATTATTATTGTGAGAAATATTCACATACCACCCAGTTGTCGTGCTGGCAGGACCTTGTCGCACGTCTGGAGAGTTGACGGGATCTCGTTCCGAAGCATTATCTTCCTGCTGGCGTCTCCGTTCATCTTCGCGCCATGCTTTCTTTCCTGCTTTCGTCAGCCCTGTTGGGGTTTCCTCAGAACCCCCTGCTTGAATGTCGGTACGTATGTGGGTGAATCGATCGAATCTCACGAGTCCTCATCTGTTTTAATGGTAGTGAAAATATAGCGTTAATTAGGGAAAGCTAGAAGTTCATAGCGAACCCTCGGCTATGATACGACTCGGAATAGCTATTGAATTATGTGAAATGGCAACATACCGACAATATCGATAATTTGAAATTATTTTAAGAGAAAAATTTTTTTTTTGACGGAGCTTACATTGCAGAGATGATATTGATGCGCTGCAGCTATTGAGGCTTCCGCAGTACTTGGCTTGTGGAAGCTGGCCTGACGACGATTGCGGGCGTTCGCGACTATGTTGTTTTACGATTGTTATGTTGATGATGATGACTGTGTTGTGATTATGATGATGACTATGATGGTGGTGATGACAAGGACGATAGTTTCGATGATGGCACTGTTGGAACGATGATTGCGAACGCTATCATCTATGATGGTCGATATGTTGATGATGATGACTCCGTTATGATGATGACGTTGGTTGTGCTATGTTTATGATGATGATGCTGATAATGAGGACGTTGGTGGTGGTGATGGTATCGTTCCTGTCGGGAAATCTTCTCTATGCTGGAATGAAGAAAAAAGATAGCATTACACGATTTACACTCCTACTATCTCGAGACCGATATCTCACCTCGCGCTGCGGCAAACTCGAAGATCGGCGTTTCCAAAGAACCCAACCCCTTCATGCCTTTGAAAATGATGCACATATTCAGCGCGATAGTTTCTTCAATTTTTTGTGGTGTAAAAAAAGCATTGAATCTTGCTGGCATGGAAAACTGCACGTTTTCGAGGTGGCAAACTCTTCTGTCACCATATCTTGTTGATACACTTTTAATATCAATGATTTTATATAGCTCTCCGACGGCTAACTCTTTTGCTTTAATGAGAGGCTTATAAGCAGCCATTCTCGCGATATTATTGAGCTCGTTTATTAGATCCATCATTTGTAAGAAGTGCGAGCTTCAACGAGTAATCGTAAATAATATTAGATACTCACAAAATTTTACTCGAAAGGTTTTCAGAACTTTACCGGCGCGAATACGACAGAAAACTAACTATATGAAATTTCCGGATTAAACCTATAGACCGACGCGCGAGCCTCCTCTTCTGTTCATGAAATTTGTAAATATTATGCGATTGGATAAGGGTCACGCCGTACCACCCTCGAGTGCCAGTCCGAGATCAATTTTTTTCCTATATCAAGAGAAGGGCTCTATGTTTAAACCCATTGGTCACTGTTCTATCAAGATCAACCCCTTCAGATCTCGTGAAGATCGTCCTTTGCTCCTCTTAATTCGCTCCTCCTCAGGAACCCTCCTCCTCCGCTCCTTCCGGCGCCGCGCGATAGGGGGGCTGGGGAGCGAGAGGGGGGGATTCCTCTCCCTCCTCTCCTTACCACCACCCTCCTCTTGTTTTTAAACCCTTCAACACTATCTACTATCGACGCCGGCGCATCATTGAACTTCATCGACCACGCTCTTCTCGACCCGAAGAGATTCTAACTTTCTTGCGGGAGAGCCAACTAGGCTTTCGCAATTTTCATGTGAGATATTTTGATAGCTTTCAATAATCATAATTTGTCTGTATTATGCATTCAACTTTAGTAAACATTGTATTCTTACACATTATTGACAAGTTTTGTTGACTAGCAGGTACCTAACTAGAACTAGTATTTCTACCTATAGTCCAGTCACTATGTCTTTTATCTTCGGAAAAATTAGTAGAGGGTTGAATATTTGTACACGCATTCTTTTGATTGTCATAAACGGCCTGAAAAAGTCCCCTAAAATCCGAGCTTAGGAACTTTGGATAATCGCAATCAAGTGTTAAAAAGTTTTTCGGCGAAGAAGTCATTTCTTTATTGCAAGATGGTCATTTTTGTAATTGAATGATTGCGTATTACCATCTTGACAATCGCCATACACTATTTCTACTTTTGCGTAGATGGCGGATCCAAGATGGCGGCCAAGAAGGAAAAAGAGTTGACTGTCTTATTTCCAATAGTAGCAGACCTAAAAAATGTCTGATGATTGCATTTTATTTCTGACATAATTTATCATGGAAATACCAAGTTTTACTTCAATATCTCGAAAAATCACTGATTTATTGAAAAAAGTTGACTCATGAAAAATTTTCAGTGTTTTCAGAATATTTCAAAAACGGTCGAAGATATTTCGAAACCGTTCACAGTATCTTCGTAGGCATAAATTAACTAATATATAGGGTGATTTTTATGTCTCCAGCTATTTTGGTTCTGGAAGATTTTTTTTTCTTCATTTCTTTTCTCGACGCGTTTGGTATTACCGTTATGTAGTCTGAAGAAATTGCCAAAATGCAAAAATTATTTGCACATCATGTTTTTACTATTTTTTGATTAATTGTAAATGTAGTTGCAGGGTAAATATCAGCTATACCCGTGCAAACGCCATATTCAGCAGGTTGAGGGAAGTGAAATATAAAAAAAATACCTCAGGAACCGCAACAGCTGGAGACATTTGAATCACCCTATATATCCGTAATTTTATGCTTACGAAGATTTTGTGGACGGTTCCGAAATATCTCCGACCGTTTTTGAAATATTTGGAAAAATCTGAAAATTTTTCACAATTCAACTTTTCCCAATAAATCAGTGATTTCTTTAGATATTGAAGTATAACTTGGTATTTTCATAATGAATTATGTCAGAAATAAAATGCGATCATCCGACATTTATTAAGTCTGCTACTATTGGAAATAAGACAGTCAACTGTTTTTACTTCTTGGCTGCCATCTTGAATCCGCCACCTACGCAAAAGTAGAAATAGGGTACGGTGATTGTCAAGATGGTAGTACGCAATCATTCAATCACAAAAAGGACAATCTTGCCATAAAGAAATGACTTCTTCGCCGAAAAAACCCCTTTTTAACACTTGATGGTGATTATCCAAAGTTCCTGAGCTCGGATTTTAGGGGACTTTTCATAGTTCGTTCAAGACTATCAAAAAATTTTCTTCTTTCTACTAATTTTTCCGAAGTTGATACTATTTTTTGAACAAAGTGACTGGACTACTACTCAAATTTCAATTTAACTTATGATGAATTATATTTTTTGTTATGTTACCATTTCCCAACAACAAAAAGTTATAGCAATATATTTTGGGGAATGTTGTGGTAGAAATAGAGATAATGTACGGGCAGAGAGAAATCAGAATTGTCTAAGAAAGAATGGTAATCATTGAACAAACCAGAGCCGTACTCGCTGTTTGTGTGTCATGTTACCAGTCGAACACCCAAAAATCATCACGACGATACGCCTGGATCGCAATGCCGGGTCCCCCCAGTTGCTCATCAAATAGTTTTATTTTCGCATAGAAGGAAACATTTGTCTCTATTAATCCCTGTTCAATTATCACTCCCTCTCCGTCGAGCCTCGTCACTCCCTCCTCTCTTCGTTTGTTGTTATAAATTTTATTTATAACAACCCAATCACTGCGACTCAACGTTTCCTTTTTCCGGAAATACTCAAAGGCGCCGTCTTGCCAAGGCCAGTGGCAGAAAATGTCCGAAAAGAAAATCAAGAACTCGGGCAAAGTATCCTGGAAGAGATACTCGTCGAGATCCACGACGCGACCTTCGCGTTCAACTAACTGTCCAAGTCTGAGGATCTTGCTCCTCTGGTCATCGTCCAACACGTCAAACACGAACCACGGTATTATATGGTTGCTGTAACCTGTGATAGTCATCAGATAATTAACTATATTGATATTTACAGAACATTCTCCAGAACATTCTCCATTAGCACACGATCCAGTCCACGGGCACCCTCCGTTCATAAATAAACAAAGCCAGATGTCTTTGAAATGGTCCAAGAAAGTCGATTGAAGCGGCAGGAACGCGGTTGTCCAAAGATGCCTTATGAAAGCACTGACATCGTGGAACGGATTCGGCACAATCAAAGCAAAAAACAAATCTATCACAAGGTTCCAGTCTCCTTCGTTTGGGAAATATCTTTGTAACCCACGTACTTGTACCTTCGACGATGGATGGGCGAGGAACGAAAGCAAATGTTTTGGTGCGTCGGGCGAGATTAGCTTCGACAATTCCAGTCTTATGAAATTTTCGAGGAAATTCTCCTCCAGTTTCCTTTTCCCGATCTCCAAAACGGCCAGCTTCAGTTCCGATCCCAGAGATTTGGGCAAATGTAGAGTTTCGACTTGTCCACAAAGTTTTCTGGCGACTGGATGGTCACCTATGGAGTGGTACTGTGACAAAAAGTCTGCGGCTTCTGAGATGTGTTCGTTCCAGAATGTGCTGGCCACAGTTATGTGTGCCAGAGTCTTCAAGCTGGGAACCACCATTGCGTACAACTGGAAAATGCATCAGCAATAAATAAAAATACTTTCGATATCAGGAAGTAGAATAATAGTATATTATTCAACAGGCGGGTAATGATTGCTTCTTACTCATGATGAGGATGCAGTTTGCCAACACGAGCCTTGGCGAGTGTCGTTAAACAATCGAATGAGTGATAGCCATTACCCGCGAGTAGAATACTATGCTTTATCTAGTCTTATTGAAAAATGCAGGCATGTACAGGGTGAGTCATTGATATGAGCGAGCTCAATTATACCTACGCCAATTATGATATCGAAATGAACCAAACGGCACTGCAAACGGGAGGTCAAAGTGCAGTTTGTAAAATTATTTTGCTCTATACAGGATGCCCCATTTTTGCAGAGCAGTTTTTGAACGACCTTTTTTCGAATAGCACCCCCTGTATATTTTTGCATATTTGGATTTGCCCTTTCTCAGGCATTACAAATTCGTTTAGTTTTTGCAATTCGCTTGAACCGTTCAGAAGTTATTATTATTTTTTTAAATCAATGCGTTTGTAGGCACTCACTAAATAAATCGCAAGGTACTTGATTTTTAGGTTATCAAGATGGGACTTTGCTCATGTTCAAGCAATAGCATAGGGTATCTTTTGGTGGTATTATCGCCTCTTTCCGTTCCGGCATCACCTTGCTGTGTCACATTGACTTTAGTAGGTAAACTTTGAAGGGCCATAACTTTTTTTTTTTGAATAGCATTCCCTATTTTTTATTTCTGATTCGTATCAGGCGTCTCATTTCACATCTTTTTTACCTCCTATATTTTTTCTCAAAAGTTGATAGTTTGGAAAATAATTCGGGTTTTCTAAAAAAATGGACACAAATTTCATCGATTACACTAAGCGTGCAATGAAAATCAACTAATTCTGACAACCAATGTCACAGTGACTTCTATAGTACGTCACTTTCAAATTTTGACAATAAATTTTGTCATTTTAAACAGTTTTTACGATTGCAAATGTAGTAAATGTTATCACTATTAATTTGTTGCACTACCTCAATAAATAATATTGTTTATTTCCTTGTTCCGACATTTTGAGTTTTTTAATTTTTACATAATAATTTCTTGTCAAAATTTGGAAGTGACGTACAATAGAAGTCATATTGACGTTGGTTGTCAGAATTAGTTGATGCAATTTGAATTCAGAATCAGTTTGATTTTTAACTTGATCACTTGATTCGGTGCCATCGGGATCGTGTGGATCGGGTGTATGAAGCTTGAGTCAATACCAGGGAAAATATGCAAGGAAGAATTAGAGAGGCTTTCCGTAGCATTCTTTCTTTTCACTTGATAATTTCTTGTCAAAATTTAAAAGTGACGTACAATAGAAGTCACTCTGACATTGGTTGTCGGAATTAGTTGATTTTCATTGCACGCTAAGTTTAATCGATGAAATGTGTGTCCAATTTTTAGAAAAACCGAATTATTCTCCAAACTATCAACTTTTGAGAAAAAACATAAGAGATAAAAAAGATGTGAAATGAGACGCCTGATACGAATAAGAAATAAAAAAATAGGTGATGCTATTTGAAAAAATTAAGTTATGGTCCTTCAAAGTTTACCAAAATCAATGTGACACAGCAAGATGATGCCGAAACGGAAAGAGGCGATATTACCGCCAAAAGATACCCTATGCTATTGCTTGAACATGAGCAAAGTCCCAACTTGATAACCTTAAAATCAAGTACCTTGCGATTTATTCAGTAAATGCCTACAAACGCATTAATTTTTAGAAAAAAATTATTAACTCATGAACGGTTTAAGCGAATTTCAAAAACTAAACGAATTTGTAATGCCTGAGAAAGGGCAAACCAAATATGCAAAAATATACAGGGGGTGCCATTTAAAAAAGCTCGTTCAAAAACTGCTATGCAAAAATGGGGCTGTATAGAGCAAAATAATTTTACAAACTGCACTTTGACCTCCTGTTTGCAGTGGCGTTTGGTTCATTTCGATATCAATTATGGCGTAGGTGCAATTGAGCTCGCCCATATCAATGACTCATCCTGTATATGCGCGTGATGATGCGTACATTGTTCAATAGGACTGGATAATAGTATATTATATACCAAGGTTGAGAAAGTATTATTATGATGTAGGTAACCTATTGAACGTCAAAAAGAAAAACCTGAGATTTTTGATATTGTCCGCTGATAAATCATCAGTCATCATAGCTATCAATTGGAATTCTCGAAATCATCGTTGATTGTGATTTTTGATATTTTTTCAAACTGTTATGTTGATATTATTTTGACAGTATGTTTGTCAAATGGATCCGTAGGTGTTGTATTTTGTTGTAATCGAAATAGAAGTCTGCATCGCCTGCATGTACAGGTGTTCACGATAAAATTCACCCCCCTCCAGTAGATTCCCCTTGAAGATATTTCGAAGAACTAAAAACTTTTTCTTCACGATTTTTCCCAGGGACCTTAAATCGATCCTCTGAAAGTTTCTAATTAGTACCGTATACAGGGTGTGATATGTAACTTTTTTATTTTAAATGCAACACTCTATATTTTATTCCGTTATTTGGTGGAGCCTTTTTTTCTGATTACGGGTCTGATATACCGGGTGATCATTTGAAAACTATCCACCTGCAATATCTCCCGATTCCTAGTGCAAATGTCTTTGAGCAAAAACAGGTCGATTTTTATATCGAGGGGGACATCTAAAACATACATTGGAGAATTTATATCGTAAGCCCCCTCGCCCCCACTCACCCCAACTTTGAAATTTCAAATAACACCACCTACCTTGCGATACATCAAATTAAAGAGAATTTAATTCTCTTTCTAAAAAAAAATATTTTGAAATTTTTCAACCCCACCCCCTGTTCTTCCTAAAATTCTCTGAGTGTCCAAGTTAATATTCTTGACCTCCATTTCCCTTTAATACAGTAAACGTCATCCTGCACAGCATCGAAAGAGAAAATTTTCTATAAAAAAAGTGCCACCCAAATTTACTCCTTCGCTCCCCCCACCTGACCTCAAAAATTTAAAATGTCAATACCCACTTTGTAATACATCAAATTGAAGGAAATTGCATTCTCTCCCTGAAAAATATTTTTTCACAATTTTTAAAGCCCCCCATTGCTCCCCTAGAATACTCCAAATAGCCAATTTATTGGGGGAAGGGTAGAAAATTTCAAAAAAATTCTTTTCGGAAAGAGAATTCAATTCCCTTCAATTTGATGTGTCACAAAGTAGGTGGTGTTTTGTTAAATTCGGGAGTTGAGGTGGGGGAGAGCAATGGGGTGAATTTAGGTAGCACTTTTTTCACCGAAATTTTTTTTCTTCGATGCTATCTAGGATGACGCCAACTAAATTGAGAAAAAAATGAGGGGTCCAGAATATAAAATGGGACAGTCAGAGATATTTTAGAGAAAAGGGGGTGGGGTTGAAAATTTTGAAAATATTTTTTTCAGAAAGAAAATTTAATTTCCTTCAATTTGATGTATCGCAAGGTAGGTAGTGTCATTTGAAATATCAAAGTTGGGGTGAGTGGGGGCGAGGGGGGTGAATATAGAAATTTGCCAATGTATGTTTTGGATGTCCTCCTCGATATAAAAATCGACCTGTTTTTGCCCGAAAAAATATTCACTAGGAATCGGGAGTTATTGCAGGTGGATAGTTTTCAAATGATCACCCGGTATGACACTTATATATGATTATTTATTCTGACATGTGAGTTGTCGGAAAAATAATAAAATAGGTAGTCAAATAATTTTGTTTCGCGGCAAGATGGCTTTGGTTTCTACAGTTCACTTGACAAAAAAGTTATTCTCGCAGCATTTTGCCTGCAGAATTCAACTCTGCATGGATAAATGGTCTAATTCGTTCCTAATACAGGGTGTCACGTAATTTTTAATTATTAATTTATTTGACTACCTATTCTATTATTTTTTTGACAGCTTCCTTGTCCAAATAAATCATGAATGTTATATATCTTTGTCATCAGAAAGAAAAGCTCCATCAAATGACGTAATAAAATATAGGGTGTTGCATTTGAAATAAAAAAGTTACATGTCACACCCTGTATACGGTACCAATTGAAAACTTTTAGACGATTGATATAAAGATCCCTGGGAAAAATCGTTGGGAAAATTTTTTCAGTTTTTCACAATATCTCAAAGGGGAATCTCCTAGAGGAGGGTTGAATTTTATCGTGAACACCCTGACTTAATGAAAATAACCTTTGTTTTGCGAGACCCGGTAACTTTATGGTCAAGAAGTTTTTGATGGGCAAATTGAAAAAATTCTGCAAAAATCCTTCAAGAATCAGTCGTTATTTATGCAATTGTTCCAGGGATAAGGCTGTTTCAGAGGACCCTGTACAGGGTGTTCATGTTATGATCAACCTCCCTCCCCCCACTAGCCCTCGCACTAGCCGCCTTATCATTGAAGCAATTTGAAAAATAAAAACTGAGCCATGGAGGATTTCAGCTCAATTATTCAAATTTGACCCTGAAAATTTTCTGGATCATTATTTACAGGGTGTTTCAAAACAAAAATTCTTGATTTATTACATCCTACATTTTGTTAAGCAGTTCAATCGATGCCGACTTTTGTTCCGATTACAAACATTTATACAGGGTCCTGCAACAGTGCGTCGGGCTTTCCAAGCGCCCTTCCCTCACAAGGTGAAGAAAAACATGTTATTCATAAAATTGTTGATTCGAAAAGTTCTATCTATCGTGGAATAATTTTCAACTATACAAGGTGCTTCATTTTTCCGCTATAACAAAAAAATATTTTTTTGAATGAAATGTCCCACTTTTGATTTTATTCTTCTGTTTAGCTTTTCAAGCTCGATCATGAGTGTATTTTTGTTTCACCAATTTTTGGCAGTGCTACCAACTAGAAATGGAAAATTGAATTCGTCATAATTTCAGGGTTCATTTTGAAAAATCGTAGGGGTCTTGTCTTTTGAAATTAAGAAATGAAATTTGGCACAACAATAGTCGAATAGAAGATGAATGACTTCATGATGAAAAACTTGCGATTCAGTGATACAGGGTGTGTACAATTTTTTTTCGAACTTCTCTCAAGTTCAAAGTGCCATAAGTCATTTTTTTCAAACGGAATGCCTCTTGTTTCATTCCACCATTTGATAGCTTTTTTCTACCTCTTTGATTTTTACTAGTAGTACCCTACCCCTAAATTTGATAATTTCCGAGATAATCGATAATTTTGATAAAAATTGTCGTTTATTTGTATTTTTCATGTTCTTAGTAGGTCTTGATACAGAAAATCTTGTGTCAAAAAATAAAAGAATGAGGTACCCCTAGTAAAATTGAGAGATGGGAATAAAGCTTTTGAATAGTGAGATAAAATGGGGGGCATTCCATTTGTTGAAAAGAATTACTTTCGGCACTTTGAAATTAGCGAAGTTCGAAAAAAAATTGTGCACACCCTGTATCACTGAATCTCAAGTTTCTTGTCATGAAGTTATTCACCTTCTATTCAACTATTGTTGAGCCAAAATGTCATTCCTTAATTCCAAAAAACGAGGCCCCACGATTTATCGAAACAAACTTCGGAATTTAAAAAAAATTGTTTTTCAGTTGGTAGCACTGTCACAAACTGGAAAAACAAAAACACAATTATAAGAGAGCCTGGAAAGCTGGACAAGATAATGAAACCAAAAGTGGGTCATTTCATTCAAGAGAATCTCATATTTTGTTATAGCGCGAAAATGGAACACCCTGTATAGTTGATAAAAAAAATTTGAATCAAAGATTTTTTGTTCCACACCTTTTCCTTTATCTCGTGAGGGAAGGGCGCTAGGAAAGCCCGACGCACTTTTGCAGGACCCTGTATGATACTTGCGGGTTCATATTTGGTGGAAAAATTATAGGTTTTTCAGAGAAAATTCTCAAAATCGTCTTGATTGTGATTTCAAATATTTTTGAACTGTTGGATTGATGATATTTTGACTCTTTGTTGTAAGTGTTATATTTCGTTGTAATCGGGATAAAAGTCTGCATTGACTGCATGTAACAATTTTTTTTTTGCGACGCTCTTTAAATTATTGATCTAAACATTTTCAATTGATAAATTCAAAAAACTCAGCAGAAGTCCTTCAAGAATCAGTTTTTATTTTTGAAATTGTCCCAGAGATAAGGTAGTGAAGGGTCAATCTTAACGTGAACACCCTGTGCATGTACCCAGTGACAACTTAATGTCACTTGTGAGTAACATGCCCAATAATTTATTTCACAAAATAGATGTATTTCAAGGTGATTCAAAGTATATCGACCGCTTAAAAATGGCTCAAGATTCTAGCAAACTGGCATTTCAAGTTTCCTAAAGTTGGCAGCAAAAAGAGACTGGCAACACTTACCTCCGAACACTTTGAATATTCGATCGTAGAAAAGACTAGAATCTGACAAAGCATTGTTTCTTGTTTCGAACCACTAAAATCAGTGGAACCTAATGTGGTGATCGTGTCATGAAGGGGACCACGATTTTAATAATTTCAATAGTAGAGTACTCGGAATACCAGAGGGACCTGTGGGCGGAGCCTAACTGCGCGAACTGAGTTAACCTAGTGGTGCACCTAGATTTGCAGTGGGATCTTAGCTTCGCCTGTGACCTGGTAATGGTCCACCACTCCAGAGCTGACGGTGTTGCTTCCCCTGCTTCAACACACGGACTCGTCCAAAACGATTTTTATTTTCCTGTTCAGCCCCGCCCACAGGTCCCTGTGGTGTGCCGTCAACTCTAGGAATGGACTACAATTATTCAGTGTCCAAGAAGGTTTCTTGAAAGAAAATTTGCGGATTTGAGAAAAATCATGGAAGTTAGAAAAGTACGCAGTGTATTTTTAGCGCCGGGCGGATATCCAACTTCCCGAACGGAGTAATAATGTCACTCAACAAATAATAAAAACACCAACGGGATGAGCAAAATAAGGGCGTTGGGCGGGGAGAAGCTGAAAATAACGCGTTATAAAACAAAGAATCGGCCGAAAACGCAAGTAATCGTAAGGAAAGCACTATGAGACTTTGATTTGGTGGAAATACGCTACCAAAAGACATCAACGGGACCGGAAAGCAAAATAAGGGTGTTGGGCGGCGAGAAGATGAAAGAACGCGTCGTAAAGCAAAAAAAAACAGGGCTAAAAATCGCTAAAAATTGTGAAAAAACATTTAAAGGAAGGAATCAATCACAAGGAATGGGAAGAAAGTCGCAAAAAAGGCAGTCGACGCGTGTAAAGAAGAAATGAAGTGCGGGAGAAAGAAGCGGAAGAGCCCGAAAAAAGAATCACAATGCATGGAAATTATCGCGCAAAAGCATAAAAGGAAGTAAAGTACGTTTAAAAAAAGGAGTAAAGCACAGAAAACAGGGAAAAAGTCGCAAAAATAGGTAGTTGACGCGTGTAATTTCTCTATTTGTTTTTCAATGATTATTGGTGTTTTTTTTATCATTGGCAATTACGTACTGCGCTTTGTGGAGCACATACATTTCCAGATTTCTTGGATGGCTTTTGTAGGCAAGTAACAATCCAACTGTACAGGGTGTTCGCGCGGAAACTCTACCCCCTACTGGAGACTTCCCTTTGAAGATAATTCAAAAAATTGAAAACGATCCTCATATAATTTTTCCCGTAGGATTCCAATTTGTCCATAAACATTTTCTGTGATATATGGCTTACAGGGTGCAACATTGAACATTTTTTTCAAGTTGGACACCCTGTATTTTGATATGGGAATCAATTCCGCTTTCTATCCTGATTATACAAATATATAACACTTCAACTGAACACATGTGGAAAAATTTGTTGAAATTTGAGAAAATTTCCTGATAGGACCTATGAAACGATTCCTATGGAAAATGGGTCTCAGTCAGGTTCCCTATTTTTTTTTTTATATTTTGTAGCTCAATTTGACACGAGCCAAAATCCATAGTCCGTTACCCAAAAAAGTTGTCAGTTTTTTTCTATAAGGGGTTGAAGATGGGTTATTTCAAGGTGAAGAAATATGTTCCAACGTAAGTGAGAACATTCCAACGTCCTTTCTAACATATATGGCCCATGACAATTCCATTTTTCTTATGTGAAAAAATCAACCCCCTCCCTCACTCTCAACCCCTACTTGTGAGTATCAAATTCGAAATTACGTTTGAAAGTCATGGAGATGGTTCTATTTTGTCGAATTATGAATTTTGGTACCAATTGTTTTTCCAGCCCCCAAATAGGGGAAAAAAAACCAAAACCATCGGTCAATTCGGCTAAATTTCTGATATTGTGCTTCATCAGTTACGCTGAACAAGATGACCAAAGGAAGACTCATTCGTATGACCAGTTTTCACCCCATAGAGAGTTGAAGTTGACTATGATGAAGCATAAAACATTCTTCCATGTCATAAACCAAATGAATGAAAATAGTGGACTTTTATATCGTCCTGTTTTGTGAAAATGTCTATTTTTCAAAAAAATCTTTAACCCCGTCTCTCATCCCCTATCATTTTTTCTGAACATCATATTTGAAATAAATCTTGAAAGTGTAGGAGAAGGTCTATGGTCGGATTCTCTGCATCTGATTGTGAATCCTCTCCCAAAATTCAGTTTCACTATGTTTTTGTTAGAGTGCTAACATAAGCAGGGTGAGATATACAGGGTGTCCCATAATTAGCGTGCAATATTTCACCAGCAGATTCTACAGCTGAAAATAGGAAGAAAAGTTCCTATAAACATAGGTCGAAAAATGCTTCATAAGCGAGCTACAGCCCTCTAAAAGTAGTACCCTGAAGATGGTTTTTATTTAATATCTTCGAAACTGTTGATAGCAGAATCATGAAATTTTGCACATCGACCAATCTTTTGATGTCTAATGATATGTGATAATAACAATTTCAAAATTCTATCTAGAAATGGGTCAGATTGTGAGGAGTGGAGGGTAAAATCACCCCAACTTTTTCAAGTGCCGTTTTTTTGCAACTTTAGCATAAAATTGTGAAGCCCCAAAGCATTTTGCATCATAAATGTCCCTTTGTTCAACTTCGATAGGAAGCACCGTTCTCGAGTAAAATCGATTTGAAACTTACCCTACATGTCATAAAAATTCATAATGAAAATTACAAAAAAAAATAAAAATTGAGCGTAGGCCATGGAACACGACTACTATGTTTGGGAAAAAAATAATCGAGACAGGTGACAGGCCAGAGCATGACCATTACAAAAGCCATACACGAGATGCATGTCTGCCAGCTCTTGGTTTGTGAAACGTCCCATTTTTACAAAACAGTACCCGCAATAAAACTTCTTCAATTAGCTTAAAGGGGTTTCTAATTCGACTAAGAAAGTTGTTGACGGGAACCGGTCTTATTTTATTCTTTTCGTCAAGTAGAAACTCCTCCAAAAAGAAAATGTACGGGCATTGCTATCAAACTTTGAAAATTTCCAAAAAAAATTGAGAATTTTTGATTTTGATTTTTGACAATTCAAAAACTTGGAGGAGTTTCTACTTGACGAAAAAAATAAAATAAAACCTATTCCCGTCAACAACTTTTTTAGCCGAATCAGAAACCCCTTAAACACAACTTTCAAACACACTGTCACTTATTCCATAAATCTGTCACCCTGTCTTAATTATTTTTTCCCAAACATAGTAGTCGTGTTCCATGGCCTACGCTCAATTGTTTTCTTTTTGTAATTTCATTATGAATTTTTATGACAGGTAGGGTAATTTTCAAATCGATTTTACTCGAGAACGGTGCTTCCTATCGGAGTTAAACAAGAGCATCTTTTTCATGCAAAATGCTTAGACGTTTCATAACTTTTTGCTAAAATTGCAAAAAAACGACACTTGAAAAAGTTGGGGTGATTTTACCCCTCACCCCTCACAGTCTGACCCATTTCTGGATGGAATTAAGAAATTATTATTATCGCATATTATTAGACGTCAAAAGATTGGCCAATGTGCAAAATTTCATTATTCTGCTATCAACAGTTTCGAAGATATTAAATAAAAACCATCTTCAGGGTACTACTTTTAGAGGGCTGTAGCTCGCTTATGAAGCATTTTTCGACCTATGTTAATGGGAACTTTTTTTCTTATTTCTAACCGTAGAATCTGCTGGTGAAGTATTGCACGCTAATTATGGGACACTCTCTATATCTCACTTACGTTGAAACATATTTTTTTTACCTTGAAATAACCCATCTTCAACCCCTTATGGACAAAAAACTGTCCATTTTTTTGGGTAACAGACGATGGTTTTTGGTTCGTGTCGAATTGGGCTACAACATATAAAAGAACTAGAGAATTAGACCAAGGCCCATTTTCCATAGGAATCGTGCAGGGTCATTCAAAAAAATATCGAAAAATTATCATTTCTTTCAGTTTGTAGAGTTGAATCAAGTCAGGTGAAAGTTTCAAACTATGATTAAATCCGTTCTACCAAGAAGATATAAAATTCACTGAGTTACTTTTGGGAGGAAAGAATATTTTTCGATATTTTTTAAAACTTCATCAATTTATTCACTGATGTGTCAAACAGACTGTCAAGAACTTTTTGAATTCATTCTATCAAGAACTGCTGTTAAACACCTAATAAAAATATAATAAGACAGTAAGAAGCATGGAAGAAGACTGCTGCTTATGCAGCAAACAATCGCAGTGCATTACCAGCCGCTGTTCCTGCAGGAAGGACGGAAGAGGCTGCTCATCGGCGTGTGGAATTAGATGCCAAAACAAAACCCCAACAACACAGGAGGAAGCTGTCGGTCAAGATCCCATAGCACAACATGTGGTAGATGTGATGCAACGAGCCTTCGGGGCCAATTTGGTCAACAACGAAGGCGGACCTGATTCCAGTTGGCGTTCTTTATGGAAAAAAATCATTCATTTGAACGGAAAACAGTACGACCTACCCCAAGGCGCTACTGGAAGGCAATTTGTTGACATTTTGGGGCGTGAAATCCAAGATGTTGCAAACGGTGTCGGTCCGTCAGAAAGAATTTTTATTCTGACAAGCTGCATACTTCAGCGAGATGGAATGGTAAACAATGCGCAAGATATACGACGACTATTGAAACGAAGAATGGAAACTTGGGAGGGAGGACACATCGAGGAACTGGTAGCTGAAGCTGTTAGGTGCAATTCAAAATTCAAGAGCAAAATTGGATCAAGAGATAACGAAGAACATTTACACAGAATTTTTACACGGTTATTATTGAAAGGGAAGATTAGAGATGCAACGCGGTGGGTGACTGGTCGGGGATGTGGAGGAATTTTGGATCCTAAATCAGAGATAGGAGATAGGTCAGTCTTCGACATTTTGAAAGATAAACATCCGGATCAAGCTGCTCCGGTCCCAGAAGCATTCACTGAATGTGAGGTTCTGCCTGTATTGATAGATGTGGATGTAACTGGTCGACATATTGAGAGCGTGGCTCGAAGATTGAATGGAGGTGCTGGACCGAGTGGAACTGATTCGGATCAGTGGAAAGCAATGTTGCTTAGATATGGTGCTCACAGTTCTCGATTACGCGAAGCCGTGGCTTCCCTCACACGTCGTCTGGCTAATGAGGTTATGGAATGGGATTGTGTAAGGGCTGTTTTTGCACGTAGAGGTATAGCTTTGGACAAATGTCCTGGAGTGCGTCCAATTGGCATCGGAGAACTTCTTCAGCGATTGATGGCCAAAGCTATGGTTCTTGTCACTAGAGAGGATGTTCAGTTGGAGTGTAGATCAGAACAGTTATGTGCGGGGACGAAGGCTGGGATTGAAGGAGCAGTTCATGGAATGGTCAATTTATTTGAGGCAGGTGATAGTGAGGTGTTGCTATTGGTCGATGCGAAAAATGCTTTTAATATTTTGAGTCGACCGATAGCGCTGTGGAATGCTAGGCTATTATGGGTTAGGTGTGCAAGATTTTTGTTTAATTCGTACAGAGGGTATGCAGTTATTGTAGTGAAAGGAGTAAATGATTTCATCCTCAGTCGAGAAGGTACTACTCAGGGCGATCCTCTGGCAATGCTGATGTATGCCATTGGAATACTACCACTAGTTCGCTCACTGAAGAACCCTAGTCAGTGGATTCAAAACTGGTATGCCGACGATTCTGCATGCTACGGAACTTTAAATAATGTTTTGGAGTGGTTCAATATGCTCTCCGAGAGGGGTCCAACTTGGGGCTATTATCCAGAGGCAAGCAAATGTATTTTGGTCGTGCGAGAGGATGTTCGGGAGGAAGCTGAGATTATATTCGGTGATTTGCAAGTGAGAGTAGAGACAAGTAGTAAGTTTCTCAGAACTATGATTGGAAGCGAAGAAAGTAAGAAAGACTATGTGAGGAAGAAAGTGAATGAGTGGATTGAATGCACAAGGAAATTGGCAGAGGCTGGTGAGAGAAGCCCACAGGCTGCGTATACCGCTTTTGTGAAATCGCTTCAGAACGAATGGGCGTATCTACAAAGAGTAACCGTCGGATGTGAGGAAGAGTACCTCCCCTTGGTGCAAGCCATTCAGACTTTATTCGTGCCAGCTGTAGTTGGGAAGGAAGTTTCTGAAATCGAGCAGGAACTTTTTGCTTTGCCCACTAAATTCGGAGGTCTAGACCTCAAAAACCCACATAAACAGGCAGCTGAAGTCTCTGTCATCTCCAGAGAGGCATCTTCAGTTTTAGCGGAAGCTGTCAGAAACGGAAATGATCTGGATGTCTTGGAACATGACAGACACGTCAAGAGTGTAACATCAACGGGACGCAAAGACAGGGAAAATGCAGCAGAAGAGGAATTGAATAACATCCTTCCTCGATTGTCACCTTCTCGGCAGAGAACTATTTCTCGCATGCTGTCAGCTGGTGCATCACAATGGCTGACAGTAGTTCCGACTGCAGCCAATGGATTCGATCTATCCCCGAACGAATTCAGAGATGCACTGGCTGTCAGATATGGCAGAGAACCTTTGGGTCTGCCGAGTAGGTGTGACGGCTGCGGCGCTGCATTTGACCTGCAACACGGTCTAGTGTGTAAAAGAGGAGGCTTCGTTAAAGCAGGACATGATGCTCTTCGGGACGAATGTGCTAGTCTGGCAGAAATGGTGTACGGAGGTGTAATTCGAGAGCCTGTCATGAAAATGGCAGACGCTCGCACCAGTCAGCCTGCCCTTATAGGAGACTTGATGGTCAGGGGAGTTTGGGAGGCGGGAAGGGTAGCGTTTTTTGATAATCGCATCATTGATGCAGACGCTACTTCCTACCGCCTCCGAAATCTTTCCTGGCAGGCCATCTCCAATCAACATGCCAGCCAAAAACACCTCAAGTACGACAGAGCTGCTGAAGATGTAAGAGCTTCCTTCACTCCCCTGATATGCTCGTGCGAAGGAGCGTTGCACAAAGAATTTATAGTTTTCCTAAAAAGGCTGGCCTCGACAATGGCGGAGAAATGGGACAGGGCCTATTCTTCAATTTTGTGCTGGGTCAAGGTGCGAATTCAATTTAGCCTAATACGGGCGATCAGCATGAGGCTACGTGGCACCAGAAAAACTATTCGTGGGGTGGGAACTGAAGACGGGGCAGGGATTTATTTAAATTAAGCATTTATACAATTAATTCTCATTTACTCTCATTTATACACTACTTATTCTCTGTAAATTATTTTTGTAGTTTCATAATTTGTATAATAAAATCAGTAATTTATTCACTAGTGTTTTGTTAACTAAAATATTTATAATCAGGATGAGAAGTGGAATCAATTCCCATAATGAAATACATGCAGTGGCCGTTTGAGTCGCCATTCATGAATCAACGACATAATCAAAAGGTCTTTAAAACTCGCTGGTGTGCCTTCGATACTGGAACCAGTGGGATGCTCGAACGTTGATGGTAAACGACTCGATGGAATTTCATCAATTTTATTCCGTTGCTATTATCCTTGTAGGTCTATTAATCAAGGGCGTTGTGTGTAATAATCAGAGAAATACGACTAGTTAAAACTTACAATATGTTGGAAAAATTGATGAGAATACGAGTAGGTACAGCTGGATGGCCTCGAAAAAGATTCACTAATGCACTTGTTGCAGGTAAAAAACTATTGAAGGCACTTCTAACTACAAAGCATGCCACGACCTTACAGCTGGTCCGTTAACGCACATCTGAATTCTAAAATAAATTGTGTTGTGCTTCCTTCGCCCTTCGAGAATGCCTTTCCAAGATTCCAAGAGGACCGTTCTTCCGAGAACTTGAAGAGTGGCGGTAAATACCGAAGAGAGGTAAGTGCCTAACGAATAACGCGTGATTCTGGGCGAAACGACACCATTCAGGAGCCGGGAGTTCTCAAACGATTAGGGTCTTAGGGTGCATGTCCTTAGTCGAACTCGAAAGTGGATTAAAATTATTACCAAGTGTCCGACAGAGAGCAAACATGCCAAAAGATAACCCCCTATTCTATTATGAAATCAACCGGTTGTACAATATCTAATTATAATAGTATACAGGTGTTTCCGTGACCTTGCATAATACTTCCCATATAGCACAAGTACATCCATTGGACGTCCATAGGCTATCCTGAAATGGACATACGGAGATCCATTGGACGTCCATAAAAGGTCCAGTGGATGTCTTATGGACAGCTTATGGACGTCCATTTGGCACTAAGTTGTACGTCCCTAAAACGTCCTTTATGGGATGTCCATAAGATGACCATTTGTGATAAATTTGGACATTCAAAAGACGTTTCTCAAAAAAAAAGCGTTTCAATCATTGAAAATATTTATTCTTAAAAAAAAATCAAAGTTTCAGATAACAATAAAGCAAACCAGCATAGCTTGGGTTGTTGTTGCCTTCGGCACAGCTTGACTTGCTGACGACTCTGGCATAGCTTGGTTGTTGATGCTTTCAACATAATTAACTTGGCTTGTTGTTGTTGTTGGAGCTTCTGGGATAGCTTGATTGTCTAAAGCTACTGGAATAGGTCTCGGCCTCGGGGTAGGCAAATTAGGTGAAGGTATTACATTTGGTTTCAGTTTCTTAAGCAATCCAATTCGCTCGTAGTCATCATCCAAGAAATGATCTGAACGAACATGCGCTGCTGAATAATGAATGTTTGTTGATCCCTGGCCTAGGGATGGCTACTCCACTTTAAGTCGTTTCGGAAACCTGAAACGATTCTTTTGTAATAAATAAAAAATGGAATAAAAACATCGGAATCGTACATAATAGGTTATGTCGGATATTTCCGTTTGTCGAAACGTTTGCAACTGGGCACAGAACAGGACGGCATTGTCAATTTTCAATAAACACTATAAAGTCTTTTTGTACAAAGAATCACTCGAAAGCACGGAGAAAACTTTGCATAAAGAAATGCGGGTTTGAGGAAAACGACGCGACGCTATCACAGTGACAGTACTGATAGTAGTGACACTGAGTGACACTCAGGGATGACAAGTATTCGCAGCTCTGCCAACCGACAAGAATTAAAGTTACTAAAAGGAGTAAAAGGTACTGTTGATCATCTGTTGATCATAGATCTGTTGATGTACGTAAATTATGTTAATTAAGAAAAATGGCTTTTCTTTCAAATTACCGCAATAATAATGATAATAATATGATATTAGGCCTGGTGGCCTAATTTTTGAATTGTGAGTCAACTTTCAATTTGTTTTTGTTGCTGAAAAATAATAGCTGTACCTTGTCACATATTTTTACACTTTTTTATGGCAATGGACTCTATGTTTAGATGTTGAAAATAAAGAATGTCCATAAAGTGGTCCATGAAAGACGTCCATGGGTCGTCGTTTCTGTACATCCATAGAATGTTCCCTAAATGGATGTCTTATGGATGTCCAAATCAAGTCCATGGACATGAGGACTTGATATGTACTTGAAATGGACGTCCATAAGATATCCTGTGCTATATGGGATTTCGGGTGGTGATTTCTCTTGAGAAAATAAGTCGAAAAGCGACAGTAACATTGTTCCCTGAAATGCTTTCCAAGGGAGTTACAGCCCCTCAAAGTATGAACATGAACAAAGTTTTTAATTATTTGCTGAAAAACCGTCGAAGGTAGGGACTTCAAATTTGGTACAGAGGAGTTTCTCAACAGTGCAAATATACATGCAAAGTTCTAAACAAATCTAACTGGTGGCAGCGAAATTAGAGGGGATTGGAACTATGTTGAGAATTATTCATGACACGTCCGTGTTTTTCCACTTTCACTCCAGAACGATGCATTCTACGGAAAAAATGCAAGAGGAATAAAAGGTTTGGATCGAACGAATCTATCAAAAACATCGAATTTAAAGATGTTACCTTTGACAGCTCTTGAGCAAATAATTGAAAACTTTGTTGCATTTTGTATCTTTGAGGAGCTGTAACTCCCTCAGGAAGCACTTGAGGAAAAAAATTTACTCCTACTTTTCGACTAATTTTTTTGAGGGGAATCACTTCCCGAGGTATTATGCAAAGTCACTGAAACATTCTGTATTATACACTAGCTTTCACCGGCCCGGGCAAAGCCCGGACTTAAACGAAACCGTCGTAGTGAACAATACCCATCGGACGGAACGACTGATGGTGAACGGGTAGTCATGACGTTATGCAAGATGATGACGTTTTTGCCTGCTTCTTTTAGAAGCCAGATTTTGGTCGCAAAATCCTTCTCACCCCTCCCCCCTCGACCAGCTCTTATTGGTAGAGTTCAACTGGAAAATAGGAAGTTGAAGTCTACCCCCGTGTCGATCATGGCTTCCTGGGACATTGTAAATCCCAATCGTAGGCCGTCTACTCCTCCCCACAAGATCGCTCCTTTTCCACCTCGAGGTACCGTTTGTTAATCACAAGCATCCACTCCCGAAGCCTAGCTGAACTGAAGCAGGACAAGACTCACCCCGAAAAGTGGACCCTCGGGTGGACCAGACGCAACTAGTGAACTGTCAGAACTCACCTCTGAAGAAGGCCATGACTGGTCTCAGAAGAGCTTATTATCGGTAATAAATTACGAGTGCTCGATGCAGGTTCCTCTTCCTTCCAGAGCGTTCTGTGTGAAGGAGTCCAACCTCATGGATATGAATTATACAATCTCTTCGATAGCAAGAGATACACTCAGGTATACCTCGGTTACTCGGCGATACCCACACAGTTCATAGGTTCTTGCTCTAGTTTAAAAACTCCTTGGTAGAAGCCGTCTCCCAACGTACAGATTGCGATTTTCATTTTGTTTGTTGCGTTAACTAACCTAATCTTTCCGTAACCCATCCTATCTCAACAGTTATTGTTGAGAAATTCCATGTAAATTTTCTACAGGGTGATACGTAAAATAGTACAAAATTGGAACGACTTCATCGTACCCCCATTTGTCGATTTTTTTAATGTATTCTAATACAAAAATTATGAAGTGTGGTGTCTTATCTCGAAACGGTTTTAGAATTTCCCGGATTGGAGGTCTAACATTCAAGATAGAAATTTTTATGTTGAATGTTGCAGATTTACGAAACTCAGGCACAGCACAAGCACAAAAAGTATAACGTCCAGGGGGGCCTTACTTCACTTGGACACTGAAGTTTCCCATCGTTACCATGTTCAGGGGCTCAAGTGTGCAAATAGAACATGTTCCATATCTAAAATTCTGTTGAAATTCTGACGAAATCCAACGACGTACGAACAACAGGCAAGGACAACCACTTAAAAAAAGTGCCCCCTGCTTGGCTCCACACCAAATATTTGGGTTGTGTTGAAAGTTGAATTGTTCTGGACTGTTGTACGAACAATCTTGCTCAATGTCAACATCCATTCATCAGAAGTGACTTGATCTCGCGTGTCAACAAGGCAAATCTGTAACATTCAAAATAAAAATTTATATCATCGATGTTAGACTTCCAATCCGGATAATTCCAAAACTGTTTCGAGGTAAGACACCACAATTCATGATTTTTGTATTAGAATACATAAATTTTTTTTTCGACAAATGGGGGTACGATGAAGTTGGTACAAATTTGCAGCATTTTACGTATCACCCTGTAGAAATTTTACATAAAGTTCTCAACATTAACTATTATAGGATAGGTTACGGAAGCATTACCCTAATTAACACAATAAACAAAACGGAAATCGCATCCGGCAACCGGAAGTTATCGGTCTTCAAAGTCGGGCCATTTTTCCGATACCGACAACTTCGTTGTCCAGCAGTTTAGTATTTATACCTATATTATTTTATAATAACTTATACTTTGAGGAATGTTATAGAGGAAATAGAAATAATGTAGAGAGAAAAAGTAACTACCTGAAAATAATTTTATTCATCTTCATCACTCAATATACCACAGTCATAATATCTACTAGCTGGTTGTGTATCATGTTACTAGTTGAACACCCACAAACTATCCAAGGCATGGATTGCAATGCCAACCACCTTCAATTGCTTACGAAATAGTCTTATTTTAGAATAGACAGACATATTTTCCGGTATTAGTCCTCTTTCAGTTTTCACTTTCGTTTCATAAAACATAGAAATATTTGACGGTATTCCTTCTCGTTCAGTTATCACTTCCTTATAAAGGATCATCACCCCTTCCTCTATGCGTTTGCTCTCGTCCATTTTGCCCAAAATGATCAAATCTCTGGTACTTAACGTTTCTTTTTTCCGGAAATGCTCAAAGGCTCCGTCTTGCCAAGGCCAGTGGCAAAAAATGTCCGAAAATAAGTTCACGAACGCGTACAAAGATTTGGCGTGAGCAAATGTTTGTCCAAGTCCGAGAATCTTGTTCCTCTGGTCAACGTCCAACACGTCAAACAAGAACCACGGTATCATGTGGTTGCTGTAATAAAAACTCATCTGGCGTTTAACTCTATTGATTGCATAACGTTCTTCATTAGTACACGATTCATTCCACTGCAGCCCAGTGCCTGCAAATAAACAAATCCAGATTTCTTCGAAATGTTCCAAGAAAGTCGTTTGAAGCGGCAGGAAAGCGGTTGTCCAAAGATGTCTTATGGAAGCACTAACATCGCGGAACGGATTCGTCACGATCAAAGCAAAAAACAATTCGATCACAAGGTTCCGGTCTCCCTCGTTTGGAAAGTATGGTTGCAATGTCGGTGCTTGCACCTTTGACGATGGACGAGTGAGGAACGAAAGAAAATGCTCTGTTACATCGGTAGTGATAGGCTCTGTCAACAAGTATAACGTACAAATTTCTCCAAGTTTTCTCTTTCCGATCTCCAAAACGACCATTTTTAGTTCCGATTCCAAATTTTCAGGCAGATCCAAAGCTTCGACTTGTCTGCAAAGCTCTTCGATGACTGAACTGTGACCTATGCAGTGGGGTTGGTGGTCACTCAAGTTGGCTCCTACTAAAGCGTGATAGTTGCTTGGTTTGTTCCAGAGTATGCGGACCACAAAGACTTGTGCCAAGTTCTTCAAGCTGGGAACCACCATTGCGTACAGCTGAAAATGCATCAATGATAAATGAATATGAGTATACGATCGATATCGGAAAGTGGAATTGAAACAGTTCTTTTCTTTTGTAACATTTTTCTTGAATTACAAATGGTTTCAATCAATATGTGATGACCAGGACGACACCGTGCGAACTCGTAGATCATCCTTTATAGTAGGTTTTCTTATGGTATCCCGTGTGCAAGTTGAGACTAGAGTATAGTGGTTGGTGTCAAATTGTTCCTTAGATCATGCTGAACTAGGATCGCGATGGCAAACATCTGAGACCCGCGACTGGGCAGCGGGAGGGGGGGGGGGGTGAAATGTGATGAAAACATAAAAAATGTTAAATCATGAACCGAAAGAGGTACAGTTATGAAAGTTACCACACGTATTCACCATTTTACGCTATTGAGAGTTCAGCAAACCGATTTCAAAAATATCGATAATCCCCAGAGATATTTTCAAAAATGTAATTTTTTTGTCAACATGTTATTGGTCAGAAAATCGAAAAATTTTGAAGATGGAAAGATCAAACTCTAGATTTTGACAATTGGTGATGTTTGAAATATAGTCGTGATTGGCGGAAATTCTTCGGCCTACTATTTTAGGAAACAAAACCGTCAACTGTTTTCACCAGCTTGGCCGCCATCTTGGATTTCCGTTTGGTGCAGTAGTCACAAAAACGACAGGGGACTATGAGTATGGCAGCGTTGGATCATTTCAATACGAAAAGTAACTTCCCAGTGAGGGTTAGTTGCTTCTTTGGCGAAGAAAATTGCTATTTTATCATCTCCGGCTCCTGCGCGAATCCAGTACCAATGATGGCTGATTTGAAGCTGGAAGTGGCACAATACGTTTTGTACCATAGAACTTGATAGTTTGTGAAGTCAACCACCAAAATTTATGATCATGAATTAAATGGTTCATTGTTGGTGATTGGTTGAAGCAAGGTGTGCTCATTTTTGGCAGAAAATTCATAAAAACTGTGTTTTTAGTGGACATTACAAAGCTCTGGGGGAAGACCTGCGGCCAAGATTGGCGGCGAAAGTCATGTAACTAAAGTGAGTATGCTTTATAACAAGTAGATGTCATGAATGGTGTAGGTTTCTTGAAGATCTCTAGGGAGGTCGCCAAAGATGTTTTTTCATGATAATATTTCCAAGTACAGTCCCTTCCAAAACTTTCTCTCTTCTCTAGGGACCAACTCTTTCGACCACGCAATATTTGCAACACTCGAACAGTTCATTTGTTCGGTTTATTCGAAATCACCGCAGTTCACGGAGCTGAAACTGCTGAAAGATATGTGGTGGTGATTCTTCACAAACTCACAGACTTTTGGGGGGACTGTACTTGAGAATAATATCATGAAAAAACATCTTTGTCGACTTCCCTAGAGGTCTTCAAGCGACCTACACGATTCATCAGAGCTACTTCTTATAGAGCACACTCACTTCAACTAGTTGCATGATTTTCGCTTCCGATCTTGGCCGCAGGTCTCCCTCCAGAGCTTTGTAATGTCCACTGAAAACTCAGTTTTTATGCATTTTCTGACAAAAATGAGCACACTTTGCTTTAACCAATCACCAACAATAAACCATTTGATTCATGATCATAAATTTTGGTGGTTGACTCCACAAACTATCAAGTTTTATGGTACAGAACGTATTGTGCCGCTTCTACCTCCAAATCAGCCATCATTGGCACTGGATAAGGCAGAAACCGGAGATGACAAAATGAGAATTGATTTCGACAAAGAAGTAATTTACCCCCTCTGGGGAGTCACTTTTCATACTGAAAGGATCTAATGCTACCATACCCACAGTCCCCTGTCGTTTCTGCGACTACTGCACCAAAAGGAAATCCAAGATGGCGGCCAAGCTGGTGAAAACAGTTGACGATCTTGTTCCCTAAAATAGCAGGCCGAGGAATTTCCGTCAATCACGACTATGTACAATCTCACCTTAGTTACGACGTAGTGATTTGGGGCAGAGCTGTTCACACTAAACGTCTTTTTATACTACAAAAACGTATAATAAGAATCATCTTCAGCCTAAGGTATAGGGAAACATGTAAACTTACCTTTAAATCCGAAAATATTTTGACACTGCCATCCTTACTGATTTTAAAATGTTGTTTGCTCGTTAACCTACGAAAACCTATTTACCATTTTCCAAAGTTCGGCCTAATGACGATGATACAGCCCTCCAAAGTTTATTTTTTTTTGGATTTCAAAAATTTGTAACTTAAGAACGTTTCGACAAATTCAGCTTTAGTTCAGCAAAAGCTGGTTTGTCATAATTATCTATCAACCTGCCAAATTTGGAAAGAATCCAACCAGTGGTGTAGGAGTTATGAGGGTCAATAATTTAGAAGCATCCGAAGAAAAGTTGACTTAAGGTGACCCCTCATAACTTTTACGCCACTGGTTGGATTTTTTTCAAATCTGTCAGATTGATAGATGATAATGACAAACCAGCTTATGCGGAATTAAAGCTGAATTTGTTGAAACGTTTCTGAGTTGCAAATTTTTGAAATTCGAAAAAAGTGAACTTTGGAGGGCTGTATCTTCGTCACTAGGCCGAACTTTGCAAAATTGTATATAGGTTTTCGTCATATTTTGATGAGATCTACTAACAGTTGAATTTTTTGCTATCATCTTTGAAACACCCTGTATGTCAAATTTTAAATCTATCAACGATACAAGTGGCGCACTCGCGCCCCTGGTGGCAGATATGGTGAACCCGCTTCGGTCTGAGACATGGCCTTACGCATATTGTGTTGCCTAGATTACGGCGCTTTTGACGTTCGACACTAGTCTCAAATACCAACTCTGCAAATGAATACCATACCAAAAAATCTAGATTTCTTGCATAAAATCGTTTTAAAATTCGTCTTGTTACTCATCCTCTGAGCATTTCCCTTTTTTTATATATATAATTACCGTTTATGATGGTCGCCCTTCTGTCCCGTCAAACTCGATATTTACTCTGAAATAAGAAAAAAAGGCGAGAGAATGAGTAGATTCAACTTTTATCCATCAATAGAGATCAAAATCATCAAATTCGGACATCAAATGAGGCTAAACGGCAGGTAGCCGTAACGTGCTTTCTTGTGCATTTCAGTGAAATTCAACCCGCACCCTTAAAGAGATGCCTAATGACAACATACTTGATTAATTTTCATGGAAAATCAAGAAAAGAATTCAAAGGTTAACGAGCTAAAATGACATATGAAATCCTCAGTGCCAAGTAAATGTCACTTGTGAGTGTCATGCGCATTAACCAATAGAGTGTCATGCGCATTGGTTAATTTCACGGAATAAATGTATCTTGAAGCGATTCGAACCACATCGACCGTCAAAAAAATGACCCAAGATCTAGCAAACTGGCATTTTAAACCTCCTAAATCTGTCAAAAATTCACTCTGTGGCGCGAATTTCATAGTTTCGTATGCTGATATTGAAAATGAACACACAAAAATATTGTAGTGCGCCTAAAATTCCACAAATAATTTGGTTGATTGTCAGATACCATTTTTATTTATATTCAAAGGAAATGTTCCATTGGAATTGAGTTCATTGATCATTTGTGGGAGTTGAGGAAAACGAAATGGCAACAGCCCTCAAAACAACAATACATCGGCGCCAACTGTCACTTGTGAGAATCATGATGACACTTCTCGTTTCTACCTGACTTACATTTCATTTGCTCATGTTTTGACGAAAGAACACAACTTGTTGAAACTGGCTGTACCGAGAACGAAGTTCAAAGAAGCTACGAAGAGATGCATTCACGGTGTGTGTAAAAGTGACAGCCAGGAACCAGTAGTTGGTCGGGCGGCTGGACAGAGCATGCAGCGTTGCCAAGTTCCCACATTCACACTGACAGGTGTACGAAAGTTTTCAAAAGCTGGCGCATTTACACATGCGCAATTGCCCAAACGAAGTAGCCTATGGGCGTCGCTGCGCCTGCGACTAAAATTGAAACTTGCGGCCAAATAAGCTGACTGAAGAACCCACCCTTAATCCTTAATTTGAAACCAATGGGTGCTTTCCACCTAGACGGTACAAATACCACCGGACGGAACATGTTCCACGATTGGGTACACCTAGATGGAAAGCACCGGCATCGTTGACCGACGCGACATCTCTGGTCTGGAGGCGAAAGATGACTATGGCATTCAGAAATAAATAAATGGCAGCGTAAATCTTAATCGATCGTACGTTATCCCTGCAGAGAAATAAAATAAATCACGGATGCATGGATGAAACGACACAGAGAGAGACATATGACAACGAAGTGCTGGATTACAGCTGACGGTACGTCATTTGTCGCATCCATTTCCGGTGTCCCTTCCAACGGCACAAAATTTTAGGTGATCCACCGGACGGCACAAAACCAGGTAAGAACACGTAGATGGAAAGCACCGTTTGGAACCCGCACGTGCGCAAATGGAAGGTGTACCAAACTTGGAGCTAGGTGGAAAGCACCCAATAATATCTGGCAGTGTCGTAGGCAGTCGTATCTGGGTTGTCGTGTTTTGTACCACGTGGTGAACCTGCACGAGTGCACGTGTTTAGGTAACAGTTGACAATAATAGTCCATAATAGCTGTATTACACTGCACAATTTCTTGAACAATCTGCCAAAATAGTGTCAAAAAACAATGAACTTGATTGTTCAATCACCAGATTGTTCGAGAAACTGTGTAGTGTAATACAGCTTTTATGGACTATTATTGTCAACTACTGTTACCTAAACACGTGCAGTCGTGCAGGTTCACCACGTGGTACGAAATACGACAACCCACGTGTAAACTGTGAAATTGCAATTTAAAAAAAAAAGTTGCTGTCGCTCAAATTTCATTGCTCGCATTATTGTCTACGTTTCTTTCCTGTTGAAATCTGCAATAAATAGCTGGCTGAGCTAGTTGAAAATTACACTTTTTTGCCCAATGGGGCAGAATCCTATGCTTGCCTTGAAAAGAAAAAACAAAGAAAAGGTGGTGAAACGCCATTTTTCAAACGAAACTAGAAAGTCAAAAGCTAGGTTCTTGTGTGATAAAAAAATCAAACAGATTCAGGTGTTTTTTAGCTTGTTTTTTTTATCAAACAAATACGAGTAGGTAGGTAAAACTTACAGTATGTTGTGAGAATTGATAAAAATACGAATACAGCTGGATGTGGTACTCTGATGCAAACGTCGCTGGCTACTTATCGCCACGAAGGCTCGAAGGCACGAAGCGATACTATCATACTACGAGCAAGGGCCTTATCACGATGGGTAGAATAGTAGTTTTCACCAGGGTTGCCAGTGGTTTCAAATTTAAATCGTCATTATTATTGTAAAGACGCACCAAAAAGCGCCACTTTCAAATAATTACACAAGTTTCTCACAAAGGGGACCCGGTGGAGCGCCGCAGGTGAAAAATTTTCAGATTTGGCGCGGTAAAGTCCCAGAATGGCGCCAAAAGTTTAACGCTTTTCCTAGACCGAGACCGAGACCGACATTACCGACACTTCAGTACTACCAACAAAATCCCGAAGCATATCGTAAAAGTTTCTAAACATCATGTTTGTGTTTGTTATAAAACCAGACGTAGATCGATTTCGAATCCACGAAATTTATTTTGTAGCAGTGATTTATTGTAGCCAGACCCAGATTTAGGCGCCAAGCGCCAATACCAAAAAGCTTGGTAAATTCAACAAAAAATATAGCCAATTTGGTGCTAAAACGCCAAAACCGGCAACCCTGGTTTTCATGACAATTTTGTGTTTCAGTGGGCATGCGCAAGATTTGACAGTTCGGGTCGGCTTGTCGGCTAGCACCAGAGGTATAGAGTGGGGAGAATGATTACAGAGCTGTGCGGGTCTGGCAAGCACGCGAAGGTCGGATTTTTGTCGATCGGCAAGGAACGTGAGCATGCGCTCTGGATCTGATGAAAACTACTATTCTATGCTTGTGACGTCACGTTACCTATCAGCAGCCTATCAGAGAGGTGTTTGCTACGCAACGTTACGTCACAGTCTTTTTCGAGTGGGTAACTTTTAGTAACCGGTTGGTTATTAGCGGTTGACATTAGATTGACAGATACTGTCATTTTTTGACATCTGACATTTCTCGCTAAAACGTTGCGGTTATAACTTTAATCATCAGCATTTGGCGGGAAAACAGTGAATTTAATTGACGGGGAAAATTCTGCGGTACTTTGACGGTACCCGCAAGGGAATAAAAAATAATTTCCTGGAAACTTTTTGTTTTCCATCTGAAATATTGGTATCCCCATTTAAAGCCCCTAATGAATCTATTTCAATGGAGAAATCATGATTCTTCTTAGATTTTGATTTTTATTCTCTAGAAAACGGTGTTTTCGACATGTTTCTCAAAAATTCAATTGCAAATATCTCAAAAACTAAACCTCCAATCGAAATTTCGCAAGAATAACTTTTTTTTCTAAATTGAACGCGAAATCCAAAAATATTAACAGTTTTGAAAAAAAAATCAAAGGGGTGAAAAGTAGGGGAGAGAATGTGGCCGCACCTCCTATTATCTACGCCCCTGGAAATTTTTGATAAAACATGTTACCATTGGTCGATAGGGACCTACTTCAGTAAACTTTGGTTCAAATTTGAACAACGGTTTAAATTTTTTTGTCCTGTTTCCTCAAGAAACTGAAAAACAATTTAAAATCTCCAGCTTTAAAGCGTGATATCTCGGTGATGAGGCTACAATTTGAATAAAAAACGGCGTAAATGGCCCTTTTACTCAAGGGGAAGCCCCCCTTAAAGTTTGTAACACCAGCTTGAAAACACCCTCTAGAATCCGCTCGAAACTTGAATCATAGGGGTTAACCATAGGCGGCCATCGGACATCTGGATTACCCGATGTTCTTGTGGGTCCATCGCAGAGTAGTCCATCGTCTTAGATTCTTCTTCCCTCCTCGCCAAGTCAAGTTTTTGAGGTTAGGTTAAGTACGTCCGACGTTTGAAAATTCTGGACCGCTGCTTCTTTAAAATTCAAATCTGTTGCTGTCACAATTTGTTTCCCCACCATAACAATAACCAGCCCCCATGACCAGGTTATGAAATGTGTAACCGGTAATGATATCAAAATGGCGGCACTTCCTCTACCGCTCATAACCAATCCTCGCTCAAATGTCAAATTCTATAACCGAACTGTAACCGGTCATGAAAAGTTATTCGCTCGAAAAAAGTAGGTAGCCCAGTAGTAAGCGACCTTTCATAGGATCTAAGAAAAAACGCCCCCAGCAAAACACCCCCGGAAAAAACGACTCCGGAATAAACACCCCCGGGAAAAAATGCCCCCGGGAAAAAACGCCCTCGGGAAAAAACGCCCCCGGAAAAAACACCCCCGGAAAAAACGCTCCCCTATGTTGTCTTCAACGTAATTCAAGCCCTATTCCCCATTGAATTTTCCTTGACTTCCGGAGCAGCGTTGTGCCGTTGAGTCATGTCCGGAGCCCTATCGGGCTCCATTGTGTCTTCAAGTGTAGTTGGAGCTCTGTTGAGCCCCAAATATGTTTTTTCCTCGGTTTTTTTATGGCTCACGGACTAGGTACCAGTAAACCCCATTTTGCGAAATTTTGTAATACAAACCTCCATTAGGTCCCCCTGTGTCTTCAATAAATTTTGAAGTTCTGTTGAGCCCCCTTGCACTTTTCTGAGTCTTACAGAGCACTAGTAAGACCCTTGTGCATTAATGTTATATCGGGTCCCAAATTAGGCCTCCTTCTGGTGTCTCTAAGTATAATTTGTAACCCTAATGAACCCCCTCTATGTGCTTAATGGCTTCCAGAATTCCGCTGAGCCCCCTTTTGCCATCTTGTGTTATACATGCACGATTGGCCCCCCTATTATTATTCTTTCGTGGCTTTCAGAATTCCATTAAGCCATCTTGTGCGTTCCTGCATTGCTGGAAGCCCTAGTGTGAATCCTTTGTGCCTGCATGTGATATACGGAGCTCTATCGGACCCCGTTGCGTCCGCCAGTGTAGTTTGGCGCCCTAGTGAGCCCCCTTGTGTTTTTCTTCTAGCTATCAAAATTCCAGTACGTCCCTTTTGCCTTCTTGGGTTGTCCAGAGCTCCAGTAGGCCCTCTTGTTCCTTTAATGCATTTCGAAGCTCTGCTGAGCCCCCTCACATCCGTTTCTGGGGCAGTCATGAGCACCTTCTGCTTTGGTGATATTCGGAGTTCTATCGAACCTCCTTGGGTGAGTGTAGTTTGGAGCCCTCATGAGCCCCTTTATGTTTTTTTTCGGCTATCAGAATTTCAGTGAGCCTCCTGTTGCCTTCTTGTGTGTGTCCATAACTTCATTGAGTCCCCTTGTTTTTTCAACGTCTCTTAATGCCCCGCTGGGCCCCCTTATTTTTTCAACGTCTCTTAAGGTCCGCTGGCCCCCCTCACATATTTTCGTGGCTTTCAGAGCAGTAGTAAGCAGCTTGTGTCTTCATGTGGTATTCAAAGCCCTATCGGCCCCCTTGTTTCTCAAGTAGGTATAGTATGGAGCCATAACTAGCCTGCTACTCAGACTATTATTGGTTTTCAGAGTAGCAGTAAGCCCCATTTGCCTTCCCTTGTTATCTGAAGCTTCATAAGGCCCCCTTGGGTCTTCAATATCGTTTGTAGTCCTGCTGAGCCCCTTGCTTTTTTTCATGATTTTCGGAACTCTATCGGACCTCTTTGTATTTGATAATGTATTTTTAGAGCCTTTTATTGAGCCCCATTGTGGTTTCATGTGTAATAAGCCTCCTCACGCTCCGAGGACTTGGTGGCTTCTTTGTTTTTTGTCGTTCCTCTTGCGACCTCGCTTACGACAAATTGCCTGCGACGAATTGTCTTAGCACCGTTTATTTTGGGGGCCTTTCTTCCCATAGGCGGTTTTTCTAGGGGTGTTTATTCCGGGGGCGTTTTTTCCGGATACCCCTTTCATAGGGTGACCAGATCTTTCGAGAGAGAAGAGAGTATAATCACAAATTGCTGATGGATGTAGGGTTTAAGCTTAGTTTATAGTCGACGCCAGCGGATACGGAACCGTATACGGTTACGCAAACGGTAGCGGATAAGCAAAACCGCTGGTTTATAGTAGGTTAACGCCTTCCATAGGGGATTTGTTTGCCTGAGTGTGTCACTTCACTCCTCGCTTCACTCCACACTGACATTGATGTTCACTAAGCCATCCAAACTCAAATTCTGATTGGTGGAAACCAAGGGTCATTTATGCATCCGCAATCCAATGTTGGCCAACTCTTTGCGTATACGGAATACGGTTGCGGGCGTTGCGTTCACTATAAACCATTTGCAACGTTTTCAGTTTGTCAAAGCTCAGCCTTACGTAACCGTATGCGGTTCCGTATCCGATTGCGTCGACTACAAACTAAGCTTTAGGGTCGCAGCTCTCCAAAAAAGCCCAACATTTTTTCGGGTTTTGCGGGAAGGTTCAGATTTTCAAGTTTCATGATCGACTCACGACTCGCCAAGCTACCAACCTAAAGAAATTAAACCACCAATTTGCAGAAAAAATTCCGTCAACTTTTGATTTGTTTTTTGTTTTTTGTAGTAATTTAAAAAGAGAAGGTTTTTTTGTAGAAATAGAGTATATCCAGGAGTAAAATTAAAAAGAGAGAGTAGAGAGTAATTTGAGTCCAAAAAGAGTACAATACTCTTGAAAAGAGTACATCTGGTCACCCTACCTTTCACCCTTCCACCACACCCCATCATCGCCAAGAAAGTCGCCAGAAAGCGACACCTCGACACGTGCGTAGTAAAGAACGGTGTGTTTACGGTCGACTGTGGGGTTGTTTTGTTGTTATTTTGTTGTTGTTTTGCATCATCAATTTTGTCATTACAAGATCGACAAACACCACTATCCAGATAGCATTATTATTATTATATCAATAATATCCAATTATTATATACTGTTGTGAAAATAAGTAAAATAACCCCAGATTAACGTTTAAATTATATATTTTGTGTTTGTGTTGAATATTCATTATTATTCTCAGATTCACATTTATTTATTTGTTTATACATGTTTTAATTCTTCATGTTGATCTCAGTGACAAACAATTTTAATATTTATTATTTTTATGTAACTAGCTACGCTTATAGTGGCCCAACAAAAGCACAACAGGGAGGTTTTTGGGAATTTCAATCGATTTTTCTGGAAAAAGCTCAGACCTCAGGTCGATTTTCATGTTGAGGAGGACATCTGAAACATACATTGGCGAATGTCTATCTTTAGCCCCCTCACCCCCACCCACCGCAACTTCGAAATTCCAAACGACACCACCTACTTTGTGACACATCAAATCAAAGAAAATCAAATTCTCTTTCCGAGAAAGATATTTTAAACATTTATAACTCCATCCCCCTTCTTCCTAAAATTTCTCACTCTCTCATTTTATATTCACGATCCCTCAATTCTCTTCAGTTCAATCAGTGTCAGCTATAGATAGCATCAAAGTATATTTTCGGTGAAAAAAGTGCTACCCAAACCCCTTTGCTCTCCTCTACCCCCACTTCAAAATTCAACAAGACACCACTCATTTTGTGAGACATCGAATTGAGGATTGAATTCTCTTTCTGAAAACAATTTTTTCAAAATTCCCAATCCCTCCCCAATAAAATTAACATTCGGATTATTTTAGGGGGAAAAAGAGTTTTTTTGGAGATTTTGAAAATATTTTATTCTGGAAAAGAATTCAATTCTCTTCAATGTGATGTATTACAAAGTAGATAGTGTCATTTTAGATTTTGAAGTTGGGGTGGGGAAGTGGAGAGATGAATTTGGACGGCACTTTTTACACAGAAAATTTTCTTCCTTGACAGATATAAACTGCTTGACAATTGAACTGCAACACCTAAGAATTAGGTGCGTTTTCAAATTGAGATAGCTTGAAAAATATTTGACGGATTCCAGAAATTCAGGCATGTGAGGAAAGATCATTCCTTTGACTATCGAGTGCTGGTATTGATGATAAGTTTGTTTGCACAATTAGTCATATACAGGGTGCCAACGGAGAGCGTGCAGATATGGGCAATCTTTCACCCTGTACAACTTTCGAAAAAAAAATCCGAGATTTTTTCTATTGCCTGTTTTTGAAAGGTTGAATCATTATGCCGGAACGGTTTCGGAATTTTGACCCTAGCTTTTTTTTTCAAAAAATTGTGCTCAATTTTCTGAAATATGCACTTTTTGATTAAGAAAAAGAAATAGAGACATTGTTTGTTTTCAAACGGCGTCCATATTGAATTTGCTTACGAAGATTTTCATTTGAGCCTCCACATCCCCTAGAAACTACCCCTTTTGGGACACCGTCTCACAACAAGATGTGCAATTCTTCATTTAAAAGGTATAAGGAAATTACTCATCAATAATTGGATTAAAATAAGGATACTGCGATGACCCCACACGTACAGCTCCCTAAAAACCACCCCTTGACTTCAAGAGACAGGGTTGGTATGATGAGACATGCAATATGTACAAAAAACGTCTTTTTCAACTGTTCCACTAAAAAAGTGATGCTACACGATGACCCTCTGCGTAAGTCATCCCAACAGTAGCTACCCTCTCGGAAAAAGAACTACCCTTTAAATAACCGGTACTTCCGCAGTACCTCATATTTGTTGGAATTTTTTCAAAATCTGTCGCAATAGTTTGCCGCTACGATGATTTCATTCACATATCTACCCGAAACTACCCCATCAACTACCCCTTCAACATCGCATAGCCTTGACCTTGATGCGTGTAAGGTCATCGCGAAATCATTTTGAACTTACTCAATCGCACCTTCTCTGAGCTTCCAAATGAGGTATTGCATACCTTTTACTAAAGGGACAATTTCTAGGGGTAGTTTCAGGAAAGGTTTTGTACTATCATCGTAGAAAACACCATCATTTCAATGAAACGGTTAGTAGGCAAAAGTTCTTTCAACTCGTAAATAACGCATCAAGTTAGAGGCTATGCGATATTGAAGGGGTAGTTGAATGGGTAGTTTCGGGTGGTTATGTGAATGAAATCATCGTAGCGGCAAACTATTGTGACAGATTTTAAAAAAATCCTAACAAATGAGGTATTGCGAAAGTAGGTACTGGTTTTTCAAAGGGTAGTTCTTTTTTCGAGAGGGAAGCTACTGTTGGGATAACCTACGTAAAAGGTCATCGTGTAGCATCACTTTTTTAGTGGAACAGTTAAAAAAGACGTTTTTTTGGAATTTTCATGTATTGCTTGTCTTATCATACCAGCCCTGTCCCTTGAAGTCAAGGGGTGGTTTTTAGGAAGCTGTAGGTGTGGGGTCATCGTAGTATACTTATTTCAATCCAATTATTGATGAGTACTTTTCGTAGGCCTTTTAAATGAAGCATTGCATATCTTGTTGTGAGACGGTGTCCCAAAATAGGGTAGTTTCTAAGGGATGTGGAGGCTCAAATGAAAATCCTCGTAAGTAAATTCAATATGGACGCCGTTTAAAAACAAACAATGGCCCGTATTCATAGTCGGATCTTATATATAAGGTGGTCTTAAGACCATGTTTATTCAGACACAGGCTGAACCAAGATGGTTTTATACATACAGTTATCATCTTGTGAATATTTTATAGCATAATCAAATACCCCTACATCTTCTCAAGGTTATGTTCGGGAGAAATCAGCGTATCAAAATTGAATAAGGTCGTCTTAAGACATAAGGTCTGACTATGAATACGGGCCTTAGTCTCTATTTTTTTTTCTTAATCAGAAAGTGCATAATTCAGAAAATTGAGCACAAATTTTTGAAAAAAAAAAGTTAGGGTCAAAATTCTAAAACCGTTTCGGCATAATGATTCAACCTTTCAAAAGCACGCGATAGAAAAAATCTCGGACTTTTTTTTCGAAAGTTGCACAAGGTGAAAGATTGCCCATATCTGCATGCTCTCCGTTGGCACCCTGTATATGACAAATTGTGCAATCAAACTTATCATCAATACCAGCACTCGATAGTCACAGAAATGATCTTTCCTCACATGCCTGAATTTCTAGAATCTGTCAGATATTTTTTGAGCTATCTCAATTTGAAAACGCACCTAATTTTTAGGTGTTGCAGTTCAATTGTCAAGCAGTTTAGATAGATTAGTAGTTTACAATACGAGTTGGCTGTTACATAAGTGGTTTTCAGACACGAAGCCGAAATTTGCAGAACGAGGGCGCAGCCCGAGTTCTGTGAGAGGCTGAGTGTCGGAAAGCATCTTGTGTAACAAGCCACGAGTGTTGTACAACATTTTACGTGTTTGTTCTATTGAAAATTGTTAAATCTTTGTAATTTTTGAGGTTATTTTGACAAGTGTCAACTTAAATACATAAACTGTAATATCCATATACAACTTATATAAAAGTCATTACATCTCATGTATTAACACAACAAACACGTAAAGATCGTTTATTTGTTCGTTGCTTGCATATTACAAGTACCTATGCCCAGTGGGCGTTCAACGTGTCAAAGAGTGTTGATATGTAAATCAGCAGGAATATAAAGTTTAAATATCACAGAATGAGCAAATATCACAATGTAAATATAAAAGATATGGAAAATGTAAAATGTTAACAAAATATATATGAGATTTGCAAAATGCATGTAACAAGGTATATATAAAAACTATGTACAAGTATTGAAACAGAATAAAAGACAATCACCACACATTAAAAATTATGTACAAAAAGTATCGTCATTGAAAAATTCACTGACATCGTAGTATGCTTTATCAGCCAAGAAACCATGAAGAACACTTTTCATCTGCTTGAAAGGAAGGAAAGTGACTGACGTAGGCATTTTATTGAAAATTTTAATCATCATGTATTCGACATTTTTGATGCTGTGCAGGATGACGTTGACCGTACTGAAGAGAATTGAGAGGTCAAGAATATTGAACTGGAAACTCGGAGAATTCAAGGAAGAAGGGGTAGGGTTGAAAATTATAGAGATATTGTTTTAGAAAGATAATTAATTCTCTTGATTTTGATGTATCGCAACGTGGTGTCATTCGAAATTTTAAAGTTGGGGTAAGTGGGGGGTGAGGAGGCTAAATATAGAGTTGAAACTCTAAGAATGAGAAAATTTTATTTGTTGCCCACCCAAGTGTCAAAATATGACGTTCCAACCAGAGCGGCCAACATTCGGCTGATAACTTCTCGGCAAAGTTACTGTGATAAATGCCTACTTTCGCTGAATGGCTAATACAAAGCCGAACTGTTCCGAAGCGTATGCTATAGGTGCACAGAGTGCAAGTTCAAGTTTATTAAAGCTTATTCTTCAAGTTTTATACCCTACAGAGACTAGTGACTATTGCTATCGCCTACATCGATGTATCGCGGATTGCATAGAACTTCCAGGGACTTTTCTCCCATCACAGTTTCAAGAATAGCGGCCCCTGGAATCAGGCATTTCCATTCACGTCACAGTTCACAGCAGTGACACTGTCCGAAATTGTCCGCTAAATTTGAGCCAAATATTGTTAGGAGTCTTGTTATTGTAAGAAAAACTTGAGTTTTTATCATACATACATCATACAGCAAAAAACAAAGTTGAAAAGTAGGGCCAAACAATTTCCACAAATTTTTTTTTCTTCATATTGAAAAAAGTTGAGGCAAATCAATTGGATGCCTATATCATGATAAATACATGAGAGTAACGAACTACGCAAGAATTTTGAGAAAAAATGCCGATTTGCAGTGGAATAACACAGTTGAAAGACGTCAAAAAATATTGACAAAAAACATGTTTTATCATGTAAAACTTGTTCAAACTCGCTTCTATTGCAATTTGAATACCATAGTTGAATAAGGAATATGGAATTTAGTCGGAAACGATACCAAACATGTTTATATTTATTCAAAATCGAGAGAAAAGAAGAATCATCTACACAGTCAACATTCCCCCCACCAGTCTTCCCCCTCTAGAAATTTTGATAGTAATCATGTCAATATGGTAGTATAAGACTTAAATGAATCAAGATATGATGTAATTCACTTCACGTTAATGACAGGTCGCAGTCCCGACATAAAAAAATGGTGAAAAATAGTGATTTTTGGTCTTCCCTCCCCTTTACCCCCCTATTGCGGGCTTCCAGTGCAAAATTCGGCTTGGCAACAATGGTTTTCGTATTCAGCGGGGTCCAAGTACCCTTAAAACGTATGTTGCCAAACTTTAACATGACTTGCCTCTAGCATTGCTTTTTGTCCGAAAAGATCCTAGACTACAAGGCCTATCGAACGATATTAGAAGGGGAAGCACAAAATCTTCCCCTTAGGGGGGCCGCAGGGAGCCCCGTCAAGTTGACGATCCAAGGACCCTTTCCAAACCATCTTCCAATTTCGTTGGATTACTCAAATGGGTGACTCCATTGTGAATCTCGCTGGCAGTGGTCGCCATGTCTCTTCCATCCTTCCTGCTTGAAAAAATAATTTCTCCGGGGAGTCAGAGAAATCACTTTTTGTTTCTTCATATTGTACCCTATAATTTGCAAAAAGAGTTCACCTGCTCCGGCAACTCTTTTAGTCGGTGAGCGCTAATTTTTAAAAGGGGGTTCGGAGATGGAATACTTACAAACTTCAACTTATACAGGCGCCAACCGCTCCCAGCACATCACAGTCAAGAAGAAACAGCAGAAAAACGGTATTCCGATATTTTGACTATAGTTATTACAGATTTTAAATTTAAGTGAAAGAATAGAAAAAAGTTGGTTTAAAACGAACAAAAATGTCTATTTTCTCTAAACGAATATGTACAGATGAAATGTGCGAATGTTTTAGGAAAGATAGTAATTAAAAGAGTGATTAAATATTCAAGTTATGTGGTTAAAAAAAAAAAGAAAGATATGTTTTGAAAGTACAGGTAAAATATGCAAGAAAGACAAAGAATTGAAATGCACCAATTCTCTTCTCAATACTGGTGGTAAGTTCGACGTTCAAACGCTAATAATCAAGGTACCCTTTATACAACAAATACAAAATGAAAAAACGGCGTGTCGTGGGGGAGCTACCTAAATTCTGCAGAATTTATTGTATACCAGCGACTCTGGTTCACGAAGTTCAACCGAATAATACGAAGAAAGGGCACGCTTAATTGATAGGTCTTACTCATATCTCCCTGTTGACCAGGATCGAAGAAGGGATGTACATTTGTCCTGAAGAAATATTCGCATCAAGGTGAGTAGAGATGATCGGCATCAGCAATGAAGTTCTTGGATGGTATTTCACGGGTAGATATCTTTGTACATGGCAATGACAGCATAAAGTTGAGATAAAGATGAGTAGAGATGAATAAAGTTGGTTTAAAGTTGACTAAAGTTGGTTTAAAGTTGACTAGAGTTGGTTTGAGTTGAATAAAGATGAGGAAAGTTGAATAAAGTTGGTTAAAGTTGAATAGAGATGAGCATCGTTGAATAAAGTTGACTAAAGTTGAATAGAGATGAGCAGGGATGATGATTCAGGTTGCAGAAGAAGTTATCCGTGATTTTTGCAGATGATTAACGCCGGAAAAATACATGATGGAGCGCAGATATAAGTCGTAAAGAAATGGTACGTAGTAAAACGAATCGTAGATACGTCCAAAAATAAAGGTAAAGGGGTCTATAAAAAATGTGAAAACGAATAAGTTACCGGTTCTCTAGATTGAAAATTCCTACTCACCAGCTAAGAGTACTTCTTCCTGATTTTTACAAAATAATTCTTCAGCCTTTCTAGCAACCTTAGGTTGTATTAAAAAAATGGCTATCAGGATTTTAGCTTCCAGATCCTCTTTACATGCTGACCCTTTGACGGTTCGAAACGGAAAAGACGGAATTTTTAAACAAACTATCCGAGGAAAAAGAAAGACCTGATAACTTTTTGTTCAAAGCGATAAACGCGGCTGAGGAATTAAATTGTGCGCGTGCATACACCACATGCTGCCGCTCTATTACTTTACCTACATTCCTTTAAAACTGTTTGAATTGAAAGATTGAATAATGAGAAATTTGAATGAATGAATGAATCAATGTAAATTATGCAAGTGATTTAAACTAAATAAAAAAAATAAATTGAGAGACTTGACACAAACTTGAATATTATCATCACCTTAACAAAAATATTGACTGGAGAAATTCGAAAATGGTACACGGCCTTTCTCCGAAAAATAAAAAAAATAACATTTTTTTTTTCTTTTTTTTCCCTTTCTTTTTATCCCAAAAATTAACAAGAAATGTATCCATTAGTAGACTCTTACTACTCGCAGGATGACGGGAGAAAGAATTCTTAAGCCCCTAGCCCCAGGGCTATAAGTATAAATATTTAGTAATTTCAACTAATCTAAGAAATTTCCGCTTTCAACTGTTTTCTGACTGTGCATGACTGTATCCTGTATAAGTTGTTGTAAAGTTTCTTAGTTCTATATTCCATTTGGTTAATTCGATATCTGCGCGTATCATACGTCCTAAAGGGAGTTCAAATTCGGTAAGGTCTCGGTCGGGTTGTGTCATAATCAGGGGAGGTTAAAATCAAGTAAAGTCGGCCAAATGTAACTAAGTTAGAAGATAACAGTAGAAAAGACAAAAGAAAGATAAACGGATAAAAAGGAGTTGAATTTAGAGAAAGCTATGTACAATTTTATATCAAAAATATTTACAGGCAATTATTATTTACAAAACAATTAGAAATTATGAGGAAAAGTCTAAGTTACGTTTCTATTCAAGAAACAAATTCGCGGTAAATAATTATTCATCTTGCAATGATGAACAATTTCGGTAAACGATAAAGAAACGACATAGGTAGATACGGAACGGTATAATATTTTTCAACAAAATATTTTTCAAAAGGAATTTCGATAAGTTATTCGACAGAAATGTCGGAATTGGAACCAAGATATGGCTTTAAATCTTTCACGTGATATTTTCCCGCATCTGAGCCATCTAGATTGTTGAGATAATAACATAGGTAAGAAGCTTTTCTTCGGACTGTACAAAGTACGTATTTAGACGCTAATTTAGCAGCAAACTGATTTGCAGCATCTGAAAGTACTTTGTTTTTTTTCCATACTTTATCCCCTACATTAAAAGAAACATTTCGTTTGCGTAAGTTGTAAGTTTTTGAGTTCTTTTGATAAGCACGGTGGAGGTTTTTCTGGACTTGTTCAAAAATTGTTCTCAGGCCTGAATTAAGTTCTGTTGCGTAATTTTCCCTATCAATTCCTGGTGATAATTCTAAATCCTGTATGCTTTTTACTCTTCCATAATAACTACCATCGAGAGGAACACATCGACCAAAATTTAAAAAAGCTGGGGAGAAATTAGTTACCTCGTGTTTTGCAGTATTAATGGCATGAGAAATTTTCGGCAATTCTTTATCCCAATATTTATGTCCTTGTTTTTCTATATAGCATCTCACAGCGGTACCGACATTTTTATTATTTCTTCCTACGAAGTTACACTGCGCGGAATAATATGCGGTAAACCAAATTTTCTGGACGTTATAAGTAGAAGCTAGATTTTTGAAAATATGACTTTGAAACTGTTTTCCATTATCACAAATGATAAATTGCGGAACGCCAAATTTTAGAAAAACTTCATTCTCAATATTTTTCACTACACTCTTGGCGTCTGCTTTTCGTAGTGGAAAAAGTAAAGTATATTTGGTAAACCAGTCACCAACGACAAGAAGATGTGTGTTACCATTTGTAGAGCGCGGAAATGGACCCATAAGATCGACAGCTATCACTTGCCAAGGAAAATTTACTTTTTTTTCTGATCCCATTAGACCAATTCGCTTCTGATTTGACATTTTTTGTGCACCACATATTTTGCAAGTTCTTACAAATTTGATAACGTCATGTCGCATCTTCGGCCAATAATAATTTTCTTGAATGCGAGATAGGGTTTTAAAAATACCGAAGTGAGCACAGGTTGGAGGATCATGACAGGATCTCATGACAGCTAATCTTTCTGATTTTGGGACTAGAATTTTCCACTCGCGTAAATTGGAACTAAACGGTAGATTTTGAGGAATATATTTATATACAGCGTTATTTTCAACTTTCCATTGAGGGAAAAGTTCAGGAGTTTTCGAGATTTTTTCACGCAAAGACTTGTACCAATCGTCTAACTGATTCAAAGGGATTTCTAAGGCACACGTTTCGGGAACTTCGTACGGGATTCTGGAAAGAGCATCTGGGACTACGTTGGAGGAACCCTTACGGTGAATAAGGTTAAAAGAAAATTGGCGTAAACGCACGGCCCATCTAGCTAGTTTACCTGTAGGATTGGAGATATTATTCAACCATAAAAGACTGTAATGATCGGTTATTACTGAAAATTTCACACCCTCTACGTATGGTCTAAAGGATTCCACACAAAAAATTAAACCAAGCAATTCACGTTCAGTTACTGAGTAGTTGCGTTCAGAACGTGAAAGTGACCTACTTATGTATGATATTACTCGTTCTTGGCCGTCTATAGTTTGAGTAAGAATTCCGCCCAGCCCTGTGTTAGACGCGTCGGTCTGAATAACAAATGGTTTTGAAAAATCTGGAGGACAAAGTATTGGTGCGGAAATAAGAGCGTTTTTGATTTTTAGAAAAGAGTTTTCAGCTGCGGTAGACCAAACAATTGACTGCTTTTTCTTTTTGTTTTTCAGTAGATCATTAAGAGGAGATACAAGAGTAGAAAAATTATCTATGAATCGGCGATACCAACTACACATTCCGATAAAACGTTTAATTTCCGTTGTAGTTGTAGGTCGAGGATAGTTAACAATGCACGTTACTTTGTCTGGATCTGTCCGGAGTCCATTTGAATCAACAACAAAGCCGAGATACTTCAGAGACGTCTTGAAAAATTCACATTTTTCCAAATTTACGGTGAGGTTCGCCTCTTTGAGACGCCTCTGGACCTCTTCTAAGAGTTCTACGTGACGTTCAAATGTGGAAGACACGATAATCAAATCATCTAAGTATGTAAATAGTTCAGGCTCGAATCTTGGACCAAACAAACTATCGACAAGACGCTGCTGCGCTTGAGCACTGTTGCGCAACCCAAAAGGAACAACTACAAAATTAAAAAGACCTCTGCCCTCAACGCTAAATGCTGTTTTTTCTCTTGATTTTGGGTCTAACGGTATCTGCCAGAAAGCTTTGCATAAATCTATGCTGGAAATATACTGAGCGTCTCTTAATAAATTCAAAATTCTGTCAATTCGCGGGATAGGGTAGGAATCATGTTTTGTAACTTCATTAAGTTTACGTCCGTCAAAACAGAATCGGTATTCGCCGTTAGATTTTTTCACGAGAAGGACGGGACTAGACCATGGACTATTTGAAGGTTCAACTACATTTAACTTTAACATCTCATCTAATTCGTCGTTTAAAATTTTTAACATGTAAGGAGATAGAGGATATTGTTTTGTGCGAAATGGTGCCGATTACCATAGAAATTTTATCAGTGCGACCTAAACGATCCTTACTACCAATTTCGTTGAATTTTTCGACAATAACGTTAGCTTTGCATGTTTGCTCTGAATTCAATGTTTCTATTGAACACACCTGACCAAATGTTGACTTAATTTTTCCGTTCTCAACAAAATTGAGTAACGACTCAGAGGAATTCTTTTGAACAGTCCAACTGCCTTTTTTGAAGTCTGCCATAATTTCAAATTTGTGAATGAAATCACTTCCAAAAATAAAAGATTGTGATACGGAAGGTACAACTAAAACACTTATAATTTGACAACAGTTCTCAATACAAATAGGCAAATCTACAACACCTTCAACCATTTGTTTTGTACCATCTGCAGTATGAATAAATTTATAATTTGGAGAAAAATCAGGCTTTATGTTATACTGAGACAAAATTTCCAACCCGTCAGCGCCCACTACTGAAACGTTCGCTCCGGAATCAAAAAGAGCAGTGATTTCTTGATCAAAAAGCTTAATTTTTATGAAAGGTCTATTGTCAAATGGATTCTTATGGAATAATGGCTCTACTTTGGGAGTTTGTTTCGGAAAAATACCGGTTTTATAAAAATTGTACACAATATTTTTCCAATCATCCCAATCGTTTTGATCGAAGAAGCTAATTGGGTTGTTTTTTCTCAAATTTTTACTATGGACAGATTTCTCATAATCAGAGTTAGGCAGGGGTTTTCTTAAATTACTATTTACACTATTTACATAAAAAGATTTGTAACCATATACAGGATTGGCCTCAATATGATCAGGAGAATGAGGGTGACCACGAAAACTCATCTCCGCTATCAGTTTCCCTGGCATTTTTTACACGTACGTACTGTGACATTGGGAGTGCCGCAACGAAAACAAAATTGATGCTGTTGCCTTTTTGTACAAGTCGGATAGGTATGATTAGCTCCTTTACAGTTCCAGCAAACTACATTTTTATTATAGACACTTCCGCAAGCTGAATTACGATCATTACAGGGAATATTAGATAGTACGGCACCTCCTTGTTTCTTGCAAGAATTGCCTTTTTTATCATTATTGTTAGTATGGAAATTATTTTTACGAAAAGGTGGCTTGAACGAATTATTATTAGAATAATTATTACTACTTGTACTAGGATTACTATCGATTGACGACGGAGAAATTTCAAAGACACTGTGAACTTTATTTTGCATGTGAACTGCTTCCTCTATTTTTTTACACAGGCGAGTTAGTTCAGATACGGTATCAATTTCGACTAGTGCAAGTTGATTTATATATGTCGGCAGTAAGTTTTGTCTAATATGCTTGACTTTTGTTATTTCGGCTGGGTCTTTGGTCAATCTATGGAATAAATTGTCAAGTTGAGCAATAAAAATGGTAACAAACTCATTCTTTTTTTTGCTTCCTAGCCTTAATTTGTTCCCAGAGGTCATCCTCTGTATTTGGTGGTAGAAAATCGGATTTTAGTCTAGTTATGAGTGAAGTCCAGTCTGTAACCGTGTTTTTTATACTTCTGTACCAAATAAATGCATCTCCAGAAAATAATTCCACCGCAGAATTGAACAAATCTACATCGGAAACTTTACGGGAAATGGCTAATTCGGTGACACGTTCAATGAAAGAAAATACGGTTTTTGGGTCTCCACTGAAATTTACCGACCATTTTGAGACAGATGAGGTTTTAGGGACATAAGTTACTGAAGGGGCAGGCAAATTGATAACAGGTACTGTTTGATTGAGAATAGCATTCGGGTCTGGTGTTGCTGCTTCTGCTTTTTCAAATAAATCAGCCTCAAGTTGGAGACAAGTTACATTTGATTCTCTCTGGAAATTTAATGCTACGTCTGAATCTGTTGCAGGAATTTTAATTCTCTTGATGCGGCCAGCTACATGATTAATTCGGGATCTGATGGTTTTGAACGCGGAATCATTGCAAGTTCCCTCGAAATCTACAATAGCCGTAGTAATAGCTTCAAGTGTGTCTGTAATAGCTTCACTTTCGTCCTTATAAGTTACATTGTACACGGAAAGATCAATTAACTTGCCAGGATTATTGATTTCTCTAGCTAGGGCCCTTTTCAAAATTTTTCTCTTGTCCGCAACAACTGCTCGAGTCGAGGTAAGGTTACGTATGGCTAATTCGTAATCTAGTTCGTTTTGACGTAAATGGTTAACTTGAAAGGTTTCATCCATAGTGGAATATTTTACAAAATTAATATAGAAAGCTAGTTAAATAATTGATAATCAATGACAAAGAAACTATTCGCTTATCTTTACACTTTGCTGCTTATTTTTATTTGTTATCTTTTTGCTCACACAAGAAGGAATAGAACCAGAAGTAAATTGTTTTTTTAATTTTTTATCGGAAATCTGAAAATTACCTATTTATGATTTAGTGATGACTTTAAAATTTTTATAGTTGAAGTATGAATTTAGAAAATGCAAATTTTGGCCCCACACGTTGGCTGCGTCATTTTTGTTAGTGTACCCTATAATTTGCAAAAAGAGTTCACCTGCTCCGGCAACTCTTTTAGTCGGTGAGCGCTAATTTTTAAAAGGGGGTTCGGAGATGGAATACTTACAAACTTCCTACAACTCTATTACTTTACCTACATTCCTTTAAAACTGTTTGAATTGAAAGATTGAATAATGAGAAATTTGAAGGAATGAATGAATCAATGTAAATTATGCAAGTGATTTAAACTAACTAAAAAAAATAAATTGAGAGACTTGACACAAACTTGAATATTATTATCACCTTAACAAAAATATTGACTGGAGAAATTCGAAAATGGTACAATATATTCAAGAGGACGCAAAGTTGGCATGTTCTGTTGCCAACCTGTTATTTGGCATTCCCGGAATCTTAATATGATGCCAGCTTTAATTTTATCCGAGAGATGTTGGATCTGTTTGTACTGGTCCAGAGCCAGATCTGAGGCCGGATCCTTGGTTAATCAAGCCAGGTTCCAAGAAATATGGGGAAAGACAAATGAAGTTTCTACAGGGTATCAGAATGAAACAGTGCTTCAACATGAGCTACAGATTATAAAAATCGGCCAATAAGAAAAAAAAGCTATGATCAAAAAAACAAAAAGTTGTTTTTCTCAAATCACCCTGTAGTGAAGGAAAATAATCGGAAAATTTGAAAACCTTCTCGAGATATGGGTGTACCAACCTTCCTGGACCAGTTAAAAATATTCAATAACTTGTTTTTTTGAATTGGAAGTTACTCAAACTTTTAAGTTTTTGCAGGGTTTTACGCGATGCTCTGTATAACCAACACGGAAAATTTGAACTTGATTCTGTATCCATCCTCTCATAGACAAAGAGCGCAGGTATGTGAGAAAAGAAAAAAATTGGAGTTAATCCTATTTTTTCGAGAGCTACGGCACTTTGAACTTGATTAAAGATTTTGTGTGGGCCACTTCAATTGTTGAGTAGTTTAGATACACCTGATCATTCACATATTTAATACTGAATAAGCTGTGGAACCGCCGTCAATTTCTCATGAAAAAGTTTGATTTTCGCATAGAAAGAAGCCTTTAACGGTATAATTCCTTGCAATATCATCAATTTCTCATTTCTTTCTTCAATCTTCACAAGTTTGGACAACATTTCCAAATCTCTACCACTGAACGTTTCTTGTTTCCGGAAATACTCAAAAGCTTTGTCTTACCAAGGCCAGTGGCAGAAAATGCTGAGAAAGAACTTCTTGAATCCGTGACAAGAATGCATGCGATCCGATGTTTGTCCAAGTCTGATGATCTGGCTCCTCTGATCATCGTTCAACACGTCAAACAAGAACCACGGCATCATATGGCTGCTTTGGCTCATCCAATCCATCCAACATATGACTGTATTGATTGTCTCACGCTCTTCTCCAGTACACGTTTCAGTCCAATGGCTCCCGCGGTCTCCAATCAAACAGAGCCAGATGTCTTCAAAATGCTCCAAGAAAGCCGATTGAAGCGGCAGAAAAGCGACTGTCCAAAGGTGCCTTATGAAAGCACTCGGGTCGTAAAACGGGTTCGTCACAGTCAAAGCAAAAAATAATTCCATCACAAGATTTCGGTCTTTCTCTTCTGGAAAATATTGTTGCAGCTCCGGCGCTTGCATCTTCGATGGCGGATGAGTAAGGAAGGAAAGCAAATGTTTTGGTGCGTCGGACGAGATCGAGGGCGAGATGTTCGTGGTTAATATCGCCCCGACACAATCTTGTGCAAGTTTTCTGGTTCCGATCTCCAAAACGACCAGCTTCAGTTCCGATTCCAAGGATTTGGGCAGTTCCAAAGTGTCAACTTGTCTGCAAACCTCACCGGCAACTGGACTAAATCCTATGTAGAAGAATCTACCAAAAAAATCTATACCTTCCAGTTCGTGTTTGTTCTTTGGTTTGCTCCAGATCGTGCGGGCCAAAGCAATGTGTGTCAAAGTCTTTAAGCTCGGAGCCACCATTGCGCAGGTACAACTGAAATGCATCAATGACAAATGAAAATACGTTCTATACCAGAGAAGGAAGTGGAATGAAGCACTTTGAATGAAGTAAAAATTTTTATCAAGTGGAACGGATTTGTGTCCCTCTCATGATTGTATTTAGCACGGTTTTCAAGACGCCACTGAATAATTCTTCAAGAAAAAGTGACGTACATACTTATAATTTTCCCAGTTCGAACCGAGGGGTAAACCGCTGGGGTATTTTGGTGTGCACCTTTGGGGAATTAGTGAGTATTACAAGGGTATTAGTGGGTATTACAGAAAAAATTAGCGGGTATTGCAGAGAAATTAGCGGGAATTACAGAGGAACAAGTGGGTATTAGTAAACAAAGGCTTAAGGAAGATGCAACGATTTGAACACATACACGTGACAAATACTCGACAGAAACATAAATATCTCTCCTGTCTCAACTGTTTTTGCTGCGATTGAACATTTTTTTATTTTTATCGATTCTGCAGTTTTTTTTCCTTCAAATCTTGGGACTGTGATTCATCTACTTGCAAACTTTTCCCGAACTTGAAAAAGATATTGTGAATTTGTTTTGATAGCAGCTGAACTAAGATAATTTTCAGAATCCAACTCAATACCCCAACAACATAAAATCATCCATGACTAACACTTTGGAACAATACCTTGAGAATAAAAAAAAATCGGTTGTGTCACCCCAAAATTTCCCCAACGAGTAGCAATGAACGGATGGGATTTTTATCATGAAATGATGTCCCTTCGGGTGGGAAGTTGGAGAAAAAGAGTGAAGAATTGAGATATTTCCTCTGATGATGGATTCATTTAGAGCTCCATCATTTGAGTCAGGTCTCGATAAGCTAAGCCGATGGATTTTAAAGCGGAAAACTTTTGGAAAACTTGAAGAATTTCAAGAGAAATTGCCTGGAAATGTTCAAGAATCAATTACTCTTTGTTTATGGAACGTTAGTATACAGGGTGGCCCATTGAAAACGAAACAGACGAGATTGTGGCCAGCAGAATTTTTTTTTCAAAAAACGCAGAAACAGGTCAATTTCATTATCGAGGGGGACATTTTTTATGACCAATCTCACTCCTGTATTGTTTCATCCCTTCGCGCTGTGATGACAACCCCTGAAATGTTAATAGGGATGATAGGGCAAGTGACACCTCATTTGAAAGGTCTTGCTTCCCTGAATTCATTGCAATAATTTTTTTGGAGTTTTATCAATTAATCGACAAAAAAATCATAGCTTCAAACATGCGAAATAAATCCGATATTTCAAGACATTCAGGAATGAAAAATTGAAAAACGCTTGGACAAGTTAATTTTAATTTCAAGAGGGCTACTTTTATTGCTATCCATAAACATTGACAGTTCAACCCTTTAAGTGGAGGGTGAACCACCCTTACAGTCTTCAATGCAATAAGGAATCGAAACATTTCTGCAAGTGGTGAACAATTTCACCATCTAATTTCATGAAACTGATCTTTTCATCAGACCCATCTTTTGATTTCAGAATTCCAAGGATGGGTTGCCCTCCACCTCAAGGGTTGGAGTGACAATATCAACAAATGGCAATAAAAGTAGCCCCCTTGAAATTAAAATTAACCTGTCCAAGCGTTTTCAAATTTTTCATTCCTAAATGTCTTGAAATATCGGATTTATTTCGCATGTCTGAAGCTCAATTTTTTTGTTGATTAATTGATAAAACTTGAAAAAAATTATTGCACTGGATTCAGGGAAGCAAGACCTTTCAAATGAAGTGCCACTTGCCCTATCATACTTATTAACATTTCAGGGGTTGTCATCATAGCGCAAAGGGATGGAACAATACGGGAGTGAGATTGGTCATTAAAGATGTCTCCCTCAATGATGAAATTGACCTGTTTTTGCCTTTCTTGAAAAAGAATTCTGCTGGCCGCAATCCCGTCTGTTTCGTTTTCAATGGACCACCCTGTATGTTCACAAGCTGAAAAGTTGGAAATTTGCAGGTTTCCATCCAGTATAACCCTTAACCAATTTATATAGAAAGAAAAGCGAGTGAGGCAGTTAGACGCATCAGTACATGGATAGAGGTGAACGATCTGAAACTGGCACCACAGAAAGATTGAAAATAATTTGCAGCAAATTGAAAATTTTCAAAATTTGAATTTTCGGAAAACCTCAAATCTTTTTCCAAATCATCTTTCTATGAAGATCGTCAATTACGGCTTCACTCTAAGCTCCATCAATCAAATTCGGTTTCGATAGCCGAGGCCTGTTTCCGTTTTCAACTGGGAAATTGCTGGGGAATTGAGAAGAAAATTATTGGAAAATGTTCAAAAGCCAGTAACCCCTTGTTAAAAAAAAATTGTGAAAGTCTGTTCACGGGATAAAGAGTTGGGAAATTTGCGGTTTTTCTAGAGATGAAAACTCGGAAACCGTGAGTCCGATTTCGGGAAATTTCTCTCCAAAAATCAATTTCATCTTTTCTCCAACTTTTATTCTCAGCATTTATGCACCTGAAATTGATATTTCGTGGGGCTCACCCACGGGCTCACCGCATGTCAAAGTTGGCATTGCAGTTTTTTCAAATTCACGGAATATACAAATTTCATTTTGAAAAAATTACCGTCAGAAAACCGGAACCGTGCCGATTTTGAAAATGGATCTACACGACGCCCAATCCAATATACTTTCGATATCAGTTCGACTTTTTTGAAAAAAGTCGATCGCCGAGCAGTAATTAATTCTTGAGTGGAGTCCTGCATCAAAGGCGAGTCGTTCTGGTCAAATTCTGGCGAGAGGCCCTCTCGGGTGGCAACAGCTAGGAGAAATTTTGAAAATTTATACCGCTTGACTGGAAAATGATGAAAGATTGCAACTGCAGACTTAATTTGACTCTTTTGTTTTGTTGCTTCTTGCCAAATTTGGTCCCAATCCATTGGATAGATTTTGAATATTTAAATGGTGAAGTTTTGAAATTGGACATTTTTTATTATTTGACAGATGACAGATAAAGGAAAACTTCCAACTGTTCTGAATACAGTTTTTCATAGGCTTTCAAACGGTATATTCCAAGTCAAGTTCCGTGAGATATAGCTTCTGTCATTTTTTGACAGTGACACTTCCGTCTAACAGATGACAACCAAAAAGTAACGGGCTCATTCGACAACGAGACCATGTCCGTGTACCAAATTTCAAGTTGATCGAATAGACGTTGCGGCTGTTATCGTGGAAGGTTACAGACAAACATGTCACAGACAGAGATCATTCTGGAAATGGTCTCAATCATCATAGGGGACCTCAGGACGGATATATCCGTCAAAATCTCGAAAAAAATTTTCAGCGCGTTCACAATACTCCCCCTTTTCGTTGGGTGGTGGGTCGGGGAAGTAAAATCAACGATTTTGTATGAAAACACCTGTCACTTCGCCTGTCACCAACCACTTCTTTTTTTTTCACACTGCACTGCGCCTCTGCTCACCTGTCAGCTTGTCACTCAAGTCCCCAGAAAATCCCCTAACATAACGTTGTTACTCAAGAAGACTACTGTGTTCATTTTCGCTAATCTTGATATTATTTTGATTTTCATTGGTCGATCGTAATGATCGGATCGCAAGAGTTGAACATTGGCCAACTTCTTAAAATCCCTAAAATCGTTGCGATTGTGTCTTGCGATTAAAATCTGGTTATAAAAGGTACAGAGGAAATCGTATCTTAAAACTTCGTTGAAATTGCGATTTAATTGCGACTTAAATTAAAATCGAGTTATAAATCGCACTTAAAACTCTGTAGTGCCATCAGTCGTAGCCGTGGCCCCCCATCTTGTCAATTTATTTTTGCTCCAAAAAGTCATTCTACTGCTCGTTCTACCGAAAATAAAAAGTGAACGAGATATAGATACGTCGGATAAAAATTTTAACTGTCACCCCCCTAAGCACGTGTGAGGTTACCACGTTGTACACACCACGACTTGAACCACATGCAAACTGAAATATTGCAATTTTCGTAAAAAAAATTGCTGTCACCCATAATATATGGTTCATATTCTTGTTCAGATTAGCGATAAATAGTAAACTGTAACATTTGTTTTTGGTTTGACAAAAAAAAGGGCAAAAGGGGGCGAAACGAAACTTAATAAACAAAACTAGAAAGTCCGAAGCTAGGTACTACGAGAAAAAAGCAAACAGCTTCAGGTGTTTTTTTTTTTAATCAAAAAAGAATGATTAGGTGAAACTTACAATATGTTTGAGAAATTGATGAGAATACGAAAAGGTATCTATAGCTAAATGTCCTCGACTCCTCGGTAAAGTCTGAATTATTGCGCTGGTTGCTTGTTGTATGGGTTGCAGGTAAATAAACCATGGGAGGTAGGTACTTACGTCCACTGCAGCTTGTCTTTTAAAACGCACATATGAAATATATTGTCTTATGATTTCTTTGAGACTGCCCTCTGAAGAAGAGCGTGTCTTTCGAGGACTTGAGGAGTGGTGGTCAATACCGAAGAAAGGTGAGTACGTTCGAGTATGGCCGAAATGACACACAGAAGAAAGCTAGTATGAAAATTGGAAACTCCCAGTAAATCCACTTTTCCCATGATAGATATAGCTTCATGCTGTCATGCATACCTGAAGTGACCCTCGCTGCGACCGAAAATTTGCGTAGCGGTCTGTAATAGCTAAGTATTTGTATTAGGCATTTCCATTGACGTCACAGCAGTGTTGCCAATTGTCCAGAATTGCCCGCCAAATTTGAATCGAATAATGTTAGGGGGACAGCCCAACTATTAGTACAGGAATTTTAGCTGAAATATCACTTCAACCTCAAAAAAAATACTGTAGTCGTGAAAATCACAGGTTCTGTTCAGAATTTTGTGCTCTTTCCAAATTTTTGAGTTTCAAAAAAATCCCAGCGGAGGCTTTTTTTTAGAGCTGTCAAAAGTCTGAAGACTGATAATTCTGAACAATTTCAAATTAAGCTCAATTTTTCATGAGATTTCAAGTATACACAGTTATGTGGAGACTGCAAATGTTGAGAATGAACATATGAACAATTCTGAACCAAACACGATTGAAAATTTCATAGTTATGTTGAAAGATTTTGATTTTTTCTGTCAACTGTATATGATACAGGGAAAAAAGTAAAAAAAATCGCCAAAACCTTGGAAAAATATGGACGTCCTGAAAATTTGATATTCTGTTCAGAATTGAATGCCATTCTACATACCTCAAATTGACAGAAATCCCATCCCGGGGTTATAAGTTATTGGAGGGAGGGTGATCAGTTGCATCTCAAAATGGAGGGGATGAAACCCGTTGATCCATTGGATGCGAATACATCTCAATTCGACGCATCATATCTCGTTGATACCATTTTGGCACAAAAAGTATCGATCATTGTTGAGGGGGGGGGTCGTGGGAGGGGCGGAGCTTGGCTAGGTGATTCTTTTGGTTTTCCTGGTCATAATATAACCGATCACGACTAGTTTAGTATCCTTTCCAAATAAATTGAAACTCTTGACCTCGAATCCGGTGTGTAAATTTGAATAGAAACAAGTTTGAACTCGAGTTTGAACATGTTAACTTGTAAAAACTTGTTTTTTTCTTTAACAATTTTGACAGTTCATTTTTCACTGTTGGAGATCTGAATCCCTAGAAAATAGTTCATGGTCCATTAGATTGAAGTGTCTTTTTTAACGAAAATCATCCACTCGATGTACTATTTTTTTTCTGGACATTAAAAGATCAATTTGAACCTGTGAGTCGGTCCGGCGCGGTTTCTACTAACAACCAGAACACTACAACATGCGCCTGCAAATAAATCTAGCTCAAACTATTAAACAAATGATAACTTATCTTGAAAGTTCGAGGATCTCTGCAGAATTGAATTTGCTATAACATAAAACAAAATCGCTACGGATCGCTTCGCAGGGTTTCGAGTTTGAGCTATTTATATTTGCAGGTGCATGTTGTAGTGTTCTGATCAGTAGTCTATGGTAGTAGACACCGCGTCGGTTCAAATTGACTCACAGGTTCAAATTGATTTTTTCAATATCAAAAAACAAAATAATACGTTAAGTGAATGATTTTCGTGAAAAAAACACTTGAATCTAATGCCTCTTGAAATATTTTTGAGGATTTCAGACCTCTAACAGTGGAAAAAAACTGTCAAAATTGCCAAAGATAAAAAACAAGTTTTTTCAAGCTAACTTGTTCAAACTTGTCTTTATTTAGATTTTCACATCGGATTCGAGGTCAGGAGTTTGAATTTAGTCGGAAAAGATACCAAACTTGTCGTGATCGGTTCTATATGACCAGGAAAACAAAAAGAACCACCTAGCTCAGCTTCGCCCCTCCCACGACCCCCCCCTCAACAATGATCGACACTTTTTGTGCCAAAATGGTATCAACGAGATATGACGCGTCGAATTGCGATGTATTTGCATCCAGTCGATCAACAGGTTTCATCCCCTCCATTCTGAGTTGCAATTGATTACTCCCCCTCCGATAACTCAAAACCCTGGGGTGGGATTGATGTCAATTTTGGGTATGTAGTAGGGCATTCAAGAACAGAATATCAAATTTCAGGACGTCCATATTTTTCCAAGGTTCTAGCGACTTTTTCACTATTTTTCCTGTATCATATACATTTGACAGAACACATCGAAATATTCCAATAGAACTGTGAAATTTTTATCGTGTTTGGTTCAGAATTGTTCAACTGTTCATTCTGAACATTTTGAGTCTCCACATAACTGTGTATACTTGAAATTTATGAAGAATTAAGCCTAATTCGAAATGGTTCGGAATTATAAGTTCTTAGATTTTTGACAGCTCTGAAAAAAGCCTCCACTGGGATTTTTTTGAATCCCAAAAATTTGACAGGAGCACAAAATTCTGAACAAAACCGTGATCTTCACAACAGTTTTTTTTTTTTGAGGTCAAAATCTATTTTTCTTGGGCTACTAATGAAGAAAATTTGCAAATCGCGACAAAAAATTTAAGCGGACATCAAAATGGCTCAAATATAACCGCCAGTGTTTGACCTCCAGATATGACCAGGCAGAAGATTTTTTTTCGGTTCGAACAAGCTGCCACGGCCAATTTTTGGAAACCTACGGGAAAAATTGCATACTTAGCGAGATTCCTATCACCGGTTGCATACAATTTTCACCAAGAATAATGTAGTAATCCAGCGAATGATTTAAAAAATTGGGAACAAGTGAAAACAGACTTTATTAAGACATATTTGATCTATCCGCACAAAACCGGCTGATAGAACGTTTCAATTCGCGAAAATAATTTCGAGATGAACTAAAGGAGCGTCTAGAACTAGCGCTAGCAACAAAAATTAGGTAGTATTGACGAATTCGTAAGACATTTAAAAAGTGCCTACTGCTAGAACCTTCTAAAATAATGGGGATGGCATTCCTAATAAATCCGGCAACAACTTGGGACGAGCTCCAGGTTTTGATTGTAGAAACAAGTAACATCATGACTACTAGCAAAATTAACCATTGAACGTGAGAGGGACCGTGCTTTTTCTGAAAAAAAGGCGAGCAAATACCGAATTGCGGACAACCTAAATAACCCCAAGCGAAACGTAAGGGTACCACTCGGGGTACCACCTCGTCAATCACGCTTTACAGCTGAAACTTTCAAATGAGAATGATACCCAATAAACATAATGTGCTAAAAAATGTGCAGAATATGCCTTTTGCACATGAATTGCATGTGCCTGGAATATTGGTAACATCCATGGAATGTCCTATGCTTATTCCCTGAAGCATAATACCATTAGGATGATACATAGGATGTGCATTACATATTCTCCAATGCCGAATGGAAATTGATGATATTAATAGAATGTGCTATACATGTTCCTTGAAGCACAAACCGAGGCACAAGCTTTTCTTGATATGCACTGCATGTGAAATGAATGACTTCAACATTTTTTGTCATCGAGCTTTTTGAACTTTTTTCAGTGCACCATTGCATTCTCTAACATTATCAGACCGTTAATTTGAGAACCAGAAACCAGAAAATGAGACCAGAACTGTCCAGACACGTGTTTCGACCCTGTTGGGGGCTCATTAGTACGGAGGCATCCAGTCCGACCAGGACTATTGGGAGTCCCACTATGTGTACATCACAAAGATTCCTCTGAATGCCACAGCACAAGATGATACGACTGGATGCCTACGCACTGATGAGCCCCAAATAGGGACGTAACAAGTGCCTGTGCAGTTTTGGTCTGATTGTCTGGTGTAGTGGTAGTCGGAGAGCTTTGTTTCATCGAATTAAATGTGTTTACCTGCAAAATAACTTTCTACGTGTAGAATATGTAACAAAACTGGGAATCTATGACATATTTTACAGTAGAATATACACGTAGATTACGCATTTTCGACGGTGTATATTCTACTGACCCAACCCTGGTTACAACTATGCATTTCATGACTACGAAACATTTTTTTCCAGGCATGTTCAGAAAGCCTCCCTCTATCATTTGAGAAGTGCTGCCAAGCAATTTTCAGATGTGGGGGGGGGGCTTTTTGACAACTTGAATCTTTTTTTTTCGAATGATTCCGTGATTGAAATGATAAAAAAAACTCCAACGGATAATTCTTCAACTTTCCATATTCTCAAGCAAAACAGCTAAACAACACGAATCACCGCACAGATACACAAAGCGTTAACAATATAAAAATCAGCTGTTATGAGCGTTGACGGGTTGGCGCTAGTGCTTTTTGTAGCTAGTTCTGTAGTGTTGTCAGACCTGCTTCTCCGCCTATGAAAGATTGTGACGTCATCGCGCCAAATTTGAAATGATCGAAAACTTTCATGATTTTTTTTTCCAAGAAAACTGACGAAAAAAAAAAACTGTTAACTAAACTGCTTAACAATTGAACTGCAACACCTAAAAATTAGGTGCGTTTTTAAATTGAGATAGCTCGAAAAATATTTGACGGATTCCAGAAATTCAGGCATGTGGGGAAAGATCATTTCTTTGACTATCGAGTGCTGGTATTGATAATAAGTTTGATTGCACCATTTGTCATATACAGGGTGCCAACGGAGAGCATGCAGATATGGGCATTCTTTCACCTTGTACAACTTTCGAAAAAAAAAGTCCCAGATTTTTTTCTATCACCTGCTTTTGAAAGGTTGTATCATTATGCCGAAACGGTTTTGGAATTTCGACCCTAACTTTTTTTTCCAAAAATTGTGCTCAATTTTTCTGAAATATGCACTTTCTGATTCAGAAGAAGAAATAGAGACATTGTTTGTTTTCAAACGGCGTCCATATTGAATTTGCTCACGAAGATTTTCATTCGAGCCTCCACATCCCCTAGAAACCACCCCTTTTGGGACACCGTCTGACCACAAGATATGCAATGCTTCATTTAAAAGGCCTAAGAAAAGTACTGATCAATAAGTGGATTGAAATAAGGATACTACGATGACCCCACACGTACAGCTTCCTAAAAACCACCCCTTGACTTGAAGGGGTAGTTTTTTTTCCGAGAGGGTAGCTGTTGCGATGATCTACGCAAAGGTTCATCGTATAGCATCACTTTTGTAGTGGAACAGTTGAAAAAAATGGTTTTTGTAATTTTCATGTATTGCATGTCTTATCATACCAACCTCGTCCCTGTCCCTTGAAGTCAAGGGATGGTTTTTAAGGAGCTGTACGTGTGGGGTCATCGTAGTATTCTTATTTTAATCCAATTATTGATAAGTACTTTCTTAGGCCTTTTAAATGAAGCATTGCATATCTTGTTGCGAGACGGAGACGGTGTACCAAAAGGGGTAGTTTCTAGGAGATGTAGAGGCTCAAATGAAAATCTTCGTAAGCAAATTCAATATGAACGCCGCCGCCGTTTGAGAACAAACAATGTCTCTATTTCTTTTTCCTAATCAAAAAGTGCATATTTCAGAAAATTGAGCACAATTTTTTTAAAAAAAAGTAAGGGTCAAAATTTCAGAACCGTCTCGGCATAATGATACAACCTTTCAAAAGCAGGTGATAGAAAAAATCTCGTACTTTTTTTTCGAAAGTTGTACAAAGTGAAAGATTGCCCATATCTGCACGCTCTCCGTTGGCACCCTGTATATGACAAATGGTGCAATCAAACTTATCATCAATACCAGCACTTGATAGTCAAAGAAATGATATTTCCTTACATGCCTGAATTTCTGGAATCCGTCAAATACTTTTCGAGCTATCTCAATTTGAAAACGCACCTAATTTTTAGGTGTTGCAGTTCAATTGTCAAGCAGTTTATGTAGCGTCACTTATCAATAAAGAAGTGAACTTTTAAAAAAATTAAAAAAAAAATCGGTCACTACCCTATTGAAGAGCAACTCAAAATCCCAAAAGCGTCGATAAATGGTCCTCTGAACTCTTCTATAGCTTCGTTATTCGTTTCATTTCTGTTTTCTTTAAAAGATGAGTCGTAGACTTCAAAAATAATGTTTCTTAAAAAAAATCCTCGGAACCCTTTGTTTGGTTATTCCTCAGTCAATGTAGGGCAGGAGATCGCAAGAGTTATGAGCAAGAAATTATTTTGAAATGTAGCATGCCGGAAAATAAAGCGAGAAGAATCAGCGGTGACAGTTATGGATGTTAATATATTTCCATTTGATGTAGGTCGTGGGTACCTTCCTACAATGAATTCAAGTTTGAGTCTGGCGATAATTTCCTCTTTTTATTTCATTCCTTATCTGGTATTCAACAAAAAGCTACGTAAGTACTTTATCTTTGAACGAAAAAGCAAGTGAGACAGCCATTTTCATTCTTCACTTCGACGTTCGTGGGCCAGCCAATATTTGAAAAGGACGGATATTCCCAAAAAGTACCTGGCGGTCGAGTCCCATATCGATTTGTTGTAACTTCAGGCCCAAAAGGAAATAAGTGTAGTGTCTCGTAATAAGACAAAGGCTGGTAAGTGCAGAACTGAACTCCACAGAACAATTAATTTTCCTATTTGCTGAATTTCTTTCTCGTTCATTGGTATATACCTTTAGGCACACCCAAGGACCGACCAAAGATCTTGTCGGTCAATACCTACCAGACAGAGGCAGATATAATTCCGAAGCAAACTGCAACGATACCAGTCGTTTACCTACACGGGAGTTGTACCTTCCTATAATAATACCGCCAAAACAGTATTACACGCCGGTGAATCTACAAGCATGCCGTTGCCGATATTCTCCGCAACCTTTGAAGTTCCCGTCCAGATCGCCTAGCCTATATTCGAAGTTCATCTAGACCACATCCACCCTCAACACATCCATGCGTTTTTCACCAAGACTCGTGTCTCAAGCCTGGCTGTGTCGTATGAAAAGACGCCTACCGTCGTAGTCTACTAGATCTTCATGCTGTTGTCGTAAAATAGAGTAAGACCCAGGTCCTAGAGATTTAAGAGTGTCCGTTTTTCGCGAAGACCTATCCGTAGACCTATCAATCGCGAAACTGTCCTTGGCGTACTAAACTCCGCACAATTCCGTATTTCCTGATGACTCGTTTGTGTTTCATTATTATCTACCGGGTGGGCCATAATAAACCGGAATACTTTTTTTTGCCTATAAAATTTTTATTCCCCGACCGATTTTGACGAGAACGGTACCAACGGAAAGCCAATGGACTAGGTCGTACACCACAAAAGTCAAAATGGCCGTCACTTCAAAATTCAAGATGGCGGAATTGTTTGAATATACACCTTCTTTTGTTTTCGTTCTTTTTGTTCAAAAGTTATGAAAACTGTAAAAACAACAACATAATCGGAAAGAATGGAGTTTTTCTTACAATTCAAGACTAATCCGAGCTTATTTGGTCTATTCGTTCTGGAGTTATAGCGAAATTAAAAAAGGCCTACTTCACATGTTCTGACCAGAAATAATGGTTTTAAATTTTGGTTTCTTGCCTATAAATTTTTTATTCCTTGACCGATTTTGACGGAAATGGTACCAACGGAAAGCCAATAGACTAGGTCGTACACCACCAAAGTCAAAATGGCGTCACTTCATAATTCAAGATGGCGGAATTGTTTGAATATACACCATCTTTTGTTTTCGTTCTTTTTATTGAAAAACTATGGAAACTGTGAAAACAACTACATAATCGGAAAGAATGGAGTTTTTCTCGCAATTCAAGATCATTCCGAGCTTATCCGCTTCATTCGTTCTGGAGTTATAGCGGAATTAAAAAAAGCCTTCTTCACATGTTCTGACCAGAAATGATGGATTTAAATTTTGGTTTCCTGCCTCCCAAATTCTTGTTTTTCGGGACCGATTCCACACCAATTGGTGTCAATGGATACCCAATAATCACCTAAATGAGTTTGATGGACAATATCATGGCGATCAAAAGAACCTGATTTTTTTTCAAGGCTCTGCGCATCTTTACGAAAAGTTCGAAATCACTGGTGGACGCCCGTTAATACTAAGTTCCAATAATATTAATTCAGTATTGTAACAGTATTGTTATGGAAAAGTTATAAAACAATTTGTTCGTGTTGTGTTTTATGATTTATCTTCTCAACAGATCAAGCGCTGCGTTATCTTCAGGTAAATACGGAAAAACTTGTATTTTTCAGTTTTGTCCGCCATCTTGGAGTAGACCAGGTTCTTTCGATCGCCATGATATTGCCATCAAAGCTTATCTTGATTGAATATCCATTGACACCAATTTTTGTGGAATCGGTCCCGAAAAACAAAAGTTTGGGAGGCAGGAAACCAAAATTTAAATCCATCATTTCTGGTCATAACATGTAAAGAAGGCTTTTTTTAATTTCACTATAACTCCAGAATGAATAAAGCGAATAAGCTCGGAATAGTCTTGAATTGTGAGAAAAACTCCATTCTATCCGATTATGTTGTTGTTTTCACAGTTTCCATAGTTTTTGGATAAAAAAGAACGAGAACAAAAGAAGGTGTATTTTCAAACAATTCCGCCATCTTGAATTTTGAAGTGACGGCCATTTTGACTTTTGTGGTGTACGATCTTGTCTATTGGTTTTCCGTTGGTACCATTCCCGTCAAAATCGGTCAAGGAATGAAAAATTTATAGGCAGGAAACCAAAATTTAAAACCATCATTTCTGGTCGGAACATGTGAAGTAGGCCTTTCCTAATTTCGCTATAACTCCAGAACGAATGGACCGAATAAGCTCGGAATGGTCTTGAATTGTGAGAAAAACTCCATTCTTCCCGATTATGTTATTGTTTTCACAGTTTTCATAACTTTTGAACAAAAAGAACGAAAACAAAAGAAGGTGTATATTCAAACATTTCCGCCATCTTGAATTTTGAAGTGACGGCCATTTTGACTTTTGTGATGTACGACCTAGTCCATTGGCTTTCCGTTGGTACCATTCTCGTCAAAATCGGTCAGGGAATAAAAATTTTATAGGCAAAAAAAAGTATTCCGGTTTATTATGGCCCACCCGGTATAGAGTTATTAAAACAGGGGTGCTTCAATTCCTGGTTTCCGTGCTTTATAAACGAAAGTCAGCCAGAAAACTGAAAACTTCGTTTTTCTACGATCAAAAGTTCAATTGTAATTTCTGCAACAACCTGTAACTGAATCACCGTTTCTCTGTTTCACTCAAATCTCAATAATATTTCAGTTTTCATGTCACATGTGACAATACACATTTTATTTATTTTATCAATTTTTGCGTACCTAGCGTAATAATTTCAGCAATTATTAGTTTCACTTATTTTCTTCAAATTAATTATTGATACCTACGTTGTGGAGTATAGGTATACCGTTCGTCCTCAAAGTAACTTGTGACGTATTTAAATATAGAGCGATTGGCGTCCACGGTTTAAGGTAGGTAGCCTACTCGGTAGCCTATCAAGTTTGACATTTTAAGAACTCCCTCATATTAAAAATTTAAGTCATCCCGACTTTGAAGCTGCCGGAGCCGTTGTTTATCCGTTTTACGGTACAAGAAGGCTTTTTCAAAGGAAATGGAATTTTTTGTTTCAAGGCCCACCTGTATAGTAAATGGAAATCCAGCACCCAGTAGGCCATAATTTTTCATTAATAAATCTGTAAAAACTGTAAACCAGAATTTGTTAAAGTAACGAACCTAGAATAGTTCGAAGGACCACCCCGAGGACCACCCTTTGACCCTTCGTAACTTTGAAAATAGAAGTCGAAACAAATCCATATTTTTGGATGGCTCCATGAAAGGTTCTATAATATCGTATTATGGTTTTGGTCCGGCACTTTTGAATCACTCTGTACAGTTAAATAGTGAACGAGTTGAGACTGAACTCAGAATGAAGGTCCAACGTCACATTTCGAATTGGTGTTCCAATAAGCTCCATGAATCATAGATCACGGAAATTTTTAATCAATCTTTGACTTACTTACCTACGGCCAGTTCCACCAAAATCTTTCGAAGCGAATCAACTTCATCGCGCTCATAGTAACTAAGCAACTGGTCATGCCATTGGCTGTTGCTAGCAATACTATTTTCTGTTGAAAACTCACACGGGACATATTCCAGGTTCTTCCACTAGTTGATGTACCCGGATGAATCTGCTGATGTAAAAACTTCGCCCTTGAGGTGAGCGACTACCCAAATCACAGTACTGTTATATCTCCAACCAAGGTCTGGATCGATTCCTGATTGTGCTTCTTCCACACACTGATTTTGCCATCTCCTGAGCCGTGGATCGCGACTTCCTTCTCAAATATGGCCGGGAATATGCTGTATTTTTCACAAGTGTAAATACAGAGCTTCCGTCTGCTGTCGTTGAACGACGTGAGCAGCCACCCAAATCACTGTTCTGCTATGTCCAACCAAGGTCTGAATCAATTCCTGATTGTGCTTTCTCCAAACACTGATCTTGCCGTCTCCAGAGCCGTGGATCGCGACTTCCTTCTCAAATATGGCTGGGAATATGCTGTATTTTTCACAAGTGTGTATCCCACTAACTCAACCGATGCATTCATTGTCCGACTCCCAGAGCTTCAGTCTGCTGTCGTTGAACGACACAAGGACAAACTGACCATCAGGTGTGTATCTACTGAGCCACTTGGCCTATCAGCGTGATAAAGTTAATTCACTCATAAAACTTTGGTGGAACTGGCTGCTACTAACTTAAAAATTAGGGATACGTATGAAGTGAACATTATTGGAGACTGGAGAGGTATACAAAACTCTCGATCTTTTTGAAGTGAAACTTCTTTTCTCGCGCCTAGATCACAACACACCACTAACGCAGAACCACACATGGGAGTGAAATTGCTTCATAGCATCAGTGGTTGTAACGAACGCCTGTAACGATGTGCTGTAACGTTGTCTTGTCTGACCTTGGAGTGACCAGCGTCGTCCCAGAAAATGAAAGAATAAGCTGCTGCAGCGTTCGCCGCGTTCGGTTCTATTTTTTACTAATCGCCGACACTGGACTGCTCTTCGTGTTGTCGTACTATTGGCCCGACAAGAATGGCTCTCGACTTGACTTGAATAGATTCGAGCGGATGTGATTTATTATAGGGATAGGGAGGTATATTCAGGGCCGGGCCTAACAGGCGTGCAGTGCGCTCCGGCGCGCAGGCGAGTACAATAGGCGGCAAGTCATAGGGACGGTAATATAATAATTAAGTTGAATTTCGAAGGATTCTTTTCATTCCCGCATTTGGTGGGGATCTCCACTGCCGAGCGCAGCGAGAAAAGGAATAAAAGGAGTCTAATCGTGAAAAATCATGTCGAAAGTACTCTGCCCTTTGAGTGATTGATAATAATAATAATAAGATTGATAATAAGAAAAACAAGAGGATACAAACCGTGAGGGAGCGGAGCGGGAGTACGAAAAGAACACCTCTTCGAACGTTGTTTGCTGATTGATTCATATGTATAGAAGTTTCACTTCTTCCGAGGGTGACTATGGTCACGCACTCACGTTTTCATACTGTAGAGCGTAGCAAGTAGGTCCTAGGTACATCATGAACCAAAAAGCATCTCATTCTCATCACGTTTAGAAAGTTCCATCTTCTGCTAATATACAGGATGTTTGCAAACTTGAGGGTAAAAGATGGAACAGCAGGTAGGAAAATGCTCCAAAAGTGCCAGGGAAATGTTGAAAATATTTATAATTTTTATTTTTAGAAATATGTAGGGTCGAAAAGTGGTCCTTTGGCCCCTTCCATTCTCGTTATTTTGGAAGAATGAGGTAAACTCTTCTCATCAGACCTGAAAGCAAATCTTTTGAATCTTTGTATGTGTTTTGAAGTCTGGTTTAGTGTACAGGGTGAGTCATAAAACCTAAAAATCAATTTTCCCTCGAAAATGCTCACGAAAAGTTCCAAACAAAAAACAAAAACAACAAAACAAAACAAAAAACATTGCATTTTGGTCTGTTGCGAAGAATTCACTAAAATCTTTCAAAATAACGAAAACAGAGGGTGTCGAAGGACCACCTTTTGAACTTCCATATTTTTAAAAATAAGAGCCCTGATTTTTTCTCAACATTCCTTCAATACGTTTGAGGCACTTCCCTAACTGCGGTTCATTTTTTTTACTCCAAGTTCACAAATACCCTGTACCTAGATACGTACCACTTACGCCTCGACTTACGCCAATAATAAGGTACAATACGGATAAGTTACTCATGATGACTGACATTCAACTGGTTTCTTCAGGGCAAACGCTTATTCGAAAGGTGTCGGCGAAACCTTGAAACTTGATCAGCCCAATACTCGGCTCAATAAGGACTAGGTAGGTAGGTACCTACATCATATCGGAATTCATGTCCCATGATTATCATGTGGTTTTTTTTCTGATTGACTAAGCTCAATAATAATTTTCTGATGAGCTGCAGGCTGCAAAGATGTACCTGCATATTGGCTCAGTTTATAATAATAGCAATACTTCATCTGTCCAAAGCCCATCAGAAATTATTCAGTTAAGGCTGTATTCGCAGCAGGGTAAAAGAATCTTTGATGTTTTTCCCTCAAAAGAATATGAAGACAAAATCTCAGTATTTTTTGTACGGTGTACTGAGTATGCTAGAAAACTTTGATACATAGCGTTTTTTAAATTATCTTAAAAAATATTTGTTCCTAGTGAAAACTTTTTTTTACAAAAAACGCCGCGTATTAATTTTCTTTATCTTTCTAAATTATGAACCAGTTGATGATTTTCTCGTTTGTCAAAAAATGTCCCAGCAATGTTTTACCACCAAAAAACTCAAGAGCGGTTTGGGCTAAACCGAGGGTTAAACCGAGTTTGAACTTTTTTTTTCTGGTTAATGCTGGTAAATTTATTATGGAAAATACGTTAAATCGCAAGTAAATCACCCTTTCGTTAATGACTAAGCGTGAAACCCGAAGTGAAACCTGAATTTACATTGATCATTTGGCTAGAATCCATCAAAAAAAATCTCGAGTTAGCTATAAACTTGAAACGGTCCCCAGGGATACCCCTGGAAACTGGGCAACCAGTAATACTCAATCGGAGGAAAATTCTTCAAGAGCCAGAGCACCAAAGGAGCGCACATTTCCTCTTCGTGCAGAGCTGCGGAATCCGGAGGAGAGAGCCAGCTTAGAACCCGACACACTTGACGTTCTCTGTTTCTGTCAGACTTTGACCACAGTTCTAAAAAAGAAGAGAAAGAATCCATCCCCCACCCCAAAGCGCATCACTGGACCACCAAACTTTGCGAGAGCCGGCTGAGGAGCTGATCACACCACGCTTTCCTTTCCACACCAGGCTACGCAACCCATTCACCGGAGAGCGCGACAGAGAAAGAGCCAAGAGCCCAAAGATTGAAGAAAGACAGTGAAGTTTACGTTTCTACGATTTATGGTGGTCTTACATTGAGCATCAAATGCTGCAGCTTTTTTTGCTGCCGAGCTCTCATTGGTCAAATGTTGGTCATTAACAGCAATAACAGGCGCCAGTTCCAATCAAAATTCTGCTGCAAAGAAAGCTGCAGCATTTGCTGCTTAATGTAAGGCCAGCATTAGGCACCCACCCCTGTCAAGTTCCCAATTTATGGCCTATTCATTAGTTCTGTCGGTTCCTGTGCAACCACAAGTAATCAAAACCTGATAAACACCGCTAATCCTCCCATCAACGAATGAGTCAGAGAAAGAGAGGAATTGTTTGTGTGTTCTTTGAAAGCTGTAGTAAGAAAGAGACCCCCGCGGCACGTCCCTGTGGAGTAGAACCCACAACTCCCGTAATCACACAAGAGAGATGGAAACAGCGATATTTTGTATAAATATTTTCGTGTTTCAGTCTTCGCGAGAGAATCCCTGTGGAATCTCTAGCAAGAAGTTGGCTCGCCGGAGTCTTTAAGTCGGAGCTGAGGGCTGTCTCGCTGTTTGCTCGCCGGAGTCCTGGGAGGATGGAGCTGAGAGCAGGGGAAATCGGCTCGCTGGAGGTTTAAAGACGGAGCTGGGGCTGGGAGCCCGTCGTTATACGGGCAACTTCTTCTCCACCACCGGCTCCACTTTCTCTCTACAACGTCATCACTGACAGCACCAGAGGTTCCCGAGCACCACGAGCCCGCTACTGCCAACACCACTGTCCGAGGCCTCCCGTGCCAACAGCGGTCCCCGAGTCCGCCTGATAGAAAGCCATCTTCATGGCTAGTTCCGACGGCCAGATGGACCCCACGTCCTACGGCCCACCTTCCGGAGAGAACAGCGACAGTACCCCCCAAGGTATAAGCCGAACATTGCGCATAAACAACCTAACGAGTAATTAATTCCACCATCTCAAATTTGTTTGTTTGTTTCTCACTGAACTTGCAACAATCAGTATTGATTTATAATAATGTAGTTTGAAAAGATACTTAGAAATGAAGTACTTAATTACCAATGCAATACTTTTACCAATCACTAAATACTTGAATTGGAATTGTCGTGTAGAGTCTAACGGGATCTGTTTATCCTCAAGGCTACTGAGTTAAAATCAGTTACTTTGTTGTTGAATTTCACCTCGAGTTTTCAACCACAATTGTTCAGCCAACAACTAGGTACTTATTACAGAGTTTGTTTTGATTACTATGTAATGATGAACTAAGTCTATTGTCATCATATTTGGAATCTCCGTGATAGGCCCTATTTACAGTGAATCTGGACAGTGGTAACATTACTTACAGAGCAAAATTCCTAGGTAATCTCCAAATACAAGAAGTGTCAATAGGTGATGACGAATTCCAAAGCGAGATTGGTGTGTTACAGCAGCATACTGGCACATCCTATTCCCAAGCCTGTTTTCATTGCAGAACAAATCAACCCATCTCTAATTCGAACAACCCTAACTGAAGATGAGGGTTGAAGCCTCCAGGCTATCCATTCAAAGTTTAACAATCTTCACCAACGTCACTAGCCAAAAGGACATACAGATTTACCTGAACTGAAAGGCAATTCTCGTACAAAACCAAGCTTGAATAAATTGCATTCAAAGGTTTTTTGTGTTTAATTCCTAATTTTATTGTGAGACATTAAGCTACGTCGTATCGAACTAAACAACCTTGGTTTTCTTTCCAACTTGACGATTCCACGTGCCAATCCGGTGTAAGAAAATTGAATAAGCGGGAAGTAAGTATTTGAATTTGAATAATAAGGCGGAAGAGGGTTAGTGAACTGTCACAAACTGGTTAAGTATTTTGGTGGAACCCACGGTTAGAAACTTTTCCGATAATATAGAACTTTGCGGCTTCTGAAAAGAATGGGGTAATTCAAACGGAAAATAGGTGAACAAAAATTTGTTGGAATCCTATCAAAATCTCTATATTTCTTTATCTTTATTTTTGAGAAATATTAATAATATCTTGCAAATACAGCCTTGAGAAGCAGTCTGGCAAAAAATCGTTGAAGAAGGGCCCAAATCATAATTTTCGAATTATGAATGTATTTTTCCACTTATCACCTGGGGTTTTTACATAGCACATAGCAGACATAGCATAGCATAATGTGATCACGTGGGATGATGGCATGATTACGTGTGAGGATATAGGGTGGCTTTGCTTGATAGTGTGAGACCACGTGAGATAATTGTTCGGGGCAGCATTTGATCAAGTTGGGTAACGTGAAGTAACGTTAGATTGCGTGAGTTCATTCCATGAAATCGTGTGGGATGATAGCGTGGGATTGCATATTATCGCTTGCGACTGATTATGTGGAATAGAGCAAGATCGCATGGAATATTGACGAAGGATCACTTGAGTAGATGAGTGATATCGCGAGGGATGGCGTGAGATAACGCAATGCCCTTTGGCGCACATGTCCTTAGAACCTGTCTGAACAATTCTGTCCATCGCCGCGAGCGAAATTTTAGTTTAGATCCTGTAAAAAGGGTGAAGAAGAAAAACAATTTTGAAAAATTGCATCTTTTGAACGGACAAAGGTAAAGTATTGCAGGGCTTGTCATATGATGCGCAATTTGATGTTTGTTGGAGTACACCAAACCATTTTGAAACATAATCACCGTTTTCGAGATATTCTAAAAAAACTGAGACCTGTCAAAAAAAACATTATCTTCATTATATCGCTTATTTTTGAAGATATCGATATGATATTCAATATTTGCCTTATAAAAGACGTCATGAATGAATTACAGCCGCAGTTATTTTCTAGGCCTACTATCTTCCTAAATAAGATAGTCAACTTTTTTGAAGGGGAGCCGCCACCTTGTTTTGTGAATATCAAGCTGCTGACCAAAAAAATGACTGATAGTCTTTAGGCTAATATCATGCCATTACTCTATCATGTGAAAGATCACCTTGGATGGACCATCATACCATCTTTGCTTAAAGAAAGATGATGCACGGATTATATCGGATTCCTCAGAACTAGAGGATCTACTGCTAGCCATCGAGCCACTGCAAATAATTGAACCCCGTGATTATGACCATTGATCATTCTTCAGGTTTTCTACCAAGATTCATAGCTATAAGTTCAGCAGTTCGGTTTTAGCAGCTATTCAAATGGAAAAGTGTCGATTTTTCATGAAAAAAACAGAAAATCACGAGGTTTCTGGGTCATTTCTTAGGTCATTGGAAAAAGATCCTCCATGGAATTTCGATAAATTTATGCTGAATTATTAGAAAAGAAGTGTATTCTTCAGTATAGGTTTTGAAAAACTGGCACAGGATGTATTCATGTGATGTAGGAAGAACATGAAAAACTATGTTGCAGTAGGTAGGAAGCGAACAAATTATGCGCTAGGGCAACACTTATAATGGAGAGAACCTCATAAATTTTGATGCCGCAATGTATTTTGTAATACATTCTATTCAGATTCCTCCTTCAACTTTGGGAAATTTTGGCATGATGGCGATCTATGCAGATTATTGCAGATGACATCACAGGGTGATAGGCTCTAAATAGGCTGGAGGCATTAAAATCACCAAAAAGATCCATAATTTAACGCTCAACAAGACAAAAGAAACCGTTTAGAACAATTTTCAGCCGTTTCTTCAAACCTATGCTATAGAATGCAATTTTTTTTAATAATTCAGCATAAATTTATCAACATTCCATGGAAGATTTATTTCCAATGACCCGAGCAATGACCTAAGAATTATTCTTTTTCGCCGAAGAGGTCACTAAATTATGATAAGGAGGTTGTTTTCGCGATGCAATGATTTCATGTTACCATTATTATAATAACCAATCACTTTTTCAACGTCGCCTCACAGGGCAGATTCAAGATGGTGCTAAAAAGGAAAAAAAAGTTGACAATCGTATTTCTAGAAATAGTTGGCTCAGGAATTGGCTACCTAGCTCATATCATTTCTAACATTACTTTTTGTAGAAATATCAAGTATTGTGACAAAGTCTCGGAGAGTTACTTATTTTTGAAAAAAAGAGTGTTCCTGTTTTTATTTCTGGTTTTCCCCTACATTCTAAAGACGGTTCAAGGTAATCAAGAACAGTTTGCTGTGACTTCATAAGCATAAAATAGTTAATGTATGTGGTGAGTTACACGTCCCCACATGTTTCGTTAATTAAATATGATTTTTCAACTTTTTTTTTGTATCACCCTGTATACGCCGCCGGCATGAATGGCGCTGATGGCTACCTTTCTGAATCGGAAAAGTACGATGCAAAGAACATTTCCACCAAGTGGCATCTGCTCATCAAAAAATGCAAGGTACTTTCAACTAGCATCCGGACTAATAATGAATATTGTACTCATAACTCCATTTTTTCATTCGGCAATACTGTTACAATTAAATAATAGTATATTATTCAACAAGCGGGTAATGACTGCGCCTCACTCATAAGGATGCAGTTTGCTGACACGAGTCTTGGCGAGTGTATTGTATGTATGTGTAACAAACAGGATGCCAAAATTGGGAGGATGAAAACTATAAGGGGTTTAAGAGGGTTGATATTGTGATATAAAGATTAATATATTTGACGAAAGATCCTACCATTTGCCACAATCGTAACAAACAGGATAAAAATATCAAAAATAACTTTGATTCAAAGGGTTGAGGGTTACCTATTATAATATAACACGATTTTAGTATTAGGGGGTTAATTTGAATATAAAATTGCGGTTTACGATCGACGCAATTGAAATATGTCCAAGACATTTTCAATGTATTAATTGATTATCAAATATCACCAACTGCAAAACTGGGGGTGGTTGGTGTTCAAATAAACTAAACAATGTAAACACAATAAAGTAGGTATGTATGATATAATAAGTATTACGAGTTCCTGTACCTTATGAACGGTTTGGGGGGAGCAACAGTAGGTCGATGACCCTATATGGTCGTTAGAATAGGGGTTGCTTATATCTAGGGTAGTAACGTGCTGCCACCACTGTTTTCAGTTGTTTTATATGGAGAGACAGATCCATAGGGGGAGGGGAACAGACCATCTGGGTGCGTCTTACGGTTTAATTCTAGGTTGGGGTAGCGTGCATCTATGTCTGGCTTCAACTCTTCAGAAAGGCGTTTATGTTGAGTCCGGCAGACGAGGCATTTGAATCGAGTAGGAACTTCCAGCTTATAATTATCTGTCTACGTGAAGGGTGATCAGATAAACAAAAAAATTTTCAAACAAAACATTATATATTGAAAAAAATAAGCAAAATTAAAAAAAACAAATACTGCAAGATTGTTATCAAAACTAGTATCAAAAATATTCACAAATACAGCCATCCACGTGACTTAAAACATTAGTGGTAAACAAACAAACTCAGTTGACACTGTGACGTTTGAATGACGTAATTGACATTTCAGTGACAGCGCCAAAAAACAGAGTCCTGCGCTCTGACTAGCGCTCGCACAGCCAGAGGGCGTTACCAACTGCTTTACTCGACGGTACCATTTCCATGGTTAACAACACATTTAGAACGAAATATGAGAGAGTAATGCAACAACTGTCGTCATAGCTCGTGCACATGTGACGTGAGTGGGAATACGAGAGAGAGAGAGAGAGAGAGAGAGAGAACGCGTCTTCGCGTTACTTAGAAGAATGTGAATATTATAACGCGTCGATTTCCTGTGTAGTACCAGGAAAGGAATCCAATGGATTACTCGCGCGTGATTTCAACAGTAGAATTGTGGCACTTCGACCACTCAAAATTCGGGGATTTCACTGGGAGGAACCATCAAATCTTGACGGTTCCGCCGACACATCCGAGGCTTAGAAATTTAGTGACTTTAGTTATTAACCCTGAATAATTCAGTAATTGAATTTAACCGCGGCGCGGCCTGCGACGAAAATGCAGCTCGGTTCAAAGTTGGGTCGGAAGCCGATTGCCAGTCGCGAGTCCCGTTAGTCCTATTCATCAACTTCGGTTATCTTTTCACCGCGTGGTCTTGTGGACCAATAAAAGCGGACCTTCTCGGGGGGTCCAGTTCTGATGCGACGCTAAAATCTGCACGTCCGTTTGTTTAGTCTGGAAAATATATGATAAGCTCGAGTTTTCAAGGGAATAATTCAGCCGTCTGGTTGACTCATTCATTACATTGAAGCATCGGAATGTTTAGCAGGGGAAAAGGTGGTCGTGATTTAGTTCCGAATCTCTCTCATAATTCGAATTAACTATAGAAAATTAGCAGTTGGGTTACAACAAGAAAAATTGAGCTTCAACAATTATTTCAAAGAAATCCCGAGTAGGGGGAACCAAGCAAATAAGGCCCGGTTTGCTACATATGTATTGTATGTCAGTGTATTTCACTTTCGAAAATACTTTTTATCATTGAAATATTCAGGTGGTATTTGAATACTTTTTCAGAAGGAGTAACAGTATTTATTATTTGAGGCAAAGGTTAAGCAGGTAGGGCAATCAAAGATCATTTTGTTGAAATTTCATTTATTCCCCACCAAATCCACTACACAAGTTGATTCCGGTTCCGTAAGATATGTCACTTTCACCTCTATGCCATAGTCAGACCTGTAACAATCGACAAGATTTTCCAGCGCCGCCTTAAATTGCATCTCTGCATCCGCTTCCTGGATCATGAGCAGGCTCCGACAGTCAAGATTGTAGTGTATCCTTTTGAGTTTTGGTATCTTTCTGAATATTCTGGAAAAGCAAATTAAGAAGCACAAGTTCAACAAGAATGGAGAAAACCAAGTATGTATAGTAAAAAACGAAGAGGTCAGTAGTGAAAGAACTACGAAGTAAAAGAAGTGAGTATCTAGCAGAGATATTTACCGAACATATTCCCGTCCAGAATTCATTTCACAGGGACATAAGTGCAGGCATTCCAGATGTTCGAGCCTGGCGATACTGGCGACTATTCCAGAACTCCAGAGGTAGTGGTGGAGCACGCCGAGGTGTTTAAGATTCTTGGTTTTGTCGAGAAGGACGTCGAAAAATTCTGTTGGAAAAGCTGGCGGTTGGATTTTTAGCATTTTTGTTTTGAGCAAGTGTTCGAGAATTTGAAAGGTCTCGCACAAGAGGTAGAGTCGGCATCTTTAAGATGACAAACATTGAATTTTATATGGGGAATATGTTGAGTTAATCATTATCGCGCAAGTCCTAGGACGGGCTCGAAATTATTGATAATCTCCGAGTGAAATGAGACCAAATTCTTCAACGCGAGTGTAGAAGCTGATAAATTAATTCTAGATAGATTTACCGATAGAGTGCGGTATGATGGACGTGTGATTCAGCAGCAATTTCTCGACGCTTTTTGGCATGCGGTTGCATATCACGGAGAGCTGGTCGTCGTTCGTTTGGGTGTATCTCAGATTCAGTTCCTTCAGCGCGTTGCACATGATGAAGACCATCGCGAAATCGTGGAAACTGACGCCACGGAAATGAACGGATTCCAAGGACAGCTTTTCGAGCTGGGTGTTTTTGGCAATGGCCCTGGCCACTCCCGAAGTGATGTGCGCCGTGTCCAGGATCAGTTCTCTGGGTCTGCATCTGAGCAATATCTTTGCCAGCACTGGACCGTCGTTGGGCAGCATTTTCAAAGCATCAAGGTTGAGTTTTTGCAGTTGCACGCGGTGTTCTGGTTTATCGAAGTTCCAATTGTTTCTATCTGTGATCTGAAAGACGAAAGAAACAATTGAAAGAAAGCAGCTTGGAAGCAGAGGCTGAAATATAGCGTTGCAGGGAAGAATTATATAGGACAGACGCAGACGGAGGCATCGGAATGCAGATAGGCAAAAGAAGAGTGGCAAAGGCATAAAAATGCAAAGGCAGAAGCTGGGGAAGTGAGGAACAGGTATAGAGCCGCGGAGGCAGGAAAAAGAAGCAGAGGCTTATGAATGTGTCAAAAAAGACAAGCATGAAAATGAAGAACTGAGTTCCAGAACTTGTCTTACACAAAATAAGCATAGTAGTCAGGGGGCATAGGGTCAAAAAAGGCTTGGCCGTGTGCAACTTCGTGAATATACAGGGTGTCCCGTTTTTCAACGCTCACTATGGGTATCTCGGAAACGGTAAGAGATACAAAGTCGGTTAAATTACAAAAAAGTTGCGCAATTTTATGACTATCTCAAATATGTTAAGATATCCAAGATATCTTTTGTCATTTCTGAAATATCCCAAAAAAAACTGAAAAATGCCGAATTCGAAAATTTCAAATCATTTCTTTATTATGACAGCTATCAATTTGAAAATTGGTATAATGATATTTTTGAAGGTCCTTGATCGACTGACGGTCATAATTTTTTTCCACGCCTACTAGTTTTTGAGATATGACAGTCAACTTCATTTTTTCTTATGGACACCATATTATTTCTCCACCCCATAAAACTCACCTTTTCTTTCTCTTTACAAAGATATAAAACACTTGTAGCATTTTTGTCAAAATAACCTATAAAAATTGGAAAAACCATTTCTGGGGCGAAAAAATCTAGTAACCGCTTCGGTTGCCATGCTCTTGTGGCATATAAACAATGGCATTTGATTGCTATGGTCTGTTGATTTTGGGAAAAGTTAAGTTACATTCCGTTTTTTTGTATTTGATAATGATAATGAATAACAATAAAACAAATACAAAACCAAGTATAACACAAAATAACATAGCAGTAGCAATAAACATTTTTAATTTACAATTGCTCGAATTGGAGTTCATTTTGCTCTGTGCAGAGTTGTGTGCCTTTTAGCCATATTTCCAACGGCTGCGCGGATATCGTGCGGGTTAATTGACTGGAACGCATCAGCAACTCCTTGCTTCCAGCTCTTGGTTGCTTTGGGATGTTCTGTCATGAACCATAAATGCGATCTTGGAGCGTTCTTCGCAAAATAGACACCATTTCGAGTAATTGTAAATCATAAATGTTTATTGCTATTGATATGTTATTTTGTGTTATACTTGGTTTTGTATTTGTTTTTTTTTATTTATTATCATTATCAAATACATAAAAACGGAATGTAACCCAACTTTTTCCAAAATCAACCGACCATGGCAACCGAATGCCATTTTATTATGTCACGAGAGCATGGCAATCGAACCGGTAACTAGATTTTTTCGCCCCAGAAATGGTTTTTCCAATTTTTATAGGTTATTTTGACAAAAATGCTACAAGTGTTTCATATCTTTGTGAAGAGAAAAAAAAGGTGAGTTTTATGGGGTGGAGAAATAATATGGTGTCCATAAGAAAAAATGAAGTTAACTGTCATATCTCAAAAACTAGTAGGCGTAGAAAAAAATTATGACCGTCAGTCGATCAAGGACCTTAAAAAATGTCAGATTACCAATTTTCAAATTGATAGCTGTTATAATAAAGAAGTGATTTGGATTTTTTTAATTCGACATTTTTCAGGTTTTTTGGGATATCTCAGAAATGACCAAAGATATCTTGGATATCTTGACATATTTGAGATAGTCATAAAATTGCGCAACTTTTTTGTAATTTAACCGACTTTGTATCTCTTACCGTTTCCGAGATACCCATAGTGAGCGTTGAAAAACGGGACACCCTGTATATCAAGCTATGTCTTAATCGATTCCTGGGCGATCAAAGACCATGAAAAATTATGGTAGAATAGTGGCATCTGCTGCAGGCAAATATGGTGGAGGCGCCAAATTTGGCATTATCTGGTAATGCAATTCTGACTGTAGCTTCTTTGTTTTTTAACGGATTTCAACATCTGGAACGTCAGTTGGCAGACAAGAGAATTTTCTTCTTTAGCCCAGGCGCCAGGGAAAACAATAAGGAAATAATTGTTTACTGGCTGGAGACTAGCTTAAAACAATCTGTATAGCTTCTTAGGTTTTGACATACTAGTTTCCCCCCTTTCGGAAATGTCGGCGTCATGTCGCCATCATCAACAAGAAGTGCACCAGCGTGGATTTTGCCGAAAATCCTTATTTCGGGTCATCTGACAGCAAAAAATGTGAGGCGTCATTTTGAAGCCTATGAAATTCCCTACAGTTTGGTTTTTGAATCAACTTTCTGCAACCTTTGGTCTTTGAGATAGAGCTTCTGGAAGCTAGAGTTATTATCGTGAAAGCTCTATGGCCACTTGACTCAAAAAACTAAGATGTCGATGTGACAAAAAAAAAATTAAAATGAGGTTACTCGAGAATCCTTTATGCTATAGTTACGGTGATAATCTTGAACTCTTCTTCTTGAACCGTAGATCACAAATATTGAAAAGTCAAAAACGTCATATTGTACATATACAGGGTTTACCTTGGGTTTACTAAGGGAATCAAATCAGATCAGAGAAATTTGACATATTTCTTTGATTCAGCCTATGCGAAACTCTATAAGCTCTTATCACGAGTCCAATATCAATATGCATTGCTCTGTGAGCTTCACTTGATACACTCAAGAAGTGGTCAGCTCACAGCCTTCCTGTAAAATGTTTTGAAGGCCCTCTGAAATCATCAAAATTTACAGTAGCAAGAAATGTATGTAACAGTATATTATATACCAAGGAACCAAAGTGAATTTTTGATTCTTTGGGTGGAGTTTATTGCTCGAGGGCCCTTTGGGTCCAAATCCCCAAATTAAAAATTCACTTTGGTCCCTTGGTACATAATATACTGTTATATACATTCCTTGGTACTGTATGTTTTTACTATTTTGATGATTTCAGAGGGCCTTCAAAACATTTTACAGTAAAGCTGTGAGCTGACCACTTCTTTCGTGTATTGAGTGAAGCTTATAGAGCAAATCCATATTGATATTGGACTCGTGTTAGGTACTTGGAGTGTCGCATATAGGCTAAATCGAAGAAATATGTAAAATTTCTCTGATCTGATTTGATTCCCTAAGTACACCCTGTATATGTACAATGTGACGTTTTTGACTTTTCTATATTCGTAATCAACGGTTCAAGAGAAAGAGTTTAAGACCATTATCGCAACTATAGCAGGAAGGATTCTCGAGAAATCTCATTTTGAAATTTTTTGTCACATAGACATTTTAGTTTTTCGAGTCAAGTGGCCATGGAGCTTTTACGACAATGCCTCTCGCTTCCAGAAGCTCTATCTCAAAAACCATAGGTCGCAGGAAGGTCATTCAAAAACTATTCCGTAGGGAATTTCATTCATCAAAATGACTTTTCACATCTTTTGCTGTCAGATGGCCCAAAATCAAGATATTCGGCAAAAACCACGCTGGTGCACTTCTTGTTGGTGATGGCGACATGACGCCGACATTTCCGAAAGGGGGGAAATTAGTATGTCGAAATCTAAGCCACACAGATCGTTTTAAGCTAGTTTCCAGCCAGGAGACAATCATTTCCTTATTGAGCTGATTTTTGCTCCCTGGCGCCTGGGCTAGATGAAAATTTAAACATCTTTTCACAGCATCAGCTTGTCATTCTAACATGAAGACGTCATGTCAAATTCCGCCATTTTATATCGGCAAGTTTCGGAGACAAGAGCAATACCAAGTCCCTCTTCCAAGGGGCCTGAGCATGCATCTCTCAATCCACCTTTATTTGAACGTTTCCTCCTGTTTTTAGTCCAAAAGAATAAACTGGTGTTATTGCTCTGATATCTGTATTTGGGATTTGAAAATTTTGGGAAAACCTTGAGTGAAGTTTTTTCAAAGTGATTCATCTCGAAAACGGTGCGTCGGTCGGATCGAAATGGTACGTATCTTTTCTTCTAAAAAAAAATCTGTTGTGGGGCGACACAAAACTTTCCCGGCGGTATCCAGGGACGTCAGTAATGATTTTGATTCAGGCGTCCCTTCGGGAAAGTGGGATTTAATTGAGAAGTTGATTGAAAAAGTCCTAGTGAGTTGAGCATTCAGCGAGCGTCCTGCATGCATTGTCGGGCCGACAGAACAAATGACAGGTTCTTAGGTTTCCAAGGTGATAAAATATTTCGTATTGTAATATGAAGAACTAGGAAGCTTATTGTTGCGGAATCTGAAGAATGCAATGCAGGTTCCTCATTGAAATTTTTGTTTCTACTTCAGACATGATGACGAAATTACACAAACTTGATTGAAAACTTTCTACATCTGTGTGTCAAATTTCAACTCTATTATCTTCAATTTAGAGCTTGGGCAGACAAGCCCAAACCCAATGTGACACCTGAGGCCTTTCGATCAAAATCATTCACCCAAAGTCTAATCAGGTCATTCCAGGTTGAACTTACGCTTTCGTACCTTTCGTACATCCGATCAACAATTCGGTAGTTATCGTGGCAGAACCGTTTAATTTGCGCGATCGCATTATGAAGTAAAATCTGTTGTGGGGCGACACAAAACTTTCCCGGCGGTATCCAGGGACGTCAGTAAGGATTTTGATTCAGGCGTCCCTTCGGGAAAGTGGGATTTAATTGAGAAGTTGATTGGAAAAGTTCTAGTGAGTTGAGCGTTGAGCGAGCATCCTGCATCAATTGTTGGGCCTACAAAATAAGTGACAGGTTCTTAGGTTTCCATATTGATAAAATACTTCGAAAGGTAGAACTAGGAAGACAATTGTTGCGAATTTGGAGAATGCAAAGCTGTATCCAGACAAGCCCAGACCCAATGTGTCCCTTGAGGACTCCCGATCGAAATCATCTATCCAAAAACTAATCAGGTCATTCCAGGCTGACCTTATGTTTTCATACCTGATTTCGATTTGATTGGAGCTAGAGGTACTTAACTGTTGTGATATCTCAAGAATGCAATGCTAGTTCCACACAAAGGGGTACCTGAAGTTAGAAAACCAACCCAATATATACCTCTCCAATTCACTTTGAACCCTTCTGGATAAAATAGAGAAATGCATTTCCTATTATACTATCCTCTATTCCGTTTTTTTTAATTTTCACCCCATATATACTGAACAGTACATGTTGGAAAATATTCAAGAACCAATAACCTATTTTTTCAAAAATCATTGGCGGAAATCTATTCACGGATTGAATACCTAGAAACCTAGGGCAGAATTCTATATAATTGCCCTGACGGCACAAGAATTCTGAAAGCTGAAAAAAACGAGAGGGGGACTCGGTGGGGCTTCAAGAGACACCCGTAGACACCAGGAGCCTAAAGGGCCTCAACGAACCCAAGAAGACACAAGGCCGCAGTTTTGGCCTGAAACGGCAAAATCTGATGGACACAGATGGGATCAGGGTCTTGAACGGCAGACACCATGGGGATGGGGCCCTGGTACCGAATCAAATAAGGGAACTGCACACATTACAGTTTGTACATATACGTCAATGGAATGGGCATACTGAAGTTGCTAAAGCTACAGAAGACACAAGGGGGTTCACGGAGCCCCAAACAACACAAAGGATCGGTTCGCACTGTTGCCTCAAATGATGCAAGAAGATACTAAAGAAAACACCAAGAGCCTGCCGAGAACAGCGTTCATGTTGTCACTTTGACATTGATACAATTCGTAACAAAAACGTAGTTACCTACCGGTTTGGTTGCCATGTTGCTAAAAAAATTGAATAGGCCAAAAATCGAGGAACAGGCAAGCCCGGCTGAATTCGGCCAGGCCAAACTTTGAAAATTCATAGCGCTCGGCTGGTGAATGATGGGGAACTCCAACTTCAGCATTAGCTTGATTCTTTGGTAATGTTGCTTCCTGCCGGGTTTGGTTCACATCTGTCGTATAGATTTTGGATAATTAAATGGCAAAGTTCCAGACTTTGATATTTTTTATAATTTGACAGATAACAGGTAGGAAAATATTTTCAACTGTTCTGAATACAGTTCTTCAAGGGCTTTCAAATGACATATCGCAAATCAAGTTCCGTGGGATGTAGCTTCTGTCATTTGCTGATAGTGACACTTCTGTTTGACAGATGACAGCCAAAAACTAATCCGGTCATTCCAGGGCGAAACCATGTCTGCATATCAAATTTTAAATCGATCGGATAAAGGGTTCGGCAGTTATCGTGGAAGATCACACACACACACACACACACACATACACACCCACAGACAGACATCATTCTGGAAATGGTCCTAATCGACTTGGGGGACCTCAAAATGGATATATCCGGTGAAATCTCAAAACTTTTTTTCTGCACCATTACAATACTTTCCCTCCATGTTGGTGGGGCCGGGAAAGTAAAACTCTAGTTTTTCAGATTTTTCTATAAGAATTCAGAAAAAGTCACGGACAAAAAATTGGGCTAAATCTATCCCCCCCCTCTCCCCTCAGTTGGACGTCCCTGATAAAAATGTGGAACTCTTGTTCACACCATTATCTTAAGCTTCCAACAACCGAATTTTGTCATTCTAACGGAACAATGGCGGATGCAGATAAATAGAAGCGAAGGAAGCAGCAAAGACACAAAAAAAAGAGATGAGAAGAGATGAAAATAAGCGGCAAATTTGTTGTAAATAGAGCTCAAAATACTCACCAAAGTTCCCGTCATGTCTAAATTTACGATGGGCCACGGACCCATGACAAGCGTTTCAAATTGTAAATACGTAATAGTTTCACGTCTCACAGAAGCGTCTATCCACAACCGTGGATCGTTGCAGATATTTTCGAATCTTCGACACACCAAGGCCAGCGTAGGCAGGTGGATGTTAGGAATGCTCGAAAAAATGTTCAACAAGACTTCATCGGGCAAATGATAGAACAGACTGATGCCTTGGTCGTCCTGAAATTATATAAAATTTAATAGCTACTCACTAACAAAAACAAAAATAAGATTAAAGATCACAGAATTTGAGTGATAAAACCAAGAATAAGAAGTGGAAGGTGGAAGTGTGAATGGTGGAGAAAGCTGTCTTTCAGAACAGAAAAAGACATCAGCTTTTTATTTTTAAATGGAACAGTCAAAAAGCGTTGCCGGTTGAAAGCGACATAAACAATAAACAAACTTTTAAGTTCAGATTTTTATTTATGATCGCAGCCACCTTTGGTTATAACAGCTAAATTATATAACTGGTCAACAATGGTTCCCTTGCCATTGATATAAGACTGGTTTTGAATACTTCCATGCCAAGAATCCACGAAACTATGAATGGTTTTGGGATATAATAATAATAATAATAATAGCGTTTATTTCCGATCATGAATACATGAAGTTGGATCGTCGATGTCGGAGCCTCCATTAAATGTCGTGCACAATGATAAATTTGTTATCATCATTAAATTCGAATAAAAACAAAAAAAAAAACAGATTAAAAACATGAAAGTATAAGTGGATAAAAATATCGCTATCACAGATCGATCATTAAATATGGAAGGTTTCAACCATGGAGCCCAGGCCGGAAAACTCTTAGACGTCGTGAAAACCACCCTTTATTAATATTTTTTTGACTTCCCTCTTGAACAAGACGACGTTGGCTGCCCGTCTCACATTCAGTGGGAGCGCATTGAATAAGGCCACACCCGCATAAGCCACAATGCGCACTTGACCAATGATATTTTCCAGAGTTGAATATATGACTAAAAATGGCACGAAATGAGCTTTCTTTTGCTGTTTGATCAATCTCTTGACCTCAATCCACAAGTGAGTATGGGCCTCGCAAAAAATGGCCATACTGACTGGAGTAAGATTACTGAAGTAACAAGTTTGGCAACACTGCTTGACCAGTTACAAGGGGCGTGGAGGGTCACGTAATGTATCTATGGGTGCGAAATCAATGCGTAGAAAGTGAATTGCAACTAGTACCACTTCAATAATAGTTCGTGTTCTTAATTAAGAACGGTGTTGGATTGGTAAAATAAGCGTTGCAAAATCAATCCCTGTGGGTTTATTCCTTGACGGATTCTTACCATTTTGGTATCTTTCGAAAGCCACAAGGATGTACTTTGGTTTGAGCCCATTGGCATTTCCAAAATCCATAAATAAAAAAAATATTTTTTGATTTCGGAAATGCCAATGGGCTCAAACCAAAGTACTAAAGCCCACCGCTTGTACGGGTCAAATTCACCACATGGTTGAAAGATGTCGCTCATGGTGCAATTTACACGTCGAAAATTCGAGAGGTAGTATAAAACAATTCAGCTAGATCCAACCGTTAATAACCCATATGCGGTCGCCTCTCGCGTACTGCGCTACTGGAAGTTCTCCACTTCTCGCCGGGCACATTTCAACACAGAACCTCGACGTCGAACCACTCGCGCGCCTAATTGTTCATCCCATATTCCTAAATACAGGAATTGCACATTTGCTCGCGTGTCGCGTGAAAATTAGAATCACTGACGGTATAGATCGCCCACTGCACTGAAATTATTAGGTTTCTGAATCGCACATCAATTGCATGGCGTTGGGAGATGGCTTATACCAGGGGGTTTTCAAGCTACAGCAAGAGCCTTTGGACCGTGTGGGTATCGCCGAGTAACCGAGGTAAACCTGATTGCGTCATTTGCCTTCGAAAAGATTGTATGATTTTATATCCATGGAGTTGTAACCCTTTACACAGAAGGCTGCCTGTTGGAAAAGGAACCTGCATCGAGCAGTCGTAATCTGTCCCTGACAATAAGCTCCTCCGTGGCGTGCCAGGGCCTCTTTTCGGGGTTGTGTCCAGGCCTCCTACTGGACAAGTCGGGGCTTCCTTTAGTACTGTGTCCTGGCCTTCACGGCCAATGCGTCATTGCCTCGTTGGAGCTGGTTCCTGACAGTTCACTGGCTGCGTCTGGGCCTCCTTTCGGGGTTGTGTCCAGGCCTTCTACTGGACGGGTCGGGGCCTTCTTTAGCGTTGTGTCCTGGCCTTCACAGGCGATGCGTTATGGTCTTTATTGGGGGTGGTTCCTGACAGTTCACTGGCTGCGTCTGCCGTTTGTTACAACCAGGGTTCGGACCCTGCCGCAGAGTCACAATTGTTAATAATAATCGGTTTAGGACAACAACCCTTCCCCCCCTCCTTGAAACTAATGACTTTGTTTTAGCGTGCAACCGCAGTTATTCAGATTTCTATGTTGGTTGGATTATTAAGTACAAAGGGATTATTATCAATGACGAATGTGATCGAGAGGAGTTTCACCTAGAGGAACGTCCGGTTTGGGGTCGCGTAACTACTTAATTTGTTGCAGGATTCAGCTGTGGTTGATAAACATTGTTTATTATTGTTCAATCGCGAGATTAAAAGTCTATTAGAAGCTGTTCGTATAATTACCTGGATATTTGACGACGCGACGCTTCGATGAATTTGTACCTATAATGAATTATTACGGCTCAATAGTTGGTTAGCGATCTGATATTTATTTATAGGGAATAATAGTTGTTTCGAAGCCATGTCGCGTTAGTTCGTCGGCGAGCACCTTGTAGGTTTTTAGCAACAATGGGTTCACTTCACACAAAACAAAGCAGGGTTCAATCAAAGGGTCTTCACAAGAGAGTTTGTACCTTGACTTGGGCAATTGCTCGCGTACACCATTGGTTCCAAAGTTTTTGGAAGGGTGAAATTGGGTTTAACATTTCCGGCTATAGACACCCGTGGTCGTGAAATCCTTCTAAGCTTCAAAGGCAATTCAAGGTGAAAATAGGTCCAGTTCTCCACAAAGGCACCGGCCATATCCAATCCCTTCCAAAACGGGCAAAAGATTACCATAGCCTAAAAAGAGCCTGCAAAAAGAAAAGTCCAGAATATAAGAGACGCAGCCTTTGAGAAGAGATTCATGAACGGAGGAGCCCCTCACACACCGGCTCACGAACTTGGATTGTAGGGAACAGGGGAAACAACAGAAACAAGTTTCATGAAAATCGTTCCACTAACAAGAGATTTCAATATGGCGGCCAAGATGGCAGCAGAATTATAAAACTCAGCTTGAAAATAGGAATGGTCGTACGAGACAAGCGTAACTATCAAGTTTCATGAAAATCCTTCCACTTATAAGAGATTTCAATATGGCGGCCAAGATGGTGGAGCAATCATGAAATTTGGCTTGAAAATAAGAATGATCGTACTAGACAAGGGTAAGTTTCAAGTTTCATGACACTTGTTCCACTTATAAGAAATTTCAATATGGCAGCCAAGATGGCGGCCGAATTATGAAAGCCAACCTGCCTATTTGGTCCTTGAGGACCTAAGCTATCCACCGGATAAAGTTCAATCTTCAAGGGCTGTAGCTTTATTTCCCGAGGAGAAGTTCAACTTCATCGAAGTGCACAGGAGATCTCTGTTTTTTTAGAATAATGATAACGATGTATGGATAACAAAAATAGTGCCCATTGGCCACCCTTGGGGACATCAGCTATTAATCGGAAAAAAGTTCCAAGACTCTTGTTTCAATTCTCGAGAAGGAGTACAGCGTCTTAATTTCTGCACGGACTCGGACAGACAGACAGACAGACAGACAAACCGGCCACATAAGCGTCATTCTGTTACTTATATAAAAAAATGTTCTCCGACTGATTTCGACCTCCTGAACACGAATATCGGGTTCACCTTTGAATTGGAACATTTCTTTTTTATCGAAAAACCGAAAAAATGGTAGCCTGTCACATGATTTTTAGTGATACCTACCTACTTTTTTTTTGTTATTGAGCGAATATGTTTCGTAATTTGAGTGCCATTATCCTTCAGGTACATCACAGGTATATCCTTCAGGTATTTGGCTATTTCAAAATGTTCAATTACTATATTGGCACGTCTGATTTTAAATTTGAAGGGTCGTGTAATATGCGCCGAGCCGTGGCTTTGCGGTCGTTTTCAAAAATTGATAACAATTGACCCGACGGTCGGATCGAAGTGGAGTTTTTGTCAAAAGAAAGTTCAAATTGTTCTCTAAATACAATGCCGTACATGCAGTGATGTATTCCATTAAGAAATTGTGGTTGCCTGCATATCGCAACTTTCTACATCTTACCGCGAATGCCAGCACTTGATCGGCGAAGCCGCCCTACACCAAAATGTTATTTTTGTAATTGTTCATGATTATTTCGGCAAAATTTTTCTTGATTCGCGTACCAAGGCCATGAGCTACCCATTCGAGTTGAAATATTTTCTGTATTGAATTTCGTTTTGTTCGGAGGAAAGGATGTCAAGCACCAGCAAGCAACGAATAAATCATTTGCGGCTGAGCCGTAGTTTCGGAGTCATTTTCAAAAATTAATAACTATTGGCCTGCACCTCACACCGATGTGAAATTTTCATTTAAATGAAGTTCAAATCATCCTCTAAATATAACTCCGCATATGTATTATGGTAAAATGATAAGATTGGGTACTTCCTCGCATGTTATAACTTTCGAGATCAGGCCGGCTTCTGAAATGCAGCATTCAACGGCGATGCGGCGTCACACTAAATTGTTATTATTGTCATTGTTTATTATTATTATTTCGTCGAGATTTTTCTTGGTTCGGGATACAAGGTCATGAGCTACCCAATGGAGTAAATTTTTTTCGCAAAAACCTTTTCGTCTAGGACTAGATGCTGTGACGGACGGACGGACGGACGGACGGACGGACGGACGGACGGACGGACAGACGGACGGACGGAAAGACAAAGCGAGGACAAAAGCGCCTTCCCGTTTGGAGAAGTGCGCTAAAGAGGGGGGCGGAAGTTCCCATCGTCCGCAAAAGTCACTCACTCCTTTTTCGGTGTCTAGACGCTGGGCCTAACCCTAACATAACCTATAACACTAACTTAAATGTTGAATCTGATGAATTAATTGAATTAAATTGGAGTATGTTGGGTTGCCTATCAATCCAGGCGCATTAGCTGAAGAATTAGGGGGGTTTCAGTACATCCCTGTAGCTTTTGAAAGAGACCAAAATGGTGAGAATCCGTCAAGGAATAAATCCACAGGGATTGATTTCGCAACGCTTATTTTACCAATTCAACTTCTTCCTTACGTCCATAAGGACGGAGTTGCGGAAAATAAGCGTTGCGAAATCAATCCCTGTGGGTTTACTTCTTGGCGGATTTTCACCATTTTGGTATCTTTCGAAAGCTACAAGGATGTACTTTGATTTGAGCCCATTGGCATTTCCAAAATCCAAAAATAATTTTTTCAAATGTCAAAATTCAATTTTTTTCTCTGGATTTTGGAAATGCCAATGGGCTTAAACCAAGTACATCCTTGTAGCTTTCAAAAGAGACCAGAATGGTAAGAGTCCGTCAAGGAATAAACCCAGACGGATTGATTTCGCAACGCTTATTTCACCAATATTCAAGAGCCGATTTGAATTGCTAATTATTCAAAATTCAAATATACGTCTAAATCTTGATTTTAATCTGCGCAACCATGCGAGCAGATTTGAGAATAGTGCCGTATGCTAACACATGTAAAAAGCGTAATTTCAACATTGTATATTAGGTATTAGAACAGTACGGAAAAGAGAGCGTTTCTTGATCTTTCATTGTGTTCAAGACTAGCAATGATGAATCAGTTTTAGATACACAATGAGCGAAAATATGGTAACGTGTTCATCAGTTGTTGGTGTTTTTTTTTTGAGAATACCGCCCTACTTCTAGTATTCTTCTCTGCCCTACGGTTGCCGTCCTGTCTGTCAGTAGCATGAAACTGCAAGTAAACAAATGGTAACAAAAATTTTATCGGGTTATATCCTCGGTTATATCAGATGTTTTGTGTTTCCTGTTTTTTTTTTTCAAAAATGACGGGCAGTTTGTTGAGTGCCTGGCTGCAACAACCGTACGAAAAAAACATTGCAGCTCCATTCCATGTATGTTCCCAAAAAACATCACCTTCTAGGCAACCAGTTATACACTGAAAACGGCTTTTCGTTATTTTCGGAACACCACGCGCGGAATTCATTTTTTCGACAGGAATGCACATGGACAACATTATTTCGCATAATCTAGCATGGAAATCAGGAGTTTGTCATCCATTTTCCTTTGTTAAATCGCTGGCTGAAAATCTGAAGGTTTTGACTTTTCCTAGCTCGCGCAGACGCATGAGTTCTACAATATGTTCGAGAACTGTGGAGTCAAGAACATAAAAATCCGCAAAAATATCCAGGGCAACAAGGCAAAAGTTTTTTTTTGATATGTGTAGGTACGTATTTAATCCGCTTTAAAATCGTAATTTTTCATCGCAGAGAATTTTTAGGGCCATTATTGTGTCAATGCAAAAACTCTATCCGAAAATAAGTACAGGGTGTTTCCATTTGAAAATCAAAAGTTGATGTCACTTCCGGTTACTTCCGGAAATGAGAGCAGCTTAACTACTATCAACGCCAAAAATAAAAAAGTAGATACTCTCAAACACCCAAAACCATTTCAAATATACAGTTCTCATAGCAAAACATGTATGGGCTTGTGGCTTGTGCGTTTGAACACACGGTATGTCACGTGACACAAGTTGAATGGAAATCGAGCTGTAGTCTTCGAAATATTCATCAACGCAAATTAGGACTGAGGTCCCAAGGTTCAGTCCGCTTATTTAGCCGCAAGATTTAACTTTAGCTGTAAGCGCTGCATCGCTTATTGGCTGTTCTGAGGAGGCTGGTTTATAAATGCCAATGGGCCTACGCTTACGACTGAAATTTAAATTTGCAGCTGAATACGCTGACTAAACCCATCCTCAGTTAGTTAAGTTCAATTTACAGTAGAAAATGGAAATATAGAAAGGAGAAATAATATGAATTTTGAGAAAACAATTGACAAATAATATAAAATACATATACAACTTTTCGAAGTTCGATTTTTCTCATGCCCCTAAAATCACGTCAGCTGGAAATTGAGTTTTATTGGCGATCACTATATATGGAGCACCATGTAAAAAAAAACACAGCATGCAAAAATCTAAATGTTAGGTACCTGTTTGATCCCATTCGAGCATTATGTCAAATTGGCAGGTGACAGCTGCCGAAAATGCCATGCTACAAAATAAAGCTTGTGCCTAGCACATTTAATAATACGTAATACTCACAGATTCCTCTTCGGTAATGTCGGAGATGTTAGAGCACATTTTTCACATAATTCTTGGGAGCACCAGGGTACGAGCAGCTTTCTAAAGCAAAGCAAGCGAAATAACAGAACGCAAAAACATTTGCAATGTGACAGCTCTTGTTGTGTAAATTTCGGAACCCACTGGACCGCCCGTAGTTGACTTTTGTGGCGCGTGCAGGTAGTTTTAGAGGATGATACTACTTGCCTGTGTTACCAACGCCCGGATGTGTAAACAGGTACACAAAAAAATAATTTCGTCTTCCGGATTCCTGCGTTGTTCGCTTGCCCGTGGGGAGAACAAGGACAAAAGCCAATAATTTTCTTCTTCCAACTTTCATTTCTCGATTCCAAGCGTGGCTTTAGAACTGATTGCGGCTAGTGTTTCCCAATCGGATTCAAGTGCAAACGTGACTTTACTCCAGTGGTAGCGGTATACAGAAGCGAATATAAATCTCTCACTTCAAGTGACTTGAATCAATATTGCGTTTTCCTCACTCAACGGCGCATATTATGGCACTTAGACAACTGTCGCCATTTAGCGCCAAATTTGAAACATCCAGACAAATATCGACTTTTCTATGGAACACCATGCTATTTCATGACGGAGTCTGCAGAGATCGAGATACAAGAGAGAAACACCAGTCGCCAGCAAAATTTCTAATTTGTATTGTTTTTTTTTTCAAAATTATGAAAATATTGGGAGTTCGATGCTACTTCGCGAATAATCCACAGTCTGTCAATTGCGATGTTGTCAGATTTGGCATGGCTGCCGTCACCAATAATAATTTATATTACAATCAGTCTCACACCAAATAAACTGCTTGTCAAAAGTTGAGCATAGACCAGAATTTTCTTCAATTTCAAGCAAGGATTTCTTCAGGAAGAGATATCCGATTGAAGAAAGTCTATGGTGCCTGGTAGAGCTCTTCTTCAGCTACAAGAACGCTATGTCGACTTACGTCACCATTGACTTTGCCCGTTATGTACAGGATGCCAAAGGAAAGAGTGTCGGAAGTGTTATAATTTTTGAAGGCGTTGAACTTTTTCGGAAGAAATTCCGGATTTTTTCTTCTATAGTTTTAGAAAGCGGATATCGACATCTCGAAACGGTTTTTGACTTTTGATTGAAGTTTTTTTCTTCGAAGAGATTTTTTTGTGAAATTTGGATTTTTCTATACAGATTTTGCTAGATCAGTTGCTTTTTCTTGAAAATTCACAGAAACGGCTGGATGATTCATACCATGAGAAAATTCGACCTCATCGGCCCCCAGAAGAGGTTATCCTTTGGGTATCTTTTGGGCGGATGCCCAATGAAGCATGCTGCGAGATCACATTTATACTTATTGAGCCCAGCGCGGTTTAAAAGAAAGACTTGTAACCAAACGTTGCATCATAATGACCATGGTTACCAACGTGACAGGGCAATTCGTCCCGCGAACAATTCGTAGCGGACATTTCGTCGCGGACATTTCGTCGCGGACAATTCGCCCCGCGGACAACTCGTCTGACGGACAATTCGTCGCAAAATAACGTTTTGCCTTTTACTTTAGGTTCCTTGAATTCCTTTGTAGCCCAGTCATCCTAGCTCATTTCAGGGCTTGAGGTCGAAATCTCTCCCATAAAGCTGGATTTTTGCATACATGTCCAGAAAACAGCCATCTTTCTATTCGTGATGAAAAAATTTTCTGAGACTCGGAGCGTTTTCCGCCATTTTGAAAAATCTGTCAATTTTTTTAGTTTTTCTTGAATAACTCTGTAAATATTCCACTTATTGGCACACAAGTTGTTGCAGTGATTAGAGCTTAAGATTCTGCAACCAATGTTGCCAAAAATATTTTTCTAGATTCCATGGTTTCTGAGAAATGTCAAATGAGTTAAGCGACTTCATTCACTTTCATCATTTCATTTGACCAATTAAAAAAAAAAATATCGGGCTTCAAACAGATCTGCCCTCTTTTGCATTCGAGTATACATGAAAAAGGCTTCAAAAAAATATTCATAGGTCGGTCGGTCTGCAGGTCTAACGGTCAGTCTGGTGGTCGGTCTGTTGAATTTTGTGCCTAGATTTATTCCCAAGCCGTTAAACCAATCCCGACCAAATTTGGTAGATTCGTAAGTGACAAGGTTTCAACGACAAAATACAAATGTCATCTTGAAGTGTCACTACAAAAGAATGACAGAAGGTTTATCTCACCGAATGCAACTTGTGATACATCATTTTAAAGCCCTCGAAAAAATGCATACGAAATGGTCAGTGAGAACCTTCAATGTTGCGTCTGTCAAAAAATCACAAGCTGTCAAACTTTAAATTCCAACTTTTTATAACTCTTGAAGTACGGAACGGAATTGAACCAAGTTTTGTTCCCAACAAGAGTGCCTCGCAATAATTTGATGGATCATAAAATGTACCGGCAGCAGACAGGGATGCAACCTGAAAAAAAAATTGCCTAGTCATCCGAGCCTGTAGTGTACCTACTTGAAATAGTCAAAAGATCATCTCTTGATTGAAGAAAGTAGTTCTTGAACGGTTTTTTTGCTATATGGTTTGCTCTTCCTCACCTCTTCAACATGGTTAAAGCCGAGGTAAAAGCAGACATCCATGTGACGTGTAGTATTTAGTATACAGGGTGAACAGTGAAAAATGAATATTTAAAAATGTTTTCTTCGTTGAAATAATCCTCGAGAAAAACAGTCTTTCATCATCAAGCAACTTTCTGGTCTCCTGCTGAACATGTGAAGAATGTACCACTCGATAGCCGCTGGTATTCTACGTACAGGGTGCAATCGATTTTTTCCAATATTTCTATCTTTATCGAATAAATCAAGACAAAAAACCTTTTCCAGCCCTGTAACGAGCCTATAATCTCTTATTCAAGATACAAAAATGTCAGACTCCTCAAACTGCAAAAACACAACATACAGGGTGAAACAAAAAATTGATTTCACCCTGGTACGTAGAATACCAGCGGCTATAGAAGGCTAAATTTCTCACATGTTCAAAAAGGGATCATAAGGTTGCTGAATAATGGGAGACTGTCTTTTTCGAGAATTATTTGACCTTGAATGGAAAAATTCGAAGATTTATTTTATTATTTTCACCCTGTATACCTACTAAGTAGTACGCGTCACAGGGATGTATGCTTACATGAATGAGCAACTCATTTAGCAACAAACCGTTTGAACTAGTCATCTGAGCCTAGCTGTGAAACAGAAATTTCTAAATCGCACTTGGATCGAGCTCAAGATCTGTATAGACAATACAAATAGAGAAAACCATATGTTATCACCACCGTCGTCACGGATATTGGGGCATCAAAAATCAGCCAACCTTTTTTTGAATGATGGACTTGCCTGGTTCCTACGCAACCGTAAAAATCCGTAACGATATATGGTCTTTTCTATTTGTATTGTCTATACATATCGTCCGTCATCTCACGTAGTGTCGTAACTGATTTTTCTTCTGATTCTCCATGCTCAAATCTGGCCAATATCGCCAGTTTTGCATGAAAAATTTTTAGGAGAGGACATGAGAAAAAATACCAAAACTCATAGTTGATGTCTTTTCCTGTTCTGAAAGACAGCTTTTTCCAACATTTACACTTCCACCTTCCACTTCTTATTCTTGGTTTTATCACTCAAACTCTGTGATCTTTATTATATTTTTTTTGTTAGTAAGTAGCTATTAAATTTTTTATAATTTCAGGACGACCAAGGCATCAGTCTGTTCAATCAGTTGCCCGATGAAGTCTTGTTGAACATTTTCTTGAGCATTCCTAACATTCACCTGCCTACGCTGGCTTTGGTGTGTCGAAGATTCGAAAATATCTGCAACGATCCACGGTTGTGGATGAACGCTTCTGTGAGACATGAAACTATTACGTATTTACAATTTGAAACGCTTGTCATGGGTCCGTGGCCTATTGTAAATTTGGACGTGACGGGAACTTTGGTGAGTATTTTGAGCTCTATTCACAACAAACTTGCCGGTTATTTTCATTTCTTCTCATCTCATTATTTTTTTTTGTCTTCACTGCTTCCTCCGCTTCTCTTTATCTGCATCCGCCACTGTTCCGTTTTCCGTTGCGCTCATTTGCCCTTTTGTTTTCGCGTTTTTCTATGCCGCTGCCTCTCCTTCCTTCCCTTTGCATTGCTCTGCTCCTCAGCCACTTTTTCTGCCTGTGCTGAATGCACTGAATGCACAAGAACGCTCCGCACTTGTACACTGCGATCTAACAGGAAGAGTCTAGAAATATCACGTGCTATCCAGAATCGCCGCTCGTAACAATACTATGGGGGCATAGGTCGTGCCATGTGCAACTTCGTAAAAACATGCAGGGTGACCCGGAATTAGACCGCAATATTTGACCAGCTTATTCCACGTCAAAAAATAGGAAGAAAAGTTCCTATAAACATGGGTCGAATAATGCTCCCCGAGGGAGCTAGAGCCCCTTAAAGGGAGAGAACTGATGATGGTTTTTTGCAAATATTTCCGAAACTTGGCAAGATAGAATGACAAAATGCGTGATGCGTGAAAGAGAGATGACAAATTATCCCTTGCTTGAAGAAAGTAGTTCTCAGAAGGTTTTTTGCTATATGGTTCATCCACACTTGTTCAACATGTTGAAAGCATACATCCCTGTGACGCGTAATACTTAGTATACAGGGTGAAAATTGAAAAATAAATCTTTGAAATTTTTCATTTCGATGAAACAATCCTCGAGAAAAACAGTCTCTCATTATTTAGCGACCTTATAGTCTCCTGCTGAACATTTGGAAAATGTACCCCACCATAGTCGCTGGTATCCCACGTACAGGGTGAAATTAATTTTTTCTAATGTTTTTTTATCTTCATCAAATCAATCCAGACAAAAGCCTTTTCCAGCTCTGTTACAAGCTTATAATCTCTTATTCAAGATATAAAAATGTCACATTCCTCAAACTCCCTAAACACAATGAAACATACTTTTTTTTTCCGGGTAAAATTAATTAGGTTAATAATCTTATCTGGTTTACTGGAAAGCTCAGAGTTTTCCGCAAGCCATATAAAAAATTTGCATTTCTAATATCACTCTGACTTGATATACAGGATGAATTATATGTTGCTTGAACTTTTGTTGTGCAAGGAGTTGCTAAGGAAATTGTCCTTAGCAACTCCTCGCACAACCAAAATCGCAAAAATGCTTGCTGCTACAGTAGCCAGTAGTTGCAGTGATTGCAGAAATGTAAATTTTTGATATGTTTTGCCAAATACTTCAGGCTCTCCTTTGAAGTGGGTAAGATTATCATCCGAATTAATGTGACCCAGGAAAAAAAGAAATAAAAGAAAAGGTGTTCCACCCTGTATGTCATGTTTTAGCAGTTTAAGGAATCTGACATTCTTATATCTTGATTGAGAGATTAGAGACTTTTAACAGAGCCGGAATTGCTCTTTGTCCGGATTGATTTGATCCAGATAGAATTTATTGAATTTTTTTTTATTTCACCCTGTAGGTAGAATACCAGCAGCTATCGAGGGGTGAGTTTCTCACACGTTCAGTAGAAGACCATAAGGTTGCTGGATAATGAGGGGCTGTTTTTTTTTCGAGAACTATTTCACCGGGGTAAAAAAGTTTGAAGATTTATTTTTTAATTTTCATCCTGTATACTAAGTATTACGCGTCACAGGGATGTATGCTTTTAACATTATGTTGAACAGGTGTGGATGAGCTAACCATATAGCAAAAAACCGTTTGAGAACTACTTTCTCCAAGCAAAAATTCTAATCCAAATATACTATTTCGAGATAAATCACTTTGAAAAAACTTCACCCGAAATTCTCCCAAAATTTTCAAATCCCAAATACAGATATCAGAGCAATAACACCAGTTTATTCTTTTGGACTTAAAACAGGAGGAAACGTTCAAATGAAGGTGGATTGAGAAATGCATCTCAAGGGACCTAGAGCCTAGAGCCCATTGGAAGGGGGACTTGGTATTGATCTTGTCTCCGTAACTGTCTTGAAACCGAAACGCCGAGATAAAATGACAAAATTTGATATGACGTCTTCATGTTAGAATGACAAGCTGATGCTGTGAAAAGAAGTCCAAATTTTCATCAGGGACATCCTCAAGCTAGGGGGTGGGGGCTAAGTAAATTTGGAATAAGTGTTACTTGGCAAATCTTGTGGGAACGTAGTTTATAAAAAGATTCTTTGCGAAGATTACGATAGGCGCCTTAACAAATTCCCGTTTTCTTGGATGAACGCAGTACTGATCGACGCCTAACTCCTCCAGAAAAACGCAAAATCTTGAGTGACTGCTGTTGAATTTTGTTCACAGCTAGATTTATCCGTGGCTGCAAAACTTTTCGGGAATCAATTTCTACGAAGTACACAATCTCTTTCATCCGTCCCAAAATGTAAAAATCAAGAAGATTTAGATCGGGTGATCAAGGTGGCCACGGTATGGGACCAACTCCTCTTATTCAACTGCCAGAGAAACGGTCATCAAGCCAATTCCTGACATCGGCGTTGATCGATACTGTGCATCCAAGGAAACAGGAATTTGTTTGAGCACATGTTGTGATCTTCGCAAACAAATCTTTCTATGAATTACGTTTCCACATGATTCGCCAAGAAAACTTATCCCGAATTCACTTAGCCCCCCCCCTTTCTTCACGTCCCTGATAAAAATTTGGACATGTTCTTATGGCATGCAGCTTGTCATTTTATTCCAACATGAAGACGTCATATCAAACTTTCTCATATTATATCGGCAAGTTTCGGAGACAAGAACAGCACCAAGTTCCCCCTTTCAAGAAGCTCTAGGTCCCCTAAGATGCATTCTCAACCCACCTCCATTCGAACATTTCTTCCTGTTTTTAGTCTAAAAGAACACAGCGCAGTGTTATTGCTCTGATATATTCTGTATTTGGGATTTGGAAATTTTGAGGGAATCTCATGTAGACTTTTTTTTTTAAAGTGATTCATCTCGAAAACGGTGCGTCGCGTCGGATCGAAATGGTACAATGGTACAACTCAACATGCTGATTGGATGCCATTAGTTGAGGCTCCAGAGAGTTCTAGAAGCCATAACCCAAGAACCGGAAGTACCACGTAGACGAGTAAGGTGTCAGATTGTAGAGAATTGAATGAGCTTTCATCCGCATGAAACGGTTCCACTTCACATTGACTGAAATGAAGATATTAAGAAGAAAACTGTTTTTTGGATGCCATCTTTTTAATATGGCGGCCAAAATGGCAAAGATGCGAAGTGGAAAAGTGAAAACTTGGAAAGGGCACCTCAAGATCTATGATACTGCCAAGTTTCTCGAATATCAGATAACATTGAAAAAAACGCCGGAAATTAGCATATCTGATAAAGACAACTTTGACAGTCTCCCAAAATGACGTTTGTAAATTTAGGTATGAAATAAGAAGGAAGAGAATTCTCTTGTCTGTCAACTGACGTTCCAGATGTTGAAATCCGTTGAGAAACAAAGTAGCTACAATCAGGTTTGCATTACCAGATAATGCCCATTTTGGCGCCTCCACCATATTTGCCTGCAGCAGATGCCACTATTCTATCATAATTTTTCATGGTCTTTGATCGCCCAGGAATCGATTATGACATAGCTTGATATACAGGATGTCCCGTGTTTAATCGCAAAGATTTTGCCAGTCGATAGAGCATCAGAAAAGAATGAAATATGCAAATTAAAATTTCATTCAAAAACCCGTAATAACGGAGATACAGCTCTTCAAAGTTGGAAAACAAATACAGTTGTTTTCACCTAACTTTTATACTGGTCAACCGATTCGCATCAAATTTCTTATACATATTCACTGAACAAATGCCTATGAACTTCGAATAACACATTCGGTGAAAACAGCCCCTTGGCGTAGATAGGGGTGGTTGCGCTTTTTTAATCATCCCTAATTTTTTCTTCACCGCAAATTTTCTGAAATCTGTACCATTTTCGAGTTGTTCAATCAATTTTGAGCGAAAAGTTGCTCTTGCAAAATTTCGATGGGAGGCATATTTTTTGAGATAATTCAGTTTGAAGAATCTCTATCGGAATCCCTTGTATTTACTTATGATTTTTAGATCCCTCAAGCCCCCTGGTGTTTTCATGTGTAATAAAACCTCCTTACGTTCCGAAGCCTTCGCTTGCGACAAATTGTCCGTAGGCCGAACTATTGTTCGCGAAACGAATTGTCCGTGAGACGAATTTCCCGCGGGACGAATTGTCCGCGACGAATTGTCCGTGAGACGAATTGTCCACGACTTCCACGAGACGAATTGTCCGCGACGAATTGTCCGCTATGAATTGTTCGCGGGACAAATTGTCCTAGACCGTTACCAATCATTAGTCTCATCATGGGTGATTAATACTGCCCAAGTCACTGGAAATTTCCAAAAAGTGTATCTCCTAGACGAGTAAAGGTGAAGCCATGATTCTTTTCACGTTTATAATTTTTTAAAAGTGATGGAGACTACCCAGAATTCCTTGGGTAATTCTGACGTTTGCCATGTCGGACTTTCGTTCTTGTAATTGTTATCATTGAATCGTCAACATGAATGTATACCTACTCCCACTGTCTTTTCAGCTGACCAATTTCAAGTTTCCGTTCGGTGTTTTTCTTCCTCAATGTCCAGGTTTTCTGAGAAAACCTTGGATGGTCTTTTGTTCGGTCTTTTGTTTTCACTACTGTTGTGGAAGTGGTAGCTTGCAATCATGCTGACATTCCAATGATGACAAGTACAAAAAAGTTCTGACGTGACAAACGTTAAAAATACCCCCCACCACTGGAAAAGTGTGAACGTGAAAAACTTGCACATCGTGCTCGACTGACCAATAATGTGTCCGATTGGAATCAAAAGAAGAATCATGGCTCATGGCTCTACCTTCATTCGTCTAGAAGATATCACTTTTGGAAATATCTAGTGACTTGGGCAGTAACAAAATCACTCATGATGGGACTAAATGGTAACCATGGTAATTGCTGACTAGCATGACAGATGGGTCATAGGCGGATCATGAGAGAAATCACAAGGTGCAAACATGGAAGTGATAAAATGCTATGAAATTTGCCATGTTCGCCACCTTGTGATTTGATTCGTCGTATGATTTATCATGATCATATGATAAAACAGATAGTGTAAACACGCCATAAGACTAGAGCTGTAAACTAGAGCTAGACATTGGCACGCGCCGAAGGCTACACCAGTAGCGAATAATTGAGCATGCACTCAGCTTTATGAAGGTGAGTTCAAAGGAGACGTTCACTGAAAGCAGGAGTAGGTAGTTGTTCTTCCACTACAATCAGAAGTTTCGATGGGATCTTTAGCTTTTACCAATAGAGAGTTTAAAGTGAGAGATAATCTACAGCTGATTTTTTGGATCTTTGAAAACTTTTGCTACGTTCTTTGAAATATCACCAAAGAATGCTGTCTTATGGTAGGTAGGTAGGCGGAAATCTGGAGAAGGGATCAAACCAAAATTGTTCTTGATATTATATCTGAAGACGGCTTTTTTAGGTATAGAGAGATTCAAAAGAGACATTGAAAAGCCATTGTTACAAGCAATCTGTTTTTTTTTCATTTATCATCACATTTCATTTTGAGATATTATAAATTGAACACAACAATGAAGAAACCAACAAAGAAGATTGAATGAGCAACTAGAACTCGATTACACTTTTTGCCATACCGTTCATTTTCGAAAACTGGAAATAATTATCACATTCTCACTGTTAAAACTGCGTTGATTGTTAAATCAGGTACCTACTCTTGGCGAAGCATCCTTTATTAGTTTCATCCTCAGCCGATAGGGCAAGAAGGTCATATCACAGTTCTCGTCGCTCGACATCTTGATCGGTTCAGGTATCCAGCCCCAAGGAGATTTGCATTTACCTATGACTATCGTACCAACACCATTGCGGCGCAACTCCACCTTGAACATGTATGTTTTGAAACTTGCCACCAGCTGACGAACACAAATTGTCGGTTCTTTACCAACATACCACGAAACACAGAACGATTCGCCGTTGAAAAACAACACTTTATACTGGTGGTCCCGATGAGTGTTTGTCGGCCACCCGATCACTTCTTCGCTTCCCGTATATATCACCGAGTCCAGGTGATACTCGGCACAGTGATCAACGAAGTCGACGTACCGGTAGGAATTTAGCCCGATTTTGCAGCCGAAGAAGCAACCTCGCAGAGGAAGAACGCCACTTGATCGGCACATGATTTCGTGTTTGTTCAAAAGCTTCGGTATCAGGGCAATTTTGCAACCGTTGCTCTCTTGTAATCGACACGGAAATATGAAGTTGGCCGCTACGTTTTCCAATTGGTAAGCCCTGTCGTTGTCGAGCACTCCTCTGCACATCGGACAGGACGTCTTCACTTGTATTTTGCACCTGTGACATATGGTGTGCTTGTTTTTGCACTTGAAAATCACCCCGGTCATATACTCGAAACACACCTTGCATTCAAGCTGTTCGCTAGCTTCGTCATCCAACGGAACCCCTGCGCTTTCCACCTTTACCAAGCGAAGAAGCGTTTTGTCTCGCCTGGTGTGTTCGATGCAAAAGCGGCGACTCGCACGTCGACGACCAAGGAGGCTTGCGAGGCGAGCTGCTGGAAGTTTTCTCGTTCCCGCCAACTGGACCGTCCACGAATCCAGAACAGACCCTTTCTCGACTATTTCCAACTTGAGTTTTTCAGCTGGAGTCTCGTTTTCGTGTATGGCGAACACTTTGCAGGCGAGTCGATTCCGGATTTTTCTGAGACCGACAAAATACGACACGCCTTCAACTTTGACCAAAGAAGACTGTACCTTCAGCTCCAGATGATCCTTGTAGGGGTTTTCACTTTGGTGCTCTTCGATTTCGTCTTTCTTCAGGAGTTGAGTGCAACCTTCATACGCACAAGAAAATTTAACGACGGACATTATGGATGGTCATGAGTCGACTGCAACGCTCGTTCACTGTTGGAAATCACTTGGACCACCCACAGTGGTTTCAAAGCATCCTTACACTATTTGGTGAAGTAAGTATGACCAAAGAACTGTAACAAAGATATAAAATATATCATTTCCTATTCATGATTGGCTCTCGTGAATCGGCATTTCACCAACAAAACTCAACTTCAAGAACAAATCCAAAGGTCAGTTCCTCAATTGTAACATAATCTATTTCAAGTTTTTTTGAATATCAACGCTCAATAATAAGTAAGTAGGTACAGTTGGGAGCGTAATGATTCATACGGCACCGCCAGGAAGTCGACTGGATTTCAAAAATGTAAGCTGCTAGGATTGTCCTTGAATGCCAGTTTTGTTAACAGATTGATCGTAATCAAAACTGGCATTCAAGAACGATCCAAGCAGCTAACATTTCTGAAATCCAGCCGACTTCCTAGCGGTGCCGTATGAATCATTTCGCTCCCAACTGTACCTACTACCTACCTACCTTCTCATCAATGGTGTAGTGCACAGAGATCGTGAGTGCATTTTTCAGTCAAATGAGGTAAAATACGTTTGGTTACAATTTAGAGTCTGAATTTTCCTAGAAATTTTCATATGCTTCAACGTGGTAGAGTATTCGGAATACCAGAGGGACCTGTGGGCGGAGCCTAGCTGCGCGAACTTAGTTCATCTAGTGATGCACCTAGATTTGCAGTGGGATTTTAGGTTCGCCTGTGACCTGGTAATGATCCACCACTCCAGCTGACGGTGTTGCTTCCCCTATTTCAATACGCGGACTCGTCCAAAACGATTTTTGTTTTTATGTTTAGCCCTGCGTACAGGTCCCTGTGGTGTGACGTCAACTCTAACATCTGATTTTCCTTCCGCAGATTATTCGTGCTGGATTTTTACAAGCAGTCAAAGTCTCCGTTTGGTGTAACTCAAGATCACGATTTCAGCTATCAAAAGCTCTGTGCACTACACCATCGATATGTACCTATATACTCACAGTTTCAGTTTCATGAAGAATTCGAAAAACTATACCAACAGGCACTGGATATATCAACCAAGAGTCTCACGTTACGACACAGCACTTCCACCCTGGGAGATGTACAAAATAGAACTGGCAGAATGGAGCTCGGGTTGAGTCGGTGAGTCTATGTGGGGTGGTCACCAAGAATAGAACTGGAAGGGGAAGTTTTCTCTCGAAATGGCCAAGGGCAAGGATTGACACGGGATCATGTGGCGTTAACCGCTCCTTTGTTGGTATGTCTGAGTCCTAAACTGATTCGAGCAGCACAAAGCGAGAAAAGCTTCTCTTTGTATATCAGACCAAATTACGGTTCTTCGAACAGGCTTATTGACCACAAATGTTTTTTTTCTTGGTGTATGTTCGAGGAATAAAAACAAAACAGTTCATTATCACCTTTCGGTCAGGTAAAAACTCGCTCCACCACCCCGACTAGAAAAAATAAAAACCATAAAAAATAGCTATATTTCAAAGGGACAACTATAGTATCAAAGAAGAAGAATATCAAGGTTCTAGTTCCCAGGGTGACCGGAAATACTTGAAACTTCAACAATATGGAAACCTTTCTGAAGTTGAAAAATATGACTAAAAAAATTCTTGGATTTTTCATCCTTAAGTTGTTATATAAATGAAAATGTAGGATTGTTGATTCCTGATAAGGCTCAACGGGCCACAACAGCATCAGAGATTTCTCTTGAAATTGTTGATGCTCTTAATTGAAGGTACGCACGGTACAGTACAATAATTCAGAACTGGAATAATAATTTATGTGTAACTTCTCAAAATATAAGACTGAATAGCTATTTGCTTGAATTCTTTCTCCCTGATTCCGAAATGGGAATGCGACTTTTCCATGGAAGCAATGATTGACAACTGTATCAGTTTTTATTTGGACAACTACCACGTGGTTTGAATTGAAGAAAAAACAATTCAACAAATTCAACTTTCTTCCTTCTGGACGCCTGGAAGCGAAGCTTCAACATGAAGGATTCCAGGAACTATTCTTCGACCCTTCATTACTTCAAAAATGGAAGTCAAAAATTTTTTTGAATCATTCATGTGGGCTTAATAAATGATTACGTATTGAAACCGTGTATCGTTTTGATCCGAAATTTTCAAATAATCCTGTATCTTTCTGTTTATGGTGAGCTATGTCATGCTTATGACGAGCACTGTGGAGTTGGCATGTACAATTGTACAGTGTACACTTTGCGCTTGTGCAGTCCATAGAACGGTCTTTTGTGCTATGGACTTGAAAGTGAGGCTCGAATAAAAATTATTCTTATCATTTCCCTAGCTACCGTTGCTTTGAGAACATCGTCGTTACACGTGCAAATCTGAAAATATCAAACATAACATGACATAACATGAATTTATTTCATGTAGGTTCTGTACAGAACCCCCACAAGAGTTTGGCATAAGAAGAAAAAAAGTAAAACTGGTGCATATTCCCAAAATTAGATATCAAAACAAAATATTTGCTAGACTAACGTAAACCACATTCTGATCAGTTCATCACACAAAAACAAATTAAGATCAAATAATATGGCAGCAATACAGCATTACCCAACAGATATTTACAACAAACTGGACCGTAATGAAAAGATAAATGATTATTCATTGAGTACAAAAGATTTCAACCGCAAAACACCATACAAACGTTCACCAAAATTTTGACTTTACACAAATCATTGCTGCCCAGTATGGCGGACATATCATTCATGTCTCGAATCAAAGATGACCCGGTTGATCTAATTGAAGAATACAAGGTGTCTCATAATTAGCGTGCAATACTTCACCAGCAGATTCTGCGACGCAAAATAAGGAAAAAAGTCCCCATAAATATAGGTCGGAAAATGCTTCTTAAGCGAGCTACAGCCCTCTAAAAGTGGTACCCTGAAGATGGTTTTTATCCAATATCTGCGAAACTGTTAACAGCAAAATCATGAAATTTTGCACATCGGCCAATCTTTTTATGTCCAATATTATGTGATAATAGCAATTTCGAAATTCTATCCAGAAATGGATCAGACTGTGAGGGGTGGGGGGTTAAATCACCCCAACTTCCTCAAGTGCCGTTTTTTTTGCAACTTTAGCATGAAATTATTAAACAATAAAGCATTTTGCAATAAAAATGTCCCCTTGTTCAACTTCGATAGGAAGCACCGTTCTCGAGTAAAATCGATTTGAAACTTACCCTACATGTCATAGAAATTCATGATGAAAATTACCAAAAAAATAATAATTGAGCGTAGGCCATGGAACACGACTTCTGTGTTTGGACGAAGAATAATCGAGACAGGTGACAGGTGACAAGTTTTGATTTTGATATTTGAAAATTAGAAAACTAGATAGCATCGACAATGCATCTTTCCCCAAGAAAGTCGCATGTCAAATTTGAACTTTCTATTTTCAAAAAAAAGTACCAACATTTTCTTCTCGTAGACATGAAAAAGTGAATTAGTAGAAAACATTATTGGTACCTTTTTTTGAAAATAGAAAGTTCATATTTGGCATGTGACTTTCTTGGGGGAAGATGCATTGTCGCTAGTTTTTGAATTTTCAAAAATCAAAATCAAAAATTTTTAAATTTTTTCTGAAATTTACAAAGTTTGATAGCAATGCCCGTACATTTTTTCTTGGAGGAGTTTCTACTTGACGAAAAAAATAAAATATAACCTATTCCCGTCAACAACTTTTTTAGTCGCATCAGAAACCCCTTAAACACAACTTTCAAACACACTGTCACTTATTTCATGAATCTGTCAACCTGTCTTAATTATTTTTCCTTGAACATAGTAGTCGTGTTCCATGGCCTACGCTCAATTTTTTCCTTTTTGTAATTTCATTCTGAATTTTTATGACAGGTAGGGTAATTTTCAAATCGATTTCACTCGAGAACGGTGCTTCCTATCGGAGTTGAACAAGAGGATCTTTTTCATGCAAAATGCTTTGACGTTTCATAACTTTATGCTAAAGTTGCAAAAAAAACGACACTTGAAAAAGTTGGAGTGATTTCACCCCCCACCCCCCACAGTCTGACCCATTTCTGGATAGAATTTTTGAATTATTATTATTGCATATTATTAGACATCAAAAGATTGGCCAATGTGCAAAATTTCATGAATCTGCTGTCAACAGTTTCCAAAATATTGAATAAAAACCATCTTCAGGGTACTACTTTTAGAGGGCTGTAGCTCGCTTATGATTATGAAGCATTTTTCGACCCAGTTTATAGGAACTTTTTTTCTTATTTTCAGCCGTAGAATCTGCTGGTGGAGTATTGCACGCTAATTATGGGACATCCTGTATAAAGGGCATTCAGAAAACATGTGTTGCGGAGTCTCAGGCATTCTCATGTTACACATAGTACAAACATCAGTCATGTTTATGACATGGCTGGTCCCTCCATGATAGAGATGCAAAGTATCTTTCTAGTATCTAGTCCAAGAAAAATAAACAAAAAAATTGGATTAGTTGAAAAAAATTTGTAACAGGCTGAATTTTAGCAGGCACCTTAGTATTGTGACCTTGAATAATTTCTGAAAGTTTCTTATCGATATCGTTGCCGCTAGTAAAGTTACGCGAGGTCAAAGGTCGCGAAAAACAGTTTTCGCATATATCTCGAGAACAACAACCTTTATCGAAAAAATGCACGAAGCTGATTTGTAGTTTAACCAATTTGCTATGAATTGTTACTCAAAAGTTTTCTGTATCGGCAAACCATCACGAAATATAAAATTTATCTTTCTCCGATAATGGTAAATACAGGTAATAAAGTCACGGAAGAAATTTACTAGAAGATTGTTGTGTTTCCAGTGAGTGATATGACATCGGCTCCATAAAATTTCACACAAAAACTCTCCCAAGAGGAAATTCACATGTAAAATGTACATTACATAAATATATATATAATTCTTCCTTCTTTCCAATCGGTTGTGTCGGCCCAAAACTTTCCCGACTAGTATTAAGAGTATTTGATGGAATTTTTGTTGTTGAATAGTTCCTTTGGATAGGAAGTTGGAATTGAAAAGATTGAGAATAATTTGCAGGAAATTGAAAATTTTCCAGGAATTAGAGATTGAGAGAAGACCTCGAATCTTTTTTCGACTTCAAGCCCCATCATCTATGTCTGGTCTCGATAACCCAGACCGGTTTCACATTTTCAGCAGAAATTTTTTCGGGAAATTGTGAACAAAATTGTTGAATCTACAAGGTGACAACAAAACTAATTTTCGGGAAGAATGAAGGTTATGTATGGTATGAAGTATGGTTAAAAATAATGCACCCGTATTTTGTCTTTTTCCCTAATTCCGAAAAGTGCGGCCGTAATGGGTGTTAAAAATATTTTTGTGACGTCACAAATATACTAAAAACAGCACTGTTGGATTGAAAACTCAAAAAAACTGTTAGAGTGGCATCACTATTTAAAAAAGACAGACATGAAAACTTCACTGAAGTCTCTCTGCTGTTGACTATCATTTTTTTGGAAAAAAATCGAAAAAAAATCTTTGTAACCAATGGATACCTACCTGTACAGGTGTCTCAAAAGTATCGCATTCCGAGTCCAGAGCCATATATGAAATCCAATCAAGAATACGAGAAGAATATCCAAAAAAATTTGTGACGTTTAATTTTTCAAATATGGGGAATCAAGGTGTAGAGGACTTCGCTCCCCTCTATTTTCGTGAGTCAAAATGATTTTGGGAAATTATTTGTGATATAATAATCAGTGAAAACTATCAACCACTGAATGTGCACTCAACTTCTATTTGATATACAGGGTGATTCATAAATGTCAAGAATTCATTTTGCTCCAAAAACGTCAACTAATTTTATCTATGGCAACAGAAAGAACATATCTCATTCTAAATTACTTGGCGAACCAATGAAATATTTTAGATATAATTGTAGAATACTGGATTTTTGTGATTCATGACTCACCTTGTATCGTGAACAGAAATTCACTGCACACCCACTGGTTGATAATTTCCGAGATTAGTCTATCACAAACAGTTCATCAAAACCACTTTTAATATTGAAAATAGAGGGGGGGGAAGTTCCACCCTTTTGCCCTCAATATTTCAGCAGAATAAAAAAAAGATTCATCTTTCAATTTTCACCCTGTATACTAAATATAACGCGTCACAGGGATGTATGCTTTTGACATGTTGAACAGGTAGGGATGAGCTAACCATCTGGCAAAAAACCGTTTGAGAACTTTGTTTTCAAGCAAAAAAAATCTAATTCAAATTATTGGAGTTTCCCTTAAAACGAGAGGGGTCGAGCAGCTCTGGGAATTCGCCATTACACTTACCTGTGCAAAATGCCAATTGCCTCAAACTATTGACGGTTCATACCCTGTGATCTGTGATCGACACTGTTACCAATCTGTGTGACAAAAAAGCGAGGGAAGTTCAAAAACAACCAATTACTATGATGGCCAAAAATTAAATATCCTCAAGGTTTGAAACTTTTCTAAAGCTTAACCATGGCTCAGTTGAGTTTTGCCTAGGCTAAATCGGTGCAGTGAACTTATGGTCCTTAGGTGAACCCTTACTTAAGCCGAGCTTACTGAAGTAGAGATTTAAGGGTGAGCGGTGCAGTTGGGCCTTATTGACACACTCCCTATCAAACCACGGTTTTGACCTAGACCAATCACGATTCATCGGAGGAACCCTCTGGAAAATATTGTTAAAACAAAATATCTATCTACTCACATATTCAAAATTCCATGAATAACACTGGCTAGGGGATCAACTCAGCCGCCTGTCTTTGCATCACTCGATTGGGTTATTTGGTTATTTACATGACTTGCCTCTAGCATTGCTTTTTTATCCGAAAAGATCCTAGACTATGGAAGCAACGATTGACAATTGTATCAATTTTTATTTTGACAACTACCACGTGGTTTGGATTGGAAAGATAACAATTCAACAAATTCAACTTTCTCCTTTTTGGACGCCTGGAAGCGAAGCTTCAACAAGAAAGATTTCGGAACCGTGTATTGTTTTGATCCGACATTTTCAAATCATCCTGTACCTTTCTGTTTATGGTGAGTTATGTCATGCTTATGACGAATACTGTGGAGTTGGCATATACAGTGTACACTTTGCGCTTGCGCATTCCATAGAACGGTCTTTTGTGCTATGGACTTGAAAGTGAGGCTCAAATCAAAATTGTTCTCATCATTTCCCCAGCTACCGTTGTTTTGGGAACATCGTCGTTACACGTGCAAATCTGAAAATATCAATCTACTCACATATTCAAAATTCCGAGAATAACACTGGTTAAAAAATCAATCAGCCGCCTGTTTTTGCATCACCCGCCTGACTTATTTGGGTGCTATTTTACTCATGTTCTCGTATTTTTTTCAAACTATTCGAACCGGAAAAACAAGAGAATGTCAGATTCGGCGCCTCCACCAAATATCGTAAGCGCCACTTGAGCGCTTCTAGACCTCGGTACGCATACGAGGTGTGCAGTCCGTTATCACCGGAGGAGGTATAGGGGCTTGTCCTGAGCAATCATTTCAGGGACATGCGCTAAATTTTAGGCGGGCTTTTTGAAAAAACCGGACAAAAACCTTTGAATCCTACTCTAATGCACCTGTAATGTAATAAAATGCGGTAGATTTCCAAGGCTAGTCTATTCTGAGACAAAATATGCTATAATATTTCATCTATGCAGAAATTTTGCTTGTGACAAATCAGCGTAAATGCATTAGTTTGTCCGGTTGTTTTCAATTTCCCGCCATTACTTGCACCTTGCACATGTGCAGTATGGCCAGGAAAATGCTCTATTGGGAAAGTGCCATCTTTCGGATTTGACTTCATATACCGGGCCCATGACTGAGCCTGCAGTGGAAGTAAGAAAGCGTGGCCGTCCCCTGAAACACCCGAAATCAAATTGAAAGTGACCTGCGATATCGGGCCGAATATCTAGGTCAAGGGGGAGAGTGTAACAAATGGTTATAGTAGGCAGGCAACCAGCATACGTGTATTATGTGTTGCATAAGTGTGCAGTATCAATTTTAGTGAATATATCATGTTAAGTCGGCAATAGTTCTAGTTCCGTTGAAAAAGTAGTTTTCGACCGTTACTCGTAAAACAAGACAAACTCATGTGGAGAACGTGAATGAACGTAATTCATTATTCAAACACAGAACAGTGCGTTTCAATAAGAATTTTTCCGTCAGTCCCGTCAGGGGAAAGAAAAAGTCTTATAATATCAATAATAATGATCTTCGAAAATTTCTTGTTACAATCTTTGAAATATCATAAAAAAAAGTAATTGTATGGTAGGTAGAGAAACCTGAAACAGAGATCAAAGCAAAATTGTTCTTGATATTATTTTCAAAGACTGTGTTTTTAGGTAAAGACTCTATGGTAAAGACAGATTGAAAAAAAAAACATTGAAATGCAATTTGTTTTATTTTTCATTAATTAGTTCATTTTATTCTTAAATATTAGAGATTGAAACACAACAATTCAGAAACTAACAAAAATTACTCAATGAGCAACAAGAATTCGATACTATTTTTCTCATGTTGCTCATTCTTGAAAACTTGAGATAACCATAACATTCCCACCATTAGACCTGCGTTGCTTGTTGAATCAGGCACATACTAATGCAAAAGCATCCTCTGCTTGTTCCAACTCCCCTCCCAGACTCTGTTACGACACAGCACTTTACTCCTACCCTGGGAGGTGTACAGAATAGAAATGAAAGAATTGGGAGTCGGGTCGAGTCCATGTAGGGCGGTCACCAAGAATAGAATTGTGGAAGGGGAAGTCCCCTCTCAAAAAGGCCAATAAGGACAAGGATCAACAGGAGACCATGTATACCGTTAACCGCTCCTTTGTTCACTTGTCTGAGCTCTAAACTGATTTGAGGCAACACAAAGCAAGTAGGCCTTCCTTTGTATTCCAGGTCAAATATCGATTCTTCGAATAGGTTTATTGACCACTGAGCTTTTGTTTCTAAGTGTATGTTGAAGAAATAGAAGGGGAAACAGTACATTGCTATCTTTTGGTCAGGTAAAAATTTTCTAGAATTCGACTAGAACCCCCACCATGCAATACAGCCATATTTCGAAGGGACAGGTATAGTATCGGGGACAAAGAATATCAAGGTTGTAGTTTCCTAACCTCCAAATCAGCGGAAATTTTGTACTAGTCTCTCGTTGGAACCAATGAATGAAAAGTAATGAAAACAGCGAGGAAAACAGTCACAGATTTTGGAAATACCATAATGTAAGGTTCTGAATTTCTCAAGACTTTACAAAATAAAAATAGAATTTAAATAATTAGAATAACCTCCAGAAGAACTTCATCACTGACTAACCGGTCACATTGCAAGGCTATCTTTTTTCAATTTTCTTGGCCCACTATAGCTGAGATTGATTCGTACTTTCCATCCTAATTTCACGTTCTTCGCCGAGTGTTAACTTACTCACTCACATTCACTGTGAATGTGAATGAGTCACTCTCAACTATTTCGATCCTTGAGTATAGTTAGTACAAAGTGTAGGTTTCCGTCTCTCTCACTCCACCACTTCATGTATAAGTCTCTCTCACAAGTCTCACAGGGTGACGCCGTTCTTAACATAGGACGAACCAAAAGCAATTCCCAAAAACATGCTTGAGTATCGAAATATCGTTAAGACTTGGTATTAGAGAAATTTGAGAATAAGCACGTGAAGGCTTGCGAGTAACGTGACAAATGTGCAAGTTGTGTAACCGGAAAAATTCCATTCCGAAACGAGTCACCAAGGATAGTCAAATTTTTTGTTCGAATAGCATTTTGTCGGTGGAGGGTGGAGAAAGATCTTCGGAGAGTAATCCTGATCCGATCAGCACTGATGCGAATCCAATTACAAATTTATATGAAAGAAAAGCACGTACTTAGGTACGTACATGTAGTCTATGAATGATCAAATCTCGGATCAAATAATGAAATCGATTCAACTCATCTCTTGTTCCTTACCTCCTCGCTTATCTCACTTTCATTATTTTCATTTGCCATTTCATGTCCACTGAAAAATCAAGTTTGGACGAATGAATTTCAAAAATCGAACATTTCGTTTCGTTTGGGTGCGCATATGTTGCGCGAATTTCATAGCTTCGTACACCGATATTGAAAATCAACACTAGAAAATATTGTGGTGCACCTGGAATTCCACAAATAATTTGAGGTGTGTGTAAAAGTGACTGCCAGGAACCAGTAGCAGCTGGTCAGGGGGGTAGACAGATTATGCAGCGTTGCCATCCAACTGACAGGTGTATGGGAGTTTTCAAAATTTGGCGCCTTTACGCATGCGCACATGCCCAAACAAAATAGCCTATTTGACGAAATGAGAATAAATTTATGAAAGTGTCGGCCATTGCCTGTCAAACTGGAAATGAGGGCCGCTTACGCACATCCGATCAATGTAAAACGCAGTTGTTCATGAGTTGATGAACAATGCGTATTTTTCTATGAAAAAAACTGATCAGTAGTGTTTACTAACCTTTAGCCTATAACCATGTTCGCTGTAAATTGAAATGGACTATTGAAATATTGAGTCGTATGAATTAAAAAAGTATTCGCTTCTACTTCATCTTTTACTAGAAGTTGCTGTGCAAATTTTCTTCAGCAACTCCCAGTAAAAGGTGAAGTGATAGCAAATGCTTCTTTTAATCATACGACCCATCGAAAACTACCACCAGCAAATCTCCTATACCTGAACCGTAGCGTTAAACAATGAACAATGAAAAAGGGACACACACAATGATTTCACCTAAGGCTAAGTTTCACTGTATGGGAATACTTGGAATTTCAACGACATGGAATCCTTAATGGAGTTCAAAGATAAGTATAATTTTATCCAAGAACTAAGAAAATTCTTGAATTTTTGCTCGAATTTTTATTTTGAAGTACCTAATGAGAATGAAAAATATGAAAAGTGTTGATTCTCAAGTCTCAACAGGCACACAACGGCATCAGGGATTTCTTTCAAAATTGTTGGTGCTCTTCACTTGTGCACGGTACAGTACAATAATTCAAAACATGAATAATAAATAATGTGCTACATCTCGAAACACAAGACTATGAATAGTTCCATCTGCTCACATTTGTTCCTCTCTGATTCCGAAATGAAAATGCGACTTTTCAACGGAATCAATAATTGACAATCGTATCAGTTTTTGTTCAGACAACTACCACGTGGTTTGAATTGAAGCGGGAACAGTTCAACAAATTCAACTTTCTTTCTTCTGGACGCCTGCAAGCGGAGCTCTAACAAGAAAGATTTGAGGGACTATTCTTCGACCCTTCACTTTGAAAATATGAGTCGAAGAGTTTTTTTGAATAATTTTTGTGGGCTTCTTGATCTCTGTGTTTATGGAGAGTTATGTCATGACAAACACTGTGGAGTTGGTATATACACGTTACGCTTGCGCATTCCATAGAACGGTCTTTCGTACTATGGGCTTAAAAGTCAGACCCATTATTGTTTCCATCATTTCCCTAGTTACAGCTGTTTTGAGAACATCGTCGTGACACGTGCAAATCTTGAAATAATGCAACAAAATACCTATCTATCTACTCACGTATTCAAAATGTTGGAAACAACACTGGTTGAGAAATCGGTAAGTCCTTATATATAATTATTTTCTTTGTGCAGTGATGATAGTAGACGGGTAGACGGGGAGCTAACGACAGACTTCTTGTATAATTTCAACAAGGGAAGGTTTAGTGCGGCGGTTGACGACCATTTTTCAGAGAAACCTGGCATTTTGTGATAAAAGCATGAAACTTGGCATATGCGCTCTACAGACTGTCCCTTACAGGGTGTCCGTTTTTCGAGGCTAAGCATGGGTATCTCGCTTATCTTCAGAGATACAGAGTCGGTTGAATCAGAAAAAAGTTGCCAATTTTCATGACAATCAATGATCCAAAAAGATATTTGACTTGTCAGTTTTAGTTTTCGAGATATTGAGAAAGAACAGAAATTTGTAATTTTCAATTCAACCGCGATGCATCTGTCAAATGTGATATTTTGACAGTTCTGGGGCCGCCATATTGAACTTTCGCGATTTTAAACCGATGCGATTGGGATTTTACACTTATACCCACTTGAGGTTGACAATTAAAATGCATCTGTCTGATTCTGATTTTTGACGTTTCAAGAGGACGCCATATTGAACTTTTGCATTTTTCAACCGATCCGATTGGGATTTTTAACATAATAGGTAACCTTCACTTGAGGTGGACAATCGTGGTGTATCTATCAAATTTGACGTTTTGACAATTCCAAAAGGCTGTCATATCAAATTTTTGCATTTTTCAACCGATTCGGTTGAGATTTAAAACCTATAACCACTTGAGACGGACAACCGAAATGCATCTGTCAAATTCTGATTATTGACATTTCAAGAGGCCGCCATATTGAACTTTCGCATTTTTGGACCTATTCAATTGGGATTTAGGACCTATACTTGCTTTGGTTAGGCAGTCGAAATGCATCTGTCAAATGTCGATCTTTGACGTTTCTAGAGGTCGCTTTATTGAACTTTGGCATTTTTCAACCGTTCTGATTGATATTTTGAACCCATAGCCACTTGAGATTGGCGATCAAAATGCATCTGTCAAATTTTGACTTTTGACGTTTCAAGAGGCCGTCATATGGAATTTGTGCATCTTTCAACATATCTGGTTGATATAACAAGCCTTTACCTACTTGAAGTAGATAATCAAGATGCATCTGTCAAATTTTGCCATTTTGACATTTCCAAGGTCCAAGGCTGCCATATTGAACTATTGTATTTCTCAACAGTAGATTATATTGGGATTCAACAAATACTTAGTCAAGATACACAATCGAAGTGCATTCGTCAAATTCGACATTTTGGCAGTTTGAAGCCGCCGTATTGAACTCTGGCTTTTTTCAACCGAATCCATCGAGTTTTCAAACCTAGACTTGGTTCAGATGAACAATTGAAACGTAACTGTCAAATTTTAAATTTCTCCTACGAATGTTCAGAAAGACTCCTAAATAATACAAATACACGGTTCTGCTTTTTCTTCCACTACCCGGTGTCTTCCACGACAGTACCTTTTACCGGTTCAGGTTTCCATAACACATATAGTCCACGGTTCGGCAAAATGTGAAATAGCAAAAAAAATTGTCCACCAAATCTAACACCGTAGCTTGATTCTTTATTATTTTCCGATCCAGAAAAACCCAATTTCAAAATACTTCATCGGTGAATTTGTCCTGTGGGCAATTAATTACAAATTTCATTTATCCCAGTAGGTTTTCTTATGTTCATTTTTTGAGGCCCATCTGCAACGTTTAGTTAAAGTATAGTGATTGGTGCCAAATTGTTCCTTGGACCATGACAAACAAGTATCACGATGGTGGAAATCTAAGACTCGCGACTGGGCAGCCGAAGGAGGGGAGGGGGCAGGAAACGTGCTAAAGAAGAGATAAAAAATGTTAACTCAGGAACCAAAAGAGTTGGAATTATGAAATATCGCATACGAGCTCGCTATTTTACGCCATTGATAACGCAGTAAACCATTTTTGAAAATACTGAACCGTTCCAAAGAGATCTCGATTGAACTTTTTTTTTTTGAAAATTTTACTGTTGAAAACATACAAAAAAAACTACACAATAATATTTTTGGCAGCTAGAGGTGTTGGACATTATATGCATATTGGTGAAAATCCCTTGGTCTTCTATTTCAGGAAATAAGACCCCATTATTCACCTACCTACGTGACTTTTTCGGTCATTCTTGGCCATTGGTCTCCCCGAAGAGCTTTGTTATGTCTATCAGGAATTCGTTTTTGATGGATTTTTTTGTGGAAAATGAGCACTCTTTAGTTCAAATAACTCCCAACAGATAACCTTTTAACTTGTATTCGACAGTTTTGGTAGGTGACTTCAAAAACTAATACATTTGATGATAAAAGCCGTCCGTTGCCGGTTCATAATGAGCCATCATGTGACACTAGTCTTGTGCAGATTCACGTGAGACACCAAAATGACCATTTTTTCTCGCCAAAGCAGCCACTAACCCGAGCACTAACCTAACTTGGGTAAGTTGTACCTTTTTATCTTTCAAATTCGTCAATAATTTGGATTTTATTGATAACATTCTCAGAAGAAGAATAAGTTTATCGAGATTTTTCTGAAACGTTTCGATATTTTCGAAAACTGTTTGCTGCAACTTCATTGGCGTAAAATAGTGAGCATGTATGCCATATTTGATAATTCCACCTCTTTCGGTTCATGAATTAAAAAAATGTTATCTCTTCTTCAGCACGTTCTCTGCCCTCTCCCCCCTCCGGCTGCGCAGTCGTGAGTCTCAGATGTCCACCATCGCGATTCTTGCTCATCATGGTCTAAGGAACAATTTGGCACCAACCACTATATTTTAACGTCCAGTTGCACATGAGCCTCAAAGAATGAACATGAGAAAAACTCACTAAATAAAAAAAAAAACAATTAAATTGTCCACAGGACAAATTCACCGATGAATTATTTTGAAATTGGATTTTTCTGGATCAGAAAATAATAAAGAATCAAGCTACGGTGTTAGATTTGGTGGACAATTTTTTTCGTTATTTCACATTTTGCCGAACCGTGAGTCGCTTTTATTTTTAAAGCTTCATCAGTTATCTTGAAGAGAAGTAGAAATACGTATTAATAAGCAAAATAATGGTGTATCGATTTTTCCCGACAACTCTTCACTGACCAGACACTACCCACTGACATGCGTTCCGTTCACAATAGAACCCTACAAGTTGAGGCAGAAATTTCAAAACACGCGAAAAACAAACATTTGCTCGGATTCATGTTACTCTTACACAATCAATTGCTCACGCTTCTTGGAAAACTTCATCTGATCAAAACACCATCGACGGACATGCATAAAATCACTAAATTCGCCAAGGGGAAACCTGACATCTGCCTAAAACAACCGAAAATCAACATCATGTATACAATTCCCTTCCCACTCTTCCGGTGTCAGTGGAACAAATTCCCTGGCTACTTTTCAACCATAGCTGTCACCCAGGCGACGGCTTGCCGGCGCCGGTGATAGCTAGTCACAGAGTAGGTGGTGTTTTGTTAAATTTTGAAGTTGAGGTGGAGGAGAGCAAATAAGGGGCAAATTTGGGCAGCACTTTTTCCACCGGAAATTCTTTTCTCCGATGCTTTCTAGGAACAGCATACATTGAGAAGAATTGAGGAGTGCAGAATTAAAAATGGGTCGAACATGGTCTCGACAACAGGTGTGCCAAGTGGCATTGCTTGTTATACAAGTGAGAGGTGACCCACAAATTTTTACTTTCACGTCCGGACTACTAGATACCTATTCGATACAAATAGGCGGAGAAATCAACCAAACCAACAGCCCTAGATGTCTTGTAGAGCTGAAGCTCATTATCGTCGTTGAGTTATCATGCTTACTTACTACCTACCTATACCTACCTACCTACCTACCTACCTACCTACTTACCTATGAGAAATGTTTCAGAGGCAAACAATGAACTATTTTGGCAACGTACCAGACGAGATACTGTACCAAATAATTTCGATGCTCTCAACGACCGACTTGTGCAAGTTGGCAAAGGTCAGCCGAAGATTTCACAGGGTGTGCGGCGACAAACGACTGTGGGGAAGCGTTTCTTTCGCGAGACAAAGAATCACCTTCACCCAACTTGAACAACTTATCGAGAACTCATTCCCGATTCAAGAATTGAATTTGACGTACACCCATGTAAGTATATTTTATTGTCTCTGTTAAGATCTGCTTGTAGGTACTTAGTTCCTGTATATCTATCAAAAAATTTATCAAGTATCGGGACTGTCTTCAAAAGAGAAAGAGCAAAAGGTATCAAAGGGACTGTCTTCAAAAGAGAAAGAGCAAAAGGTATCAAAAAGTTATACTACAGCGAGTTTTTTTTGTCTTCCACCAGATTTCCGATACCAAACCCCACTACGGAGAGGAAATAGTATTTTCTGATTTCCATATGACGCTCAAAAAGCTCAACCTGACGAATTACGGAAGGCTGTTCTGGGACTATGACTGCAACGACTTATTGTACATACTGAAGACATTCACAGCGAAAGAACTGATACTGGACGTTTCAGCACTACATGCTGATTCCACGTTGATGGACGCAATGTCCAAACATGGAGGCTTGGAAGTGCTGTCCATGAAATGGACGAGATTTTACCGCCTACAACTTGACGACATTCGAAAGTTCCTGATCGGCTGCAATCGTCTGAAAGAATTGAATTTGACTTCTTGCGTTATATCCGCGGAACAGCTACTCACCCTGTGCGGCCACATGCCCAAAACGGTGGAAAAACTGCTGCTGGTGAATGCGCAGGTCGATGGAATGGAAGCAATAAATGACGAACACGAGCGTTATGACGTTCTCTTACAAAGGTTGAATGATGACTATTATGAAATGCTACGGCACACTATAGCGGAGTCGTACGAAGTCCTGTTTCGTCGGGCCGAAAATTTGAAATACTTTGGGGCACCCGTCGCGCACCTGAGATGGCCAGCGATCATGGACCAAATGATTCAGCATCAGCGTTTGGAAACTCTGCGTCTGGTAGACGACGACTTCATAGAACCGGATGTCTATAGGTGAGTACCAATTTCAAAATGTCTCCATTTTTGCTTTTTTTTTTGCAATGGTTGTTGTTAGTGTTTTAGAGAGAGTGGTCCCAAAACTGAAAGAGATTGACATTATTTTGACGGACTGGCTGTTTGAAGACACCAAGGAACTAGTTTTAGAGCAACTGAAGAAATACAGAGAAGCTTTCATCGGCAATGATGCGGCAAAATCACCAAAAATTAATTTTTTGGAACATTTTTCGGATCTGTCACAAATGGATCCGGAACGGATGGAGAGAAACACAATCTATAAAACGGGTTTGGGAATACTGTGAAGATTCAATGTTTTCTCCAACCCACGGTGCATTATATATTCAGACCCTCGTTTAGACCTTTCCCCATAAGAATGTATTCACTGATATGTATTGTAATATAACATTTCGTAACCTTTCAATACTAAAATGATACCGATAAGAAACTTTCCCGCTGATTTTTTTTTTTTGTTGCTTCACGACGCATCAACTAGGTACCTACTGTGATGCCCCCCTTCCCTACGTTAAATAGATCAAGCTGTTATGCGTCTAGTTACCCCAAGTCGTATTTCGTTGTGCCATAGTTAAATGTTGTTAAGTTAGTTAAATCAGTTTCACCTACCTCAACTTTACGTCGTGCTAATCCCTCCATCAAACTATAGTAGTAACCTCACGTTCTTTCAAGAGGGGGGCCCAGGCAACACACTTTCGTTTAAGAAACTTTTTTTTGTCAGAAACTGAAGAAATATACGGTATTTCGGTCCGCGACTTAAACCAATATATTGGCCAATTGTTCAGTGTAATTTATACGTTTTTATCATCTATGTAAACTACCAACAATACACGTATAAATTCAACCTTCATGCAACTCCCAGGACACCTGAACGATATTCACGATAAAGTGGCGGGATGGGGGGGAGGTAGTGATGGGTTGTTATTTAACTATCTGTTATTTTTCGACTGTTATTTGAAAGTAACAATAACAACCTGTTATCTCGGTTGAAATATAACAGATACAAAGTAACAGTTTACCCGGATCGTCGACGCCCGGCGCGATCAACTGATCAACAGTGAACGACTAAACAGATGCAAAATAATATTTAGTTTACCCGGTTCTTCGACGCCCAGCGCGATCAACGGTGAACGACTAAACCATAGACTGACTAAACAGATACAAAATAACACTAATAACAGTTTACCCCGATCGTCGACGCCCGGCGTTAGTTGTTAGTTAGTTCTGTTACTTTTGCCTTGTGATATTGTATTGAGAATCCTGGGGCCCGTTTCATAAAACTACAAACGACAAATTACAAATGTATAACCTTGACGACCGATTGTTGCAAAAATGGGTTAGGTACCAAGACTACACACACACACACTTGTAATTTGTCATTTGTAGTTTTAAGAAACGGGGCCCCTGGTTAATTTGTAAAATAACAGATTAACAGTATCTGTTATTTTTAACTGTTATTTAAAAATAACAGTAACAGGTTGTATCTGTTATGTGAAAATAACAGTTTTGCCCATCACTAGGGGGAGGTGGAGGATACCACCAAGACCAATTGATCAGAAGTTGGTGTGTTTAGGACCCCTTTGCCTTGAGAAAGACAGTTTGAATGGGTGCAGCGGAGCATTTGTCTCTGGCTTCTACGCTATCATTTGAAAGCTCTATGAGTTGCCGGAGGAACTCGGGCTCTGACACGGGTGCGACGTCCAGTAGATTGCAAATGTCGTATAGACGTGTCATGTACAATGACTGCACCATGCACGTATGGTGCGCAGGGGGTGGCAAGTGGGATTGCCGCGAAAGTTCCAAGTTGAGCTTCTGTGAAAGTCCAACAGATGGCGCTGATGCACGAAATTTGAATGCCAATCGATCTTCGGCGGCGGCTCTCGGCTGTCATCGTCAAGACGCATCGTTGTTTGTGTGATAGGCACGTGAAGTAGTGCGGTTAGCTGAAAAATAACGGATTCCTCATCCGCTTTTTGTGTGAACTTTAAATAGTGAACAAGTGAAAATTTCGGTGAAAATGGACGTGAAGAGATTGCGTTGCGACCCTGTTGTGTACCAAGTTGTAAGGATAGAACTTCGCCTAGGTAAGCACTGGGTAAATAGCGGAAATTGCCCATTTTCCTATTATGTGCGGTAGTCACAAATCGGTAGAAAACTAATCGATTTACTTATTCATAATTCAGTTTTGCAATACCGTCGGATCCAAATGTTTGGCAAATTTGGATCCAGCGATAGAGCAATGAAAGGATACAGCAGGGTTCCGAAGACTTGACGTTTCTGCGAAACCACCTGGTTTGCAAAACTCATTTTGCTGGCATCTGCATAGAGGACTCATCAGGACGTTCAAGGGAGTCTTTGCTTCAGACTTTAAATTTACCAGGTATGTTCGATAATTATGCGAAGTCAATATCATTGAGATAAGAAATATACAAAGTGAACAATTCAAAAAACTAGACCCCTAAAAAATCCTGATTGTGTGATGCTGAGAGTGCCATTCTAGCCCATTTTATAGCCTTCTCCAATCTGAGCTTGGTTCCGTACCTATCAGGTGTATTTCATAGCTATCTGTGTTTTGTCGATGAAGAAGTTACTAAAAATTGTGATATTTCTTTCTAGACTATGATGAACCATCAGCGCCAACGGAAGAAAACTGCTTTAATCGTCCAGAAGCCACCGAATATCCTTATGTGAGACCGGAAAAATTAAGAGGTACTTTGTAACGAATTGCTGTAGTTGATGACAAGCTATTGTATATGTTTTCTTTTTTATAGAAAGAACCCCGCACGATTCCTATGGAAAATGGGTCTCAGTCAAATGTCCTAATTTTTTTATATGTTGTAGCCCAATTTGACACGAGCCAAAAACCATCGTCCGTTACTCAAAATAATGGACAGTTTTTTTTCTATAAGGGGTTGAAGATGGGTTATTTCAATGTAAAGAAATATGTTCCAACATGAGTGAGAACATTTCAACGCCCTTTCTAACATATATGGCTCATGACAGTTCCCTTTTTCTTTTGTGAAAAAATCAACCCCCTCCCTCACCCCCAACCCCTACTTGTGAGTATCAAATTCGAAATTACGTTTTAAAGTCATGCAGATGGTTCTATTTTGTCGAATTATGAATTTTGGCATAAATTGTTTTTCCAACCCCCAAATAGGGGGTGGGGTTGAAAAAAAAATCATCGGTCAATTCGGCTGAATTTCTGATATTGGCTTCATCAGTTACGCTGAACAAGATGATCAAGGGAAAACTCAATCGTATGACCAGTTTTCACCCCACAGAGGGTTGAAGTTGACTATAATGAAGCATAAAACATTCTTCCACCTCACAAACCAAATGAATGAAAATAGTGGACTTTCATTTTGTAAAAATGTCTATTCTTCAAAAATAATTTCAACCCCGTCTCTCATCCCCTATCCTTGTTTCTGAACATCGTATTCGAAATAAATCTTGGAAATGTAGGAATAGGTCTACGGTCGGATTCTCTGTATCTGATTGTGAATTCCCTCTCAAAATTCACTTCTACTATTATGCTTATGTTAGCACCCTTACAGCAGGGTGAGACATACATTTGATTCAATGATTTTTTTTTGCCTGGATTATTATTAAAAATATTGGTGTTCCTATATTATCCTATTTTTCTTTTGTACGGATACACCTCTATTTATAGTTTAGATTGAAGAATTTAATGTCATTTGAAGCGAAATCTGCTTAATCAAGGCAAAATATTATGTCACACTCTTATCTAGCTACTGCGACTATTTGAAGGATGAAATAAAAATTAATATGATTTTCAAGATTTATTTCGAATATGATGTTCAGAAACAGGGATAGGGGATGAAGGACGCGGTTGAAAGTATTTTTGAAGAATAGACATTTTTACGAAACAAGATGATATGAAAGTCCACTATTTCCATTCATTTGGTTTATGACATGGAAGAATGTTTTATGCGTCATTATAGTCAACTTCAACCCTCTGTGGGGTGGAAACTGGTCATACGAATAAGTTTTCCCTTGGTAATCTTGTTTAGCGTAACTGGTAAGGCACAATATCAGAAATTCAGCCGAATTGACCGATGTTTTTTTTTTCAACCCCACCCCCTATTTGGGGGTTGGAAGAACAATTTGTGCCAAAATTCATAATTCGACAAAATAGCATCATCTGCGTGACTTTCAAACGTAATTTCGAATTTGATACCCACAAGTAGGGGTTGGGGGTGAGGGAGGGGGTTGATTTTTTCATAAAAGAAAAAGGGAATTGTCATGAGCCATATGTGTTAGAAAGGACGTTGAAATGTTCTCACTTACGTTGGAACATATTTTTTTACCTAGAAATAACCCATTTTCAACCCCTTATAGAAAAAAAACTGTCCATTATTTTGGGCAACGGATGATGGTTTTTGGCTCGTGTCAAATTGGGCTACAACATATAAAAAAATCAGGGAATTTGACCGAGACCCATTTTCCATATGAATCGTGCGGGGTCCTTTTGCAAAAGCTGCCTGCAGCAGATGCCACAGCTGGTCCCTCGACCTCTGAAGACTCCAGCCCACAAGTACGAGTAGAGCAAGAGCCACGGAAGTTAACATAATTTTGTTAATTTAGGTACATCAAAACAAATCATAAAATATCAGGCAAGGATGTCTTAGCGGCAGGGCAAGTTTATTGCTAAGAACTGTTTGTTGACTAACTAGTACTAACTACAGCAAACAAAAAAGATGATTGCTTGCCAAAACAAACCCAGTGTTTGAAAAGGTAGGACTTGTCATTGTCAAATAGCAAACAAAGCAAAAGATCTCCTCGAGTCTAAAGGAGTGTTCATAAAATGGGATAAAAGAGTGATGGGTTGAGCAAATAGACTGAGAGAGTATGACGTGAATGATTCAAGTGACTTTAACCTTACTTGTAAATAATTAGGTTTGTTGAAAACATCAATAACCGAATTTAGAATTATCTGCTATTCTACTGACAAAAAAATGAGAGAACTTTTTTTTTACTGGTACCTGAGCATATTTTAATCTAAGCGGCCCTGTTTTAATGATGTGTTCATATAGAATAATCAAAATGTTGTTGTGCTATTTATACTTCAGTCATTCAAATAGTAAATCAAGTCTTGACATCATCACATCAACAATCACAATCAAGACATCATGCGATACTGTATTTGCAATCATTGTTGAACTATTTATTGTGTACCGACACTGTATTCACAATTATTGTTCTATTTATTGTATACCGACCCTCAGTTGACTAAACAATATTAGTTGTGAATGTTCGTTCATCAGCTCTTACTGGATCTATAAAAAGCTATTATTTGTTTTTGTTCCAATATAAATTATATTAAATATTACAATATCTTGTTATGAATTACTGTCAAATAAGCTATTTTGTCATCTAATAAACCCGCATCTTAATACTGTTTCATTATGTTTGATTTGATTATTATTACAAATTGTAACTAGCGTCCATTAGACTGATGCAATAATTTTGATACACCGAATGAACGTTTTCTAGCTATGAAAATTTCTAAAGTCATAAAACTTCGAATTGTATTGAAGGTTATGCATCAATCGAGGCATCAATTGAACTTCATTATTATTAAGTGTCCATCCACGCTGAGATATTTTCATGACATTATAAACTTACGCGATACTTCGAGCCAAAATCTCACATTTTTTTCTGAATAGCTTTTTCACCATAGGCCATTCAGAAATGCGAAATTTTGACCAGGTAGTATCAAGTAAGATAAAAATGTCATGAAAAATTCTCATCGTGAACGGACACCTGGATAATGAGAAAATTGAATTTACCGGGTAAATGTCGGTAATGAAAAACTACAGGACTCTGCTGTTAAAACAAGAGTCACTATGTGAAAGTCCGATAGATGGCGCTGAAACTCGATTCCGTTTGAGAGCGAGAGAGTCGGCGTTCTCTACCTTGTTGCCCTCTGATGGTGCGTATGAACATGCTTGGAATCTGTTGCTGTAGGCGGTGGCCGTCAAATCACCTACACTGAAGCGGCGTACTCCGCGCTAGTGAGAGGGATACTACCGCGGCCGCTCGGTGGCTCACGGAACTAACCCGCGCGTATTGGATGCGGAGGCTGATAAAGGAGGAAAAACCGAGCGAGCGGCTTTGCTAAACCGGCCCGGATGGCTGGTTTATTACACGTTTCTGTTCCATTTGATCTAAACGTTGATGCTATACGTGTAAAATGTGGATACAAACCACCAATAAATAGCCATAACATGGTTCACATTTCTTTTTTTCAAAATGTTTATTATACCTGGATGTCATTCATTCAAAATCCATATAAATTAAATTATTTTCCAAGAAAATAGTTCGAACATTTATTTTAAATGTGGAACATACATTTCTATTTCACCTGAAAAAAAACGTTTTTGCAGTTCGTGAAATATACCTATTTAAATCATGGACAAGAATGGTTCACGTTTGATTTGTTAAAGTCGTTGAATAAACTATGATATTATTCGTTTAAATTCAATAGATAATAAATTACATTTACAAAAATGGGTTCTTGCATACGTTTATAAAACGATTTTCAATCGTTTCGTTATAAATTCGTTTAATATAAACGTTTATGCGATATACCTTTACCAGACTTGAACCAAAAATATACCGATTATACGTTGAATAAACGTTTATTAAACTAACGTGTGTTGCCTGGGGGATGAATTGAATAAGTATTGAGGAATAAACGAAGTCTTTTAACCACACCTCATCTTTATTACAAATTAATAAATCATCGACAACTTAGTTAAGTTCACCTTAATTATCCATTTTATAATTTCCTGACGTGCTGACATTCAACTAGCGTTAGAAATTTGATTCAGTTTACATCAAGATTTACATTCGGTTTCTGAAAGAAAAATACATTCTAATTAAGTGCGCAATCCTACGTCGAATTTGTTCAACCCTTATAAGTCAATTCCGTTCTCATTCTTCCTTATTTGCCGAACTATTGGCGGACCCCTTTCCTCTAGCGCACTTGAGTTTAATTCCCTGCCTAATTCATCAATCCTTTGTCGAATTTTAATTTCAACCCTTTCAACTTTTTCGCCCATTGGTACGAAAAGAAGTCTTCACTATTTAATTGTACTTAGAGAGAGATTGTTGTTCACTAGGTTTTGTCTTGATCTTTCGAGTTTATAGGCATTATTTTAATTATTGATCAAATAATTTACATAAAAAAATAAAAATTACATAAAATTGAGTGTTGACATTCCATAGATTTTATATCCGGCTGGTGCTCTAGTTTATAATTCATAGACTTATCCAGCAGCTCTGTTTCACGCTAGCTTCAATACCATTACGCGAATATACAATACGGAGTACAATTTGTTCCAATGAGCCTCTAATTGATTAGCCTGCAAAATTTTATGTTATGTTCCTGTCGGTCTTGAAGTGTTTTTCGAAACGACACTGAATTTTCGTGGCATTACTCAAGGAGTTTCCTCTTTGGAAACTCGACCTCATGCCTTTAAATTCTTTGTCGCGCGAAAGAGTTGAATATCTTATTCTATGGGGAAAATATCGCGTAAGAGATGTCGTCCAGACTTGATCCAAATCTACTCTGTGATCCAAATATATGCCGAGAGCGCTGGCTCTTCAGCAGAACCGACCTAGTAAAATCAATCTGACGGAAACGAGATCTTTCTGAAGGGTTATACTGAAGCTTTCACCATTTTCCGGCGTCTTGAAGGTAGCTGAAACAAGGGGCCGTATTTAAAAGCTCAAAGCAACTATACGCAATGAATTAAAATCGGCTTGACGCTTCTCATAGCTGTTCGAAAGATCAAACAAAACCTACTATCATTTTCTAAACCATAACAATCACCTCAACCTTATTTAAACACTTTGCATTCGATTACAAAATAGAAATCAGACTTGCCTTAATATCTCCGATTCTCGGACTGATATACTACAATTCATCACAGTGTTTTAGCACTTTTCTCAACTTACTCTTTTTGAAAAATATTAGCTTTCTTCTCCCACACATCTGCCGCTCTTGACTGTCATCACGCGAATCTCCTCATCCTTTGTCGCTACTTTGGGACCGCTTCTTATTTCCCACCCCTCCGTTTCAAGTGCCTAAAACCTCACACCCAACTCCATGCCGGCATGCGCTTTCTGACTCTACATCACCTCATGTGCAATTTCGTCACTTTCCAATTTCGCCCGTAATTCTAATTTATTCCTAAATATTCAATTCCCTACTATTTTATAATTTTTAGAAGGTTCTACCACAGTACTATGATTATAAGCGTCGACGGGACGTTCAGTTGGGTTTGGTACATGTTCCTCACACCGTTACCTCCCATGCTAACTATAGTCTTTTTCGAGCGAATAACCGTTTGCAACCGGTTGGTTATTAGCGGTTGACATTAGATTGACAGATACTGTCATTTTTTTGACATCTGACATTTCCCGCTGAAACGTTGCGGTTATAACTTTGGTTATCAGCATTTGGCGGGAAAACAGTAAATTTAAGTGAAGGAGAAAATTCTGCGGTACTTGGCGATACCGACAAGGGAATAAAAACTCAATTATCTGGTAACTTTTTGTTTTTATGTGAAATATTGGTATCCTAATTTAAAAACCCTGAAAAATCTGAGTTACGGCTAGAAAACAAATTGAAAACTCCAACTTTTAAGGGTGATATCTCGGTAATGAAGCTACAATTGAAAAAACGGCGTAAATGACACTTTTACGCAAGGAGAATCCCTGAATCCCCCCTTGAAGTTGGTAACACCAGCTTGGAAACACCCTGTAGAATCCGTTCAAAACTTGAATCATAGATCATAGGGGTTAACCATATGCGGCCATCGGACATCTGCATTACCCGATGTTCTTGTGGGTCCATCGCAGAGGAGTCCATCGTCTTCGATTCTTCTTCCTTTGTCGCCAAGTCAAGTTTTTGAGGTTAGGTTAAGTACGTCTGACGTTTGGAAATTCTGGACTGCTGCTTCTTTCAAATTCAAATCTGTCGCCGTCACAATTCGCCCCCCCACCACAACAATAACCAGCCCCATGTCCAGGTTATGAAATGTATAACCGGTGATGATATCAAAATGGCGGCACTTCCTTTACCGCTTATAACATAACCAATCCTCGCTCAAACGTCAAATTCTATAACCAAGTGTAACCGGTCATGAACGGTTACAACAAATTTTATTTGTTGAACTTGTAACAGCTGCGATTGATTTGCCACTAAAGACCTCGGTCAAGACATCTGCAACGACCATGGAATGACGCTATAGACTTGTTTCAAAAACGGGGTCGATAAGAGTAGCAGTCATCGCGGTTATTCTAGTTGGTTCATTAATTATTTGATCAAAATTATAAGAAGAAAAGCATTCTTGGACAAGGTTAGGAGTCTTGAGAAAATCCGAATTGAAATCGCCCAAACAGATAAGCTCGGTAGTAGTGAGGCACCATTGTGATAAAATATTGTCGCAATCCTCGATGAAACAGCTGATGTCCTTATCTGGTGGTCTATAGAAATTACCAAAAGCGATAGTTCGAGCGCCCACTCTAACATTAATAAATATCAGTTCCAAATTACTTTTGAGAACAATGTCCAAATTCACCACCTCAACCATCACAGTCGACCTCACAAAAAACGCGACACCTCCTCCTCTACCAACCCTATCCTTACGATACAGATCAAATCCCGGAATTGAAACAGCCGCACTACCAACGTCATCGTTTAGCCATGTCTCAGTGACAGCAACTATGTCAAAGTTGTTTTCAACAACCAATTGTGCAAATTCAGCAAACCCTGTGAACAGAGATCTTACATTGAGATGACATACATTCAAAAAATTGGAGGATTGTTCTTGCTTTACTTGCCGCTGCTTCATCATTTCGTTGTCATTATCCATCCTGGATCATGTTAGTTATGGACTCGGTGCTGTAATTGGTGCAATTTCTGATGAATTCCAACTGACGAGTGAAGCAAGGGCATTGTCTGTCACTGGCCAGATGTTGTCTTCCCACTATCCTCGACCTTTGACAGTTGGTGCAGTTAAGTGTCGTTTGAGTGCAGTCCGCAGCCTTATGGTCTTTCCCACACCTGTGACAAGTATCTTTTTCCTGTGTACAATATTTACTGACGTGGCCAAATAAACAACATTTGTAACACATGGCAATTGAGAGCTCTTCCTTGACGTAGGTTGTCGTCAAATTGATGATGATTTTTTCTTTCTTCAGGAGGAACTTTGCCAAGCTAGGTTCTGCCTCGAAAAGCCAATTTTGTCGGGCCGGATTTCGACAGGATTTCGTAACGATGTGTTTGAGGTTTTGTTTCAGATCCTCCATGCTCGTTACACCAGATATTTCATTTTGCCCAAGGATGTCATCATAAATTTCATTCAAAGTTGTACCTTTTTGGATTCCGTATAATGTTATTGTTGGATTTCTCGGTCTTCTTTCTGAGGCTTCTACATCACCAACCAGATTTATGATGTCAATCAGCTTCTTTTTCTGCTCTTCATCTTTCGCTACTACAACCATCTTGTCTTTACTAGTTGTCCTGACATTAGACACACCACCTCCAATATCTTCAGGTTTAATTTTTTTGCCTATTTCAACCCACTTCTGTCGTATGCTCTGGCCTGATTTAACTTCCAATATGATTTCTTTTCCATTGTCTATATTATTTTGAGGCGGTGTCGTCCATGGTACCCTATCTTCTTCTTTACGCCGTCTCTCCGTTATTGAGCCATATGTCTTCGTCATGTTCGCGTAAGTTGTTTGTTGTGGAGGGTGAGAAAGGTCTTGCTGCGGCGACTGTGATCGTTGATGTTGCTGTGTTTGTGTGCCTCTCTCATGATATGCTTGGTTCTGGGATTTCTGCATCACTTCAGTCTTGTTTTTCCAAAGTTGTTTTTCGAGGTGACGTTGGTATTGAATCATTTTTATCAAATTCTGGTAGATAACATCGGTCGATTGTGCTACAAGTATCTGGTGAGATTTGTTGAAAACTGTTTTCCCGTTGACTCCTTCTGTGGTGGCAGACTTTATATTTTGGAAAGCTTTCACAGAATTGTTGATCGCCTTGTCGCCCAAATCATCATAAGGCTCTTCTTCAGTCCCAACACTGTCTTCATCAACATTCTCCTCGATCGAATCACGTTCGTTAAGGACCTGAACAGCATTGATTCGCTCAAAATCTCGGAGTTCCAGACTGGACTGAACAAAACCTGCTTGTCTAACCTTCAGTGAGGGCGAGTCTTCGTGTGTCGAAAGAGGGCTGTGGTGAATTTCTGCATTTTCTAGTGTATTCTTGAGGTCAGACATCGCCCCGGCTCGGGTTGCCCGGCCGAAGCGTCAAAGTTTTAATTCCGGACCTGTGCCTTTCTTATCTGTGTGCGCTGATAAAGGCCGAACGAATAATGTAAACAACTCGGACAGTGGTCTGCTTCGGTGTTGAATTATAATCAACGAAAGTGATTCACTCGCGTATAATACTGGAATCGAAACCTTCTGCAGTTTGGGTGAGCCTTCACAACTTTCGAAAATTTTCTGGAATTTATTTCTCGGGTATAACGCGTTTTCAAATATGACACTTGATGGCACAGTCAAACGTCTCCAGAATTCGAGCTGACAAAATGCACCCGAATTGAAGCCAAGCTGAAGGTAAGACGACAGTGCCTTTTGGAAATATACTCTATTCTTGATAACCCCTGATTTTCCTTTCGCAGATTATTCGTGCTGAATTTCCACAAGCAGTCAAAGTCTCCGTTTGATGTAACTCAAAATCACGATTCTAGCACTCACGACCTCTGTGCACTACACGATATGTATATACTCACAGTTCCAGTTTTATGAATAATTAAAAAAAACTATACCAACAGGCACTGGATATATCAACCTAGAGTCACACGTTACGACAAAGCACTTCAATCCTGAGAGATGTACAGAAGAGAAATGGAAGAATTGAGCTCGGGTAATGGGTTAAGTCGAGCTCGAATTACGGTTCTTCGAACAGGTTTATTGACCACTAAGCTCTTGTTTGTCAGTGAATGTTGAAGGAATAAAAACAAAACTGTTCATTATCACCTTTCGGCCAGGTGAAATCTCGCTCCATCACCCCGACTAGAACCCTCACCATGCAAAATAGCTATATTTTAAAGGGCAGGACAGGTATAGTATCAGAGACAAAGGATATCAAGGTTGTAGTTTCCAGGGTCCAGGGTGACCGTAAATACTTGGAACTTCAACAATATGGAAACCTTTCTGAAGTTAGGAAACATGATAGAAAAAATTCTTGGATTTTTTCTTTGACTCTTCATTACTTCAAAAATAAAAGTCGAAGAATTTTATGAATAATTCTTTTGGCTTCGTAAATGATTCCAAATAGAAACCGTGTATTGTTTTGATCCGACATTTTCAAATCATTCTGTATCTCTCCATTTATGGTGAGTTATGTCATGTTTATGACGAACACTGTGGAGTTGGCATTCTCACTTAGCGCTTGCGCATTTTATAGAACGGTCTTTTGTGCTATGGACTTTGAAGTGAGGGTCAAATCAAAATTGATTCCATAAATTCTCTAGCTTCCGTTGTTTTAAGAGCATCGTCGTTACACGTGCAAATCTGAAAATGATAAAACAAAATATCCATCTACTCACGTATTCAAAATGTCAAGAATAATACTGGTTAGGAAATCAACTCAGCCGCCTGTATTTGCATTACTCGCTTGGCTTATTTGCATGCAATTTTACTCATGTTCTTGTATTTTTTTCAACTATTTGAACCGGAAAAAAAAAACAAGAAAATGCCAGATTCGGCGCCTCCACAGAATGTCGTGAGCGTCACTTGAGCGCTTCTAGACCTCGGTAGACATGGCACTTAGTTTCACTTACATAAACTGCTTAACAATGAAAGTGTTACAAATCAAAAATTTACCCAATTGTAAATTGGTGATGAACACAGCAGTGCAAAATTGATGAAAGTTCAACATACCTCCGTTTCCGCTAACATTTTTTTTCGGAAGTATCAACACCAAATTTATGAAGAATGATGTGTTCCCTCGAAACGGTTTTCGAATTTTCGGGATTTCAGCCGGAGCAGCCAAAATGTGAATTTTCATTGTGAACACTGTACCGGGTGATCATTTGAAAACTATCCCACCTGCAACATCACCCGATTCCTAGTGGATATTTTCTAGGCAAAAACAGGTCGATTTCCATGTCAAAGGGAACATCTAAAACAAACATTAGCAAATTTCTATCTTCAGCCCTCTTGCCCCCACTTACCCCAACTTTGAAATTTCAAGTAGCATTACCTAACTTGCGATACGTCAGATTGAAGAGAATTAAATTTTCTTTCTGAAAAATTTTTTTTGAAAATTTCAACCCCACCTTTTTTCTCTCTAAAAATTCTCTGACTGTCCTATTTTCAATTCTGGACCACTCAATTCTTTTCAATTCAGTCAGTGTCATCGTAGAGCACATCGAAGAAAAGAATTTTCCGTAGAAAAAGTGCTACCCAAATAGACCCCTTTGCTCTCCCCCACCTTAACTTCAGAATTCAACTAAACACCACCTACTTTGTGATACCTACATCAAATCGAAGATAATTGAATTCTCTTGAATAAAAGCTAGCGAAAACGGGGCTATGTCAAACTTTCATCAATTTTGCTCTGCTCTGTTAATCACCCTGTAGAAAATTCATGAGGGGATCTATGGATTTCAGATTGACAAGAAGGATGGCCAAAAAACTGAGCAATTCAGAACTTGAAATGGAATCGGAATCGTTTGTGCCAATTGAAAGTTACAGCGGTTCAAAATTGGGTAAAGTTTTGTTTTGTAACACTTTCATTGTTGAGCAGTTTAGTTGATAAACTGAACATATTTTTGACTTGCAGATTCATTAACTCAAAACTCAGGTTGACGTAGCCTGTGTTGCCATATAGGTTGATTTTTAAATCCCCCGATATCCATCTGTCGGCTCGATTTCATAGCTCCATTGACCGACGGCCACATGGTTCGATCTTTGCCTCAACTTGCCCTTCGTTTTGCTGAGTATCGCTGAGACCACACGGTATTTTTTTTGTGACTCTACTACCAAGTTTGCTTGGCGCTCATTGATCTCTTCCTGTGTGCTGTTTGCATGTTCCTGTGTTCTTTCTTTCGTTCCCCTGATGGTTGTTTGTTCCGTCTCTGTCTGCCTTCGATGCTTCGGGCCTTCGCGCCAGGTGTGCTGTCGTCAGCCTCTCGCCGTCCTCTGGATCATGCCCCAGAGAAAATCATTCCGACTTCAGCAGCAGGAGTGGAAGAACTGTTCTGTATTTCGCGTACGGGTTCGTTTAAAAATAAAAAAATAAAATGTTTTCCTCCTTATCGGCCTGCACTGACCATAGGAGTTTTTGCCCTTTATTATCAAGTTGACATACTCAGAAAAATTGCAAATTTGACAAGACAAACAGCCAGATATTTACGGGAATCGAACCCGGAAAATCCATGGCCGCAGGCAGCCACTCAACCACCTGCGCCACGGGGCCGTCGGGTTCGTTTATAATTGAGACGATCGTTGTAAAACACACCGTTGATTACTGCGTGATACAATAAATACACGCCAACAGTTATTCACGCCTGGGAATATCGCTGGTACTATCAGCTTCTATCCTCTCGCTACCACTTTGCATTTAATACTGGTGCGTAAAAGCCGAAGCCGGTGGTTTATATAGCTCCGACTAATTATCTTGAATGTTTCATGGGTCCTCTAGCAAATTCCACAGTGACCCGGCATACGATTTCTAGACGACTCCCGAAAAGTCCTACATGCACATTTTGCGAGCATTACCAACGTGCGGTGAAGCCGGCACCTCTGCACCTACGCGCATGTTCTGGAATGCACTAGAACTCTGCTCTTGTACACTGCGAGCTAATTGAAAGAGTCTGGAAATATTGCGTGTTCAAGAATCGCCACTGGCAGCAATATTATCATTCTATTAAGCAAGAGTAGCAATTTTTTTTTTTACTACGATCAAAGGTTTGAATAGGATCTTCAGTTTTCACCAATAGAAAGTGAGAAGAGATGATCTAAAATTGATGTTGTATTGAATGATAATAGTAGGCAGGCAATCTGCATACGTGTATAATATGTTGCATAAGTGTGTAGTATTAATTTTAGGGTAACAGTTTACTATCCGGTCAACTACCAAAATCTTTTTTTTTTTTTCAATAATTCTTATTATACCGGGTGATCATTCGAAAACTATCCACCTGCAATAACTCCCGATCCCTAGTGAAAATGTCTTCGAGCAAAAACAGGTCGATTTTTATATCGAGGGGGACATCTAAAACATACATTAGCGATTTTCTATCTATAGCCCTATCGACCCCACCTACCCCAACTTTGAAATTTCAAATGACATTACCTATTTTGCGATACATTAAATTGAACAGAATTAAATTCTTTTTCTGAAAAAATATTTCTAAAATTCTTAACCCCAACCCTCTTCCCCCCTAAATTCTCTGAGTGTCCAAATAAATATTCTTGACCTCTCAATTCTCTCTAATTGACTCAACATCATCCTGCACAGCATCGAAAGAGAAAATTTTCCATCAAAAAAGTGCCACCCAAATCCACCCCTTTGCTCCCCCCTCCTCACCTTGAAAATCTAAAATGACAATACTTACTTTGTGATACATCAAATTGAAGGGAATTGAATTCTTCCCCTGGACACAATTTTCTCGAAATTTTTGAACTCCCCGTTTTCATACTAAAATACTCCAAATGTCTAGTTGAATGGGGGAGGGGTTGAAAATTTCAAAAAAATTGTTTTTAGAAAGAAAATTGAATTTCCTTCAATTTGATATATCACAAAGTGGGTGGTATCTTGTTAAATTTTTAAGTTGAGGTGGGGGAGAGCAATGGAGTCAATTTGGGTGGCACTTTTTCCACCGAAAATTCTCTTCTTTGAAGCTATTCAGGATGATGCTGACTAAACTAAAGAGAATTGAGGGGTCCAGAATATTGAAAGGGACACTAAGAGAATTTTTAGGAAGAAGGGAGGGGGAGTTAAATTTTTTGAAAATATCTCTTTCAAAAAGAGAATTCAATTTTCTTCATATAGGTAGTGTCATTTAAAATTTTATTTTTGGGATGGGTGGGGGCGAGGGGGCTGAAGATAGAAATTTTCCAATATATGTTTAGATGTCCCCCTCGATATAAAAATCGACCTGTTTTTTCTCGAAGAAATATTGACTAGGAATCGGGAGTTATTGCGGGTGGATAGTTTTCAAATGATCACCCGGTATGCGTCCAGTCAGGTCCTGGATAAAACAAATCGGTTGTCGGCCGCCAGATTTATAACAAAAAAAGATAGGAAATGTGGAAATAAACTCTATTAATTGGTTGATCGGATAATTAACTGTTACCGCCCCGGTCTCAGTTTACTATCCGGTTAACTATCCAAATTACATTTATTTGGGGTAATTTCTATCGCACACATTCAACTACGTCCTATAAATAATAAAACTGCTGTCGGCCGCCAGTTCCATAAAATATTTGGCCCCCTTGTGTCTTCAACACAGTTGAAGTTCTGTTGAGCCCTCTTGCAGTTTCTCGAGGTTTTGGAGCACTAGTATACCCTTTGTGCCTTCATGTGATAGTCGGCCCCAAATTGGGGGGCCCCCTTATGTGCTCCATGGCTTCCAGAATTCTCATAAGCCCTCATTTGCCATCTTGTGCTATCTAGGCTCAATTGCACCCCCCCCTTATTGTTTTTTCAATGTGATATCAAGCCTTGCTGAGCCCCCTTGCATTTTCCGTTACTTTCAGAGCAACATAATCAATCACCTTTGTGCCGTCATGTCATTCGGAGACCTTTCAGGTCCCCTTGTGGCCCTCATGTCTAATTTGGAGGCCTATAATCAGCCCACTCACGCTTTCATCTCAGTTTTTATTGACTTTCAGAATACCAGTGGACCCCCTGGACCCCCTTGGTTCACCAGGTTGTTTGCAAAAACTTGACTTCATGTGCTTGAAAATAATTCAAAAAGCTATATGGTTTACGAGGAAAAAAATAATGAAAATTTGCCAAACATATGTGGGACTAATGTTTTTTTTTTCTATCTGTTGATGAGACATACGATTCAACAATAGTTCAACGATAAGCGAAAATGTTTCTATGTAAACACTCCTCCTTTAGCAATAATCGGAGGTAAAAATAAATAATTTGTCAGTGTCAACCTCAACTGATGATGCCTCGACTAACTCCCTTTCCTTGTCTCTTTGTCCATTACATAAGGTAAGGACCCTTATGTTTGGTTGATGGTCGCAATTATCCACTCGGGTTACCTATCTAACTGTATTTGTACCCGCTACTTGTAAATTTTTGTTGATAAGGTAATAATAATGGTCAACTAATGTCATTCTTGACAATAATACCTTATTATCGATCAACCATTATTGAGTATGTTTGTTTCCATAGAACCAGATTAGAATTATTCACGTGAGGCATTGCATCGGCGATCCCCAAAATTTTCTTTGATGTTCAGTTCAAATAAATCAATATTTTAGGATTTTTTTTTTCAATTTTTTTCCCTCAGAATAGTACATTACGTAACAAGAGTAGTAAGTAGCATATTACGCACGCAGGGAAAAGTTGCGCACGAGCGAGTGTAGCGAGCGAGTGCAGTACTCCCTGAGTGCGTAATTGCTTTACTACTCTTGTCATGTACAGTACTTTACCTACGACCCCAATCCAAAGCGGTATTGTAACTTTGTGAGGGGCCCAGAATAATTCTCAGAAATCCAAGGTAATAAAACAGTCCTACATCAACAATAACAGTGGATATTGAATTAAAAGCTATAATTAACGTGAAATGTAGCCAGTGGTATTGTGAACGGCAAAAATTATAGGTAAAAAAGCCACGTATTTCATGAAATACCTACGAGTTAAGTTCTCCCCTGATTCAAAATTCAAATAAAATCCCGCCGTATGCAGATTGTGTTGATTGGTCGGTGCGAAGTGTGCCTTGACACTCTTGACAGGAGGAGCACGCACCACATAGCAGTGTCAGCGGCCGTCATCCGTGTTCATAATATTAATATCCGTGTTCATAGGATACTAGGTTTTGCTAAATTTAGAGCAAGTAGAGCAAGTTAGAGCAAGTTGATTACTTTTATTGTATTTAAATAAGAATAATAGTATTATGTATCGCATATTATACACTTTTTGAAAACTAAAACTACAGTAAATCGGAGAAGGGGGAGGTACTTTGATTGGTGTTTACGGCCATCAGATTATTCCAATGTCAAAGACGGATAGCATTTTCAAACTTTGGTGTCTGCTGGCTCGGTGGTTGTCTGTTGTACAACGCCTTTCGTCGAGACCTGAAAAAAAAGCACCCACAAATCGATTCTTGAAAATTGAGTGTTCACTTACTGTGCCTAAAGCGAGGCCTGAGGTGTATTTAGAAGCGTACCTACCTATAGCCATTCAATTATTTGTTCGGCGCCGGCGTGGTGATATAGTTGGATTACAACACTGGGACATGAATACTGGACAGCAATAAATAGTATTATTCGAAAATTATCGAACTTAGGTAGGCAGGCAGCAGAGTACCTGTCATCAGACATTTGATGCTTGTTGTAACTGTCTAATTTTTACACCTACTTGATCCCAAGTTGTTGTTGACTGCGGGCAGTCCTTGCATTGATATTTTGAATCTTTTTTAATAAATCTCGCAAAATTATTGTGATCAGGTAAAAACTTAGCCCTACAAATGCAAGCTAAAATTTAATCAAGAAATTCTCAAATCCCTCCCTTGGAAAAAAATCTGGACGATTTTGTTGTTGATACATCTCACTTCTATGGCCATGCCTTCGCTACGAATATATACAGCTAGTCTCGCCTATGCTTTCGGTGTGAAAGGTGCTACCGGGGCACGCGTCAGATTCCCGTGAAATGCTCCCATTTTTGAATGTGAATGCGATTTACTTTACCATCACCGCACGCTGTGCGATTTACTTTACAGAATACGTCACGATGTGCGTAAGGGCTCACTTACTTAGGTTCCGAGTTGTGCGGTATACGGCACTTACGGTAGTGGTCGTAGGTAAATGATATTGAAGACACAAAGGAGCCCAGTGAAGCTTCATCTGACAGACGAAGGCGAAAGGGGTCTTACTGGTGAACTCCATACCACCCTTGGAAACACAAGGTGTCGGTGTCTAAAGTCACATGAAGGTACAAAATGCTTACTAACTAATGCTCTGAAAGCCTTGGAAAAAATGTAAGAGGCTTCAAAAGACGACAAAGAAACAAGGGGGCCAAAGGGAGCTCTGGATAATACAAGACGGCAGAAGGGAGCTTACTGGATTTCTGAGACCAGGAAAAAACATAACGGGGCTGATTCAATCCAATCCAAAAGACTGTTCCTGAACAACATAATTTATTTTAGTTTTTCAAAATTTAAATGCTAGATAAGTACTATCGAACTTCATTATGCAATATACTCACAGTTTCAGTTTGAAATAGAATTCGCAAACCTATGCCAACATTTACTGGATATTTCAACCCAGTCCCAGACTCTGTTACGACACAGCACTTTACTCCTACCCTGGGAGATGTACAGAATAGAAATGAAAGAATTGGGATTGGGAGTCGGGTCGAGTCCATGTAGGGCGGTCACCAAGAATAGAATTGTGGAAGGGGAAGTCCCTTCTCAAAAAGGCCAATAAGGACAAGGATCAACACAGAACCATGTATACCGTTAACCGCTCCTTTGTTCACTTGTCTGAGTTCTAAACTGATTTGAGGCAACACAAAGCAAGTAGGCCTTCCTTTGTATTCCAGGTCAAATATCGATTCTTCGAATAGGTTTATTGACCACTGAGCTTTTGTTTCTAAGTGTATGTTGAAGAAATAAAAGGGAAACAGTACATTGTTATCTTTTGGTCAGGTAAAAATTCTCTAGAACTCGACTAGAACCCCCACCATGCAATACAGCCATATTTCGAAGAGACAGGTATAGTATTAGAGATAAAGAATATCAAGGTTGTAGTTTTCTAACCTCCAAATCAGCGGAAATTTTGTACTAGTCCCTCGTTGAAACCAATGAATGAAAAGTAATGAAAACAGTCACCGATTTTGGAAATACCATGATGTAAGGTTCTGAATTTCTCAAGATTTTACAAAATAAAAATAGAATTTAATTAAATAGAATTACCTCCAGAAGAACTTCATCACTGGCTAACCGGTCACATTGCAAGGCTATTTTTTTAGCGCATTTTCCGTCTTGATGAAAATCGCTATTGCAACCGCTTTTTTCAATTTTCTTGGCCCACTATAACTGAGAGTGATTCGTACTTTCCATCCTAATTTCACGTTCTTCGCCGAGTGTTAACTTACTCACTCACATTCACTGTGAATGTGAATGAGTCACTCTTAACTATTTCGATCCTTGAGTATAGTTAGTACAAAGTGTAGGTTTCCGTCTCTCTCACTTCACCACTTCATGTATAAGTCTCTCTCACAAGTCTCACAGGGTGACGCCGTTCTTAACATAGGACGAACCAGAAGCAATTTCCAAAAACATGCTTGAATATCGTTAAGACTTGGTATTAGAGAAATTTGAGAATAAGCACGTGAAGGCTTGCTAGTAACGTGACAAATGTGCAAGTTGTGTAACCGGAAAAATTCCATTCCGAAACGAGTCACCAAGGATAGTCAAATTTTTTGTTCAAATAGCATTTTGTCGGTGGAGGGTGGAGAAGGACCTTCGGAGAGTAATCCTGATCCCATCAGCACTGATGCGAATCCAATTACAAATTCATATGAAAGAAAAGCACGTACTTAGGTACATATAGACTATGAATGATCAAATCTCGGATCAAATAATGAAATCGATTCAACTCATCTCTTGTTCCTTACCTCCTCGCTTATCTCACTTTCATTATTTTCATTTGCCATTTCATGTCCACTGAAAAATCAAGTTTGGACGAATGAATTTCAAAAATCGAACATTTCGTTTCGTTTGGGTGCGCATATGTTGCGCGAATTTCATAGCTTCGTACACCGATATTGAAAATTAACACTAGAAAATATTGTGGTGCACCTGGAATTCCACAAATAATTTGAGGTGTGTGTAAAAGTGACTGCCAGGAACCAGTAGCAGCTGGTCAGGGGGGTAGACAGATTATGCAGCGTTGCCATCCAACTGACAGGTGTATGGGAGTTTTCAAAATTTGGCGCCTTTACGCATGCGCACATGCCCAAACAAAATAGCCTATATGACGAAATGAGAATAAATTGATGAAAGTGGCAGCTGTTGTCTGTCAAACTGGAAATGAGGGCCGCTTGCGCACATCCGATCAATGTAAAACGCAGTTGTTCATGAGTTGATGAACAATGCGTATTTTTTTATGGAAAATAACAGATCAGTAGTGTTTACTAACCTCTAGCCTATAACCATGTTTGCTGTAAATTGAAAAGGACTATTGAAATATTGAGTCGTATGAATTGAAAAAGTATTCGCTTCTACTTCATCTTTTCCTAAGAATTGCTGTGCAAATTCTCTTCAGCAACTCCCAGTAAAAGGTGAAGTGATAGCAAATGCTTCTTTTAATCATAGGACCCATCGAAAACTACCACCAGCAAATCTCCTATACCTGAACCGTAGCGTTAAACAATGAACAATGAAAAAGGGACACATACAATGATTCCACCTGAGGCTAAGTTTTACTGGATGGGAATACTTGGAATTTCAACGACATGGAATCCTTTATGGAGTTCAAAGATAAGTATTATTTTATCCAAGAACTGAGAAAATTCTTGAATTTTTACTTGAATTTTTATTTTGAAGTACCTAATGAGAATAAAAAATATAAGAAGTGTTGATTCTCAAGGCTCAACAGGCACACAGCGGCATCAGGGATTTCTTTCAAAACTGTTGGTGCTCTTCACTTGTGCACGGTACAGTACAATAATTCAAAACAGGAATAATAATTGATGTGCTACATCTCAAAACACAAGACTATGAATAGTTCCATCTGCTCACATTTGTTCCTCTCTGATTCCGAAATGAAAATGCGACTTTTCAATGGAAACAATAATTGATAATCGTATCAGTTTTTGTTCGAACAACTACCACGTGGTTTGAATTGAAGCGAAAACAGTTCAACAAATTCAACTTTCTTTCTTCTGGACGCCTGCAAGCGGAGCTCTAACAAGAAAGATTTGAGGGACTTTTCTTCGACCCTTCATTACTTTAAAAATATGAGTCGAAGAGTTTTTTGAATAATCTTTGTAGGCTTCGTGATCTCTGTGTTTATGGAGAGTTATGTCATGACAAACACTGTGGAGTTGGTATATACACGTTACGCTTGCGCATTCCATAGAACGGTCTCTCGTACTATGGGCATAAAAGTCAGGCCCAACATTGTTTCTATCATTTCTTCAGTTACAGCTGTTTTGAGAACATCGTCGTGACACGTGCAAATCTTGAAATAATGAAACGAAATACCTATCTATCTACTCACGTATTCAAGAGGTTGAAAACAACACTGGTTGAGCAATCGGTAAGTCCTTATAATTATTTTCTTTGTGCAGTGATGATAGTAGACGAGTAGACGGGGAGCTAGCGACAGACTTCTTGTATTATTTCAACAAGGGAAGGTTTAGTGCGGCGGTTGACGACCATTTTTTAGGGAAACCTGGCATTTTGTGATAAAAGCATGAAACTTGGCATATGCGCTCTACAGACTGTCCTTTACTATACAGGGTGTCCGTTTTTCGAGGCTAAGGATGGGTATCTCGCTTATCTTCAGAGATACAGAGTCGGTTGAATCGGAAGAAAGTTGCCAATTTTCATGACAATCAATGATCCAAATAGATATTTGACTTGTCAGTTTTAGTTTTCGAGATATTGAGAAAAAATAGAAATTTGTAATTTTCAATTCAACCGCGATGCATCTGTCAAATGTGATATTTTGACAGTTCTGGGGCCGCCATATTGAACTTTTGCGATTTCAAACCGATGCGATTGGGATTTTACACTTATACCCACTTGAGATTGACAATCAAAATGCATCTGTCTGATTCTGATTTTTGACGTTTCAAGAGGACGCCATATTGAACTTTTGCATTTTTCAACCGATCCGAATGGGATTTTTAACATAATAGGTAACCTCCACTTGAGGTGGACAATCGAGGTGTATCTATCAAATTTGACGTTTTGACAATTCCAAAAGGCTGTCATATCGAACTTTTGCATTTTTCAACCGTTTCGGTTGAGATTTAAAACCTATAACCACTTGAGACGGACAACCGAAATGCATCTGTCAAATTCTGATTATTGACGTTTCAAGAGGCCGCCATATTGAACTTTCGCATTTTTTGACCTATCCAATTGGGATTTAGGACCTATAAATTGCTTTGGTTAGGCAGTCGAAATGCATCTGTCAAATGTCGATCTTTGACGTTTCTAGAGGTCGCTTTATTGAACTTTGGCATTTTTCAACCGTTCTGATTGATATTTTGAACCCATAGCCACTCGAGATTGGCGATCATATTGAATTTTTGCATTGTTCAACCGATCTGATTGAGATCTTAAATCTACACCCACTTGAGGTTGGCGATCGATATGCAGCTGTCAAATTTTGGTTTTCGACGTTTCAAGAGGCCGCCATATTGACCTTTCACATTTTTCAACTAATCTGATTAGGAATTTGACCCCATAGCCACTTGAGATTGGCGGTCAAAACGCATCCGTCACATTTTGATTTTTGATGTTTCAACAGGCCGCCATATTCAACTTTCGCATTTTTCAACCGATCTGATTGGGATTTTGAACCTGTACCCACTTGGAGGTTGGTGATCGAAATGCATCTGTCACATTTTGGTTTTTGACGTTTCAAGAGGCCGCCATATTGAACTTTCACATTTCTCAACTGATCTGATTCAAAATGTGAACCCATGGCCACTTGAGATTGGCGATCAAAACGCATATGTCAAATTTTGATTTTTGACGTTTCAAGAAGCCGCCATATTGAACTGTTAAATTTTCCAAACGATCTGATCGGGATTTCAACCTTCACCCACTTGGAGGTTGGCGATCGATATGCAGTTGTCAAATTTTGGTTTTTGACGTTTCAAGAGGCCGTCATATGGAATTTGTGCATCTTTTAACATATCTGGTTGATATAACAAACCTTCACCTACTTGAAGTAGATAATTAAGATGCATCTGTCAAATTTGCCATTTTGACGTTTCCAAGGTCCAAGGCTGCCATATTGAACTATTGGATTTTTCAACAGTAGATTATATTGAGATTTAACAAATACTTAGTCAAGATGGACAATCGAAGTGCATTCGTCAAATTCGGCATTTTGGCAGTTTGAAGCCGCCGTATTGAACTCTGGCTTCTCTCAACCGAATCCATTGAGTTTTCAAACCTAGACTTGGTTCAGATGAACAATTGAAACGTAACTGCCAAATTTTGAATTTTGCACATATTTTTATTCCATCTAAATTCTTCCTACAAATATTTAGAAGGGCTCCTGAATAATACAAATACACGGTTCTGCTTTTCCTCTCACTACCCGGTGTCTTCCACGACAGTACCTTCTACCGGTTTAGGTTTCCATAACACATATAGTCGCTTTTATTTTTAAAGCTTCATCAGTTACCTTGAAGAAAAGTAGAAATACGTATTAATGAACAAAATAATGGTGTATCGATTTTTCCCGACAACTCTTCACTGACCAGACACTACCCACTGACATGCGTTCCGTTCACAATAGAACCCTACAAGTTGAGGCAGAAATTTCAAAACACGCGAAAAACAAACATTTACTCGGATTCATGTTACTCTTACACAATCAATTGCTCACGCTTCTTGGAAAACTTCATCTGACCAAAACACCATCGACGGACATGCATAAAATCACTAAATTCGCCAAGGGGAAACCTGACATCCGCCTAAAACAACCGAAAATCAACATCATGTATATAATTCCCTTTCCACTCTTCCGGTGTCAGTGGAACAAATTCCCTGGCTACTTTTTAACCATAGCTGTCACCCAGGCGACGGCTTCCCGGCGCCGGTGATAGCTAGTCACAGAGTAGGTGGTGTTTTGTTAAATTTTGAAGTTGAGGTGAAGGAGAGCAAAAAGGGGCAAATTTGGGCAGCACTTTTTCCACCGGAAATTCTTTTCTCCGATGCTTTCTAGGAACTGCATACATTGAGAAGAATTGAGGAGTGCAGAATTAAAAATGGGACAGTCGGAGAATTTTTAGGAAGAGAGAAGGTGGGGTTGAAAATTTTGGAATATTTTTTAAAAAGAAAATTTATTTCTCCTCAGTTTGATTTTTCACAGGGTAGAGAGGGGGATGAAGATAAAAATTTGACAATGTATAATTAAGATGTCCCTCTCGATAGAAAGATCTGTTTTTGCTCGACGAAATATTCACTAGGAATCGGGAGCTATTGCAGGTGGATAGTTTTCAAATGATCAATCGGTATGAGCCTATTCACGTGAGTCCATCTGGTTCGGTTTATGATAAACGAAGTTTTCACTTTTTTTCTATACGACACCCTGTATCCGACGCCTGCATCACTTGCGACTTTGGCTCCTGATCTTAATCGATCAAACATGGTCTCGGCAACAGGTGTGCCAAGTGGCATTGCTTGTTATGCAAGTGAGAGGTGCCCCATAAATTTTTACTTCCACGTCCGGACTACTAGATACCTATTCGATACAAATAGGCGGAGAAATCAACCAAACCAACAGTCCTAGATGTCTTGTAGAGCTGAAGCTCATTATCATCGTTGAGTTATCATGCTTACCTGTTACCTATACCTACCTACCTACTCACCTATGAAATGTTTCAGAGGCAAACAATGAACTATTTTGGCAACCTACCAGACGAGATACTGTACAAAATAATTTCGATGCTCTCAACGACCGACTTGTGCAAGTTGGCAAAGGTCAGCCGAAGATTTCACAGGGTGTGCGGCGACAAACGACTGTGGGGAAGCGTTTCTCTCGCGAGACAAAGAATCACCTTCACCCAACTTGAACAACTTATCGAGAGCTCATTCCCGATTCAAGAATTGAATTTGACGTACACCCATGTAAGTATATTTTATTGTCTCTGTTGAGATCTGCATGTAGGTACTTATATCATTTATAGTTCCTGTATATCTATCGAAAAATTTATCAAGTATCGGGACTGTCTTCAAAAGAGAAAGAGCAAAAGGTATCTACAAGTTATACTACAGCAAGTTTTTTTTTGTCCTCCACCAGATTTCCGATGCCAAACCCCACTACGGAGAGGAAATAGTATTTTCTGATTTCCATATGACGCTCGAAAAGCTCAACCTAACGAATTACGGAAAGCTGTTCTGCGACTATGACTACAACGACTTATTGTACATACTGAAGACATCTACAGCGAAAGAACTGATACTGGACGTTTCCGCACTACAGCCTGATTCCACGTTGATGGACGCAATCTCCAAACATGGAGGCTTGGAAGTGCTGTCCATGAAATGGACGAGATTTTACCGCCTAGAACTTGACGACATTCGAAAGTTCATGATCGGCTGCAATCGCCTGAAAGAATTGAATTTGTCTTATTGCGCTATATCCGCGAAACAGCTACTCACCCTGTGCGGCCACATACCTAAAACGGTGGAAAAACTGCTGCTGGTGGAGGCGCAGGTCAATGGAATGGAAGCAAATGACGAACGTGAGCGTTATTACGTTTCCTTACAAAGGTTGAATGATGACTATTTTGAAATGCTATGGCACACTATAGCGGAGTCGTACGACGTCCTGTTTCGTCGGGCCGAAAATTTGAAATACTTTGGGGCACCCTTCGCGCACCTGAGATGCCCAGCGATCATGGACCAAATAATTCAGCATCGGAGTTTAGAAACTCTGCGTCTGGTAGACGACGACTTTATAGAACCGGATTTCTATAGGTGAGTACAAATTTCAAAATGTCTCCATTTTTGCTTGTCTTTTTGCATTGGTTATTGGTTGTTGTTAGTGTTTTAGAGAGAGTGGTCCCAAAACTGAAAGAGATTGACATTATTTTGACGGACTGGCTGTTCGAAGACATGACCAAGGAACTAGTCTTAGAGCAACTGAAGAAACACAGAGAAGCTTTCAGCGGCAATGATGCGGCAAAATCACCAAAAATTAATTTTTTGGAACATTTTTCACCAATGGATCCGGAAATGATGGAGAGAAACACAATCTATAAAACGGGTTTGGGAATACTGTGAAGATTCAATGTTTTCTACAACCCACGGTGCATTATATATATACACTTCTGAGCAAAAGTTAAGGGCCACTTTTTCAAAAGTGAATAACTCACAAACGATTTTTTTGATTTTGACGAATTTTCGCACAGAGGTGGTCTTATGTGTTGTAAAGACAAGTGTGAAGTGGCGCACTCACCAATCCATAGGTTTGTGGTAGAGAGGCCTTCGACTGTTGCTTTGCAGAAATGTGTAATTTTTAGTGAAATCAAAGCATTGGATTTTGGACAAAATGGAGGTTCATCCAATAAAAAACGTCTAGTTTGCTTTGTTACGATGTTCTTAAGCAAGTACCATGCTAAGTTTGTTCATTGACATCTTCCATCTTCAAATTTCGACCATCAATCTCTTCTTGTGGCTTAAACAATGTGTGAGGCACTACTCTGCGTGATTTTGGTTGCACACAGTTCAGTAGTGTATTTCTTGTGATTTTGCGTCAATGTTTCGTGACTTTGGCCACTCTTGAGCCTCAAAAACCATAAATCCTTTATGCAGACTGTTACTAAAGAACAAAAACAAGAGAAAAAATCTCACAAAAATGTCAAAATCTTGAGCACTGACAAGAAATAAGTCATAATTTTCATCACATGCCGATAAAACACCTCTACAGTGACCAAAGAAGAAATGGTGAATTTCTTCAGTTCTTTTGGGGAAAAGACATTTACGGGGTGTCGCCAAGAGACCAAGCGCAAAAACGATGAGTGACTACCTTGATTGATTATTTGCCATCAATATTCAAGAGTTTAAATCACTTCAACGCCATCAGGCTCTCTGGAATGCGAAGAAGTTGAAAAATTAACTTCAAGTTTGTTGCTCTGTACTGAGTGAACCCATGGACGGATATGGATGATGGCCGTACTCAGAGATATGCCTAAGTCTTGTGTTCAAGTGTAGAAACCACCAAGAGCATCTGACAACGCGAACATTTGAAAATCGGTGTTTGTTTGAACCTCTGCAGTGTGAAAAACAGCTAAAATCGAATAAGTTCTCAATCGGGGTTGTTCGTCTTTCGTAATTGTACAGGGACTGGTCAAAAACGACGAACGTAAAACACGTATCTCCCTGACAGGAAACGACTAGAGCGGTCGTGTATGATGTCGTCGTCGTCGTGGACAGCGGTTTCATGCAGATTGCATTCCACTCAGGATTCCGAATGGGGGTGGCTCTATCATGGTGTGAGTAGGAATATTTTTGATCAGTTCCTGTACAATTACGAAAGACGACAGTTCCGATTGAGAACGTCATTTGATTTGAGCTGTTTTTCACACTGCAAAGGTTCAAACAAACATCGATTTTCAATTTTTGCGTTGCCAGATGCTCTTGGTGGTTTCTACATTTAAACACAAGGCTTATACACATCTCTGAGTATGGCCATCATCCATATCCGTCCATGGGTTCACTCAGTGCAGAGCAACAAACTTGAAGTTAATTTTTCAACATCTTCGCATTCGAAAGGGCCTGATGGCGTTGAAGTGATTTAAACTCTTGAATATTGATGGCAAATAATCAATCAAGGTTGTCACTCATCGTTTTTGCGCTTGGCGTCTTGGCGACACCCCGTAAATGTCTTTCCCCCAAAAGAACTGAAGAAATTCACCATTTCTTCTTTGGTCAATGTAGAGGTGTTTTATCGGCATGTGATGAAAATTATGACTCATTTCTTGTCAGTGCTCAAGATTTTGACATTTTTGTGAGCTTATTTCTCTTGTTTTTGTTCTTTAGTAACAGTCTGCATAAAGGATTTATTGTTTTTGAGGCTCAAGAGTGGCCAAAATCACGAAACATTGACGCAAAATCACAAGAAATACACGACTGAACTGTATGCAACCAAAATCACGCAAAGTAGTGCCTCACACATTGTTTAAGCCATAAGAAGAGATTGATGGTCAAAATTTGAAGATGAAAGATGTCAATGAACAAACTCAGCATGGTACTTGCTTAAGAACATTGTAACAAAGCAAACTAGACGTTTTTTATTGGATGAATCTCCATTTTGTCCAAAATCCAATGCTTTGATTTCACTAAAAATTACGCATTTCTGCAAAGCAACAGTCGAAGACCTCTCTACCACAAACCTATGGATTGGTGAGTGCGCCACTTCACACTTGTCTTTACAACACATAAGACCACCTCTGTGCGAAATTTCGTCAAAATCAAAAAAAGCGTTTGTGAGTTATTCACATTTGAAAAAGTGGCCCTTAACTTTTGCTCAGAAGTGTATTTAGAGCTTTCTTCATAAGAATGTATTCACTTATTTGTATTGTAATATAAACTTTCAAAAACTGAAATGATACCGATCAGAATTCAGAACTGTTATTTCCGCTAATTAACTTTTTTTTTCTGCTTCACGACGCATCAACTATACTATGGTTATTAGCGTCGACGGGACGTTCTGTGGTTTTTTGGTACATACCGCATATGCGAGTTGAAAACACGCGGGGAAAAATCGATAATGGGGTACTTGCCAATGAAACAGATTCAGCTGGAAATACTTCCGATTGCTAGTATAAGTGGTGAGGGGACTCTACTGAGAATTTCACAAAAATATCGTCATTTTCTACAGAGAAAAACAAATTTGAAAAACTCCCCCTAAAAGCTTCGCGCCAGGACAGGAATTTTGAGTGGGGTTGGTTTGACTGTGTGATAATTAGGCATTCCCATTGACGTCACATCAGTGTTGCCAACTGTCCAGAATTGCCCGCCAAATTTGAACCAAATACTGTTCGGGGACAACCGAACTACAGGACGCTTATGGAGTTCCAGTATCTGCATTTTTTTCCTCGGCTACCTTTTTGAGTTTGAGTTTAAAACTTTTGTATCAAGTTCAAAGCAATGTCCTTAATGCGCCTGCAAAATAACTTCCCGTGAAAAAGTGTGTTTTTTGTGAAAAAGCAAGCCAAACATGTTAGGTTACCTGCACAGGGTAGTGGTGAAAATTCATATTTTCCGGCGAAATTGGGCCTGGACTTTGCCACCAAACTTCACCTGAATGTTGGGGGTTTACATTCCTGGCATTGCTGGAGCGATATGACTTGTGAGGGACTAGGTATGTACCTCTTTGGTTTGTGCTTCCCAATCACCCAAATACTTGAGGCCCAGCTTTTACTGCTGGATTAAAGAAACAAACAAAAGTTTTTTTTTTTTTTTTTTAATGTACTAGTATTAGTGTTAACGGTGATATCTTGTTCTACAATTGTTATGAGAGAGTTTTTTTCTCAAAAAACAATGAATCATTTGAATTGAATTGAATTGAAGTTAATATTTTATATTTTGAAAGTGCAGGAATGTCTTCACTTCGGTTGTAGAATATGGACAGAGGCAAAACATGGGAGTTCAACTCGAGCAGCTGTTCGGCCACCGAAGATGTCTTCGGTCACCGGAGCCCTCCTTGACAGTAATTTCACACCTGATTCAACGATGTTTAATTTCCAATTACAACTTGATTGTAAATACAAATATTCATTGTTCGATTGAGAATTCAAGGTTCCAAATTGTGGTCGTCGTAGCAATTCCTCAGTCCGTAGATTTTTCCATTTTTAGATTGCCGAAGGCCACAATTTTTGACACAGGTACTTCCTGAAACTAGAGAGGCTTAGCAACAGATAATTTTGTGCAAACATCATAACTGTATTAGGTACAGCAATTTAGTTACCCATCCTTATCGTTATCCGTACAACCTCCATATATTTTTTCAAGTTTATTCCTTCCTTCCTCTTTTCCGTTTCTTGACGCTTTGGGATACTTTCTGTGATACTTCGTACTTCCACGAGCCCAGCGTTTCGAGAAAACCATGAATTTCTCATTTTTTCCTCAAAAAAAAAAGATTCAACTACTCCAACCCAACTTTCACGTCCATTGAGCCCTCTACATCTCTAACCATGCTTTTTCCATTGCTTTCACAAGCCTGAATGTTTGAATTAACAATAATTCCCATTCTCTACTTCACTGTAGTTGTAATCTTCGCTGTGATATAAGCACATGTGAACCAGATGGGATCGGCTCCGAGCTCGGCTCCGGGTATCTTCCGATGACCAAATCGTAAACCGTACACCTTACTTGACAATCTTGAATTTTCAGTTGATGGCTTCATCGCGTCAAGACACATTGCTAATTAAATCCTGAAATTTCTTCTTATAAGCAGGATTTGAGGTAATATTGTGGTCAACTTGGAAATTCCTTGGTCGCTGGATTTTCCCATTTTGAGATCGCCACAGGTCACAGTTTTTTGCCACAGTCATACTTTCTGAAATCAGAAGGGCGCTTAGTAATGGATAATTTGTAAAATCATCTCACATTTATTCTGTATTCCAACAATTTAGTCAGCTTTTTACCTTATCGGCAGGATAATAAACTGGCATATTTTCTCCTTCCCAGATGTCTTTGAGTCGCATTTCTTGGCATTTTGAAATACTTCCTGAGATGCTCTCTCGTTCCAAGAGTCCAGTTTTCCGAAAAAGCCACGGATTTCTTTTTTTTTCGACAAAAAAGATTTAAGCACTTCACCAAACTTTCCTGTTTATTGTGCTACCTAGGTCAATACACTTCCAACTGTCGGTATTGATCGAGACTCCGAAGTTTTGTGAATAATTATAACGCACAAACTTGCTTCCTAAGTTATCCAAAATCTCAAAAAAGTACTTTTCTCCAATCATAACAACGCGGGTTGTTCCCGAACCCTTTTTTAGGTTATAAATTCAACTAGGTTGGCAACATGGACAGCACTGAAGACTAAAGAAAAAGACTAGCTAGCTTGACCAAGAAATTGAGGAAACGGGTAGGTGCTTACGGCGTGGATCAAAGCCTCAATCGAAGCAATCAAATGCAATAAAGGGGCACAGGAAGAAATACAACCATGTCGGCGGTTTGACGTTGTCAGTCAGACTCAGATTTGAGGTGATTCGATTCCAAAGTTTGATGACGGCACCTTGACAACGTTATATCATTGTCAACCCAACGAGGAGAAGAAGCCCTTCTATGTTCTATATCTAATATATTTGTGACGTCACAAATATATTGGTGAGCGTTAGTCTAAGCGTAGCGAAAAGTCTTCTTGCGTTAGTTCGTCAGCGAGCAATTTGGTAGGTTCAAGCAATAATGGGATGGGTTCACTTCACACAAAACAGTACGGGGTTCAATCAAAAGGATCTTCACATGATTGTTTGTACCTTGACTTGAGAAATTGTTCGCGTACACGATTGGTTCCAAAGTTTTTGGAAAAGTGAAATTGGGTTCTACATTTCCGGCTATGGATACTCGCGGTCGCGATATCCTTCTAAGATTTAAGGGCAAGTCAAGGTGGAAAATAGGTTCAGTTCTCCATAAAGACACAGGTCATATCCAATCCCTTCCAAAACAGGCAAAATATTACCATAGCCTGAAAAGAGCAATGCAAAGAGAATAGTCCAGATATAAAAGACGCAGCCTTCGGAAAGAGATTCATAACAAAAGGAGCCCCGCACACACCGGCCCACGAGCTCAGATTGTAGGGAACAGGAGAAACAACAGAAAAGAGAAGAGAAGTTCCGAGAGAAGTGCCCAACGCTCGAAAAATTCACTCACTTCTCTTTCGGTGTCTAGACGCTGGCGCTGGACCTAACTCTAACATAACTTATGACACCAACTAAAAAAATTAAATCTGATGAATCCACGATAAGAGTTTTAGACCACGCTCTCCAAAGTTTAGATGTTGGTCGAGGTGTAGCATTAGGTGTTCATCGGAGTATGGATGTGTGGCGGCTTTGAAATTATTATTAGGGGAAAGTCATCTTTAAGAGAACACTTTAGAAGACTTAGCTATCCTAATTAACAGCGTTGAGGTGGGGTCAGCTATAGGAACGAGCCTTTATTCAAACACTTCGACATGTATATAGAAATCAATACAATAATTCTATGTTGCAACTAATTTATGTGTCTTACTGCGTTCAAACTACAGGTCAAGTCGATCTCAACAAGCCCAGTTGGTCTGTCCTCACAAAATCCCTGGCGCAAATCGTCCGGCGTCAAGTTGTCCCGGCGTCAAGTTGGTCGAAGCAGGACAGCTTGACGCCGGCCATCCTGACGCGGGACAACTTAACGCCAGGACAACCTAACGCGGGGACAATTTGATGTGTCGCTTCAAGCCTTGATTAGCCCCCTTATTGTGTCTTCATGTTGCTTTTGGAACTCTATCGAGCCGCGATCTGTCTTCTCAGATTTTGTAGTTCTTAGGTTCTTCTTTCTCAATCGGAGCCCCGATGAGCCTCCGTGTTTTGTGTCGTTTTGAGCGCCGATGAACCCTCTTGTGTTCACTTGAGGTGTTCGAGAGTTCTGAGGAGCCTCCTTATGTCTTACTATGTTTTGGAGCTCAAGCAGTCCCCATTTTGACTTGCTGTGTTAACTCGGAATTCCAGTGGATCCTTTCGTCTATTTATATGTCGTTTTAAGCCCTGATGAGCCCCCTTGAGTGTTCATGCTGCTTTCGGAATCGTAGTATCTACCCTTTATGTCTCCATATGGCGTTGTAAGCACCCTTATTTAGAGCCCAATTGGACACTCTTGTTTTAAGCCCTCATGATTTTTCGCCCCTCCAGAATTGCAGTAAGCCTCCTTGTGCCTTCTTAGATTCTTAAAGCCCTACTGGCTCCCTTGTTTCTTCGATGTCGATTGAAGCCGTGCTGAGTCCCCTACGGTACATTTTTCCGTGACTTTAGAAGCTTATAAGTAAACACCTTTGTGCCTTCGTGTGACATTTGGCGCCCCCGTGTGTCCTCAACCTCAAGTACCGTTTAGAGCCCTGGTAAGTCTCCCTATGTTTTCTCACGTGTTTAGAATTGCCGTGAGCCTCTTTTGCCTTCTTGTGTAATCCAAAACACTATTGAGCCCCCTTGTGGCTTAAATGTCTTTTGAAGTCTTGATGAGCCCCTTGCAATTTTCCGTGTCTTAGGGAGCTTTCAAGCAATCGAAGGCACACTTGTGTTTTCGTCCTGTATTCAAAGCCCTACTTGGTTCGCTTGTAACCTCATCTCATGCCGAAAAAGCTCTTTTTTGCTTTTATGTGTTGTTCATAGCCCCACTGGACCCCATTGTGTCTTCAATAATTGATGGTGTTTGAACCTTTGCTGAGCTCTCTTGCATTTTTTCCTTTTACATTATTTAGTGAGCAGTTTTTCATGGCGAAGTGTTTCAATTGCTTGTTGCCAATACTACATTTTGCATGTGCTTGACGTGGCGTGGATGATTTAAGGTACATATTTCTTATTTTAGCCTATCGATACAGATTCAGATAGGTATAGCCCAGGCTTTTTAGTCGAAAAAACGGCAAAACATGAAACAAATTAAAACACGGTCAATCTCTTCAGTTTTGGGTTCACTAGACTTTGCTGTATAACATACAAAAAGTCCCCAACTTTCCCCCGTGTGCGTCATTGTTTTTTTGACAGGCAAAGATGAAGACACCTCATAATGCACTTTCCGCTAAAAAATGCTCCTAGTTCTCAACCACCCAATCGATTTCTCTTATCTTGGTCTTGAATGGAAGATAATAAATCAAAGTGGATGATATGGGATGAATTTTGTCCAAAATTTGACACTAACAGACTAAATTTCTTGATAATGACACTTTTTTCGTGTTTTTTTCTTATGCTTCAGTTAACATCTTACTTTTGCATCGACCACTGAATATCACTTTGTATTATTATATGCAGTCGATTCCCTACAGTTTTAGCTTCAAAATGACGTATCTTTTAGCTCCATTGTGAATTGTCCAGCAATTCCAATAAGGATTCTATGAAGTTACGTCAAACGCATTATATGGGGAAAATCACTTCAACATTATTAACCTAGAATTTGATCTGTAATAATTGATCCTACGTTCAGTATGCACAGCATCGTACTGACTAAATCTTGTCCGGGAATACTCGTATGAGTAGGTACTAGGTACAGTTTCGCAATTTTCCTCTATGGTTTTAGCGCTACTACTTGTAGTCTTATAGTTTGTTCTTGCTATTGCCGTCTGCAGTGTCCGGCAATATCTCAGCTACTAAATTTCGGATTGCGCTTGGGTTTTTGCTAGATGATAGCTTAGGTACCTACTCTAGATGTACAAACAACAAAGATATTTTATTTCATTATTCGTCCGTCCGTCCGTCCGTCTGTGTCTGTCATTCCACGCAAGATCGCGGCTCCTAGACCTCGGATTAACCTCGGGTTTTCGCTAGATAATAATAGCTAAGGTACTCTAGGTGTAAACAAACAACACGGTGGGCTACGCGAGAGCACCCACGTGTAGTTGGTCCCCGTCAAGACGCATCTCCCTCCAGCTCCGGAGACTATTTTGAAGATAGTGTCTTGCAACTGCAAGAAGAACTGCGGTCTAAAATGTAGATGCAGGCGATCTTCCTTGTCTTGTTCGCAGATGTGTAAGTTTTGTAGGGGGAAAACATGTGAGATTCTACCCCACCTTGTTGAGTATGACCCTGAGGACGATCTGTAATTTTTATAAACTCATGTATTCAGTCCCTTTAGGTGCTAGATAACTTTGCTATTATTTTAGATGGGTATAGGTACTATCGGCAGGTATTCGGGATAACTATCGATTTATTGTTTGGAAATCAGTAGACGAGTTTTTAACGAAACTAATATTGGACAAAATAAACTTAGAGTACGGATGGTAAGCTAGATGCGACTTATTGTTGACTACTAGTGAACTTGAAATAATTATAATAATAATAATTTGATATTTTTTGCAGAGAATGGCTATAAAAGTCTTTCTGTGCTGTGCTAGACTTCCAATACATTATTAATATGTAAATACAATGTTGAAGCTCTGATTTGAAAAGATTGTGAGCATTTTTGATTGAAAACAAATGATAATTTGCTCTTGAAAATTGTGGATTTTTAATTTACGATACTTTCACGTTGAATACATCAATGTTCGAAATTTTGAATAGGATTGATAACTGCAACTATTTCACGCATTTACATCAGGCATTCGACATAATTATCATTTCTTGAATACTATAAAATCGAGTTTGTTTGATGTTCGGTGTAAGCCAGCTTGAAACTGAAAAATGTGGCTATACCCGCGGGAAAGTTGCTGTTGTTATATTATTATTATTTTAATGTAGAGTGTTCTTTTTTCGGAAGCTAGAGAATTCTTTTGGCTACAAGAAGAAACCTTGAAAGATGAAATCAAAGCCATATTACAGCTACAATGCATTTTTTCTCAACTGCGCGGAGATGTTTTTGAGTGACATTTAGGACTTCGACATTTTTTTCAATAAATTATTTTTTTCATCTTGTAACCACTTACGTCGCGTTAATGATATGATAGTCTTACGCAGAAAAGTCCATATAATTCATCCAATCTTAAATCCAAATGATCAATGCATCAAACGCAAAAATAACCCAAACTGAAAAACCGGCTTTATTTTAGTCTCAAAATCACGTTTTTCTGCCGAAAATTGCTCAAAAGATTTTTAAACAGATTTTAATTATCACAATCGGATTTGCAAGGTCAGATTTAGTGGGAAACGATACCCAACATGCCAGTATTGTCTCAATAATAATGAAAACCAAGTTTTTTGCATAGGTCACCAATTGCCCCCCTCCCGAGCTCCCCTCACGGGGACCATAGACATCTAGTTTGTCAATAAGTTTCACTCATAACCCAATGTATCCAGATATATTAAATTTGAAGCCACTGGCTAGATTACTTTTGTCCTAGAATTTTTTTAATGAAAATTTTGACCCCCCCCCCCTCAAAAATTATGACGCACACGGAGGAAAGTTGGGGACTTTTGGTATGTTGTTTGGTAAGGTTGAGTGGGTACGATACCGTGAAGATTGCACGTGGATTAATTTGTTTCATGTTAAATGCTAAAAAGCCTGGGCTAGTAGTATTGTAGTTGTTATTTATTAAAAAAAAAACGAAGTAAGAGGCCACTCACAGATGACTCCATCATAAATGTTTGGCACCAATAGGTCTCATTGGTCTTAGTGCGGGAAGTAAGGGGAACCACCTTGCAAATTGTGAAAGAAGCATGAAATTTGGTACACTTACTCTTCAAAGTACTCCGAACAAGACTGGGGATGGTGCCCAGCCGAATTTTTCCCAGAGGGGCTGTACCAGAGCCTCTATGTTGTCCCTGGAGCCCTAAAGCCAATCTTCGAAACGGCAAGTGATATCGACATACTTCAAACTTCCTTTTGACTGGAGTTACTCGCAGGTGATGAACACAGATTGTATGAACTGATTTTAACATCCCCTTTACCAGTTGCCTATCTTCCAGGGGTAAAATTAGGAAATGTGTCAGTGGGGGCTATTTCATTTGAGCGTTATGGGCTGACACGTGCACATACGCTGCGCTTTGTGATACAGCCACGAAATTTGGTACACTCAAACTTCGAAGTACCCGGAACAAGACCGGAGATGGCACCTAGTCGTATCTTCCCCCCAAGAGCCGTACCGGCCTCGCCAAATTGTCTCTGGAGCCCTACGAAATATTTTCGAAACGGTAAGTGATATCGACGTTCTGAAAAGTTCGTTTTGATTGTGAGAACTGATGGACTCCACCAGGTGAAGGATGAAAGTTGTATGAACACATCTAAATCTTCCGTTTGCCTAACTTCCAGGAGCTAAATTGGAAAATAACTTAGTGACTACTATATTTCGGGAACTAAGAGCTAAAATACGCATACCTATGTCTTGTCCTTCGTGAAACTAGCGGAAACTTTTGTTAATGCACTCTTCATAGTACCTGAAACAAAACTGAGGATGGAACTTATAGTCGAATCTTTCCTTCAAAAGCCGTACCGGCCCCACCAAATTGTCTTTGGAGCCCACGGCATATTTTCGAAACGGCACGTGATATCGACATTCTGAAAAGCTCTTTCTGATTCTAAGAACTTCCAGTGACAGATAAAGCTTATATGAGCTCATCCAAATCTCCAATTTATCGGTTGCTTAACTTTTAGGGGCTGAATAAAAAATAACTAAGTGACTACTATCGGGTGGCGCAAAAGTAACGGACCGTTTTCCAATAGCTTCAACTTTCTTGTCTTTTGGTTTGTTTGGATGAAATAATGCAGATTCAAGACTAAACATGGAATTTTTATGTACATTATGTATGAAAGATGACATTATTTAAATGACCGCCATTTTCAACTTCACAAATTCGTGCTCTTTTCAGAACATTTTCCTCCACTTTGTGGAAAACTTCTGCCCGTATAATGTTCTGATTTTGTGTCGGATGTTCTCTTTACGTTGCTGGAGAGTTTCAGGCTTGTTTTTGTATACTTTTCTTCTCAGATATCCCCACAAAAAAAGTATTATTATTATACTCTTAGAATCATCTAAGTAATTATTCAGGTATTTGGCCGAAAATCGTGAAAAAATGAGCTGAAAACGGCAATTTTGTGAAGCAAAAGTGATGGTTATTCTTAAGAAATTACTTTTAACAGTGAATGTAGTACATGAAATAATATGCTTGGTCTTTATTTTGCATTAAAATTCATTCAAAAAAACCAGAAGTTAAAAAAGGTATAGCTATTTGAAAACGGTCCGTTACTTTTGCACCACCATATATATATATATATATATATATATATATATCTTGATGGATGATGTATTTCGGGCTCGCGGCATATTTTGTGACAAACAATGTAAAAAAAAATATTTTCTACACAGATTCACATTGTTGGACGTCTCATGACATTTTAGGACGTAATTTTCAGGTAATCCCATCGCCAATGTTGGTTTTCAAATATATATATATTTCTAAATGTACATGATGTATTTTGAGCTCCCGGCATAATTTGAAAAGAAAATGCATTTGTTCACGTATTTATATTATTTGTCACCTTCCAATGTACTTCCTTTTGAGATTTGTCGTCTGGATTATTCCACTCTACATTTTTTCTCGAAAATGTTTCGAGAGACTGATTTACGTCATACACGGTCATGATCGAAAAGTTCATAATGTATTTCGGACTCACATGGGCTCATCGAGAATGTGAATTGGGCTCTATACAACAATTTGCGAAATGACGCCCATTGTTTATGAATTTATGTTCTCAGATGTCTCTTAACCTCATAGAACGTGATTCCCAAGTTAACTTGTTACGATTTGACTGTTAAAGCACTCGTATCATTTATATTTCGGGTGAACAACTACGAAAATTGTCGAAAAAACGAGTTCCTGTCGTAAAGTGCACAGTAGCTTTTATTTCGAGTTTGGGACGTTTCCATTTTTCTATAGTTGAATAACTTCAAATTTCTGGGTGATTCAGGTCCTACGTCACCATTTCTACAACGTGCGCGTCCGTTCTTGTCCATACTGTCTTTTCAAAAAAAACTCCGGGAGCCCAAACTACGTCATACACGAGCACGACCAAAACGTTCAGAGCGTATTTTGGGCTCACATGTTCATCAAAAATGTGAAATGGGCTCGCGACAGCTTTCAATCCAATTCAAATTCCTCTCCTTATTACATTCTTTCTTTTGTACATGAATGTCAATTTGATCAATTCTTATTTTGTTAGATGCCTCCCAACAAATACCACTTTCTTGATGCTGCCATCCGAGTTTTTCTACCTCATTTTCGCCCACAATTTCTTCGGGAGCCCGGTGTACGTCATGCACGGGCATAATCGAAGAATTTATGATGTATTTTGGGCTCACATGGGCTTATCAAGAATGTGAATGAGCTCTCCGCAATATTTTTTAACGCTGAGTTCTCCCTGTAAAGTGCACAATAGGTTCGATTTCGAAGTTGGGATGTTTTCAGTAATCCATTCTTGAATAATTTTGAGTTTCTGGGTCGAACAGGTCTCACGTTGCTATTTCTAAAATGTTATGTACCGTTTTTGTCCACTTTTGACTTTTTTCCACAAAATCCTTCGGGAGCCCAATCCACATTAAGCACGAACATGATTGAAAAGTTCAAGACGTATTTCGGGCTCACATGCTTATCCAAAATGTGGAATGGGCTCTCTACATATTTTGTACATAAATGCCATTTCTTTGATAAATATTTTGTTAGATGGTCCCCAACAAATACTACATTCTTGAAGTTACCATCCAGGTTTTTCCACCTCATTTCTGCCAAAGAAAAGTTTTGGGAGCCTTAATTACGTCATGCGCGGGATGGATGAAAGAATTCATGATGTATTTCGGGCTCACATGGACTCATCGAGAATGTGAATTGAGCTCTCTGCAATATTTTATGGAAAAATGACATTCATTTACATAATTTGTATCAAAACACCTCTCAATTTTCTTTGACGTGATTTGCAACTTATTTTGTCACATTTTCAAAATTTATCATAGATTCGTTTTGAACAGCTGCAAAAATTTTAGAAAAAATAGGTTCCCGTTGCAAAGTACAGAATAGGTTTTATTTCAAGTTTTAGATGTTTTCAGAAATCCATTCTTGAATAATTTTGAGTTTTTGGGTCAGAGAGGTCTCACTGTGCCATTTCTGCAATGATATAGTCCGTTTCTGGCCACTTTTGACTTTCTTCCACGAAAACCCTCGAGAGTCCAATCTACATTCTGCACGAACACGATTGAAAAGTTCAAGACGTATTTTGGACTCTCATACTAATCCAAAATGTGGAATGGGCTCTTGACATATTTTGTACGTGAATGTAATTTTTTGATTTATTATTCTGTCAGATGCTTCCCAACAAATATTACATTTTTGAAGGACCATCCGGGTTTTTCCACCTCATTTCTGCCCAAAAAAATTCGGGAGCCCTGATTACATATTGCGCGAGCTGGATGAAAGAGTTCATGATGTATTTCAGGCTCACATGGACTCATCGAGAATGTGAATTGAGCTCTCTACAATGTTTTGTGGAAAAATGCCATTTGTTTACATAATTTGTTTTCAAACACCTCTCAATCTTCTATAACGTGATAAGCAACTTATTTCGTCACAGTCTCAAAATTTATCATAGATGTGTTTTGAACAGCTGCAAAAATTGTAGAAAAAATAGGTTCCCAGTTGTAAAGTGCAAAATAGGGTTTATTTCAAGTTTTGATTGTTTTCAGAAATCCATTTTTGAATAATTTTGAGTTTTGGTGTCAAACAGGTCTCACGGTGCTATTTCTGTAATGATATAGTCGTTTTCTGGCCACTCTTGACTTTTTTTCACAAAAACCTTCGGGAGCCCAATTTACGTTATACACGAGCACTATTGAAGTGTTCAAGACCTATTTCGGGCTCACATGATCATCCAAAATATGAAATGGGCTCTCGACATATTTTGCACATAACTGTCATTCTGGTAAATTATTATTGTGTTAGACGCCTACCAACAAATACTACTTTCGTGATGTTGTCATTCCGGTTTTTTAACTTATTCTCCGCCCAAAAATTTGTCGGGAGCCGTAATAACGTCATGCACAGGCTCGACAAAAAAATTCATGATGTATTTTGGGCTCACATGGACTCACCGAGAATGTAAATTGGGCTCTCTATGATATTTTGTGAAAAAATGCCATTTGTTTATAACTATTTGTTTTCGAACACCACTCAATCTTCTAGAACGTTAGTCCCAAGTTATTCCGTCACATTTCACAAAATTTGTCCTAAATTTGGTTTGAACAGCTGCAAAAATTTTAAAACAAGATAGGTTCTTATTGTAAAGTGCAGAATGGGTTTTATTTCAAGTTTTGGATGTTTTCAGAAATCCATATTCTTGAATAATTTTAAGTTTTTGTGTCAAACAGGTCTCACGGTGCTATTTTTCCAATGAAATAGTCCGTTTTCATCCCCTCCTGACTTTTGTCATGAAAACTTCCCGCAGTCCAATCTACATCATGCACGAGCACGATTGAAGTGTACAAGACGTATTTCGGGCTCACATGCTCATTCAAAATGTGGAATGGACTCTCGACATATTTTGTACATGAATGTCATTTTTTCAATAACTATTTAGTCAGATGCTTCCCAACAAATATCATATTGTTGAAGTTACCATTCAGGTTTTTCCACGTCATTTCCGCCCAAAAAAAAAAAATTGGGAGCCCTAATCACGTATTGCGCGGGCTGGATGAAAGAATTCATGATGTATTCCGGGCTCACATCGAGAATGTGAATTGAGCTCTGTGGAAAAATGCCATTGGTTTACATAATTTGTTTTCGAACACCTCTCAATCTTCTATAACGTGATAGGCAAGTTATTTCGTCACATTTTCAAAATCTATCATAGATGTGTTTTAAACAGCTGCAAAAATTGTAGAAAAAATAGGTTCCCGTTGTAAAGTGCAGAATAGGGTTTATTTCAAGTTTTGGATGTTTTCAGAAATCCATTTTTGAATAATTTTGAGTTTTTGGGTCAAACAGGTCTCACGGTGCTATTTCTACAATGATATAGTCGGTTTCTGACAGTTTGTGTCCACTTTTGACTTTTTTTTTTCACAAAAACCCTCACGAGCCCAATCTACGTTATACACGAGCACGATTGAAGTGTTCAAGACGTATTTCGGGCTCACATGCTCATCCAAAATATGAAATGGGCTCTCGACATATTTTGCACATAACTGCCATTCTGGTGGATTAGAGGGTAAGTTATTATCGTGTTAGACGCCTACCACCAAATACTACTTTCGTGATGTTGTCATTCTGGCTTTTTCACTAATTCTCCGCCCAAAATTTTTTCGGGAGACTGATTTACGTCATGCACGGGCTCGACAAAAAAATTCATGATGTATTTCGGGCTCACATGGACTCGCCGAGAATGTGAATTGGGCTATCTGCCATATTTTGTGGAAAAATGCCATTTGTTTACATAATTTGTTTTCAAACACCTCTCAATCTTCTATGACGTGATAAGCAAGTTATTTCGTCACAGTTTGAAAATTTATCATTGATTAGTTTTGAACAGCTGCAAAAATTGTAGAAAAAATAGGTTCCCCGTTGTAAAGTGCAGAACAGGGTTTATTTCAAGTTTTGGATGTTTTAAAAAATCCATTTTTGAATAATTTTGAGTTTTTGTGTCAAACAGGTCTCACGGTGCTATTTCTACAATGATATAGTGCTTTTCTGGCAACTTTTGACTTTTTTCACAGAAACCTTTGGGAGCCCAATCTACGTTATACACGAGCACGATTGAAGTGTTCAAGATGTATTTCATGCTCACATGCTTATCCAAACTATGGAATGGGCTTTCGACATATGCACAAAACAGCCATTCTGGCAAATTATTATTGTGTTAGAGGCCTACCAACAAATACCACTTTCGGGATGTTGTCATTCCGGTTTTGCAACTTGTTCTCCGGCCAACATTTTTTCGGGAGCCTGATTAACGCCATGCACGGGCTCAACAGAAAAATTCATGATGTATTTTGGACTCACTAGGACTCACCGAGAATGTGAATTGGGCTCTCTATAATATTTTGTGGAAAAATGCCATTTGTTCATAAATATTTGGTTTCAAATACCTCTCAATCTTCTAGAACGTGAGTCCCAAGTTATTCTGTCACATTTTTCAAAATTTGTCCTGAATTTGATTTGAACAACTGCAAAAAATTTGAAAAAGATAGGTTCCCGTTGTAAAGTGCAGAATGGGTTTTATTTCAAGTTTCTGTTTTCAGAAATCCATTCTTGAATAATTTTATGTTTTTGATTCAAACAAGTCTCACGGTGCTATTTTTCCAACAAAATAGTCCGTTTTTGTTCTCTTAAGACTTTTTTTCATGAAAACCTTCGGCAGCCGAATCTAAATCATGCACGAGCACGCTTGAAGTGTACAAGACGTATTTCGGGCTCACATGCTCATCCAAAATGAGGAATGGGCTGTCAACATATTTTGCACATACCTGCCATTTTGGTAAATTATGATTGTGTTAGATTTTTCCCAACAAATACCTACTACATTCTTGAAGTTGCCATACAGGCTCTTCCACCTCATTTTCGCCAAAAAAATCTCAGGAGTCTGATTTACGTCACGCATGGGCATGATGTAAAAATTCATGATGTATTTCGGACTCACATGGACTCATCGAGAATTCAATTTGTGATGTTTACAGTATTTTTGTGGGAAATGCCATTTGTTTACCTATGTATGTTCTAAGACGTCTTTCAATCTTAGAGAATAAAATTCCCAAGTTATCCATTTTTGAATGATTTCGAGTTTTTGGGTCGAACAGGTCCCACGGTGCTATTTTCTATAATGATAAAGACCGTTTTTTGTCCACTTCCGACTTTTTTTACAAAAACCTTCGGGAGCCTAATCTACATTATGCACGAGCACGATTGAGATATTCAAGACGTATTTCGGGCTCACATGCTTATGCAAAATGAGGAATGGGCTCTCAACATATTTTGCACATACCTGCCATTTTGTAAATTAATAGTCTGTTAGACACCTACCAATAAAAATACTACTTTCGTGATGTTGTCATTCCAATTTTTTCAACTTATTTTCCGCCCAAATTTTTTTTCGGGAGCCTGATAAACGTCATGCACGGGCTCGACGAAAGAATCCATAATGTATTTCGGGCTCACATGGATTCATCGAGAATGTGAATTTGGCTCTCTACAATATTTTGTAAAAAAATGACATTTGTTTACAAATATTTGTTTTCAAACACCTCTCAATCTTCTAGAACGTGATTCCCAAGTTATTGAGTCACATTTTCAAAAATGTATCCTAGATTTGGTTTGAACAGCTGCAAAAATTTCAGAAAAGATAGGTTATCGTGTGTAAGTGCAGAATAAGTTTTATTTCAAGTTTTGGATGTTTTCAGAAATCCATTCTTGAATAATTCCAAGTTTTTTAGTTGGACAGGTCCCATGGTGCTATTTTTACAATGATATAGTCCGTTTTTGTCCACTTCTGACTTTTCTCACAAGAACCTTCGGGAGCCCAATCTACATTATGTACGAGTACGATTGAAATATTCAAGACGTATTTGGAGCTCACATGCTTATCCAAAATAAGGAATGGGCTCTCAACATATTTTGCACATACCTGCCATTTTGGTAAATTATTATTGTGTTAGACGCCTACCAACAAATACTACTTTCGTGACGTTGTCATTCTGATAATTTCAACTTATTTTTCGCTCAAAATTTTCTAGGGAGCCTAATTTACGTCATGCACGGGCTCGACGAAAGAATTCATGATGTATTTCGGGCTCGCATGGACTTGAAAAGAATGTGAATTGGGCTGTCTACAATATTTTGTAGAAAAATGCCATTTGGTGTCATATTTTGTTTTCAAAGACCTCTCAATCTTATGAAACGTGATTCCAAAGTTATTTAGTCTCTTTTTTCAAAATTTGTCCTAGATTTGATTTGAACAGCTGCGAAAATTCCAGAAAAGATAGGTTCCCATGGTAATAAACAGTGCAGAATAGGTATTATTTCAAGTTTTGGATGTCTTCAGAAATCCATTCTTGAATAATTTCTAGTTTTTGGGTTGAACCGGTCCCACGGTGCCATTTTTACAAATTTATAGGCCGTTTTTTGTCCACTTCTGATTTTTTCTACGAAAATCTTCGGGAGCCCAATCTACATTATGCACGAGCACGTTTAAAATGTTCAAGACGTATTTCGGGCTCACATGCTTATCCAAAGTGAAGAATGGGCTCTCAACATATCATTTTGTACAAAAATGCCATACGCCTCCCAACAAATACCACTTTTTTCGCCCAAACTTTTTTCAAGGGCTTGATTCACGTCATATGATTGACTTCTAGATACATAAGTATCAGATTTCAAAAAAGTTCCTGTTAAAAGTGCAAAATAATTCAGACGCATGCGCATGTGAGCAAGTTCTTGGACTAGAGTTGACATTGGTTGTGATGTTGGGCGTCTGCGTAGGGCGTGGCTTCTCGCACTAAGCGATTGTATACAGTTTCTCCTTTCTCCCTTCAACTGGTATAATAAGCAGCGACAGCCTAGTGTTTTGGCTGAAGACTCAAAATAACCGGAATTGACAATTAACAGTTGAAAAGATCCGCCGTTAAATGGTGCCGTCTCCCTTGCACTCAAAGTGTTTAATTGGGAGCTTTGCGTAAGAGGCAGCAGGAGATGAGCTGTTTGCGGTCACATTGCTATCAGAGTACTATTTACTTAAGGTGCGTTCAGTCAGCTTATTTAGCCGCAAGTTTTAATTTTAGTCGCAAGCGCAGCGACGCCCATTGGCTCTTATGAACCAGCCTCCTCGGAACAGCCAATAAGCGATGCAGCGCTTACGGCTAAAACTAAAATTGCGGCTGAATAAGCTGACTGAACGCACCTTTAGGCCGTACGAAACTATTTCATGCATCAGAGACCCACTACAGGTCCTACTTAACAAATCATACCTATCAAAGTACTTGACAATCATGCACAGTGCGAGTGCAGTCACCAATGGTCTTATCTCAAGTGCGCACTTGCGATTAGATCGTTAGACAGCTATAAGAGCTCGATTCCGGTCAAATATGAGGATGAACAAAAACTCAGGATCAACTAGCCTGATTTCAAAATATCAGACTGTGGTATGTTGTATTTGTGGCAACGGAGCACAATAATTGGTTTTCATTAAAAAGCCAGAGGTGTAACTACTGACGAGCTCAAAATACTATATAAATATGTCCAGTTTTTGGACTCATGAGCCCAATATATAATTTTGAGCTCAAAGTAATATATGGACGTAGAAAAATGAGCCCGAAATACATCATTCATCAAGATATATATATATATATATATATATATATATATATATATATATATATAAATATATTTCGGGAGCTAAAAGCTAACATACGCATACCTACGTCTTGTCCTTAGTGAAACCAGCGGAAACTTTTGTTAATGCACTCTTCAAACTACCCCAAACAAAACAAAAACTACTTGTTTCTTCATCAGTATTGCTTAATCCCCCAAACACTCCTGGAAACCTTGCGGAATCGCGGGAGCAAGATCAATCCACTTCATACCGGGTGATCATTTGAAAACTATCCACCTGCAATATCTCCCGATTCCTAGTGCAAATATCTTTGAGCAAAAAAAGGTCGATTTTTATATCAAGGGGGACATCTAAAACATACATTGGAGAATTTATATCTCAAGCCCCCTCGCCCCCACTCACCCCAACTTTGAAATTTCAAATGACATCACCTACCTTGCGATACGTCAAATTAAAGAGAATGAAATTCTCTTTTTAAAAAACATATTTTATAATTTTTCAACCTCACCCCCTGTTCTTCCTAAAATTCTCTGAGTGTCCAAGTTAATATTCTTGACCTCCATTTCCCTTCAATACAGTTTACGTCATCCTGCACAGCATCGAAAGAGAAAATTTTCTATAAAAAAAGTGCCACCCAAATTTACCCCTTCGCTCCCCCCACCTGACCTCAAAAATGTAGAATGTCAATACCCACTTTGTAATACATCAAATTAAAAGAAATTAAATTCTCTTCCTGAAAAAGATTTTTTCAATATTTTCAAAGCCTCTCATCTCCCCCCTAGAATACTACAAATGGCCAATTTATTGAGGGAGGGGTAGAAAATTTTAAGAAAATTATTTTCGGAAAGAGAATTCAATCCCCTTTAATTTGATGTATCACAAAGTAGGTGGTGTTTTGTTAAATTTGGGAGTTGAGGTGGGGGAGAGTAAAGGGGGGAATTTGGGTAGCACTTTTTCCACCAAAAATTTTCTTCTTCGATGCTATCTAGGATAACGCCGACTAAATTGAGAAAAAAAATGAGGGGTCCAGAATATAGAATGGGACAGTCAGAGAATTTTCAGGGAAAAGGGGGTGGGGTTAAAAAAATTAAAATATTTTTCCAGAAAGAAAATTCAATTTCCTTCAATTTGATGTATCGCAATGTAGGTAGTGTTATTTGAAATTTCAAAGTTGGGGTAAGTGGGGGCGAGGGGGGTGAATATAGAAATTTGCCAATATATGTTTTGGTTGTCCCCCTCGATATAAAAATAGACCTGTTTTTGCTCGAAAAAATATTCACTAGGGATCGGGAGTTTTTGCAGGTGGATAGTTTTCAAATGATCACCCGGTATGTTTTTTTATGCCCTTGCAGAAAACGAGAAATTTAGGATGGGAGTGGAATGGGCATCTGGATATCATTTTTATTTCCCACGCCATTCAGTTCTGCCGAAATCGAAGCCGACATGAAAATGATGCGAAACCTCGTGATAATTGCTTCTAATACTCGTAAGCCACTTACGTAATTATATTTCAAATTTTGACCCTGAAAGGTAGACAGTTTGTTCCTGAGTTGAAGGTTATTGTTCATGCAATCTTCATCCATCACCTACAAATGAAAACCCTTAGGAGGAAGTTTTCAGCATGTCGATATATCGCTTGCCATTCCAAAGATGACTTTCTGATGACTCTGGTACGGCAGTTTTAGGATAAATTTAACTGTGCACCATCCCTAGCTTTGTTTGGAGCACTTTGAACTCTTTGGATAGTGCATGAACCAAAGCTTTTGCTCACGTCACAGAGGACAAGAAATATGCGTACTTTAGCTCTAAGCTCTAGTAGTCACAAAGTTTTTTTTTTAATTTAGCCCCTAAAAGATAGGCAACTGATGAACGGGAGTTCACATAACCTTTATCCCGTCACCTGGAAGTTCTTACAATCAGAAAGAACTTCTCAGAGTTTCGACATTGCCGTTCCGTAAATATGCCGTAGGGCTCAAAAGACAATTTGATGGCGCCCGGTAGGGCTCTTGAGAGGAAGATTCAACTAGGTACCATCTCCAGTTTTGTCTGGGGTAGGTACCTACTATGAAGAGTGCATTAACAAAAGTTTCCGCTTCTTTTACGAAGGACAAGGGACAAGACATAGGTATGCGTATTTTATAGCTCTTAGTTCTCGAAATATAGCAGTCACTAAGTTATTTTTCAATTAAGCCCCTAAAAGTTAGGCAACCGGCAAACAGAAGATTTAGATGTGTTCATAGGACTTTCATCCTTCACCTGGTGGAGTCCATCAGTTCTCACAATCAAAAAAAACTTTTCAGAACGTCGGTATCACTTGCCGTTTCGAAAATATGCCGTAGGGCTCCAGAGACAATTTAGCGGGGCCGGTACAGCCCTTGGAGGAAAGATTCGATTAGGTACCATCTCCAGTCTTGTTCTGGGTACTTCGAAGAGTGAGTGTACGAAATTTCGTGGTTGTATCACAAAGCGCAAGGTATATGCACGAATCAGCCCATAACGCTCAAATGAGATAGCCCCCACTGACAGATTTCGCCATTTTACCCCTGAAAGATAGGTAATTGGTGAACAGGAGGTTCGGATCAGTTCATACAATCTGTGTTCATCACCTGCGAGTAAGTTCAGTCAAAAGGAAGTTTGAAGTATGTCGATATCACTTGCTGTTTCGAAGAGATGCCTTAGGGCTCCAGGAACAACTTAGAGGCTCTGGTACAGCCCTCCTGGGGAAAATTCGGCTGGGCACCATCCCCAGTCTTGTTTGGAGTACTTTGAAGAGTAAGTGTGCCAAATTTCGTGCTTGTTTCACAATTTGCAAGGTAGGAACATATTTTGACCCTTAGCTCCCGCACTATCTGCAGCCTGGGTCAAGTTTTGAGTACCTGAATTCTGCTGGTTTGCTGCCTGGTTCGAGTGGAGTAGCCGGTAGTTTTTGTGTTGGTGCAGTCATTTCAAATTCAAACAAATGTCACAAATGTCATATAATTATGTGATTTGATGTTTTGAATCACACGTTACACGTCAAAACTAAAGTGACAAAACGTGATTGGAACTTGAGTCGCTGAAGTGTCGGTGAAGATGATCACGTTTGGCTTGCGCGCGAGGTTGACCGAGTCGTGACGTCATAGATTTAAGGAACATCTTTTTATAGAAAATTAGGGCTCGATACCAAGTTGCAGGCGCAAAGTTTGGGACAGCGTAACTCGCCAAATACAGCGGACTGATTGGTTGGTATCCTCCGTTGCTATGGTAACCGCACTTACGGCGGTCTCAGCCCCAACTTGGTATCGAGCCGTTAGTGACGAAATTAATGTGCTTGTTACATGGAAGGCTTGATCAGATCATGAGCAATCGGAGTGCTCAATAAGAATAACTACTTTTTTCCCATTTAGCCTCGCCCACAGGTCCCTGTAGTGTGCCGTCAACTCTACCACTGAGCTACAGACGTCGAATGCAACGCGGGTTTTTGAATCATAGGTATGATAAGCTACGTGACAAATTCTTTGACATTATCTTTGACACCGGCAGCCACCCTTAAAGCAGGAGATGGAAGGTGGCTGCCGGGTATTGCAAGGTCCATTTTATTGGCCGCTATCGATTGAAACAGAAATTTTCCATAAGAGCGATCGACCCAGATTTTCACAGTGGGCTCCCGGACTACTCGTGAAAAAGTGAGAACTTTCAATGAAGTTTTGAGGGAGTGCCGTTTAGCGGTGAGACATTCGCGGATTCGCGTAAGATGTGAAAGAATACTGCGCAGACAGGGCAGGTAAGGCAATAAAAGAAAATTATAGAATTCTATTTATTTCCCTCCAAATCCACTACACAAGTTGGTTCCGGTTCCGACAGATAGGTCACCTTCACCTCTATGCCATAGTCAGACCTGTAACATTCGACAAGGTTCTCCAGTGCCTCTCCAAATTTCAGCTCATCCGGTTCCTGGAACATGAGCAGTCTTCGACATTGGAGTCTGTAGTGTAACTTTTTGAGTTTTGGTATCCTTCTGAATATTCTGAAAAAGAAAACGAGAAAGCACAAGTTTAACGAGGAAAGAGAGAACCAAGTAGTGGAAAAGTTAGGAATTAAAAGAGCTCAGTGTAAAAGAACTGAATAGTAAACAAACCATCAGGTAGAAAAGCAACAGCAGCAATAGCAGAAATATTTACCGAACATATTCCCGCCCAGAATTCATATCGCAAGGACATAAGTGTAGGCATTCCAGATGTTCGAGCCTGGCGATACTGGAAACTATTTCAGGTTTGCAGAGGTACAGGTGGAGCACGCCAAGCTGTTTTAGATCCTTGGTCTTCTCGAGAAGGACGTCGAAAAATTCTGGTAAATAAACCGGTATAGTTAGATTTTCAGCGTTTTCGTTTTTGGATAAGTCTTCGGGACTGAAAGGTCTTGAACAAAAGGTATAGTCTTTATCTCTAGAAGATTGCTCAATTAATCATTCCTTCAAGAATGCCAAGTTCTGAAGCAGATGGATGAATTCTAGATAAATTTACCGTTAAAGTGCGGAATGATGGGCACGTGATTCAGCAGCAGTTTCTCGACGCCTTGCGGCATGCGATTGCATATGACGAAAAGTTGATCTTCGTTCACTTGGGTGTGTCTCAGGTTCAGTTCTTTCACCGCGTTGCACCCAATGAAGATCGTCGCGAAATCGGCGGAACTGACGCGACGGAGATAAATGGATTCCATGGACAGCTTTTCGAGCTGGGTGTTTTTGGCGATGGCTCTGGCCACTTCCGTAGTGACGTGCGTTCTGTCCAGGATCAGTTCTCTAGGTTTGCATCTGAGCAGTATTCTTTCCAGCACTGGACCGTCGTCGGGTTGTATTTTCAAAGCGTAAAGGTTGAGTTTTTTCAGCGGCACGCGGCGTTCGGGTTTATCAACGTCTCCATTGTGTACATCCGTGATCTGAAAGACGAAACAAGCAATAGAAAGACGCGAAAAGACAGAGGCAAAATTATGGGAAGGCAGAGACAGACGGAGGCAGTGAAATGTAGATAGGCTGGAGCTTCCAATTGCTCAGACAAAAAGAAGGCATAGAAATGCGAAAGGGGCATGAAAACCCTAAGGCATAGACAGAGACGTGGAGGCACATCTATAGGCAAAAAAGAGTAGCATAGGAATCAAGACAGGGACATGAACAATTCACAGGCATGGAAAGACAAAAAAAAGGCATATAAACGCAGATAGTTACCTAGAATTCACGCTGAGGCAATGAAACACAGAAACAGAAAAAGTGGCAGAGGTATAGAAACGTAATGGCAGAAAAAAATAAAACAGAGACAGTAAAATGCAGAAGCAGAGCAAGATTACCATTTTAAGAAATGTATGAAGCAGAGGGACAGATAACAAAGCAGAGATATATAGAATCACACAGATGGAGGCAGAGCAACGCAGAGGCAGAGAAAGAGGGGCGGAGGATAGAAAGACGTCATGGCAAAAAAAATCGGAGGAATGCAGCGAAGTAATGGCAGATGCAGAGAAATAGAGGGAAAGAAAAGCAGCGGCAGGAAAGAGGAGACCAAAAACAGGGAGAAAGGTAAGTAGTCCATCTGCTAGCTACTATTCTATTCCCCATTTTAGATGCTTGTTACAGAGGGGCCTATAGCCCAGGCGCCAGGGAGCAAAAATCAGCTCGATTAGGAAATAATTGTTTACTGGCTGGAAACTAGTTTAAAAAGATCTGTGTAGCTTGGGTTTTGACATACTAATTCCCTCCCTTTCGGAAATGTCGACATCATGTCGCCATTATCAACAAGAAGTGCATCAGCGTGGTTTTTGCCGGATATCTTGATTTTGGGCCATCTTACAGCAAAATATGTAGGAAGTCATTTTGAAACCATTAAAATTCCCTACAGAATAGTTTTCAAATCAACTTTCTGCGACCTATGGTCTTTGAGATAGAGCTTCTGGAAACAAGAGGCATTGTCGTAAAAGCTCCATGGCCACTTGAGTCGAAAAACTAAAATGTCGATGTGACAAAAAAATTTCAAAATAAGATTTCTCGAGAATCCTTTATGCTATAGTTGCAGTGATGGTCTTGAACTCTTTCTCTTGAACCGTAGATTACGAATATAGGAAAGTCAGAAACGTCACATTGTACATAACAGGGTGTACTGAGGGAATCAAATCAGATCGGAGAAATTTTACATATTTCTTCGATTTAGCCTATATGCGACACTCTAAGCACCTAACACGAGTCCAATATCAATATGGATTTGCTCTATAAGCTTCACTTAATACACTAAAGAAGTGGTCAGCTCACAGCTTCACTGTAAAATGTTTTAAAGGCCCTCTGAAATCATCAAAATTTACAGTAGCAAGAAATGTATGCAACAGTATAGGTACATATTATATACCAAGGGACCAAAGTGAATTTTCAATTCGGAGATTTGAACTCAAAGGGCCCTCGAGCAACAAACTTCACCCAAGGGATCAAAAATTCACTTTGGTTCCTTGATGTAAAATATACTGTTACATACATTTCTTGCTACTATAAATTTTGATGATTTCAGAGGGCCTTCAAAACATTTTACAGGAAAGCTGTGAGCTGACCATTTCTTAAGTGTATCAAGTGAAGCTTACAGAGCAATGCATATTGATATTGGACTCGTGATAAGACTGATAAGTGCTTAGAGTTTTGCATAGGCTAAATCGAAGGAATATGTCAAATTTCTCTGATCTGATTTGATATAGCATGAAGGATTCTCGAGTAATCTCTGTTTGAAATTTTTTTGTCACAACGACATTTTAGTTTTTCGAGTCAAGTGGCCTTGGAGCTTCCACAACAATGACTCTCGCTTCCAGAAGCTCTATCTCAAAGACCATAGGTCGCAGGACGTTGGTTCAAAAACCAAACTGTAGGGAATTTCATAGGCTTCAAAATAACTTTCCACATCTTTGGCTGTCAGATGACCCAAAATCAAGATATTTGGCAAAATCTACGCTTATGCACTTCTTGTTGATGATGGCGACATGACGCCGACATTTCCGAAAGAGGGGAAACTAGTATGTCAAAACTCAAGCTACACAGATCGTCTTAAGCTATTTTCCAGCCAGTAAACAACCATTTCCTTATTGTTTTTCCTGGCGCCTGGGCTACTAAAATCGCCTTTTTTGAAATTTGAAGGCCTGTATCTTCATTGTGGATCACTTTTGTGGGAGCTTTTTCATGACATCCTGAAATTCTCATAATTCTCTGTCGACCCTCCAAGTTACAGAACTGAAATTTGATCAACTAAAGGCTGGGCCCTATGGGGGTGCATGGGGTGACCGCACCACTTTTGTGCGTTGTCACTAAAAAATTCTGATTCTGTAGACCTCAACTGATATGAATTGAGAAAAAAACACTTTTCGACCTTTAAAAAATACAGAATACCTAGTGGCTAGCGGATAGACTAAAGTGAAGATGGAAAGCAGCAGATTTGGTGAAAATAGCGCTGGAAATACTCACCAAAGTTCCTGTCATGTCTAAATTTTCAATTTGCCACGGACCCATGACAAGCATTTCGAATTGGAAATACGTTATAGTTTCATCTCTCACAGAAGCGTTGATCCACAACCGTGGATCGCTGCAGATGGTTTCGAACCTTCGACTCACCGAGGCCAGCGAAGGTAGGCCGATGTGAGGAATGTTCGAGAATATTTTAAACAAGATTTCATCGGGCAGAAGACCAAAAAGGTTGATGTCTTGGTCGACCTGAAATTGTAGAAAACATAATATTATTTTTGCTTACTGACAAGGAATAAGGATGTGAGATTCCAGAATTAGAGTAAAAGAATCATCAGGATTGAAAACTAAAGGAACAAGAATTAGGAATCGAGAACTAGAAATTCTGAGTTATAAATTCAATACTGAGAAATCGGAACTAGATATTGAGGCTGAAAATAATCAATCGAAGCTATAAATTGAAAACTGAGAATAACGAGAAAATTATTCCAGAACCAAGATTTCAAAAATGAGAATAACTGAGAGCCAAGATTTTTTAGCTGAGGATCAAAAATTACCAGTTCAAAACGGTTCAGTCTCGGAAACGGTGCGTCGAATCTAAATAGTACAAGAGGACTTTCATCCATTGAAAACTTTGATTTTCCAGATTTTTTATCAAAATTCAGAAAAAGTCATGACAAAAAAGAATGGAGCTAAATTCATCCCCCCTCCCCCTTCGTTGAACGTCCCTGATGGAATGTGGGAATCTTTTTCACAGCATTACTTCAGGCTTATAGCCCAGTCAGTGGAAGCATAATTTTGGAGAATAGCGAAATTAAATAGTGTAGTTCTGAAAATTGGTAGAGATGTTCTCGAAAGCTTGCTGATTACTGTGTAGGAAGTCCCCATCGATAGAGGGTGTGGAATCGCCGCCATCTTGGATTATTGGTACATTTGAAGTATGTTTTGCAATTATCTCGAATTAGGGCAATCCCATCAAAAAACGACTCGGTTCAAATGAAAGGCCATCAAATTATCCACAAAAAAGTTGCGTATCACTTTTACGTATCTGTCATAACTTTGGAGAAATTGGCCTGTGAGCGTCAGTTGTGAGTCGTGGAGGAGGTATTTTATTTCTCACAGTGTCTTTGAAGAATCGCGAAAAACTACAATGCAGTGCTGTTCAATTAATCTTCGTAGATGAATAAAAAAAATGTAAAAAAATTTTTTGGCCTTTACTTCAGAAAATATGGGGGGGTTAAAAGGAAAAAATTCAACCTCTAGTATTTCGGTTATTTGAGAAGTTTTCGAAAACATTTTTTGGAGGAATTATGAGTGATCCATTTATGGTACAAGGTACAAAAGACAGACCAATCATTGTACAGGGTGAGTCTGTACCTCGGATTTTTTCAGACCGCGCGTAAATCTGCAAAGCCGCATCTAAACATCTGAAAATAATCGTAACCAACACTACCAAAATCAGAACAATGAGTGACAGACATACCAGTTCAGGTTACTCATTGTTCTGATTCTCGTTGTGTTGGTTACGGACATTTTCGGGTGTTGAGATGCGCTTTGCAGGTTTACGCACGGTCTGAAAAAATCCGGGGTACAGACTCGCCCTGTACAATGATCGGTCTGTCTTTTGCACCTTGTATCATAAATGGATCACTCATAATTCTCCCTGAAAATGTTTTCAAAATTACATCAAATAAGCGACATACCAGAGGTTCAATTTTTACCCTTTGACCCCCCCATATTTTCTGAAGTGAAGGCCAAAAAAATTTTTTTCATTTTTTTATTCATTAACGAAGAGTAACTCAACAGCACTGCATTGCAGTTTTTTGCGATTCCTCAAAAACACCGTGAAAAATAAAATTATCTCCTCCACGACTCACACCTGACGCTCACGGGCCAATTTCTCCAAAGTTATGACAGATACGTGGAAGCGATACGCAATTTTTTTGTAGACAATTTGATGGCCTTTCATTCGAACCGAACCGTTTTTTGATGGGATCACCTTAATTTGAGATAGTTGCAAAAAATACTTCAAATGTACCAATAATCCAAGATGGCGGCGATTCCACACCACCTAACCGTGGGTACTTTTCACACAATAATCAGCAAGCTTTCGAGAACATCTCTACTAATTTTCAAAACTACACTATCTATTTTCGCAATTTTTTTCTTCGTTGACTGGGCTATTATAATATGTAGGGGTCAAACCAAGTTTTGTCACTTTATCTTGGCAAGTTTTGGAGTTTCTGATTGATTAGCTGAAGATTTTATGCATTTCCCATGGTCATCCTACTAGAATCCACGTTTCCCGAAAGGCTTCTGCGCATACCTGGTGAAAATAGGACGTTGCCATATCTATATCACGACAACAAGTTGACAACACTGTAATACGGTGTGCGTGTCTAATGTCATGCAAATGGCAGCTGACAGCGCTTGACGTCAATTTCACGTTTCGACAGACTTAACCTAATAACGCTCTTGTTTCGGTGATTGCCGAGGAGTCGACCGCGGTCAAAAATCTGGTACAAAAAACTTCCAAATAGAGTACAACCTCCAATACCTCCGCAATATCTCCACATATCTCCACGGATCTCCGTAAGACCTCCACGGATCCCCACAAAACCTTCACGGATCTCCACAAAATCTTCATAAATAGGGTAGTGACCGATTTTTTTTATAACTTTTTTTTAAAGTTCACTTCTTAATAAGTGACGCTATATAGTTGACAGATTTTTTTTCGTAAGTTTTCTTGGTAAAAAAAAATTATGAAAGTTTTCGATCATTTCAAATTTGGCGCGATGACGTTACAATCTTTCATAGGCGGAGAAGCAGGCTTTACAACATTACAGAACTTACTACAAAAAGCACTAGCGTCAACCCGTCAACGCTCATCATAACAGCTGATTGTTATATTGTTAAGACTTTGTGTATCTGTGCGGTGATTCGTGTTGTTGAGTTGTTTAGCTTGAAAATATGGAAAGTTGGTAAAATCTTTCATGATTTATGAATATTTCAAAACTACATCAGACTTTAATGGTTATGTTATGCTGGCAAACGTCAACATCAACACTGACACATAGGCAACGGAGGTGGGGTCATCCCCACTACTGTCAAAAGATTGAAACGTCACAGCCCGCCTCACAGCTCGGTAGATTTGAAATCGTTCGCAAAAGTAGCCACTTTCAAGGCAGATTTTGAGACACTTGGAACTTTTTTTTTCGAATTTTCACGAAGCGTAGCTTGTTATTAAGGCTCTACATTCGATTAGTATGATTTTTTTTTATATTTTTCGATGGTGGTCACTACCCTATCTCCACAGTCTAGCGCATGCGCAGTTTTCACATACATACGTACAGATACACTGCATAGTCGGGTTGTCTCAAGTGGGAATCAAATTCGCTCGATTTCGATCATTCCAAAAGTAAGAATTGACTACAAACAGTGGCTAAGAAGGTTTTCTGAAAGAAATTTTGCGGAAGATACACAAATTTTGGAGGAAAAAATTATGTAAAGTAGGAAACTACGCAAGTATTTTCAGCGCCGGGCGGATATGCAACCTCCCGAACGAAACGGATATAGTACGAAACGAAAGGTAAAACATACTTATGGGACTGGGAAGCAAAAAAGAAGTGTGGAGCCGGAAGAAGCTAAAAATAACGCGTCATAAAACAAAACAGGGCAGAAAATGACAAGAAATCGTGAGCAAACCATGAAATGAAATTGTTTTGTGGCAATACGCTGCCAAAAAGCACAAACGGGGCCGTGGAGCAAAATAGGGGTGTTTGGCAAGAAGAAGCTGAAAAGAACAAAACTAAAAACAGGGTGAAAAATCGCAAGTAATTATTGTAAACTGCTGGACAACGAAGTTGTCGGTATCGGAAAAATGGTCCGACTTTGGAGGCCAATATCTCCCGATTGCCGATTACGATTTCCATTTTGTTTGTTGCGTTAACTAGCTCAATCTTTCCGTAACCCATCCTTTAATAGTGAATGTTGAGAAACTTCATGTGAATTCGCTACAGGGTGATACGTAAAATAGTGCAGAATTGCAACGACTTCATCGTACCCCCATTTTTTCAAAAAAATATTTTTTTATTATTGCAACACAAAAATTATAAAATGTGATGTCGATGTCTTATCTCGAAATGATTCTGGAATTACCCAGATTGGAAGTCTAACATAACAAAATATAAATTTTCATGTTGAATGTTGCAGATTTGCTTGACTCACGCATAGCACAAGCACAAAAAGTATAACATCCAGGGGGGCTTTACTTTACTTAGAAACTATAGTTTCACATCGGTACTATGTTCAGGGGCTTAAAACTTGCAATTAAAACATGTTCCACATCTGAAATTCTGATGAAATTCAGACTAAATTCAACGTACGAAAAACAGGCAGTGACAACCACTCAAAAAAGTGCCCCCTGCTTGGCCCCACACCTAATATTCAAGTTGTGTTGACAGCAAATTGTCCTAGACTGTTGTATGAACAATCTTGTTCAATACCAACATCCATTTTAGTACAGGAAAAATAGTAAAAAAATCGGCAAAACCTCGGAATAAATATGGACGTCATGAAAATTTGATATTCTGTTCAGAATTGAGTGCTCTACAACATATCCAAAATCGCCAAAAATCGCACCCGGGGGTTTTGAGTTATTGGAGGGGGAGTGAAAAATTGCAGGTAAAAATGGAGGGAATGGAACCCGTCAATCCATTGGATGCGAATACATTATAGTTCGACGTATCATATCCCCTTGATACCATTTTGGCACAAAAAATGTCGATCATTGCTGAAGGGGAGTAGTGGGGGGGCGAAGCTCTGCTAGGTGGTCCATTTTGTTTTTCCAGACATGCAGAACCGATCACGACAAGTTTGGTATCTTTTCCGACTAAATTCAATCTCCTAAACTCGTATCCGATGTGTAAATTCGAATGAAAACAAGTTTGAACAAGTTGACTTTAGAAAACTTGTTTTTTCTTTGACAATTTTGACAAATTTTTGTTTTACTGTTGGAGGTGTTCATTTTTAGAAAATTTTCAGGGACCATCAAATTGAAGTGTATTCTCCACAAAAATCATTTACTCGGTGTATAATTTTGTTTCTCGAGTTTAAAAAATCGATTTGAACTTGAGCCGGCACGGCGTGTCGTCTACTACTGACCAGAACACTACAGCATGCACCTTTAAATGAAAACACCTCAAACTATTGAAGAAATAACAACTCATCTTTGAAAATTGGAGGATTTGTGCAGAACTGAATTCCCTATAACATGAACAAAATCGCCGTTAATCGCAATGCAGGATTTCGAGTTATTCGAGGATGAGGATAACACTTTGACAGGATTCATACTCTATGAACTGTTACCTCTCCACTTGAATAACTCAAAACCCTGCAGTGCGATTCATGGCGATTTTGTTTATGTCATAGGAAATTCAATTTTCCACAGATCCTCCAATTTTCAAAGATGAGTTGTTATTTCTTCAATAGTTTGAGGTGTTTTCATTTGAAGGTGCATGCTGTGGTGTTCTGGTCAGTAGTAGACGACGCGCCGCACCGGCTCAAGTTCAAATCAATTTTTTAAACTCGAGAAACAAAATTGAACATCGAGTGCATGATTTTTGTGGAGAATACACTTCAATTTAATGGTCCCTGAAAATTTTTCAAAAATGAACGTCTCCAACAGTAAAACAAAAATTCGTCAAAATTGTCAAAGAAAAAACAAGATTTTTCAAGTTAACTTGTCCAAACTTGTTTCCATCCGAATTTACACATCGAATATGAGTTCAGGAGATTGAATTTAGTCGGAAAAGATACCAAACTTGTCGTGATCGGTTCGACATGGCCAGAAAAACAAAATGGACCACCTAGCAGAGCTTCGCCCCCCCACTACTCCCCTTCAACAATGATGGACACTTTTTGTGCCAAAATAGTATCAATGGGATTTGATACGTCGAACTATAATGTATTCGCATTCAATGGATTGACGGGTTCCATCCCCTCCATTTTTACCTGCAATTTTTTATCCCCCCTCCAATAACTCAAAGCCCCCGGGTGCGATTTTTGGCGATTTTGGATATGTTGTAGAGCACTCAATTCTAAACAAAATATTAAATTTTCAGGACGTCCATATTTTTTCCGAGGTTGAAATCTATCTTTCTTGCACTAAGTGACCTGATCTCGCGTGCCAATAAGGCAAATCTGTAACATTCAACATAAAAATTTGTATCTCCAATGTTGGACTTCTAATCTGGGTAATTCCAAAACCGTTTCGAGATAAGACACCACACTTCCAGATTTTTGTATTGGAATACATAAAAATTTTTTTTTTTGACAAATGAGGGTACGATGAAGTCGTTGCAAATTTGCACCATTTTACGTATCACCCTGTAGAAAATTCACATAAAGTTTCTCAACATTCACTATTACAGGATCGGTTACGGAAAGATTGAGCTAGTTAACGCAACAAACAAAATGGAAATCGCAATCGGCAATCGGGAGATATTGGCCTCCAAAGTCGGACCATTTTTCCGATACCGACAACTTCGTTGTCCAGCAGTTTATATAATAATAATAATAATAATAATAATAATAATAATTTACTCCTTATCGACTTATTTTTTGTCATAGGAGGGTACCCTTTTTATTAAGTGTTTTTTGCATTTGGTCATATGTACACAATAATGGTTAGTTATCAGTAATCAACAAAATTTCATTTTCAAATACGTAACATAATAAAATATTCACACAGTCATTAAAACTTGGCTCAGGAGAAAAGTTCTTCGGGAACGGCCGGGTTTCGAACCGGGTACCTCTTGGTTGGTGGTCTTGCGTCGTAACTCCTGAGCTACCGGCCGCCCAAGTAATTATTGTAAGATAATCAGTGAAAGACATTGGTGGCAATACGCTACCAAAAGACATTAACGGGACCGAGGGGGGAAATTGGAGTGTTGAGCGAGGAGAAGCTAGAAAAAACGCGTCATTAAACAAGAAACAGGGCTGAAAATCGTTAACAATCGTAAAAAAAAGAAAAGTAAGAATAACTCACACGGGACAGGATGAAAGTCGCAAGATAAGGCAGTCAACGCGTGTAAAGAAAGAATGAAATGCAGGGAAAAGAATAAGCGGAAGAGCCGAAGAAAAGAATAGCAACGCATGAAAAGTATCGTGCAAAACTATAAAAGAGGTAAAGTACGTTTGAAAAGAAGGAATAAAACACAGCTCCTATAAGCAATATACAACTGTACAACAAGTGAAAATACAACTGTACAATTCTCGTAGCGTCCTTTTGATTTCCGCTTAAGTGATATAGGCAACCAACAATACAGCCGTTTTTACTATTGCCTAGGTCGAGCCCGTGAGAGTCCATCAAGAGTTCTGTATTGGCCCTGCATGACACGAAAGCTGAAATATCTGGCACGTATTCTGTTTCCTTCTTTACAGCATACACTTTGGACGGCACAATAACCTGCAATTAGCAGTGTTGCACGCAGCTGTCGGCTAGCTGTCAAACGTTGACAATTGTGAATGAAACGTCAATTGTCAAAAGAGACCAGCGAGAATAGAGTGTGGTTACCATGGCGACAAGCAAGAAAAGTGAACAATGTTCAAGTGCGAAAACTGAATAGTCAACGTTAGTAAAGCGCATTCTCCCGTACCTAGATCGACTCAAAATAATTGCATAAGGAAGAGAATGGTGGCAAAATTGTTACTGTGAAATGTACGGCCCCAGGTCCCCTTTATGACGGGGTCACCTACTTTTTCCTTGTAATCTCCTGGGTTAAATTTTCATCGGCGTGCAGTGTACTTCAAGATTTATTCCCGAAAAGTGCTCTTTCGCTTATGTCAAACTGGCCTCCACTCGAGCACTTACCTTGACTTTTTCATTCGCAACGATTCGCAACAAACATGAACATTTCGACGAGCACGGAAGTTACGTGTTTGACCTAAATGTCAATAACTTGAAAACAGGAAAAGAAAAACAGGAGTGACATCCGTTACAGGTCGTCTTGAATGGGATAGTACAGAATTATGTATCAAGATATCAAAAATTTGCCGATCTATCAATACAAATCTTTACAATTTTCAACTAAAGCTGGCCAACGAATCAAGCTTATCAAAATATCGATCCAAAGATATCATGACTTCAAATATCGGAAAAATGTCCAAATTGAGAAAAATTCTCCACGAATCTCCACGGAACTCTATAAAACCTCCATGGATCTTCACGAAACCTCCATAGATCTCCACGAGACCTCCATGGATCTGAACGGATCCCCAAAACCTCCACGGATCCCCAAAACCTCCACGGATCCCCAAAACCTCCACGGATCTCCACGGATCTCCACCAAGCCTCCACGGATCTCCAAGGCGAGGGAGAGAAAACCTCCATGGTGGTTGAGCCCTCGGTGATCGCCTTGCAGCTCGTTGTGTTTCGTATCACCTGAATCTTTTCTGCGTCTTTTTGCCATACGGCATGTAACATCTCATTCTGAACAATATTAAATGAAGAATGATCAGGCTAGGAGGTTATGTTTGTTTACATTTCGATTATTGATTGACAGTTGCCATTGACAGTGACACTTCGTGCGTCAAAATTAAAATTACCGCGCTCTGCAGGTGTGCGTTCTCATGTATGCACTGAAGTGATGTACAGATGGTAAACGTGGATTGACCAGATTGAAATCCATTTAATCTCGTATTAGCGTTAATTGCTTTTTTTTTTTTGGTGCAACCCATAGACAAGGACAAAAGTAGAAGAAGGAAGAACCACTGCGCATCCATTTTAGCCGATATCGCATGGGGTCCGCCATTTTTAGGTCATAACGGCTTTTCCAAGGCGGCAATTTAAATGGGGGGAGTACGCGCGAGTCAAAATCATAAACAGACGTCAAAACAGATGACAGTCATGAGACAATTTGTAGGTTATACTTTGTAAACGAAACAAATAACTCAAGAATTTCTGCTCACGGCCTTGACTAATCCTCATACTCATAGTCAATACTTCGCTCGATCTCCGACTTCGCATCTCTCAAGTCCTTCGGACAATTATAACAGTTGTTGCCATAGTTGGATTGTGCTTAAATCGGAGACCGACTGTGAGTATGGGCCATAGACGTATGGGCATAAGGCCCACGACATGTGCTTGATTTGAGCTACAGAATACAATTTCAAGAAAAATATTCAATGTTTTACTTGAGATAAAATAATACAAGTTTGGAAAGTGTTTGTTGAACATTACCTACACTGAATCAGCTCTTCGCTTCACGTTTTTTTTTGCTAGATTTTGCACCTAATCCACGAACCTGTAGTATAGCTGGACTGCTATTTCCCCAGATTCCCCCAACAAATTATGACCCCTCCTCTGGAAGTCGCCATCTTATTATGCACCGGTACATGACCGGTACCCAAAATGTTTGGTAGCGGCTTCGAGAGTGGCTTTCAATATTCAACGGAGCAGTTTTATGTATTGATGACCATGACTATACACTCTATTTTATGAATATATGATTTTAGTGTATATTAATGTAATTTTCAGCTAAATTTGTTACCGATCTATGAATATTTGCAAGAGTTTACCGTTATTATACATAGAACGTTTGAGGTTCACTGGAATAATTTTCGCTCGGTGACAGTCGGTGCTTGGCTGTCAGTGCCGCGCTATCTTGATTTGGGATAATATCCTGATTTCTAGTTTTGATTTCTGCGGCTTGTACCTATATCCCGTTCACTTTTTATTTTCAGTAGAATGACTTTTGTATCAAAAATAAAGTGACAAGATGGGGGGCTACGGCTACGGCTGATGGCACTTGCAAAGTTTTGGATCGAAACTATCAGCGGCCGTTAGCCGTATCCTCCCAGCGCTCCAGCTTGTCATTTTATTTTTGGTCCAAAAAGTCATTCTACTGAAAATAAAAAGTGAACAGGATATACCTAGGTAAACTCGTAGAATCAGACCGTTGCCGTGGCAGGTGATGCCAACCCTTGAAAACAAAAATCCAACGTCCACACAATCTCATGGCAGCGCCCGCCTGGCGTCATTTCCCCCTCTGTTATCATCAGTCCAGCTATATTACAGGTTCGTGACCTAATCTTATTTTCAAATAGCATCTTACGAGCACTTTCCCTTAAGATAAAATTGTGGTGTTCCAAAATGTCATTGTGTGAAACGAGGTTCTGGCTCGGGTCCTGGGAGTGTGGATAAAATTTTATTTACATTACTTCGAAATGCCTCGAATAAATCAGCAGCACTGAGCCTTTCTCAAAAGACGTTTCCAAGCTATTTCTTCATCATTCCAATTGTCTCGAGCCACAATCGAAGCCCATCACCCCGTGGAAAACTAGAAACAAAATTTAGTTACCGGAGTGAAATTTGATTATTTAAATTCAGCGTTACGTATGAAAGGATATCTTCTCATCTCTGGGTTCCTCAATTGCTTGATGTTTTTGCAAATTTTGATAGGTATAACAAGACACCCTTTATTGATGCATTTGCTAAGTTCGATCAGGTTCGATCAAACTTTATTACACAGGAAAAATCGCAAAACGAACACTTCACACAGAGGCCTTGATATCTGTTTCACAGCTTCTAAGTGGAGATAAAACTGCGGACATCATTCTCCATTTCTTGACAATAATTCATCAAGTACAATGCACTCGACAATGCATTATTTATGCAATGCATCCCAGGAATATAATATCTGGTTATGAAGTAGAATTCGTGGAAACGAACACTGAATAACCCTCAACATTCAATTATATTGTTATCTTTTACACAAAACCAAATATCGGCGCCGAGAAAAGTTCGATCACAACAAATCAGTCTAACCTAAAACTTCGGAGCTGTCATCAAGTACACTGTCAGTACTGTCACCCACCTGTCATAATTATAATTGCCGCCAGGAAAAACCGTTATGTAATCAAAATGGCCGGCCAACAAATTACACAGCCGCGCAGGTATCTTGCCTCTTCTACTTTTGTCCTTGTCTATGGTGCAACCCAGGATGAGTCAGTTATGTTCAATTCACAATAGAAAATATAGGAAGAAAAAATTTTTTTTTCATTTTTTTTTTTGGCTTTTGGATTTCTCTCATTAGCCATGATGGGGATGAGGGGATGAGGGGATAAGGAAAAAATAATATGAATGTTGAGAAAACAACAATTACAAAAAATATACAATTTTCCGAAATTGTTGATTATGCATAATTTACAATTTCTATAATTACATAATTTATAATTATAATACATAATTATAGTAAATTATGTGAACTGTTATTTCGATTCGATTTCTTCATGGACCTGAAATCAAGTCAGCTGGAGATTGAATTTTATTGGCAAAGACTATTATTATTTGGAACATCCCATGTATACCTCCATGTGAAGATAAAACAAACGTCACTCCCCCATGAACAAAACAAAGCATGCAAAAATTCCGGTAGTACCTACAAGGCTGATCTCTTTTGAGCTTATATCAAATTGACAGGTGACAGCTGTTTAAAATGCCATGCTCCAAAATAACGCTTGTACCCAATGATGTGAAATACCCGGGTTTTTATATTTCAGGATAAATACCCATGGTAAATACCCGGTATTTACCCAAAATCGGGTCCCTAATAGGGTATCTATTTTCAATAATTGTAACGAACAATTATTGGAGAATAACAACAACAAACAATAATGATTTTTGCTCACAGCAGCAAAATAATGGTAAGTGCTTTGGAGGTTATGTTTATAAAGCCTTGGAACTTGGGAAAAGAGATCATTTACCTTCTAACCGTCAACACTGTCAACCGAGCTGTCAACAGTGTCAACTTTTCTGTCAAACTGGGTAGGGTGAGAAAATATCGCTCGAGAAAATACCGGGTAAATACCCGATTTATATTTACCTACCTACCCGGTAAATACCCGACTCACATCACTGCTTGTACCTCAAGTTAGTAATAATAGGTACGTAATACTCACATGCTCTTTCTCGGAAATGTCAGAGATTTTAGAGGACATTTTTCACATAATTCTTGGGAGCACCAGGACACAAGTAGCTTTCGAAAGCAAAGCAAGCGGAATAACGGAACGCAGAAACATCTGCAAGCTGCCGGCTTTTGTTGTGTACATTTCGGAACCCGATAGACCACCCGTAGTGGACTTTGGTGGCGCGTGCAGGTAGTTTTAGTTTAGAGGATATACTTGCCTGTGAAAAGCCCTGATGCAAAAAGCTGTTCACATGAAATGGTGTTCTCTTCCAAATCCCTGGAAGACATTTTAATAACTTTGCAGGAGAGACAAGAAATCGTGTTGATTGCAAATTACGCACAAAATATAATTAATTTTGCTTAGTTATGCAGTGATTAATCAGGTATATTTTAGTGCTTGTGATGGTTCATTTAGTCGACGCGGCTCAGTGAGTTGTTTCCAACAAGATCAAAAACTCATTTTTGCCAAAATGGTGCTTACGTTGCTTTGCCTGGCAAGGGACGATATACCATATTGCAAAGTTTGGCCTTATAACGAAGATAGGGCCTTTCAAATTCGACTTTTTCCGGATTTCAAAAATGTGTAACTCGGTAATGTTTTGACGAAAATAACTCAAATTCAGCATATAGTGATTTTGCCAAATTTTGAATGAATCCAGTAAGTGGCGAAGGAGTGTGAGGGTCTATAATTTAGAAGCATTCGAAGAAAAGTTTATTTTAGGTGACCCCTCATAACTTCCACGCCACTGATTTGATTATTTCAAAATTTGACGGGTCGATAGATTATTTTGACAAACCAGCTTATGCTAAAATGACGCTAAATTTGTGGACCCGTTACTGAGTTATAAATGTTTGAAATCCGAAAAAAGTTAACTTTGAAGAGCTGTATCTTTGTTACTTTGGACGAGATATTCTTACAGTCAATTTTTTTTTCTATCATTGCTAAAACACCCTGTAGAGAGGCGAATATAAATCTATATTTCAAGTGACTTGAATCAATTCCTCCAGCCTCGCAGCGAGTACCAACCTGAACTTCTGGACAACGAAGTTGTCGGTATCGGAAAAATGGTCAAACTTTGAAGACCAATAACTCCCGATTGTCGGATGTGATTTTCATTTTGTTTGTTGTGTTGATCAGCCTAAGGTTTCCGTAATCCATCCTGTGAAGGTGAATGGTGAAAAACTCCATGTAACATTTTTACAGGGTGATACGTAAAATGTTGCAAAATTGCACAGACTTTATCGCACCCCCATTTGTCGAAAGATTTTTTTTTATGTATTCTAATACAAAAATCATGATGTGTGGTGTATTATCTCGAAAGGGTTTTGGATTCACCCAGATCGGAAGTCTTACATTGAAGATATAAATTTGTATGTCAAATGTCACAGATTTGCCTTGTTGGCACGCGAGATTAGGTCACTTTTGACGAATGGATGTTGAGATTGAGCAAGATTGTTCGTACAACAGTCCAGAACAAGTTTATTCTCAACACAACCCGAATATTTGGTGTGGGGCCAAGCAGGGGGCATTTTTTCAAGTGGTTGTCACTGCCTGTTTTTTGTACGTTGAATCTCGTCCGAATTTCATCAGAATTTTAGATGTGAAGCAATCATGTTCTATTCGCAAGTTCAAGCCCCTGAACATGGTAACGATGTAAAACTTCAGTTTCCAAGTGAAGTGAAGCCCCCCTGGACGTTATACTTTTTTTTTTGCTTGTGCTATGTCTGCGTTTCGTAAATCTGCAACATTCAACATAAAAATTTATATCTTCAATGTTCGACTTCCAATCTGGGTAATTCCAAAACAGTTTCGAGATAAGACACCACACTTCATGATTTTTGTATTAGAATATTGGAAAAATATTTTTTTTGGAAATAATAACAATAATAATAATAATAATAATAATAAAATGTCTTTATTGGCGGTATTCAGCGAAGCTGCTCTTCCATACAACCACAAAATGGGGGTACGATGAAGTCGTTGCAATTTTGCATCATTTTATGTATCACCCTGTATAAAATTCACATGGAGTTTCTCAACATTCACTATTATAGGATAAGCTACCGAAAGATAAAGCTAGTTGACGCAACAAACAAAATGGAAATCGCAGTCGGCAATCGGGAGATATCGGCCTCCAAAGTTGAACCATTTTTCCGATACCGACAACTTCGTTGTCCAGCAGTTTATATGTGATTGCCCGTCTTCGCTGCAGTACAAAAAATGGTACCTCACTTAAGCCAAACAAAATGTTTAAAACTCCGAAAGTCTATCAAAATTTTCAAAAAGTGAAAAGTACGAAGTACTATAAGTTACAAAGAATATTTGAATTAGTGCTATTAACCCACGTGAGAGCGGATTTGCGGAATTTTAAAGATTTTCTATGAGTCTTCAAAAGTGAAGTAGAGTACGTGGTACCTTCTTACTTCTTACTGGAGTGAACACAAGCATTGTGTTTGTCACGCTTATTTTCGCTGTAGGTATACCCAACTGATTGGAGTTTTTCAAGAAAAAATACAAAAACAACCGTCATAATCGGATTGCGCGTGCTTGATTTAGTGAGAGACGACATCTCGCTCGCGTAAAACATCAACTTCAAAATTTAGAAAATCAGTCAATTTTTCCCAAAAACATCTAAACTTGAATTTTTGAAACAAATCGAGTTGGGTATCATTTCTAACTGAGTGAGCTTGACCAATTTGATCAAAAAGGCATTTCTCACGGTAAACTGAACAGTTCAGGACTTGAAATGGTCCACCCCAAAATTTGGCCCAACTTCAAATATGACGTTATTTAAAAAAATACCGACAGATTCCAAAAAAATTCAAGTGCTGAATAGGACATTTTATTGCCTACAAGTCAACTTATTAGGTCACATTGTTATTGACCCAATGTACGATATACAGGGTGCCAACCGGAAAACGGTCAGAATGGTCAATTTTTGGCCTTCTGACAAATGTGCAAAAAAATTACAGATTTGTTCCAAATCTTTTTTCAGACAGCCTACAACAGTATCTTAGAATATTTAGTTTACTTGTTTGAAGCCTTTTTTATAGTTGGACCGTTTCTGATGGACACTTCCATAATGCAAATGGAACCTAGTTTTTCTGTCTTCAATCTGAAACAGTAGTGATGCAACAACATCACTACTGTTGTTGGGCCACTACAGGGCTTCATTTGGGTCACATAATGACTTTCGCTTTTAATCATTCAAATTATTTCCGATTCATGCATAGGCAATCTGAATATCATTGTAAGTATACTTGAACATTTTTGAAATTGACTTCGCATATTCGAATCTAGAGGAAAAAAAGTTAGTGTACTCGATCACAAAAGTACTTTGAATGATGCAAGAGTATTTTATAAAGGATTTACAATCACTTTTTGGAATCATACTTATATTCTTCGAGAATTCATTCATCTACCTATTCGAATAATAAATACGGATACCTACTCTTTCTGGAAAAGAATCAAAATACCACCTGAATATTTAAATTAATGAATAAACATTTCAATTTGATTTTTTATTTTCAAATCAATTTTACATTTTTGGGGCAGTTTTCTCCTTAGTATGAAGTATAATACAGATTTTTAGTATATTCTCCCCATCGATAATGATGTACCAAATAATATCAATTCAAAGCATAGAGCTTCTCAAGAAATGGAATGACGGTATCGAAAATTTTGCCTTTTTTCGAAATGACGTAACTTTGGATTGACACAACCGACTTTGAATTTGTTTTCACAGTTTTTTAGATCCATTTTTCAGCAATTCATCTCATTGACGAAATTTTGTTTTGATTTCAATTCCTTTTTTCTAGTGATTTTAGAAATTTTCCGGAAATTTGAAACTCGGAAATTTTTCCGGAAATTTTCCGCAAGGGTTCAGAATTGATTAAAACTAGACACGTTGTCTTGTTCATAATTTTCCTATTTCAACAGCACCAAATAAGTATATTATATAATTATAATATATTGTGACGCAATAATGGACTAGTTCACAAAAATATAATTTTAAGCACTTGAAAATAAAAAAATTACAGTCTCACTAGCATTCTAACATTTTATCATTGATTTGTCAATAATTAAGAGTGAGGAGTGAGGTTAAGTTCACCGATTCCGAGACCGACGCATCCTCTAAATCTCAAACTCGCGGCAAATTCGAAATTTTGGAAAATTTTTAAATTTCGCTCGGAAAATGTTCCGGAAATTTTCCAGATTGGAAATTTTCCGAGACGGAAAATTTCTGAGGTCACATCACTACTTTTTTCACAGAGTGAAATGTAAAACATTGCAAAATTGTGCTGAGTTCCACCGATCCCCGTTTCTATGAAATTTTTTTCCAAATTAATTGGATCATTCATGAAGCCTGATGTCTACCTAATCTAAGTAAGTGAGTAAGTAAGTAAGTGGTTCATTGTTTGTTTGTCTACCTAATCTCGAAACGGTTTCTGAATTTTTCAGATGAGATGTTCAACAATGACGATCTTTTTTTTTACTCTCCCGACCCACCAAAATCTGTTCACGGGATAAAAAGTTGGAAAATTTGTAGTTTTTCCAGAGAGGAGAACTCAAAAACTGTGCATTCGATTTTGAGAATTTTTCCTCTAAAAATTAATTCAACCTTTTCTCAAACTTTTATTCCCAGCATCATATCTGCACCTAAAATGGATATTTCATGGGGCTCATGGCTCATCGCATGTCGAAATTGGCACTGAAGTTCATTCAAATTCACGGAATGTGCAAATTCTATTTTTAAAAAACTACCGTCGGGAAACCTAAACCGTGTTGATTTTGAAGATAGATCTACACGTTGGAAGGTCTTGAGGGGACCTCAAAACGGATATATCCGTCAAAATCTCGAGAACAATAATTCTCAGCGCGTTCACGATACTTCCCCTACTCGTTGGGTGGTGAGTCGGGAGAGTAAAAAAATCATATCGTCATTGTTGGACTTCTGATCTGAAAAGTTTAGAAACCGTTCCGACATCAGGCTTCATGAATAATTCATTAGAAATTGAAAACAATTTTTTCCACCGAAACGGGAATCGGTCAAAACTTAGCACATTTTGCAATGTTTTACATTCCACCCTGTAAAAAAGTATAATTGGAATCAAAACCTAATTTCGTCAATGGGATGGATTGCCAAAAGATGGATCTCAAAAACTGTCAAAACCAATTAAAAATCGGTTGTGTCAGTACAAAGTTACGTTATTTTGAAAAAGGGCAAAATTTTCGATATTGTCATTCCACTTGTTGAGCAGTTTAATTACAATTGAATTTCGTAAATAATTAACTTTATCTATAAAATTACAGATTCTAGGGAAAAAAGAACGATGACTAAAGTATAACAAAAAAATAATAACATGACAGCCAAAAAAAAAAACAACATTGAATACCGAATATAGATACCTAGGGATTGTAAATACACATCGAAATAAATACTGCAAGAGAATATTTCTTGTAATCAATTCAAGAAGCATCATACTATTATTATGGACTGCAAAAAAAAACTTTGCAACCGCTATAATACTATTAATCTTACAGTAGGGTATAATGACTATGTTACACGTTCGTTTTCAATGAATAAAATGAGCTATTATCCACTAAGTGACTAAAGTGAGTCCTTTCACGGGCATCTCACAATTATTTATCAAAATTGACTACTGCTTGTTATATTTGACAAGCTTTGGCATAGAGCATTAGGCCGATTGGCTTATCTCACTCACTTGAAATATGATTCATCATTCATACCTGCTGGGAATTCCTTACAACGGTTCGTTGTAAGTAGCCAAGGTAACTAGATTTTTTTTCTCTCAGCGGGAGAGAATTTTGTTTTTTCGGTGGAAATTCCTCCACGTTGATATGGACTCTTTCTTTGAATTCTGCCAGGTCGGCCGCAATATCTTCAGTGCTTTGTTTATATGATATGCATCTTGCTGGAATCACCACAGATGACACTTTTGGCACCAGTCTTTCCATAACGCTGAAAAGAAGAAAATATTGATACCGGGCGTGCTCCAGGTTGCAACATAAAAGCTAAAGAGAGGCGTAAGAGGGAATTGGTAATTAACATACGCGTTCAGACGGAACGTTTCTCCCAAAATAACAAGTTTTCGAGAAAAAAAATTGTGAAAAATATTATTTTAGACTGGCATCGTTTCGATATCCATCTAGTATGATGTACAATGAAGAATGAGAAATGGAACTCACAAGCGTGATGTTTGAACACAAGCCGGAAGTGAGTGATGCAGATCATGCGTGTGAAGAAATGAGCATTCCATTAGAATTGTAGATAAACATATGATAATTTTCTTGAAACTACGATATTTTAGTGATAATCAGCAGAATTCAACTCGTGCTTTTAGGCCAGTCAAATTGGAACAAATTTTTCCGTTTGAGGGAAAAAACTGTTGGAGTTTTGGAAATTTGACAGTAATGTCCGGTAAGGTGTACTGTTAAACATACTAAAAGTTCCCAACTCTACCTATTGAGCTCGAGCCGCCATCTTGGAAAAATGGTCCTTCGATCCAATTTTCTGCTCATATTCCGCTTATCATCAGAGATATTCAATTAAGTTTCATAAAAAATCAAGGCTACAAAAATTGTTTCATACCGATTTTTTTCTCGTATATGTTGATATTAATAAAATTAACTTAACAAAAAAGAAACAAAAAATTAGCGATTTTTTGCCTATGGCTGAAGATATTGTCTTCAAAATTTGTGAAGATGTTGGCAGTTCACATCAAAGCTAAACGTGACAGTTAAGATAGAAAAAAAAATTGCGAAAATATTTTTTTATTTTTTTTTCAAATTGAGCAAAATATTGATTTTCGATTTTGACATTTCTAACAGGGCGGAGTAAAGGTTTCAATCGAACGTCAATCAGTTTTGATATTTACATATTATAAGACAAGATTTCATCAGTATTGTGCCTTCATGAGCTTCTGGAATGCTCGATATGAATGAAACTAAAAGAATAATAGCTAAGTCCAAAAAGTGTTGTCGATTGGTTATGAAGGAAACATTTCGAAACAAAAGATATCAGCAAAGGATATACAGGAGGTTCAAAGGTTATTCAACTGTATATGAGCCCCACATTGATGTGCCTTATCCAAAATAGCACAAAAGAATCAATCAAAATGTTAAAATCCACCCTGTATAACAAAAAGTAACGATACAAAATGGAAGTAGTAAAGCATACCTGGTGCCAAAAATACAGCCTTTACATTGCTGAAAAAAAGAACAAAATTGATCGATTTATTTGAAAGTTATTAGTCCTCAAACTTGACTTTACAAATTTCACCCAGTGAAATAGGGAAAAGTAGAGAGAAGTAACTGTCGAAGTTTCAGAAATTTGACAGGGATGTTCGCTAAGGTATACTAATAAACATACTGAAAGTCCCCGCCACTACCTGTTGTGCTCGAGCCGCCATCTTGGAAAAATGGTAATAAATGTGATCGAAGGACCAATATTTTAAGATGGCGGCTCAAGCGCAACAGGTACTGGCAGGGACTTTTAGTATGTTCATTAGTATACCTTAGCGAACATCCCTGTCAAATTTCTGAAACTACGACAGTTACTTCTCTCTACTTTTCCATATTTCACTGGCTGAAATTTGTTAAGTCAAGTTTGAGGACTAATAACTTTCAAATAAATCGATCAATTTTGTTCTTTTTCCCAGCAATGTAAAGGCTGCATCTTTGGCACCAGGTATGCTTTACTACTTCCATTTTGTATCGTTACTTTTTGTTATACAGGGTGGATTTTAACATTTTGATTGATTCTTTTGTACTATTTTGGATAAGGCACATCAATATGGAGCTCATATACAGTTGAATAACCTTTGGACCTCCTGTATATCCTTTGCTGATGTCTTTTGTTTCGAAATGTTTCCTTTAGAACCAATCGACAACACTTTTTGGACTTAGCGATTATTCTTTTAGTTTAATTCATACCGAGCATTCCAGAAGCTCGTGAAGGCACAATACTGATGGAATCTTGTCTTACAATATGTAAATATCAAAACTGATTGATGTTCGATTGAAACCTTTACTCCGCCCTGTTGGAAATGTCAAACTCGAAAACCAAATTTTTGCTTAATTTAAAAAAAAAATAAAAATATTTTCGCATTTTTTTTTTCTATTTCAACTGTCACGTTTAGCTTTGATGTAGACTGCCAACATCTTCACAAATTTTGAAGACAATATCTCTAGCCATAGACAAAAAATCGCTTTTTTTAAATTTTTTTAAATTAATTTAATTTAATTAATCTCAACAGATACGAGAGAAAAATTGGTATGAAACAATTTTTGTAGACAATTTTATGGCCTTGATTTCAAATGAAACCTAATTGAATATCTCTGATGATTAGCGCAATATAAGCAGAAAACTGGATCGAAGGACCATTTTTCCAAGATTGCGGCTCGAGCTCAATAGGTAGAGTTGGGGACTTTTAGTATGTTCATCAGTACACCTTACCGGACATTACTGTCAAATTTCCAAAACTCCAACAGTTTTTTCCCTCCAGCTTTCCTTATTTGACTGGCCTATTTGTGTTACATTCAATTTGAATCAGTCAAACTGAAACTCAGTTTTGAATTACTCAAACAAACTATCAATCAGTCGAACCTGAGTCTTCTTTTCCCTCGTGATCAACAATTGTTTTCGGGCACGATTGTAATGATTTAACTGGAAAAACTTGTCATATGACTATTGATAAATACACAGCTCTGCATTGCTCTACTTTTAGCTTGAATACTGTTTTGACATTTCAGTGAGGGAATATCGGAGTCGAATTGGAGAATGTGACAGCTCAAGCTCAGTGAGAGAATAAGCCCGTGGGAAAAGTATTCCGCAAATCGCAATACTCATTTCTACTGACCTGTACAAATTCGATTTGTCCTTGAAAGAACAGCGGCACAGTCGCAGCTTGTATAAACGTTCGTGCTCGAGGATTCCGTCTTGGACTTCCGGAATCTTGAGGTGATCCAGGGGCGCACCCAGCCAATATAACTTCGGAGTACTGCGAAACAGGATGCGGTACGATTTTGCAATCGGTTCACTTCCATCTGCAGCTTGATCTGCAGCCACCTCATTTATTTCTCTTCTCACTTCAATATTATCGAACGTCAGTACTTCAAGGGTGTGAGGCATCAGGTGGCACATTCGCTGGAATTGTTCTTCGTTGAACGCGGTGCTTGACAAGTTCAGCACAATCAAGTGATCGTTCATGTTCAACATGATCCGGCAAAGATCGTCTTTCTGGACAAGGTCGAAGTCAAGCTTATATATGGACAAACCTTCCAGGGATGGCATTTTGGTCAATTCATCCGTCCATTTGTCGACAAACACCGGGATACTGCTGTCTAGACTCAATACGATGGTTTCCCCTTTCCATGCAAGATGAGGCCTAGCAAACTGCGGGTAGACGTCAGGACCTGAAGGTTTCGTTTCGCAAAATACGATCTCACCTTTGTCGTCCTGGCGAAAAAAAAAAATTAATGAAAATACCTCACAGTAAAATAAGAATTCAAAACAATCTCAACTAACTTGAGGGACTTACTTCATCAAATTCCAACTCAATGCGTTTAATGCGAAACGGACAATTGTAGAGCAGTTCTAGCTCGTAACGGGTGATATCTTTACTTCTCAGTTTGACGCATTCCCAGAAACTTTCATCTTGACAAACATTATAGAATCGTTGACAGACATTGGCCAATGAGAACAATTCGAGCTCTGGTAGCATTGAGAAAATGAGGAGCAAGATTTCATCTGGCAATTTATCAAAATGATTGCTTTTCATATTTCGGCTCTCCTGGAAAAAAAAGATGGATTTTTGATAAATATTTTTGTCGTAGTCTTGCGCGGATTCTATACCGGGTGATTATTTGAAAACTATCCACCTGCAATAACTCCCGATTCCTAGTCAATATTTCTTCGAGCGAAAACTGGTCGATTTTTATATCGAGGGGGACATCTTAAACATTCATTGGCAAATTTCTATCTTCAGCCCCCTCGGCCCCAGCCTTCCCAAAAATAAAATTTCAAATAACACTACCTACCTTGCGATACATCAAATTGGAAAAAATTAAATTCTCTTTTTGAAAAAGATATTTTCAAAAATTTCAACTCTATCCCCCTCTCCCTAAAAATTCTCTGAGTGTCCCTTTCAATATTCTGGACTCCTCAATTCTCTTCAGTTTAGTCAGGTCAGGGGGAGCGAAGGGGTGAATTTGGGTGGCACTTTTTCCATAGAAAATTTTCTCTTTCGATGCTGTGCAGGATGACGTTGATGGTATTGGAGAAAATTGAGAGGTCAAGAATATTTAATTCGACACTCAGAGAATTGAGGGGGTGAGAGGGGTGAGGTTAAAAATTCTAGGAATATTTTTTTTGAAAGAGAATTCAATTATGTTAAATTTATTGTATTGCAAAATAGGCAGTGTCGATTGAAATTTCAAAGTTGGGGTAGGTGGGGGCGAGGGGGCTGAAGATGGAGAATCGCTAATGTATGTTTTAGATGTCTCCCTCGATCTAAAAATCGACCTGTTTTTGCTCGAAGACATTTTCACTAGGAATCGGGAGTTATTGCTGGTGGATAGTTTTCAAATGATCACCCTGTATACTGATCTGCACTCGAAATAGTTCGGATGCTGGTTGCAAGTACCTTGCATTTTTTGATGAGAAGATGCCACTCGGTGAAAATGTTCTTTGTATCGTACTCTTCCGATCCAGAAAGGTAGCCATCAGCGCCATCCATGCCGGCGGAGTATACAGGGTGATACATAAAAAAAGTTGAACAATTATATTTAAATAACCGAGACATGTGGAGACGTGTAACTCACCACATGCAATAACTATTTTATGTTTATGAAGTCACAGCAAACTGTTCTTGATTACCTTGAACCGTCTTTGAAATGTAGGGGAGAATCAGAAGAAAAAACAAGAACACTCTTTTTTCCATAAATAAGTAATTCTTCGAGATATTGACACAATACTTCTACAAAAAGTGATGTTAGGAATGATATGAGCTGGGTAGCCAATTTCTAAGCCAACTATTTCCAGAAATACGATTGTCAACTTCTTTTTCCTCTTGAGCTCCATCTTGAATCTTCCCTGTGAGACATCGTTGAAAAGGTGACTGGTTATCATAATAATGGTAACATGAAATCATTGCATCGCAAAAACAACCTCGTCATCATAACTTAGTGACCTCTTCGGCGGGAAAGAATTGTCATTTTCGATTTTTTGGCTCTTCAAAGCTTCAGTGCCCATGATGGCATATTTGCAACATCTGGAATGGTGAAATATGTTACGCATTATGAACCTTGATGTGTTTTGAGGTAGCCTATCAAGTTTCACCATCACCAATTGAGAGGTTTGTTCTTAAAAGCTGTTTGAACAAAATTTGTGTCGTTTTTTTACGAAAAATACAAAATATTAGGTCTCTCACCCTTACTTGATCCCTCACTCAGGCTGGCCTGAAACCAGAAGTTTCCGAATTTTTCATGATAATGGTTCAGTGAGAAATGCTCTTCAATGTTTAGTTGTCGAAAATTGCATAGTTGCGTTCAGATTCCAGACAGAGAGCGACAAAAAAGTTCATGCAGTAAAAAAATACCTGAATTACAGTCAAGAAAAAACCAGTCCAGGGCTAGACTGAAAGCTGTCTGGAGACCTTGCTTCTTATAACATGAATGTGCAATTTGGTACACTGTTAGAGTCTTGAGTTAGTAATGTTTCAGGCCTTTCACACACGCTTGAGAGTCTTACAGAACCTGTGTATTGCGGGAAGCCTATCTAAAAGGGACATTTCCGGGATTTCTCCGTTGCATTGAAAGTTGTGTCTTTTTTCACTGCATAAACTTCTTTGTCGCTCTCTGTCTGGAATCTGAACGCAAGTATGCAGATTTTGACAACCACACATTGAAGAGCAGTTCTCAGTGAACCATTAGCATAAAATTTATGGAGACTTTCGGTTTCAGGCTTTCCTCAACGAGGGATCAAATAAGGGTGGAAGATCCAATATTTTGTATTTTCCATAAAAAAATGAAACAAATTTTGTTCAAACAGCTTTCAAGAACAAACCTTTCAATTGATGATTGCGAAACTTGGCAGGCTACTTCAAAGTACATCAAGGTTCATAATGCGTAACATATTTCACCATTCCAGGTGTTGCAAATGCCATCATGGGCACTAAAGCTTTGAAGAGCCAGAAAAGACGTTAATGGCAATTCTTTCCCGCCGAAGAGGTCACTAAATTATGATGAGGAGGTTGTTTTTACGATGCAATGATTACATAATACCATTATTATGATAACCAATCACTTTTTCAACGATGCTTTACAGGGCAGATTCAAGATGGTGCTCAAGAGAAAAAAAAAGTTGACGATCGTATTTCTGTAAATAGTTGGCTTAGGAATTGGCTACCCAGCTCATATCATTTCTGATATTACTCTTTGTAGAAATACCAAGTATTGTGCCAATATCTCTAAGAATCACTTATTTATGGAGAAAAGAGTGTTTTTGGTTTTTTATGTTTTTCCCCTACATTTCAAAGACGGTCCAAGGTAATCAAGAACGGTTTGCTGTGGCTTCATGAGCATAAAACAGTTAATGTATGTGGTGAATTACACGTCTCCATATGCTTCGGTTATTTAAATATAATTTTCCAACTTTTTTTTCTGTTTCACCCTGTATACGCTGCCGGCATGGATGGTGCTGATGGCTACCTTTCTGGATCGGAAGAGTATGATGCAGAGAACATTTCAACTGAGTAGCATCCTCTCATAAAAAAATGCAAGGTTCATTCCATTTTATGCAACTAGCATCCGGACTAAGACATGCCTGTGGTTATAGGTCATTCACAATGATGTTATTGATAACGTAATGTTATCGGCAATGGCAATGTTAGCATTCAAAGCATATCAATCATATTAGTGGCAATGGTAATGTTAGTACTTCTGTAGTGAAAACTTAAGACGATGTTAACACCAGCCTTCTTAACATCCACCAATAAGAACATCGAAAAATAACTACCAAGAGTGAATTTGAGGACACTAGGTTGGTAGCACTTTCGGAAATTGATCGTGCCCTTCACTTAACCTTGAAAATAGCGTGATGTTGGAAAGGATGGGATGTTTTGAATCTTGATATCGTTCCTCAACATCCACCAATAGGAACCTCGGGAATTCAAAAAATTCTGATTCAGCTGTTTCCTGCACCTGCGCTGTGAGTTGTGGGTTGCAGTTGAACGTGACACTGAAAGCTGTCTGCGAGCCCAACACTTCCGCCTTGTATGAACACTTGGTGCACTCAAACCGTTCGATTCGATCGGTCGCAAAGTGTCTTGACACTGTCTGCGGTTCCAAGTTTCTCTAGTATTTTGTCTGAACGGGCACTCGTGGCACCGAAAGGAATCGGAGTAGGCTGCCACAATTTCGAACTTGTCCAAATCGATGATTCGTCCAAAAATTGTGTCGTTTCAAGTAAACCTTGCGCATGGTCTTGAACGAACACTCTGTGCATCCGTGCGTTTTGGCTCCATTCATCAACAATTATATTATGAATGCCATTCTTTGTGTATCTGATACCACATTTGGTGCAAGAAAAAAGCTTTCGTACGAGCTTTCGCACAATTCTCCAAATGTCTGACGTATAAGTTTTGTCAAAAAACATTCGTACGGGTGTTTTTATCCTGAACAGAAATCAATGCACTATGTTTGTTTCGAGTGTTCGTATACTAACAGCGAATATGTAGATATTATTCGCGTTCGAACATTCATACACCCCAGCAGACAACAGTGAACACCCATACCGATATTCAGTCGCCCAACAACACCTATTTTGAGCTATTACACTCATTGCTTTTGCGTCGGTCAGTTTTACCTATTTAATTATCTTCGATTTTGTGAGGTTGTGAGGTCAACAGTGACAACGTCGATTTGGAGATATTTTTCCAGTTTGGTTGGCATCAGTATAATGACATCGCATGCGCACTTTTAAGACTCGTTCTATTAACATCATTGTGAACATGCTCCTGCTAACATTACCATCGCCATTACGTAAAGTTAACATCAACATCATTGTGCACGAGCTATTACCTCGGCTATTACAGTTCCCAAAAAACAAAAACGGTTTGAAACGGGTGATCATCTATTTTACTACTCGACTTAGATAAGGCCCATTTGCTGACTTGGATCTTGAGACCCATTTTAAACCAAGTTTGGTTGCTGTGGAGATGATTGTTGCAAAAAATGAATCTATGACAACAAAACCAAGGTTAAAGTTCAACACAAAGTGAGCAATTGGGCCTAAGCTGGGCACTAAATTTTCCAGCAGTTTCCACTGCAATGCATTATATCGCATAAAATATCAAACAACAAACACTTACTGATTTCATCTCTGTCTTGCGAACGTTTGTTGGCGAGTTTGTTGATGGTGTTCTTATGTGCCATCGTACGTTAAACATTGTTTTTCATTTGGAATTATTCTCACAGCTTCGCACACACATTCTTTGGTCTTTGCACAGAATCGTAAGAGCAGCAGGTATGGACTGGTGATGGGATGGAACTGAAAGTAATGGGATGAAAACTTGAATGACTTGTGACCGTCAGCGAGGGTGCCGAAATGTGCCTTTTCTCTTGTGAACCGTCAAGTGGGTACCTAGGTTTAGGTAGGTACCGCTCTCTTACCGGCGGACAATTTGTCATTATTTTGACCTTCAGCTGGAACGAGTCATCGCATCGAACTGAAGCTATAGGTAGCAAAGAAAGCGGAAGCTCACCGCCCATGGTGTTCACTTACCTGCCACGACAAAAAATTCTGCACCCCTGTGAGACAGATTCATGCATGGAGTGGTGGAGTGAGAGAGACGGAAACGTGCACTTTGCACTAGCTAGGTGGGCTTGTTCGTGCGTCAAGAAAAGTGAAAAAAAAAACAGAGACCCTTGCAATGTGCTCTCAAGTTACTCATCGGAGGCGGCACGCGGAGGCGGCGGCGGCGAACACCACAGTGTTGCAATAACTCGGGGGCGGCGGCGGTTCAAAGAACACCCCTGTTTTGAGGCGAACAAAAATTGGTCGAGCCATTCTCAAGTTATCTTCGTCGGGGGCGGCACGCGGAGGCGGCGGCGTTTTTTTTAACCATTCACCATTCCAATGTTCCGCAACAACTTGGGAGCGGCGGTGGTTCAAAGGCACCCCCGTTTTGAGACGAACAAAAAATCGGTCTGGCCACTCTCAAGATCCTTGTCGGGGGCGGCACGCCGAGGCAGTGGCAGCGGTTTTTTTCTTCTTTCAAACCACCCCAGGGAATTATTCAAATTTGTCGAGCCCATTGATAGTCCCGGGCATTGGGTCAAAAAAGGCTTGGCCGTGTGCAACTTCATGAAGATATACAGGATGTCTCGTGTTTAATCGCAAAGATTCTTCCTGTCGATAGAGCATCAGAAAAGAATGAGACATGCATATAAAAATTTTGTTTAAAAACCCATAATAACGGAGATACAGCTCTTCAAAGTTGGAAAACAAATACAGTTCTGTTCACCTTTCATACTGTTCAACCGATTTGCGTCAAATTCCTTACACGTATTCACAAACCATATGCCTATAAACCTCAAATAACACATTTGGTAAGAACAGCCCTCTGGCGTAGATAGGGGTGATTGCGCCCCGTTTATCATCCTAAATTTTTTCCTCACTGCAAATTTTTCACAATCAGTACCATTTCCAAGTTGCTCATTCAATTTTGAGCAAAAAGTTGCTCTTTTGCTGCAAAAGTTGCTTGCAAAATTTCGATAGGAGGCTTACTTTTCCATATAATTTAGTTTGAAGATTTCTGATCAATCTTGCAACAAAATTTGCTTAAAATTGGCATTGCTACATTATTGAAGATGATCAGTTCTAAATTCACACAAGTGATGTTGAGATCATCAAGTATCATAACGTAAGAACGATTTTGATCTGAACAATCCAGTGGCGTAGAATCAGGGGGTTTTCTATCTTACATCCACTTATCTGCTACGCCACTGGATATTTTTTCAGATTAATAATTTTTTTTCGAATTTGTCTTTCAATTCAGAAAAAAAGTTGCTTCTGCGAAATTTTGATTGGAGGCCTCGTTTTTGAGTTATTCAAATTTCAAAGTTTGAGATCAATAAAAAACCGTAAAATTCAAGTCCCTGCTATTTAGAAGCAGATAGGTACATGACTGGAGAACAAAAATAATTGTTACATTGAGTGACATGCAATATTGTCTCCTATCACGGCTTCTGTACCACTAATGAAATTTTTTTCCTAGTTCAACTTTCTTCAAAACTGATAAACTGTAAAATCAAGGTAATTGTAGGTATGAACTCACACAACGTAGGTAAAATCAAAAGAAAGTGGTACATTAATCAACATGAATAATTGAAAACAAGATTAATTGTAGGGTTTGCTCTTTTCCTCGATATGCCAGCCATTTTTTCGACTCAGAACTTTAAAGTTCGAATAACTCGAAAACAAAGCCTCCAATCAAAGTTTCACAAGAGCAACTTTTTCTTCTGGATTAAACGACAAATCCAAAAAAATTATTGATTCTGAAAAATATCTAGTGGTGTAGCAGATAAGTGGATGTAAGTGAGAAAGCCCCCTAATTCTACGCCACTGGATTGTTTTGATCAAAATCGATCTTACGTTATGACACTTGATGATCTTAACATCACTTGTGTGAATTTGGAACTGATTATCTCCAATGATGTAGCAATGCAAATTTTAAGCAACTAAAATTATGAGAAGTTGCAAGATTGACTAGGAATCTTCAAACTGAATTATCTCAAAAAGTATGCTTCCTATCGAAATTTTGCAAGAGCAACTTTTCGCTCAAAATTGGATGAACAACTCGAGAATGGTACTGATTTTGAAAAATTTGCAATGGACGGAAAATTGGGGATGATTAAAGAAGCGCAGCCACCCCCATCTACGTCATAGGGCTGTTCTCACCAAATGTGTTATTCGAGGTTCATAGGCATTTGTTCATTGAATACGTGTAAGAAGTTTGACGCAAATCGGTTGACCAGTATAAAAGTTAGGTGAAAAGAACTGTATTTGTTTTCCAACTTTGAAGAGCTGTATCTCCGTTATTATGGGTTTTTGTACAAAATTTTTATATGCATATTTCATTCTTTTCTGATGTTCTATAGACTGGCAAAGTCTTTGCGATTAAACACGGGACACCCTGTATAGAGTTATGTCCTAATCGATTCTTGGGCGATCAAGGACCATGAAAAATTATGGCGGAATATTGACATCTGCTGCAGGCAAGTATGGTGGAGGCGCCAAAATGGGCTTCATCTGGTAATAAGAAACTGGCTGTAGATCGTTTGTTTTTCAATTACTGATTTTAATATCTGGAACGACATTTTGTAGACAAAAGAGTTCTTTTCTTATTTCGTACCTGAATTCACAAACGTCATTTCGGGAAACTGTCTAAATTGTCTCCATGAGATTATGCTTTAGACTGTGGATTATGCTAAAGTCCGGCCTTTTTTGAAGGTTATCCGATATTTCTGAAACTTGGCAGTATTATGAATCTTGATGTGCTCTTTCCGAATATCCACTTTTCCATTTTGTATCTTTGCCGTGTTGGCCGCCATATCAAAAAGACGGCGCTCAAAAAACAGATTTTTGTCAATATTTTCATTTCAGTCAATGTGAGGTATAAGCCTTTGTATGCGAATGGAAGCTCACTCAATTGTCTACAATTTGACGCCTTACTCGTGTACGTGCTACTTCCGGTTCTTGGGTTATGGCTTGTAGAACTCCCTGGAGCATCAACTTTTGTCATCCAATCAGCATGTTGAGTTGATCTTTACTCCACGTGGCAGTCAATTCAACCATAAATAATGATCAGTTGTCAACCACAGACCATTAATATTCAAACAACCAATCATGGTAACGGTTGTTATGCAACTACAGGGTGAACTCTAAGGAAAAATCGACTTTGAAAAGGTATAGCTTGAGAACCGTAAGTCGCACATGGGTGATTCAGATGTCAAGTTTTAGAGAATTTGATAGACCTCCACTTTTGATTCAAATCCTAAAATGTTATAACAAATTTTCCGAAAATTTTCCAAAAACGTTTTTTTTTTTGGGCGCCATCTTTTCAAAATCATGGCCAGAACAGCAGAGACACGGAGTGGAAAGTGGATATTCTGAATGATGATTTTAAATTTCATAATAATATTTGCTTTCACAGTTCGCCCTGTAATTACACATTTAACATCACCATGATCGATTTTCTAAATTTTTATTATCTGTGGTCAATGGCCAAGAGCTCTTTATGGTTAATTTGCTCACTATATGACGATGGTAGGTATCAATTTAACATGCTGATTGAATGCCGAAAGTTGATGCTTCCGAAAGTCCTGGAAGCTGTAACTCAAGAACCGTGAATCGCACATAAATGACTGATATGTCAAATTGTATAAATTTGAATGGGCTTCCCTCCGCATATACACGTTTCAATCTTGAGTCAGTTGAATTCAAGATATTGACAGAAAACTATTTTGTGGGCGCCATCTTTTCAATATGGCGGCCAAAACGGAAAAGATACGAAGTGGAAAAGTAGAAATTAGGGAAGGGCACCTCAAGATCTATGATACTGCCAGGTTTCAAGAATATGGGATAACCTTCAAAAACCGGCGGAATTTAGCATATCTTATGAAGACAATTTTGACAGTTTCACGAAATGACGTTTGTGGATTCAGGTATGAAATAAGAAGAGAATTTTTTTGTCTACAAAACGACGTTCCACATGTCGAAATCCGTTGAAAAACAAACGAGCTACAGCCAGTTTCTTATTACCAGATGAAGCCCATTTCGGCGCCTCCACCATATTTGCCTGCAGTAGATGGCAATATTCCACCATAATTTTTCATGGTCCTTGATCCCCCAGGAATCGATCAAGACATAACTCTATATATCTTCACGAAGCTGCACAGGCACGACCTATGCCCCCATACTAAGCATTTTCATTGATCACTCAGCAACAAATTGACAAACAAAATCGCGAATCAACTTACTAATCTCGTATTATTTTTTTCGTGGAACCCACGGTTAGACATCAAGATATCTTTTTGATCTTCTTACTTATTTAGCATCAACAGACTGAGGTCGTTATCATGTTTCGCTCACTTCGTTGGTCTGAAAGGAATGTCTTTTCTTTCTTACTACTTTGAGCACATATTTAGAAAAAAAGAAAAATCAGAACAGCAACAAGCAAATAACTCTATCAAAAGAATCGTATGACTCGCGTGCTCTTGGAAACTTTCAATTTTCTCAGCCATAGCCGTAGTTTTCCTTCTCATGAGTTTCTCTTCTTGTAATATACCGGGTGATCATTTGAAAACTATCCACCTGCAATTACTCCCGATTCCTAGTGAATATTTTCTCGAGCAAAAACAGGTCGATTCTTATATCGGGGGGGACATCTAAAACATACATTGGCAAATTTCTATATTCACCCCCCTCGCCCCCACTCACCCCAACTTTGAAATTTCAAATGACATTACCTACCTTGCGATACATCAAAGTGAAGAGAATCAAATTTTCTTTCTGAAAATAATTTTTCCAAAATTTTTTACCCCACCCCCTTTTCCCTAAAAATTCGCTGACTGTCCCATTTTATATTCTGGACCCCTCATTTTTTTCTCAATTTAGTCGGCGTCATCCTAGATAACATCGAAGGAGAAAATTTTTGGTGGGAAAGGTGCTACCCAAATTCACCCCTTTGGTCTCCCCCACCTCAACTCCCAAATTTAACAAAACACCACCTACTTTGTTATACATCAAATTGAAGGAAATTGAATTCCCTTTCTGAAAAGATTTTTTTTTTAATTTTCTACCCCTCCCCCAATAAATTGGTTGCAAAAAAACTTTCTCAGGAAGAGTATACAATTTCCTTCAATTTGATGTGTTACAAAGTGGGTATTGACATTTTAGATTTTCAAGGTCAGGTAGGGGGAGCGAGGGGGTGAATTTGGGTGGCACTTTTTTTCATAGGAAATTTTCTCTTTTGATGCTGTGCAGGATGACGTTGACTGTATTGAAGGGAAATGGGGGTCCAGAATATTAACTTGGACCCTCAGAGAATATTAGGAAGAACGGGGGGTAGGATTGAAAAATTTCGAAATATTTTTTTTAGAAAGAGAATTCAATTCTCTTCAATTTGATGTATCGCAAGGTAGGTAGTGTCATTTGAAATTTCAAAGTTGGGGTGAGTGGGGGCGAGGGGGCCCAAGATATAAATTCTCCAATGTATAGTTTAGATATCCCCTTCGATATAAAAATCGACCTGTTTTTGCTCAAAGACATTTGCACTAGGAATCGGGAGATATTGCAGGTGGATAGTTTTCAAATGATCACCCGGTATCATATCACTTCTATCATTAGTCCGGATGCTAGTTGAAAGTACCTTGCATTTTTTGATGAGAAGATGCCACTCGGTGGAAATGTTCTTTGCATCGTACTCTTCCGATCCAGAAAGGTAGTCATCAGCGCCATCCATGCCGGCGGCATATACAGGGTGATACAGAAAAAAAAGTTGAAAAATTATATTTAATCAACCGGAACATGTGGAGACGTGTAAGTCACTACATACATTAACTATTTTATGCTTATGAAGTCACAGCAAACTGTTCTTGACTACCTTGAACCGTCTTTGAAATGTAGGGGAAAACCAGAAAAAAGAAACAAGAACACTTTTTTTCCATAAATGAGTAATTCTTGGAGATATTGACACAATACTTGGAATTTCTACAAAAAGTAATGTTAGAAATGATATGAGCTGGGTAGCCAATTCCTAAGCCAACTATTTCCAGAAATACGATTGTCAACATTTTTTTCCTCTTGAGCACCATCTTGAATCTGCCCTGTGAGGCATCGTTGAAAAAAGTGATTGGTTATAATAATAATGGTAACATAGGATCATTGGATCGCAAAAACAACCTCCTCATCATAATTTAGTGACCTCTTCGGCGAGAAAGAATTGTAATTCACGTATTTTTTGGCTCTTCAAAGCTTTAGTGCCCATGATGGCATTTTGAACATCTGGAATGGTGAAATATGGTGCGCATTATGAACCTTGATGTACTTTGAGGTAGCCTACCAAGTTTCAATATCATCAATTGAGAGGTTTCTTCTTAAAAGCTGTTCGAGCAAAATTTGTGTCGTTTTTTTAATGAAAAATACAATATATTGGGTCTCTCACCCTCACTTGATCCCTCACTGATGATAGCCTGAAACCGAAAGTCTCCAAATTTTTCATGATAATGGTTCAGTGGGAAGTGCTCTTTAATGTTTAGTTGTCAAAAATTGCATAGTTGCGTTCAGATTCCAGTCAGAGAGCGACAAAGAAGTTTATGCAGTAAAAAGAGACATAAATTACAGTCGAGAAAAAACTAGTCCAAAGCTAGACTGAAAGCTGTCTGGAGACCTTGCTTTTTATAACATGAATGTGCAATTTGGTACAATGTTAGAACCTTAAGTTAGTAATGTTTCAAGCCTTTCACCCACGCTTGAGAGTCTTACAGAACCTGTGTATTGCGGGAAGCCTATCTAAAAGGGACATTTCCGGGATTTTTCCGTTGCATTGAAAGTTGTGTCTTTTTTCACTGCATGAATTTCTTTGTCGCTCTCTGTCTGGAATCTGAACGCAACTATGCAGATTTCGACAACTACACATTGAAGAGCAGTTCCTAGTGAACCATTAGCATAAAATTTTTGTAGACTTTCGGTTTCAGGCTTTCCTCAACGAGGGATCAAATAAGGGTGAAAGATCAAATATTTTGCATTTTTCATAAAAAAATTGAAGAAATTTTGTTCAAACAGCTTTTAAGAACAAACCTTCCAATTGATGATTGCAAAACTTGGTAGGCTACCTTAAAGTACATCAAGGTTCATAATGCGTAACATATTTCACCATTCCAGATGTTACAAATGCCATAATGGGCACTAAAGCTTTGAAGAGCCAGAAAATACGTGAATGACAATTCTTTCTCGCCGAAGAGGTCACTAAATTATGATGAGAAGGTTGTTTTTGCGATCCAATGATCCTATGTTACCATTATTATTATAACCAATCACTTTTTCAACGATGCCTCACAGGGCAGATTCAAGATGGTGCTCAAGAGGGAAAAAAAGTTGACAATCGTATTTCCAGAAATAGTTGGCTTAGGAATTGGCTACCCAGCTCATATCATTTCTAGCACTACTTTTTGTAGAAATACCAAGTATTGTGTCAATATCTTTAAGAATCACTCATTTATGGAAAAAAGAGTATTTTTGTTTTTTTTTTCGATTTTTCCCCTACATTCCAAAGACGGTTCAAGGTAATCAAAAACGGTTCGCTGTGACTTCATAAGCATAAAACAGGTTATGTATGTGGTGAGTTACACGTCTCCACATGCTTCGGTTATTCAAATATAATTTTCCAACTTTTTTTTTATGTTTCACCCTGTATACGGTGCCGGCATGGATGGCGCTGATGGCTACCTTTCTAGATCGGAAGAGTATGATGCAAAGAGCATTTCCACCAAGTAGCATCTTCTCATCAAAAAATGCAAGGTTCATTCCATTTTATGCAACTAGCATCCGGACTACATATCTGTAAGCCTCTTATGTGACGCAGCAGGAATGATATCAACGACAAAGCTCCTAATCACAGTTCCACTAGCTCTCCTGCAACGATTTTCGTTACTTCAGACTCAGAGGCATAATGGTTCTTTTTGGCTGTGAGTTTAAAGTGATAATGGATCCACAAGGAATGTTTCTAAAATCTCAATATCACGATAGGTCGGTAAGGCATTGTTTTTTCAATTTCTCAGAGGCACAAAAAACGGCACAAAGTACGCCTGTTCTTGTCTTAGGCATTTGCTAATAAACACAGCCAGAATACTGGTTCTGATACTTACGAGACGCAACTGCCTGAAACATAACAATGTGTGCCCTTAGATCTGAAATGGGGTTGGAAGGTGCGTGAAAGTGGGATCCTCAACTTAGTCTTAACACATTCTTTCAACGTTCGGACAATTTATCTGATCACTTCTGCGTAAACCAGTTTACAAGTCAAAAGTAACAACACGCTGACTACACCGTAGCTATGGGCTCTGTGCAACTGGACTGAAGCGCCAACTACTCGTGAAATGTGTTCCCAGTGACCGCCAGAAGCCCGCCCATAAGTTGCACATTGAAAAATGCAGTTTATTCATTTTTTAAGCAAAAAACTGGTCATAGGTAGTTAGATATCATTTATTTGAGCGATGAGTTGTCGTTTTATCACTGCATGAAATTTGGTTCTATAAAAAGTGTTGTCGGATTCGTGAGTTTTAGATCATTGCAATCCTTTCGACAGATAACCTCACTTTTGAGTCGACCATCACGTAACTTCTGCTCAGAGAAGCAGCCTGCTTTTTAATATTGCACTGCAGAAGGACTTTGCATGGTAATTTTATGCTGTAATTGTTCCAGCAAGCCCGACCGACAAACAAATTGTCAACACATCTACTGCTCCGAATGTTCGCATCAATATTGCGTAAGAGTCGAACAGTATTTGAAGTTGAAGCTCGTAATAAAAAATATTGCTGATATTTTTATACTTTTTAGAAATGGCACATATTGTCATTTTGCTAGGTAATCTGCAGTCACCGCTACGAAACAACGAGATATACAGTGGCGGCTCGTGAGTTTTTTGCAAGGAGGGCTCAAGTTAATAACAAATTCGCGAGTTGAGAACTATATTGTTCTATCTGCATTTCTTGTAGAAAATGTTTTTCGAACTTCGAACCAGCAAAACATGGACAAAATATGTTTCCTGATATAAACAATATTAGATCAGAAACTAGAGAAAGAGGCTTTTATTCCTTTCCCGTTTCTGATCTAATTGTTCAAATCATGAAACATTTCGTCCATGTTTTGTTGGTTCGAAGTTCGAAAAACATTTTCTACAAAGAGTGCATATAGAACAGTTCTCAGTTCGCGAAATGACGAAACTCGAGACAAAAACTTTTTTGTCGTATCCGCATCACAACCATATGGAGTTTTAGCATTTACTGTTTTGTCAAAATTACGTGTGAGTTAATGCACCACGAATTTATTCTTGCGGATTCGATTTGCTTTATATTCAGAAAATCAATGCTGTAATCGGACGTCCGTTGTTTTTTTGCATTTATTTCTTCTTGTAGGCTTGATGACCTAAATGTAACTTTTTTAGGTCAGCTATCTTCATGTTTGCAAACTGTTGACTAATCGAAGAGTACATAAATAATTATATCGATTATTTCAATCGGCTGGGGGCTCGAGAAACGGAGCCCATATCTGCAGTATAGAGCGGGAGCCGCGTCTCGCGTTGCCATGGTTACGGCACATGTTTTGCGCGGGCGCACCCCGGCATCACCGCATCGGCGGTGGGCGCCGAATGCGGAGCCCAAGAATTCCCTGGCCCAAGACGAACTTCTTCGACCGTGCGATCGCTTAGAATTATTTTGTTAAATTATTAATTGACAAATGACTGAACGTTTTTGCACTAAACCAAATCTTTGGAATAAGTATAATTAATTAAATGCATTCCATGTCTTCCTACCGATAAAAATCTCTTGCCGCCTTTAGCGTTGGGGGGGCGCCGCCCTTGAGCCCTCCCTCACCAGCCGCCACTGGAGATATACCAAGGGTAGTAGAGCAATCCTTCCATTTACAGTTCAGAGTGTTAATACCATACCGCAGGGAAAGTCGTTGGCAAAATCATCGCCTCTGTTTTCACGTTTTGCCATTTTATCGAATGTGAATAGTGAATAGTGATATGGTGGACTGATGGTCTCGAAAAGTCGAAGACCTAGCTTTGGTGATGGTGTATTCAGGTACTGGCAGATAAAGATGATGAGGTGTATGTTGTATATATTGTATATTGTATTGTTGAATGTTGGATGTGATATGAACACATGCAGCAAGGATGCAGCACACCAACAGCAAAGGGAGAAGGGACGACAGATGACAGAACTGGTAGATGCACATGTGCACACACTATTTCCAGCCCATTTCTCACTTAAACTTCGAAAACCCACATTTTTCTATGTGATGGTCTCCGTTGTTCCGTCAGTACCTAACATCGGCTCTAACAGAATACGCCGTAAACAAACAACATCATGTTAGAGCCAGCACAACAGAGTATGTAGCCAACATAATGTTAGAACAGCATAATGTTATGACGAAATTACAGAATCAACCCCACAAGTTGGCACTGGGGTAGGTACCTACTGGGGACAAAAGTAACAGCATACGCGCGCGAAGTTAGGCTAGTGTTCTATCTCTGCCAGCGTTTATTGTTTATCCCAACAACTCTATTTTGAGAACGAATTTCATTTGAAGAGTAGGTACCAGCATACTGATGACAAAAATGTTACTAAATCCAGTACCAAAGTATCAAAGAAAGCATCATTTTACGTTGCTAGCGACACTACGTAGTGATGACCGATATTTTACGAACTGGGATTTATAACAAACTGATAGGTAGGTACTGAACAATAATTAGCATCTATGACGGCGAGAAACTAACCTTTTCTCGTATTTTGTACTTGGTAACGCTATTTTGTCTTATCCAATTTTCTTTTGCATAAAGTTAATTGGGAGTTTGATCGCGCGATGTACCTAGCTCAGAAATTTGAATTTTAGGGGTCCGTTAGTTATTTATTTAAACACCGCGAGCGCTTGCAGCTGACTCCGCCCACTTGCACGGAGTCCATATGCTTTGATTGGTGGAATTTCAAGGCCTCGGGGGAATTTCAAATTTTTTTGACAGAAGTGGCTTTTTGGGTGTTATTTTGGATGGCTGAAGGCAACTTTTGCACGCTAGCCAATTTTCAATTTGAAAAAAAAATGTTTCGCTCCACCCCAATGGCCAGTATCTCGAGAACCGAAGAAGATACCTCCAAGCGACAAAAACCAAAGACTACCTGCTACCCGATCAATCTCGGCTAAAACATGCTCCGCCGAATCAATACAATCCTCAATTGCATTTGTTTTTCGCAGAAATAATCACCGATACAAAGGAACCACCTGTCTGGTTATTATAATGTACCGTGTGATCCAAACCATTCCAAATTGGGGTAGGCTGTGACATGGTCAAATTCCGGGTAGTAAAGCTGCTTTTCGTTAGAGCACAGCCTACCCCAATTCGGAGTGGTTTGGATCACACGGTATAACTATTTATTAGATGCTACCGGAAGCAGCGTGGGGCGTAGCTCACGGGTCCACCTAGTTCAAATAATAAATACTGATACTACTTTTGAAAAAGTTTTGAGTTCCACCTGAATATCCGAATAATGTAACATTTTGATTTGATTTTTTATTCTCAAATCAAAATTAGATTTTTGGGACAGATTTCACTTAAGTATGAAGTATAATATTAATTTTCAGTATATTCTTCCCATCGATAATAATGTACTAAATAATATTAATTCAAAACATAAAACATAATTTAATTAAAATTGGAAGTTCTAAATAATTGACATATCGATAAACTTACAGATTCTAGAGAAAAAAGAACAATAAAATTATAACAGAGAATAATAACACGACAGCCAAAAAACAACATTGAATACCGAATATGGTACTTCGGGATCATCAAATACCCGAAAGAGAATATTTCTGCTCATCAGCTTCAGGAGCATCATACTATTATGGACTGAATAAAAACTTTGCAGCCGCTATGATACATTCATTCTTATAGCAGTGTATAATGACTATGTAACACATTCGTTTTCAATGAGTGAATAAGCTATTATCCACTAAGTGACTAAGCTGAGTCGTTCCACGCGCATTTCACAATCATTCAACAAAATTGACTATTGCTTAATATATTTGACAAAATAGCATCATAATTTCAGTTTGTCTCAAGCTTAAAACGCTTTTCTAAGATGAGACGTCGTACATCACACGTCAACGAAATGTCACTATAAGCACGTGAGAAATCACCAGAGTTCAATATTGAGAATTTTCAGTGGCACAGAGCATAAAGCCGAATGGCTTATCTCGAGGCTTATCTGTTCCACTTGGAATATAATCCATCATTTCATACCCGCTGGAAAGTTTTTACAACGGTTCGTTGTAAGTAGCCATATTTACTGGATTTTTTTTCTCTCAGTGGAAGAGAATTTTGTTTTTTCGGTGGACATTCCTCCACGTTAATATGGACCCTTTCTTTGAATTCTGCCAGGTCGGCCGCAAGATCTTCAGTGCTTTGTTCATATAATGGGCATCTTGCTATGATCACCGCAGATGACACTTTTGGCACCAGTCGTTCCATAACGCTAAAATGAAGAAAATATTGATACCAGGTGTTCCAGGTTGCAGTATCAAAGCTAAAGAGAGGCGTAAGAGGGTATTGGTGATCAACATACGCGTTCAGACGGAAGTTTCCTTCAAAAATAACATGTTTTTGAAAAAAAAACAACGTGAAAGGTATTACTTCAGACCGGCATCGTTTCGATATTCATTTATAGGCCAGTCAAATAAGGAAAGCTGGAGGGAAAAAACTGTTGGAGTTTTGGAAATTTGACAGTATTGTCCGGTAAGGTGTACTGTTAAACATACTAAAAGTCCCCAACTCTACCTATTGAGCTCGAGCCGCCACCTTGGAAAAATGGTCCTTCGATCCAGTTTTCTTCTTATATTCCGCTAATCATTAAAGATATTCAATTCAGTTTAATAAAAAATCAAGGCTATAAAAATGTCTACAAAAATTGTTTCATACCGATTTTTTTCTCGAATCTGTTGAAATTAATTAAATTAAATTAACAAAAAAACAAACAAAGAATAAGCGATTTTTCCCAATGGCTAGAAATATTGTCTTCAAAATTTGTGAAGATGTTGGCACTCTACATCAAAGGTAAACGTGACAGTTGGAATAGAAAAAAAATTGCGAAAATATTTTTTTATTTTTTTTTAATTAAGCAAAAATTTGATTTTCGAGTTTCACATTTCCAACAGGGCGAAGTAAAGGTTTTAATCGAACATCAATCGGTTTTGATATTTACATATTGTAAGACAAGATTTCATAAGTATTGTGCCTTCACGAGCTTCTGGAATGCTCGATATGAATTAAACTGAAAGAATAATAGCTAAGTCCAAAAAGTGTTGTCGATTGGTTCTGAAGGAAACATTTCGAAACAAAAGACATCAGCAAAGGATATACAGAAGGTCCAAAGGTTATTCAACTGTTTATGAGCCCCATATTGATGTGCCTTATCCAAAATAGTACAAAAGAATATATCAAAATGTGAAAATCCACCCTGTATAACAAAAAGTAACGATACAAAATGGAAGTAGTAGATCATACCTGGTGCCAAAAATAGAGCTTTTACATTGCTGAAAAATAGAACAAGATTATTTGATTTATTTGAAAGTTATTAGTCCTCAAACTTGACTTTACAAATTTCAGCCAGTCAAATGGGGAAAAGTAGAGAGAAGTAATTGTCGGAGTTTCAGAAATTTGACAGGGATGTTCGCTAAGGTATACTTATAAACATACTAAAAGTCCCCGCCTCTACTTGTTGCGCTTGAGCCGCCATCTTGGAAAAATGGTCCTTCGATCAAGTTTATTACCATTTTTCCAAGATGGCGGCTCGAGCACAACAGGTAGAGGCAGGGACTTTTAGTATGTTTATAAGTATACCTAAGCGAACATCCCTGTCAAATTTCTGAAACTCCGACAGTTAATTCTCTCTACTTTTCCCCATTTGACTGGCTGAAATTTGTAAAGTCAAGTTTGAGGACTAATAACTTTCAAATAAATCAATCAGTTTTGTTCTTTTTTCCAGAAATGTAAAGGCTGTATTTTTGGCACCAGGTATGATTTACAACTTCCATTTTGTATCGTTACTTTTTGTTATACAGGGTGGATTTTAACATTTTGATTGATTCTTTTGTACTATTTTGGACAAGGCACATCAATATGGGGCTTATATAAAGTTGAATAACCTTTGGACTTTCTGTATATCCGTTGCTGATGTCTTTTGTTTTGAAATGTTACGTTCAGAACCAATCGACAACACTTTTTGGACTTAGCTATTATTCTTTCAGTTTAATTCATATCGAGCATTCCAGAAGCTCGTGAAGGCACAATACTGATAAAATCTTGTCTTGCAATATGTAAATATCAAAACTGATTGATGTTAGATTGAAACCTTGACTCCGCCGTGTTGGAAATGTCAAACTCAAAAACCAAATTTTTGCTCAATTGAAAAAAAAATTAAAAAATATTTTCGCATTTTTTTTAAATCTCAACTGTCACGTTTAGCTTTGATGTAGACTGCCAACATCTTCACAAATTTTGAAGACAATATCTCTAGCCATAGGCAAAAAATCGCTTATTTTTTGTTTTTTTTTTTTGTTAATTTAATTTTATTAATTTCATCAGATACGAAAAAAAATCGGTATGAAACAATTTTTGTAGACAATTTTATAGCCTTGATTTTTTATTAAACTGAATTGAATATCTCTGATGATTAGCGGAATATGAGCAGAAAACTGGATCGAAGGACCATTTTTCCGAGATGGCGGCTCGAGCTCAATAGGTAGAGTTGGGGACTTTTAGTATGTTCAACAGTACACCTTATTGGACATTACTGTCAAACTTCCAAAACTCCAACAGTTTTTTTCCCTCAAACGGAAAAATTTGTTCTAATTTGACTGGCCTATTAGTATAATTACAATGGTATAATGTACAATGAAGAATGAGAAATGGAACTCACAAGCATGATGTTTGAACACGAGCCGAAAGTGAGTGATGCAAATCATGCGTTTGAAGAAATGATCATTCCATTTATTAGAGTTGTAAGTGAACCTATGATTTTTTTAAAACTATGATATTTCCGTGATTATTGCCTCGTGACTCAGTTTGAGCTATAGATTAGTGCACACTAGCAAGTGAAAACATCACACTAGGTAATAGCACCTATACAGGGTGTTTGCTCATTTGTGGTAGAAAATTGAACCGCAGAAATGCTTCGAAAGCATTAGAAAAATGGTGGAAAAAAAAGAGGGTTTTGATTTTTGAAAATATGGAGGTTCAAAAAGTGGTCCTCCGACCCCCTCTATTCTCGCTTTCTTGAAAGATACCAGTAAACTCTTTTAATAGACCAAAAAGCAATGTTTTTGAACATGTGTTTTGTGATTTTATTTACTACACAGGTGAAGTCGTTGATCCTGAAAATCCAGTTTTCTTTAAAAATGCATGCAGAAAATTGGCTATGAAAACTATCTGTGTTATTTGTTGCCCTTCATCAGTTTCATAACCTTTAGAACCCTTTACGGTCATTTTAGAGGAGAAATATTTTTTTAGGATTCATGACTCATCCTGTACACCAAATAAAATCACAAAACACATTCAAAGATTGAAGAAATTTGCTTTTTGGTCTGATGAAAAGAGTTTACTGGAATCTTTCATGAAAACGAAAATTAAAGGAGTGGAACCTTTTGACCCTCCATATTTTTCAAAATTTTAATCATAAAGTTTTCAAAATTTTTCTAGAACTTTTGGAGCACTTCCCTAACTGCGGTTCAATTTTATACCTCAAGTTTGCAAACATCCTGTTCATATTCTACTATAATTACAATGATACATTGAAACTATCATTCCTACTGGTAGTCCCTTTGGACGATAATCAGCAAAATTCAACTGGTGCTTTGTGTTATATGAGCTAAATATTTTCAATTCCTCAAACAAACTATTGATCACTCGAACTCAGGTCTACTTTTCCCTAGTGATCGACAATTGATTTCGGGCCGGAACGATTGACTGAAAAAACACTAAGCACTTGTTCTATGACTATTAGTATTATTAGACAGTTTTGCATCGCTCTACCTCCAGCTTTGATACTGTTTCAACATTTTCAGTGAGGGAATATCAAAGCCGAGTTAGATAATGTGACAGCTCAAGCTCAGTGAGAGAATAACGCCGTAGGAAAACTGTTTCACAAATCGCAATGCTCATTCCCACTGACCTATATAAATTCGATTTGTTCTTGAAAGAACAGCGACAGATTATCAGCTTGCACAGACGTTCGTGCTCGAGGATTCCGTCTAGGACTTCCGGAATCTCGAGGTGATCCAGGGGTGCACAAAATCGAAGTAAATTCGGAGTGTTGCGGAACAGGATTCGGTATGATTTTGCAATAGCTTCACTTTCATCTGCAGCCACCTCATTTATTTCTCTTGTCACTTCAATGTCATCGAGCGACAGTTCTTCAAGGGTGTGAGGCATCAGGTGGCACATTCGCTGGAATTGTTCTTCGTTGAACGAGGTGCCCGACAACCTCAGGGCCCTCAAGCGACTCATGTTCAACATGATCCGGCAAAGATCGTCTTCCTGGACAAGTTTGAAGTCGAGCCCATGTATTACCAAAACGCCCAGGGATGGCATTTTGGTCATTTCATCCATCCATTGGTCGACAAACACCGGGATACTTTTGTCTAGATACAATTTGATGGCTTCCCCTTTCCATGCAAGATGACGCCTAGCAAACTGCGGGTAGACGTCAGGACCTGAAGATTTTGTCTCGCAAAATACGATTTCACCTTTGTCGTTCTGGCGAAGAAAAAACTATGAAAATACCTCACAGTGGAATAGCAATTCAAAATAATTTCAACTAATTCAAGAGACTCACTTCATCAATTTCTAACTCGATGCGTTTAATGCGAAACGGACAGATGTTGAGCAGTTTTAGCTCGTAACGGGTGATATCTTTACTTCTCAGTTTGAGACATTTCCAAAAACTTTCATCTTGGCAAACATTATAAAATCGTTGACAGACATTGGCCAATGAGAACAATTCGAGTTCTGGTAGCATTGAGAAAATGTGTAGCAAGATTTCGTCTGGCAACTTATCAAAATTGTTCTCATTTTGGCCCTCCTGAAAAAAGAAAGATCCAGTATACCTACACTATTTTCTCAGATTTCCTGTATCGTTAAGAGAAACTCAGTGCACACCCATACTGGTTGATGATTTTCCCTGTTTAGTCTGTCACAAACCGTTTATCAAAATCATTTGAAATAATGAAAATATGTGAATGGTGAAGTTCCACTATTTCAAAATTAGACGTCTTTTTTTCAATATTCGTCCCGTATTCTTGAATGGATTCTACAGGGTGTCCAGAAAATGGCGGAAAAGTTCTACAGTACAGAAATAAGGACCCTTCAAGGAATTCAAAAAAAAAATTGAAAAAATCCTTTGACTTTCATTTTGAGGTTATTAAAGGGTCAAGGGACGGCCATTAAACCCTTCTAGTATTGCTAATTGAAAAAAATTCAGTTTACTGTCGGCGGCAGAATTATGAGGAAAGAAATACCTACCAACTACGAAGGCGCAGAGCGGACAGGGAAGATACAGGGTGTTGCATGAGGAAACCGACATAGCTCAAGGGTAGGTCCAGTTTTTCTAGGGGAACTAGGATCTCGCTTTGAAATTTTTCTATCGCTTTTCGTTTTGATGTTACAGGGTGAATCATGTATTTTGTCGAAGTTTTTGATGGGCTATATCTTCCGAATGACTTTTTGGATTGGACTGAAATTTGATAGGTATGATCTTCCAATGATAGCTAATACATTGCATCATAAAGTTGTTTAGAAATTCTAGAGCCGGAATCTTTTTTTTATTTTCAAAGTTTTTGTTGGAAAAGTCATATTTTTAAATATTTTTTTGCAAAACCAGCATCAGATTCAGAAACACCAGAAAATATGATACAAGGAACAACCTTCAATTTCTTCGGCACATCCAAAGTCTTCCCAGAAAAAAATATCTTTTGAGATTAGGGTCGGCTGCAATCTAGTGAAAATCAGTCTAGCACGCATTCTTTCACGGATCTTTGAGATGTTCATCCTCTAATTTAATGCTGTCACGGTTTTTTTTCACTTTCCCACATTAGTATCACTTGGTACGGCAAAAAAGACAAAAGTCCAGGACCGGAATCAAGTCTACTGAACATTAATTCTAAAAATCCGATTTTTCAGTATTTGGTTGGAAAATTACAGCACAAAGTTATAGTGAAGTGGCTGAAAAATGCTCTTTTGTCTGCATTTGGAACTTAAGGTCACTTTAGAAACCAGCTAAACAAATTTCTCCTTTTGTTGATTTCAAGAATACAAAAATTATTTCCGAAACTTTTCGCGAACAAAATAAAAAGAAGCAAGAAACGTAATTTTAATGTGTAGAAAACGAACAATATCAATGTTTGTATGTTATGTTTATGTTAATGATTATCAAATTTCGGAAATAATTTTTTGTATTCTTGAAATCAACAAAAGGAGAAATTTGTTAAGCTGGTTTCTAAAGTGACCTAAAGTTCAAAATGCAGACAAGAGAGAAATTATTTCCGAAATTTGATAAACATCAACATAAACATAACATACAAACATTGATATTGCTCGTTTTCTACTAATTGAAATTACGTTTCTGAATAATTATTATTCTTGCTTCTTTTTATTTTGTTCGCGAAAAGTTTCGGAAATAATTTTTTGTATTCTTGAAATCAACAAAAGGAGAAATTTGTTAAGCTGGTTTCTAAAGTGACCTAAAGTTACAAATGCAGAAAAAAGAGTATTTTTCAGCCACTTCACCATAACTTTATGCTGTAATTTTCCAACTAAATACTGAAAAATCGGATTTTCAGAAATAATGTTCACTAGACTTGATTCCGGTCCTGGACTTTTGTTTTTTCTGCCTTACCAAGTGATACTAATGTGGGAAAGTGAAAAAAACCGTGACAGCATCAAATTAGAGGATGAACATCTCAAAGATCCGTGAAAGAATACGTGCTAGACTGATTTTCACTAGATCGCAGCCGACCCTAATCTCAAAAGATATTTTTTTCTGGGAAGACTTTGGGTGTGCTGAGGAAATTGAAGGATGTTCCTTGTAGCATTTTTTCTGATGTTTCGCAAAAAAACAGTGAAAAATATGACTTTTCTAACAAAAACAATCAGTCCGGCCCTGAAACTTCTGAACAACTTTATGATGCAATGCATTAGCCATCATTAGAAGATCATATCTATCAAATTTCAGTCCAATCCAATAAGCCATTCGGAAGATATAGTTCATCAAAAACTTCGACAAAATACATGATTCACCCTGTAACATCAAAACGAAAAGCGATAGAAAAATTTCAAAGCAAGATCCTAGTTCCCCTAGAAAAACTGGACCTACCCTTGAGCTATGTCGGTTTCCTCATGCAACACCCTGTATTTATTTGTAATTGCGACTTTTTTCTGTCAATTGCCACTTTATTCTGATGGCAATTGCGACTTTTTTTTCTGTCAATCGACACTTTATTCTGGCAATTGCGACTTTTTTCCGTCAATTGCCACTTTATTCTGGCAATTGCAACTTTTTTCTGCCAATTGACACTTTATTCTGGCAATTGCGACTTTGATCTGTCAATTACCACTTTATTCTGGCAATTGCGACTTTTTTCTGCCAATTGACACTTTGTTCTGGCAATTGCGACTTTATCTGTCAATTGACACTTTTTTCTGTCAATTGCGACTTTTCAGCACATTTCGATAGAAAATGATGTTTATATATGGCCGGTCCGTCCGTCTGTCTGCCTGTCCGTGTAAAAGTTGAGAAGTTGTACTCCTTCTCGGGAAATGAAGCTAGAGCCTCGGCTAGAGCCTTAGAACTTTTTCCGATTAATAGCTTAGGCCATCAAGGGTCGCCTATGGGCAGACTGTATTCCATGGTGGCGCTGCCATCTTGGTAGCCATATTGAAATTTCTAATCAGTGGAACGGACGGAACGGAACTTACTCTAATCTCGTATGAACATTCTTACCTTCAAGGTCAGTTCCATGATTACGCCGTCATCTTGGTAACCATATTTAAATTTCTTATTAGAAGAACGATTTTTCTGAAACTTGGAACATACCCTTGCTTCGTATGATCACTCTTATTTTCAAGCTGAGTTTCATGATCCGCTAGAGCGGATTCAGAGCGAATGAATGAGTACCTACGTCTCACGTTTCATGACAATCGTTCCAATAATAAGAAATTTCGATGTGGCGGCCAAGATGGCGGCGTAATCATGAAACTGAGCTTGAAAGTAAGAATGTTCATACGAGATCAGAGTGAGTTCCGTTCCACTGATGAGAAATTCCAATATGGCTACCAAGCTGGCAGCGCCACCATGAAATACAGTCTGCCCATAGGCCGTCCTTGAGGGCCTAAGCTATTGATCGGAAAAAGTTCTAAGGTTCTAGCTTAATTTCCCAAGAAGGAGTACAACTTCTCAACTTTCACACGGACAGACAGACAGACGGACGAACAGACAAATAACGGACGGACAGACAGACGGACAAACCGGCCATATGAACATCATTTTCTATCGAAATGTGCTAAAAAGTCGCAATTGCCAGAATAAAGTGTCGATTGACAGAAAAAAGTCGCAATTACAAATAAATATCTTCCATGTCCGCTCTTCGTAACCAACAACCACTGGATGTGTATTTTTTTTTATCCACAGGGTGAGTCAGAAACAAAAAAAATCATTTTTCGGAGGACCACTTTTTGACCCCTGACGTTGAACTTTGGAACAGGTGATTATCTATTCCATCACTCGACTTATAGTGCTTTTCTGTAAAAGATAACCTCAAAAATAACATTCCATAAACGCTCTGTTACCTACGTAAAAATGCGTGTCGGCCGTTGGCTGTTGCCTAGGTATCAAGGTCATAACAGCGTAACAGAGCCTTCATGGAATGTAATTTTTGAGAGAATTGCATAATTACATAGATAAGGCCCAATCGCTGGCTTGGAGTTGATCTTCAAACCCGAGTTTAAGTTTGAACCCAGTTTGGTTGCTGAGGAGATAATTGTTGCAATAAATGAATCTATGACAACAAAACCAAGTGTAAAGTTGAACACGAAGTGAGCAACTGGGCCTAATAAGCTTCGCAATGAATTTTTCAACAGTTTTCACTGCAGTGGTTCTTGGTTCTTTATAACCAATTCACATTCCAACCCCAATACTTCGAACAACCAGCAGTGTTTTACCCATAGATTTGTTTACGATCCATTTGGATCTTTGTGAAATTTAGGGAGTTTCTAATTTACCGACCAACCGACCAACCGACCAACCGACCAGACAACCGACCAGACGGTCAATGACCTTTACCCAATGCAGAAAACAGACCGTGACGGAATGTAAGTAGAGGTGCTAAACTTCGTCGGGTTGATTATATTGGCTTGTGGGGGGGTGACAACGATGTTATGTAACCTTCTGGCCTTAAAGTGACAAAAAGGAATCTAATTAGCGAGAAAGGCATTGAAACAAAAATATGTAGGTATCAGGAATGCAGGAGGTAGAAGGAAGTGCTAAACCGACCTGCATTAAACACGAACAAGACTTCACCACCGACCAACGGACCAGACAACCGACCAGACGGTCAATGATCTTTACCTACCTAATTTACCGACCAACCGACTACAGACCAGACAACCGACCAGACGGTCAATGACCTTTATATACCCAACAGAGAACACAGACGGTGAGGTAATGTAAGTAGAGGTGTTAAACTCCGTCGGGTTGTTTATTGGTTTGTGGGGGAATGATAATGATGATAGTAACCTCCTGGAAGTGACAAAAAGGGGTCTAATTAACAAAAACGGCATAGAAACCAAAGATATTAGGCAATTTTTACCGAATTCAAAGAATCATCCCATATTCTGGTCGGTAGAAAAACTCGACCGACCGGGCATTTGCAAAAACCCGATCGGGATGAAACTTGGCACATGTGAAAAGCTCACTCGGGATGATAATAGGCAGTTTTTACCGAATTGAAAAAATCATCCCTTATTCGGGTCGGTCAGAAAAAGTCGACCGACCGGGCATTTGCAAGAATCCGATCAGAATGAAACTTGGCACATGTGAAAAGCTCACTCGGGGGGATAATAGGCAGTTTTTACCGAATTGAAAAAATCATCCCTTATTCTGGTCGGTCAGAAAAAGTCGACCGACCGGGCATTTGCAATAATCCGATCAGAATGAAACTTGGCACATGTGAAAAGCTCACTCGGGGGGATATTAGGCAGTTTTTACCGAATCCAAAAAATCATCCCTCATTCTGGTCGGTCAGAAAAAGTCGACCGACCGGGCATTTGCAATAATCCGATCAGAATGAAACTTGGCACATGTGAAAAGCTCACTCGGGGGGATATTAGGCAGTTTTTACCGAATTAAAAAAATCACCCCCTATTCTGGTCGGTCAGAAAAAGTCGACCGACCGGGCATTTGCAATAATCCGATCAGAATGAAACTTGGCACATGTGAAAAGCTCACTCGGGGGGATATTAGGCAGTTTTTACCGAATTAAAAAAATCATCCCTTATTCTGGTCGGTCAGAAAAAGTCGGCCGACCGGGCATTTGCAATAATCCGATCAGAATGAAACTTGGCACATGTGAAAAGCTCACTTGGGTGGATATTAGGCAATTTTTATCGAATCCAAAAAATCATCCCTTATTCTGGTCGGTCAGAAAAAGTCGACCGACCGGGCATTTGCAATAATCCGATCAGAATGAAACTTGGCACATGTGAAAAGCTCACTCGGGGGGATATTAGGCAGTTTTTACCGAATTAAAAAAATCACCCCCTATTCTGGTCGGTCAGAAAAAGTCGACCGACCGGGCATTTGCAATAATCCGATCAGAATGAAACTTGGCGCATGTGAAGAGCTCACTTGGGTGGATATTAGACATGAGATATTGTTGCATGAATTCACACATGGCTCTAAACACGCGATTATTTTTGAATCTCAATACTCCAATACCTGCGCACAAGCTGCGAGAAAAGGTAATCGCCTATATGAGAAGGCCTGCTTTCCCTTCCATTTTGATGAAATCCAGCAAAGAAAAATTAAAAATCTATTTATTTTCATCCAACACTTCTCAATCATCCTTCATTTCCTTACTATGATTGGTCAACTACTCATCTACCTGAATTCTGGGGCAATAAAACCATTAGAAGCGACGGTGGCAGAATACAAAGGTGTCGGCACGAAACAATGATATCGGCGCTCAAGGGTCTTGGCCTGGTTCCCGAAACGCTGTACCGCTACTTGTACCGGGTGGGCCATAAAAAACCGTACTGTTTCATTTACCTCGCCGATTTTTTGTTTCTTGACCGATTTTGACAGGCTTGGTATCATTGTGTAGCTAATTGAAGAGGCTACCAGAACCATATATGAATAGTTCTCAAGTGTCAAAATCCAAAATGGCGGAAACAACTGAAAATAGGCCTTCTTTTGCAGTCGTTTTTTTCAATTAAAATTTGACAGAATAACCAAACTAAAAACGTTTTCTGGAAGAATGAACTATTTTCTACATTTTGAGATAGTGGACGTGGTACAACCGGAATAGAGAATATAAGTTGCAAATGATGATAAAGGCAAACCACTTTGCAGGGTTACAACTGAGGCCTAAATAAACGATTTGACCCGCGGTGCTTTTTTTTTTCGTCCCTTAGGATTTGGATGGCGCCCCCTTTTCAAAATGGCGGATATTATCTAGAGGCAGAAGGTATCGAATAGCGTAGTGATGTCCAGCTTAGTAGAAATATATGGGGCTATGTCTCAATTGGTTTCTGGGACATCAAACACTATTTAAAAAAATGGTGGAGCATTGCCATCTATCGCAGGCAAATTTGGTGGAGGCGCCAAAAGGAATTTAGCACTGTTATAAGAAAATTGCTGTAACATTTTAATTTTTCAACCGATTTCAACACAAGACATCTCATTTTGTAGAAAAGTAAATTCTTCTTGTTACCTTATACCTTCCATAAAAAAAGACATTGAGGAATGTTGAAGAAAAAAACAAAAAATAATTTGAAAAAAAAAGATTTTTTTCATTTTTTTATTTTTATGAAAATTGCCTTATTTGTAGATTTTTATGTGCCCTTCCTAAATTTGCACTTTTTCGATTTCTATCTTTGCAGTACGCGCCGCCATATTGAAAAAATGATGTCTGAAAAGAAGTTTCTGACAATATTTGAATTTTTGCCCTTGTGACATCAAAGCATTTATATACATATGGAAGCACATTCAATCCTCCATAGTTTGACATTTGAACCAGCTCTGTGCGACCTGCGGTTCTTGAGCTAGACCTTCTGAAAGTATCAATTTTCGGTTCCAAAAGAATTAAAAATCACCTCTTGGGGCTGTGCCAGGTCCACCAATGTTCATGATTTGTGATAAATGACGACGCGTTATTAATGGGTAACTTAATTAAGACATGGTGGTGATCCAGTGGTGAAATCCGGTAGGCGCGGTCACTATTTAACACCGAAAATTGATACTTCCGGAAGCTCTAGCTCAAGAACCCCGAGTCTCACAGAGATGGTTCAAGTGTCAAATTGTGGAGAATTGAATGTGCTTTCATACGTATATGAACATTTTAATCTTGCATAAACTAAAATTTAGATATTGTCAAAAACTTCTTTTCAGATATCATTTTTTCAAGATGGCGGTGCGCACTGCGAAGATATAAATCGGAAAAGTGCAAATTCAGAATGGGCACATCGAAATTCACAAATAAGACAATTTTCATAAGAATAAAAAAAATGAAAAAATCTTTTTTTTCTTCAAATTATTTTCAATTTTTTTTTCAACATTCCTCAATGTGTTTTTCCATGGGAGGTATAAGATAACAAGAAGAATTTACTTTTCTACAAAATTAGATGTCTTGTGTTAAAATCGGTTGAAGAATAAAAATGTTACAGCGATTTTCTTATGACCGTACTAAATTCATTTTGGCGCCTCCACCAAATTTGCCTGCGACAGATGTTGCTGTTCCACCATTTTTTTAAATAGTGTTTGATGTCCCAGAAACCAATCGAGACAAAGCTCCATATATTTTAACAAAGCTGGACATCACCAGGCTATTCGATACCTTCTGCCCCTAGATAAAATCCGCCATTTTGAAAAAGGGGCGCCATTCAAATCCTAAGGGACGAAAAAAAAAGCACTGCGGGTCAAATCGTTTATCTAAGTCTTAGTCACGATCCTGCAAAGTGGTTTGCCTCTATCATCATTTGCAACTTGTTTTTTCCTACCACGTCCACTAAGACCACAACTAGCTTAATTGGTTCAATCGTTGGGAAGATGTGGCAACTTCAAAACAAGCTCATTTTCCATTGTTTCAATCCAAAATGAATAATCAAAACTATTGTTTTGCATGCCAAATTTTTGTTTCTGGAGCGATTTTGACAGGTTCAGTATCATTATGTAACCAATACAATAGGCTTTAAGTGTCATATACGAATATGATTGAAATGTCAAAATTCAAAATGGTGGACACAACTGAAAATGTGCCTTTTTTCGCAGTCGTTTTTTTGAATTTAAATTCGACAAAATGACAGAACTAGAAGCGTTTTTTGAAGAACAAACTGTCTTTTACATTTTGACACCACAACTAGCTCAATTGGTTCATTCGTTGGGGAGATGTGGCAAATAAATAAAAAGTTCATCTGCCATTGTTCCAATCCAAAACCAATAATAAAAAATATTATTTTGTCTGTAAAATTTTTGTTTCTGGAGCGATTATGATAGGTTTGATGTCATTGTGTAGCCAATTAACAAGGTTACAAGTATCATATACGAATATGATCAAAATGTCAAAATCAAAATAGCGGACACAACTGAAAACAAGCCTTCTTTTGCAGTCTGTTTTTTTCATAGAAATTTGATAGAATTAAAGGGGCTTTTTGGAAATAACGATGTGCAAATGTTGTGGAAAAGACTATTGGATTATTTTTTTACCATCAGTAAAATTAAAACCTATCTTACATGTCTATTTCAAGGCTAACAATGGATTCAAGTACCTTGGATTCAACAACAACTTTGACCAACACAAATAAAAACAGTAGGATAGTCCTCAAATGTTTGCATCCAGAGAGTCCGCGTCCATAGATAGGAACCTACCTAGTGAAACTCACCCTGTAAAATGATTTCTAATTATATTTTGAAAAACGGTGATTATATCTCAGGCACCCGCCCCTTGACTAAATTTTACAGACAAAATAATATTTTATACTATTCGTTTTGGATTGAAACAATGACAAACAAGCTTTTTCCAATTTGCCACATCTCCTCAACGAGTGAACCAATCGAGCTAGTTGTGGTGTCAAAATGTGGAAAACAGTTTGTTCTTCAAAAAACGCTTCTAGATCTGTCATTTTGTCAAATTTCAATTCAAAAAAACGACTGCGAAAGAAGGCTCATTTTCAGTTGTGTCCGCCATTTTGAATTTTGACATTAGGTACAATCATACTCGTATATAACACTTAAGGCCTATCAAATTGGTTACAACATGATACTAAACCTGTCAAAATCGCTTCAGAAATAAAAATTTGACAGGCAAAACCATATTTTTTAAAATTTTTGTCATGATTTTATCATATCATTTTGGATTAAAACAATGGCAAATAGGCTTTTTTCAATTTGCCACATCTCCCCAACGAATGAACCAATTGAGCTAGTTGTGATCTCAAAATGTCGAAAATAGTCCATTCTTTCAGAAAACGTCCTTAGTTCGGTTATTCTGTCAAATTTTGATTGAAAAAAACGACTGCAAAAGAAGGCCTATTTTCAGTTGTTTCCGCCATTTTGGATTTTGACATTTAGGAATCATTTGTAAATGGTTCTTATAGCCTCTTCAATTAGCTACACAATGATACCAAGCTTGTCGAAATCGGTCAAGAAACAAAAAATCGGCGAGGAAAATAAAACAGTACGGTTTTTTATGGCCCACCCGGTACCTACCTACTCTTCAACGCATTCCAAACGGGAAGGCGCTTTTGTCCTCGCTTTGTCCGTCTGTCCGTCCGTCCTTCTGTCCGTTCGTCTGTCTGTCTGTCTGTCTGTCCGTCTGTCACAGCATCTAGTCCTAAACGAAAAGGTTTTTGCGAAACATTTTCGTTCCAATGGGTAGCTCATGACCTTGTATTCTAAACCAAGAAAAATTTTGGCGAAATAATGATAAACAATTACAATAATAACAATTTAGTGTGCCGCGGCATCGATGTTGAATGCTGCATTTCAGAAGCCGGCCTGATCTCGAAAGTTATCACATATGCGAAGAACAGTGGCGTATTTAGAGATTTGTGAAGGGGGGGGGGGCAAGGTGATTTTTTTTAAATAAAGTTACGTGAGAAGAGAAGGGGTTTGCGGGAGGGGGGGTTGAACAGAAGGCAGACAAAATGCCTCCATCTACCATAGAAGGGTAGAACCTTATCACGTATTATACAACAAAATTAAGTATACATTTTTGAATTTTCAACATTATTGAAGCGCGCCTGTTCTTTTGCCAGTATACCTTCTTCTTATTATTATCACAGATAGATAGAAGGAGGGGGCACATGCCTCCCATGCCACCACCATAAATACGCCACTGGCGAAGGAATACCCGATCTTATCATTTTACAATAATACAAATGCGGAGTTATATTGAGAGGAGAATTTGAACTTCATTTCAATAAAAATTCCACATCGGTGCGAGGTACAGGTCAATAGTTGTGAATTTTTGAAAATGACTTCGAAGCTACGGCTCGGCTGCAAATGATTATTCGTTGCTTGCTGGTGCTGGATATACTTTCCTCCGAACAAAACGAAATCCAATACTTACAGAAAATATTTCAACTCGAATGGGTAGCTCATGGCCTTGGTACACAAACCAAGAAAAATCTTCCCGAAATAATTACAATAATAACATTTTGGTGTGAGGCGGCTTCGCCGATTAAGTGCTGGAATTCGCATTTAGATGTAGAAAGTTGCGATATGCGGATCACTACATGTTCTTATGAATATACATCACTACATGTAGGGGATTATATTTATAGAACAATTTGAACTTTCTTTCAATAAAAACTCCACTTCGATACGACCGTCGGGTCAATTGTTATGAATTTTTAAAAACGATCGCAAAGCTACGGCTCGGCTCATACGCGGCCCTACAAATTTGCGTGCCATAATAGTATATTATGTACCAAGGTTTAGAAAGTATTATTATAGCTGAAGCGCGCCAGTTTAGATCCCGAAGCGCAGCTGAGGGATATGATATAAGGCGCTGAAACTATAATAATTTTCTAGACCGTGGTTTATATAGAGTTTTTTTTACTACTCCAAAATGGCCATCCTAGTTAAGGAACAGGTTAATAATGATGTACTTCACGGCTAGTAGTGAAAAAACACTATTTTTTAACATTTTGAAATAGCCAATACTTGGTACCTGAAAGATAATGTCACTCAAAGTACCAAACATGTTCGTTCAACAACAAAAAAAAAATAGGCAGGTATCACGAAAAATCATGTGACTACCATTTTTTCGGTTTTTCGATGAAAAGAATTGTTTTAATTCAAAAATAAACCCGATATTCGTGTTCAGGAGGTCGAAATCAGTTGAAAAACATTTTTTATCTATTCCCGTATCGTACTGGCCACTTTTCGACACGCAAACCCGTGTCGTACTAGCGCTTGACTTTTATGATACTGAAAAGCATTTCCACCTCTAGAATTTTCGAATTTCTTCCAAATATTTGCGGCAAAATAGATAAAATAGTATATTACACTCGTTTGATAAGACGTTTCGTCACACTCCTTTCTTTGGGATCCTTCTCACTGCGTTCGTCGGGCCCCAAATACAGTCGTGTGACCAAGTTCGTCTTATTAAACTCGTATAATAATATACTATTATATAAGTAACAGAATGACGCTTATGTGGCCGGTTTGTCTTTCTGTCTGTCTGTCTGACCGTGTAGAAATTAAGATGCTGTACTCCTCGAGAATTGAAGCAAGAAACTTGGAACTTTTTCCGATTGATAGCTGATGTCCCCAAGGGTGGCCAATGTTCACTATTTTTGTTATTCATACATCGTTATCATTTATTATCAAAAAACAGAGATCTCCTGTGCACTTCGAAGAAAGTTGAACTTCTCTTCGGGAAATGAAGCTACAGCCCTTAAAAATTGAACCTAAGACGATGGATAGCTTAGGTCCCCAAAGACCAAATAGGCAGATTGGCTTTCTTAATTCCGCCGCCATCTTGGCTGCCATATTGAAATTTTTTATTATTAGTGAAACGATTGTCACTAAACTTGAAGCTAATCCGTGTCTAGTACAATCATTCCTATTTTCAAGCCGAATTTCATGATTCTCCGCCATCTTGGCTGCCATATTGAAATCTCTTGTTAGTGGAACGATTTTCATGAAACTTGGAACTTACTCTTGGTCTAGTACGACCAATCTGATTCTCAAGCCGACTTTCATGATTAGGTAATTTAACCCCTTGACTCCTATCCGCCCTAATTATTTTTTTGAATGGCACACTATGGCTTGTGGGTGCTCATTGGAAAGCTTGTCAAAAACTGATGTATTCCAATCTACCATTGAAAGTTAGATCAAATGCTTCAGCATGAAGTTTTGAGACACCCCAGGGTTACTTTGAAGTTCGGAACAAAGTTCATGATTCATTTCATTACCATATTTTTTCCAAAAAAACGCTCGAACAGGTCCATTTCTGAAAACGGTACCTTAGTCGTTTCTCCATGATACGTGTTATGATCTACCGTCAACCTCCTAACCCCCCAGCCACACTTGGTATTTTTTTAAATCGCATCCCATGGTTTGTGAGAGTTCGTTAGAGAGCTTGTCAAGAACTGTGTTCAAATCTATCGTAAAAATTGTTGGACGCTTAAGAGGTTGAGGGTCAAGGGCTTGAAGGTTAAAGGGGTTGACGGTAGATCATGACAGGTATGATAAGAGAATGATTTGGCGCTTTTAAAAATCGGCCTGTTCGAGCAAGTTCACACAGTGAGCTTTTCACATGTGGCAAGTTTCATCCGGATCTGGTCGTTGCAAATTCCCGGTCGGTCGGGTTTTTCTAACCGACCAGATTGGGGGATGATTTTTTGAATTCGGTAAAAATAACCAAATATCCACCCAAGTGAGCTCTTTACATGTGCCAAGTTTCATTCTGATCGGATTTTTGCAAATGCCACGTCGATCGGGTTTTTCTGACCGACCAGAATAAGGGATGATTTTTTGGATTCGATAAAAATTGCCTAATATTCACCCAAGTGAGCTTTTCACATGTGCCAAGTTTCATTCTGATCGGATTATTGCAAATGCCCGGTCGGTCGACTTTTTCTGACCGACCAGAATAAGGGATGATTTTTCCAAATCGGTAAAAACTGCCTAGTATCCCCCCGAGTGAGCTTTTCACATGTGCCAAGTTTCATTCTGATCGGATTTTTGCAAATGCCCGGTCGGTCGGGTTTTTCTGACCGACCAGAATAAGGGATGATTTTTTTAATTCGGTAAAAACTGCCTAATATCCCCCCGAGTGAGCTTCTCACATGTGCCAAGTTTCATTCTGATCGGATTTTTGCAAATGCCCGGTCGGTCGACTTTTTCTGACCGACCAGAATAAGGGATGATTTTTTCAATTCGGTAAAAACTGCCTAATATCCTCCCGAGTGAGCTTTTCACATGTGCCAAGTTTCATTCTGATCGGATTTTTGCAAATGCCCGGTCGGTCGACTTTTTCTGACCGACCAGAATAAGGGATGATTTTTTCAATTCGGTAAAAACTGCCTAATATCCCCCCGAGTGAGCTTCTCACATGTGCCAAGTTTCATTCTGATCGGATTATTGCAAATGCCCGGTCGGTCGACTTTTTCTGACCGACCAGAATAAGGGATGATTTTTTCAATTCGGTAAAAACCGCCTAGTATCCCCCCGAGCGAGCTTTTCACATGTGCCAAGTTTCATTCTGATCGGATTTTTGCAAATGCCCGGTCGGTCGGGTTTTTCTGACCGACCAGAATAAGGGATGATTTTTTCAATTCGGTAAAAACTGCCTAATATCCTCCCGAGTGAGCTTTTCACATGTGCCAAGTTTCATTCTGATCGGATTTCCGCAAATGCCCGGTCGGTCGACTTTTTCTGACCGACCAGAATAAGGGATGATTTTTTCAATTCGGTAAAAACTGCCTGATATCCCCCCGAGTGAGCTTCTCACATGTGCCAAGTTTCATTCTGATCGGATTATTGCAAATGCCCGGTCGGTCGACTTTTTCTGACCGACCAGAATAAGGGATGATTTTTTTAATTTGGTAAAAACTGCCTCATATCCCCCCGAGTGAGCTTTTCACATGTGCCAAGTTTCATTCTGATCGGATTTTTGCAAATGCCCGGTCGGTCGGGTTTTTCTGACCGACCAGAATAAGGGATGATTTTTTCAATTTGGTAAAAACTGCCTAATATCCTCCCGAGTGAGCTTTTCACATGTGCCAAGTTTCATTCTGATCGGATTTTCGCAAATGCCCGGTCGGTCGACTTTTTCTGACCGACCAGAATAAGGGATGATTTTTTTAATTTGGTAAAAACTGCCTCATATCCCCCCGAGTGAGCTTTTCACATGTGCCAAGTTTCATTCTGATCGGATTTTCGCAAATGCCCGGTCGGTCGACTTTTTCTGACCGACCAGAATAAGGGATGATTTTTTCAATTCGATAAAAACTGCCTAATATCCCCCCGAGTGAGCTTCTCACATGTGCCAAGTTTCATTCTGATCGGATTATTGCAAATGCCCGGTCGGTCGACTTTTTCTGTCCGACCAGAATAAGGGATGATTTTTTTAATTCGGTAAAAACTGACTAATATCCCCCCGAGTGAGCTTCTCACATGTGCCAAGTTTCATTCTGATCGGATTATTGCAAATGCCCGGTCGGTCGACTTTTTCTGACCGACCAGAATAAGGGATGATTTTTTTAATTTGGTAAAAACTGCCTCATATCCCCCCGAGTGAGCTTCTCACATGTGCCAAGTTTCATTCTGATCGGATTTTTGCAAATGCACGGTCGGTCGGGTTTTTCTGACCGAACAGATTGAGGGATGATTTTTTTAATTCAGTAAAAACTGCTCAATATCCACCCAATTGAGCTCTTCTCATGTGCAAATACATTTATTTACTGCCATTGGTAAAGGTCATTGACCGTCTGGTGGGTTGTCTGGTCCGTTGCTCGGTGATGAAGTCTTGTTCGTGTCTAATGCGGGTCGGTTAAGTAACTTCTTCAACCTTCTGCTCTCCTGATATACATTTTTGTTTCAATGCCGTTTTTGTTAATTAGACCCCTTTTGGTCACTTCCAGGAGGTTACTATCATCATTATCATTCCTCCACAAACCAATCAACAACCCGACGGAGTTTAATACCTCTACTCACATTACCTCACCGTCTGTTTGCTGTGTTGGGTAAAGTTCATTGACTGACCGTCTGATCGGTTGTCTGGTCTGTAGTCGGTTGGTCGGTAAATTAGGTAGGTGAAGGTCATTGACCGTCTGGTCGGTTGTCTGGTCCGTAGTCGGTTGGTCGGTAAATTAGGTAGTACCTGAAATTTATATCGCATAAAATATCAAACAGCAAACACTCACTGATTTTATCTCTTTCTTGCGAACGTTTGTTGGTGTTCGATTTGGTGTTCTTATGTGCCATCGTATGTTAAACATTGTTTTTCATTTGGAATTATTCTCACAGCTTCGCACACAGCACGTTATTTGCACAGAATCGTTCAAAAACGCGACCGGACTTGGAATTCATCGCTCCAAAATGCATAGAAGCACTGACACAGAAGATGCAACACTCAATAACAGCTCGAGTAAACTTCGGAGTGGAAAAATAAATGAAAGGAACGAGATCAACAACAATGTAACAGCCATGCTTTGCCCATTGGATACACCGCGGCCCGAAACAAAACAACAAGTGGACGAGGCATTACCAACATTACTCTCTTCTTGTCCACATTGCGGGAAAAAATACAGAAGTGTAAAGATACATATAAGCAAAGCTCATCCAAATGAACACCGACAACAAATTACAGAGCGTTATATTGAGGAGATTCCAGCTCTCAAAGTTGATCAAGACGAGACTGAAAGCTATCCACCCTCTGCAGAATTCGAAAAATACCTACAAGATCTCTCTGAATGGAACAAAAAATTCTCTCTTGCGTTGACTGACAAAGAATTCGACAACACAATCAAAGCCTTTCAGTCCTTCATAGCCTCGTCGCTAAAATACTTTCCTGGGCCAAAACATCCAGCGACACGTTACTATGAATTGAGAAAAAAACGGAAAAGTACAATGGTTCAGACCAACAATAATTTCAAGAAGTCAAGTAATCCTGAAAGAAAAACGAAAAGGGACAGGCAAAAAAGGAAAGAAAAATACCTGTACGAAAGCGTACAATTCAATTTCTACAACAGACGACGTGTGGCTGTGAGAAAAGTTATGGACAACACAAAGCAAGAAGTATGCAGCATTCCATTGGATATCCTCACAGCAGCATTTTCTGAACGTTTTGGTACAGAAAACAACACAACATCCCAAACTACCGGCGAAGATGCTTACGAAATGAACTTCAATCAAACTGACACATCTATGACTGACACCGACAATGAGATCATTCTTGAAGATATTCAACAATCCATCAAATTAATCAAAATTGACACTGCACCTGGTCCAGATCGAATCATTTTACGTTCACTTAAATCGAAACAAGTAGCTGAAATACTCCTCCTGTTGACAAATAGAATCATAAACACCGGATACGTCCCAACTAGCCTTAAAAATGCAAGAACGATATTGATTTTCAAAGGAAGTGATCCGAGTATGACCAGTAACTGGCGTCCGATATCAATTTGCTCCCTGATAAGACGTATTATTGAAAGAGTGATCATCAGAAAGATCTCTCCATTTATTACATTTAATCAAAATCAAAGAGGCTTCACATCAACACCTGGCACCTTTATTAACTCTAGCATACTACAAGGCATTCTAACAGCCGCTAAGCAGCAAAAGAAAGACATGACCACTATGTTCCTCGACATAAGCAAAGCATATGACAACGTTGGTTTGAAACAAATAGAGAAAACTGTGAATGCCACGAAAATCCCATCTAGATTCAAACGACTTATAATAGAACTTCAAAGGGGAAACTCCATCCAAATCGAAACCAGCCTAGGGAAAACGAAACCAATAGAACTGAAGAGGGGTCTTCTTCAAGGAGCGCCACTTTCTCCTATTCTCTACAATATGTGTACAGATCACATCCTAAGTGATATCTCCGAGCCAGGAATTGCCGAGTTTTATGGTTTTTCCATCTGTGACTCTGTACCAAAAATCTCCATTATGGGTTTCGCAGACGATACGGTATTGGTTGCTAATAATGAAGATTCTGCCTTCTTTCTGTTGGGAATGGCTCAGCAACGATTTTCAGAGATAGGCCTTTCTCTCAATGATTCGAAAACACAAATCATCCATATCCGCCATGGACAATTAATTGAAAAGGAGTTCTTTATTAATAACACCATTGTCAACTCTATTGGTAACGATAAAACAGTCAAATATCTAGGAGTATCTTTCAACAACACAATAATTTTCAATGAATCAAAAATCATCAAGGACTTGAATGAAAATATACGACAAGTGGTCAGTTCTCCATTTTTACATCAAGACCAGAAGATTACAGTACTCAACCAGTATATATGGCCAACCCTTGTATATCCCTACCAAACAACTCCAGCTCACATGATGCCTAAATCATTTCTCAACAACTTGGATAAAATGATAAAATCAGCGGTGAAAGAAGTTCTTTGTATTCCGTCCGACACACCAGACCACCTGTTGTACTCACCTCGCACTCATAAAGGGCTAGGACTCATAAAAGCTTCTTGGGAAGCCTTCCTACAGAGGTTCAATATCTGCAAAACTTTGGAGAAATCCGATAACCAACTTGTTCCACGGATCATGAACCTAACAAACGAGAAACAAATATGTCTGAAAGCCCTGAATTTGACTGCTTCTGAAGATCTTGAAATTAGCACGGAAGATTCTTCTCTTAATTCTACGAAAATTAGGAAGATACTACGCCTGAGGGAATTCTCGCAGTGGTGTAAATTGCCCCACAAGGGCCGTGGAGTCATACTATTTGCAGAATACACACCGGCAAATTCCTGGATGTCAACCAGAAAGGGCCTGACGAGCTCCGAATACACCGAAGCAATTAAAATGAACGGGAACGTAACGGCATGCAGAGCCACCCCAGGACGAAGCCAAGACGGCAACCGATGTCGCCGCTGTAGTGTCGGCATTGAGAATAATGTAGCTTTTGAAACATTGCCGCACATTCTTGGTGTATGTCCATTTGGTGAAGCTCTTCGCAATGCACGCCATCACACAATCCGAGCATCCCTTGCGAAAATTCTCAAAACCAAAGGCTGGGAAACACACGAAGAGGTACCGGGTTTGGCAGACAACGGCAGCTGGCGAAGAGTTGACGTCCTTGCCATCGACAGAAAGCGACGGAAAGGATACATACTAGATCCAACTATAAGATTTGAAGATAGCAAAGAACAACCTGAAGCTGTTCATGTTGAAAAGCGAACCATTTATGAACCGACTATATCTTATTTTAAAACAAAATATGATATAGATAGTATTCAGGTGTTCGGGTACCTTATAGGAGCTCGGGGAACCATTCCCAAATTTTTTATCACAAATTTCTGTCAGTTATTTAATGTATCGACCAGAAGGGCAAAGGATATCGCATTATCCGCACTCAAGGATTCCATCAGAATTTTCAAACACCATATGTTCTCAATTTAAAATTTAACTCTATGTATAAATTCCAACTTATCAAATTATTTATTCAACTTAATTAGAAAATTCACTATGATGCGGTATCCTTTGTCTTAGGCAATCTATTTTATATAGAAAGGTGTTAATTTATTTTATTTGAATAAATTATTTATATATTTTATATAACAGCAAGTAAAGACTGGTGATGACTGATTATACTGAACTGAGTAGGTATAATGGGATGAAAGCTTATAGCGTTTTCGAGTCGCCAGAGCCGAGCCGGTTCGGCTCTAAAATCAAGGGATTCGATTGGCTCTCGAAAATCGAAAATCCCTGGCCGGTCAGTGATAGCGATTTTTGAGCTGAAGTGGCTCCCCACTAAACAAAATAACGTCATACTATTGTTTAAATAACGTTCACTCTTGAACAAGAACGTTCGGATTTGACGTTCATTTGATGTCAAATTAACGTTTTATACAAGTCCTATATTCGCCTTATTGAACGTTCTCACAAAAACGTTCTCACAAGAACGTTTTCGTTGGAATGGTTTTTAAACGTTGAAGAATGAACAACGTTTGGACATTGATTGCATCACGTTCAGTGAACGTTTTGTACTCTTACTACTTTTTAATGTTATGGAATGAACGTTCTATTAATGTATGTTTCCTCATGTTAAATAGATGTTTTTAATTATTCAACAATGAAACGTTCGAATAATAGGTATCTAACTGGAATAATGTTGCAAAAATAAACAATTGACTCAATTTTCATTATAAGATAATACCATGGAATTGGTTGCCATCAATGAAGTAGCAACAAATCAGATGGATGCATCAAAATGAAAATGAAAGTCTATTGTTGATTTCTGCTACCTAATTTCAGTCCTTAGTTCCTTACCTATTAATACCTGAGTGATTTTTTTTTTCGTAGCGTGAACCTAAACCTCAACGATTATTATTATTATCATTATCGTGAACCATGCAAGCCGGAGCTACATATCACTATGATAGAAATTAGAAATGTGTCTAAACTCTAAAGTAATAGACTTGTTAATTTAATAATATTAGTCTATTTCAGAACTAGATACCTTCTGTTGAATAATAGTAACAATAATGCTACATATGTATACTGATATTATTACAAAAGATACTAACTAAAAAATGTATAAAATGGAACATTTTTGGACAAAAAAACTTTTAAATGAATAAAACTACATATAATTATTTTCTAAACAAAACTTAAGATAAGATAGATTCGGTATAGGAAACTTGAGTCACGTGTTACTAAAGGGTCATTCATAGAGTATTTCAGCGTTGGTTCCTGGTACGGAACCATTGCTTGACGATGTTTTCCAATTATTTATCTGTACTCTACCTCTGTCCAGCAAGTCAGAGGGAAAAGGAAATATCACTGGGTGATTTGGTGTAGAAGACGCAGGTGCAGTTTTTTACTTTCAAGTTTTGCACCGCTTCAATAATGGCTTTCTCCCTGAAGCTACCTGAAACACATTGAGAAATGACCTTCAGCCCTACTTTAGTCAGTCAGAGTGGACTCAAAATTAATTTCAACTATAGAAAATTGTAAATTTCATACTTACAGAATATGGCGACGACGGACGACATCGCACTTGCAGTGTTCGTTCTTCGTCACTCTTTACCGTCAGTCGGGGTAGCTAATCGAAAATCGTAACTTCTTCGAAGCACAATAAACTTTTGCACGTATATACTTAGTGGACAACAACGATGGCGGTCGAGCTGTGTTGCTTGCCGTCGCCTAATGCCGCAAGATTTTTCGCGAGAGGATTCATACTACGCTTGCTCAAAGACGCCGTTAAGCGTTGTTCATACTTTTTACGTTTTATAAACGTTTTTGGCGAATCGTTTTTTGAACGTTCTCGTTCAAACGTCATCAGGACATTCATAAATACATGATGGATTTTGCTGAATGCTTGTAATTTATGTAGGCAGGATTATTCAACCCAAAATTTTTAGTAGGTAGGTACATTCTTATTGTCTTCCATCAATGCACAACGCACAAACCACAAACGCACAAAATGTAGGAATAATGACTTGAATAATAAAGTATTCATTTGTACTTTATATGAATAGAAAGCGTTGTATACTTACACTTACACAATGCGAGATAGATAGGAAACAGTGTTTTCAACACAATTTTGAAAAAAGTTTCTTGAAAACAATTACTGAAACGTTCTCTTCGAACCGTCATGTTGATTTTAAACAATGAAAAACACATGCACGTTTTGCTGAAAACACTCATTCAAGTTATGAATTTTTAACGTGCAAGTTTTGAACATCAAAAAACATTTGAAACAAAAACAATTTAGAAACGTTGACTTTCGAACGTTTGCTCAAACTCGTTATTCAACCGTTCAAAATATAACATCATATTCATTTATAAAAAAAAACGTTCAAATAACGTTTTCTATCGAACGTTTGTTCAAACTCGTTTTTCAACTGTTCAAAATATAACATCATATTTACTTATAAAAAGGAACGTTCAAATAACGTTTTCTTGCAAACGTTTGCCGAAAATCGTCCTGGAAACGTTACATTAAGAACTGAAGAATGCCGTCTCTTTATTAACGTTACATTTATGTTCATAAATAGAACGTTTGGCAAATCACGTCACATTAACGTGTCTTGAACGGTTTTCAAGAACGTTATTTTCTGAACAACAAATATAACGTTCACAAACGTTCATATGATCTTTCATGTTTAGTGGGTCGGCTCTTCTGATAACTCGAAAACGCTATTAAATGTCTTGTGGCCGTCAGCGAGGTGCCGAAATATGCCTTTTCTCTTGACAACTAGGTAAAATGGTAAAAATCGATATTAGCCGTCAAATAGGTAGGTATAGGTACCGCTCTCTTGCTGGCGAACAATTCGTCATTATTTTGACCTTCAGCTGGAACCATCGAGTTATCGACTTACCGCATCGAGCTGAAGCTATAGGTAGCAAAGAAAGCGAAAGCTCGCCGCTCATAGTGTTTACTCACAACCACTATGGTAATTGATTCATTACATACCTAGTAGGAGATCGGGAAGTGACCCCTTGCCGACCTCCCGAGAAAGTGAAGAAATGGTAGCTTTAGAAGAGAAATTGCAAAATATGCATCCAACCTCGCATCCAACCAAACAATAAGTGTGTTAATCAGTATTTCCTGAACGACGTTTCAGCAAAATTAATCGGCCTATCTGGAAGTTATGACAAAAAAGTTAATTTTCAGATTTCAACTTTTGAACGCCTGTAATCCTGCAAGCTGAGTAGGTACATGGTTGTGAGTAAAATAGTATACATACTCTCGACGGTAAATACATAATTCCAGCTTCGGGCTAGGCTCTCTGTGCCCTCAGCATCTGGCCTCACAATTAAATATGTTCAAGGAGAGCCAACAATTACTGCTGCTGGAAAATACATACACCCGAAAGAAGAGAAAATCAAGTCATCGAATCGACATCCTTACTATCATATGATGTGGTCGTTTGGCCTCGAAGGAACCTTTCTGCACTGCGACCTGTAAGATCTTTTGTGCGTTACTATCATATGGTGGTCGATCTAGACAAGAAAATCCAAACGAAAAAACCATCAGGCCTGAAGAAGTGATACTTGGATAACAGCGGTTTTTTTTTCCGAAGATCTACCATAAGCTTTTGACTACTTACTTATTTATTTATCTATTCTTTTGACAAGTTGAATTTGTACACAACTCGCACGTTTACACAAATGACTGAACGTGACTTTGTTACTCAGGTTGTAACTTAACTATTAGCTTCGCTTCACTCTGTTCGACTTTTGCCATATCAACACTATTTTTGTTCAAGTATTCTCAACTTTTTTTTTTACTTACCTCCTTTTTTGTGAGCATATGAAAACCTATTTTTGAAATAATGTTATTTTTTTCTTTTTCTTATTATTATACAGCTATACACAGCAAGCGGTACTCCTTGCTATAAGAATATGTACTATTCTTTTGAGCAATAAATGATTGATTGATTGATTGATTGATTGATTGATTGATTGATTGACTAAGAGTAGAAAACATCCTGTATCTTTATAATCCATGGTAAAAAAAAATGTTTCTGTTGGTCTGAACCACCATGGTCTGAACTCATCTTGGAGTCCTCTGTGCAGTGATGGAGTTGGTCACATGAATAGCGGGACAGCCTATCAATAGCTTTTGGTATATTTTTTTGTAGACGAAGAACTTTATTTAGTTTTACTCACAAAAACAGCCGAGCATCATTCACTAGAAAGAATAAAAATGCAAACATTGAATGCGTTTTTGGTAGAAAATTGGGTATTAATCCAGGCTCTAGCAGTACTTCTGTAGGAAAAACAATGTAATCAAATTTTTTTTTTTGGAATCGTTAGAGGATCATCCCAGGACAAATAATCACTCGGGTGCTTTCGCGATTTCTGGTACATTTTCCAGCAATATCGCATCAAAGTAGGCGGCTGGTCAATTCTTCAGTTCGCTGATATTTCTTGGAGTTTTTGCGATTTTTTTCAAATAAAAATACTAATCTACTCAAAAAACAATTCCGGATCGAATGGTGCTGTCAGATTTTGAGTCCTTACGTTATACCGGGTGAAAAAAAAAATAAAACGAGTTTTATTTTTTTTTCCCCAACTTTTTAGTTTCTTGGCCGATTTTCACAAACTTTATGTCAAAAGCTCGCTGACTAAATCGTCTACTCAAATCAATTGTCAATATAGCCAAATTATCAAAAATCAAGATGGCGGCGGCGAACCCAAATAAAAATGTGTCGTATTTCGAGAATTTTTTTTTGATTTCTAAACTCCGTGAAGAACGACACTGATGGTGGATTCTGGAAGACTCAGCTTTCTTCTGCAATTTGGGACTAGATTTACTTGATTCGCCTATTACACTGTGAAAATATAGTGAATTAAAGGAAGGTCCACTTGTGATTTTTTCCAAATTCACAATAAATCAGCAGTTTAAAAACCTCCCGCGAATCCTTATTTCTAAAGCAATTCCTACACACTTGGTAGTGATCGTAAGCTGTGTGCATAGGCTACAAATACCGTGTTGGTGCATGGCCGAAGTTTCGAAATTTTAGATGATAGATGACGTAAATGATGGAGGTGCGCATGTCAAATATCGAATATTCTACTTTTTGTTCTCACATGTTCTGAACGAAATTTCTATAAATGGTTGGCTTAATGGTCAGCTGGATAAACACGCAACGAGAGTCAAATGTTGAAAGAGTCGAAATATGAAATTTTCAAATAGACGACTTTACTTCTTTGGAGAAAATAAAACGGTTCTATCCGTTGGTCCAGGAATTTTTGCTGTTAAAATCGCAAGTAGCGAACAAAAATGAAAGCCAGCCGGATTTTTGTATATAAGCTCAGTTAAGGATGTAGTTCAACATAGTCAAAGTTCTCAAGAATCCGGTGTGAGCTTCGGCCGTTGTGGCCTCGAGAAGAACTTGAGGATCAGTTTTTCGCGTATATCTCTTGAACAATGGCACTTGGGAAGAACGTGCTTGGGAAGATATTGTTGAAAATTTTATTGTCTATAAGAAAGATTCCCACACGTTTCATCCTCAGTCCACTCTTTCTTCGTCAAAACACAAGAAAATTAAAATAATCCAGATGCTCGATGCTGAAGACTGTATGGACCTTGAGTTTTATGATGGCGGGGTGCTTTTTGGTAGAGGTGTTGTTCGATCTATTCTGTTTTGACTGTAACTATTTGTCATCAATACCAACTATGCCGGCGGCATATACAGGGTAAAATAAAAATAAGAAGTTGAAGAAATGTACCTCAAGAACCAAAACAGGTGAAGACATATAAACCGCCAGAAATATTTCTAATTTCATGGTCATGAAGTCGTCGTAAACTTGGATCAAATATGTTGAGCCGTTTCTGACATATCTTCAGAAGACTGAAGTCGTCACGAAAAAAAACTAGTTTTCCGTCTAGTAAGTAACTCAGTAACTCTTCAGATATTGAATCGAGACTTGGTGTTTTGAATCGAAACAATGATAAATCACATTTAAAATGGAATAATAGTGAAAAACACTTTCTAGGCCAACTACTTTAAGAAAAAAAAAACAGTCAACTTTTTTTCTGATGAGTAGACGAAAAAATTATTTTTTTCGGTAACAACTTCAGTCTTTTGAAGATATTTCAAGAACGGCTCAAGATATCTGACTCAAGTTCACGACGACTTCATGACCATGAAATCAGAATTATTTATGGCGATTTACATGTCTTCACCTATTCTGGTTCTTGAGGAACAAATGTTCAACTTTTTATTTTTATTTCACCCTGTATATGCCGCCGGCATAGTTCGTATTGATGGCTTCAAGTTTCAATCAAGAAATACTGGACCAACCAACACTTCTACGAGGTGGCACTTCGCCATCATAAAACTCAAGGTCCATACAGTCTTCAGCATCGGGCATCTGGATTATTTTAATTTTCTTGTGTTTTGACAAAGAAAGAGTGGACTGACGATGAAACGTGTGAAGACCTTTCTTATAGACAATAAAATTTTCAACAATTTTTTTCCAAGAACGTTCTTCTCAAGTGCCATTGTTCACGAGATATACGCGAAAAACTGATCCTCAAGTTCTTCTCGATGCCACAACGGCCGAAGCTCACACCGGATTCTTGAGAACTTTGACTATGTTGAACTACATGCTCAACTGAGCTTATATACAAAAATCCGGCTGGCTTTCATTTTTGTTCGCTACTTGCGATTTTAACAGCAAAAATTCCTGGACCAACGGATAGAACCGTTTTATTTTCTCCAAAGAAGTAAAGTCGTCTATTTGAAAATTTCACATTTTGACTCTTTCAACATTTGACTCTCGTTGCGTGTCTATCCAGCTGACCATTAAGCCAACCATTCATAGAAATTTCGTACAGAACATGTGAGAACAAAAAGTAGAATATTCGATATTTGACATGCGCACCTCCACCATTTACGTCATCTATCATCTGAAATTTCGAAACTTCGGCCATGCACCAACACGGTATTTGTAGCCTATGCACACAGCTTACGATCACTACCAAGTGTGTAGAAATTGCTTCAGAAATAAGGATTCGCGGGAGGTTTTTAAACTGTTGATTTATTGTGAATTTGGAAAGAATCACAAGTGGACCTTCCTTTAATTCACTATATTTTCACAGTGTAATGTGCAAATCAAGTAAATCTAGTCCCAAATTGCAGAAGAAAGCTGAATCTTCCAGAATCCACCATCAGTGTGTCGTTCTTTACAAAGTTCAGAAATCAAAAAAAAAATCTCGAAATACGACACATTTTTATTTGGGTTCGCCGCCGCCATCTTTATTTTTGATAATTTGGCTATATCGACAATTGATTTGAGTGAACGATTTAGTCAGCGAGCTTTTGACATAAAGTTTGTGAAAATCGGCCAAGAAACTAAAAAGTTGGAAAAAAATACAAAACTCGTTTTATTTTTTTTTTACCCGGTATAACGTAAGTACTCCAAATCTGACAGCACCATTCGATCCGGAATTGTTTTTTGAGTAGATTAGTACTTCCATTTGAAAAAAATCGCAAAAACTCCAAGAAATATCAGCGAACTGAAGAATTGACCAGCCGCCAACTTTGATGCGATATTGCTGGAAAATGTACCAGAAATCGCGAAAGTACCCGAGTGATTATTTGTCCTGGGACTCCTGGAATAATCCTCTAACGATTCCAAAAAAAAAAAATTTTGATTACATCGTTTTTCCTACAGAAGTACTGCTAGGGACAGGACTATACCGTCCGTTTTTTTTTCTAGGCCCCAGCGCGTAGCGCCTTTATTATCGGTTCCACATCCAACATATCATATATTTTTGAAATCAGAAGAACAAAATCTTTCGATTGATGGTATGTCAAATTATTTTTGACAGATGTCATTTTTTGACAATTGACAGAATAGTACTTGTGATACATCATTTTAAAGCCCATGAATTCTGAGGGAAACTGTGTCTTTATTTTTGGAATAGGATGTCTTTCACAGCTTCTAGAGGTCTTCAAATAGAAAAAAATTGTTGAAATTCAGAAATACTCGATAAGTACGTAAGTAGGCAAAACAGGTATTTTCAATAATAACTAATGATAATAATCAATAAATAATCACAATGAAACAAAAAATGTCCTGAAGAAGTTATTTGAAATGACCGTCTCCTTGTTCCTTGAATGAGAGATTCAACGACCGGTGAATTGGAACTGCCAGCCCAACGCGATAGTATCCGAGGTGGCCAGGTATGACCCCTCTCGATTTTTTTCATGAGCTTATCTGAAAAATGAGGTATTTATAGAATCTCCCGCTGATTTGGACGATTTAAAATCAGAAGATTATCATCAGTTGATATTAAAAATACCTATTAATTATTGAGTAGGTATTTCTGAATTTCAACAATTTTTCCTATTCAAAGACCTCCAGAAGCTGTGAAAGACATCCTATTCTAGAAATGAAAACACAGTTCTCCTAAAAATTTTATGGGCTTTGAAATGGTGTGTCACAAGTACTATTCCGTCAATTGTCAAAAAATGACATCTGTCAAAAATAATTTGACATACCATCAATCGAAAGATTTTGTTCTTCTGATTTCAAAAATATATAATATGTTGGGTGTAAAACCCATAATGAAGGCGCTATAAGCTGGGGCCTAGAAAAAAAAACGGACGGTATAGGTATAACCACATTCACAACAGACCAATTTTATGATCTTGTAAAAGACATATTGTTTGTATCATTTTTAGGTTTGGAATGGAATGGTTGATAACAATAAATTATGTTGATAACAGTAAATTCAGATGATTCTCATTTCACAGAACTTCCAACTCCAACAGACAATTATTCCAGATGGCAAAATCTTTGGTTTTCCAGTAAGACTTGTTCAATCGTGCTTCAATTCAATTTCTGAACACCATATTTGATATCAAAAGCTAAGATTTAGTTGGGGACGATACCACACTTGCCGATTTCACTCCAAAGTTTTCGAGAAAAAAAATCATTTCGCCGATCGCCTTTTTGTCAGGCAACCCCAACTATCACTTATTAACAATTTAAAGGTAAGTCGATTATTTTAAAGCCTTCAGGCAATTAGATATTGTTACGAGCGGCGACCCCGTACATATTGGTAAACACTCGACTTTTCTGGATCCTTCCATCCATTAGATCGCAGTGTAGAATTCTGGAGCGATCTGGTGCATTCCAGAGCGTTCGTGTATGTGGAACTCAATGGAGACTCGAACGTTCGATCAAGGTACATCAGTCCACTTTGGCGGAGGTGCAGATTCCAGAACACATGGAAAGCACGCGGAAGGTGTGTGTGATTATTCAGGAATGGTCTAGAAACCGCATATGCCAGGCACTATGGAATTTGCTGGAAGTAGACAGAAGGCTCGGGAACATTATTCGGAGGCCTTATATAAGGCATCAGCCGGCAGCTCGCGGCAGTATTGAATTGGATAGCGAGCGATAACAAGCGAAGTACCTGCGATATAATTCCAAGAGATAATTGTTGGCGTTATTTATTGTAGTAGTACGCAGTAATAAACAGTGTGTGTTATAAAAGATCGTCTCAATTATATTCGAACCCGTACGCGAAATATCGTAACAATATAATTTTTTCTCATTTATATAACTTACAGGATGCCATTTACACATTTAAAATGACAATATCCAGACCTTTCCCCCCATGACGCAGAAGGATATGACACCAAGTGTTTTGGTATGTTATTCCTTAGGTCTTACCGAGGGGTAAACCATCTAGATGGAAATCACTGTACATTTCCATGGAAATACCCGGAAATACTTGGAAATGTCCAGTAATACTTGGAAATACCCAGTAATTTTGACAAGTATTTCCAGGGTATTTCCAGGTATTTCCTGGAAATACTTTGAAATCACTGTACAAATTTTCACCAGGTGGTTGACCCCTCGGGTCTTACAAAGCCCGTATACCAAATTTCAGCTTCATGAACTTTGTTCCGGGTAATAAAACCTTTGGGCTTAGTACAAAACTGACGTTGGTGTATACAGGGTGTCCGTTTTTCGAGGCTAAGCATGGGTATCTCGCTTATCTTCAGAGATACAGAGTCAGTTGAATTAGAAAAAAGTTGCGAATTTTTATGGCAATCAATGATCCGAGAAGATATTTCACTTGTCAGTTTTAGTTTTCGAGATATCGAGAAAAAACATAAATTTGTAATTTTTGTTTTTATTTTTTATTTGAGAAACGGTTGAAGGTAGCTTTTTCTAACCAAGACATTGTGCAGGCACTTTTCTAAGGGGAATCCATTGTTGCCAAAATCTTTATTTTAGCTTTCAAAACAACCGAGATATGACATTCAACTTTTTTTTCTCTTATGGGCGCCATATTGGATTCTGACATTTTTTAATACAATATTTTTTTCTGGTTACAACGATGTGTCACATGCCACTGTTGATATCATGCTTTTATGCAAAAAATATTTTTTTATTTTTCAAAGAGTGCTTTGGAAACAAAATCAGCACCGACAACAAAAAAAACGTAAATGTTAAACATTTATTCAACAGTGACATGTGACACATCGTTGCAACCAGAAAAGAATACCGTATTCAAAAATATCAAAATCCAATATGGCGCCCATTAGAGCAAAAAGTTGAATGTCGTATCTCGGTTGTTTTGAAAGCTAGAATGAAGATTTTGGCAGCTTTGAATTCCCCTCGAAAAAGTGCCATGACAATGTCAGATTAGAAAAGGCCACCTTCAACCGTTATTTGAATAAAAAATAAAAACAAAAATTCAAATTCCTGTTTTCTCACGATATCTCAAAAACTAAAATCGATACGTCAAATTTCTTTTTGGATCATTGATCGTCATGAAAATGCGCAACTTTTTCCTAATTTAACCGACTTTGTATCTCTCAAGATAAGCGAGATACCCATGCTTAGCCTCGAAAAACGGACACCTTGTATAGACAATACAATAGTCCGGTGGTTAAGCGTCCTAACTATGCATTTTGAGCTTAAGCAATGCGCTTTTGGGGTTTGATTGGGGGTCCCTCAACCTTAATTTCAAGAGTTGGAGACATCGGTGCACTCGATGCGGAGGGGGTCTGGGGGGCCCTTGAAACTTGAAGGTGTGGGGCTTCCCACCAAGTCACCATACCACCACGTAATTTCTACTTGGATGTCATCAAACGACTCTAACCTACACATTGACAACATTTGTTACCATGTCCCAACAGTTCTTCACACTGAAAAAAAATAGTTCTTATGACAGATCGGAAAAAACAGTTTTTCTCAATTTTTCATCCCCACAACGAATAAACTGCCAGGTGTGGTGTCATTTTGGAGTAAACGGCATCCTCTGATTTCATTCACCGAGTCAAAATGTTTGTGAGACCACCGTGCAAAGAATGGCACGCCAAGAAGTGAGGATTTTTGAGCACCTCATTTAACAGTAGTTTCTTGGCTGATACCAATCGATATGATTGATAATTTTGTCATGGATCAATAACTTGAACTCTTTTGTAACGGTAATGCATGTAAATGAAACTCGACACGAGCGTGGTGGCTTGGAAAAAAATAATTTTCTCCAGCGGTCGAATTTATTTCACGCCTACTGAGCGTTAGTTTGTTGGGCTCAGGCAGGCAGCGTTTGGATAGCTTTGGAAGCAAAATTTCCATATTTTTCTGAAAAGTTGAGCAGTTTAATTCTGGAAATCGATTTATGAATCATCAATGATTGTTTTGCCGGTCAGTACCCACATGGTGGTTAACTGCAGAGGTGATGGCTAACGGCGGAGGAAATTCAACGTCCAAGATCTTATTTTCTGCCACTATGACAGTCATTTTCACGGTTGTTTTTATAAAATTATTTCTTCTCCAAACATAAGAAAACTTACACGTACAAAATGATAACAACCTTGAAGGTTGGTAGAGGAAAATAGAAAATAAAACTTTAAAAGTTGAATGCCCTCCGTCGTCCGCCATGATCCCTGCAGTTAATCCCCATGAGGGTACCTAGTGACTGTCAAAATAATCTTTGATGATTCTCAAATCAGTTTCCAGAATTATGCTACTCAGCTGCATAGACAGATATGGAAATTTTGTCTCCGAACCTATTCAAACGCTGCCTGCCTGAGTCCAACAAACTAACGCTCAGTAGGCGTGAAATAAATTCGACCGCTAGAGAAATTTTTTTTTTCCAAGCCTCCACGCTCGTTTCGAGTTTCATTCACATGCATTACCGTTAAAAAAGAGTTCAAGTTATTGATCCATGACAAAATTATCAATCATATCGATTGGTATCAGCCAAGAAACTACTGTTAAATGAGGTGCTCAAAAATCCTCACTTCTTGGCGTGCCATTCTTTGCACGGTGGTCTCACAAACATTTTGACTTGGTGAATGAAATCAGAGGATGCCGTTTACTCCAAAATGACACCACACCTGGCAGTTTATTCGTTGTGGGGATGAAAAATTGAGAAAAACTGTTTTTTCCGATCTGTCATGAGAACTAATTTTTTTCAGTGTGAAGAACTGTTGGGACATGGTAACAAATGTTGTCAATGTGTAGGTTAGAGTCGTTTGATGACATCCAAGTAGAAATTACGTGGTGGTATGGTGATTTGGTGGGAAGCCCCACACCTTCAAGTTTCAAGGCCCCCCCAGACCCCCTCCGCATCGAGTGCACCGATGTCTCCAACTCTTGAAATTAAGGTTGAGGGACCCCCAATCAAACCCCAAAAGCGCATTGCTTAAGCTCAAAATGCATAGTTCGAGCTTTTTTTGGCGCTTAACCACCGGACTACAAATAGAGAAGACACATCTCGTCACGGATTTTTAAGGTTGCGTAGGAACCAGGTGAGTCCATCATTCAAAAAAAGGTTGGCTGATTTTTGATACCCAATATCCGTGACGACGGTGGTGATAACATATTATGGTCTTCTCTATTTGTATTGTCTATACGCCCGTAAATATAATGCATCTAAAAGACTGCACCATATTTTGAGGTTAATTCCTTTGAACACAATTACCCTACCACGTCATTCACTCACAAAATTGTTTCTGAGAAATACTTGCTGTTTACCTGGTCACTTAATATTCCAGTAGGTACCCAGGCCCATAGGTCCTTTTTCAAATATGAACGTTTAGGTACACTCACCACCTTTGTCTATTTCTCGTTTCTCCATATACCTCCCTCCGTGCCTAACTTGACCATTATGCAGGCGCAACGAATAAGGTGAATGAGCTTAAAAGTTTGGGCACCTTTTTTGTTCTCTTTTTTTGTCATCATTTCTCCAGTTGCCGTCCTTCCGTGAAGATCGTTGTAACACGTGCATCGTGCAACCTCTGTGAAAATTGTTAAAATTGGGCATAGATACTGTATTTAATCTTTTTGAAATGTCGACAACAAAGCCGTATGAGGAACCGGTGAGTTGTTTTGCTGTTTTTTGTTTTTTATTTACTAATTGTGTAAATACTTCTCATTAACAGACGAAACGTAAGCGAACGATTATCTTTTCAAGAGCTAGCGGTAGCTAGTGTGGAGTGAAGCATTCGAATGAGTAGGTAATGGAAATTACTCGAGAGTAGAGGGGATACTTACTTTGCTTGATTCAACTGCTAAAAATATTCTGAAGTGTTACGTAACTGAGGAATGAGTACCTACCTACATTGCTCAGAGTATTATACTTTTGAAAAAAAAAAAAATTTCGATGAAATCAGAAACTATATTGAGAAATAGCTGACTCGTATTTTTTTATTCAGCCAAAAATTGTATTGTTTGGCGGCAATAAATAAACGAAATTCCTATATTCTGCCTATTTCTGATGTCATTCACACAGGCAGTATAGGCGATGACTCGCTGTGACGTCAGAAGTCAGGACTAGTTGATGTTATTTATTTGTGGCGCCCAAACGATATAGTGCAGTAAAGAAAGGTTTTGGGGTTGAAAACATTGATTAATGAAATTTTAAAGCTGTTATCGATTCAGAATTTCATCCTCTCTCATGTCCAAAAATTGTATCCTCAGTAGAGGATAATATTGTTAGTTCAGAGCTGTTGGTATATACTCCAGGGCATGACCAGAACGTCATCTGAACCGCTGAAATCCTATTTTCCGCAAAAGAAAACACATAACTCGCTTTAATCTGCAATTACCAGTGGTGATCAAGTGTAGTTCGGGGATTAGTGACCAAATTTAGTAAAATCCGTTCTTTTTGTGACAAAGGCATGAAATTTGGTATGAGTGATCTTCATGGTCCCCTTTTCAAATGTAGACATGGCGTCTCGCCATATTTTGGTTAGGGAGGCTTTGGGACCCCCTTGAGGATTGAAGTTGCAGAAGCTCATGCAAACCACCATTGAAATGATTGTCACTCATCTCAAGAAGTTATCATTCGACTTTACGTTAAATCTCAACAAGAGACACACTAGTTGTCACCATGTACGCACTGTTCTTCATAATGAAAAAAAAATTCTTCGAAATGTCAAAAAAAATCGGGTTTTTATAATTTTTTCATGTAATAGAGGAATAAATTCATCTTCTTCATATCATTATCCACTAATTTGTATCTGCCGAAGCCATTGATGAAGTCCATTTCTTCATATTGACATCTAGAAGCAACAATTCCAGATGAAACCAGCCAATTCAAGTGCTCAGTTCAGCAGCGTTTTTTTCAATGTTACCAATTGATATGAATGAGAATTCATTATTGGGTGAATAGCTTCAACTGTTTTATAATTTTATTAAGTAAAACAAGATGAGGAGTGATGCGCGAAAGCCCCGATTTTTTTTTTAACCGCTACCTATCACCGTTAGAATTGCACCAAATTTCATGCTACTTTGGCGAAACAACAGCAAATACAGACTAAAGAGTATAGACAAACGTCAATACGATCTGCAGTTGTCAAGTAGAAGGCACGAAGCATGAGAATTGAGGCGTGGAATACTTCAAAGCACTCAGTTCGATTGAATACACGGTATAGAAATATTTCCAACACACTCTAGGGGCACAAATTTTATGATGGTGAGCGACGCGGAAATTTTTTTCCTATTCTTTTGCGCTTGATTCCTCGTGTAGTCATATAAAATTAGGTTACAGAACAGTTCCAGCTATCTATCCATGCATCAATTGTCGATCATATTGATTGAGAACAATTGAAAAAGTTGAACTTCACACTTGAATTGGCTCATTTCTTCGGGAGCTGTCATCCCTAGAATGACAATATCAAAAAACAGACTTTTTGAATAGCTTCGGCAAATACAAATTAGTGAATAATGATACACAGCAGATCAACTCACTGTTTCTTAGATTGAAAAAATCAATAAAAACTGTGGTTTTTTTTGACACTCCAAAGAACATTTTTTTTTAACTCGAAGAACAATGCGTACATGGCGACAACTGTTGTGTCTCTTGTTAAGGTTTGATGTGAAGTCAAATGATTACTTTTTGAAATGTGTGACGATCGAGGTGACGATATTTGCCGGTGGTTTGTGAGAGTTCCTGAGACTTAAAATTTTCAAGGGGGTCCTTAGGCCCCCCTAACCAAAATATGGCGAGGCGTCATGTTTACATTTGGAAAGAAGACCATGAAGACCACCCATGGTCAACGCCAAAGGTTCAATAATATCTTCGTCCCTTTAAAGGAAATGTATCTATATGTGTATACAGACTTATATGTTCCTGAGTGTATGTTCCATTTGTGTTAAAATTCATTATTTATTTTTAAATTGACGTTGCTCGATTCTACAATACCACTGTAATGTAGTTAAGATGGCTGAATAAAATATCTATCTATCTATCTATCTATCTATCATATCAAATTTCATGTCTCTATCACAAATCAAACAGATTGTAGTAAACTTGGTTACTAACCCTCGGATTATACCTAGGTATATACTTGATCAACACTGTTGATTGGAAATTAAAGCGACTTCCGTGTTTTTTTTTCGGGAAATACGAGTTAAAAGTTCAAACGAAGGTCTAGTCATGCCCTGCAGTATATACCAACAGTTCTAAGCCAACAATGTAGCTCTAGTGTGACAAAAACAAGAATACCATTTTCGGACTAGCTGCAGCAAACATGATATACTTTGACAGCGCCGCAAGAAGAATGCTCAACTGGGATTTTCGGGAATCTAGAGTATGTGATAGAGAATGAAATTCTGAATCGATATCTGCTATAAAATTTCATGAATCAATTTTTTCAAGGTTTGGGGTGTTTTTTGACTATCTTTACTGCACTCATACGGTTTTTGAGTGAATAAAAAAACAAGGGTCAATTATTTTTCAATGTAGTTCCCATTTCAATAACCAAAAATTTCTTAGTATAATACTTCATTCTCACGTGTTTATAGTGGCATTTCGCTCACGTGTTTGAGAGCGTCAGCGGCTGTTGAGATTGTAGTTTTCTAACCTACAAATCAGCGGAAGCTTTGTACTCCTCTCCCATTGAAACCAGTGGGTAGTATTAATAAAAAATAAGCATAAGAATTTGCTTGGATTCCACAGGCGTTGCTAGGGAAAGTCTGCTTAGCACCTCCTCAAATATCTAAGCAAATGCTTATGCTTATTTTTTATTTATGCTACCCAGTGAGTGGAAAGTGATGGGAACAGTAATAGATTCCTGAAATAACATCATAAGAAAGAGTATGATGAATGTTAAATTTTAAATTTCTCAAGACTTTAGGCAATAAAAATAAAGTCTTTTACTTTTTTGCAATACCCCCAAAACAATTATATCACTTGCTAGACAGTCATATTGCAAAGGTCGGTATGTTTTTCCATTTCTTGGCGTACGAATAAGCCCACCTAGCGAGTCCAAATTGTACGTTTCTGTTTTTCTCACTCCATCACTTCGGGTATGAATCTCTCTCAGAGGGTGACGCCGTCAACAGCATAAAAACTTTCAAAATTTAGAAAGCGAGTAATTCATGGTGTCCAATAACAAAAAGTCGGAGTTACTGTTAAATTACCGGTTTCCTTTTCCTAAAGTTCAGATAACTAATCACGTATCGTATCAACTTTTTGTATGGTTTTTCCTTGTGCTGGTTTTCTTGATATTGATATGGCAAATCGTTCGTTTACGAAGTCGTTAGCGCTTACAAAGTAAGTCTGGTAAATCCGCTAGCTACTATTCTCTATTCTGTATTTTTAAGACCTCGAAAAGGTTTTTTTCTTGGAATTCCAATCAGTTAAAGTCCACAGAATCAGATTTTTTGGCGAATCAGATTCATGTGGTTGCTATCATAGAAAAGCAGATAGAAAATTGTAAAAAAAACCACTCCTCAAAAACGATGGTTTTCGGCTTCTGGCACTTTTTTTCGACAAGTTATTTAAAAGTGCTGAACACAACTTGTTCCAAATATTTTTCCGAACATTTCAAAAACAAAGAGAATCGAAATCCAAACAATAGCAACCGAGATATAGAAAAACACCCTTATCTTGGAAAGCTCAAGGAAATTTTGGTGGATTTTCGCGGTTCGGGGCTCTGTGAGAGATTCCCTAGTGTATGCAAAAATTCAGCCAGAGTATACGTTTTGTAAATATAAGATACTTTTTGAGCCAAGTTGACTGGCCTAATAAAAGTACGAAGCTGAAAGCCGATGCAATGTGGTTTGGCCCACCGAGGAGGCGCAGGGTCGAAATTCCTAGTAGCTCCGCCACTGGACAACTTATCCAGAAATTGAAATTCGCCATTCTAGATGCTTGGCTACCGCCGAGAAGTCTAGGCAAATTTTTAGCGAAATAGGTTGAGATTTGTGAAAGTTGTACCTCCGCGAAAATTGCCTTTTTTGAAATTCGAAGGTCTGTATCCTTACAGTGGATTACTTTTGAAGGAGTTTTTGTAATTCTATGTCGATCTTCCAAATTACAGAACTGAAATTCGATCAACTGGGGGCTGGCCCTCATGGGGGTCCACGAGGTACCCCTTTTGAGCGTTGTCACCAGAAAAATTTGACTCTGTGGACCTTAACTGATTGGAATTCCAAAAAAAAAACCTTTTCTACCTCTAAAAAAAAACAGAATAGTAGCTAGCGGATGGACTATTATTCATACTCGTAGTTACATAATTGCCTACTTACGAAATGTTCCAGATGCAAACTATGAATTATTTTGACCACGTATCAGACGAGATCTTATACATAATATTTTCAATGTTCCCAAAGATCGATTTTTGCACGTTGGCAAAGGTCAGTCAAAGATTCCACAGGGTGTGTAGCGACAAACGATTTTGGAAAAGCGTTTCGTTGGCTGAACAGACGATAACCTTTTCTCAGCTGAAAATGCTGATCGCGAGTTCCTTTCCGATTGAGGAATTGAGTTTAACGTCCGTTCATGTGAGTATATTGTATCTGCTGTAATCTGTAGATACCTACTTATTATTTTCTGTTTTTCTGACAAACACGGGGACAATTATGTCTGTTTCTCAGTCTGTTCCGTATCTCGTAACAAGCTTGTTATGTGCATGCTTCTTTGTCTGTATCTATGGATCCCCTATACCTCCCTCTTTGTTTATCTACGTTCGAGTCGTTATCAGGATAGCCATCATTGGAGGTTATTCTGTAAGTATAATAATTCAGTTAAAATAAGTTTTGACCTAAAATAAATTCGGAAGTTGACAAAATCGACGAATTGAAGCAAAATTCAATTTAGACTAATTAACTGTAATCGTTGAGTAAGCGAATATGACGCTCACTCAACGCTGAAATCCGCGAAAGGATCCCAAAGCTTGGAATTTTTTTCAAAACCAATCAAAGAGCAATATCCTTGAAAATTTCCGGTTTTCTCTCAATTATTTGTTAACTGACGGTTTCATAACTAAAACACATGTGGACCAATGGAGCCACCAATGGAAACTCATTTCCGGATTCCCCCTAAAAATTTGCATAGTTTTAGTTCGAAGGTGGAGATCAGAACAACAAATGTGCGGATTTCATTGTGCTTCACATAATATGAAAAGCCAATTCAGTGCTCGTTTTCTTCCATTTTTTTTTGTTCACATGCCTTTTGGTTACTTTGGCGCCAGTTTACAAGTTATTCAGAGAAAACCGGGAATTTTCAAGGATGGCGTTCTTCGATTTGTTTTGAAAAAAATTCCAATTATTGAAATTTTCGGGAATTTCAGTAGGTTATTCTACATTGAATTCTGCATTGATTCATAAAATCTCGTCGACTTCCGAATTTATTTCGGGTTTTGAACGACTCGTTACGACAGGTAGACAGAGAGGGAGGTATGGAGGGTTCATCAATACAGACAAAGATAGCATGCACATAGCTAGCTCGTTACGAGACACAGAAACACACAGCAAGTCTTTTTTTGTTTTGCGACAGATTTCTGACGTCGAATTATACCAAGAGAAAAAACGTTCTGATGTCCCCATGACGCTTAAAAAGCTTGACCTGACGGGCTGTGGGCACTGGAACCCTAACAACGTCATGCACGTTGAAATTATAACAGTTATTTACTTGTTGAATAGTATCAGAATGAAAGAACTGATAATGGACGCTACCTTCCTTGATCCCACTTCCGAATCGATGGACGCAATCTCTAAAAATAAAAATTTGGAAGTGCTGTCCATGGAATCATCAATTTTTGACGCCGTCCACGCTGATGACTTGCGAAAGCTCCTGACCAGCTGCAATCATTTAAAAGAATTAAATTTGACCTCATGTACGCTATCCGCATTTCAGCTACATGCCATTTGCGAACGTATATCCGAAACTGTAGAAAAACTGGTGCTGACAGAAGCTTCCGTCAACGTCACAGAAACCAGGGCGGAAAGGGGTAAAGACTGGACGACGTCGAGGATATCGACGTTCAATTTTATTGATCGTGACGGACCCCCTGGAATGCGAGAGGGTATCATAAAAAGTTCGTACCAGGTCCTCTTTGGTCGCGCCCAAAATTTGAAGTACTTTGGGGCACCATTCGAGCACCTCAAAATGCCATCGGTCACGAACCAAATGATTCGACATCAGAGTTTGGAGACCCTACGTTTGAGTGAGCATGATTTTCTAGAATGGGATTTTTATAGGTAAGCTTGGAATTCAAAATTATCATTTTGTGCTTGTTTTTTTGCATGGTTTTCATCAGTGTTTTAGGAAGAGTCACGCCAAAACTGAAAGGAATTGATGTTGCTGTGTCGCGCTGGATAACTGAAGACCACAATGGTCGAGCTGCAGCCCGACTGGAGACATTCAAAAATACACTAGTCGGCATTGACTTAAAATTGATAAAGGGATCCATAGTGCTCAAAATGGAGTAAACGATATATAAAAACAAGTGGAGAAGACTGATTTTTTACAACTCTATGGCATTGACTTAAATGTCTTCACTAAAAATCACAATAGGCCAGTCAAATAAGGAAAGCTGGAGGGAAAAAACTGTTGGAGTTTTGGAAATTTGACAGTAATGTCCGGTAAGGTGTACTGATGAACATACTAAAAGTCCCCAACTCTACCTATTGAGCTCGAGCCGCCATCTTGGAAAAATGGTCCTTCGATCCAGTTTTCTGCTTATATTGCGCTAATCATCAGAGATATTCAATTAGGTTTAAAATCAAGGCTATAAAATTGTCTACAAAAATTGTTTCATACCAATTTTTCTCTCGTATCTGTTGATATTATTAAATTAAATTAATTTAAAAAAAGCAATTTTTTGCCTATGGCTAGAGATATTGTCTTCAAAATTTGTGGAGATGTTGGCAGTCTACATCAAAGCTGAATGTGACAGTTGAAATATAAAAAAAAAATGCGAAAATATTTTTAATTTTTTTTTCAAATTAAGCAAAAATTTGGTTTTTGAGTTTGACATTTCCAACAGGGCGGAGTAAAGGTTCCAATCGAACATCAATCAGTTTTGATATTTACATATTGTAAGACAAGATTTCATCAGTATTGTGCCTTCACGAGCTTCTGGAATGCTCGGTATGAATTAAACTAAAAGAATAATCGCTAAGTCCAAAAAGTGTTGTCGATTGGTTCTAAAGGAAACATTTCGAAACAAAAGACATCAGCAAAGGATATACAGAAGGTCCAAAGGTTACTCAACTGTATATGAGCCCCACATTGATGTGCCTTATCCAAAATAGTACAAAAGAATCAATCAAAATGTTGAAATCCACCCTGTATAACAAAAAGTAACGATACAAAATGGAAGTAGTAAAGCATACCTGGTGCCAAAGATGCAGCCTTTACATTGCTGGGAAAAAGGACAAAATTGATCGATTTATTTGAAAGTTATTAGTCCTCAAACTTGACTTTACAAATTTCAGCCAGTGAAATATGGAAAAGTAGAGAGAAGTAACTATCGGAGTTTCAGAAATTTGACAGGGATGTTCGCTAAGGTATACTAATGAACATACTAAAAGTCCCTGCCAGTACCTGTTGCGCTTGAGCCGCCATCTTAAAATAATGGTCCTTCGATCAAATTTATTACCATTTTTCCAAGATGGCGGCTCGAGCACAACAGGTAGTGGCGGGGACTTTTAGTATGTTTATAAGTATACCTTAGCGAACATCCCTGTCAAATTTCTGAAACTCCGACAGTTACTTCTCTCTACTTTTCCCTATTTCACTGGGTGAAATTTGTAAAGTCAAGTTTGAGGACTAATAACTTTCAAATAAATCGATCAATTTTGTTCTTTTTTTCAGCAATGTAAAGGCTGTATTTTTGGCACCAGGTATGCTTTACTACTTCCATTTTGTATCGTTACTTTTTGTTATACAGGGTGGATTTTAACATTTTGATTGATTCTTTTGTGCTATTTTGGATAAGGCACATCAATGTGGGGCTCATATACAGTTGAATAACCTTTGGACCTCCTGTATATCCTTTGCTGATATCTTTTGTTTCGAAATGTTTCCTTCATAACCAATCGACAACACTTTTTGGACTTAGCTATTATTCTTTTAGTTTCATTCATATCGAGCATTCCAGAAGCTCATGAAGGCACAATACTGATGAAATCTTGTCTTACAATATGTAAATATCAAAACTGATTTATGTTCGATTGAAACCTTTACTCCGCCCTGTTAGAAATGTCAAAATCGAAAATCAATATTTTGCTCAATTTGAAAAAAGAATAAAAAAATATTTTCGCAATTTTTTTTTCTATCTCAACTGTCACGTTTAGCTTTGATGTGAACTGCCAACGTCTTCACAAATTTTGAAGACAATATCTTCAGCCATAGGCAAAAAATCGCTAATTTTTTGTTTCTTTTTTGTTAAGTTGATTTTATTATTATCAACATATACGAGAAAAAATTCGGTATGAAACAATTTTTGTAGGCAATTTTATAGCCTTGATTTTTTATGAAACTTAATTGAATATCTCTGATGATAAGCGGAATATGAGCAGAAAATTGGATCGAAGGACCATTTTTCCAAGATGGCGGCTCGAGCTCAATAGGTAGAGTTGGGGACTTTTAGTATGTTTAACAGTGCACCTTACCGGACATTACTGTCGAATTTCCAAAACTCCAACAGTTTTTTCCCTCAAACGGAAAAATTTGTTCTAATTTGACTGGCCTACAACTGAAACAACTGATTCTGAGATAAAATCTGAAAAAAATATAAAATTCAATTATTAAATGAATATTACTTTGTTTTCGTTTTCTATTAGACCAGAACTACCGTAAACTGGGGTCATGACGTCACCGATCACACACTTGTTGACTAACACTAGTCGTTACTAGGGCTTTTTCACTTACCATACCTGAATCCACCATAGCAATGAAGGTGCTAGGACAATTCGTCCCGCGGACAATTCGTAGCGGACAATTCGTCGCGGACAATTCGTCCCGCGGACAATTCGTCCCGCGGACAATTCGTCCCGCGGACAATTCGTCTCGCGGACAATTCGTCTCGCGGACAATTCGTCCCGCGGACAATTCGTCGCAAGTGAAGGCTTCGGAAGGTAAGGGGGTAATATTACACATGAAGACACAAGGGGGCTCAATAAAAGGATCTGAAAATCATAACCAAATACAAGGGGCTCCGACAGAGATCCGAACGCCACGAAAAAATGCAACGGGGCTCAGCAAGGCTTCAAGCGATATTAAAAACATAAGGGGGCCTTATGGAGCTTCGAGAGGGCTCCGAATATCACATAGAGGCACAAGGTGCTTACTACTGCTTCGAAAGCCATGGAAAGATGTAAGGGGGCTCAGCATGCATGGCTTCAAAAGACGTTGAAGAAACAGGGGGGCCCACGGCAGCTACGGATGACACAAGAAGACAACAGGAGGCTCACTGGAATTCTGATAGTCGCATTGAAGAACATAAGGGGGCTCACTAGGGCTCCAAGCTACACTCATGGAAACGAGGGGGCTCACTAGGGTTGCAAGCTACACGTATGGACACAAGGGGGCTCACTAGGGCTCCAAACTACTCTTGCGGGCACAAGGGGGCCCGATAGAGCTCCGTATATCACATGAAGGCACAAGGGACTTACACTAGGGCTTCCAGCAATGTAAAAGCGCACAAGATGGCTTACTGGAATTCTGAAAGCCACGAAAACACAAAATGGGGCTCATTAGGGCTCCTAACGGCACATAGAGCACAAGGGGCCTAACAAGAATCTGGAAATCACGGGAAAATGCAAGGGGGCTCCGTAGAACTTCATATAATATTGGTTACACAAGGGGGCCCGGGGGGCTCTTCACAACAAGAAAAGGCAAAAGGGGGCTCACTGTATGATACTCTGAAAGCCAACACAAGTGGACTAATTGGGGCTCCAAACTACACATAAGGGTACAAAGGGGACCCAATAGAGCTCCAAAAACCATGGAAATACAACAAGGGGGCCCAATGGAGCCCTGTATAATCAAAAAAGACAAAAGGGGGTAACTGGGTTTCTGGAAGCCATTAAAAAACAAAAGGGGCTCACTAGGACTCCAAACTACACTAACCGGCACAAGGGGGTCCGATAGGGCTCCGAATATCACATAAAGGCACTAGGGAGCCCAAGGAGCTTTATATAACAACAGAAGGCAAGAGGGGCTCACTGGAATTCCGGAAGCTACGAAAAAACACAAGGGGGCTCATTAGGGCTCCATACTACACTTGAAGACACAAGGGAGGCTCGATAGGGCTCTGAATATCACATGAAGGCACAAGGTGCTTACTGCTGCTCCGTAAGCCACTGAAAGATGTAAGGGGGCTCAGCACGGCTTCAAAAGACGTTCAAAAGACGGCAACAGGGGGCTTACTGGAATTCTGATAGTCATGGAAAAATACAAGGGGGCTCACTAGGGCTTCAAGCTATACTTATGAACACAAGGGGGCTCACTAGGGCTCCAAACTAGACTTGCGGACACAAGAGGGTCCGATAGGGCTCCGTATATCACATGGAGGCACAAGGGACTTACACCAGGGCTTCCAGAAATGCAAAAGCGCACAAGATGGCTTACTGGAATTCTGAAAGCCACGAAAACACATGAGAGGGCTCGTTGAGGCTCCAATGGATACATAGGACAGAAGGGGCCTATGAAAAATCCAGAAATCACGGGAAAGTGCAAGGGAGCTCCGTAGAACTTCATCTGATATTGGTGACACAAGGGGCTCTTTATAACGAGAAAAGGCAAAAGGGGTCTCACTGCATAGTAGGTACTGAAAGCCAATAAAAACAAAAATGGACTGATTAGGGCTCCACACTACACATAAGGGTACAAGGGGACCCGATAGAGCTCCGAAAGCCATGGAAATACGACAAGGGGGCTCAATGAAGCTCTTTATAATCAAGCTTATCTGCTTGCACAATGGGGCCCGACAGGGCTCTGAATATCACCTGAAGGCAGAAGGTGCTTGCTACTGCTCCAAAAGTCGCGGAAAGATGTAAGGGGGCTCAGCAGGGCTTCAAAAGACGTTGAGGAAATAAAGGGGTCCAATGGAGCTCCAAATAATACAATAAGGCAACAAGGGGCTTACTGGAATTCTGATAGCCAGACAAAAAACAAGAGGGCTCACTAGGCGCCAAACGATACACTTGCGGACACAAGGGGGTCCGATAGGGCTCCGTATATCACATGAAGGCACAAGGGACCCAGGTACACTAGGGCTTCCAGCAATGCAAGAACGCACAAGCCACGAAAACACACAAGGGGGCTCCTTAGGGCTCCAAATGACGCAGTGCTCAATAAAAATCAGAAAGTCACGGAAAAATGCAAGGGGGCTCAGTAGGGCTTCAAATGATATTGGTGACACAAGGGGGCTCAAGGGGCTCTAAGGGGGCTCATTAGGGCTCCAAATTATATTTGAAGAAACAAGGGATTAGGGGTCGAGTATAACATAAAGGCACAAGGGACTTACTACTGCTGCAAAAGCCTATAAGAAAAGTGCAAGGGGGCCCAACAGAACTTCAAACGGTTCTGAAAAGACAAGGGGGCCCCCATTGAGCTCTGTATAACAGTGTCATGAAAAAACATAAGGAGGCTCAACGGGGCTCCAACTACACCTGGAGGCACATTAGGGCCCGATAGGGCTTCAACATGCCATGACGGCATAACGCTGCTTGCTGCTCCGGAAATGGAAGATTCGAGGGGCCTCAACAGGGCTTCAAGTTACGTTGAATATAGAATAAGGGGGCCCAGTGAAGCACTTGATAACACAAGACTGCAAAAGGGGCTTTATGGAAATCTGAAAGCAATGAAAAACATAAGAGAACTCATTAGAGCTCAAAAATTACACAAGAGAAGATAAGGGGCCCGATAGGGGCCAAATATCTCATGAAAGTATAAGGGAGCTTACTGGTGCTCCCGTCAGTGGGTGCTCCCAAAGCTTGGTGTACTAGCAAAAATTTTCGGAATGATGCAAGGGGACTAAGCAGAGCTCCAAAGACATGAAGAAACCAGGGTGCGCAGTAGGGCTCCAAATACTACAAAAAGGAATAAGGGGGCTTACTAAAGTTCGAAAAGCAACGAGGAAAGACAAAGGGACTTGTTAAAGTTAAGACAAAGGGCAAAACATTATTTTGAGACGAATTGTCCGTGAGACGAATTGTCCGCGGGACGAATTGTCCGCGAGACGAATTGTCCGCGGGACGAATTGTCCGCGGGACGAATTGTCCGCGGGACGAATTGTCCGCTACGAATTGTCCGCGGGACGAATTGTCCGGTCACGGCAATGAATACTGGCTGATGTTAAAATCAACAAGTGTGTGGTCGGTGACGTCATGATTCTGATTATTGTGTTTTGCTGGACTGTGAAGCAGAATACCTGGCTTACTGGGCCAGGTACAGACATCGGCGACACATCAATGAAAAGCCTAGAGATACCTATAGGATTTTTTTTTCATCTGTAGTATTTTGTTTAGTCGATCATGAATTTTTGAATTCTTGTGACTCGCCCGATTAAAATTGCATTTTCTTGGAAACTAGAGCACCTACAAGCATCAGCGCCCCCTCAAAAGGAAGCTAAAAGGTCAGGCTTCCCCCCAATCGCAAAACAATTTTTGTTGCCTTGATATTTGCTGAGAAAATTGCACTGGATTGTTTTAGCTGGGACACCCTGTATGAAGGAGAAAAACAATAAACTTGAACAAAAATCATATAATTTCATCTCAAGTCCTGCTTTTGAGGAAAAATTCAGGATTTTCAAGAATGTGTTTGACGCGATGAAGCCATTAACCGAGCCATTAACTGAAAATCCAAGATTGTCAAGTCAGACGTATGATTTGTCATGAGGTCATGAGAACATAATCGGTAGCCGGTCCCGTAAAAGTTTGATCTGGTTCGCTTGTGCTCATTTCACAGTTCATATCACAACAACTGTAGTAAAATAGAGAAAGTAAATTATTGTCAATTGAAAAATCTAGGCTTGTGAAAGCAGTGGAAAGTTAATAAGCAAGTATGGCTGAAAGTGTGTTGTAACAAAAAGGTTTAATGAACCAGCAAGCTTAGTTGGAGAAGTTGAATCTTTCTTGTGAAAAATAGTGAAATTCATGGTCCTCTTCAAACTTTCGTGTCATGGAAGAAAGGAGCCTCACAGGAAGCAGAGCTGGGTAGTATTTGAACTTTCAAATACTTTGAGAATAATAAATACCTAAAAGTATTTGAATACGGAGTATTTAAATACTTTTTCTGCTGTCGGAAAAGTATCATTTATTCAAATACTTTTTAAAAGTATTGAGTATTTATTATTTGTAGGAGTATTTACAAATACTTAGCCAAATTCTTTTACGATATTTAAATACTTTTGTAAGTATTTGGTATTTAATATTTGGAAAAGTATTTGTGAATACTTTTAGGTTATTTAAATACTTTTCGTGTCAAATAAACTACGAAACATCAAATATGACACACAGGAAACTTTTCGGACGGTTTGGAATCTGTTTGTGCCGTTGCTTAGCCCAATCTTTTGGTAATTTTTAAAATAAACAATTTGAGGCATAGAAGATGAGCTCGTACCTCGACACGCTACTCGATTCATTTCCCTAACACCTTTTATCCACAGGGCGGCATCAAAAAACAATTCCTTGGTTTCTGGGGATATCATTTTTTTATTTTTGGCCGAATTTCAAAATCCAAGGCTCACATTGAAGATAAAACCTCAAGTAAGATTATCCCATAATGATCAGAGTCGACTGAAAACAAACATTAAACATGTATGGTTCCCTCAAGGGTGACCCGGCGTTTCATCTGTCCCGGAATCTAGCTTGGGATGAGAATTCACTGATAATCAAACTTGGCCCTAAGCGAAGCATTCATTCTGAACAGTGGGGTACTTGCCAATGAAATAGATTCGACTGGAAATACACAAGTACACAATTTTCCAGAATATTCCACAAAATTCGAGAGTGTTCTTGAATGTTTCTGGCCGAACGTTCCAGACTATTCCTGAATATTCCAGGATATACCAAAACATGCTGGAATGTTGTGGAATGATCTCGAATACTCCTCGAATATTCTCTACTGTACCTCTACCGACAGGTGGCCCCACACCAAAAAGGCTTCGAATAGTCCACAGTGTTCCAGAAACTTTCAAGAGTGTTCTGGAATGTTCCATAATGATCTGGAATGTTTCGGGATGTTTTCGAACGTTCCAGACTATTTCCAAACATTCCAGAACATACCGGCATATTCTGGAATGTGGTGGAATGATATCGAATACTCTCGAATTAATCGAACATTTCAAAACATACCTAACATTCTGGGATGTTGTGGGATGATCTCGAATACTCTCGAATATTCTGTACTTATTCTGTACTGTACCTCTACCAATAGGTGGCCCAACACCAAAAAGGCTTCGAATGTTCCAGGTTCCACAATGTTCCAGAAACTTTCCAGGGTGTTCTGGAACGTTCCATAATGATCTGTAATGCTCCGGGATGTGTTCGGACGTTCCAGACTATTCCCGACAATTCCAGAACATACCGGAACATTCTGGAATGTTGTAGAATGATCTCGAATCTTCCACAATAATCTGGAATGTTCCGGGATGTTTCCGAACGTTTCAGATTATTTTCGATTATTCTAGAACATACTGGAACATTCTGGAATGTTCCTGAACGTTCCAGACTGTTCCCGAACATTCTGGAATGTTGTGAAATGATCCCGAATGCTCCACAATGATCTGGAATGTTCCGGGATGTTTCTGAACGTTCCAGATTATCCCGACCATTTTAGAACATACCAAAACATTTTGGAATGTTGTAGAATAATATCGAATGTTCCACAATGATCTGCAATGTTTCGGAATGTTTTCGAACGTTCCAGACTATTCTCGAACATTCTAGAACGTATCGGAACATTCTGAAATCTGAAATGTTGTGGAACGATCTCGAATGTACCACAATTAATTGGGATGTTCCAGAATGTTTCAGAACGTCCCAGACTATTCTCGAATATACCTGAACATTCTGGAATATTGTGGAATGATCTCGAATGTTCCACAATGATCTGGAATGTTCCGGGATGTTCCCGAACGTTTGCCGAACGTTCCAGACTATTCCCGAACATTTTAAAACACACCGGAACATTCTGGAATGTTGTGGAACGATCTCGAATGTACCACAATGGATTGAATTGTTCCGGGATGTTTTCGAACGTTCCAGACTATTCTCGAATATACCCAAACATTCTGGAATGTTGTGGGATGATCACGGATGCTCCACAATGATCTAGAATATTCCGGGATGTTTCCGAACATCTCAAATCATTCCCGACCATTCCCGAACATCTCGGAACATTTTGGAATGTTGTACAATGATCTCGAATGTTCCACAATGATCTGGAATGTTTCGGGTTGTTTCCGAATGTTTGCCGAACGTTCCAGACTATTCCCGAACATTTTAAAACACACCGGAACATTCTGGTGTGTTGTGGAACAATTTCGAATGTACCACAATGGATTGGAATATTCCGGGATGTTTTCGAACGTTCCAGACTATTCTCGAATATACCCAAACATTTTGGAATGTTGTAGAATGATCTCGAATGTTCCACAATGATCTAGAATATTCCGGGATGTTTCCGAACATCTCAAATCATTCCTGACCATTTCCGAACATCTCGGAACATTTTGGAATGTTGTACAATGATCTCGAATGTTCCACAGTGATCTGGAATGTTCCGGGATGTTAACGAACGTTTTCCGAACGTTCCAGACTATTCCCGAACATTTTAAAACACACCGGAACATTCTGGAGTGTTGTGGAACAATCTCGAATGTACCACAATGGATTGGAATATTCCGGGATGTTTTCGAACGTTCCAGACTATTCTCGAATATACCCAAACATTTTGGAATGTTGTAGAATGATTTTGAATGTTCCACAATGATCTGAAATATTCCGGGATGTTTCCGAACGTTCCAAACTATTCCCGAACATTTTAGAACACACCGGAACATTTTGGAATGTTATGGAATGATCTCGAATGTTCCGGGATGTTTCCGAACGGTCCAGGCTATTTCCGAATATTGTAGAACATACCGGAACATTCTGAACTGTCGTTGATTGATCTCGAATACTTTCGGATGTTCTGGACTGTTCTAGACATTCTAGAGGGCGAAAGTTCCAGCCCTTTCATCTTAAAAAATCCGCTCTTCAAATAAAACCGGGAATAGAGGGCTACCACACCATATAACTCCTTTGATCTTACTGGGACTCGTTTCCGAGTTTCGGCACGCACCTCTGTACACTTTTATCATTCGAACGTTGAAGACTATTCCCGAACATTCCAGAACACACAAGAACGTTCCGGAATGTTGTGGAATGATCTTGGATACTCTCGAATGTTCAAGACTGTTCTAGACATTTCTAGAGAGCGAAAAACTTCCAGCCCTTATATCTTCAAAAGTACGCCCTTAAGGTAAGAACGGAAACCTTCTTCATCGATGAGGGATAAAGGGTTACCACACTATAAAACTCCTTTGTTCGTAGCGGGACTCGTCTCTGAGTTTTAGCGGCACAAAGATTTGGCACTCACTTTTATTATATATATTGATTTTTTAAATATGGTTATGCCACTCTAACAGTTTTTGTAGTTTTCAATCCAAGAATGCTGTTTGTTTAGTTTTTAGTATATTTGTGACGTCACAAATATATTTTCGAATCACGAATCACGGTCGCAATTCTGGAAAATCAGAAAGAAGAAAAGATGCTTGTGTTTGTCCTCGTGTTTTAATTAAGGTGAAGTAACCATAAAAATTGCAAGAAATAGTGATAAAAATATAATAAGGAATATTACATATTTTCGTATTCGTATAAATATTTGATATACAAATAAAATACACACATACATCATACATACAGAGTGTTCATTTGAGAAGTTCTCACCTCTGTTTTAGCGCCGCCAAATTTTTTTACAGGAAAACGCCGAAACAGGTCGATTTTTGTTTCGAGGGGGACATCTAGGACACATATTGCCAAATTTTTATCTTCACCCCCTTCACCCCCACCCCACCCTACTTTAAAATTTCAAGTAGCATTTCCTATTTTGTGAAACATCAAACTGAAAGCAATGAAATTCTCTTTCCGTCAAACGTATTTCTAATTATTTCGAATCACTTCCCAAACCTTGTGAAAATCCTCTGTTTGTCAATAAAAGAACAATTTTTCCCCTATAAACTTCCGATTCTTGAGAAATGGACTTTCCAGCAAAAACAAGTCGACTTTTATTCCAAGAGGTCATCTGAGACAGGAATGGCCAGATATTCATCTTCAACCCCTTCACCCTACCCTACCTTGAAATTTCAAATAGCATCACCTATCTTGTGATACATCAGATTGAAAGCAATAAAACTCTCTTTTTGTCAAACATATTTCTATTTTTTTTTAAACCACCCCTTTGAAGTAGGGTAGAGTGGGAGCGAAGGAGTTGGAGATGAAAATTTGGCCACACGTGTCTTATGCCCGTATTCATAGTCGTAACTTGAGGTCCACCTTGACGAAGTACCACTTGAAAACAAGGTGGACCTCAAGTACCACTTTTGTTTCATAGACAAATGTTCGGCTTTCCTCGTAATGGAGTCTTTCTTGAGGACCATTTTTAATGATCACCACCCTGTCGGGAAGAAATCACTAGATTTACTTTGAGATTTGACGGCGGGATAATTCAAAAATTTAAAACAAGAGTATGTACAGGGTGATCAACTGATCACCTAGAGCCTCCCCACCTCGCTCCCCACCTCTAATGGAGGCTTTCCCTTTCTAATTTGCAGAGAAGAAACTTTACCCAAACGATTCTTTTTTGTAGATTCCAAAATTGATTTTTTTCATCCCTTGTTATACCTATACAGGGTGTCGCTGAATCTAACTTTTTGTTTTTACGACATCCTGTATTTTTTTATTTCAACTGATGTAGTTTTTTATCCTGGGCTCAAATATGTATGAGTGGTTGTATTTTCATTTTTTTTTTTCAAAAATTACCACAAAAATCAGGTTACTTTACTTCATCCGACCTGAATTAAAGAATAAATTAAAGTTATAGGTGTAAATATGTCAATTTTGGATGAAAATGCATTCTTTTGAATTTTTTCTGTAGAATTCAAAAATATGTTCAGCACATTGGTGTAAAAATTGAATTTAGGTCAAAATGATGCGACTTTTTCAATTTGTTGACATTTTCTCCTTAGAAAATGCCTGCCCTACTCAAGTCATATACAGGGTGTTTCGGTGTTTCACTTTTTTCGTCAATATTTTAGGAGATGGTGGAACATCAATACATAAGTCGATTTTCTTGAAAAAATATATTGGAAACGTATTATAATGGAGATGGAGGCTTTCAAAATCGAGTTTTGAAAATGGCTTTTTTATTATAGTTATAAATATAATCTACTTTGATCAAATTTGGTGCACAAAGTGATTTTATGCATATCTACACGCAGTCATATCAACTTTTGTCACATTTGTAAAAGTTGTGTTTTATTTTTTTTTCTCCAATTTTTCTTTTTTTTTCGACGAAAGTACTTATTTCTTGATGCTCTACCATCTCGAAATATTGACGAGAAAAATTAAACACCCTGTGTCTCTATTTGTGTTCAGGATGAAAAACCACATCAGATTAAACGATTTTTTTTAAATATATTTGTATATTTAAAACCTTTGTAAAAATCAAGAATAGATAAATAACTAGAGAGCGGATTTATAATTTTTTACATGTTCTATTCGCTAAGCTGGATGCAACTGTCGACTTGCAGCTTGACGTTTCTATCTATAAGGAACCTAAATACTAAGTTTTATTTCGCATATAATTTATTATTTTGACTTTTTTCCGCATATAAATTGATAGTCCATATAATCGCATATAGCCGCATATTTAGTCCATATTTCCGCATATAAGTGTATATTTGTCGATATTCTGGCCATTTCATCTAAATATATTAGCTAGAAAATCACGATTTTTTCATTTCAAGAAAAAAAAATTAAATTTTTGAGGGAATTTTTTTTTTACTTTGATGGTTAAAGTTGGTTGGTTGGTTTTACATGTGAATGTTTGAATTTTCACTATTTTTGCAGCTTATATCACATATTTACTCGCATATATTGCTTTATTTGAACATTTTTACCGCATATTTTGATACATTTTAAGCACATATGAACTACATATTTTGAGCTTTTTTACCGCATATAAATCCGCTCCCTATAAATAACATTATAAAGTTTCAAAATGTGAACGCTGCTCCATCTCCGCATAAAAATTCTTTACCGATTCGCCATTTCCATCTTGTCCCCCTCATACACATACTAAACGAATGATACAGGCGCTCATAAACAATTTTTTTGTCACACCCTGTATATGACCGGTGATAATAAATTATACTCTCAAATTTCGAAAGCTACAACAAAAAATCGTGCAAAGAAGTTTTTTCTCTTTCAAATTATTGCAAAAAAAAAGGAAAACAAATATTTCTTAAGTGATATTTGAGGCAGAGCGGGTCTACCGCGTTTCTGGTCGAAGTTATACTCAAGTATCAAGGTGGACCTCAAGTCACGACTATGAATACGGGCATTAGATGATCCCATTTATTGGAATAAAAATGAACCTATTTTTGCTTGGAAGTCTATTTCTTGAGAATCTGGAGTTTATATGGGAGAAATTGTCCTTTCACAAGGGTTAAAGGGTGGTTTAAAAGAATTAGAAATATGTTTGGCGGAAAGAGAATTCTGTTGCCTTCAATTCGATGTATCACAAAATAGGTTATGCTATTTGGAATTTTAAAGTAGGGTAGGGTGGGGGCGAAGGGATTGGAGGTAAAAATTCAGCAATATGTGTCCAAGTTGTTTCCTCCAAAACAAAAATCGACCTGCTTCGTCTTTTTCCTGTGAAAAAGATTGGCGGCCAGAAATCAGGGGTGAGAACTTTTTGAATGAGCACCCTGTAGATAGGTATGTCTTCTAGAAATTTCTTAGGTAATTCAAATATCCACTTTCAAGGTATTTAAATACTTCAAGTTCACCAAATACGTTGGGGGTATTTAAATGAAAAAAGTATTTAAATACTTTCACGGTATTCAAATGAAAGAAGTATTTAAATACTTTGAAAGTATTCAAATACTTTTAGTTAACCAAATACGTTTGGAGTATTTAAATACTTTGAATGTATTTGAATGACAGAAGTATTGGAATAAAGATACTACTTGTTATTTAAATACTCACACTTGAAATAAAGTTTTTATCATTTGGATGATATTTTTTTCGCCAAATGAAAAGTATTTGAATAATAAATACTTTCAAAAATTATTTCACCCATTTCTGACAGGAAGTATCTCAAAGTGCCAGAGAATGCGCCTCAATGATATTGGAGAGAAAAAAAAAAGCCTCATAAACCGTACAAAGTAAATTGCAATACAAAATAAGGCTGTTTACTTACTATCTACTGTACCTACTAACTACTAAGACTGAGTCCTAACTTTAGCAATTTGTCATTTCAAGAAAACAAGTCGCAGAATTTTTTCGTCATATTTTCGAAAAGCGTACATCAATGTCTCAGAATATGTTTGGACTTTTAATCGCATTTTGTTTTTCCAAAGAGTTATTAATTTTTTTGCGATTTTTGAATTTTCTGGTATTGACTCTGCCAGAGCTGTTGCTCATCCTTAAAATTCAACAGGAATGTACATAATAGCAGTATCTAATGATTCAAATGTACAGTTGGGAGCGAAATAATTCATACGGCACCGCTGGGAACTCGGCTGGATTTCAGGAATGTTAGCTGCTTGGATCGTTCTTGAATGCCAGTTTTGATTACGACCAATCTCTAATCAAAACTGCCATTCAAGAACAATCCAAGCATCTAACATTTCTGAAATCCAGGCGACTTCCCATCGGTGCCGTATGAATCATTTCGCTCCCAACTGTACCATGAAACAATTCGATCCCACCGGCCTTTAGAAATTTTTTGGGGGGGGGGGGGATAAATATTTTAATATGAGACATCATAATACAATATATAAAGATTAAAATATAAAAGATATATACTCAAGTGTAGAGCGAGGTGTATAGTATAGTGTATAGTCTAAGTGTGTAAAATGTAGAAAACTTCATCGAATGATTTTTGTGATGGAAGTGTAGCTAAAATTGAGCTCACATTTCCTCGTTGAATTTCCAGACTGATCTTTTGTTTTAAAAATTCCGTCGACCGAGGTTCCTTGGTCTTGTCAAACATTTTTCGTCCAATTTCGGAAGCAAAAGCTTTTGCCGAAGGACCCCAGGAACCTAACGTTTCAACACCAAAAGGGCAAACCACAAACCTTAGAAATGGTGAGGACCTAGACCTCTTGTGGGACCACTGTTCATACCATCATGGGTGCCCGTCTTACTGCTCAATTCTCACTCCATAAATCACGAAACCAAAAATAACTCTGTAAAAAAAAAACAAATTACGATCAAAAGTGAAAAACCGTTCTGAGATATTGATATATGCTTTCCAAAAATGTGACCTACAACATTCTGCGACTTGTTTGCTTTAAACGGGATCTTGCTAAAGTCAGGTCTCTTTTGCACTACTATCATTGTCACTCTGTATATCCTACATAAGGTCAACAATCAGGTGATTGAAGATGGTATCTGGTAGTCAAAAGATTGCTCTATCGAACACCACCAAAATTGTCGGAATCGGCCAATTTTTTCTCGAAAGATCTCGATTTTTACCGAGGCACAGTTTCGGGGTGATCGACTTCAATTTTGGCTCAGTTTAGTTTCCGAATATGACATCAGATTTTGAAAAAAATCTATACAGGTAGACTTTTTCAACAGAAACTCGAAAATCAAAATTTTGGGTATAGGTACTTACGGTCCTGTATTTATTTCATAAATGAGTAGAGCGCTACAAAGGCTCTTGCATTCAGAATATACCTGCGAAATGTCAGTCGATTCTATTGATCTATTCCTGAGATATGGTTCATTAAACTTTTCGGTTAAATATATAAATCACCCTGTATATCGAAAACGGAAGACTTGAGAAAAATTTCGGATGCAGATTCTGATTTGCCTTGAAAACGTACATCTACCCTCAAGCCATGTCGGTTACTTCTTGGGACACCCTGTAGAACGTTGGAGAACAAAATAAATATCAACTCGACTTTGACCGCCTGTTTTTGAGGAAACTGTGAGTCCGGTAGCAACAAAACAAACCCAAGTCGGATACGATTCAACCGGCTCTGTGCGGCGTGGGGTGAACGTTTGCAATTTTTCATCATGGGTATAAAGTCAAAGCCTTCCCCCATGGCGGCACTTCCGCTCTAATTACAAGCCAGGCCTGCTTAGATAGGACGCGAAAAGTCGTTCCCTTGTCTTTTCCCTGGCTGGTTGGCGCGCTCTCCCCCATGCCGGGAGCTCCCAGGAAAAGGCTAATGCAGAATGTCAAATTTACATATAAACGAAATACCCTTCTTAAATTTTAACCCGCCCGTACTTTACTTTAATGTCACTTTGTATCGTGTTTCTTATATATTCATCAAGGGACTTTATTAGTATATTGTTGGCGGCCCTGGCCCCGGTGGAAATTTCCTTCACGCGCGTTCTTCAGCCACCCTTCAGCCGGCATCCTTGTCTCACTGAAGACTTTGGTGATTGCCTGCAAGAGCGAAACGGATTTTTCCCAAGTGTCACATTTCGTAAAGGGGGGAGGCGACAGGCAAGGCCAAGATGATGGCATGGAGTATATATAAAAATAAATCTGTGTTAACGTGGTGGCGGCGTTTTCTGAGCTGGAGCAGCGTCGTCGTCGGGAGCTGGCTGCAGAGAGGCGCAAGGACGCGAGAAGAAAAAGGAGGCGGCGAGGTGGCCCGGGGGGGGACGAGGACCGAGAGAGGAGTAAAAAGGGGAAAGAGTGGAACTGGTTGGGGACCGAGGAGGGAAAGGACAAGGAGACGCGACGGGGGAAGGACGCGCGGATCTAAGTGTGCCCTGTACGTCATTATCGCTAACGACCAAAACAAAACACTCGCGCTTTCTTTGTGCACGGCCATCTTGTTTTTGCTTCACTTGACTGATTTAACGAGGCGACGACGTTGAAACGTAGACGGCGGGTTTCGCACAAAGCAGAACCACCCACTTAATTTTGCACATTTTTTATGGGTAGTTTTCTCAAGGCTATACCTTGAATTCATCAAATTTCTACCTATTATTAAATTAGGTATGCATTTGAGGGACTGACATCCAGTTCCACCAGCGAATTTAATTATTGTTAGCTAATTTAGACATTTCCTCTGATGGATTCTAGGTAAGTGCTGGTTGAATGACCACGGGAAATGCATACAAGCTGTTGTGGTCTAAACATGTTTCCATAATCTTTCGCGAAACTTGTGTTTTCTGTGGTCACTGAGCCAATATCCACCAGAGAAAATGTCTCAATCAGTTAACAATGATTAAATTCGCTGGTGTAACTGGCTATGAATTCCAAAACTCGTCTTATCCAAAAATAAGTAGGTTTAGTAGGTACCTACCTGTTTTGGGGATACGTTGAAAACCTTTTTTTTCTACAACCACCTATGGAAGTGACGTTTTCTGCATGTTCTTGACACTTCAAAAGTACATCATATCACACAAGTGTGATATTTTTCAAAATCGCACGCTACTTGATTATCCAGCAGTCTATGAAATTTTTACCTGCGAAATTGACATTTTCCAGCTTTTCCGCCGCAAAAATCATCCTCAGACACGTCCATTTTCTTATCCATACGCTCTTCTGCAAATATTCGATTGTAAATAACACCTTTCACAATCATTTGATGCCACAAGTCATTCACGGGACACGGAATTTCGAATCGAGTCTCAAGTCTCGAGTCTCTCCTCCGGGTTGGCAAAAACTCATATATTCAGAAAAAGTGGATGGGTTTTTGAGTTTTTGTTGAGTTTTTGTGTTTTTGGTGGGTTTTTGGGTTATTGATGGGTTTTTGTGTGGTGCCATCTATATTTCGTTGTGAAAATTGCCTATCTGTCAATGTCCAATCAATGCACAGTTGCGACCAACGGGCGCTTTCCATTTGGAACACTTTGTGTCGGTTTGTGTCAGCTTGTGTTAGCTTGTGTCAATGACACACAGCAACACAAATTAGATAAAACGCATTTGTGCGAAGGTATATATTGAAATAATCTTGAAACTATACCACAATTATTCTATTTTTCTTTTACCAACCGGTTTCGCCTTTCGGCATCGTCAGGGTTTGTATAATATTCAAAATATTTTCTTTTTTGGAGAAATTTGTAAAATTTTCGAAACTTTTACAAATTTCTTCAAAAAAGAAAATATTTCAAATATTATACAAACCCTGACGATGCCGAAAGGCGAAACCGGTTGGTAAAAGAAAAATTGTGGTGTAGTTTCAAGATTATTTCAATATATACCTTCTACTTCATACAACACCACTTCAAGACCAATGGATTTTTACTTATTTATACAAGACGCTAGCGAAGCATTTGTGCGGTTTGTGCCGATTTGTGTCGACACAAGTCGACTTGTGTCGGTAAATGGAAAACGCCCAATATGAGCCACAGGCCTCTGTAAATCGGAAGCGAGTTTGTATGAAAGCCACTTTCACGGCTCACCTGTATTCTTCGAATTCGAAAACTACTGACAGTTCGAACTAGGTATCATAGGTACTCACTCACAATCATGATATGAATTTTGTTGTCCAGCTTTCTGTTCAGAAGTTCGAATGTTCTTCAATTTCTAAATGTTTGTGCTTCGCTGTTCTAAACTGCGCACCAATTGAAATGGGCCACTCAAAAATTTCAGTCGAATTCCAAAACTTTCCAATTCCTTGGATAGCTCATTTATTGTGCTATAAGATGCTATACAGTCCATTTTTGGTACAATATTTTGTTATCATTTATACAGGGTGTTACACTGAGGTCCTGCAAAATTGTAAAAGTATGGATTCCTCCCAATCGACGAGAAAAATTTTTTAATTTTTTCTAACCTGTTTTGGGGAACTGGTATATCTGTGTCTCGGAACGGTTTTTTAAGTTCACCCCCATCTCCTCTAATTACAGAGAAAACGGGAAAAAGTAGTGTTTCAGGCTTTCGGTGATAACTTTTATCAATGTTGATCGATCTCCAACCTATGGGGCTTGTGTTGAAGCCAAAACTTCAAGTCAGGACGATACAGGATGAAAATTTGTTCAAGATCAAAACTTAGAATAGGGGGCTCTACAAAAAGTTACCCAAAAATGGCCAGCATTCTGAAATCTGTTTGTGAGAACCAGCAATTAAGTTGACAGCTGTTTTTGAGAGAGCAACTCATTGTGACCAATTTGCAACGGTTTTCAGTTCATTTGGCTAAAAACTTTTGGCATCGAAATCAATAGTCCTCCTGCATGTTTGAATCAAGAAAATCGCCCCCATTCACCTGAAAGGTTATCGTCACTCAGGTTACGAAAAAATCCAATAATGAATACAAACAGGGCATTCAAACTGTCACGTGCTGTTACTAATGGATTTTTTCGTAACCTGAGTGACGATAACTTTTCAGGTGAATGGGGGCAATTTTCTTTATTCAAACATGAACGAGGACTATTGATTTTGACGCCAAAATCTTCTAGCCAAAAGGACTGAAAGCCGTTGCAAATTGGTCACAATGAGTTGCTCTCTCAAAAACAGCTGTCAACTTAATTGCTGGTTTCCACAAACAGATTTTAGAATACTGGCCGTTTTTGGGTAAATTTTGGTAGAGCCCCCTATTCTGAGTTTTGATCTTGAACAAATTTTTATCCTGTATCGTCCTGTCTTGAAGTTTTGGCTTCAAGACAAGCCCCATAGGTTGGAGATCGATCAGCACTGAGAAAAGTTATCACCGAAAGCCCGAAACACTACTATTTCTCGTTTTCTCTGTAATTAGAGAAGATGGAGGTGAACTTGAAAAACCGTTCCGAGACACAGATATGCCAGTTCCCCAGAACAGGTTAGAAAAAATCTAAAACTTTTTCTCGTCGATTGGGAAGGATCTAAACTTTCACAATTTTGCAGTACCTCAATGTAACACCCTGTAAAAATCATAGCAAAATATTGTACCAGAAATGGAATATAGCATCTTATAGCACAATAAATGAGCTATCCAAGGATTAAAAAGTTTTGAAATTAGTCAACCTCCTTTGAAGCTACGACATTTTGAATTCGACTGAAATTTTTGGGTGACCCATTTCAATTGGTGCGCAGTTCAGTTGTTCTACATTTCATAAGAATTTTTGTGGGGACTTTTGTGTGGGTTTTCGCGTGAGTTTTTGATAAAATCCAAAGTGGTCTTTTGTGTCAAAAACCCGGTGGGTTTTTCAAGTAATAGGCACTTGAAAGTGATAGGCTGGTTGTCAAAGATAGGCAACCAGTGTGTTTGGCGGACCGACAAATAGTGGAATTTAGCATTGTGCAGCATAGCAAGTGAGTGCCTCTCTTGTGCTTTGTGTTTTCTCACCATAAGAGCGATGTCAAGACGAAAGGGCACTATTTTTGTATACTCTAGAATCTCACGTAGATAAATTCGAAACAAGGAAACGACCCGAGAGCATCCTTCCTACGTATTCCATTGAAAAAGACCAGTGTGAGGTCTACACTACCTCAAAATGTTACCTCACGATTTTTGCAAAACCCAAAAAGGAACTAAGTGTTGAGATGTTAGCAACGTTAGCTCTTTCCTTGGAGTTTCACACGAGGTAGATGAAGATTTTATTAAAAAAAGTGTGTGGGACCTATGAGTGACATTAGAAAGGGATTCCTGGAATAAGGCTTATACCGCTAGCAAATCAAGTCGTCTATGGTTTTGCAATTGAAGCTTTCGACCTATTCGCAGTTGGGGCTTGCCGTCGAGTTGAAACTCTACATTCCACAGAAAATCTTGTTTTTTCCAGTTTTTTCGTGAGAAATGGTTTTAAACCCGGAGCTCGCGGTAGTTCAAACAAAGACGTTTTTTTGCATAACAAGTCCTTCAGTCCCCTCTTCAACTTATCAAAAGCTCTTGTCGGACTGCTATAAATTCGTATAGATACAGGGTGAAAGCTTTTTTTTGCTCAATTTTACTTTTTCGATCCCCCACCAACATGGAAGGGGAAGTTTTATTTATTTATTTATTTATTTATTTATTTAATTGTCTTATTTCACGAGGCGGCATTCAGCTATAAGCTGCTCTACCATGCAACCTCGGGGACAGCACAAAATATCCATGGATGAAGTAGGATTCGAACCCACACAGGGCAGCGCGAATGGTTTGGCTTGCAATCACCTGTACCACTCGGCTACCACCGCTCCCGTTTTGTAATCGTGCAGAAAAAAAGTTTTGAGATTTCGAGACTATTGAGATCATTTTCAGAATGATGTTCGTCTGTGTGTCTGTCTGTGAGTCTGTCTGTCTGTGATCTTCCACGATAACTGCCGAGCCGTTGACTGGATCGACTTGAGATCTGGTATGCGGACATGATTTTTTCTTTGGAAAAAGCCCATTGGTTTTTGGCTGTCACTTGTCAAAGGAAAATGTCACTGGTCGAAAAATGTCAGTATGTCATTTGAAAGCCCCCAAAGAACTCTATTCAGAGCAGTTGAAGGTATTGTCCTATCTGTCATCTGTCAAATACAAAGGAATGTCGAAGTTCTTGTTCAATGAATTAAAACCAGATCTGGCAGGAAGCAACACAACAAAATTTTCCACCATGCTGTAGTTGGGCGTAAAGAGTTTTCAAAATTTCTCTTGGCCGTTGCCACCCGAGAGGGGCTCTTGCCGGTGTTTTGACCAAAACGACTCGCTTTTGAGAACTCCACTCAAAAATTCATTCCCGCTCAGGAATCGACTTTTTTTTCGAAAATTCCAACTGATATCGAGAGTAGATTGGATTGGGCGTCATGTAGGCCTATTTTCAAAATAGACACGGTCCCAGTTTTACGACGGTGATTTTTTCAAAATGAAATTTGCACATTCCGTGAATTTAAAAAAGAAAGGGAGTGCAAACTTCTACATGCGGTAGACCCCACGAAATATTGATTTCAGGTGCAAACATGCCGCTGATGAAAGTTGGAAAAAAGATTGAGCTAGTTTTTGGAGGAAAATTTTTTGAAATCGGAGTAATCGGACCAACGGTTGCCGAGTTTTTCTCTTTGGAAAAACTGCAAATTTTCCAACTTTTCATTCCGTGAACCGATTTCGACCATTTTTTTTAAACAAGAGGTTACTGGTTCTTGAACATTTTCCAACAAGCTTTTCAAAGGATGTTTTCTATGAAAAATTTTTGGTGAATTTGTCTAAATTTTTCATATGTTGTAGATCTTGATTCAAGAAATATATTCCTGAAAAATTGGACCCCTCCTATGAACAGTTTTTCCCCTACACCCCTAATAAGGCCAAAATTAGAAATAGTCTAACATTTTTTGAAATTATGAAACTGGTTCAAATCAAACTCGTGATCATGGAAAATAACTGAAAAAATCCAAGTTAGGAATTGGGGTGGTTATCAAGAGGGTTTGGGGTCAAAATTGAGAAAATAAATTGAAATTCCGATTTTTTTTATTCTTATAAAATCTGAACAGAATAATAATCAAGAAATAATTTTGGAAAATCAAAATCAATTAATCAGGGGGTTATTTTGAAGGGGGCTGGCGGTCGGAATCAAGAAAACGCAGTGAAATTCCGGAATTTGCGGTTCCCATAATATATGATTTTACGAGCAATGGGGAAATTGCTCAAAAAAATCTAAACCAATGAATTCTGGTGTTATTGAGGGTCGAAATTGAGAAAACAGTGGAGTTCTGGAACTTCCAGTTTATCTAGGAGGATCTGGGCGGATGACAAAATGATAATACAACCAATGTGAATAAGGACCGAGTTCATCGTTTCTTGATCATCCTCACCCCTTGAGAAGGGGGGGTTGGAATCGAGACTTGCCACAGCATTATTATTTACAGTTCTCGAGAAGCTCTCCACGGTTTTGTGTGCTGTCCATCATATAGCTTGTGTCAAAAAAAATTGACTGGACTATCTTTTTAAAAAAAAACAAAAATTCTGCTTTTGGCCATGGTTGATTCAATGGGATTCCAGAAATAGATCGATATTGGAAATTGGTCTCAATTTTTCGAATCTGAATTTTCAGTTCTAAAGGGTCTTCATTGAGAGGGATAGAACTTTGATAAGATTTTACTGTCATTTTTTGACATAAATACTCAGTTTATCTTGACAAAATCATCTTCTTCCAACAAGACGGCACTACGCGCCACACAGCAGGAGAAACCTTGGGACTTGTTGGCCGACAACTTCCAAGGACGAAAAATTTCGCGGAACGGCGATTTCAATTGGCCAGCGAGATCTTGCGATATTACGTCCCTGGACTTTTTTCTGTGGGGGTATGTGGAGTCCCTGGTATACAAGAACAACCCTAGAACCATTGAAGCCATGAGGGACAATATGGTGCGTGTTATTACCGAAATATAGCCCGATATCTGCCAGAAAGTTATTACAAATTGGCATTCTCGTCTGCACGCCGTTAGGCGAAGTCGAGGAGGCCATTAACTAGATGTTATTTTCCACACATACCTAATGCTAAAAACTGTTCATTCACATAGAGCCAATTAAATATCGTTAACCCCGACATAATTTGTTCAATTCCAATTTGGAGTTCTATGACTCTTATTGAAAGACCCTATATGTATAGTGTTACGAGCGGCGATCCCATACATATTGGTAAACACTCGATCTTTCTGGATTCTTCCAGCCATCATCAGATCGCAGTGTGGAAGTATGGAATGTTCTGGTGCATTCCAGAGCGCGCGTTTACTTGGAACCTAATGGGGAGACTTCAATGCTCGATCAAGACAGATCTGTCCATTTTGGCGGAGGCGCCGCTCCAGAACCCGGCAGAATTATACGGGTAATGTGTATGATTATTCAGGAATGGTCTAGAAACCGCATATGCCGGACCACCATGGAATTTGCTGGAAGTGGACAGAAAGTTCGGGAACACTATTCGGAGGCCTTATATAAGGCATCAGCCGGCAGCTCGCGGCAGTATAGAATTGGAATGCGAAGTGGTAACGAGTGCGAAACAAGCGAGGTACCTGCGATATAATTCCAAGCAGATAATTGTTGGCGTGTTGTTATTGTAGTAGTACGCAGTAATAAACAGTGTGTGTTTAAAACGATTGTCTCAATTATATCCGAACCAGTACGCGAGATATCGTAACAATATGAATTGAAAGTTTCGGAATTTCTTCCATTTTCTAGATTTTGACCACTGTCCCATCAGTAGGTAACCACTCAATTTATTGATTCAGATTTTTTCAAATTATTTCTCCATTACCTTTTTCCTGGAATGCTGATTCTTTCACTCGATTATATTTTTCATTTTTCAACTTGATTTGAGCCAGTTTTGTTAATTTTAAAATGCTTGAGACAATTCTTATTTCGACTAGGACATGGCTGTAGGCAGATATTATGATGGGTTGGAAAAGGGATGGTCGAGAAATGAAGAACTCAATCCTTATGCAGATTGGTTTTATTATCATTTTGTCATTCACCCAGATCAATTTCTAGATGAACTTAAGGTCCGGAATTTCATTGTTGTTTTGATTTCGACCCTCTACTTCCTCAATAACACCAGAACTCATTGGTTCAGATTTTTTTTAATTATTTCCCCCAATAATGGGAGTCGCAAGTTTCGGAATGTTACTCCCGTTCCCTTGATTTTGACTCCCAGCCCCCTTTAGAATACCCCCCAATTGATTGATTTGGATTTTCCAAAATTATTTCTCGATTATCATTCTGTTCAGATTTTATAAGAATAAAAAAATTTGGAATTTCAATTTTTTTTCTCAATTTCGACCACCAACCCCCTTGATAACTACCCCAATTCACAACTTGAATTTTTTTAATTATGTTTCTTATGATCAGGAGTTCGATTTGAATGTTTCATGAATTTCAAAAAATCTGAGACTATTCCTAATTTTGGCGTTATTAGGGGTGTAGGGGAAAAAATGTTCATTGGAGGGGTCCAATTTTTCAGAAATATAGGTACTCGGGAATATATTTTTTGAATCAAGATCTACAATATATAAAAAATTCAGCTAAAAAAGGGCCAAATCATGGCTCTTGCAAAAGATTAGCCTTTGCATCCAACGGGGAAATGCCACCAGCATTTTGGGGACCGCCGACCGTCATTATTATTAATTTTTATTGTTATAACTTATTGTTTTTATTCTTCAGCTAAATTCACCAAAACCATTTCTTTCATGGAAAAAATTCCTTCCGGTTGAAAACAGTTTTCTCCAAATTATTTTCAATATTTTTCTTCAATTCTAGCTTCCTGTCCAAAAATATGTTTCAAACAAAAATTCACATAGGTTCTGGATACTAGTCAGGAAAGCTTTCAGGGTGACACAACCGATTTTTTTCTTGAAGAAGTAATGCACGGGAGAAACGGTTTCTGGCTAGTTAGATAGACTGGAGTCTACCAACAAACGGATTGAACATCAATGATCAATTGACCTTTCCAATTTTAGGAGATAGAAAATAGATAGTTTTTCGAGGTCACCTTTGACGTTTTGACGTTTATGACGTTTGGACGTTTCGTTTCTGACTTTTGCGGGAATTTTGAATCGGTTAGCTATACTGTTCCCATTATCATGTGGGGAAAGTCACTAGAGCCCATAAGGGAGTTTTTAATAGACGAAGTAATAGAGTTTTTTCGTAGTAAGATGCACGTGTCTGGTGCAGCGTGATCTCTGCTGGTGCTGGTGCAGCCACACTTCCATCAAGTTTGGGTCTTTCGTGAACCGGTGCATGGTTATGCCGGGTGTATTCGTCTTATTCTCGCACTCGCATAGAGCGACACAACACCCTTGAACCATTTCTGTAAGTATCTTCTCAGTTTTCCACTACATATAACACACTTATTGGTAAGAGCGAGAGTAAGAACAAGTGAAATCATGAAATCCATGCTGAAATCAAATAAATATACGACAGAGCGCTTGTCAGTTTCGAAAAATTTCCCATTGTCAGAAATGAAATGTCATATCTCAAGAAACATAGGGCGCTTTCCAATAACTGCGACAAGACGGATACACAATGTCAAAGTGCACTTGCCAGCTCAATTCTAAACTCAGCCTCGCAAATGTTTCGATTGTGTCGACATGTGGTGCTATTACTGTTATTGGAACGCTAGCTGTGTCAAATTGTGTCCATATGTGTCGAATTGTGTCTTTATACGCCTTATTGGGAAGCGCCCAATGACCTCGATTGACTGTCTCTTATACGCATGACATCACAGTAAAGAGAGACAACGAAAAATTGGAGACCTCAATTGAGATACGTTTATTACTTTGTTAAAAAAAAAAGTTTAAGCACGCAACATCCGCCCGCGCGCTTATTTAGCATTGTTTTCACCGACATTTACCAAGGCTCCATGACTATCTTGAGGGTGGATTCAAGATTACTCACTCATTAGGAGACCGGACTTTAATCAAACAACATACCTTATCAGAATTGTTTAATTTTCAAAACTCTATTTCCAAAAGTTTTTCAATTGTCTGAGTGAAGCATTGTGGAACATGCATGAGTGAAATACTGGGAAAATTCAGACGGTCAAATTGATAAATATATGAATCCGGGAGAAATTGTAGGTTGTGTTGGTTCATCAAATTCAAAGCCTGCTGGGATGCGGTAACTCGATGACAAAAGCGTATGAATAAGGTAGGAATTCCGCATCACGCGATTTAAGACAAATTCTGATCGCTATCACGTCAATGCCAATCAACGCTTTTTTAACTTCCTCTAGTTGAAATAGGATATCTTCGTTATTCTGTTCGACTGAGCTTGTATAGAAAACTTTAATCTCTTTCAGTTCTGGCGCCACTCTTCCTAGAAAACTGATGGAAAAGTGATGTAAAAAACAAACAAAAATACAGACACTAGTATTTATGTTTATACAGGTGTCCCGTTTTTCAACGCTCACTATTGGTATCTCGGAAACGGCAAGAAATACAGAGTAACCGACAAAAAAGTTGCGAAATATTATGATTATTTCAAAAATGTCAAAATTTCAAAGATATCTTTGTTAATTTTTGAAATATCTCAAAAAACTGAAGAATGCCGAATTCCAAAAGTTCAAATAACTTTTTTATTATGACAGCTATCAATTTGAAAATTGGTATTCTGACATTTTTGAAGAGCTATGATCGACTGATGTTATTATATTTTCCCTGCACTCACTAGTTGCGCACCAAATGCCAGAAACAGTTTTTCCAATTTTTACAGGTTATTTTGACAAAAATGCTACAAGTGTTTTATTATCTTTGTAAAGAAGAAGAAAAGGTGAGTTTTATGGGGTTGATAAATGATATGGTGTCCATGAAAAAAAATTAAGTCAACTGTCATATCTCAAAAACTATCAAGCGCAGGAAAAAATTATTAACGTCAGTCGATCAAGGACCTTAAAACATGTCAAGATACCAATTTTAAAATTGATAGCTCTCATAATGAAGAAATGATTTGAAATTTTCGAATTCGGCATTTTTCAGTTTTTTTGAGATATTTCAGAAATGACAGAAGATACCTTGGATATCTTGAGATATTTGAGATAGTCATAGAATTGCGCAACTTTCTTGTAATTTCACCGACTTTTTATCTCTTACCGTTCCCGAGATACCAATAGTGAGCGTTGAAAAACGGGACACCCTGTAGAGTATGAACTATGAACATTGAACATGTTGAGACCTCGGTTGAAACTTACTCACTGAACATAGGCACTGCTGTGGCCCATATAAATTCTTGGTAACTCAAACGTAGAGTTTCCAAGCTCTGATGTTGAATCATTGAATCTATGACATCTGGTGTTACCAAGTGAGAGAGAGGTGCACCCAAGTACTTCAGGTTCTTGGCGCGACTGAAGAAAACCTTGTAGAATTCTGGTATTGAATTTTCTTGCAATTCAATAAAGTTTTCATATTCACTTCTACCGTTCGGCAGACTTTCTATGCGCACATATACCAAAACCAGTTTTTCTACTGTTTCAGGTATGTGATTGCACATAGTGGATAGCTGCCGATCGGATAAAGTACATGCGGTCAAGTTCAATTCTTTCAAACAAGTGCAACAGTTGAAAATCTTTCGGAAGTCATCAGAAGGGATTAAATAGAAGTTGGAATATCCCATGGACAACACTTCCAACTTTCGATGTTTCGATATTGCTTCAATCAATTCCGAATCGGGGTGGAAAAACATGGGTCGGTCCAGTATCAGTTCTTTCGTTCTGGATCTGTTCAGTATGTACAACACGGCGCCAGTGCTTCTGCTCCAATGTGAATATCCAGTCAAGTTGAGTTTTTCGAGGGTCATCATCACGTGGGAGTGAGTAGCAATTTTAGCTCCAAAGTTGTTGCAGATCTTGTAAGTGCAAATGGAACAAAAAAAAAGCTATATTATTGTTGCTATATCATGTTGTCTCAAGACTCGACAACAATAATTGAACAAAAAGGTGGAGATGTCGGTATAAGTACCTTACCCACATAACAGACATGACACTCACCTTCATTGATGCCATGTTCATTTCTCTGATTGGAAATGAACTCCCTATGAGCTGCTGCAGTTGGGAAACAGTGATTGTTTGATCAGCTAAAGAAATGCTTCCCCACAGTCGTTTGTCGCTGCAAACCCTGTTGAATCTTTGGCTGACCATTGCCAGATTGCACAGCTCGATCTTGGGGACCATTGAGACTACATTGTACAAGATCTCGTCTGGTACATATTCAAAATAGTTGATAGTCTGCCCCATATTTTGCACCACCTAGAACATTTTGTAGGTATGTATACAACTTATTATGATGGATATTGATTTATCTAGTCGTTTCCGGTAAAATGCTGTCAAAAAAGCGAATCGAATCCAAAAACACTGATGTTTCGACGCTCCTACGTCTCATCAGCGCAGTTATCGCCAGGACGGCTTTCCAACAGCTTCATATTGCTGGTTTCGTTAGAATCCAACTACACAAACCAGCTGACGCTGACGGTGGAATGTAAGAAGTATTCATAATCGAAGACCGTCTAAATTAGGAGCTCTTAGCCCGTGAATGAAAATGATGATTCCAGTCGTTAACGGTTAAATTTTATCGAGAAAGGCAATCATCAAACCCATGCTTTGTCGGGCTGAAAGTTTCAAATTCAGACGGTTTTCGATGATGTGCGTTTTCCACAACTCACCGTCGGCTTGTTTGTCCAGTCAGATACTGATACAACTAGCTCAATAAAACTGCTGGGGAGGCGTCTTGGCGATAGCCACGCTGACGAGACGGAGGAGCGTCGAAACATCGGTGTCCGTGGATTCGGATCGCTTTCTCCAACAGCATTTTATCGTGAGCAATCAGAATAATCATCATTATCATAATAATTTGGCATTAAAAATTGCCGTACTAAGAACGTTATCCATTACTGATTACACAAATAATTGTCATTATAAATCACTGATCGATATTATTAAGGTCTATTGCCTTCTTCAAAAGACAAACATTTGGCCATATGTGTCTTAAGGTGGGTTTTATGCTCGCAAAAAATTAAGAATACAAATAAAAATAACGATAAGAAAAAAATATGGAGAATAAGCACGGCAACTGCTCATTTATACCTCAGATTCTTCAGAAATAAAAATAAGAATGAGGAATAGTTTGAACATTGCTCCTAGGTGTCGCTTTAAGCATTAAAATTACAGTCGTTTAAAATTTTTATCTCCAGTTTTTAGCTTTATGCTGTTGTTATTGCAGCTGTTTTCTCACTTGTTTTGTTTGATCTTATGCAATATCACTTTGTGATAATACTTGAACAGATGGGTATACAAATGAATTTTTTACATCGCATTTCCAAATTGATATCATGTGTAGTGTGGGTATCTACTTCTCAGTCTGAATTATTGCATAAATAGACATATACCACTGATGATAACTTGCGAGGATAACTGGTAGATACACCACGTTTGGACTCCATTACGAAGGAACCCGTGGGAGTTTCTCGCCTACCCAGAAACAGGCGGTTTCAGGCAACTCTTGCTACATCGATGTACTGACGTACATGGATTACATGAAAGGAGCCCCCATCGTCATCGACAAAGCTCGACTGCGCTCGTCACTTGTTCGGCTTATCTTCGAGCAGAAGTTGAACGTATCCAACTAGCTACAGCTTCTTGGCAGTAGCGGCGATGAGTATTTTTTGGGAGGGGCTAGGATCTCGTTATCAACAAAGAAAACACAAGTCACAGAAGGCTCTGAAACACATTGGAGAATATTATTCCACACAAGTTGACCGCTCAACTTGATTTATCAATAACATTGAGGATGATTTGTGCAGAATTTAGGGAACATTTCACCTTGAAGACTCTTTTACGCCGCCACTGTTGACACATCTGCGCATCTTTAATACGCAACAGTGGATGAAGAGTTGGAGCTTCTCATCTTTAATGTTATTTTTTTATTTTGAAGCATGAATTCTTGAATCTGAGAGCTCATTTTCAACATTTTCTTATTTTTATTCTTATCGTTATTTTTATTTGTATTTTTATTTTTGGCGAGCATCAATCCACCTTTAGATGACCTTATTGAGATAAAAATAAATCTACCTGTTTTTGCTGAAAAGCGCGGAGGAGTTGAGGGTAAAAATTGGGCAATATTTGTCCTAGATGCCCTCCTCGAAATAAAGTCCCGGCGCTTTTCTGTAAAATATTTTGGCGGCGATAAATCAGGGGTGGGAAGTTTTCAACTTGAGAACCTGTATAGCGATCGCCTACTTCGCTGAATTTTGATGATATAATGACCCACCTTCTTGAAATTCTTTTGTTGCTATATTCTCTACGCCACTGAGAATTGATGGATATCTCTCGTTCAAGTTCAATTTGGAAAACAAGCTGAAGAAATAAGAACTCACCAATTTCCTACAGGGCCCCTTTCTCGACATTTTGAATACGTGAGCAGATGGATATTCTATTCTATCATACTTCCACAAACTTGCACGTGTCACGACGATGCTTCCGGTACGACAGCAACTAGAGAACTGATTGAAAGAAATCTCAAAAGTCAAAAGGCAAACAAATGAAGAGACGGTACATTGTTGTCCCAGGTATAACTTGCATAGCTAAGTAAAGTACCTGCAGAGAGGAAGTTATATCTAGGCCCAAGAAAGACAGATTCACACAAAGATAGCATCCCTATCGAAAACAAGAGAGCTTGGCATAGGCACAGAATAATGTGATGAAGCACTCCAAACCTACAATAGGTCCCTTCGTTTCAGTTTTTTTTTTGAGTATGCATGTCTGGCGCAAATTCCATAGTTTCGTACACCAATATTGAAAATTAACACAAAAAAATATTGTAGTGCACCCAAAATTAGTCAAATAATTTGGTTGAATGCTAGATACCATTTTTCATATTCAAAGGAAATGTTTCATTGAAATTGAGTTCAATGATCATTTGTGGAAGTACGGGAACAACGAAAATGGCAACAGCGCTCTAAACAACAAGACATCGGCGCCAACTGTCACTTGTGACAATTATGATCACACTTCCTGATCTTAGAAATCGTTTTTTCCGTGCATCACTTCTCTAAGAAAAAACAGATAAGAACTTTCACCCTGTATACTGATTCGTAGCAGTACTCGGGAGTTTCACATCCGCCGTCATATAGTTCTTATAAGCGCGCACAAAATGTATGTGGCTAAGATCAGACAATAGCTATTACACTACACAAATTTGTGTCGTCTTATAAATAGGATGACGTATTTTTCACCTTTGTGAAACTGAGCGTTAGAGACGGAAATGTTTGATGTGCCGGAGAGGGAACTGGAGGCTGGTCTTGCGAAAAATAACACGTTCTTGTTTGAATTAGTTCCAGCAGCGCACCTTTTTTTCTATTCCCAATATACCTACTAGGTACCTACCAGATTTTTCTGTGAAATTAATTCAATTCAATTCATTTATTTGTTCCATTTTGTGTACAGTGTAGTACAGTCACGAAAAATATCCCACAGAGGACGCAGAACGTGTCAAGCAGAAGCCAACACACACATATACACATAAATAAAATGATGTAAATAAAATTTGGATATAGACAGACTAAAATACATATAAATTTAAATTTATATAATACAAATTAAAATCAAGATATGGAGCAAACTACAAGAAACATGTCCAACAATACAACAGGACACTATATACACATTATATATCATCACGTGCTAGAAGCAGAATGACTAGAATATTATATTATCAAATAGGTATTCATCTAGCCTATAATAGGCCTTAACGACAAGAAACTCTTTTAGCCTTTGCTGAAGGATGTTCAATGGCAACTCTCGTACAGCCATTGGCAGATTATTGAAGATCTTGATCAATTTAAACTGTACACCCGGTTCCTAAAGAGATGCCCATGCAAGAAAACCAATTTCTGGGATTTCAGCATTAGCACACAGCCGTGTGCTCTACCTGGATTTACCTTTCATCCACTTGCCCGTTCACGTCCAACATAATTTTATCACAGGTTTATTTCTGTGGTGAACGACACGAACACTTAAACTAAATATTTGAAAAACTGCCATTTCACTCCATTAAGATTTTTACGCAATATCTAGCAGGGTTAGTAAAACTGGTCTCGAATTATCTTCAAAAACACAACAACGGTAAGCACAAAATTTTGTTTATGTTTTGTAATTTTGTGCCATCATCTGACGGGGCCCCAGAAGGTCTAAGCCCCGGACTCACTTTGTTGTGAAAAAATACTGCAAAAAAAAAGTGATAAAATCCAAAAATATAAATTTTTCTCCTTGGCGATCTTTTTTTTTGCAATATTTAGGTGAGTTATTCAAGAGTAAAGTTACTTATCTTTTTTTTTAATTTTAAGTTACCTTGGCCGGCCCCATGACAAAAGGTTGAGGGCCTACACACAGGCAATAACGTGTCTATATCACGGAACCTCTTAGAACTATTCTAATTTCAACAAGTTTTGTGATTGATATAAATAGTTATATGTATGTATAAGGTGAAAAGTGGGAATGTGCAGCATTTGAGGCTTTAAGGACCCTGGCTCCGGACATCCAGAGTGCCATTGGCCTCAAAGCCTTCGAAATTTTATGTGAGTCAACATTCCAAATCCAATTCAACATCCAAAGCTGGAATAAACTCCTTGTGGGTACTGTGGTAGCCAGGGAGAAGGGGGGGCAAATGCCCTCACGCCCCTTCCTCCCAAGCGACCACGGCGCTTCACCCCATCAAGACAATTCGAAAAAAGACCAATTTTCTGACGAAAATTTTCAAGAAGCGCAAAATTTTTGTGAAAAGAAGTTTGTTCATCAAGTAGTTTTGCTGGAAAAATCAAAAGCCGAAAACGCAAAACACATAAAATATACAGATTATGATCAGCATTATTATTAAGCCCAAAATTTTTTGCCGGCGAAGCTATCTCCCACCAGCTCGCGCCCTCATCGTTACCTTTGCCCCCTCCGCTCTCAAATCCTGGCTACACCACTCTTAAAAAATTTTAATACCTACCCGTAACATAAAAAAACTAATAATCAGTACTAATTACCTACTAGAATAGATTCCTTATTCTAGGTTCCAGGTATACCTACCTAATCGAGTACCTAATGCATTTTACGCAAAAATCGAGTACGCCAACCCGAATTTCAGGTATATGCCGATCAGCTTTTAAATTCAGCACTAGAACGGTAATTTTCTCACGCCAAGTTGGCAATTCTGCGATAATTGGGGATGCTCAAATTTGTAATGTTGGATCACTTTTTCCCTAGATGACCTTGAATTTTTATTGTCAATCGAGTACAGCGCTGTTGCAAGATTGTATAAACGTTCAAGGCGTCTTGATTTTGGTAGATTTTCGCCAGTTTAAATGGGCGACTGGTGGAATGTTTTTTCCAAGGTTTTTTCGAATAAAATAATAAATTACGTTGAGGGAACTGTTCTAATTTTTGGTCAAAAATAAAGGTCAATAGCTGATATCTAAAATTAATCTGTGCCTTTTAAATTTAACACTAGGTGATAGATTTTACAAGCTCTCGAAGGTAATAATCGAAAATTTCACAATTTTTCTGAATTAATTGCTATGCCTGTACTAAGGATACAATATTAGTGACAACGTAAATCAACTTATATAGTGCAATAGTACCTAGTATCACTATATGTAGGTACTTAAGATACATTGATACTATAACTAAATATATACAACAATTCTTGAAAACCTGTGAGATGAATTAACTTCAGCTACAGCATTCGCTTGAAGATCTATAGGCAAAGCACAGAGAAACTGTTCGACGTAGCTTTAATGCAAAAAAAAAGGAAAAGATGTCAGCGAGGCTGATATCAGTGGCCATCTTAGGGAACAGAGGGTAGAGTAGATGCAGCAAGTGGGCGAGTGCGAAGTTGACGATGGAGATGTTGAGGAGCTACAGGTCTAGCTCAGATGCAGTTTTTGATAGCCATTGTCCGCGGACACCTACTCCGCGACGATGTGGTTCATGGTCTGGTTCTCAGTTGCACACTCAGAACTCGGATCTTCTACATATCCTCACTGATAGAACTGAAATCTGCATTTTCCCTGCCCTGTTCGTATCCTATTGAATCCATACTTTCCTTGGAAGGGAGAAGCTCTTCGGATCCTCTACAATCGCTCTGTTGTTGACGGCGGCTTCAGTATCCCATATTTCCTTCCAGTGTCTTTTCATCTCGAAATCTGCAGCATGGATTTTTGGCTGCGATGTTCAAAATTGGCAGCCAGAAAGTCTGGGTAGATTTGACAACTCCAGCAATAATTCTCAATGCTTGGTTAAGAATGACGTCAATGATGTTGTGTGTGTGTGCTATTCATCCAAACAGGAGCGTAGTATTCCGCTGTCGACTAGACCAAGACAATGGCGGATATCCGAAGAGTAGTGGCGTCGACACTCCATGTAGTTCTCGCAAGTCTCTGAACCAGGTTCATTCGTGTCTTCGTCTTGGCAGTGAGTCTCTCCAAGTTGATCTTGAAGGATAATGTTTGGTCGAAGGTCCCACCGAGGTACTTGGAGTGGGACTGTGCTGCAGATGAAGTCCGGCCATCAAAGCTGACATTGAGGTGACGAACTGCTTCTGTCGTTCAGATGAATGACTCTAGTCTCTATCTCCAGAGAGTTCGGATTCAATCCTCATTTCTGAAAGATGACAAAATTCTGTTGGAAAATCGTAATACATATTTATTATGTGCAGAAATATCATAGTGAAAAATCACAGAATCGGCGGGTTTTTATTTTGCACCACTGTGTTATTTATCCAAAAAGTTCGTTTTCAGTTTTGACAAAAAAATACAAGATAAAACTTTGGATCAAGTTTTCATTTTTGGCTGGTCATAATTTACTCACTGTTCGACTGAATTGGTTCAAATTCATTTCATGGCTTGTCTCTGTTGACAGAAGGGCTGGCTTAAAAAGCTAAAATTACAGAAGCCAACTTTTTTCAATCGAGTCACATCGCAGGTCAACCATTAAATTTTCCTCAATATGGCTCGAACCCGATAACAGTATTCCCAAAAATGTAAATTTGACCAAATAACACAGGGATACATTTTTCCGAATCTGCGGCCCTAGACTTTGATTTACCCAGTAATTCTTGACAAGTTTTAACAGAGGAATATTGCTGGTAAATCTAAACAAAATTGAAATCCCCTATCTGCCATTGGTCTATGTAACGTTAATGAATAACCTTATAGCGTGGAGACCTCAGGTGATAATAAGCGCCGCAAAGCAAGAGCGCCTTTCTCTGGTGGTGATTCATGCGTGGCCCCAAGCCGTTGGTAATTTGTGGAAATTCCCTGGAATCCCGTGGCTATCCATTTAATTTGAAGAAATCGTATCCGGTGGAAATCCCGTGGTAATCCCGTGGCAATCCATCACAATCCGTTGAACGTTCTGATGTCCCAGTAATTCACCCGAGGATTCACCCCATGATCATTTGCATCTGAAGTCAACTTTGAATAAGAGAAAAAATTTACATGAACTTAAGTACTCAGACAAGAGTGTTACTCGTACTTACCTTATAAATATACAGGCAGAACCATGAATATAGCAATAGCAGAACCGAGGGCAGAACACTTAATGAAATTTTCCCAGGAATGTGAACAACTATGACACTCACCTGACATCATGACAAACAACGGCCAAGGCAACAGGGCAGCGGATATGATGCAAGGAGACGCCAGAACTGGCATTTCTTGTCAAAATTTTCTAACCTCTTTGAGCTCAGCCCGTTTTCGCGCAACTTGGTCTATGAGCGTCCGTTACACTGTAGGCAACATGGCCAACCGCGTTTTATTTTCTGCTGAATTTAAAACGTGATCGGCATATAAACATAAACAGCATGATAATAATTACGCTACGGTTAGACAAGGTAAGCGATAAGATACACACCACCTATTGTATACCTTTACTTACTATGAAGTCCGAACAGGTTAAATGTGTGCTGGGTGCGAGTTGGTGGGAGGTAGTGCCGCTGGCAAAAAGATTTGGACATAATAAATGATAATAATAATGCTGATGATAATCTGTATACTTTATGCGCTTTGCGATTTCGGTTTTTGACTTTTTCAGCAAAATTACTTGATGAACAAACTTCTTTTCACAAAAATTTTGCCCTTCTTGAAGATTTTCGTCAGAAAACCGGTCTTTTCTGTATTCTTTTAGTGGGGTCGAGCCGCCGCAAACAACAAAGTTTTGTTGAGGGGAGTAACCTCCGGGACTGATGCAATAAATAATAATGAAAATCGAAAAGTTTTTCTCGAAGTCGCAGAAAGAATGATAATTCTTCTAGAATGTGATTCTCTCCATCATTTCCCATGAGTTTTGTCGCACTCTGATTCAAATGTTCCAAATTCACACTTTCAACTTTATATACCTGATATACAGGGTGATTCAAAAGTGTCAGACCATCTTGAAGGTGCGTAATATGGAAGTGTAGTAGAGTGCTGGAAAGTTGTTAAAAAATGCAGTGTCTTCTAGTTTTGAAGTTATGGAGAGACAAAAGTTGGTCCTTCGATCGCTTCTATTTTCGTTGTTTCAAAAGATTTTAGTGAACTGTTTATGGGAAACAAAACGAGCACAAAAAATCAACCTCTGAATCTGCAAAGAATTTGTTATGTCTACAGGGTGAGTCATGAATCCTAAAAATTATTATTTTTTAAAAGTACCTGCAAACAGCCACATTGATCCTATAACCTATGTAGAGCACTATAAAACTATGAAACACAATTCATTTTGATAGAATTTTATTGCTTCTGTTTTTTAGGAAAACTTAATTTTTGTAGTTCACGATTCACCCTGTATATAAAACAGTGATTCAATACAGATTCAGAAGTTGATTTTTATGCTCTTTTTTTCCATAAACAGTTCACTTAAATCTTTTGAAACGGAAACAGAAGAGATCGAAGGACCAACTTTTGTCCCTCCATAACTCCAAAATTAAAAGACAGCATTTTTTCAACAACTCCCCAGCATTCTACTACTCTTCCATACTACACACCGTTGAGATGGCCCAACACTTTTGAATCACCTGTATAACTCGGTATAACTAATTGATCAATTACAAAACTTGTCAAAATAGTTCTAAGAGGTTCCGTGATACCATGTGATACCGACACGTTATTGCGTTTCTGTAGGCCCCCAATCTGTTGTCCTGGGACCTGTCAAGGCTACGTTAAAATGAAAAAAAATAAAAAAATAATTTATACTCACCTCAATAATGCCAAATAGTGACACAGTTTTTTGCGGATTTTTTTTACAAAAAAGAGTCGAGGCTGTCAGATTGTTGTCATTGTTAGATGATTGTCAAAACAGAAAGGAAATTTTGTGCTCACCGTTGTTGTGTTTTTGAACATGAATCGAGGCCAGTTGTACTAACCCTGCTAGAAATCACGTAAAAATTTCAATGAAGTAAATGGCAATTTTGCTAATAATTTTAATGTTTTTCAATGTAAAAGTTCAACCTTCCCTGAATTTTCCAGTTCTATTTTAACAAGAAACAAGACCCTTATTTTTACCAAGGCATGCCGATATCTCAAAAAAGCATTAGGAAGCTGAAACATATTTTGTGCTGTGGTGTACGATGGATGGAGACATTACAGCACTTCATGTTTGATTGTCCTTTATACAGGACATTACGAGAGTGGTTATCTGGGAAGTTCAATAACATCGAGGATCTTTATGCGGGAACGATCAATCTATCGGATGGTGAAGCTGGAAGGCTTGCGAATTTTGTAATGGCGGCACTCAAGTTGCGTTCGTTCGTGCTAAACGAATAGACTGGGTATTGGGGGGTGGCTGTTTTCTGCTTTTTCATCTTGTTCTTGTTTTCAGTCTTGTATTTATTCTTTAAGATGATGCCCATCTATGGTACTATACATGGTGATTTATTACTTTAATTTTAGTCACGTATTCATTTTGTTTTGTGAAAAATTGGAAATTCATTTTATTTTTATCATAATATAGGTATCCATTACTATTAAGCGTAGCGTAGACCTTGCTATAAGAATGCAATTCTTGAAAAGCAATAAATTATTATTATTATTATTATTATAGATGATTGTCAAAACAGAAAGAAAATTTTGTGCTCACCGTTGTTGTGTTTTTGAACATGAATCGAGGCCAGTTGTACTAACCCTGCTAGAAATCACGTAAAAATTTCAATGAAGTAAATGGCAATTTTGCTAATAATTTTAATGTTTTTCAATGTAAAAGTTTAACCTTCCCTGAATTTTCCAGTTCTATTTTAACAAGAAACAAGACCCTTATTTTTACCAAGGCATGCCGATATCTCAAAAAAGCATTAGGAACCTGAAACATATTTTGTGCTGTGGTGTACGATACTGACTAGGTATACATTCATTAAAATATGAATTATGATTATTTTGCGTAGGTGAAATTTAGAGTTCGGGACTTATTTTCCATCAAAATTTACGCCTTACCTCGGGTTCCACCAAACTTTTATCAGCGTGATAACTTTACCACTCTGATAGTAACTAAGCAACTGGCCATCCTATTGGCTGGTGCATAGCAACTATCAGCTTGATAGATTTAATCTGCTCTTAAAATTTTGGTGGAACCCGAGGTTAAATGGAGAATAAAAAGCATTCCCCATAAGCCAGCGTTTGACCACAGAAATGAATCTGCGATAATTATGTTGGACGTAAACGGACAAGTGGATGAAAGGTGAAGCAGGTAAAGCACAAGGCTGTGTGCTAATGCTGAAATTTCAGGGATTGGTTTTCTTGCATGGGCATCTCTTTAGGAACCGGGTGTACATTCTTTTGGATAAAACTGTAGTTGCACTTAACACTGCTGAGGTCCCTTTTTCTACGTGTATCATGTGTATGCTCCCTGTGACAGTCCATGAAGAGATCTGGGTTCTTAGTAACAAACATTATTGCCTCATAAATATACAGACCTGTCAGAGTAAGCATATCATTTTCAGTGAAATGTGGTCTACAACTGTCATAATTTGCTAAGCCTAGGATTCGTCTTAGTTATCGTTTTTGCATAGTAAAAGCTCGCTTGAAATTAGATGATCCCGCAATATTTGTTCAATTTTTTCACCAAATGATCAATATGTGCGCACCAGTCCAGTCTATAATCTATTCTAAGACCCAAAAAATCTATCTCGTTAATCAAACTGAATTCCACGTTATTGAACTGTATAGTGAGGGGGTCATTTTGTTTTTTGTATGAGAACTTGAGAATTTGTGTTTTGTCAATGTTTAGTTTTAAACTATTGTTGGAGAAGTACGTTCCAAACGCATCCAAACTTTGGCAAATTTTATTTTTCAGGTTGCTGTCACTATTTTCCGCTGAAACCATGGATGTATCGTCCGCGTACTGTACTATCCTTTCATTCATTGCAGCACAGAGATCATTTGTGTAAACTAGACATAGTAGGGGGCCCAAGATGGAACCCTGTGGCAGTCCCCTGTCCACGACAAAACACTCGGAGACAACAGACCCCCCGTCCCTACCCGTCTCCGACACAAAATATTTCCTCCCCTTCAGGTAAGAAGACATCAGCTGCAAAGGCAAGCCCCTTATTCCATATAGCTCCATCTTCTTCAATAACAGATTATGATTGACGCAGTCAAAAGCCTTAGATAAATCAATGCATGTTACTGACGTATGTTTTTTATTATTTACGGACTGGAGAATCTCCGAAATTGCAGTGTACATGGCCCTCACTGTGGTGCGGCCTTTTCGAAAGCCGTTGTGTGACTCACTAAGCACAAAATGCTTGTCAAAAAAAGTTATAAATCTGTCATAAATTATCTTTTCGAAAACTTTACTGATTACATTTAATACAGATATTGGTCGATAATTCTCAAGTTTCTTTTTATCCCCTTTTTTGAACACCGCCCTTATTTTTGCCAGCTTCAGTGAGTCAGAAAAAGTTCCACTCTGAAAACATTCGTTTAGTAGAAAGGCCAAGGGAGCCGAAATACCTTTACTAATGTATTTCAAAACCTTAGTGGGAATTTTATCAGGGCCTACTGCTTTAGTATTTTTTAATGATTTAATTATCAACTGAACCTCGTGAGGATCTGTGGGCCTTAAGAATAGTGTTGAGTTGTTCTTTTTAATGAATTCACAGTTATTAGAGTCGAAGTTAAATGAATCATTTTGCCCTATGGATTTGTAAGAAGCGCCCACCTCATTTAAAATAGCTTTTTCGTCCGTTGATGAGCTCGAAAGATTACTTAAAATATCATCTTTCTTCCGACTTCTATTGCCACCAGTATGTCTCCTTATAATATTCCACGTAGCTTTACTTTTATTTTCCGAGCTCTGTATGTATGACAGATTATGGTTTTTCTTCGCTAACTTTATTTCTTTTCGAAGCGACTCGCAGTGTCGCTTATAGGTCTCTCCCGATATAAACCCGTTCTGCTTATCTCTGAACATAATACGCTTAATTGTGCTTTTATTTCTGATACAACTTGTCATCCACTTATTACTTTCCCTATTGTTGATCTTTACCTTTTTACGTATGAAAGTTTCACCCATAATTTTTGTTATGGTTTCAAGAAATAAGTCGTAGGCCACATTCACGTCGGAGACACCATAAACAAAGTCCCAGTTTATGTACGATATTTTCTCAGTGCATTCACTCAACTTGGAATCAGAATATATCGTTACATATTTCACCTCTTGATGCTGTGTATCAACCTGTTATGCACTTTGTGAGAATAAAGTTATCTTTTGGGCGTCGTGGTCCGATAGTGCGTTTTTTACAACAACGCTCTCAAACTCTTTGATGTAACTCTCGATGTAACTGTTTATGCAAATGTTATCAATGCAGTTCCCCTGCCTAGTTGACTCCTCGATCGTTGGGGCAAAGCAATAGGAGTCAATGACGTCCTTAAATTTAGTAAGTCTGTTACTTTCTTTAATAAAATTTATATTATAATCACCACAGATTATAATTTTACTATTCTTATTCTTTGATGTCAAAACCCTCAACATACAGTCAAACTTGACCAGAAAAATGTCAAACTCACCGCTAGGAGATCGATATGTTTCCAGACGCTACCAAAACTAAACTGCTTCATCTTTCAAACTGAAGATTGAAAATACAGGGTGTTACACTTTTTTTTGTCAATATTTGAGGAGATGGTAGAGCATCTCAGAATAAGTAGACTTTCTCGCAAAAATGTATATCGGAAACGCACTATAACGGGGAGAGAGGCTTTCAAAGTTGAGTTTTAAAAATTGTTATTGTCCGTAATTCCAAATGTATTAATTGGATTTTGACCAAATTTGGTACACAATATAAGTAGATACATACCTACAAGCTGATTACGCTGACTTTTGTCACATTTGTGAAAAAAAAATTCTTCCAATTTTTCAATGATTTTTTCAAGTTTTCCATTTTTTGTTTTTTTTCCTGCCAGAAGTACTTATTTTTTGATGCTCTACAGTCTCCCAGAATATTGACAAAAAAAAAGTGTAACGTATATGGGGAAGATTGAATAGGCTACTTCGTTTGGGCAGGTGCGCATGCTTGAAGGCTCCAAATTTTGAAAACTTCCGTACAACTGTCAGTTGAATGGCAACGCTGCATGCTCTGTCTACCCGCTTGACCAACTACTGGTTCCTGGCTGTCACTTTTAGACACACTGTAAACGCATCTTTTGGTAGCTTCTTTGAACTTCCTTCTCGGTACAGCTATTTTCAACAAGTTGTGTTCTTTCGTCAAAACATGAGCAAATGAAATGTAGGTCAGGTAGAAACGAGTAGTGTCGTCATAATTGTCACAAGTGACAGTTGGCGCCGACGTCTCGTTGTTTTGAGCGCTGTTGCCATTTTTGTTATTCCTGAACCTTCACAAATGATCATTGAACTTGATTCCAATGAAACATTTCCTTTGAATATAAAAAATGGTATCTAACATTCATCCAAATTATTTGTGGAATTTTAGGTGCACTACAATATTTTTTAGTGTCAATTTTCAATATCGGTGTACGAAACTATGAAACTCGCGCCATACATGCGCACTCAAAAAAACCAAAACGAAGGGACCTATTGAAATGATGACGTTTTTAATGAGAACAAAAATTTTCACTTTTCGGAAAAATACAGTGAATATGTGAAAAATAAAAGATGGCATTCATACATCAAAAGAAGCTCTACCCAGGAGTTTCCTGAGTGTTTTCCCTCTTCCCGAATCGTTTTCAAGATATTTAGATAATGTAATTTCCCCTGACTATTTTTTCGTCAATAGACATATTTTACGTTTCAGCGATGGTTGTAGAAAGCTCAATTGTGAGTAGATCTCGTCAAAATACGACAAAACCTTATACATATATCCGACATTTTGCTCAAAGTTCAGCTCAATGACAAAAATACAGCCCTTCAAATTCACTTTTTTCGGATTCCAAAAATCTGTAACGAATCGGTGGCATGAAAAATTCTTTTCTAATCAAAATTTAGATTCTCAAAATCAGAATCCGATTATATGGTCGTTGAGCCAGGGGACTCGAGTGGTTTCCATCTTGGGAACTTGACGTGTTGTAAAGGATCGCACCTTTGCGACTAGTTTTAGAAAATTCACTTTTTAATTCGCGCGAGCGAAGAATTGCTGGTTGCCTATGTAGACGGCCATAAATCGACAAGATGAAACGTCAACATTGAGATTAGAGAGAGACGGGAGACGGTCGGGGTAGAAAAGAAGAGAACTGGGTAAATGGATAGTGACGCAGCGGTGTTCCGAAAATCTGGGCCGGAAAGTCGTGAATACAGGTGGGTTTTATTGAGATTTCCTTGCTGATTTTATTCCTCAAGGTGTTGCTTGCCTTGGCACGTAAATTTGTGGCCCGGTCAATGTAAATGTAGGATTTGGGCCCTTCGCTCTAGTTGAAATCAAACCGCATAGAGAACGGGAACAATATTACTCGTACTATTTGTTAGGGACTTGAGAAGGGACTTACCTGTCCGGTAGGTAGCTACAACCATTGTACTACAACGTAGGTATAGCGCCGCGCTGTCTGAAATTCTCGCCAGGTCCGGATTCAGAACACATTCAATCCCTCAATTAGTCAGAAACGTTTTTTCGTTGGGTTACAAAATACCTCATGCATCCATTCACCTATTCAAGAGTGTACAGGAATGCTATTGAATTTTCGAAATTCGCAAAAAAAATTGAAAAGTTTACTTTCCCGAGACCCCACCAACATGGAAGGGGAAGTATTGTAATCGTGCAGAAAAAAGTTTTGAGATTTCACCGGATGTATCCATTTTGAGGTCCCCCAAGACGATTAAGACCATTTTCAGAATGTTGTCTGTCTGTAGGTAGGTGGGTGGGTGTGCGTCGGTGTGCGTTATGTCTGTAATCTCCCACGATAACTACCGAACCATTGACCTGATCAACTTGAAATCTGGTATGCGGACATTGTTGGTCCCTGAAATGAGCCCATTAGTTTTTGGCTGTCATCTGTCAAACGGAACTGTCACAATCAACAAATGTCAGAAGCAATATCCCACGGAACTTAACTTGCAATATGTCATTTGAAAGCCCATAAGAAACTGTATTCAGAACAGTTAAAAATATTGCCCTCTCTGTCATCTGTCAAATAATAAAAAAATTTGAAGTTCAAAACTTTACCATTTAATTATTCAAAATCTATCCGATGGATTGGAACCAAAGTTGGAAGGAAGCAGCACAAGAAAAGTGTCAGATTATATCTTCAGTTGCAGTTTTCTGCCATTTCCAGTCAGGGGCCCTATTCTTGAAACGGAGAACACAGTTCACATGTGTAGTTGTTAGGCAAGGGCCAGTCATAGATCTCCTTGTTCCCAGTTTCAAGAATAAGGCCCCAGGCGTTATGAATTTTTGAAATTTCCCCTGGCCGTTGCCACCCGAGAGGGCTTCTCACCCTGGTTTTGACCAGAACGACTCGCTTTCATAGCAGGACTCCACTCAAAAACTCATTCCTGCTCGGGGATCGACTCTTTTTGATAAATTCCAACTGATATCGAAAGTAGATTGGATTGGGCGTCGTGTAGGCCTATTCTCAAAGTCGACACGGTACCGGTTTTCTGACGGTAATTTTTTCACAATGAAATTTGCACATTCCGTGAATTTCAAAAAAATGCAGTACAAACTTCGAATGCGGTGAGCCACACGAAATATTCATTTTAGGTGCAGACATGCTGAGAATAAGAGTTGGAAAAAAGATTGAATCAATTTTTGAGGGGAAAACTTTTGAAATCGGATCCACGGTTTTCGAGTTCTCCGTTCTGGAAAAACTGCAAATTTTCCAACTTTTTATCCCGTGAACAGATTTTCACCATTTTTGTTGTAAACAAAAGGTAACCGGTTCTTGAACATTTCCCAACTTTTTTTTCCAATTTCACAAGAATTTTCCGGTGAAAATGTGAAATGGCCTGGGGTATCGACACTGGACTTGAATGATAGAGTTCAAAGTTCCAAGCGTTAATTGAAGATTTCCACAATAAAATGATTTGGAATAAGATTTGAGTCCCGGAAAATCCAAATTTCCCTGACAAAATTTTCAATTTCTTCCAAAATATCTGCAGTCGTTTCTTGTTAATCAAACTCCCCACCCGAAGGGACGTTTCAAACAATAATTTCCATAGGTTCCTGGATACTAGTCGGGAAAGTTTTGGGGTGACACAACCGATTTTTTAATTTTCTTTATTCGAAAATTCGAAAACCAGATAGCAATGTCTATACATCTTCATTCAAGAAGGTCGCATGCCAAATTTGAACATTCTATTTTCGAAAAAAGGTACCAAAAATGGTTTTCCAGTGAACATGAGAAAATGAATTGGTAGGAACCATTTTTTGTACCTTTTTTTTTAATGGAAAGTTCAAATTTGATATGCGACTTTTTTGAATAAATATGTACAGGCGTTGCTATCTGGTTCCCAAAGGACCCCGCACGATTCTTATGGAAAATGGCTCCCGGTTAAATTCTCTGAATTTTTGATATGTTGTAGGTCATGAGATACTAATCAAATACCGTGAACCCCAAACTCAAATAATGGACAGTTTTTTACCCACAGGGGGTTGAAGTTGGAGGTTTTGAGGGCTTCAAAATGATATTATGATGTTAATAAAAGCTTTTTATTTGGTTTTTCTTCAAGTCGTGTTTCATGCTAAATGTATTTATTTGACAAAAAAATATCAACCCTCTCCTCCACCCCCAACCCCTATCTACCATCATAAAATTCGAGATTACTCCCAAAAGCCATGCGGATGGCTTCTGTGATTTAAATTATGAATTTTGACGTAAAAATTATTTTCCACCCCTAATGTTGGGGTGCCGATTTTCCAATTTGCCTCGGTTAATTTGGCTGAATTTTTGGTATTGTGTACTTCTGATTCTGCTGAACAAAAAGTTCTAGTACCAAAACTTATTTCTATGAACAGTTTTTGTTCTGCAGGGGACTGAAGTTCAATATTTATGCTCTCAAATCTTCAACTTCAGTCCGCTGTAGAACAAAAACTGTCCATAGGATGAAGTTTTGGCATGGGAACTTTTTGCTCAGCAGAATTAGAAGTACATAATACCAAAAATTCAGCCAAATTAACCGAAGAAAATTGGAAAATCGGCACCCCAACATTAGGGGTGGAAAATAATTTTCATGTCAAAATTCATAATTTAAATCACAGAAGCCATCTGCATGGCTTTTGAGAGTAATCTCGAATTTTGTGATGATAGATAGGGGATGGGGGTGGAGGAGGGGGTTGATATTTTTCTGTCAAATAAAAACATTTAGCATGAAACACAATTTGAAGAGAAACCAAATAGAAAGCTTTTATTTACGCCAGAATATCATTTTTAAGCCGTCAAAACCTCCAACTTCAACCCCCTGTGGGTAAAAAACTGTTCATTATTTGAGTTTGGGGTTCACGGTATTTGATTAGTATCTCATGAGCTACAACATATCAAAAATTCAGAGAATTTAACCGGGAGCCATTTTCCATAAGAATCGTGCGGGGTCCTTTGAAAAAAAATCAAATTTTTTGCAAATTCCGAAAATTATATAGCATTTTCCGTATATTTTTCTTTGGAGGAGTTCCTACTTGTTGAAAAGACTAACAAAAGCCGATTTCCATCAACAAGTCTTCCAGTCACATCGGAAACCCCTTGGTCAATAAATATTTGAATAAATTAATTCTGTGACAGCTGGAGATCAATCTCCATCTGGCACGTCAATGTGGCGCAAATCGTGGAACTAACATAAAAATCATCAATGCATACACAAGACGCGACTAGGCTCCAATTTTCATCAGAATTGAACTACCCCAACCAATTTCAACATGGCGCACAAAATGGCGGCGGATCAAAAAGAAAACATTCAAACCATACTCCCCCATATAAAACATAAGTGTATTCCAAGTTTCATGAGAATCGGACCACTTTTGAGAAAATTTGACGTTGCGGATCAAGTTGGCGACGGTTTGAGATTTTTTTTCCTGATTTGGCTCTTCGATGAATACATGTTACACACAAGAAGCCGATTGTCGCTGGGTCTTTTCGTTCGGGAGCAATTGATTGATAAGACAGACAGTATGACCGATGGACAGACGGACATCAAAATGCCGCTAAGAGCAGCATTTCTAGTGAAGTACGCTAGAAAGACAATGACGTGAGGCTCGGTTTGCATAAATATCATCGGGTGTACTCGAAAATGTTAGATGAAGGAATTTGCCATAGCTAAACTATGGTCTGTCATATTTGGGGTAACGAGACCTGCCAAAAAAAAAAACGGTTCTAAACGATATTCATAGTAAATTTTGTTGTTTGATTTTATTCTGTTTCATTTTTCCAATTGGATGCGTAAAAAAATACAAAGCACAAGAACTACATATTTGGCGCTGTTTTTCCAAGATGGCGGTCTTAAGCTACTCTATACAAAAACGTATTATGGCTTATTTTCATGCTGATGTTGTGGGGAATCCAAAAAACTATGACACGTCAAGTCTCCAAAGTGGAAACCACTCGATTCCCCTGACTCAACAGCTATGGGGCTTGCCGTCGAGTTGGGGTCTTGTAACCTCACATTTTCTGAAAGCTGAAAGCTTTTTTTTCCTCAATTTTTTTTCGAGAAGTAATGCACAGGAGGAACGATTTCTGGCTAGTTTGATAGACTAGAGTCTACCAACAAACGTACGAAACAAAATAATCAATTCATAGACGTTTATTACTTTGGTTAAAATAAGTTTAAACGCGCAACATCCGCCCGCTTATTTACAATTGTTTTCACCGACATTCACCAATGCTACATGACTATCTTGAGGGTGGACCTCTTTAGGAGACCGGACCTCAATCAAACAACACACCTTATCAGAATTGTTTAATTTTTAAATCTCTACTTACAGGGGTTCCCAATTCCCAGATGATGTACCATAGCTCTGATAGAAGACATCAGGAGTGTTCAGATCAGCAAGAAACAGAATGCTTGGGCAATGGTTATGAAGACACTTTGATGCTTTTTGTTCAGGCTCATATTTTGAAAGACAATAATTTTCCAACGGTTTGAGTGAAGCATTGTGATACATGCATGAATGAGTTATGAGTAGATATATTATTGAACACAAGAAAACTTCAGACGGTCGAATTGATATATGAATCCGGGAGAAATTGTAGGTTGTGCCGGTCCATCGCATTCAAAGCTTGCTGGGATGCGGTAACTCAATGACAAAAGCGTGTGAAGGTTGGAATTCCACGTCACGTGATTTGAGACAAATTCTGATCGCTTTCACGTCAATGCCAATCAACGCTTTTTCAACTTCCTCTAGTTGGAGTTGGATTTCTTCATTTTCCCGTTCGAATGAGCTCGTGGAGAAAATTTCTATTTCTTTCAGTACTGGCGCCACTCTTCCTAGAAAACTGATAGAAAAGCAATGTAAATAACAAACAAAAATATAGACAGGAGTATTTATATTTATAGAGTATGAACATGTTAAAACCTTGGTTGAAACTTACCTATCGGACATCGGCCATATCCAGGACCATAATAATTCTTTGTAACACAAACGTAGAGCTTCCAAGCTCTGATGTTGAATCATTGAATGCATGACATCTGGTCTTTCCAAGTAAAAGAGAGGTGCACCCAAGTACTTTAGGTTCTTGGCGCGACTTAAGAGAACCTCGTACATTTTTGGTATTGAATTTTCATGCAGTTCAATGAAGTTATTATATTCACTTCCACCGTTCGGCAGACTTTCTGTGTTCACGTTTACCAAAACCAGTTTTTCAACTGTTTCAGGTATGTGATTGCACATGGTGGATAGCTGTTGATCGGATAAAGTACATGCGGTCAAGTTCAATTCTTTCAAACAAGTGCAACAGTTGAAAATCTTCTGGAAGTCATAAGAAGGGATTGAATAGAAGTTGGAATGCTCCATGGACAACACTTCCAACTTTTGATGTTTCGATATTGCTTCAATCAATCTCGAATCGGGCCGAGATAACATGGGTCGGTCCAATATCAGTTCTTTCGTTCTGGATCTGTTTAATATGTACAACACGGCGCCACTGCCTTCGCTCCCATACGAATATCCAGTAAAGTTAAGTTTTTCAAGGGTCATCATCATGTTGGAGTGGGTAGCAGTTTCAGCTCCAAAGTCGTCATTGATCTTGTAAGTGCAAATGGAACAGAAAAAATTGCTATATAATTTTTGTACGCATGCATGTTGTCTCAAGACTCAACATCAATAATTGGAAAAAAATAGGTAAAGATTCCGGTATAAGTACCTGATCCACAAAATAGACATAACACTCACCCTAGTTGAGGCCAAGTTAATTTCTTTGATCGGGAATGAACTCCCCATAAGCTGCTGCAGTTGAGAAAGAGTGATTGTTTGATTAGCTAAAGAAATGCTTCCCCACAGTCGCTTGTCACCGCAAACCCTGTGGAATCTTTGGCTGACTATTGCCAGGTTGCCCAACTCGATCTTGGGGACTAGTGAGACTATATTGTACAAGATCTCGTCTGGTACACTATCAATATAGTTGATTGTCTGCCCCATATTTTGCGCCACCTAGAACATTTTGTATGTATACAAATGATTATTATGATTAATGATGATTAAATCAGTCGTTTACGGTTGAGTGCTGTCATAAAAGGCGAATAGAGTCCATGAACACTGATGTTTCGACGCTCCTACGTCTCGTCAGCGCGGTTATCGCCGGGATGGCTCTCCAACAGCTTTATATTGCCGGTTTCGTTAGAATCCAACTACAAAAAACCAGCCGACGCCGACGGTAAAATGTAAGAAACATTCATAATCGAAAACCGTCTAAATTGGGAGTTTTCAGTCCGTGAATGAAAATGATGATTCCAGTCGTTTACGGTTAAATTTTATTGAGAAAGGCGAACCATGCATCATAATCAATTGATATAAAAAACTACGGTGCTAGAAACGTAATTCATTCACCAATTCATTGAACTCATGCTTTGTCGGGCTGAAAGTTCCTAATTTAGACGGTTTTCGATGATGTGCGTTACTCACATCGGCTTATTTGTGTAGTCAGATACTAATACATCTAGCTCAATAAAACTGTTGGGAAGGCGTCCTGGCGATAGTCACGCTGACGAGACGAAGGAGCGTCGAAACATCGGTGTCCGTGGATTCGGTTCGCCTCCTCCAAGAGCATTTCACCGTGAACAATTACAATGATCATCATTATACAATCACTAATCGATATCGAGGTCTATTGCCTTCTGTTCAAGGTCTGGTCTCAAGGTGGATTTATGCTTGCAAAAAAAAAGAATGAAAATAAAAATAACTATAAAAATAAAAATTGCGAAAATAAGCACGGCAACTGCTCATTCATACTTCAAAAATAAAAATAAGAACGAGAGATAGTTCGAAACATTGCTCTTATGTGTCGCTTGAAGCATTGAAATGACAGTCGTCAAAATTTTTTGTTACAGTCTCAAGCTTTATGCTGCTGTTATTGCGGTTGTTTTCCTCCTTGTTGTGTTCGATCTTATACAATGTCACTAATCTGTGATAATACCTGAATAGGTAGATATACAAATGAATTTTTCACATCGCATTATTTCAAATTGATATCATGTGTAGTGTAGTCTCTACTGCTCAGTAAATTATTGCAATAATGGACATTTCTCGGGACAATCACCACTAATGAGATGAGGATAACTGGTAGATGGCGCCAGGTTTGAACCGCCGCGCCGTTACGAAGGAACCCGTGGGAGTTTCTCGCCTACCCAAAGACAGGCAGTTTTAGGGAACTCTTGCTACATCGACGTACTGCGGATTGCATGAAAGCAGCCACCACCGTCATCGGCAAAGTTCGACTGCGTTCTTCACTCGTTTAGCTTATCTTCGAGCAGAAGTTGAGAATATTTGACTTGTTATTTTTATTCTTGAGGATCTAGGATCTCGTCATTAACGGAGAAGAACACAAGCCACAGAAGGCTTTGAAACACTTTGTATAATATTGTTCCACATAAGTTGACTGCGTAACTTGATTAATCAATAACATCGAGGATGATTTGTGCACAATTTCTGGAACATTCCGCCCTCGAAGACTCTTAAACGCCGCCCACTGTTGACACATCTGCGCATCTTCAATACGTGTGAACAGTGAATAGGAAGTTGAAGCTCCTGATTCTTATTTCTTATTTTGTAGCATAAACGCTTGAATCTAAAGGCTCATTTTCAACATCCTCTTATTTCCATTCTCATCGTTATTCTTATTTGCCTGTGAAATATTTTGGCGGCCATAAATCGGCGCTGGGAAGTTTTCAATTTGACACCCTGTATAGCGACTGACTACTTCGCTGAATTTTGATGATATAATGACTCTACTTCTGGAAATTTTCTAGTTGCGATATTCTCTACTCTACTGAGAATTGATGGATTTCTCACGTTCAAGTTCAATTTGGAAAACAAGCTAAAGAAATAATAACTTACCAATTTCTTACAGGGCCTCTTTCTTGACATTTTAAATACGTGAGCAGATAGATATTCTATCCTATAACACTTCCACAAATTTGCACGTGTCACGACGATGCTCTCGCTACGACAGCAACTAGAGAACTGATTGAAAGAAATCTCAAAAGTCAAAAGGCGAATAAATGAAGAGACGGTACTTGCAGGTATACTTACTACTAGGTATACTTGCAAAGCTGATTAAAGTACCTGCAGAGAGGAAGTTATATCTAAGCCAAAGAGAAATTTACACAAAAAAGCATCCCTATCCAAAACAAGAGAACTTAGCATAGGCACAGAATGATGTGATGAAGCACCCCAAACTTACAATTGTTTCCATATTCATTCATCAATTTGACCGTCCAAGACTCGAGTTTCCAAGTATTTCAAAATGTTTCATTTATAACTCACTTGAGTATGCACATCCCACAATACCGTTGCAAAATTATTGTCTAATGAAATGTGAACCTGAACAAAAAGCACACCCTGTGTCTTTATAACCAATGCTCAATCAGTTTATTTTCTTGCTTATCTAGACACACCTGGATATCTTTCATCTGACATTGATCTATGTCAAATATTTGAGAGCCTCCTGTATTTGAAGGTTCAAAACTTAAGCAATTCTGATGAGTTATGTTGTAACATAAAGGCCCGGTATGTGGTCCACCTTCAAGAAGATTTATGTGGCATTGGTGAGCACAACATCTTGGCAACTCTATATGGGACGAAACCCTGTCCTATGTATACAAGTATGTACTCAGGCAATGTATTGTATTGTATTGTATTGTATTGTATTTGTATTGTATTGTATCGTATTATATTGTCGGTAACGTTTGATAAACAATTCTGGATAAGCGGCCGGATGTTGTGTGTTTAAAAACCAATCACATTTTTCTAACCAAGTATTGAACGTTTATGAAACGCTCATATTTTCAATAAGTGTATTAAAGGATTAGATTCCATCGAACTAGCCAGAAATAGTTTTTTTTCACTACTAGCTGTGAAGTTTACCATTATTGACCCGTCTAGAGGTCGTGAAGTGAAATTTCACAACCTCTTGCAGAATCAACTAGGCCGGGCATATTATTAACCCCTTCGTCTGATTGACATTTGGCGACTTGGCGTTTGCGTTTGAATCACATCAAATTATTGACAATATCGGCAGCTCACTTACACAAAAAGATCGAGAAATTGTTTGACCGAGCCTTATTAATTGCAGAACTTGTTGTGGTGTACGTGAATTTGGTTGGTTTTGTGGAATAGCAGCTAAAGGTTGGACGGTCAGTACAACCTAACCCCACAATATGTCTATTTTGAATTTATTTTCAATAAGCAGTGTTCACTACTCGATAAGTACACATATCATTTACAATTTGTCATTGTTAGTGTATGCAGTTTTCCTCGAAAAAAACCAGTTCTTAAAAATCGCGTACGTTTTCATTAAATTGTTTTTAGTTTTCTGTTTTGCTGACAGTAGGTCATTGGTGACCTTATCTGCTCCCTCACACAATTCAAAAGGTGCCTCGCGACCTTCGATCATTATCATCATCCCGGCGAATATCATTTGAAGTTGAAAACTCACAAAATGCTTGAAAGCCTACTTGGTTTTGAGTGACATCTACAATGAATGCGGAGCGTTTTTTATAAAATTTTAGAACTTCACGAATCGGATCTACTTTGCTAGTAGTGAAAAAAATCGTATATAAACCGCGCTTGAGAAGGCTATTATAGCCTTCGCACATATCTCCCTCGCCGCTACGCGGCTCGGGATTTAAACTGTGCTCACGCTATAATAGCTCACTTCTCAACCTTGGTATATAATATACTATTTCCGTGCATCACTTCTCCAAGAAAAAACAGATGAGAACTTTCACCCTGTATACTGATCTGTAGCAGTACTCGGGAGTTCCACATCCGCCGTCATATAGTTCTTATAAGCGCGCACAAAATGGATGTGGCTGAGGTCAGACAATAGCTATCACACTACACAAATTTGTGTCGTCTTATAAATAGGACGACGTATTTGTCAATTTTGTGGAACCGAGCGTCAGAGGCGGAAATGTTTGATGAGCTGAAGAGAGAACTGAAGGCTGGTTTTGCGAAAAATAAAAGTTCTTGTTTTACTTGAGTTTTACATTGAATTAGTTCCAGCAGCGCACCTTGTTTTCTATTCCCAATATACTATTAGGTTTTTCTGTCGAATAGGACTGTGTATCTTACGTGTCATACATCAGAAAATTATCAATAATCGTTTGTGTAGGTGAAATTTTCAACTATTGATGCTCACTGTTTGTGAGTTGTGAGACTGATGTTATTCCAATCTTTTAAACATAAAAAACAATCATTTTGAAAGTGGAATAGGAAGGCACGATTTCGGTTCTTACAAGAAAGAATGGAAATAAACACTGCGTCATGACAAGTGTAGAAGCGAGAGTCGATACGATGAAGAAAAAGGTTTAATTTTATTCCGTTTCCGCGAACACGTGTCGTGGAAGTTTTGGTCAGGGCCCTCTCCGAGTCTCCTCTAACTGAAAGCCTCTGGGGCCAAAGGTAGGAGAGCCACGAGAGCCACTCTCATATGGTACGTTTCAGGCAATCCTTGCTACATGAGTGTACTGCGGATTGCATAAGACTATCCGGCCCAGAAGCTAGGCAGGAGAACGGCAGAAGCCGTTTTCGGGGTTGCCAAGTGAACAAGAAATATAAATTTCAATTACTTCGATATAATAATTACGCAGTTTTGAACTTTCATTCAGTATGGTGTCAATTCCCTAACTAGAAGAGCGCAAGGAAACATCTTGCAAAACAAATTGATTTTATAGTGACTACTTGAGGTGACAGTATATGTAATATAACGTATTATTGGTATCGGCGGCCATGCCAAATCTGACAACATCGCGATAACAGACTGTGGATCATTTGCGAAGAAAGCAAGGAACTTCCAATATTTTTATTATTTTGTGAAAGAGAACTATACAAAATAGAAATTTGGCTTGCGACTGGTTCTTCTTCCCATTTTCAATAACTTTTTTGTATCTATCTGGAGACTCAATCATGAAATAGCCTGCTATTCCATAGAAAAGTCGATATTTGACTGGATGTTTCAAATTTGGCACTGGATAGAGACAGTTGCGTCCATGTTGCATCTGCGCCGTCGGGCCAGGAGAACGCACTATTGATGTGTCCAGACGCTACCAAAACTGGACTGCTTCATCTTTCAAACTGAAGATTGAAAATACAGGGTGTTACACTTTTTTTTGTCAATATCTGAGGAGATGGTAGAGCATCATAATATGAGTAGACTTTTTCGGAAAAATGTATATCGGAAACGCATTATAACGGGGAGAGAGGCTTTCAAAGTTGAGATTTAAAATGGTTATTGTCCATAATTCCAAATGTATTTATCGTATTCTGACCAAATTTGGTACACAAAGAAAGTTGATACATATAATACCTACAAGCTGATCACACTGACTTTTGTCGCATTTGTGAATTTTTTTTTCATTGATTCTTTCAAGTTTTTAATTTTCGGTTTTTTTTTGCCGAAAGTACTTATTTTCTGATGCTCTACAATCTCCTGAAATATTGACCAAAAAAAAAGTGTAACATCCTGTATATGGAGAAGATTGAATTGAAATGATGACGTTTTTAATGGGAACAAAAATTTTCATTCTCCCGAAAGATACTGTGAATATGTGAAAAATAGAAGATGGTATTCATACATCAAAAGAAACCCTATCCAGGGGTTTCCTGGGTGTTTTCACTCTTCCCGAATCGTTTTCAAGATATTCAGAAAACGTAATTTCTCCTGACTGTTTTTTCGTCAATATACATAATATTATACGTTTTAGCGATGGTTGTAGAAAGTTCAACTGTAAGTAGATCTCGTCAAAATATGACGAAACCTTATACCTATATCTAACGTTTTGCAAAGTTCAGCCCAATGACAAAAATACAGCCCTTCAAATTCACTTTTTTCTGATTTTACAAATCGGTGGCATGAAAAATTCTTTCCTAATCAAAATTTAGATTTTCAAAATCAGAATCCGATGATATAGTCGTTGAGCCAGGGGACTCGAGTGGTTTCCATCTTGGGAAAGTTCTCACCAAAGCGTAAGCGAGCGACTTTCCTTTTGTTGTTATGTAAACAACTTGCTAACGAAGCGAACGTTTGAAGGCGTTTGAGTACCGATTTACACTGGCTTGATGAATGCATTACGAGAGTGACTTCTCTGTCATTTCACCATGACTCATTCACACTCAATTTTCATTAGATCATTTAGGAAGGGATTTTTCAGCACTTGATCAGGCAATACGCAGAGGTTTCTTTGACGTGTTCTCCCCATGTGTGCCTGTCAGCGAATACGTCACTATTCTTTCGCGTTTACTGACAGTTTGACTTGTTTTAAAATTTCTTGTTGTGTCTTGTCCATCAAATTATGTGTTTATTTTGTTTTTGTAAGTTCTTGTCAAATGCATTGTCAAATGATTGGTAATGACTTTCTTGTTCCATTTGTGTTTGTGTTTGGTTGTTTTGATCCATGTCATGTCCTTTTGTCACTCTGTCAGTTTATTGCTGTAGGGTGTTTTGGGAAAAAAACAGATTCAATAAAAACTTTGCTAACGATTCAAATAAAAACTCCATTTTGCTTGCCTTCATTCACGTTTCATACATCCTTTTCGTTTTAAGGCCAGCTTAGCGCAAGCGTCAGCAGGGTGGTACAAATTCTGACAGACGACAGTTAACGGCGAAACAACAGAAAAATCTTAGCTGTGTTTTGACACATGTTTCCGAGGTAATGCCATTTCAGAACGCGATTTTCTTAGAAGAGCAGCTTTCTTATTAATTCTGCACTGCAGAAGGACCTTACATGGTAATTTCATGCTCTAATCATCCTAACAAGCTCAACTAGAGACCAAATTGTCAACACGTCAACTGTTCCAAATGTTCGTATCAATATAGGAGGAGTCAAACAGTAATCAAAGTTAAAGCTCGTAATAGAAAATATTGGCAATATTTTCGTACTTCTTAGGAGCGGCACATATCAGCATTTTGCTAGGTAATTGGCAGTTACCGCTAGAGACAACCAGATATACCCAGGGTCGTGCAATCCTTCCATTCACATCTCCAGAGTGTTGTAAGTGTTCATATCATATCGCAGAGAAAGTCATTCGTTATTTGCAAAATCACTGCTTTAGATGTAGATTATGGTGGATGAATATAAATGGAACAAGAAATCGAGGAGCTGGCTTTGGTGGTGATGAAGATAACGTTGGAACAACATAATTATGGCGAAATTACAAAATCACGCCAAAAGTCACCCAAAGCAACGGTCACTACACTACAATCCGGACCGGCGCGTATGAGCATTTCTGACATGCGCATTCACCGCAAGTCGTTATCAATTATGAAAACGATATTGTAATTTTGTAATGCTAGCGGTTTTTTTCAATATAGAGTACTTTGATGTTCCATGATCAATTAAATACATGAAAAAGTTTTGTACTTAACATCGCTATCAATGACTTTCGCGTATGTTCTAGTCGAATTTGTACCAACCTGGTCGAATATTCAATTACGCGCCGGAAATCTTACCCATTTGACAAACGAACGCAAGCGCAATGTAGTAGGTAGTGTTGCCGTCTAGACAAGACAAGACAAGAGTTGCCCTACTCTTGTCTTGTCTTGAAATATCAAGACTATTTCAAAATTTCAAGACAAGACTCTAACTCTCGATGAAAATTTTTGGAGTCTAGATAAACTTACCTTCAATATGAGCCCTGGATTCAGAAAATTGGTGAAAAATGTAAAATGTTGTCACCAGAAGACATAAAAGTCGTCTTTTCGATACCACCCTGTAAATAAAAGAGATAGAGAGATGAATCAAAAACCGTTTCAAGATATGAACTTTAGCTACATGCTATTGATGTTGAAATTCAAAAGAAACAGTTTGATTTCAAATGGAAGATAGTCAGACTTGATAAATGTTGCACTACTTTCTTCAACACCCTGTAGAAACTCAAGTTAACATTCATCAATCTTCGCATCGAATTGGAACGATTCTATACCTAAAGAATCAAGCTCTCAAATGCTCCAAGCCAGCGTCGGACTGGCGAATTTTGGCCTACTAGTCCGGATGCTAGTTGAAAGTACCTTGCATTTTTTGATGAGAAGATGCCACTCGGTGGAAATGTTCTTTGCATCATACTCTTCCGATCCAGAAAGGTAGCCATCAGCGCCATCCATGTCGGCGGCGTATACAGGGTGATACAGAAAAAAAAAGTTGAAAAATTATATTCAATCAACCGAAACATGTGGAGACATGTAACTCACTACATACATTAACTATTTTATGCTTATGAAGTCACAGCAAACTATTCTTGATTACCTTGAACCGTCTTTGAAATGTAGGGGAAAACCAGAAAAAAAAAACAAGAACACTCTTTTTCCCATAAATCAGTAATTCTTCGAGATATTGACACAATACTTGGTATTTCTACAAAAAGTAATGTTAGAAATGATATGAGATGGGTAGCCAATTCCTAAGCCATCTATTTCCAGAAATACGATTGTCAACTTTTTTTTACTCTTGAGCACCATCTTGAATCTGCCCTGTGAGACATCGTTAAAAAAGTGATTGGTTACTATAATAATGATGATATGTAATCATTGCATCGCAAAAACAACCTCCTCATCCTCATCATAATTTAGTGACCACTTCGGCGGAAAAGAATTGTCATTTACGTATTTTTTGGCTCTTCAAAGCTTTAGTGCCCATGATGGCATTTGCAACATTTGTAATAGTGAAATATGCTACGCATTATGAGCCTTGATGTACTTTGAGGCAGCCTACCAAGTTTCACCATCATCCATTAAGAGGTTTGTTCTTAAAAGCTGTTTGAACAAAATTTGTGTCGTTTTGTTATGAAAAATACAAAATATTGGGTTTCTCACCCTGACTTGATCCCTCACTGGGGATAGCCTGAAACCGAAAGTCTCCAAATTTTTTATGATAATGGTTCAGTGGGAAGTGCTCTTTGATGTTTGAGTGTCAAAAATTGCATAGTTGCGTTCAGATTCCAGACAGAGAGCGATAAAGAAGTTCATGCAGTAAAAAAAGACAGTCGAGAAAAATATAGTCCAGAGCTAGACTGGAAGCTGTCTGGAGACCTTGCTTTTTATAACATAAATGTGCAATTTAGTACACTGTTAGAGCCTCAAGTTTGTAATGTTTCAAGCCTTTCACCCACGCTTTAGAGTCTTACAGAAGCTGTGTATTGCGGAAAGCCTACCTAAAAGCGACATTTCCGGGATCTCTCCGTTGCATTGAAAGTTGTGTCTTTTTTCACTGCATAAACTTCTTTGTCGCTCTCTGTCTGGAATCTGAACGCAACTATGCTGATTTTGACAACTACATATTGAAGAGCAGTTCTCAGTGAACCATTAGCATAACATTTTTGGAGACTTTCAGTTTCAGGCTTTCCTCAACGAGAGATCAAATGAGGGTGAAAGATCCAATATTTTGCATTTTCCATAAAAAAACTAAACAAATTTTTTTCAAACACCTTTTGATATCAAACCTTCCAATTGATGATTGCAAAACTTGGTAGGCTACCTCAAAGTACATCAAGGTTCATAATGCCTAACATATTTTACCATTCCAGATATTGCAAATGCCATCATGGGCACTTAAGCTTTGAAGTGCCAGAAAATATGTGAATGGCAATATTGGCAATTCTCTCCCGCCGAAGAGGTCACTAAATTATGATGAGGAGGTTGTTTTTACGATGCAATGATTACATATAGCCATTATTATGATAACCAATCACTTTTTCAACGTTGCCTCACAGGGCAGATTCAAGATGGTGCTCAAGAGGAAAAAAAAGTTGACAATCGTATTTCTGGAAATAGTTGGCTTAGGATTTGGCTACCCAGCTCATATCATTTCCAACGATTTTTTTTGTAGAAATACCAAGTATTGTGTCAATATCTGTAAGAATCCATTATTTATGGAAAAAATAGTGTTTTTGTTTTTTTTTCTGTTTTTCCCCTACATTTCAAAGACGGCTTAAGGTAATCAGGAACGGTTTGCTGTGACCTCATGAGCATGAAACAGTTAATGTATGTGGTGAATTATACGTCTCCACATGCTTCGGTTATTCAAATATAATTTTCCAACTTTTTTTTTCTGTTTCACCCTGTACACGCTGCCGGCATGGATGGCGCTGATGGCTACCTTTCTGGATCGGAAGAGTATGATTCAAAGAACATTTACACCAAGTAGCATCTTCTCATCAAAAAATGCAAGGTTCATTCCATTTTATGCAACTAGCATCCGGACTATACCGGGCCAATAATGGAAGTGGCCTCGAAACCAAAGGGGGTCTGTGGGGTCCGTGCCCCAGTTAGCGCTGCAGTTGATTTCTTTTATATAATGATAATGCTAATAATAATAAGCAAAAAACGAAAGCCGCTGACCAAATTGTCGATAAATCAAACTAAATTTTTTTTGCATGGAATAAGGAAAGAAAAATAATATTTTTGTAAATCTCTCAACGGTCTCGTACCTTTGGGAATTTTGTTTTTACGTGAAAAGAAGGGATTTGCAGAACTTGCAGCTGTTTTTTATGTCTTTAATCACTACTAACCACTATACTTGTGAAACAACTGATAATTGATAAGTATAAACAAAGGAAAGCAATAATGGAGCAAAGCTCTGTCAAATGCCGCAAGCTCATGCGAGAATCTAGGTACCACTACTTCGGGCAAAGAACTCGTCACATACTCGACCCGACACTGGCCGACTAGGCCACGAACACTACACTCGCGCTACATTTTTTTTTGCCCTGCATCAACTACGAGGTTATTAGCAGGTTCTTCAGTAACGCGATAACAGTGATGACGATAACTCGGACGGAATCATGTCATTCCACGACCAGTGACTACTGGGGAATAATCATTGCATGCACAAACAAAAGTGGACCAGACTTCGATACAAAATTTGTATTTTTTTTGTGTAAATGTCAAATTTGTGCAATTTTTTTCATGTGTAAACAATTTGGCCTCCAAACTGGGGCTTGGCCTACCGGGCATTTTTGCCCGGTTGCCCGGTGGGTCAGTCCGACACTGCCAAGCAGAATTAAAATTGTTCAAATCAGTCGGGAGCTCTCTTGTTTTGAAAAAAGGGTGAAATTTGGAGGACGACAATAATTTTGTTGCGTAGTTTATATTGATTTGGATAAATTTAAGGTGCTATGTACCGCTACATTTTATGGATAGGGAGAATGGATGAACAATGGATTGCGAAATAAGGCAAGGAAGCCTCTATCCTCCATAGGTACAGGTACCTATGTGTTTTCTTGTCAAAAAGTTAAAACCCAATCAACGAAACACGTGTCAAGAACTTTCTTTTATAGTCGTACGTGTCTTTTGCATCTCTATTCAGCTAGTCACGGTCGGTTTATTCTTGGGTTTTAGGACTTTTATGACAACAATCCAAGAGTACCTGCCCAAAAGTCCGGTCCACGAACTGAATGGAAGAAACAAACAAATATGACAAAAGACTCGACCTTTCTTTTATTTTGAATGAGCAAACAAAAATGCTTTTTTAATCCAGAAAAAGATCTGCTCCATTTGCTGTCAAAAGCTGACTATAGGTTTCACCGTGTTTCACCTTATAACCACTATTCTTGCTCACGCAAATAAAATGCATTTGTCATTTGTTCAATGTGCAAGGTGATTCATCCTTCAAAGAAATTATATTTCACTCAAAAACGATTCATCCACCATAACTAAATTCAAAGGATATGAACATGTATGATGACTGATTAGCCACATTCCTTCAAAAACCAATTTTTTTAAAAATAAAGGATCAGTCATAATGAAAAAAAAAACAATTTTTTCAACTTTTTCTTATACCTATGCTGCATTTGATCACTTAGCCATTTCTATATTTGAGAATGCATGAAACCTGAGATGATCTTTCACGCAATCCAAATTTCTTCAGTAACCTATACCGCAGTTACCTTTGTAAAAATTTCTTGTCTAAAACCTAATTGACAAAAAATTTCCATCTCGAAATCCATTCAATCTAGTAGGTAACGATGAACAAAAATAAACTAGCATTTTATTCATTGTTCCTATGAATTTTGAATAAAAGGAGAAAGAATATTGTTCGCTCACTTGATGAATAATTCATGTTGATGAAATACCGTAAACTAAAATAAATAGAATATAAATTACAATTTGCGCCATTTGTTCAAGAATAAAAACCTAATTTTTCTGAAAAGTCGATAATACAAACACCGAGACCGAGAGTCTCGCCGAGAGTCCGAGACCGAGAGCGATCCACTCTCGCTCTCGTCTCGCCGAGAGTGAAACACTATCATGGAGTTTCAAGTTTGAAGCCTTAATTGAAGATTTTTACAATAAAATGATTTGCAATAAGATTTGAGTCCCAGAAAATCCAAATTTCCAATTTCTTCCAGATTATCTGCAATCTTTTCCTCTAATTCAAACTCTCCACCCGAAGAGACGTTTCAAACAAAAATTTCCATAGGTTTCTGGATACCAGCCGGGAAAGTTTTGGGGTGACACAACCGACTTTTTAATTTGCTTCCTTTAGGAATTCGAAAACCAGATAGCAATGTCCATACATCTTCATTCAAGAAAATCGCATGCCAAATTCGAACTTTCTATTTTCGAAAAAAGGTACCAAAAATGGTTATCCAGTAAACATGAAGAAATAAACTAATAGAAACCATTTTTTGTACTTTTCTTTCCAATTGAATGTTCAAATTTGATATGCGACTTTCTGGAATGAATATGTACAGGCGTTGCTATCTGGTTCCCAAAATGGAAAAAAAATGGCAAAAAAAAATCAAATTTTTTGCAAATTTTGAAAATTTATTAGCATTTTTCGTGCATTTTTCTTAGGAGAAGTTCGTAATTGTTGGTGAGAACTAACAAAAACCGATTTCCATCAACAAGTTTTTCAGTCACATCGGAAACCCCTTGTTCAGAAAATATTTGAATAAATTGATTCTAAATATACCTGTTCTCGTCCATCAAATCTATTAGTATAAATTATATAATATTACCATGAACAACAATCGAAAAACATGCTTATCAAAGAAAATTTGTTAGAAAAACCTCATACATGTCTACACGAGAAATTTTACAAGCATATTTTATTACTATTATATACATTTTTCAGATGGTAAGCTCCACACTTCTATATGTAATTGTTACTTAGATTTACATGGTTTTTATAGCCTTGAAAAAGTCTGAATTAAAGACAAAACTCGGCATTTTAAAAAAACAGTTTCTTTTGAACGAAGTCTAAAAAACCCAAGAAAGCAACCACCTTCAAACTAAATTGATTCTGTGACAGCTGGAGATCAATTTCCATGTGGCACATCAATGTGGCGCAAGTCGTGGAACCAACATTAGAACTATCAATGCATACACAAGACACGACTAGGTTCCAATTTTCATCAGAATTGAACTACTACAACCAATTTCAACATGGCTGAGGAAATGGCGTTGGATCAAAAAGAAAACATTAAAACCATACTTTCCCGTATAAAACATAGGTGTATTCCAAGTTTCAGGAAAATCGGATCACTTTTGAGAAAATTTGACATTGCGGATCAAGATGGCAACGGTTTGAGATTTTTTCTCCTGATTTGATTCTCCGGTGAATACATGTTAAACACAACAAAAAGTCGATTGTCGCTAGGTCTTCTCGTTCAGGAGCAATTAATTGATAAGACAGACAGTTAGACCGATGGACAGACGGACAGACGGACATCAAAATGCCGCTAAGAGCAGCATTTCTAGTAAAGTACGCTAGAAAGACAATGACGTGAGGCTCGGTTTTCATAAATATCATCGGGTGTACTCTAAAATGTTAAATAAAGAAATTTGCCATAGCTAAACTATGGACTGTCATATTTGGGGTAACGAGACCTGTCAAAAAAAAAAAACAGTTCTAAACGATATTCATAGTAAATTTTGTTGTGCAATTTTATTCAGTTTAATTTTTCCAATTGGAGGTGCCGTTGATGCGTAAAAAAATACAAACCACAAGAACTACATATTTGGCGCTGTTTTTTCAAGATGGCGGTCTTGAGCTAATCGATACAAAAACGTATTGTGGCTTATTCTCATGCTGATGTTGTGGGGAATCCAAAAAGCAATGACACGTCAAGGCCCCAAGGTGGAAACCACTCGAGTCCCCTGGCTCAACGACTATGGGGCTTGCCGTCGAGTTGGGGTCTTGAAACCTCACATTTCCTGGAAGCTGAAAGCTATTTTTCCTCAATTTTTTTTCAAAAAGTAATGCACGGGAGAAACGGTTTCTGGCTAGTTTGATAGACTAGAGTCTACCAACAAACGTACGGAACAAAATGATCAATTCATAGACGTTTATTACTTTGGTTAAAAAAAGTTTAAACGCGCAACATCCGCCCGCTTATTTACAATTGTTTTCACCGACATTCACCAATGCTACATGACTATCTTGAGGGTGGACCTCTTTAGGAGACCGGACCTCAATCAAACAACACACCTTATCAGAATTGTTTAATTTTTAAATCTCTACTTACAGGGGTTCCCAATTCCCAGATGATGTACCATAGCTCTGATAGAAGACATCAGGAGTGTTCAGATCAGCAAGAAACAGAATGCTTGGGCAATGGTTATGAAGACACTTTGATGCTTTTTGTTCAGGCTCATATTTTGAAAGACAATAATTTTCCAACGGTTTGAGTGAAGCATTGTGATACATGCATGAATGAGTTATGAGTAGATATATTATTGAACACAAGAAAACTTCAGACGGTCGAATTGATATATGAATCCGGGAGAAATTGTAGGTTGTGCCGGTCCATCGCATTCAAAGCTTGCTGGGATGCGGTAACTCAATGACAAAAGCGTGTGAAGGTTGGAATTCCACGTCACGTGATTTGAGACAAATTCTGATCGCTTTCACGTCAACGCCAATCAACGCTTTTTTAACTTCCTCTAGTTGGAGTTGGATTTCTTCATTTTCCCGTTCGAATGAGCTCGTGGAGAAAATTTCAATTTCTTTCAGGACTGGCGTCACTCTTTCTAGAAAACTGATAGAAAAGCAATGTAAATAACAAACAAAAATACAGACAGGAGTAACTATTTATATTTATAGAGTATGAACATGTTAAAACCTCGGTTGAAACTTACATATTGAACATCGGCCATATCCAGAGCCATGATAATTCTTCGTAACACAAACGAAGAGTTTTCAAGCTCTGATGTTGAATCATTGAATGTATGACATCTGGTCTTTCCAAGTAAAAGAGAGGTGCACCCAAGTACTTCAGGTTCTTGGCGCGACTTAAGAGAACCTCGTACAATTTTGGTATAAAATTTTCTTGCAGTTCAACGAAGTTATCATATTCACTTCTACCGTTCGGCAGAATTTCTGTGTTAACGTTTACCAAAACTAGTTTTTCTACTGTTTCAGGTATGTGATTGCACATGGTGGATAGCTGTCGATCGGATAAAGTACATGAGGTCAAGTTCAATTCTTTTAAACAAGTGCAACAGTTGAAAATCTTTTGGAAGTCATCAGAAGGGATTGAAAAGAAGTTGGAATGTTCCATGGACAACACTTCCAACTTTTGATGTTTCGATATTGCTTCAATCAATCTCGAATCGGGCCGAGATAACATGGGTCGGTCCAATATCAGTTCTTTTGTTCTGGATCTGTTCAATATGTGCAACACGGCGCCACTGCTTTCGCCCCCATATGAATATCCAGTAAAGTTGAGTTTTGCAAGGGTGATCATCATGTGGGAGTGGGTAACAATTTTAGCTCCAAAGTCGTCATTGATCTTGTAAGTGCAAATGGAACAGAAAAAAAATGCTATATTATTTTTGTACGCTTGCATGTTGTCTCAAGACTCAACATAAAAATAGAAAAAAAAAAGGTAAAGATTCCGGTATAAGTACCTGACCCACATAATAGACATAACACTCACCCTAGTTGAGGTCAAGTTAATTTCTTTGATCGGAAATGAACTCCCCATGAGCTGCTGCAGTTGAGAAAGAGTGATTGTTTGATTAGCCAAAGAAATGCTTCCCCACAGTCGCTTGTCACCGCAAACCCTGTGGAATCTTTGGCTGACTATTGCCAGGTTGCCCAACTCGATCTTGGGGACCAGTGAGACTATATTGTACAAGATCTCGTCTGGTACACTATCAATATAGTTTATTGTCTGTCCCATATTTTGCGCCACCTAGAACATTTTGTATGTATACAAATGATTACTATGATTATTGATGGTTAAATCAGTCGTTTACGGTTGAGTGCTCTCATAAATGGCGAATCGAATCCATGAACACTGATGTTTCGACGCTCCTACGTCTCGTCAGCGCGGTTATCGCCGGGATGGCTCTCCAACAGCTTTATATTGCCGGTTTCGTTAGAATCCAACTACAAAAAACCAGCCGACGCCGACGGTAGAATGTAAGAAACATTCATAATCGAAAACCGTCTAAATTGGGAATTTTCAGCCCGTGAATGAAAATGATGATTCCAGTCGTTTACGGTTGAATTCGATTTAGAAAGGCGAACCATGCATCATGATCAATCAATATAAAAAACCACGGTGCTAGAAACGTAATTCATTCACCAATCATTGAACTCATGCTTTGTCGGGCTAAAAGATCCTAATTTAGACGGTTTTCGATGATGTGCGTTACTCACATCGGCTTATTTGTGTAGTCAGATACTAATACAACTAGCTCAATAAAACTGTTGGGAAGGCGTCCTGGCGATAGTCACGCTGACGAGACGGAGGAGCGTCGAAACATCGGTGTCCGTTGAGTTGGTTCGCCTTCTCCAACAGCATTTCACCGTGAACAATTGGAATGTTCATCATTATACAATCATTAATTGATATTAAGGTCTATTGCCTTGTTCTTAAGGTCTGGTCCCAAGGTGGATTCATGCTTGCAAAAAAAAGAATGAAAATAAAAATAACGATATGAATAAAAATAAGGAGAATAAGCACGGCAACTGCCCATTTATACTTTAGAAATCAAAATAAGAACGAGAGATAGTTTGAAACATTGCTCTTATGTGTCGCTTGAAGCATTGAAATGACAGTCGTCCAAATTTTTTATTACAGTGTCAAGCTTTATACTGCTGTTATTGCGGTCGTTTTCTCCCTTGTTTTGTTTGATCTTATACAATATCACTAATCTGTGATAATACCTGAATAGGTAGGTATACAAATAAATTTTTCATATCGCATTATTTCGTATTGATATCATGTGTAGTGTAGGTATCTACTCGAGTATCTACTGCTCAGTAAATTATTGCATTATTGGACAATTCTCGGGACAACCACCACTAATGAGATAAGGATGACTGGTAGATGGCGCCACGTTTGAACCGCCGGCGCCGCGCCGTCACGAAGGAACCCGTGAGAGTTTCTCGCCTACCCAAAGACAGGCAGTTTTAGGCAACTCTTGCCACATCGACGTACTGCGGATTGCATGGAAGCAGCCCTCACCGTCATCGGCAAAGCTCGACTGCGTTGTTCACTCGTTTAGCTTATCTTCGAGCAGAAGGTGAGAATATTCAACTTGTTATTTTCATTCTCAAGTTTCTTGGGCAGTAACGGCGATAGGTATTTTTTGGGAAGGGCTAGTATCTCGTCATTAACAGACTAAACACAAGCCACAGAAGGCTTTGAAACACATTGTGGAATATTGTTCTACATAAGTTGACTGCGTAACTTGATTAATCAATTACATTGAGGATGATTTGTGCAGAATTTCTGGAACATTCCGCCCTCAACTCATAAATGCCGCCACCATAAACGCCGCCACTCTTGACGTATCTTCGAGGGGTTAACCACCGTGGAGGTTTTCTGTCCCTTGCCTTGGAGATCCGTGGAGGTTTGGTGGAGATCCGTGGGGATCCGTGGGGATCCGTGGGGATCCGTGGAGATCCGTGGGGGTTTTTGGGGATTCGTGGAGATCCATGGAGGTTTCGTGGAGATCCGTGGAGGTTTCGTGGAGATCCATGGAGGTTTCGTGGAGATCCATGGAGGTTTTATGGAGATCCGTGGAGATTTGTGGAGATTTCTGCTCAATTTGGACATTTTTCCGATATTTGAAGTCATGATATCTTTGAATCAATATTTTGATAAGTTTGATTCGTTGGCCAGCTCTAGTTAAAAATAGTAAAGAAATACTTCGTATTGATAGAACGGCAAATTTTTGATATCGTTAATACATAATTCTGTACTATCCCATTCAAATTCAAGACGACCTGTAACGGATATCACTCCTGTTTTCCCTTTCCTGTTTTCAAGTTATTGACGTTTAAGCCAAACACGTAACTTTCGTGCTCGTCGAAATGTTCGTGTTTGTTGCGAATCGTTGCGAATAAGAAAATCAAGGTAAGTGCCAGTTTTTTTTTTTTTTTTTTTTTTTTTTTCCAAAGACCAGTTTGACATAAGCGAAATAGGACTTTTCGAGAATAAATCTTGGATGCAGTAAACTGCACGCCGGCGAAAGTTTAACTCAAGAGATTACAAGGAAAAAGTAGGTGGCCCTGTCATAAAGGGGACCTGAAGCCGTACATTCCACAATAACAATTTAACCACCATTCTCTTCCTTATGCAATCATTTTGAGTCGATCTAGATACGGGAGAATACAATTTACTTACGTTAACTATTTAGCTTTCGCACTTAAACAGGGCATTTTCCTGGCCGCATACTGCACATGTCCGAGGTGCAAATAATGGCGGGATATTGAAAACAACCGGACAAACCAATGTATTTACGCAGATTTAGCTGCGTTCAGTCAGCTTATTTAAGGTTGATTCAGTCAGCTTATTTAGCCGCAGTTTTAGTTTTAGCCGTAAGCGCTCCATCGCTTATTGGCTGTTCTGAGGAGGCTGGTTCATAAGAGCCAATGGGCGTCTCTGCGCTTGCGACTAAAATTAAAACTTGCGGCTAAATAAGCTGACTGAACGCACCTTTAGCCGCAAGTTTTAGTTTTAGTCGCAAGCGCAGAGACGCCCATTGGCTCTTATGAACCAGCCTCCTCAGAACAGCCAATGAGCGATGCAGCGCTTACGACTAAAATAAAACTTGCGGCTAAATAAGCTGACTGAACGCACCTTTTGTCATGAACAAAGTTTTTGCACAGATGAAATATTATAGCTATTTTATCTCAAAAATAGACTAGCGCTGGAAATCTTCCGCGCTGTATTACATTACAGGTGCATTAGAGTAGGATTCAAAGGTTTTTGTCCGGTTGTTTCAAAAAGCCCGCCTAAAATTCAGAGCATATCCCTGAAATGATTGCTCATGACAAGCCCCTATTGTTAACTTTCCTTGCTTATCGCCATGGTAACCACACTCTATTCTTGCTGGTCTTTTTTTTGACAATTGACGTTTCATTCACAATGGTCAACGTTTGACAGCTAGCCGACAGCTGGGTGCGACATCGCTCATTGCAGGTTATTTTTATTGTGCCTTTCAAAGTGTATGCTGTAAAGAAGAAAACAGAATACGTGCCAGATATTTCAGCTTTTGTGTCATGCAGGGTCAATACAGAACTCTTGATGGGACCCCACGGGCTCAACTTAGGCAACAGTGAAAACGGCTGTATTGTTGATTGCCTATATCACTTGAGCGGAAAATAAAAGCACGCTACGAAAATTGTACAGTTGTATTGTTACTCGTATGTTGCGTATAGGAGCTGTGTTTTATTCCTTTTTTTCAAGTACTTTACGCCTTTTTATGCTTTTGCGCGATGATTTTGATGCGTTGTTATCCTTTTCTTGAGCTCTTTCGGTTTTTTCCCTGCATTTCATTCTTTCTTTACACGCGTCGACTACCTCATCTTGCGACTTTCTTCCCGTTTCGTGTGAGTTATTCTTACTTTTTGATGTTTTTTCTTACGATTGTTAGCGATTTTCAGCCCTGTTTCTTGTTTTATGACGCGTTCTTTTCAGATTGTCCTCGCCCAACACCTCTATTCCGCTCCACGGTCCCGTTTGTGCCTTTTAGTAGCGTATTACCACTAAACAATGTCTTTTCCTGGTTTTCTCAAGATTTCTTGCCATTTCCTGTCCTGTCTTGTTTTATGACGCGTTATTTTCAGCTTTTCCCGGCTCAACAACTCTTTTTTACTCCCCAGTCCCATTAGTGTGTTTATTCTTTCGTTAAGTACCATTTCCACTTCGTTCGGGAGGTTGCATATCCGCCCGGCGCTAAAAATAGACTGCGTAGTTTCCCACTTTTCATGAATTTTTTCTTCAAAATGTGTGTATCTTCCGCAAAATTCCTTTCAGAAAACCTTCTTAGCCACTGTTTGTAGTCCATTCCTACTTATGGAATGATCGAAATCAAAGTCGTCTTTATGACACGGTCACAATCACAAACTTATCAGAAAACAATTGGATTTGATTCCCACTTGAGACAACCCTATATGCAGTATGTGTGTACGAATGTATGCGAAAACTGCGCATGCGCTATACTGTGGAGATTCATGGAGATTTTGTGGAGATCCGTGGAGGTTTTGTGGAGATCTGTGGGGATCCGTGGAGATCCGTGGGGATCCGTGGGGATCCGTGGGGATCCGTGGAGATCCGTGGGGATCCGTGGAGATCCGTGGGGATCCGTGGAGATATGTGGAGATATTGTGGAGGTATTGGAGGTTTTACTCTATTTGGAGGTTTTTTGTACCAGATTTTTGACCGTGGTCGACCCCTCGCGTATCTTCAATACGTGTAAACAGTGGTTAGGAAGTTGAAGCTCTCTATTCTTATTGTTATTTCTTATTTTGTAGCATAAACGCTTGAATGTGAAAACTCATTCTCAACATTTTCTTATTTTCATCCTTATTGTTATTCTTATTTATATTCTTATTCCACATATTCATATTAAACATTTCATATTATATTTCACAGGATTATATTATATCCTGTGAAATATTTTGGCGGCTATAAATCAGAGTTGGGAAGTTTTCAATTTGACACCCTGTATAGCGGTTGACTACTTCGCTGAATTTTGATGATATAACGACTCTACTTCTGGAAATTCTTCTGTTGCGATATTCTCTACGTCACTGAGAATTGATGGATTTCTCATGTTCAAGTTCAACTTGGAAAACAAGCTAAAGAAATAAGAACTCACCAATTTCCTACGGGGCCTCTTTCTCGACATTTCAAATACGTGAGCAGATGAATATTCTATCCTATAACACTTCCACAAACTTGCACGTGTCACGACGATGCTTTCGGTACGACAGCAACTGGAGAACTGATTGAAAGAAATCTCAAAAGTCAAAAGGCAAACAAATGAAGCGACGGTACATTGTTGTACCAGGTATACTTGCAAAGCTCAGTGGAAAAACCCGTAGAGGGGGAGTTGTAACTAACCCAATGAAATAGAGATACTGACAAAGAAAGCATCCCTAGCTCAAACAAGAGATTTTGGCATAGGCACAGAATAATGTGATGAAGCACCCCAAACCTACAATTGTTTCCGTATTTATTCATCAATTTGACCGTCCAACACTCGAGTTTTCAAGTATTTTGAAATGTTTCATTTATGACTCATTTTTCTGCCATTGAATAAAAAGATGTATTATATATAATACTGTCAATTTACTGCCAATTTTTATCAAAAATCTTTTACAAACAAGCAATTTATACACTTTTTTAATAGGTAAGCTTGTACCATTGTTCTTTCTTATTTCTGTATCTAATATTTTCTTTATTTAACAGTTTTCTGATGATGAGGGTCTTCCTCGAAACAATTGTCAATTAAACCTTTTTTAAAAAACAACAAATACGTGGTGTGACTGGAACAACTTTAAATTTATACTGACAAAGCCACAGATGGACCAATTCTACATTAATTTTGGTTTTTTGTTATTCTGCCGCATCTTTAATCCGTCATTTTCAATCAATCAATTCAATTAATTTATTGTTCATAAGAATAGTACATTCTTTTAACAAAGAGTTGGGTTTAAAAAGAAACAAATAAGTACAATTCGCGCGCTAAGAATAATATAAATAAAAATAATAACCCGAATATGATCACAAAAAAATGAAAAGAAGCAAAAGAAAGAAATGTAGGTACTGATCTGTTAAATTGAAAGGAAATGTGAATAGAATAAAACATGAACCGCAGGCTGAAGCCAATACAACTGAAATTTACATTTATTCGTTTCTGGCAAAGGCACGCAATCTGAGAACGCTTGATTGAACGCCATTTTGAATTTCTCTAAAAGTGATCCGATTCAAATGAAATTTGCAGGCAATGTGAACCACATCAAGATCTATCCAATTTTTGACAATTGATGCCCTGCCGCCATTTTGTATTCTCACTATTGAACATGTTTCGAAGTGATAGAACTAGGAGAGTTATGCCTAAACGAAAAGAGATATCGATGTGGTTCAAACGCCAATCGAATGCGTACGTGACCAGCATATAAAGTTGACCAATAATTTTTGTCACTTAGCCGCCATATTTGATACGCCATTTTGAATTTCCCTGAAAGTGGTCCGATTTGAGTGAAATTTGCGGGCGATGTGAACTTTATTAAGATACATCCAATTTTCGAGAATTGGTGCCCCGCCGCCATCTTGTATTCTCCATATTAAACATGTTTCAAAATGATGGAACTGGGAGAATTATGCCTCAACGAAAAGATATATCGATGTGGTGCGAATGCCAATCAAATGCGTACGTGTTCACCATATAGATTTGGCCAATGATTTTTGTCATTTGGCCGCCATCTTTGTTCCGCCATTTTGAATTTCTCTGAAAGTGGTCCGATTTAAGTGAAATTTACAGGCGATGTGAACTTCATCAAAATACATCCGATTTTGGACAAAAATGATGCTCTGCCGCCACTTGGCCGCCATATTGAAATTTCTGCCCAAATAACGGTAAAACCCCAATTAACATCTTGCGTTCACTAACCCTTCAGAAAGGAAGTGCGCTAATGAGCCTCATGCCCATGAGGCATATTCGCTGGTTCACTACTACGTTCACTACTATAACACACCTAACATCCGCTTGTTTATTTAAAGTTGTCCTTTAAACTTTACTGACATTTAGTTTCTTACCTGCCTCAAACGTTCTACCAACGTTGTTGTGATCATTGGGAAAAGTTCCGCATAATAATAGCGAAGGGATGATAATCACGGAATTAGTTATGAATGACTGACGCTTGAGTTTCATGATGGTAACGAATCATGTCAGTTAAAATGCTACATGGGTCATCTTAAGGCTGGAACTTCAAGGATGCTGGGTCTCAATCGGGCAATGTACCTTATCAGAATTGTTCGATTTTCCAAATCTCCATTCACAGGATGTTTCAGAAAATACGTGTCATCAGGGTGATTACGCAAGAGTTTCCCTCCATACTGGAAGCTTCCTCTTTGAGATAGCTTGAACTAGAGACTAGAAACTAGAAACTAGAGAGAACTTCCCTTGGACAATTTTCCCGTGGATTTGAGAATTGGAAACTATAATATTTCACAACCTATGATATACAGGATGTCGAGCAGGATGTCTTGAAAAATAACTTGTTGTTGCGACACCCTGTATATTCAAGTTGCAATTGGTGTATTTTTTTATTCTGAATACAAATATATACCACAGTGTTGAATTATTTCAGAAGGCAAATTGTCAAAAAGTCCCCAAAAGTCTCACATACTGACCTAAACTTTCGTTTATTTAGAAAGAAAATTCTTCAAATTTGGTTGAATTTGTTTTTCGGAGAGATATTTTTTCAACTTTGATATAAGCCTAGCACTATTGAAAGGAATTGTGGGTCAAATTTCAAACTTTTCCAACCAAATAAACTCAAGTTCACGTCAGTTCATAAGATTTTTGTGAATTTTTTGAAAATTATCCTTCGGAAATAACTCAACACCGTAGTATACATATATTTGTATTCAGAATGGAAAACTACATCGATTGCAATTTTGGTGTACATGGTGTCGCATCAACAAATTTTTTTTGCGACATCCTGTATATCATAGGTTGGTTTCAATTTTGAAATCTACGGAGAAAATTGTTAAGAAAAGTTCTTTCTCTTCAAAATTATATTGAAGGGGAAGCCTCCAAAAAGTATAGGGCAGGAGGGGGAGAGGCTAGTTCTCGTGTGATTACCCTGTACAACAATAGAACATCCAAGTGAGTCTATATTAGCAAGAAAAAATTGTTTGATTATCAATTATTATGAAGATAAAAAGTGTTTCTTTTGTTTAGGCCCATATTTTGGAGAACAATAATTTTGAAACGGTTTGACATTATCAAATTGAGTTTGACGGCAACACACCCCTGGGTACTGCGCCCACACAAGCTAATATACCGGGTGGGCCATAAAAAACCGTACTGTTTTATTTTCCTTGCCGATTTTTTGTTTCTCGACCGATTTTGACAAGCTTGATATCATTTTGTAGCTAACTGAAAAGGCTACCAGAACCATATACAAAAGATTCCTGAATGTCAAAATTCTAAATGGCGGAAACGACTGAAAATAGACTTTCTTTCGCAGTTGTTTTTTTTTATATAAAATTTGACAGAATGACCAAACTTAAGACGATTTCTGAAAGAATGAACTATTTCCTACATTTTGAGACCACAACTAGCTCAACTGGTTCATTCGTTGGGGAGATGTGGCAAATTGAAAAAAAGCTTATTTGTCATTGTTTCAATCCAAATGAATAAAAATAGTTATTTATGTACCATGGGCATAAAGTGCCACTTTTTTCCCCGCTGTGCGAGATTGCGACCGAGGCCGTAGGCCGAGGGAAGCAAGCACAAGGGGAAAAAACGCACTTTAGCCCAAGGTGCATACAATGTTTTTTGCACTGGCTAGTGCAAGACTGAAAATTTCGAGTTATTGAGTCGTTGAAAAATTGTCATGGCAGCGCTGATTACTTGGTTGTACGTCGCACGATCTACAATGCGATCAACAAAATTTGGAAATGGGGTAGGCTGTGCCCTAAGAAAGCAGCTTGACATCCTGAAATTTAACCAGGTCATAGCCTACCAGATCGCATGGACGAGTGGCAGGTTACCTATCACCTATCTTGAACACGTACCTAGCTGCCGGGGCCCCATCGCTTACTAGGATAAAACAGGTATTTATTGGTTTTGGTATGTAAACGTGCTAATTTTGTTGTTCTTGTAGTCTTTCGTGTCCCCTACAAATTAAAGTCCATTTTGCATCGCATCAAGTAGTTACGTCAAAATAGAAGGTGACGTCTCCTCTGACGGATCAAGAGCGCTTGTTGCCATGACGACTTTTTTGCCCAAGGGCTAAAAAGAGTCACTTTTGGCCCTGTTTTGAGGTCGTAAAATAACGCATTTGATATAGGTAGTGCAAAATAGTATATTATATACCAAGGTTGAGAAAGTATTATTATAGCTGAAGCGCCAGTTTAGATCCCGAAGCGCAGCTGAGGGATATAAGGCGCTGAAGCTATAATAATTTTCTCGACCGTGGTTTATATAGTATTTTTTTTACTACTAGAAAATCGCTATTCTAATACAGGAGCAGGTTAATAATGATGCACTTCACGGCTAGTAGTAAAAAAATAATATTGTTTTGCCTATCAATTTTTTTCTTCAGAAGCGATTTTGCCAGATCTAGTATCATTGTTCTAACAATTAAATAGGCTTCAAGTGTCATATACGAATATGATCGAAATGTCAAAATTCAAAATGGCGGACACAACTGGAAATGAGCCTTCTTTCGCAGTCGTTTTTTTGAATTGAAATTTGACAGAATGACAAAACTAGAAGCGTTTTTTGAAAGAACGAACTGTTTTTCACATTTTGACACCAAAACTAGCTCAATTGGTTCATTCGTTGAGGAGATATGGCAAATTGAAAAAAGAGCTTATTCGCCATTGTTTCAATCCAAAATGAATAATAAAAAATATTGTTTTGTCTGTGAAATTTTTGTTTCTGGAGCCATTATGATGGGTCTGATGTCATTGTGTAGCCAATTAAATAGGCTACAAGTGTCATATACGAATATGATTGAAATGTCTAAATTCAAAATAGCGGACACAACTGAAAACAAGCCTCCTTTTGCAGTTTCTTTTCTCCATTGAAATTTGACAGAATTACAGAATTGAAGGTGCTTTTTGAAAAAAATGATGTGCAAATGTTGGGGAAAAGACTATTAGATTATTTTTTTCACCATCAATGAAGGTTAAACCTATCTTACATATCTATTTTAAGGCTAACAATGGATTCAGGTGATCAACAACAACTTTAACCAACACAAATACAAAAAATAGGATAGTCCTCAAATGTTTGCATCCAGAGAGTCTGCGTCCATAGATAGGAACGTACCTAGTGAACACCCTGAAATATTTTTCAATTTCATTTTGAAAAATGGTGTCCATATCTCAGGCACCCACTCTTTGAATAAATTTTACAGACAAAATAAGTGATATTTTTTATTATTCGTTTTGGATTGGAACAATGGCGGATAAGCTTTTTTTCAATTTGCCACATCTCCTCAACGAATAAACCAATTGAGCTAGTTGTGATGTCAAAATGTGGAAAACAGTTCGTTCTTTCAAAAAACGCTTCTAGCTCTGTCATTCTGTCAAATTTCAATTTGAAAAAACGACCGCGAGAAAAAGCTCATTTTCAGTTGTGTCCGCCATTTTGAATTTTGACATTCCGATCATATTCGTATCTGACACTTGAAGCCTATTTAATTGGTTACATAATGATACTAAACCTGTCAAAATCGCTCCAGAAACAAAAATTTGGCAGGAGAAACAATATTTTTTATTATTCATTTTGAATTGAAACAATGGAAAATAAGCTTTGTTTCAATTTGCCACGTCTCCCCAACGAATGAACCACTTGAGCTAGTTGTGATCTCAAAATGTAGAAAATAGCTCAATCTTTCAGAAAACGTCTTTTGTTCGATTATTCTGTCAAATTTTAATTTATAAAAACTACTGCAAAAGCAAGCCTATTTTCAGTTGTTTCCGCCATTTTGAATTTCGACACTCAGGAATCATTTGTATATGGCTCTGGTAGCCTCTTCAATTAGCTACACAATGATACCAAGCTTGTCAAAATCGGTCGAGAAACAAAAAAATCGACGAGGAAAATAAAACTGTACGGTTTTTTATGGCCCACCCGGTATAACTGAGAGTGCTCCAGTACCGGTCTTTTAGAAAAAGCTGGTTTGATGCCTGTATTGGCGTCCTGACACGAACCGCTCAGGGGCCCAGTTTGTTGTAAATGTTCATTGAAATTGTTGATTGAACAAAAAAAAAAAAAAAAAGTATTCAATTTATTATAGGTGAACAACACAGGGATTGAACAGTGTGAACGTTATAATTATACACAATTACACAAAGCAAATAGAATAAGCAAAAAGGCAACAAGCTGTTCGCAAGGCACGATGGGAGTGGTGGCGTTCACCACCCTGCATTCTGACATGCACTCGCTGCCAAGTAGAGATGGCGCTACCTGCACCATGACATGGGGCTGCCTATGCCGAAGTAGTAGGGTACCGGCATTCTAGATGGCGCTAACACAATTGGTAAATTTATATAAAATGTGCATTATAGTTATAAATAGATAGGTTTCTATATTATTTGATAGTGAAAAATTTCAAACGGTTGACTTGATATAGCGGTTCACCACATCTCACATCCAAAGCTTGTGAGAATGCGTTCACTTAACAACAATAACATGTGTGAATGGGTATCCCGAGCGTGATTTAAAACACGCTCTTATGGTTTCTACGTCGACGCCAGTGAACGCTTTTTTAACTCTCTCTAGATGGATTGGGATTTCTTCACTCTTCCAGTCGATTGATTTATTGAAGAAAATTTCAACCGCCCTAAGTTTTGGCCCCACTCGTCCTAAAACACTGATGGAAAAGCAATGTAAAAGATGCAAAAAAAAACCAGACACGAGTATAACAGACATGTTGAAACTTACCTACCGAATCCCGGCCAGAACAAGTCACGGTCACACAATCGTAGAGTTTCCAAGCTCAGATTCCTTCGTCGAATTACTGAAGTCATGACAGCTGGTATTCTCAAGTGACTGAATGGTGCACCCAAGTACTTTAGGTTCTTGACGCGGGAAAAGAGCAGCTCGTACGATCTTGCTATAAGATTTTGTCGCAATTCAACGTAGAGATCGAATTCCATCCTGACGTATGGCACAATTTGTATGGACACATCGACCAAATCCAGTTTTTCTACCGTTTCAGGTATGTATTGGCACACGGCATACAGCTGTCTTGCGGATAAAGTGCATGCAGTCAAATGCAATTCTTTCAAGCAAGTGGAGGCGTTAAAAATCTTTTGAAAGTCATCAGAGCTGACTGAAAGGAAGTTGTAGTTTTTCATGGACAACACTTCCAGCTTTTCATGTTTTGATATTGCCTCCATCAATGCCGGATTGGGAGACACCATGGGTCTGTCCAGTATCAGTTCTCTCGTTCTGGATCTGTTTAGTATGTACAACATGTCGCCATTGTCTTTGCTCCTCCTACCATAACTCGTCAAGTTGAGTTTGTCAAGCGTCATCATTGTGTGGGAATCGGAAGCTGTTTCAACTCGATGTCCTTTTATCTGGTGAAAGAAATCAAACAAAACATTCAACTATAAATTCAATTTAATTCATGTTACTATAAATTTTTGTACGCATGTTCTCTCATTAGACAAGACTCGACATCAGTAATTGAGTGAAAAATTCAGTTGCGTCACCCTAAAACTTCCCGACGAGTAGCAAGAAACAACTGATTGAAATTTTTGAACGGGACACCCTACGATAGTGGGAAGTTAGAATTTGAAAAAAAGATTCTAACAAATTTGAAGTATCTACGATAGTAGATGAACAAACAATCGAGTTTTTCTTCAGCGCGTTTCCAATACTCCCCCTTCTTCTTGGGTGGTGGGTCGGGAAAGTAAAACGTGAAAATTCCGATAAAAGTATTCCCACATTATAGAAATAACACTCACCTTAGTTGAACTCAAATTCAGTTCTTTTATCGGAAATGAACTCGCGATGAGTTGTTCCACTTGCGAGAAACTGATCTTTTGATCAGCTAAAGAGATGCTTTCCCACATTCGTTTACTGTCGCATATACTGTGGAATCTTTGGCTGGCCATTGCCACATTGCGCAAGTCGATTTTGGGGACCATTGAGATTATATTGTACAAGACCTCATCTGGTACATCATTGAAATGGTTGATGGACTGCTCTGCATTTTGCGCTACCTGGAACATTTTATAGGTATACAAATTATTATTGTCATCATCAAATTACTCACAATATTGTCAGATCTTTAGTCAATATAAGGCACTTGTAGCATATTAGGCGATTGAATACTTTGTTACAGTTTAATGATTATAATGACTACTTAACCCTCTGATTGCGACATTTGCTACGCCACACAGTGGGCCAGAAATTAAAAATAGGCGCAAAATTCACAATACAATTTTTGGCATGGTAAATGCATGGAAAACATAGAGTGTATGTTACAAACTTGTTTTGGACCCAGTTCAGGACCGTATCGCTTGATACAGAGATGTTTACGTATGAATTATACTCCCCTTCGCCGCTTGAGACTCCCCCTTGAAGATCATTCCAAAAATTAAAAATGATTTCTACATTTTTTTCGTAGGTCTTGAATCTGCCCACTAACATTTTTTGTGGTAGGTATCTTGCTACCATGGTGAAACATCGAAAAATTTTCTCAAATTGGACACCCTGTATTTAATCATAGAAAACGATTCCGATTATAAACATGTATCACACTTGATAGGTTATGCAACAAAACACATTTGAAAAAATTGTTGAAATTCCAAGGAATGTCGAAAAATCTTTTTTTCCGAAAGTTCAAGTTTGTGGGGTCAAGTCAGTAATAACCTCAAACTATAACCAAATTCATTTTCCCAAAATGATGAAAAATTCGCTGAGTGATTCAAGAGAAAAATTATTTTTTGGTATTTTTGAGACTTAGTCAGTTTTTTCATATAAGTTTGCTTGAACCTATCAACCTATCAAGTGTGATATACTCATACCTATTATTATTCAGGATGAAATCTGAATCGATTCCCATCATAAGTGAGATATGAGGTTTCCAATTTGAGGGAAATTTCCGTTGTTGCAGTTGTTGCACCCTGAAAGCGATATACCACAAAAAAAATTGTGGATAGATACAAAACCTACGGAAAAAATCATGTGAATATAATTTTTTGTTCTTGAAATTATGTACAAGGGGAAGTCTTCACGGCGGGGCAAATATAATTCACAGGTGAATGTATATGAATCACCCTGTATATGGATATTCCTAAATCAGCCTTTTTTGGGCTGTCAAAATATTGGTAGTACAACATTGATGACTGGTGAATGGTGAATATTGGCATTGGTAGAGGTTTTCAGCAAGTTTTACAATTTTCTATCAAATTTACGTCTCATGCAATTTTTATCAAAAAAAAAATCCTGCAACCGAAGGTCGCATTTGATCACTGAATATTCCTGATGTCTCTGATAGCCTCAACATTGAAGAACAATGTGGTAATAGTTATTAGGTGAGATGTTGTGCGACCTTGACGAAAACTCCTCAAATCCAAAATTCATAGCTAAAAACATTCGTTTCGAAACAAGAAAATTCTCGTCACAGCTGAGTTGCTGGTTGACATCAATTTCATCGTTTTATAGGAGAAAGTTTGATGATTCCTGATGTCGAAGCATTTCAGCCTCATTCAAATATTTATCTTCGAAAGGAAGACAGAAATTTCTTCTTCATCTGCATAGGAGGCAGTGGAACTTCGGCACGAGGTTTCCTACAATAATACTTGTTCAATATTCATTATATTTGGTCAAATGACAGCTCAAACGTCCAAGTGACATATACCAAGGTCAAAATTGGTATTGTAGAAATAATTGGTATGCATTGAAAGTGGTATTTTTGCGCCGTATGTTGATTCCTGGCCCACTGTGAGCCACTGAAAATTGATGGAATTTCTACTTCCTAGTTCGATCAAGAATGGAAGCTCACCTACTCCTGCACAATTTTGATGAATTAACATGCACCGGAGCAGATTAGATGGAATATTGATCCAATGAATAATGATAAGAAAATTGAAACTCACCCATTTTTTACACAGTCTCTTTTTCGACATTTTGAATACGTTATTAGAATGACAGATAATTTGAAATATTATTTTTGCAAATTTGCACGTGTCACGACGATGTTTCCGAAATGACAGCAGCTAGGGAAATGAGTGAAAGGAAACTTGTAGGGCGAATAAATAAGAAGCGATCCTCCTTTATGCAGTTAACTCCTTTGTACCTAGTTTCTTGTTATTGCACAGGTATATTTATCAAAGTTAAAGTACCCGCAGAGATCAAGTTATGAGCCAAAGAAAGATATGAACAAAGATAGGATGTCAGTTTGAAACAATTGGTCAGGTAAAAACGTCAGGAAACTGTTCCCAACATTTTGTGAACTAAGAACAAAGATCTCTTTGATTGCCGGTATTGTGTTTGGAGGGATGAAGTTTCGACTGTCAGGTAATAATTTGAAGTTAGTTCAGGAAATGACTCACATTTCGACTGCAAAATTTGATTGATGCCAAGAAGATACCTGTTGAGGGAAATCTGAGCATTTTTTTGACTTTTCAAGAATCACATGACAAATAAAATACTGGAATCTCACAGTGGCATTGTGAGCCACTGAAAATTGATGGAGTTTTCACGTTTGAGTAGGAATTTTATCTTTGAATTATTTTCGATTTGAAAAAGAAGCTAATTTACTCTTGCACAATTTTGAATAAGTAGCATGCACCGGAGCAGATTAGATGAAACATTGATTCAATGTCTAAGAAAAATTGAAACTCACCCATTTCTCACACAGTTTCTTTTTTGACATCTTGAATACGTTATCAGAATGACAGATGATTTAAAATATAACTTTTGCAAATTTGCACGTGTCACGACGATGTACCCGAAATGAAAGCAACTAGGGAAATGATGGAAAGTATACTTTGAGGGCGAATAAATATGAAGCGGTCCTTCTTTATATAGTCAACTCCTTTGTACCTTATTCCTTGTGATTGCACAAGTATATTTCTTGAAGTTGAAGTACCTTCAGAAATCGAGTTATGAGCCAAAGAGAGATATGGACAAAGATATGATGTCAGTTTGGAACAATTGGTCAGGTAAAAACGTCAGGAAATTGTTCCCAACATTTTGTGAACTAAGGACAAAGCCCTCTTTGATTGTCGGTATTGTGTTTGGAGGGATGAAGCATCGACTATCAGGTAATAATTTGAAGTTAGTTCAGGAAATGACTCACGTTTTGACTGCAATGGAAATACCTGTTTGGGAAAATCTGAACATCTTGGTATTCTTCAAGAATTCCATGAGAAATAACATACTGGAAGGCCCCATCTGTTCGAGCCATAAATTTTTTTTTGTGTAAGGTCTAAAGTTCAAGAAAAAAATGTTCACTCAACAGTCATGTCTTCTGTTTCTGCAAAGTGGAAGAGAATCTCATTTTTGTTCTGGAGGTGCACCATCACAAGCATGCACTATGATTTCAAAAGTGTCTCTGAAACTGACATCTGGTTTTGATTTTATATTATAATTTCAGTTTTGCTTGATGAAGTAGACTATAATACGTTTCTTACAAAGTGGAATTATACATTTATGAAATCAGAGTCATCTGCTATTTATGGAGCGTATCCAAGACACCTTGAATAATATGACGGTGTTTCAAGGGAGAAAACCTATAATATATCCACCGGCAGATGGTTAGAAAAGACGGATGAAAGGTTTTGACGGGATAAACAAAACGTCAATTTTTTTTTAATAGAACACCCTTCTTTTCTGCATTCTTGTGTTCAGCTTCTCAAGCTGTTCCATTTCTGTATTTTTGTGTTTCAAATATGTAGCAGTGCTTTCAACTGAGAATTGACAACTGAAAATATCTGCATTTTCAGAGTTCACTTGAAAAAATTCCAATTGCTTTGCTTCTTAAATCTGATAGATGAAAACTTGATATGGTGGTAGCGGAATCAAAGACAAATATCCCAATTTCAAAAAATTGCGATTTTATGGTATAGGGCATCTACAAAAAAGCTATCTCATAATTTCAAAAGTATTCCAACCCGTTTTTAGGTAACTCGTCGACTGCGTCGGCCGGGCCACTCAGAAGATTTAAAGCCAATCACACAAAGACTTGGATGATAAAAGTAACGACGTCTACAGGTATGAGTACAGGGTGTTCACGATAAAATTCACCCCCCCCCCTCTAGGAGATCTTCCTTTGAGATATTTTGTAAAACCAAAATATTTTCCCCAACTATTTTTCCCAGGGATCTTGAATAGATTGTCTTGAAGTTTTCAATTGGTACCGTATACAGGGCGTGACATGTAACTTTTTTATTTCAAATGCAACACCCGGTATTTTATAACGTCGTTTGATGGAGCCTTTTTTTCATTACAAATATATATAACATTCATAATTTATCTTGACAAGGAAGCTGTCAAAAAAATAATGAAATAAATAGTAAAATAAATAAAAATTTGAAAACTACGCGACACCTTGTATTAGGAACGAATTAGACCATTTATCCATTCAGAGTTGAATTCTGCAGACAAAATGCTGCAAGAATATTTTTTTCAAGTGAACTGTAGAAACCAAAGCCATCTTACCGCGAAACATAATTATTTGACTACCTATTTTATTATTTTTCCGACAACTGACTTGTCAGAATAATCATAGGTGTCATATAAAGGTGTTTTTTCTTAAGTTGAGCGGTTATAAAATTTAACTGGCCAAAGGAATTTATTCAAAGTATGTTTTGGGCAAAGAGCAAACATTCAAGATTTTATATTGGAACCTACACTAATTTGTTTCAAAGATTAGTCCCTCTGTTATGATTTGGGTCTTTTCTTGGCAAGAGCTAGCCCTCTCGAGCAGGGACGGGCCGACCCAAAGCGTGCCGGTAAATTTAAATCGAACGACAAAGGACGCAACATGCCGCCCACCTTGAAACCATAAGGTTTGAAAAACAAGAAAATAAAAGGATCAATACTAAGAAGTTTCACAACAAAATATGAAAATATTCATAACACAAATAAATCGTCGAAAATGAATAAGTAACAAAATAGTCTTTCAGTGATCAGTTTTTCAATAATATCACGCAATAATAAAAAATATTTACACTTCTGCATTAGGCAGCACATACACTTTTGACACTGCCCGCTTTATTATTGCACTTTGAGTTTTTATGGTGACCACGCGAGTTATTCCATCTGCTCCAGGGTGTAATTGGAGAATTCTTCCCAGTTTCCAATTCTGCGGAGGTAGGTTGCTGTCGTTGATCAGGACGAGAGCGCCTACCTTGATAATGTTGGGGTGATGTTCCGCCCATTTGGATTTAGTTTGGAGCTCAGAAATATAGTTTCGATTATATGTAGCCCAAAAATGCTGGACTAACTGTTGCTGTCGCTGATAGCGTGTCAGTCTGTTGACAGGCGTTTCAACAAGATCATAATCAGGTAAAGCAGTTAAAGGCTTATTGATAAGGAATTGTGATGGAGTCAAGGCTGAGAAATCATTAGGATCTGTCGACATTGGGTGCAAGGGTCTAGAATTCATGACTGCTTCGATTTGCGTCAATACCGTAGATAACTCTTCATAATGTCAAATGAGTAACTTCAACAATTCTCTTGAGATGAAACTTGGTGCTTTTCTTACCCGCTTCCCAAGCACCACCGAAATGTGGCGTGTATGATGGTATGAAATTCCACTTTATGTTGTATTGGCTCAATTGATCAACGATAGTATTTGAATTTGAACGTGAAAAATTGAACAATTCCTCTATATGATTCCGAGCACCAACAAAATTAGTGCCGTTGTCACTGTAAATATTCGGAGGCAAACCGCGCCGAGAAATGAAACGTCTCAATGTCAAAAGAAAAGCTTCCGTGGTCAACTCAGGAACCAATTCAATGTGAACTGCCTTTGTGGCGAGACAAATGAATAAACAAATATAGCATTTCACTAGTTTCGGATTTCTTGTTTTTCTATCCCGAACTAATACTGGTCCCGCATAATCTAACCCTGTATTAATGAAGGGTGAAGAGGCTTGTAAATAAAAATCAGGTAAGTTACCCATCAAGTGCCCCACTGGTTAAGCATTGAAACGAAAGCATCTGACACAGTTTTTTACGACTTGCTTGGCCATGTTTCTTCCTGATAAAACCCAATACCTTTTGCGAACTGCATAAAGCAAGGCCTGAGGACCGCAATGAAGAAATCGTACATGTTCATGTCTCATCAAAAAAACAGTAAACGTATGATTTGCAGGTAGTAGAATTGGATGTTTCTTGTTGGCGCTAAAGGTAGATAATTCGAGGCGTCCACCTACACGCAAGATTTGCTTATCGTCCAAGAAAGGAGTCAAGGGCAGTAAATGACTTTTGTTATCAAGGTTTTTCTTTTGTTTGAGTAATTTTATGTCTAATTGAAAAGCACTATTTTGAACTGATTTGATCAAATACTGAAGTGAATGGTTCAATTCTGTTGTTGTTAATGGTCCGACCAAACGGTCAAATTTTGTCTTTTTGATATTGTCAATGAATCGAAACATGAATGCTGTGACTCTCAATAATTTCGTAAAGGCTGAAATTCGATTGATAAGATTTTGTGCCTCAGAAACGTTTTCATTACGTGTGAATACAAACGTCTTACTGAGTTTTGGTTGTCGATATACGGGTAGTTGTAGATCTTCTGGTTCGTCGTTTGAATGAAACATGTGCGGGTAATTTGAAGGATGATCTTCCAACCATTTTGGACCATGCCACCAGAGTCTTGATTGGATTAATTCTTCTGAACTTACTCCTCTAGTAAGAAGATCTGCAGGATTGTTTTTTGAATCGACGTGATCCCAGTTTTCTTCATTTGTCATACTTTGAATGACTGATATTCTATTCGCAACAAATGTCTTCCAATTACTTGAGACTGATTTTATCCAAATGAAGACTATGGTGGAATCAGACCAGTAATATCGCTTGTCAATAGAAATGGTTAATGAGGCAAGTACTTGCTTGCTGAGTTGGGCCAGCACAACCGCTCCACAAAGTTCTAACCGTAGCTGAGTTATCTTGTGTATTGTTGCAACTCTTAATTTTGCACATATAAGTTGTATCGTTGTATTTTCTGATGCATCTGTAGACTTTAGATATATGCAAGCACCATAAGCCACTTTCCTTGAATCGCAAAAACCGTGTAGCTCCACTGAAATGTTGTTATTGATGAGGACGTGCCTTGGTATTGTAAGTTGATTTAATGTATGAAGTTCTTTCAGAAATCGAATCCATTTCTTGTGTATGTGTGAAGGTACTTCATCATCCCATCCCAGTTCAAGAACCCACAATTCCTGAATCATTATTTTGGCTGTGATAATAATTGGACCCAATAAACTGAGGGGGTCGAAGATTTGACAGACTACGGACAAAATGTTTCGTTTTGTTACACGGTCTTGATTGACTGTATGGATGTTGTATTGAATGGTATCAGAAGCTGGGCTCCAGATAATTCCCAATGTTTTTGTATTTTCATTCTCTCCGACCTTGAGAACATTATGAGTCTTTTCATTTCTTGGAATGTTTTTCAGCACTTCCGGATTATTGGACATCAATTTTCTGATTACGAATCCTCTTGATGACAGAATGGTTGTTAAGTTTTCCAACATGTCCTTGGCAGACTCCGCAGACTCAGTTCCAGCCAGAAGATCGTCCATATAAAAGTAAGATTTTATTATGTTGCAGAGTTCAGGATGATCCTCTTCAACTTCATCTCCAATTTGATTCATGGTTCTGATTGCTAGATATGGCGCAGCCGCTGTCCCATATGTAACAGTGTTCAATTCGAAACACTGTATGTCATCAGTTGGTTTATCTCTCCAAAATATTCTTTGAAGATGACGCTCTTCAGGTTTGACTAGAATCATGCGGTACATTTTCATAATATCCCCTGATAAAACAACTGAATGCTGTCTAAATCGAATTGAAATCTCTCTCATATCATTTTGTATGTTTGGGCCAATACATTGAACATCATTAATTGATAATCCTGACGTACTCTTTGCGTACGTACTCTGAACGTCTAAAACAAACTAAGTTGAAATAACGTTACAAAGAAACAGTTAATTTCTAGTTGTCTCAAACGCCAAATGTCCCAAAAAATCACGTTATATTACAGTTGAATTGCCAACATCACAGTATAGAAAGTAACGATATTATTCAATGTAACATCCTCGTTGCTTTTCAACGTTAGTTCAACAAGTGACAACAGGTAAATTTCAACGTCGAAAGTAATTTTTAGAGCAACGTAGAAATTGACGTTGAATAAAAGTTGTGCTCATTATTTTAAATACAGTTGCATTAACGTTTTAATTATTTCTTTTTTATAATGCAAATACACGTAAAAAAGACGTTTCCATAAGGTTTCAAAATAAAACATATTTTAATGATTTTATAACAAAAAAATTCTTAGTAATCATAGTAGTAGTAGTAGTAGTACAGGAATTTTAGCCTAAATATCACTTCAACCTCAAAATAAATACTGTAGTTGTGAAAATCACAGGTTCTGTTCAGAATTTTGTGCTCTTTCTTAATTTTCGGGTTTCGGAAAAATCCCAGCGGAGGCTTTTTTTTTAGAGCTGTCAAAAGTCTGAAGACTAATAATTCTGAACAATTTCAAATTAAGCTCAATTTTCCATGGGATTTCAAGTATACACAGTTATGTGGAGACTGCAAATGTTGACAATGAACATATGAACAATTCTGAACCAAACACGATGGAAAATTTCATAGTTCTGTTGGAATATTTTGATTTTTTCTGTCAAATGTATATGATACAGGAAAATAGTAAAAAAAATCGCTAAAGCCTTGAAAAAAATATGGACGTCCTGAAAATTTGATATTCTGTTCAGACTTGGATGCCCTACTACATACCCAAAATTGACAGAAATCCCACCCCTGGGTTTTGAGTTATTGGAAGGGGGGTGATCAGTTGCAATTCAAGATGGAGGGGATGAAACCCGGTTATCCATTGGATGCAAATACATCGCAATTTGACGCATCATATCTCGTTGATACCATTTTGGCACAAAAAGTGTCGATTACTGTTGAGGGGTGGTCGTGGGAGGGACGGAGCTCGGCTAGGTGATTCTTTTTGTTTTCCTGGTCATATATAACCGATCACGACAAGTTTGGTATCTTTTCCGACTAAATTGAAACTCCTGACCTTGAATCCGATGTGTAAATTTGAATAAAAACAAGTTTGAACAAGTTAACTTGAAAAAACTTGTTTTTTTCTTTGACATTTTTGACAGTTTTTTTTTTACTGTTGGAGGTCTGAATCGTTCAAAAATAGTTCATGGTCCATTAGATTGGAGTGTCTTTTTTACGAAAATCATCTACTCGATGTACTATTTTGTTTCTGGATATTAAAAAATCAATTTTAACCTGTGAGTCGGTCCGGCGCGGTTTTTACTATTAACCAGAACACTACAACATGCACCTGCAAATAAAACTAGCTCAAACTATTGAACAAATGATAACTTATCTTTGAAAGTTCGAGGATTTCTGCAGAATTGAATTTGCTATAACATAAAACCAAATTGCTATGGATCGCTCTGCAGGGTTTTGAGTTTAAGCTATTTATATTTGCAGGTGCATGTTGTAGTGTTCTGGTCAGTAGTAGACACCGCGCCGGATCGACTCACAGGTTCAAATTGATTTTTTAATATCAAAAAACAAAATAATACGTTGAGTGAATGATTTTCGTGCAGAAGACACTTAAATCTAATGCCTCTTGAAATATTTTCGAGGATTTCAGACCTCTAACAGTGAAAAAAAAACTGTCAAAATTGCCAAAGGAAAAAACAAGTTTTTTCAAGTTAACTTGTTCAAACTTGTTTTCATTAAAATTTACACATCGAATTCGAGGTCAGGAGTTTGAATTTAGTCGGAAAAAATACCAGACTTGTCGTGATCGGTCCTATACGACCAGGAAAACAAAAAGAGCCACCTAGCTGAGCTTCGCCCCTCCCATGACCCCCCCTCAACAATAATCGACACTTTTTGTGCCAAAATGGTATCAACGAGATATGATGCGTCGAATTGCGATGTATTTGCATCCAGTGGATTAACAGGTTTCATCCCCTCCATTCTGAGTTGCAATTGATTATCCCCCCCTCCGATAACTCAAGACCCTGGGGTGGGATTTCTGTCAATTTTGGGTATGTAGTATAGGGCATCCAAGTCTGAACAGAATATCAAATTTTCAGGACGTGCATATTTTTTTCAAGGCTTTAGCGATTTTTTTTACTATTTTCCTGTATCATATACATTAGACAGAAAAAATCAAAATATTCCTACAGAACTATAAAATTTCCCATCGCGTTTGGTTCAGAATTGTTCATATGTTCATTCTCAACATGTGCAGTCTCCACATAACTGTGTGTACTTGAAATCTCATGAAAAATTGAGCTCAATTTGAAATTGTTCGGAATTATAAGTTTTCAGATTTTTGACAGCTCTAAAAAAAAAGCCTCCGCTGGGATTTTTCTGAAACCCAAAAATTTGGAAAAAGGACAAAATTCTGAACAAAATCTGTGATTTTCACGACTACAGTTTTTTTTTTGAGGTCAAAATCTATTTTTCTTGGGCTATAGTAGTAGTAGTATCACAAAATAGGTACTCATAAACACTGAAATGTTCAAGATGGACGGCTTCTTTTCTCGGATCGGCTTTTGCTGTATTCAAACCATTCTTTTGTTGTCCTGGTTATCTCAAATTCCGTGCATTTCTGGTCGTCTTAGCTACATCTGTAAAAGAAAAAAACATGTATTCAGTAAAAGGTGATCGATTTTTTTTGTTAGGTGATAGCAGAAGTTAACTTGGAAAAATTTGTTTTTTTTCTTAAACAAATTTGACAAAAAAAAAACAATTTTGACAGTTTTTTTTCACTGTTAGAGGGATGAAATCCTCGAAAATATTTCAGGGGCCATCAGATTGGAGTGTTTTTTTCCACGAAAATCATCTACCCGATGAATAATCTTGTTTTTCGAGACTAACAAATCGATTCGAACCTGAGCCGGCCCGGCGCGGCGGCGTCTATCACTGACCAGCATACTTTTAAATGGAAATAGATTGATCTATTGGAACAAATAATAACTTATCTTTGAAACTTCGAGAATCTTTGCAAAATTGAATTTGCTATAACATAAACAAAATCGCCATGGATCGCTCTGCAGGGTTTCAAATTTGAGTTATTTTTATTCGAAGGTGCATGCTGCAGTGTTCTGGTCATTAGTAGACACCGCGCCCGGCCGACTCACAGGTTCAAATTGATTGAAATATCGAAAAACAAAATAATACATCGAGTGGATGATTTTCGTAGAAGAAACACTTTATTCTAATGTCACCTGAAATATTTTTTAAGATTCCAGACCTCTAACAGTGGAAAAACTGTCAAAATTGTGGAAAAAAATTATCTCAAGTTAACTTGTTGAAACTTGTTTTTATTCAAAACACATTGGATGCGAGGTCAAGAGTTTGAATTTATGGTGCTATTCTGTAAAAAATAGCATTCCATAAACGCTCTGTTATGTAAAAACTCCTGTCGGTCATTGGCTGTTGCCTAGGTAATAACAACCTAGAGAATTTATTATCAATTTAGAGAATCGCACCATCAGTCGGAAAAGATATCAAACTTGTCGTGATCGGTTCTGTATGACCAGGAAAGCAAAAAGAACCTCCTAGCCGAGGTTCGCCCCTCCCACGACCCCCCCTCCTTAAATTATGATCGACGCTTTTTTTGCCAAAATGGTATCAACGAGATCATGATGCATCGAATTGCGATGTATTTGCATCCAATGGATTGAGGGCTTTCATCCCCTTCATTTTGAGTTGCAATTGATTACCCTCCCCCTCCAATAACTCAAAACTCCGGGGTGGAATTTCTGTCAATTTTGGGTATGTAATAGGGCATTCAAGTCTGAACAGAATATCAAATTCTCAGGACGTCCATACTTTTCCCAATACAAGGTTTCAGCGATTTTTTTTTACTATCTTTCCTGTATCATATGCATTCGACAGAAAAAATCGAAATATTCCAACAGAACTACAGAATTTCGCATCGTGTTTGGTCCAGAATTGTTCAAATGTTCATTTTTAACATTTGCAGTTTCCAAACAACTGTGCGTGTTAGAAATCTCATAAGAAATTAAGCCTAATTTGAAATTGTTTGGAATTATCAGTTTTCAGATTTTCAACAGCTCTGAAAAAAAGCCTCCGCTGGGATTTTTTCGAAACTCAAAAATTGGAAAGAGCACAGAATTCTGTACAAAAGCTGTGATTTTTACGACAACAGTATTTTTTTTTAAGTCAAAATCTATTTTTCTCAGGTTGAATCAACGATCCCACTCAAAATACGCGACCCTGTGCGATCTTATCTAGGTCTTCTCTGTTGACTGTTTTTATCAAAGTTTTGCTTTTCTGCCTATTTGAATCGAGGGGTTGGTATTATCGTGTACAATATTTTTTGTTTTCAGGTGCCTGTGAGAGCCAGAGCCAGAGATGCGCACTTACTTGAAATACACCCTGATGGTTTTCATGTCGATGCCGTTGAACGCTTTTTTGAGTTCGTCTAGTTGAACTTCACTCCATTCCCTTTCCAATAATTTTACTGGGTTCCTGGAGAAAATTTCAACTGTTTTCAGTTTTGGCGCCACTCTTCCTAGAACACTGGTAGATAATCAATGCGTTAAGAAAATACTCGAGAAAATACAAAAAGTTCACAAATGTTACAGCAACTCACTCAATAAAATCCGGACATCTTAAAGCACAGCCATCCAAACGTAGAGTTTCCAAGCTCCGATGTTGAATTATTGCATCCGTAACAGCTGCTATCCTCAAGTGCCAGAACGGTGCTCCAAAGTACTTCAAGTTCATGGCGCGATGTAGAAGCACCTCGTACGATTCCGCTATCAGGTTTTGTCGCAATTCAAGGTGATCATCATCGTCAAGATGAACGTACGGCTCAATTTGTATAGACACTTTTGACAACACCAATTTTTCCACTGTTTCAGGTATGTTACTGCCTATGGCACGTAGCTGTCGTGCAGATAAGAAGCATGCAGTCAAATTCAATTCTTTCAAACAAGTGAGGGCGTTGAATAACTTCTCAAAGTCATCAACGGTGACAATATGGAAGTTGGAGTGTTCCATGGACAATACTTCCAGATTTCCATGTTTTGATATTGCCTCGATCAATTCAAAATCAGGAAATAGTACGGGCTTGTCCAGTACCAGTTCTTTCGTTCTGGATCTGTTCAGGATGTACAACAGGTCGCCGTTGTCTTTGTTCCACTTTCCATAATTCGTCAAGTTGAGTTTCTCAAGCTTCATCATGCTGTGGGAATTGGAGGCTTTTCTAACTCGGTGCTCTGTAATCTGGTTAGTGCAAACAAATCAAAAAATTGCTATGAGTTTTGTAGGCATGTTCTCTTAAGACTTGACATCGATAATAAATAGTGGAAAAAAAGTAAAGATTTCGGTATAAGTATATCTAACTAGCACTCACCTCAGTTGACGTCAAATCTAATTCTTTGATCGGAAATGAGCTCCTGATGATCTGCTCCAGTTGAGAAGAAGTGATTGTTTTATCAGCAATAGAAACACTTTTCCACAGTCGTTCATCCCAGCATATATTGTGGAATCTTTGACTGACCGTTTTCAAATTGCACAAGTCGGCCCTGGGGACCATTGAGACTATAATGTACAAGATCTCGTCTGGTAACAGCTCAAAATAGTTGATAGTTTGCCCTGTATTTTGCGCCACCTGTAAAATCCTCTAGATACTTACAAAATAATACTGATCATTGTACAAACACTAATCGAAGATGAGGCCTTCATAGCCACTATATCAACAGATTATAAGGCCGACCATTCGGCAAGGCCGATCAAAAAATAACTTTTCACCTTATAGGTGAAGTTTTGGCGAATGAAATATCTATTTTAGAACGCTTCAGGCCGTAACAAGCAAAAATAGGCAAAATAGGCCAAAAACATTTTTCTTATGTGTTGAACCGAGTAAATAATTTTTTCCAATTTTGCCCCTGAAATAGTCATTTCTGAACTGTTTTGAGAACTGTGTGACACATTCCAACAAAGCAAATCAAACAAACGACTTTTTTGTACAATTAGTCCGGACGCTAAGCGCCATACTTGGGTCCAACTTTGCAAATCATAATGCCGAGATGCCACTTGGTAGAAATGTTGTACATACCCTATGGTTCATTTTAAGAAATGGAGCCCACCTGCCACCCCTGGCAGATCCTTGGTATTGGTGGTCGAAGGTACAAGAAGTTACCATTTTTGGAATTTTTGCTTTTTTGTACTTTTTTCTACTGGACTATATATTTTCGAGGTGAAAGAACACAATGTAATAAGTTTCTAGAAAGTGTAATGCACCAGTGGCGCACCAGACGGCTGCGAAGAAGCCGGGGTACGATTTTTCACGAAGTCCTATATTAAACCGTGACTAACACCTTTTTAACGTGTTTGGCATCATTTCTAACCAAATCGCATATTCTGATTCCAAAAATAATTGTGAAATGTCGATAGAGACGTGTTTGACCCGGTTTTATTGAGAAAAAACTTGATTTTTCCACCTTCAAATTTGATGTTTTGTAATTCTAGTTCCATCGTGACCTAAAGTATTTCTAACTATGATTTTGACTTGAACAGTTGGCTTGGGCTATTTCACACACAAATATCATCTGATGAATTTTCTTCCTGTTTTTATGGAGTCACAGAGAAATCTTGTTTCTTGAGCATCTCATGTGAACAGCTTAATGAGACAAAGCGCGCTATTCACATAAAAAACTATTGTAGAATTACAATGTACCTTTCATTTGGCAATTTATTTATTGCAATGCATTAGAATAGTTTTCTATTTCAATTAAAACAAAGAAAACTAGAATCAGAGCCGTATTGTTTGTCTTGACATCGTTATTTTTCTTTCGACAAGGTGGAATAAATTTCGTGGAAAAAAACGCGAAGTTTCGACCTATGCATTCGTAGTTTGCATTATGGTCCAAAACAATCACGATCACAATTTTGAAATAGATTGCTCAACTGAACTGTTTTATAGAAGGATTCCACACATAAAAAGTTTCTATCGCTGCTACAGGGTCACATGGTAGTTTTGTTCCAAAAGGTGCATCATGCAGAAATTTCATTTCAAAAATTTGCATTATCGAAAGAAAAATGCTGTCATGACTAAAATACGGCTCTGATTTCAGTTTTCTTGCTTTGTTTGATAGAAAAAACTATTCTCGTGCATTAAAATGGATGAACTACCAAATCAAAGCTACATTCTAAACCTAGCATATTTTTTTCTGTGAAATAGCACTTTTCATCAAATCAAGCTTTGACATGATAGGTACATATTCTCAAGAAACAAGATTACTCCGTGACTTTATTGAAACAGAGAAAAAACTCCAGCAAATGATATTTGTGTCTGAAATAACCCAAACCTACTGTCCAAGTCAAAATCATAGTTGTTATCATGTTGTTATCGTCATAGTCATATATTGGACAATGATGGAACTAGAATTACAAAACATCAAATTTGAGGATTGAAAATTTTATATGTTTTCATCACATAAAACCGGTTAAATAAAACACGAATCCAGTGGCGTATCTAGGGTAAATTGCGCCTAGGGCAAAACATGAAAATTGCGCCCCTGAATTAGAAACCCTGGGAAATGCGCCTCAGGCAGTTTTTCAAAATTCAGGTGGGCCAACGACAAATAGGGCCCCCACGTGTGATCTGTTCCCATGCAAAGTTGCTAGGCAACCAGGGCTGTCACTAGGCTATCACCTAGGCAACATCACCTGATGAACTGTTCCCTGGTTCCGAAAATAGGGTCCCTGTTATAGGTTATACCTAGATCAGATGAAAAAGTTGAAAGTTGATCGTCTGTTTGAATGTATTGGTTTTGGTTTTCCCTCTTTCTCTATTCCCATTTCGCTTGTAAATTATTGCTCACACGAATTGCGCCCAATAGTTCAAATATCTACATTATCCAGGGTGTCTCAAAACTCGCGCTCCAGAGAACACTGACATGGTGCCGACGACAATAGGTTCCCAGGAAACGAAAGAAAAAATGTATTACTGCTTGCATAAAGGAGTCATGAGTTTTTTGAATCCACCAATCCCGGAGGGTCAATTCGAGGTAAATTTGCAAAATTTAACCCAGTTGCTAAGCTTTGAAAGTAATACCAACTGCCTGTCATTTTGTAATAAATGTTTGGCTCACTGTAACTGTGACACTGTCAAATTTAGATACTTGAACCTGGCAACTTGGAATTGAGGTAACATACCTCAAATGTACAGGTCTGTGATTGGTTAACTTAACTTTGTCTTTTCTCGAATACCATTTGAGGTAGATTTTTTTCTCGGTATTACATCTGACTGCTATCTAGTTTTGCTTCATTTTCTCTGGGGCGTGAGTTTTGAGACATCTTGTATATAATAGGCTACTGGACATCAATCGCATTTCAGTATAAAACTATCATAAACCTGATAAATATCTGAATGACGAATTTGTAGTTGGAAAAGTTTTTCGAAATATGATTTCATTTCAGTAAAAAATCAATTTGAAAGTGGACTTATTCAAATCAGGAATAATATGCTACGTCACAGCTTGAAAGTGAGCTAGGAGGTGGGAGGGAGGAAGGAGAGGGAAACGCATTTGACATTCGACCGAAGCATTCGTTCTGGATCTATACGTAGTGGTGTATTTTCACGTGCGAGCACAACTTTGTCACAGAGAACTTATTTTTGATGCCATTGCATGGAGTTATCATGTATTATGAAGCGAAATTGTGATAAAAACTAGATTATTTGACATGGGGTTGACATATATGGCATGCGACACTCGCAGTACTGCCACTCATATGGCACTAATAACACTGTTGTGACATTAATCCAAAGCCTGCACGAGCAAAAATAAGTGAATTTTAAGGAAGAATCGACCAAAATGTTAGGTCAAACCATAGCACTCCAGCATTTCATTATATTTTTCTGGTATAAATCAGTTTAAAACGAGAAAGTGTTTTCCAGTCATTGAATGGCCAACTAGAGTTTCTATTGGCTCTTCAAAATGTGACGTCACGCACTTGCCGCGCCATTCAAACAGACAAATCTTTTTCATGTTTTTTTTATATGTACAAAAACTTTTTTAAACAAAATTATCTTGCCAATGCAACAATTTTGGGAGGATCTTTCATGAAAAGAAATAAAAAAAACCCATGTCCACTAGCCTATTATATAAAGTTCAAAGAACTTGGTCTTTGATTCGTTTTTCCAATTTTTTTCTTAATTTTTTCACATTTCTATCTTTTCCTCTCATTTGCGCCCTGAGGATTAAAGTGCGCCCATGGCACGTGCCCCACTTGCCCCCCCGTAGATACGCCTCTGCACGAATCTATCAACATTCCACACTAATTTTTGGAATCAAAATGTACGATTTGGTTACAAATGATGCCAAACATGTCACAAAAGCTGTTAGTAACGGTTTAATATTAAACGGTTTAAACGAGAGGTCAAGTCTCAACTATTATCATCTCAGGGAGCGTGAGAGGTTCTGCAGTTATTGTATTTCATTATGAGTTTTATTACTTTGCCAGTGAATATCTTTCCGTTGCCAGTAAACATGTAACTTGCCAGTAGAGGTGTATCGTACCTACTGTATAAAGTGTGAATCGATGATGTAAATTATTTCAAAGTGTCGTTAATAGTAGAATTGGGAAAAATTGGGGTTGTGTCAAGAAATTGTTGTACTTTTTTTTTGGCGAAAAATGAACCAAGGGCTGTCGTGGAAGATCAACTTCCTGGTGTACAGGAAAGTTGAACGACAGCCCATTTGCTTGCTGCATATTTTTTTGTAAGGATATATTTCCATTGTATGTATTTATTTTGGTAAGCAAATAAACAGTATTATTATTATTATTATTATTATATGTAAGACTTTGTGAAAAATCGCACCTCGGCTACTTCGCAAAACGTCTGGTACGTAACTGATGCATTACACTTTATGGAAACTTATTGCATATTGCATTGTGTTCTTCGACCTTGGAAAAATATACTTAATGTGTGATTGGTTAGCCATCGAATTTTCAAGCGATCCTTAAATTTGCAGTCAAGTTTGCAGCTTTTCTCAATTCATTAGGAGAGAGCAGGTGAATATCGACCACTTAAGGCAAAAAATTCAAAACCAGTAGCCATGTGCACTGTCAAGGCTGTACGTTTTGTACCATATTCCCCAACCATTCAACTACCCAAAACCTAAAATAGTCACTCACTAAGTAGGAACATTTTTGTGATAAAAATTCGAAAGCAAAGTGAAAATTTCAGCGGGTAATATCGACCAGTGGGGTAAAATCGACCACCAGGTCAGATAATATCGATCGCACGTTTTCTTAACCATTTTGTAGTCTGCATGCTCAGCAAAAGCGCAAAAATACACGTCAAAACATCTCTTTTCGAAAAAAATCTAGTTTTTGATTTTGAATTTGCCCTCCTTTTCCTAACATTTACCAAAAACGATTCCCATGATGAGAACTTGAAAGTTTAACAAATAAAATTAAAAAAAATTCTCAGGTAAGTACTCTCAGGAACCTCATCAGGTCATTTTCGCACCACACGAGGCGCGATTCGTTTTTTGCAGATATTTTCCGCGAGGCATCTGAAATGATGTATTAAACTCCATTTGTACAATATCGACCAACCTGGTCGATATTGGCCGACAACAAAAGCAAAAAACAATTCTTTGACGATGAAGAACCAGGTTAAATTATGGAACTAGGCCTACTGCACAAAGTTACTATCAATGATCCTTGATACATTGCACCAGGAGATTTAAGTCTAACTATAATGAAAAGTCTGCAATACGTTATCATAAACACTCCTGAACTCAAATCATATCGGCTGGAAACAATAATTCGTTATTGTCAGTCAAGCGCTTCAAATAAATGGCTGACCGACAGCTGTGCTGGAGTTCACTTGCAAAATGCTAGATGGCACCCTGTGTCATGATTCCAAAAAACCTACAGGATGAGCCACAGTGGTGCGGTCGATATTGGACTGCCGGTCGATATTCGCTTCTCTTCCCCTATAGGTTGGATTGAGATTTTACCGAGGATTTTACATTTCTATCCTGGGTTATAGTTCTGGCAACAGCGAGCTACCAATGTCACATCAAGGTGAAATATTTCACCCAACCCCGTTATAAAGCCTACACTGATGATCAGAAATAAAATTGAAAGAGCCATTATTCGTCAAATCCGAGATTCCGGATTTCTTCTCCTCTGAAAGATAGGCAACGCGCAAAACGTCACCTGAGTCTTTATGACATAGTGGACATAACGTGTAATCATGATTCATGCCTACCTATCAAAAATCAGCTCGATTTTAAATCAGATAATCAAGAAAATGTAGATTTCATAAATCTGCCCCTGGGAGATATGTAACCCACAATATCAAGGATCTGCCGGGGGTGGAGGGTAGGCACCATTCCTTGAAATGTGCCATAGGGTATGTACAACATTTTTGCCAAGTGGCATCCCGGCATCATGATTTGCAGGGCTGGAGCCATTAACGTCCGGACTAAATATTGTAAATCATTTCGACGTAAACTAGAAGAAGCCTATTGTGGGCCGTTAAAAAGGCACTTTCAGGACCGAATATCCAAGTTTTGCTTTTTTTTTAGGCAAATTGAACAAAAATGGAGGAGTTTCAAACGCCATCATTTCCAACACTAGAATATACAGGGTTTCCCAGAAGAAACTAAGAGACCTCTGCTTTGTTTTTTTTTCTCGCAGAAGCTCAATATTAACTGTCATACGTCTCTTCGAAATTTGATTTTTCATTGGTTTTCCATGAATAATTCATCAAATATGGCATGATGATGGGTCAAAGTATTTGGCTGAAATTTGACAAACACTTGTTTTGGATATCTACTCATGGAAGAAAATGTTACTTTTTTTCATGCTCAACCATCTCCTAGAATATTGCAAAAAAGTGTTACGCCCTGTATACATACCTATACAATAATTCTTATACGATACAGACATGAGTAGAGACCGGATTTTAGGCCGTTAAAAAGTGGAAACTAGGACACATGTTTAGGCAAATAGAAGCCCTATTTTAGAACGCTTTAGGCCGTAACGACTAAAATAGGCAAAATAGGCCGAAAACAGTTTTCTCATGTAATAAAGCAAATTATTTATTTTTAGCACTGTCTCCCTGAAATAGTAATTTTGCCGACTGTTTCAAGTCCACAAAACACGAATTTTTGCGAACTGTATCTGAAAGTTATTGTCAAGGTGTTGCATTGTTGATTTAGAAGTTTAGTTGTTGTAGTTACCTACATTGTTACAGAATAGGCAACTTCACTATGGCCGATATAGAGGACACAAATTGGTGTTTGGAAAGCTTATGCTGAAAAATGATGCATGCAACAAGTACCAAGTTGAGGCTGAGACGGTGCTAGGACAATTCTTCGCGGACAATTCTTCGCGGACAATTCTTCGCGCGGACAATTCTTCGCAGAACAATTCTTCGCCGGACAATTCTTCGCCGGACAATTCTTCGCACGGACAATTCTTCGCAAGATCGCAAGCCTTGCGCCCGCGCATGACCAGGCTTATTGGGGCTCTGAAAGACACTTTGAGACACAAGGGGGCTAAGCAGGACTTGAAATCCTACAACGTAGACACAAAGGAGGATAGAGCCCTTAATATCACAAGAAGACCTGGCAGGGCTCACTAGGGCCTCCAACAATACTTTAGACACAAGGGGGCTTGCGGAGCTCAAATCGCCACAATGTAGACACAAGGCTATTAAAAAAATAGATAGGGCTTCGAGTAACACAAAAAGGCATTAAGGGCTCAGTGGGGCTCCAAACGACACTTTAAGGCACAAGGGGGCCTATAGGGCTCCGATCAACACATGAAGACAACAGGAGCTTACTAGAACACAGAAACAAAGACAGGTTGAAAATGGGGCTCAAGAGGGCCACAGATGACACACAAAAACATAAGGGGGCCTAATAGGGCTCTGAGAAATCTGAGAAGGCACAAGGGAGCTTTCTTAGAAGCCAGAAATATCGCTAAGTCAGAAGGGGATCACCGGGGCTACAAACAACAATTGAGGACACAAGGGGGCTGAATAGGGCTCCAAACAATACTTGAAGATACAAGGGGGCTCAGTAGGGCTTGAAACACTTCAATGTAGACACAAGAGAGCAGAAGCCTCTAAAAATCGGACGGAGACCTGGAAGGGCTCACTGGGGCTCCAAACGATACTTGAAGACACAAGGGGGCTCAGCAGTGCTTGAAATGTTCTGATGTAGAACACAAAGGAGAATAGGGCCCTGAAAGTTGCAAAAAGGCTTGGCGGGGCTCACTAGGGCTCCAAATGACACTTAGAGACACAAAGGGGGCCCTGTAGAACTTCAACCAATACATAATAAAGACTCACAGGAGCTAACAAGAGCTTTAAAAAACTACACATTGCGTATTGTATAAACTTGCGTTGGTGCTGTTGGTACCCGTCATCGTCATTCGTCTTTGCAATCGGAAACGATCGTAAAAAGTCGTTCCCGTGGATGAAGGCCGCCATACTGTTGAAATTTCAGCGACGCAGGGGAGGAGATGCAGGTATATACCGTATGTCCATTAAAAACTTCAATAAAGGGAGGCTGTGACGCAGGCCATTCGATCCGGAAACGGCCAGGTTATCATCGGTCCACGGCCTCCCATCATTGATTTTTTTAATGAACATACTGTATTATGCTAGACAAAGACAAGGATGATACGACCTTTTACGCAAGGGCAAGGGTTGTCGTATTTGATACGAAGCGAAAGCTAGCTTGCGGGCTGTGCACGGGGTAGGAGACACAAATGGCTAGTTTATTTTTACGAAATACAAAATTGGCGTGTTAGCAAAATTCGTATACGAACACGAACTTCGTAACCGATTGACGACGTGCTTCCGCCACTGTTTCTTTGTCCTGCTTCAACTTATTTGGAGCAGAAGTTACCTCTAGTACCTAGCGACGAGTCGACGACCAATGAAACAGCTGCTCCAAGCGTTCCGAGTGAGTAGAGCAGAACAAAGAAACAGACCGAAACAGACCTATTTACTATAGTATATGGTAAATGGTATGAAGGGTGTTAGGTATAGTCAGTAATAATATAACAAGTGGTATGATTATCATCGATGATAATTTCGAATGAAATCCTGCCTGCAGATCCAACGACTGCGGAGCACTGCGGTAGCAGTGCGTAGCAGGAGTTGAATGTGCAGCATCGATTCCATGAGAAAATATCATCGAATAATAATCATACGACGAATTCAATTCAACAAGACTACCTAAATAACAAATGGAAAAAATTGAATTGTATACTTAAATCAGACATTTCAAGGCAAATCTAAGGTTCACCTATTTAGTGTCTATATGCATCACAAAATAGCAATTCAAAGATTCGTCCATCGTTAGTGAAGCGTATTGCATGGACATGATTTCCCATGTTACGAGCCCCATGTGAATCCACCCAATGTGACATTCCTCTGATCTGAATGCCTGTGTCCACGTCAACACCACAGACGAATGCTGTATCTGTATATATTTTGTACAAGAACCCCCTTTTGGGGTAAGTAATCACCTTCCAAACTCTTTCATTAGTATCACATTTATATTTTTCATGTATTTTCAACAGTTTACATTCAAAATAAAAGTTAACCTCAAACTGAAATCAATCTGACACGAGGTAAACAAGCCGAAATCGATAATAAATCCGATTGTTTTTTTATCATCGCTGTGATATCCTCTTGGTACCCCGAATCCGTGCATCCCATTGGCTTTAACACAGTCTAGCTACCTATCCGTTATATAGTCAGAATAATAGCTCAGTTGCGATTGTTTGGTAGAGGATACATTAAACTTGTATATAAGGGTAACTGCTATCAAATCTATGAAAATGAAATCTGTTCTATTTGTGATTTGAATTGTAATGAACATATCTTCTTTGAGTGCCCGATGTATCGTTCTATAAGATGTTCCTTACCCGAAAATCTAAAAACTGTAGTCAAACTGAGGACTGCTCTAGATAAATCGGTCAAAGTTTTATGTGATAAAATAATCATATAATTACACTGTTGGGTTTCCGAGTGGGTTTCTAAAATTAAGAGCTTTCTGTCGAAATGAATGACACTCTTCCCAACAATATTGTTTATGTTTCTGTCAGTATTTAAGATATATTCACATTTTTTCATATTATGTCATTATTTGTTTCTTCCTATCTTTGTAATGGGAATTACCATTCCCTCGTTAAACAATAAGCGAAGAATAAAAATAATAATGATAATAAACAAAAAACGTAGATACTTGAAAAAACTCACCGGTTCCCTGAAGAGCTTCTGTCTCGACATTTGGATTGCATTGGTATCTAATAATTCTATTAGCTCCACAAATCTGCACATGTTCAAAACTATGCTCTCAAAATGACAGCAACTGAGGAAGAGAACGACAGAAAACTTGCAAGACGGACAAATAACTGAATAAGGAATTCAAACTGTCAACAGCCCCTTTATAGTTTCTTGTTATCGTCACTGTTGTCAGATTAAAAGTTCATTTGAGTCCTTAGCATTCTACTTCAACACTCACAGATTTCCTTGATTTTTGTTACACAGGAATTGTCGCATTGGCGACTATTGTCTTGATTTCAAGGAAGAACTGGAGACAAAAAATCCCTAATTGGTTTTTAATCTTGAATAGATTACCTACTGGACAGGGAACTCGTGCCTCAAAACTGACGTCAAAAGGTACATGATTTTAACCCTGAGTCTGACATGCGTTGAAAAGGCTGTTGAAAATAGTGCGTTCTCCTGACTCGACGGCGCAGATGCAACATGGACGCAACTGTCGCTATTTAGTGCCAAATTTGAAACATCCAGACAAATATCGACTTTTCTATGAAATACCAGGCTATTTCATGACTTAGTCTCCAGATAGATACAGAAAAGTTACTAAAAATGTGAAGAAGAACCGGTCGCAAGCCAAATTTCTATTTTGTATAGTTCTTTTTTACAAAATAATGATAATATTGGAAGTTCCTTACTTACTTCGCAAATGATCCACAGTCTGTTAATCGCGATGTTGTCAGATTTGGCATGGCCGCCGTTACCAATAATACGTTATATTACATATACTGTCACCTTAAATAGTCACTATAAAATCAATTCGTTTTGCAAGATGTTTCCTTGCGCTCTTCTAGTTAGGAAATCTGACACCATACAGAATGAAAGTTCAAAATTTGGAAATTATTATATCTAAGTAATTGAAAGTTATATTTCTTGTTCACTTGGCAACCCCGAATACGGCTTCTGCCATTCTCCTGCCTAGCTTCTGGGCCGGATAGTCTTATGAAATCCGCAGTACATCCATGTAGCAAGGATTGCCTGAAACGTACCGTATAAGAATGGCTCTCGCGGCTCGCCTACCTTTGGCCCCAGAGGGTTTCAGTTAGAGGAGACTCGGAGAGGACCCTGATCTAAACTTCCAGGGCACGTGTTCGCGGAAACGGAATAAAATGAAAACTTTTTCTTTATCGTATCGACTCTCGCTTCTACACTTGTCATGACGCAGTGTTTATTTCCATTTTTTCTTGTAAGAACCGAATGCTTGCCTTCCTATTCCACCTTCAAAATGATTGTTTTTAATGTTTAAAAGATTGAAATAACATCAGTCTCACAACTCACAAACAGTGAGCATCAATAGTTGGAAATTTCACTTACACAAACGATTATTGATAGTTTTTCTGATCATGTTACGTGTTAACAAACGCTATTTGTCTGAAAGTTTCATATCAAGCGCCTATTTCTACGCGCATGGGCCCGGATAACACGTAAGATACACAGTCCTATTCTCAAAAAATGTCCAAAATTCACATCATAAGGTACATGAATGAAACCAGCGGGCTTTTGTGTAGGAACATCCCCTTAATTGAAAAAACCGGGTCAAAGGCAAAATTTTGAGAGGCTCTCGGTCCATAAGACACGTTCGAAATTTTCAAAAAGGGCCAAAATTTCCCTCCTTCTGAAGACTTCTCCTTTGACATAATTTTAGGAATGAAAAACGATTCTTGCATGATTTTATACGTAGGTTTCGAATCTGTCCACAAGTTTTTTAATTGGTACACCGCTTGTCAACTTGAAATTCAGACCAATCATGTTCAAGCTGAGAATTCTCACAATTGAGTAGGTAATCAATTTCAAATTGAGAATAACCGATTTCAAATATGGAGCAATCAGTTCTAAATTGGGAGTGATCAATTTCAAATTGAGCATTGACAAGTTCAACCTAGGGATCAAAATTAAAATTTTGGGAAAAAAATATAAAGCCCGACGCACTGTTGCAGGACCCTGTTTAATGCTCATTCTTCCAGTCGCATGGGGGTTGTTGTCTCCCCCCCCCCCCCAGAGGGAGAGTGAAATAAAAATAACTTTCCATTGGTCAATTTGAAGGAATCTCACTTTGAGTTTCAAGACTATAGCTCAATATAGGAGTTCAACTTCCTACGTCCTGGTCCATACAGACTGACAGACAGACAGACAGAGAAATTGACCTCAACAAAGCACTTTCTTTGACTGTGGTGCTATGAAAAGTTGAGTCAAATTTGTGAAGCGAATTGTATAAAAGTATAATTTGCATATTAACAAATTATCCAAATATAATACCTACCTGTTTCCAAAACACCCTGTATAGCTTCTTACCAGACGGAACGTCCTACGTCCTCAAATCCACCCGCAGAATCCGATTCTTATCCGGCAATGGTAGGTAATGTTAGCATTCAAAGCAATGAGTTTCAAATGATGACGTTCACATTCATGTTAATGGCAATGGTAACCATTATGCTCAGTTTATGATGAGCGATACCCGGCGGAGCGGAGCTGAGCTGAGCGATTTTTTTTTGTCTGGACCAATCCCGTCCATTCATGATGTCACGTCCCCGCATCGTAATTGGCCTAGGCAAAAAAATCGCTCCGCTCCGCTCAGCTCAGCTCAAATCGCGGCAAAAAATCGCTCATCATAAACTAAGCTTTACCCATTGAAAGTCGTTGCTTTGACATGCTAACATTACCATTGCCGATAACATTACGTTAACATAACCATCATTGTGGACGGGCTATTCTTTTAAACAAAGGGTAAGTGATTCTAGAACATTTTCGGGCAATTTCTCAAAAAGTTTTCCGAAAGTTTTCCACTTTGAAATGAGTAACCGGCCCAGCTTATCGAGACCAGACACAAATGATGGAGCTCAAAATGAATTCTTCATTAGAAAAAATATCTCAATTCTTCAATCTTTTTCCCAAATTCTAACTTCCCACCTGAAGGGACGTCTTATAAGAAAATTTCCATCCATCCATTGCTACTCGTCGGGGAAGTTTTGGAGTGACACAACCGATATTTTGAATTTTCTTGAGATAAGAAACATTGGAAAATGAGGTAGGATAAAAAAATAGGAAAAATAAGTACTTTATTCAGTTCAATGAAAAAAGGTATATTGAAACGAAAAACGCATCGTCTTCCGCCTGGAAAGCACATTTGTTTCTGTGCTTCACATACGTTCACATATTTCTCTGAAACAGTCGGAGAAGGCAAGTCTTTTCCCAAACTTTATTTGATTATAAAACTAGGACACCCTATATACAGAGTGGTTTGATGAGATATATGAAGAAACACCTCGCAAACTTTCAATAATGAGTTAGGTTCAGTCCTCCTTTATCTACGCCACTGACCAAATTTCAACAAAATGAATATCATAATTCGAATTATACCGGGTGATCATTTGAAAACTATCCACCTGCAGTAACTCCCGATTCCTAATGAAGATGTCTTCGAGCAAAAACAGGTCGATTATTATATCGAGGGGGACATTTAAAACATACATTGGTGACCCCAACTTCGAATGAAATTTCAAGTGACATGAGTGAACAGTAAATGACACTATCTACTTTGCGAATCAGAGAGAAATCAATTCTCTTTATGGAAAAATGTTCATCAAATTTCCACACCCCTCCCCCTCTACTATTCTCGTGATTATCCAATTAATTATTCTTGACTTCTCAATTCTCTCCAATGCAGTCAACGTCATCTTGCGCGGCATCGAGGAAGAAAATTTTCTGTGGAAAAAGTGCTACCTAAATTCTTCACCCCTTCGTCCTCCTCCACCCCCCACATCCCACCTGTGATATCTAAAATGTCATCACCTACTTTGTGATACATCAAATTGAAGAAAAATGAATTTTCTTCCCGAACAAAATATTTAAAAAAATCTCAAACCCCCCTCTCCCTCCTTAAATACTCCGGATGTCTAATTTAATAGGAGAGGGGCTGGAAGTTTTGAAAAAATTGTTTTCAGAAAGAGAATTGAATTTCCTTGAATTTGATGTATCACAAAGTAGGTAGTATCTTGTCAAATTTTTAAGTCGGGGTGGGGGACAGCAAAGGGGTGAACTTAGGTAGCACTTTTTCCACCAAAATTTCTCTTCTTTGATGTGATCAAATTAAAGAGAATTGAGGGGCCCAAGAAATAAAATGGGACTTGAGAAAATTTTAAGAAGAAGGGGGGTGGAGGTTGAAAGTTGAAAAAAAATTTTTGAAAAAGAGAATTTAATTCTCTTCAATTTGATGTATTGCAAGGTAGGTGGTTTCGTTTGAAATTTCAAAGTTGTGGTGGGTTGGGGTGAGGGGGCTGAAGATAGAAATTCGCCAATGTATATTTCAGATGTCCCCCTCGATGTAAAAATCGACCTGTTTTTGCGGGAAGAAATATTCACTAGGATTCGGGAGGCAAGTGGATAGTTTTCAAATGATCACCCAGTATGTATTTAGGTATAATAGTTCAGGAGCTTATGTATAATTCCGTGAGATTTTGATTATGGTGATTATGTGAAATACATTCTTTTGATTGTCAGCAATCACACCTCACCGGGTGTTTTGCTTGAATTTCTTGCAGAAGATTTATTCATAATGAAAGAGGAAAAATAAATGAAAATTCGTAGCTCCAGACTGGGAAAAGGTGGGAAGCGAGGTGGGAAGCTTGATATTGAAGTTATTGAACTGATTATCACAAAGTGCAGCTACCTACCTGATGATTATTCACCAACACTTCTTGTTGATGATGACGACATTATTTTCTGGAAGGGAGAAAACTAGTGGGTATAGGTATGTTGAAAGCTAAGCTTCACAGATGTTGGCCTGTTGGCAATTATCTTCTTATTGTTTCCCCTGGTGGCTCCTGGGCTATATTGGATGAAACTGAGATAGCCGTAACTGCGCTATCTATTCACAATCTTCAAAATAACACTTTTGAATCTACTCAATCAGTATCAGTAATCAGTGATCACAACTTGTGGAAATTTCACTAGAACTGATAGGTACTTGCACAGCCACAGGTGGTAACATGACTAACATGTGACATGGGGACATGCCTCAATGGACAGGGAGCTGGTGCCTCAAAACTTACGTCATAAGGTACACGATTTTAACTCTGTAGGTCTAATGTGCGTTGATAAGATTGTTAAAAGTTTCTTTGTCTTACATGTCCCACCGGGGGCTTCAGGCTGGTATAGGCTTGTCAATTTTCGAAAAATGTCAAAAATTTATGCCATAAGGTACATGAATGGAACCAACGGGCTTTTGTGTGGGAACATCCTCTCAATCAAAAATCGGGTCATAAGACAAAATTTTTGGGGGCTCTCGGTCCATAAGACAAGTTAGAAATTTTCAAAAAAGCCCAAAATTTACCTTCTCCTGGATACTTCTCCTTTGGCATAATTTCAGGAATGGAAAACGATTCTCACATAATTTTTCACGCAGACTTCGAATCTGTCCACAAAATTTTTAATGGTACATCGCTTACAGGGTACAACATCGAAAAATTTTTCTCAAATCCTACACCGCGTGTTTTAACATGGAAATCGAGTCCGTTTCTCATCCTGATTACAAATATATATCACACTTGGTGGGTCAGTCAACAAAACGCCTGCGAAAAAATTGATAAATTTTGGTCCTTTTTTGAAAATTTCAAATAATAATAATGTTTATCCATGACCTTTACAGGTGTCGAATATTTATAATATTAGATACATAATAGTACTATGTATTATGGACCGATAGCCCCCAACATTTTTGTCTTACGATCAGATTTGCGATCAAGGGGATGTTCCCACACAAAATCCATTTGGTTTCATTCATGTACCTTATAACGTAAATTTTTGGCCATTTTCTCGAAAATTAACAGGCTCATACCAGCCTTAAGCCCCCGGTCTAACATGTAAGACAAAGCAATTTTGACCAACCTTATCAACGCACATCAGACCCACAGGGTTAAAATCATGTATCTTATGACGTAAGTTTTGAGGCACCAGCCCCTGTCCACAAGGGATGTCTGTTTGGTCTCGTGAGTAACCGATAATTTCACTTTTGACGTACACTAAAAAAACTATCTTTCAATTCTCTCTAGCCATTTCAAGTGTACTATCTACTTACTTGTTTGAAAAGAAGCTCTTAGTTGATATTGATCACTATCAAACGTAGATATAATAGCTACCATTATTACCTACATTTCATTAGAACCTCTGGGCTCAATTTGAAATAGGAGTGAAGTTGAGGGACGTAACAAAATTTTTTGAAGAATTCTGATGCTGAGAAAACAAAACAAACTGTTTTAATTTTTTTGACACAACAGCTGAAATTCAAGGCTTCAGGAATTCATCCATCATCGCTCACATTGGGTATAATGTGAAAATATAAATAAAAGGCGGTCGTCCCACAAAACGTTTATAAATAATAAATATTTTGGGTTGGGCTGTCGTGAAACTACGACCCATGTCGGGTTAGAAAAAAAGGGCTCAAGAAGTGTAAAGAAACGCTGAAAATGACCAAATCTAACGTAAACAAACGATTCCAATAAAGGAATCACTAATTTTCTATTTCAAGTCGGGCTATCGTTAACTTGGCCCGACCCATATGGAGTTTTTAAAAAGAGGGGGAAGGGGGTGTGAACAAATGTCGGAACTAGGTGAACAATCGTGAACAAACAATAAATAAATGATTCAATAGAGAAATGGGCAGGACTTCGAATCGTACTTGGAACGTGTGGAACACCTCTTCGAAGTAAATGTGGTCGAAGACGACAAAAAGGTCTCGTTGTTCATCACGCTGGCGGAGTGGCGGGAGCAGAAGTTCACAAGACGTTGAAGAATCTGGTAGCCCCGCAGAAGCCCAACCAATTAACGTTTGTGGAAGTCACGACTCTGTTGAAAAAACATACTGCAGCCCAGCAATTTCAGAAGTTTACGAAAGATTTGTTTTCAACCAGTGTATCCAGAAGAAAGATCAGTCGATTGCGCAGTATAGACAATACAAATAGAAAAGACCATAATGTCGTCACGGATTTTCACGGTTGCGTAGGAACCAGGCGAGTCTATCATTCAAAAAAAGGTTGACTGATTTTTGATTCCCCAATATCCGTGACGACGGTGGTGATAACATATGGTCTTCTCTATTTGTATTGTCTATACATAGTGGAGATTCGTAAACTTGCCAGTACCTGCAATTTCGGGCAGTTCTTGGACGATGCCCTGAGAGATCGGTTTGTCTGTGGGATTAGGTCTGAAAACATTCAGAAGAAATTGTTGGCTGACGATGCGTTAACGTTTGCAACAGCATGTCAACAAGCACAAGCAGCGGAATTGGCAAATAGACAAGCTAAATCGCTTGCAGAAGGTGGTGCAGCAGAAGAGCAAGATGTGCACTTTGTTCGGAAAGTTAAGAAACAGCAGTTCAAGAACACAAAGCAGTCGAAATATGGGAATTCAAAAACCAGCACAAAAGTAAAAGTCAAGTGTGGATAATGTGGCCGGAGTCACCCAGTGTCCTGCAGCTAAATGGAAATGCTATGGTTGCTCCAGGTTTGGCCATATACGGAAGCTTTGTCCAGCTAGTGGCGTCGATGCTGTCGAAGAGTCTGCAGAGTCCGAAGAGAAGGCCGCAGCGGCTGAAGTTAATGAAGATTTATTCGGTCTTCATCATGTGAATGCTCCTGTAAGTTTTCCACATCGAGTTTGCCTGAACGTCAATGGCAAATGGTGCGACTTTGAGGTTGACACAGGAGCATGTAAGACGTATTTCGGTGGATAAATTTAAGAATTTGTTTGATGTACCTCTGTCAAAAGTTGCTTACAAATTGAATGTAGTATCTGGTCAAAACATCAAAGCAATTGGTGGATGCAAAGTCACGGTGCGACATCAAGGAGAATTGTAACGATTGGTTTTGACGGTGATAGAGTCATCCAAGGATTTTGTGCCTTTGTTGGGTGAGGATTGGCTGAGTCAATTGTATCCAAATTGGAAAAATACATTCGAGAGTGAAAAACATGTCAATTTTGTAAACGTGTGTGGTATTGATGAGCTCAAGAGTTTCCAGATGTTCTTGATGCAAATTTGTGTAAGCCGATCAATGAATTTGAAGTAAAATTTCAAGTAAAAGATGGGGTGGTACCGGTGGTAAAAAGACCCTATGGAATGCCTTTTGCATTGAGGTCAAAAGTAGAGAAAAAACTGAAACAAATGGAAAAAGTGGGGATTATCAAGAAAGTTAACCACTGTGAATGGGCGGCACCCATTTTAATAGTCCCAAAAAAGAATGGCGATGTGAGAATTTGTTCAGATTTCCGATCATCCGATGTTCAATGAAGCATTAAAGATCGATCAGTATCCAATACCAAAACCAGAGGACATTCTTGCGAGTTTAGCAGGTGGAGAGGTATTCACTGTTTTAGACTTGACAGGTGCGTATCAACAATTGAAAGTACATCCTGAGTTCCAGAAGTATTTGGCTGTATCGACACACGTTGGTTTGTTTCAATTCAGGCGATTAACCTACGGTATAGCAGCAGCGCCTGCTATTTTGCAGTCGGTAATGGATCAGATTCCAAGTGGAATTCCTGGAAAAGTAAGTTGTTATTTGGATGATATCCTGATCGCAGGTGAGACTGTTGAGGAAGCACAGATGACCGTGAGATTGGAAAGGTTGAGTAAGTTCAATGTGAAGATTAACATGGACAAGTCAAAATTTTTCATGGATGAGGTAGAATACCTGGGTCACAGAGTAGACAGGGAAGGTATACATCCAACAGATGAAAAAGTACTTGCAATCAGGGATGCGCCTGAGTCCAAAGACGTGACGCAGCTACGCGCTTATTTGGGGTTGTTAAATTATTACGGTAAATTCGTGCCCATGCTATCGTCACAGTTGAAACCCTTGTACAGACTATTGGAAAAAGGTGTAAAATTTGAATTTGACAAAAAATGCCGGAAAGCATTTCTTCTGAGTAGAGAATCAATTACCCAAAGTAACGTGTTGGCACACTACGATCCAAACAAGACGTTGGTTATTTCGTGTGACAGTAGTTCGTATGGAGTAGGCGGTGTTTTAAGCCATAGAGAAAACGGAATCGAAAAGCCAATCATGTTTGTGTCTAGTACGTTGTCGAAAGCAGAGCAAAACTAATCACAACTCGAGAAGGAAGCCTTAGCTATCATATTTTGTGTGAAACGGTTTCACAAGTACATTTTTGGTCGAAAATTTATTTTGGTGTCAGCCCACCAGCCACTAAAGGTCATTTTCAACCCTGATAAAAACATTTCGGTCATGTCAACGTCGAGGATCATCCGTTGGAATATTATTTTGTTGGCGTATGATTATAAAATTGAGTACAGGAAGGGAACGCAGTTGTTCGAGGCGGATATGTTGTCGCGTTTACCTTTGGCAGGTGAAACTGGCATCGATAGTTCGATACACTCTTTCAGTTTGAGTGAGGAATTGCCATTGACATACGTTGATATCGCCAATTGTACCAAGAAAGACTCGGCAGTAGTAAAAGTCATGGATTATGTCAAATCAGGTTGGCCCAGTAAAGTAAATGCTGAGGAATTGAAACCCTATTTCTTGAAACGGAACGAACTGTCCGTGGAAGAAAATTGTGTGTTGTTTGGAGCAAGAGTGGTAGTTCCAGAGAGTTTACAGAAAGAGGTACTTCAACTGTTGCATGAGGATCATGTAGGGATCGTAAGATCGAAGATTTTGGCAAGATCTGTATTCTGGTGGCCAGGGATGCAAGATGATATCGAGGGAATGATCGCTAATTGTCCTGTGTGTCAAGTTAGTCAAAATAATTCCGAAAAGTATCTTATGTCGTGGCCTAGAGTCCATATCGATTTCTTTCACTATGATGGAAGTACGTTTTTACTGTTGGTGGACAGTAAGTCAAAATGGTTGGATATTTATCGAATGTCAAAGGGATCTGATGTGACACAGACCATTGAAAAACTGAAATGTACATTCTCAGTTATGAGACTGTCCCAAGTCATCGTGAGTGATAATGGCCCCCCTTTTAACTCCAATGCTTTTGTGGAATTCTGTAATGTCAACGGAATCCAAGTTATAATATCACCCCCATATCACCCTCAGTCCAACAAGGCTGCGGAACAACACGCTCAAGTGGTCAAGCAATCACTGAAGAAATTTTTAATACAGAAAACCACTTTAACATGTGAACAGCAAATTACTAATTTTTTGTTCAGCTACCGTAACAGCCCATGTGCAAGTACAGGATTCAGTCCTAATGGAATGATTTTTAAAATTAAACCAAGAACTTGTTTGGACTTGTTAAAACCCGAGTTAAAACCAAAGAAAGGTAATGTCATTAAAACCGATTTTGAGCAATATATCAAGCCACCCATGTTTTCAGAGGGAGAGCAGGTATTAGTAGGAAACCTGGGACCCTACTCTAAAGAAAAATGGACCAAAGGTCAGATTGTAAAATGCGTTGGTACAGTTACTTATTCAGTCAACGTAGATGACAGAGCTGTATACAAACATATGGATAACTTGCGGAGAGTTGTTAGCGGGGATATTGTAAAATGTCAGTTGGCGACGCCAGTGCCTCAAGCATGTCAATGTACATGCCGAAGGTGAACGTAGAAAAGCAAAATTCAGCGAATATCCAGTTGAACACTCCGAATCGCAACAGTGAAAATTGCAGTGAAAATTCTCCTCCAATGGTTTCTGTTAAAACTACACCTAAAGCTGTTACGAATTCTTAAAAAATGTTGAGTACGGAACCTAATTCACTAAGACGTTCAGATCTAATGAGAAAATCCCCAGTTCGGTTGGATCTGTAATAATTTTGTATTACAGTTAAATTTTTAATTAGTAATTATTGTCGAGTTGCCTTGTACCATGACCCAAAAATAGGCATTATATTCTGTATTGTTTTCAATATTATAACTTTTGTGATGTCGTGTGCTTTTAGTCCTTAATCTTAAGTGGAAGGAGACATGTAATATATGTCATTAATTGGTACGCCACTAGCTGCCCTGTAATGTCGGTAACTGAATAAATGACAGTCACTCGCGCGGTGTGCATTGACAGCGCGAGACGACGACTACCACTGTCATAATTTGCTAAATGGTGTCTTTCATTGAAAACCTTGTACTTAATAAAGTAGCGCCGTTCCTGATCAAGAACTCCGATGTTCTGTGTGGACACAACATTTCCTATCTAGGGTCGGGCTGTCGTGAAGTTGGCCCGACCCATATGGGGTTCCAAAAAAGGGGGGAAGCGAGGGGGGAAGGGAGTGTGAACAAACGTCTAGAATAGCTAAACAAACGTAAACAAACGATAAATAAAGTGCTCGCCAATTGAAATGGTCCACCCAAAAAATTTAGTCACATTCAAAGTGACATAACTCTTGAATGAATAAACTATTTTGAATCGTTTTATGTTTTCTGATTAGCTCACGGATTGGATAACAACACGTCATGGGCCGTTTTTGATACAGGTGTTTCGTATTAATTATACAGGGTGCTCAATCAGGTACTGCAAAAATGGAAAAGTTCGAACTGGTCCCATTTCACAAAAAAAGGTTTTTGGTTTTTTCCAAGTGTTTCAGAAAAGATGTTGTTCCTATACCTTGAGATAGTTTTCAAAATGTTGAGTCTATCTCCTCTAATTACACAGTGATCTCAAAAATGCAACCTTCTGGTCTGGCATTTATATTTATTTCAATTGTTGGTCGATTTTAGAAAATAAGGATTTTTGTTGAAGCTTAAGACTCAGATGAGAAGGCTCGAGGATCGGAACTGACTGGAGACAAAAATTTTAAAAAAGCGAAGGAATCAAAAGTGACCTAAATATGAAGCACCCTAGAAATCAGGTTCAAGGAAAGAACTAAACAAAAATCAACTTGCCTTCAAACAGACTTTTTTTCCAAACATTTTGAGGTATTTTCCGATTTTAAGTGATGAAAATTGTCGATGCGGGACCCATTTTACAAATTCACTTTTCAGAAGATAATACCGGACCTTCCTCGACTGAAAATGCACGTAACTTAGGTAACCTTCTTATTGTCGAATGTTTCCTCCACATTTAAAGAGACAGGCACCAGTTCTGATCTTCGTAACTCAGGTTACGTCTATTTTTAGGTGAAAAACGTCCAGTATTATTCGTTGGAAGCATCCAGTTCTGATTTGGATTCATTGCCACAATTTTTGGCCCATAAAAATGGGAAACACCTTGAAATGTTCAGAAAGAATGGTTTGTTTGAAGACAAGTTGTTTTTTGTTTAATACTTATCTATTCTGCACGCTACTGTCAATTTCGCCTGTCAAAGTTTGAGATTTGTCATTACAATGCGTTATGCAGCATTTGAGAACCATCCTGGTAATAACTAAAATTAATAATAATTATGGTTATGGTATGCAGGATAAAATGTATGAAACTCATCAGACAGAACTGAAAATTAACCTCAACAAGGCACAGATTTCGTAAACAACTGAATCAACACAAACAGTCAAACGGGTAAACACACAATGAGTAGGTCTAAACCGTTGACCCAGACATGTGCAGTTCAGCCTACTATAAGTTAAACAACCTACTACCAGAATAGCCAATTGTGTCCAAACCCCAAGCAAAATTTCCCCATGACACCGGCGCACGCAGGGGGTTCCCGAGTTGATATCGCGATGGGATAGGTGTATACCTTCCCTTAACCGGATCTTCAGCAAGTTTGTCATTTGAGTAACTTTTAATTCAATCCCTTTTCCAGAATTTTCATCTAAAGTCAATTTTGATCATCGATCCTTCTGGCCTGAGCCTTCAGCTTCAACAAGAGCCCTCATCTTTCAAAATCGGTCAACAACGAATGAAGTTATTGCTGCAAAACTAAAGGTTACATTTTTGAGATCACCCTGTAATTAAAGCAGATAGACAAAAATTTTAAGAAACGATTCGAGTTATGGTTATAACAACTCCTCTGAAACACTTGGAGAAAACCAAAAAGTATTTTTTGTGAAATGGGACCTGTTCAAACTCTTCCATTTTTGCGGTACCTGATTGAGAGCCCTGTATAATTGATACGAAACACTTGTACCAAAAATAGTCCATGACATGTTGTAGTCCAATACGTGAGCTAATCAGAAAACGTAAAACGATTCAAGATAGTTTATTTATTTGAAAGTTATGACACTTTGAATGTGACTGTATTTTTTGGGTGGACCATTTCAATTGGCGAGCACTTTAGTCCAGTAAAATGAGAGGCGATTTTTAGGCCAGAGTTGGAACAAATTAGGGGCAGGATGAAAAAAATATGGCGATGTTGAGAATGAATGATTGAATAAGAAAAACCAAACTTTCGTTTCCAGTCATCCCGGGAACCATGGAAAAAAATTGAGAAAATGGAAAAACATGCGCCGCGATCTTTCTTTTGAAACGGTGAGAGAACGGTGAAAGATGTGTAAAAACTGTCGGGGACAAAGTTGTAGGGAATTTAATAATCTACAAAAAAGTCCCAAGAGGCATATGTCCTACTTCTCTGGTTTAGCCGTTTATCGCAGTCAAAGTGGCGCGCCGGTCTAGTGAAGTGGAAAAACTGTCCGCTTGACCTTCTTTCTTGGATGCTGTAAGAACGACAAAAGATATCAAAAAATTGTGAGCGACAAAGTTGTGAAGAATTGAATGCTTTACTAGAAAATCCTCAAGGTCAATCATTATCACTTCTAGTTCAGCCGTGAACCACGTTCGAAGTTGCGACAATCCTGTTGGTAAAGTGGTTCTTCTGGAAATCTTACAAAACCCTAGACTCAATGAAAAAAATATGACAATGTAGAGGATGAAGAACTGAATCTAAAGAGCCAAAGTTCCATTCCACATCATTTCGGCTAATCCAAGAAAAAAAAGAAAAAGTTGGAAAATAGCGATTTGCACTCCCAGCTTCCTCATTGAATACTGAAATAAACGTGATGAATATGGAAAATCTGAACAAACTAGCTTGTAGAAGATCAAATCATCTATAGAAAATGCTGTGATGACATGTATGCATCTTTGTCGACTTAGCTGCGGAGCGCTATCAAAGTTGGGGTACATGACTAGTGACGCGTCGCATATGTGGTCAAACTGGCACGACGTTGCGGTCATTGTTCATATGATAATAAAACATGATTGAATGATTTGAAAAAATTGCGTGCTTTGTTGAACATCTGGTAAACAATTGTTGGAAATGTAACTCCGCGGATGCACGCTTTGTTATGTATGAAATTTCTTGTTTGGCAAAATTAAAGTCGTGAGTGTCACCGTATTATTTTCGTCATATTTCCATTCTAGAAATCTAGGACGAGAGACTAGGTTGCTAGGGAATTTCTGAATTTGTCGTTTCTAATCATATATTTATAGCATCGAAATAGTACGAAAACAGTATCGTGACACTCAGGCTTAAAACTGAGAAAGTACTCGTATAATTCTAACAATAAGTAGCTACCCAGACGTTGAACAAAACACGCAATTTTTTCAAATCATTCAATCATGTTTTATAATCAATTAAACAATGATCGCAACGTCGTGTCAGCTTCACCACATATGCGACGCGTCACGAGTCATGTACCCCAACTTTGATAGCGCTCCGCAGCTAAGTTGAAGAAGATGCATACATGACATCACGGGATTTTCTATAGATCATTTAGTTCTCTTCAAGCTAGTTTGTTCAAATTTTCCATATTTATCACGTTTATTTCAGTATTCAATGAGGAAGCTGCGAGTGCAAATCACTATTTTTCAAGTTTTTCTTTTTTTTTTTCTCAGGTTTCCCGAGACGGCGCGGAATGAAACTTTGGTTTTCTAGATCTAGTTTTCCATCCTCTACGTTGTCATAGTTTTTTTATCAAGTCTAGGGTTTTTGTAAGTTTTCCAGAAGAGCCACTTTATCAACAGGATTGTCGCGCAACTTCATACGTGGTTCACGGCTGAACTAGGAGAGATAATAATTGGCTTTCGAGATTTTCCAGTGGAGCATTCAATTCTCTATAACTGTGTTGTTCACAATTTTTTGATATATCTTGTCGTTCTCACAGCATCCAAAAAGGAAGTTCACCCGGACAGTTTTTCCACTTCACTAGACCGGCGCGCAACTTTGACTGCAATACACGGCTAAACTGAAGAAGTTAGACATATGCCCCCAGGGACTTGTTTGTAGATTATTGAATTCTCTACAACTTTGTCTCTAACAGTTTTCACACATCTTTCACCGTTCTCTCACCGTTACAAAAGAAAGATCGCGGCGCATGTTTTTTCATCTTCTCCATTTTTTTTCCATGGTTCCTGGGATGACTGGAAATTTTTCTTATTCAGTTTTTCATTCTCTCCATCGCCATATTTTTTTCATCTTGCCCCTTATTTGTTCTAAGTTAAATCCTTATTTTACTGGACTAAAACAAACGATTCCCATAGAGAAATAACCTTTTTTCTATTTTGGGTCGGGCTGTCGTGAAGTTGGCCCGACCCATATGGGGTTCGAAAAAAGGGATGAAGGGAGTAAAAACAATCGTCGGAAATGGCTTAACAAACGTAAACAAACGATTAACAAACGATTCCCATAAAGAAATCAAGTTTTCTCAATTTTGGGTCGGGCTGTCGTGGAGTTGGCCCGACCCAAATGAGGTTTCAAAAGAGGGGGGGGAGGGTGTAAACAAACGATAAACAAACGATTCCAATAGTCATATACGCGATATTGACTGTGGGCGCGGCCAACTTTACAGACATGAGGTCTACGACACAAATATGTAGGTATCACTATTGCAAATTTTATTATGGCCTATACATTTGTAACTGAGAAAAAAAATTATTTCAATCTCGATTTCAATAATCGTCAGAATTGTAAGCATTGTTTTGTATTTTATCTTGCGGTAAATATTGTATACTGGATAGACGGATATAGCGGCTTCGTGTTTTTGTTAGATATTACGCGAGCGATAATTGATGACTCAATTATTCTACATGTCCCTAGAACTAATGCTGAGTTTATACACCAAAATAAGGCGTAAAACGTAAGGAACAACACCTAACAATTGCCTGGGTGGCAACTGATTGCTAGGGTAATTGGCCTAGTTTTTAGGCTAACTCCTTAATCCTTAAGCGTTACACTTGGTGTATAAACTCAGCATAACATTGAAAAGTTATGCAACCAGATCTACAATAATCAAAGCTCTCCGACTACCACCTATCAACCAGATATACGCAGGAAAACCTTGAAAGTGATCTAGAACTTTCTTTGTTCCCTCACTGTCATGACTTTTTGTAATAATAATACGTGATAACATTAACAATGAAAACAGTCCATGATAAATTTGCAATTGTTTCGCTGGTGACGTCACGTTTTACGGCCGTATGCTGTAGACCGTGGGTACTCCTTTCTCCTCCTTCATTATTAACGCCCTTCGAGGGCTTCCACTTCAAGGCCGACGAACGATCTTCTGACTCTGTCCAGTTGAGCTGGGAATTTTTCTTTCTCCAATTTGTTCATGGATCGATGGAAAATGACCAATTTTTTCACCTTTGGCACCACTTCACGTAGAACCCTGTAAGGGAGCCAATGTAGGACCGAAAAAAAAAGGAGTCAAGTAGAACTTACTTGTAAAAATCCGCCCAATATAAATTATAGCTGCACAAACATAGAGTTTCCAGACGCTGATGCCGAATTATTCCATCCATGACCGCTGGCACTCTCAAGTGCCCGAACGGTGCACCAAAGAACTTCAAGTTCTTGGCGCGACGGAAGAGGATCTCGTACGAATGCGCAATCAATCCGGTATCCAGTAGCCTTTCACCGTGTTCTCCGTCGTTTGGCACGTCGTTTTTAACATCTGCTTTGACCAGCACCAGTTTTTCTAATGTTCCTGTTACGTGACTGTACAGGGCAAGTAGCTGTTGTGCGGGTATGGAGCAGTCGGTCAAATTCAACTCTCTCAAACGACTGCAGCCTTCGAAGAGAATGTGAAAGTCATAATCGTCGAATGAATCGAAGTGCCAATATTCCATGGACAGCACTTCCAACATTTCATGCTTGGCCATCATTTTTATGCATTCCCGAGCGAAAGATAGCACGGGTCTGTCCAGTATCAGCTCTTTCGTTCTCGTTCTTCTCAGTATGTGCAACATGTCGCAATAATAGGTCCCGTAACGCGTCAAGTCGAGTTTTTCAAGCTTCAAATGGGAATCGTCTGTTTTTTTGCTTTGGGGTCCCAAGAGCTGGTGAGTGCAAAGCGAATAAAAAAAAATTGCTACGGTGCCGTAATTTTTCCCAAGAATTGATAATAGGGTCCTTGCATGAATTTCATATTGTAACGATTACTTTATAAAATCATTCAAAACGTTATCCAAAATATTTTCCGCCCAAAAAAAAATTTTAAAAAAATTAGTCCATCCTTTAAATTTAATGAAGATCAAGGTTTGAATTTTTTTTTTCGCGCCAAAACGCGGTCGCTTCTACAATGACCTTGTATAACCAGGATGACGTCAACCCGAGAGCTCTATTTTTAGTTTGCAAGTTTTTTTTTGCGAGGTTGCAGCCCTGCGCCCTGAAACCCCGGGAAAACTCAAAACTTCATCATTTTACAGACCTCTTCCAATTTTGGAGCCGCGAATAGCGCCGTTGCCCTTGCTCACGTATCAGGGCCATCCCCAAGCTCGTGCTGCGCGCTTTTCAACCGGAATTGAGCGTCAGCCCCACAGACGTCTGAGACGGTGACAGTGAGATTATGTCGAAAATTTGAAATTCGTAGTCGTAATCTGTTAGTGTAGAATCAAGTTGCCCCAGCCTGGGGCACAATGACGTCAATTCGTAGCTGACACACCGGTGCATGGAAGTTGCATGCCTAACAGTTTTTGTGTTTTAAATATCAAGATTTTCGAAAAACCGTTCAGTCTGTGGTGCTATTTGGCCACCAAAGCATCATTGGAGGCAATAAAAAAAATCGTGCGAGGACCCTATTATTATGCTCACCCTAGTAGAGTTCAAATTTAATTTTTTGATTGGGAGTGAACTCGTCACGAGCTCTTCCAGTTGGCGAACGGTGATTACTTGATGAGCCAAAGAAACGTTTTCCCACATTCGTTTGTCGTTGCACACCCTGTGGAATCTTCGGCTGACCTTTGTCAATGCGAAAAGGTCGATCTTTGGTACCCTTGAGAATATTTCGTACAACATCTCGTCTGGTAAATTATCAAATTGATTTATAGTCTCTCCTCCATCTTGCGTCACCTGGAACATTTTGTAAGTCAGTACTAGTATAGAAGTTCTTGATATTGTTATCATTGCAACCACCATTTATCGATGTTGATTGAGGTCTCCAGAAGAACACACCATTCATTCACCTTTTGAAAAATAATTTATTTTCCCTGAAGTGGCAGGATAAGGCCAGGAGAATTGGAAACAGGCAACCTTACAAAATACAGAGTGTCTCAAAACTTGCGCCTCAAAGCTCCACTCGGTATATGGAATCTTCTATAAAGCCCCCAAAAATTGATAATTTTTTTTTCGACTTCTATTTTTCAAGTCATGGAGGGTCAAAGGTTGGTCCTTCCAACCCCTCTAGTTTCGTTATTTCAAAGGATTTGTGTAATCTGTTTATGGCATAATATTGAGCGAAAAATATCAACCACTGGATGTGTACTAAATTTCCATTCACTATACAGGGTGAGTGATGAACCTCGAAAATTATTTGTCTTCAAAAATGCCTGCAAACGATTCTTTTGATCCCTCAACCAACGTAGAGCAGACAATAACACGGTTTTGTTCCAAAGAATTTTTTTGAGAGGAGTTTTTTACCGAAATTGGATTTTTTTAGTGTATGACTCCACCCTGTGTAGTAAATGGAAATTTAGTACACATTCAGTGGTTGATATTCTTCACTCAATATCATGCCAAAAACAGTTCAGAAAAATCTTTTGGAATGACGGAAACAGAAGGGTTCGATGGACCAACCTTTGATCCTCCATAACTTGAAAAATAAAAGTCGAAAATTTTTCTTATCAACTTTTGGGGTCGTTATAGAATATGTCATATACCAAGTGGAGCTGTGGGGCGCGAGTTTTGAGACATCCTGTATAGACACAAAGTGTGAACAACTATTGCATACTTTGGGGACTTGGTCCCTATGAAAAATTAGGTCGATGAATATAGGAAACCAGTAATGACTTGATAAAAAAAATTCAAGTAGTTAAATTTAATTTTGTCCACAACTACTAAAAGTAGCGGCTCGATACCAAGTTGCAGGCGCAAAGTTTGGGACGGCGTAACTCGCCAAATACAGCGGTCTGATTGGTTGGTATCCGCCGTTGCTATGGTAACCGCACTTACGGCGGTCTCAGCCCCAACTTGGTATTGAGCCGTTCGATTATGGAGGGGGACGCATATGTTAAAAGTTGTAATAATTGCTTTTTCCGATGAAGGTATGCTAATCATCAAAAAAGCGAGCGAATATTCTCCACTATTCTATTGTTGTCGTCTATCATACTGCTACGAGCGACGATTCCCGTGCATTCTGGCGAACACGCGGTATTTCTAGGCTCTTCCACGGCCGCAGTGTACAAATGCGCGGAGCTCTGGACATTTCTAGAGTGTGCGTGATGGCATTGGAATGCATGGAGACTCAAACGCCTGATAAAGACACATCTGTCCATTTGGCGGCGGCGCCGGCTCTAGAGCATGGCAGAATTATGCGGGAAGTGTGTGGGATTGTTCGGGAATCGCCTAGAAAATCGTATGCCGGGTCACTGTCGAGTTTGCTGGGAGATGATGGAAAGTTCGAGAACACTAATCGGAGGCCTATATAAGGCATCTACCGTCAGCTTACGGGCAGTATTGAATTGGAATACGAAGTGGTAGCGAGTGGATAAAAGCGAAGTACCTGCGATATTTCCAAGTAAATGCTGAAAGATGATTGAAAGTTCGGGAACACTAATGGGAGGCCTATACAAGTGTCCCGAAAATACACTGACAACGTCCTAAGGCAGCTTCCTCTCATCAAAACAAGAAAAAAGTTCCTATGAACATGGGTCCGGGAACGCTTCCTAAGGAAGCTACAGGCCCCCAAAGGTGGGACCCTGGAGTCGATTTTTATTCGATATCTCCGAAACCGTTCTAAGGAAATCAAACAATCTTGACACATCCACTAACCCTCTAATGCCCAACAAAATAAGGCAAAAATAAAGAAATAACCCTAACTTGTTTGAATGTGGATTGTTTCCAAATTCAACAACAAATTATTATAGAATATTGGTGTTTTCTACCAGAAGGTCCCGTTGTTCAAACTCGATAGATGCACCGTTTACGAGATACTTGAGTATGAATGTATGAAAACGTGGTCAGAAATGCTATTTTTAATTACGATATTCAAGACTGAAGGAAAACTATTTTAAATCAACTTCATTTTTGTTAGGCATTCAAATTTTGTTAGGCATGAAAAGTTGTTATTGAATGTGTCAAGTTTGATTGATTTTCCTTAAACGGTTTCGGAAATATTAAATGAACAATCATCTCCAGGGTCTCACCTTTAGCGGCCTGTAGCTCCCTCATGAAGCGTTTCCGGACCCATGTTCATAGGAACTTTTTTTCTTATTTTGATGAGTGGAAGCTGTCCTAGAACGTTGTCGGTGTATTTTTGGGACACCCTGTATGAGGCATCAATCGTCAGCTTACGGGCAGTATTGAATTGGAATGCGAAGTGGTAGCGAGTGGAAAAAAGCAAAGTACCTGCGATATTTCCATGTAGATGATTGCTGGCGTTTATTTATTGTAGTACGCAATAATTAACAGTGTGTGTTTCAAAACGATCGTCCTCATTATATTCGAACCCGTACGCGAAACACGTAACAATACGAATAATCTACTTGCAAAACTCGATTCGACGATCGAAATCATCTTTATTGAACTCATGGCATATTTTTGTTTCGTGGGGATGAAATTTATCGAGTTTGGTTTCTTCATGAACACTGAACCCAATGGAATCTCAGTTGCAGCCGCATCAATTTTCCGAATCGAAGTCGTGGGGTTTATGGCAAAATGTTTTAAATAGAAAATATAATCTTTATTTGGGTCGCCTTGTTCAAAACTCTACGTTCATTGCATTTTTTCATTGGAAACGGATCCAGTTTCGGTAAACTTTTCTATGAGATCCAAGACAAACCTATGGGGTCTGGACCTACTGTCTGGATGACTTTGATTGAAAGCCGCTGCTGTTTGTCGAGCACATCGATTTACAGATCCATATGAATGAAGACAATTTCAACTCTTTCAACTGAAAAGTATCTACACCATTTTCGAAAATTACGACAAAACTGAACTTATTGAAGGGGCAATACTGCGAAAACTGACCATAGACAAAAAAAAGGAATCTTTGAAAGCAAATGGCTCGTATTCTTCCAAGCTGCACAACAATTTTCTGTGTCTTTAGAAGATTCAAGAACATTCCACGTTTCAAAAACAACTACCATACTTTTGTGAACATTGAAAAAAGTGCAGAGAGCTGAAAGTGAAAGAAACAGGAAATACATTTTTTTTATGTAGGTATCCACAATTTATGAATTATAAATAATTATGAATTTGATGTATCACCAGCTGAGCAGTGTTGTTAGAAATTCTGAACTAGTGTAGGGTAGCGGCGAAGGGATTGAAGATGGAAATTTATCGAATCGATGTTCCCCTAGAAATGAAAATTTACCTCTTTTTGCTTAAGATAGCTATTTGTAAGGTAATTGAGAACTAGTGGTAGGGGAAAACTAGTCTCCAACTTACTAACAATACTTGAGTGAGTGAATTTTAGGAAGGACTAGGGGATGGGTTAAAATTTTTGAAATTATCTTTGACAAAAAGAGACTTGTATTACGTTCAGTTTGAAATATGAAAATACTGATAATGCTATTTGGAATTTTAAAGTGGGGCAAGGTGAGGGCGAAAGGGTTGAAGATGAACATTTGGTAATACGTGTCTTAGAATTAGATGTCTCTCTCGAAATAAAGGCGACCTTGGAGAATCTTTTTCTCCAAAAACCGGAGTTTTTTTTCAACCATCCATTCCTCGTCGGCCTATTTCCGCAACGAGACCTTACACCATCGTCGGGGAATGCTTTCCTCCACTATACCGGAAATTTTGCCGAACCCCTGTGTGTTCCAACATGACCCCTGGGGTGGTGGTCAAACCAGCACACTACAAGCTCCTCCAAAACCGAAGTTGATAAAGGAAACAATTTCTTTTAATTGACAATTGAGAGTTGAGTGTTTTTTTTTCAACATATTTGACAAAATTGATAAAGGGATCCATGGTGCTCAAAATGGAGTTGTATAGTATAAAGTTGTAGTAAATAAGTCTTCTCCACTTGTTTTTTATATTGTTTACTCGAGTTTCGGCTAGTTAAATGTATAAAGCCATTTTCAAAACTAATGTGACATAGCATAGAACTTTATGTCTAAGTAATGATGTAACAATGAAGAATAGACGTAACAGGTAAAACAACAAAAGAAAATGAAGGAGAGGATTATAAAATTGGGAGTAGAGCTGGTATAATGTAGATGTTGTCAAAATCGGTTTGTTCGTTGAGGAGGCTATCTGGATCAAGATTGTATTGTTTTTTTATATGCAAAATTTCAGAAAATTCAATTAGGTGTCTGTTGTCAAGTTTTTGGACTGGTTTTAAACAATTAAAAGCAAAATCATGACCTTCGGCAACTACATGTCTTGTAAAGTTTGATTTTATATCGAACGCAGGTAGTTCCCTGCGGTGCTCATTTAGTCTAATTTTGAAAGATCTTATTGTGCGTCCTATATATATTTTGCCGCAAGAACAAGTTAATTTGTAGACTCCACTAGAATTTAGAGGGTCAATGGGGTCTTTGGTTTTTACTAAATGGGAGCTTAAAGTGAAAGGTGTTTTGAAACTGATATTGATGTTAAATTGTTTAAAGAAACGTGAAATTGAAGTAGAGATGTTGCCAAAATAAGATAAAGAAAAATAAATTGTTGGAGTTTTTTCTTGAGTCAAGCTGAAATTGTTTTTTATTTGATGTTTTAAGAGCTTTTTTCTGTAAAAAGATTCGAAGACTGCTTGGGGAAATGCATTGTTGGATGCAATTTGTCTTATGATATTGAGTTCAGCTGAAAAATCCTCAGGTGTAAGGGGAGTGTTGAAAAGCCGATGAATATAAGTACTGAGTGCTGAAAACTTATGAGTTTGATGGTGGCATGAATCGAAAGGAATTATGGTGTCTGTATATTTCGGTTTTCTGTGAATTTTAAAAAAACGTGTTTTGGATTAATTATAGAGATGTTTAGGTCCAAAAAAGAAATGTTGTTGTTGTTGCTTGTTTCAAAGGTAAAAGTGATATTATTATGTAATGAATTGAGAAATGAGAGGAAATCTGTTAGGTCTGACTGGTTACCTTGGAATAAACAAATGATGTCGTCTACGTATCTGTACCAGTAGATGATATGATTTTTGAAAAGGTTACCGGTAGAAATGAGAGTTTTCTCTAGCCATGTCATAAAGATCTCAGCTAATAGTGGTGAGAGTGGTGAACCCATACTCAAACCCGAGGTTTGTAAATATATTTTATTGTTGAATTTGAAGTAGTTTTGTTTTGTACAAGTATGTAGCATATTGAATAGATTTCTGGTGTTTACATCATTTAAGCTGGAATTGAAGAGAATATCTTTGACTAGCTGTAAAGTATCGTTGACAGGCACAGATGGGAACAAGTTGACTACATCAAAAGAAACAAGAAAACTGTTGTTGGGGACTTTAATTGGACTTAGGTTTGAAATAAGGTTTGATGAATTTTTGATTGAAAAAGGTGATGATAATTCCAGGTTAGATGTTAAGATCCGATTGATGGCTTTGGATGAAAGATATGTTGGTGAATTCAATAGAGAAACTATAGGTCTGATGGGTATATCTTTTTTGTGAATTTTAGGTAGGGAATATAGCCGAGGAACAAAAAAAAAAAAATAAAATAAAAATAAAAAAAAAATAAAACTGAAACATTCCTCGACACACCTTCTTTTGAAGTTCTCACTAAAGACCCCACTAATTCATACCAAAGAAATTTGAAAGAATGTTTGAAAAATTCATCCAACACCTTGTCTTTTTTCAACATCAACAAAAACTCTCTTGTTTGTTCCAATCCAAGAGTTCCTCGGCTATATTCCCTACCTAAAATTCACAAAAAAGATATACCCATCAGACCTATAGTTTCTCTATTGAATTCACCAACATATCTTTTATCCAAAGCCATCAATCGGATCTTAACATCTAACCTGGAATTATCATCACCTTTTTCAATCAAAAATTCATCAAACCTTATTTCAAACCTAAGTCCAATTAAAGTCCCCAACAACAGTTTTCTTGTTTCTTTTGATGTAGTCAACTTGTTCCCATCTGTGCCTGTCAACGATACTTTACAGCTAGTCAAAGATATTCTCTTCAATTCCAGTTTAAATGATGTAAACACCAGAAATCTATTCAATATGCTACATACTTGTACAAAACAAAACTACTTCAAATTCAACAATAAAATATATTTACAAACCTCGGGTTTGAGTATGGGTTCACCACTCTCACCACTATTAGCTGAGATCTTTATGACATGGCTAGAGAAAACTCTCATTTCTACCGGTAACCTTTTCAAAAATCATATCATCTACTGGTACAGATACGTAGACGACATCATTTGTTTATTCCAAGGTAACCAGTCAGACCTAACAGATTTCCTCTCATTTCTCAATTCATTACATAATAATATCACTTTTACCTTTGAAACAAGCAACAACAACAACATTTCTTTTTTGGACCTAAACATCTCTATAATTAATTCAAAACACGTTTTTAAAATTCACAGAAAACCGACATATACAGACACCATAATTCCTTTCGATTCATGCCACCATCAAACTCATAAGTTTTCAGCACTCAGTACCTACTTATATTCATCGGCTTTTCAACACTCCCCTTACACCTGAGGATTTTTCAGCTGAACTCAATATCATAAGACAAATTGCATCCAACAATGCATTTCCCCAAGCAGTCTTCGAATCTTTTTACAGAAAAAAGCTCTTAAAACATCAAATAAAAAACAATTTCAGCTTGACTCAAGAAAAAACTCCAACAATTTATTTTTCTTTATCTTATTTTGGCAACATCTCTACTTCAATTTCACGTTTCTTTAAACAATTTAACATCAATATCAGTTTCAAAACACCTTTCACTTTAAGCTCCCATTTAGTAAAAACCAAAGACCCCATTGACCCTCTAAATTCTAGTGGAGTCTACAAATCAACTTGTTCTTGCGGCAAAATATATATAGGACGCACAATAAGATCTTTCAAAATTAGACTAAATGAGCACCGCAGGGAACTACCTGCGTTCGATATAAAATCAAACTTTACAAGACATGTAGTTGCCGAAGGTCATGATTTTGCTTTTAATTGTTTAAAACCAGTCCAAAAACTTGACAACAGACACCTAATTGAATTTTCTGAAATTTTGCATATAAAAAAACAATACAATCTTGATCCAGATAGCCTCCTCAACGAACAAACCGATTTTGACAACATCTACATTATACCAGCTCTACTCCCAATTTTATAATCCTCTCCTTCATTTTCTTTTGTTGTTTTACCTGTTACGTCTATTCTTCATTGTTACATCATTACTTAGACATAAAGTTCTATGCTATGTCACATTAGTTTTGAAAATGGCTTTATACATTTAACTAGCCGAAACTCGAGTAAACAATATAAAAAACAAGTGGAGAAGACTTATTTACTACAACTTTATATTTGACAAAATAAAATTTTTGATCACCTTCAGTCTGATGTATCAGATGATAGGTGATGCTATTTGGAATCTCAAGGTAGAGTTACGTGAGAGCGAATAGTTTGAAGATAAAAAATTGATATCAAAGGATCGGGAGTTGATACGGGAAGAACTTCCTTTTCATTAGCAAAGAGAGGATTTTGAGAAGAGCTGGGATTTTTTTTGTTTTCGACAGAAAGTGAGTTTTATCAGTTTGATGTATCAAAACATAGGTTATGCTATTTGGGATTTCAGAATAGGGTAGGGTGGGAGTGAAGGGGCTGAAGATGAAAATTTGACGTAACGTGTTTAAGATGAGCCCCTTGAAATAAAAATCGACCTGCTTTTGCTGGAAAGTCTATTTTTCAAGCATCGGGAGTTTGTAGGAGGGGAAGAATTTCACGTCTATTTCTTCAAAGAGAGGATTTTCACAAGGATTAAGAGACGGAAACAGTGAGGGGTGAAGTCTCAACCTTTGACCCCCCATATCTTGAGAAATAAACGTCATCAACTTGTTCAATATTTCTCCCGAGTGGTTTCGATAGGTATGTATATTCCGCTCTGGATGCGGAGTGCGATACTTTTGAGACATCCTGTATCACACGTTGGTATTGAAAAGTTGGTGTACAGCCTGTTTCAAAAATCAATTGAATAATAATAATCACCCAACTTAAATAATATAAAAGGTCAGTTGACAGTGTTTTTTTTAATAGTTCGCCTAGAGAGTTTCACTCTTCACTCTCATCCACTATCATATCACTCTTATTTTCTATTGTATGTCATCTATAGCAAGAACACTAAGTTTCGATTTAGTGATCTGCAGAATCAATGATAAGCAAAAAAACTACTTTTTCAACAACTTGAGTCGCTCAAAAATATTTCAGGAAGGGCTCAAGCGGGGGCTCAAGATATTGAAATGAAGTTCACGACGTATTTATGACCATAAAATTGAGATTTTTTTTGGCGATTTACTTGTCTTCGTTCTTCAGGTACAAATGTTCGAACTGTTTTTTTTTTACCCTGTATATGCCGCCTGCAGAGTTGGTATTGATGATTTCAAGTCTCACTTGAAAGAGAAGGGATCAAACAACACATCTCTATCAGGTGGCATCCCGCATCATAAAACTCAAGGTTCATACAGTCTTCAGCATCCAGGATGTGGACTATTTTACTTTTCTTGTGTTCTGACGGAGAAGGAGTGGACTGGTGATAAAATATGTGAGGACTTTAGTTGTAGACAATAAAATTCACTTTTGATCGGTTTTTTTGTCCTTCTTGACGTATAATATGGCGTTTTGCAACGGACTAAACGATTTTAGCCGCTTTCTCAGGGAGTGGGTTGGCTCAGTGTGGCCACCCCGATTCGGAATTGCCGGACAGGAGACAATGATACAAGTACATCAAAATTTCAGTTGGTGTATTTGATAAAACAATCAGGGGAAACAATTATGACATGAGATGTTATATTTTGAATTGGAAGTGAATTAATAATTTAAAATCAATGAACAACGGAATTTACGATAATATGTTTTCCCTCAAGTTACTATAATAGGAAAACTGGGGAAAAACTAACACCAGTTAGGTTGAAAACTTTACAATAATTTGGTACACAATTTCGTGAGAAAATAGATGGAAATTTGGTCAGTAACTACGCAAAACAGAGGGACTCCAAGAAAAAAAATAGTACAAGAGTGAATGTAATTTAAAGTGACACGTGACTGTTGTCGCTAATTCGCAAAAGGGGCACTGTAAATTTATTTGTCGGTACCGAGGGCCCTAGGTTATACGCGGCTCAATTTTGCTTTGCTCGAAGCTTCTTTCTATGCCACCGGTACGGAGGCGCCAACAGTGCAATGCGCGAATAACAATTTACAATTCGAAATAAAACACAAATAACTCTTTATTTTGCGAACGTTATGACTTAGCTGACTTTGTGTGGCAATTCGCGATGATTCACGAAACTGTTCACCGCTTCCAAAAAGGTCTCAAATTTCGGCAACGTCTCTGGACTTTTCGCTGATCTGGTTAGGTACCTATCCGTGGTTTAGGTGGACTAGTGTAGTAGTAGGTGGCACTAAACGAACGACCTGCACCAGCTATTCGACGAAATTTAGGCACCACGACGCCACGGGACTGAACCCAATCTAGGAATACTCTCCTACAAGGAAAAACCCTTATATCCAATAAGGGTTTTTAATTTGACAAACGGAACGGCTTTTATCGTTCAAATATTTCACGTAGGTAGCGCTTTCAATCAATCGACGACTCGGCGGACCTCAACCTGATGTAGATAGAATTCCTGTTCAACAGACAACGAAACAATCCCTCACAATCAATTCCGAAATGGAATTACGAAAGCAATCCGCAGCGGCTATTCTTCCAAACCCGGCGATAATATAAACGACGACAATTAATGAAATTTTATAATTCGACTTCAAATTCGGATCTTTTGCCGTACACCATTAATCCGCTCGAACAGCGAGGTGCTAATTTCAATCACGGCCAAGACAAAAACAAAGTGTGCTCGCGGAAGAAATCCAACAAATAGTACGATAAAAACTTATCGTCCCGGCCAACGCACAGGAAAACCCGTTCATTTTTGCGAGCACTAGAAATTATTTTCAATCGAATATGTTAAAATATACAGGGTGAGTCTGCGAATGTTCTTGAAAATTTTAACTGTTACACACCCCCCTTTCTTAAATAGATTTTCCTGCAGGAAAATCAATGTCGCCACAGCACAGGTACAACAAACAAAAAAAAAGAAAACACAACAACAACACAACAAGAACAAGTTGTCGTGAGGTAAGGTCGCTGTCCATGTGAGCCAGACGCGACGGTGACATATCCGGTGTATAACCACAAGTGGTAAGGTAAGCACCATGCCAAATGAAAAACCAATCTCAACTTTGGTTTCATGTGAATGTGAACAACAAATCCGACCCTATCAATATGAACTCCTGGGTTCCGTCGACGCGTGTATTCATCAATCTTTACCATTCGTCGGTCGACTATCACGCAAGCACCTTTAAATCCACGACATCCTAACTTACTCGTCGATAGGCGGTTCGTCCACCTCCGACCCCAAAAACGACTTCAAGTCTCTGGCATGCCAGACACCTGAGGCTTTGCCAGCCTCATCGACCAATTCGTAAGTCCAAGGCGACGGTTTCTTGCGAATCAGGAACGGGCCTACAAACTTCGGCGCAAGCTTCGCCATAAAGTGATCCTCCTTCCTAGAGAGAACCATGTTCCTCCGCCATACCTTGTCTCCAACGGCGTACATTGCTGCTCGTTTCCGCAGATCATAGTAGTGTTTCTGCCGCTCGGCAGCCTTGTACAATTTAGTACGCACTTCCCGGAACAACTTCTTCGCATCTTCTTGTCTGGTACGAATACGCACATTCAGCTCGACGGGATCCTTTATCGGCGCTGGTTCCGTCGCTTCGCCTCCCAGGGGCATCTCCTGGCCAAAATTAACCAAATACGGGGTCACTCCAGTAGATTCGTGAACTTGTGTACGTATCGCGCAGGAAATTTTCGCCAAGTTCTTGTCCCACTCCTTGTGATTCGATTTCACGTAACACCGCAGCATCGTGCCGATCGTCCTGTTGACACGTTCCGTTGGGTTACTCTGTGGGTGATAGTTCGCGGTGTAGGAAATGGTGAAATGGTATTCTTTGGCGAGGTCAACAAACTTCTGGCTGCGGAACTGGACGCCATTGTCGACAATCAGCCTATCAGGAACACCGAAGAATAACAGCAACGATTCCTCGACTGCCCTGCATACCGTCTTCGCCTCGGAGTTACGCAACGGAATGATGATCGGGAACTTCGAGAAGCAATCCAGCAACACTAAAATGAAACGATGACCCGCCGCTGAACGTGGGAATGGACCCATAAGGTCGCAAGAGACCAATTTCCACGGAGCCGTAGCGATTTCGTTCGGAACCATCAATCCAGTACGGGGCCTCTGGTTCGGCTTACTCTGGCCGCACACGATACACTTGCGCACGTAGGATGCAACGTCTGACCTCATTTTCGGCCAGTAGTAAAGCGCAGATAGTCGCATAAAGGTCTTGAATATCCCGCAGTGTCCCGCGCGAGCGTCGTCATGAAACCGACACAGCAGCTCCGCTCTCTCGCTCTTCGGCACTACCGTCTTCCAAGCCTGTCCATCCGCGGTTGACCAACCCTGGCCGTGACGCAGGCCATGCACCAACTTGAACAGCCTTCCGTTATCGACTCTCCAGGCGTTGTACTTGATAGGATCATCCTCAACGCGCTGAACCATGCTTCGATACCATTGATCGTTCGGCAGCTGAAACGGTTGAACTTCGGCAGCATCCAATATGTGGAGGCTCTCTGGAACAGTCCTGGACAACAAGTCGGGCACCAAATGTTCCTTACCCTTGCGGTGAACTATCTGATAATCATATTGTTGCAGACGTACTGCCCAACGCGCTAATCTCCCCGAAGGCTCTCGCAGGTTATTTAACCACACCAATGAGTGGTGGTCGGTGACGATGGTGAAGTTTGATCCCTCGATGTAGGGTCGTAGCCTCTCCACCGCCCACAGAACTGCCAAGCACTCGCGTTCGACTGTGCTATAATTTCTTTCGGCCTTACTCAAGGTGCGGCTTAGGTAACGAATGGGACGTTCACCATCCGGGAATTTCTGGCAGAGCACAGCTGCGATGCCGTATCCACTAGCATCTGTATGGACTTCAAATGGAAGAGTAAAGTCTGGTACTGCGAGAATCGGCGCCGTCACGAGGTGTTCCTTTATGATTAAGAAGGCTTCTTGCTGCTCCTCACCCCATTTGAATTTTACTCCCTTCTTCAACAATGATGTTAACGGTGCAACCTTCGACGAGAAATCCGGGATGAAACGTCTGTAGAACGAAGCCGTCCCTAAAAAGGAGCGCACATCTGTCACTCGCCTCGGCGTTGGAATTTCCAGGATAGCCTTCACCTTGTCTGGATCCACGTGAAGGCCAGACTTCCCCACCATAAAGCCTAGGTATCGCAGTTCCGACCTACAGAGCTTGCACTTCGCGCGGTTCAGGGTCAATCCTGCCTCACGCAAGCGTTCAAAGATTTTACCCAGAATCTCAAGATGTTTGTCGAACGTTGGAGCGGCTACAATGATGTCATCCAGATAAGAGAACGCAAACGGTTCCAAATCAGGGGTGATGATCTGATCGATAACCCGCATCCACGTGGCAGGAGCGCTATGCAGGCCGAAAGGCATCCTCCTGAATTGATATAGTCCGCGGTTCGGAACTGTGAATGTTGTTAGGTGCTTCGAGCCTTCATCCATCGGGATCTGCCAATACGTCCAAACTACTCAAGTAGCGCGCGTCTCGCAACTTGTCCAATATCGAATCCACTCTCGGAATAGCGTAAGCGTCCGGTGTAGTCACCTTGTTCAACTGACGATAGTCGACGCAAAATCTCCTAGAACCATCGGCCTTTCTCGCCAACACGATAGGAAACGACCACGCGCTTCGGGAAGGTTCGACAACCCCCAGCCGCAACATTTCCTCCAGTTGGACATCGATGATCTGTTGGAGTGGTGGCGAAATCGGGTAGGGTCTCAACTTGATAGGCTGTTGAAAAGGGTCCTTTAGTTTCAATCGGTGGCATTCCAACTTGGTAAGCCCCAAGTGATCCGGCATCCTGGCCCAAGCGTCCGCTATCAAATCGTCCAATCGTTGTGCTTCCTCCTTCGACAAGGTCTCGCGGTCCCTCAGAGCTCCCTGAATGGTGTCGATTCTTGCTGGCTCTCGGTCTCCAAACTGCCACCCGCCCGTACGTAAGTTCGGGACGATACGCATCCGTCTCCAAAAATCTACTCCAAGTATAAGCGTATGCGGAAGTTCTGGAACCACCAGCACCTCGAAGACCACGACCCGTCCCTCCAAACCGAGTGGAAGACGTAGAGTTCCCAGGCACTCGACCTTCTGACCGTTGGCCACCCGTATGCTCGCCTGGCGCCAATACTTTGGTTCTGAAAAGCCCAACTCCTGGAGCAGTTTCCAACCCGGACCACCAATCACCGTTTGTGTCGCTCCACTATCCAACAATCCAACTATCTTCGAACCCAAAATATCCACTGACAAATACGGTCTCTGATCTCCTGGTACGCTCGCGAATACAAAGTCTAGCAGTGCCGTTACATCAGCAGGAACGGAATTGACCGATGAATTTGGTATGAAAGGGGTTCGCCTACGGTCCCCTAGCGACCCCCGTGCCCGTTTTTTGGACACTTGTTGCAATTCCTACTGGTAACACCCGGTTCACCGCACCGGAAACATCTCAATCGCCGAGGCTCTCTGCAATCCCGCTGCATATGTCCAGGTCTCCTGCAATTCCAACAATTTCCTCTGCTACCACTCGTCTCCGCCCGTTCCGCTTCCTGGACGCTCGTCACCGACGAACATGCATCCTGCGACTCTGTGTAGGCCAGATCTGGCTCCATGGCTGCGTTCCTCTTCGGAGGCCTCACAAAGGTCCTCGCGATATCCCTTTTCTCGTCAATTTTCTTGCACGCGTTGCGCAACTCGGCCACGCTACCTAAAGTCTGAAATGTCAAAAAGGGCTGGTAATACGGGTCGATATTTTCTGTCAGAATCTCCAACTGCGTTGCTTCAGTCACCGGTGTGTCCAGTCGATCGAATAAGTTCTGCATTGCCGCGAAGTAGATGTGACTCACTTCGCTCGCCCCCTGGGTACGCTTCCGAATTTCATCAAGTAATCGTCGATCATACCCCCTAGGCAAGAAATTCTGTTTCAATCCGACAACCAACGAAGCCCAATCGGAGAAGGATTTCCTATTCGCCCGATACCAGACTAACGCGGGTCCCGTGAACAAGTCGAAAGCTGAATGGAACAAGTCGATATAACTCACTCGGCGCGGTAGCCTCAGTTCTTCTACACGTTCCAGGAAAGCAGTCAAGGACAACCCGCGACCATCACCTGAAAACTTCACCCCCCACTGCCGTACTGGAACACTGCGCGAATGACATGACGCATTCACGTCTTCCTCGGACTCCGATGACGACCCCGATGACGACCTTCCAACCACCTGTATCGCTGGAATCGATGTGTTCAACAACGTAGACTGGGGAACACTCCCAGCTGCTGCCGCTGACTGCTGCGCCTTGGTCAATTCTTTTGGCCGCTGTTCCAACCGATCAATCAATTGCAAAACCTGTAATCGACGACCTGATACCGCCGCTTTTTCCTCAGCCGTAGTTCCCTGCATTCGCTTCACTCGTCCCAGGATGTGAGCCAACAATGGACCGATCTTATTTCTGCATTTAGAAATTCTGTCCAAGGTCATCTCGTCCAACCTCTTCGTAGCATCTGCGATGTATTTATCCACCCCTGCTTTGTCTTCCTCAAATGTAAATGGATTCTGAACAATCATGCTCAAAGAGGGATCTTCATCCAAGGCCATGGCCGATCTCAACGCTGCTCTCAGCTCGTCCACATTCGTGGCAGCTTCTGGATCACAACCTCGAACCTTCAACTCGTATATCAACAACTCTTTGTCCAGCCGGTTGACCGAAACACCCGAGAGACGCACGTAGCTAGCCATTGCCCTATAACCAGTTACAACTACCGAAGAACCAATAAAAAAAACAAAACGACAAAAAAAAAAAAAAACTCCACACGAACCAAGTTCTCGAACACGGTTGCTAGGTTCAGCCTAACCTCAACTCGTTACTGGTTTGCCGAAAAAAAAAAAAAAAATTATAATCCTACCCCCGTAGACGGTATAACACCTTGACCAACAACTCGAAATAAAATCTAAGTCCAAGTATCTACCTAACTTCCTAACAGTTTGCTAAAACCCCCTTCGCTGGACAATCCTCACAGCCAGGTTCCGGAACAAACAAGAACTCACGAGTTCCCGCAACTTGCTAAGCAAAAAAAAAAAAACAAGAAAAACAAAGGCAAAAACCAATAAAATTCTTCAGGCCTTACCACACCCAACTAAAAACCAATGCTCGAACCTACAAAATTTACCAGAGTAACCGCCTAGTAGGTATAGTTCAAGGTACCCACAAACAAACAAAACAAAAAAAAAATTCAAAGTCCGAAAAATTTTCAAAATACAGAAAAATTTCAAAGGACAGACAAATTTCAAAGTCCGAAATAATTTTTAAAGTACCGACAACGAAAATTTCTCTAAGTCCTACCACTTCAAAATTACTCTAAGTCCGAAAATCTTTAAATATTCTAAGTGTCAACGACGTGAAATTTTCCCGACTGTAAACAAACCACCAACACAAAAAAAAAATATACAAGATCACCCTCTCCAACCAGACCAAAACCCGAATCAAAGTGTTTCAAAGACTGAGCCCACGCGTTGGGTGCCAATTTTGCAACGGACTAAACGATTTTAGCCGCTTTCTCAGGGAGTGGGTTGGCTCAGTGTGGCCACCCCGATTCGGAATTGCCGGACAGGAGACAATGATACAAGTACATCAAAATTTCAGTTGGTGTATTTGATAAAACAATCAGGGGAAACAATTATGACATGAGATGTTATATTTTGAATTGGAAGTGAATTAATAATTTAAAATCAATGAACAACGGAATTTACGATAATATGTTTTCCCTCAAGTTACTATAATAGGAAAACTGGGGAAAAACTAACACCAGTTAGGTTGAAAACTTTACAATAATTTGGTACACAATTTCGTGAGAAAATAGATGGAAATTTGGTCAGTAACTACGCAAAACAGAGGGACTCCAAGAAAAAAAATAGTACAAGAGTGAATGTAATTTAAAGTGACACGTGACTGTTGTCGCTAATTCGCAAAAGGGGCACTGTAAATTTATTTGTCGGTACCGAGGGCCCTAGGTTATACGCGGCTCAATTTTGCTTTGCTCGAAGCTTCTTTCTATGCCACCGGTACGGAGGCGCCAACAGTGCAATGCGCGAATAACAATTTACAATTCGAAATAAAACACAAATAACTCTTTATTTTGCGAACGTTATGACTTAGCTGACTTTGTGTGGCAATTCGCGATGATTCACGAAACTGTTCACCGCTTCCAAAAAGGTCTCAAATTTCGGCAACGTCTCTGGACTTTTCGCTGATCTGGTTAGGTACCTATCCGTGGTTTAGGTGGACTAGTGTAGTAGTAGGTGGCACTAAACGAACGACCTGCACCAGCTATTCGACGAAATTTAGGCACCACGACGCCACGGGACTGAACCCAATCTAGGAATACTCTCCTACAAGGAAAAACCCTTATATCCAATAAGGGTTTTTAATTTGACAAACGGAACGGCTTTTATCGTTCAAATATTTCACGTAGGTAGCGCTTTCAATCAATCGACGACTCGGCGGACCTCAACCTGATGTAGATAGAATTCCTGTTCAACAGACAACGAAACAATCCCTCACAATCAATTCCGAAATGGAATTACGAAAGCAATCCGCAGCGGCTATTCTTCCAAACCCGGCGATAATATAAACGACGACAATTAATGAAATTTTATAATTCGACTTCAAATTCGGATCTTTTGCCGTACACCATTAATCCGCTCGAACAGCGAGGTGCTAATTTCAATCACGGCCAAGACAAAAACAAAGTGTGCTCGCGGAAGAAATCCAACAAATAGTACGACAAAAACTTATCGTCCCGGCCAACGCACAGGAAAACCCGTTCATTTTTGCGAGCACTAGAAATTATTTTCAATCGAATATGTTAAAATATACAGGGTGAGTCTGCGAATGTTCTTGAAAATTTTAACTGTTACAGTTTTTCTTGAGTTAGGGCCTAAATTAGAGCGAAAAGTTGCATTATACGACTATAATTAAAAAAATATAGTTCAATTTAGTCCTGTTTCCTCAAGAAAAGCGCCATATTATATAGTAAAATTTACAACTACTTCTTTCACAGGCACTTTTCACAAAGTGCCAAAACTGGTACTTAAGATCTTTTCGAAGCCCCGACGGCCGTATCCTCGAGGACTTTTAGTATCTTGATTCTTGTCATGACACTTCTTGACACTATACATGTTTAGATAAACTTATACCCACAGCGTAATTTTTTGGAAAGGACTCACCCCAGGTTTTTTGCGGCCAAAATTTTTTCCAGTGAAGCACCGAACCAGGTCGATTTTTATTTTGAGGGGGACATCTTCCGGACACTCATTGTCATATTTCTATCTTCAACTCCTTTGCCTCCACCCTACCCTACTCAAGGATTTCAAATAGCACTACCTTTGTTGTGATACAGCAAAATACAGGTAATAAAATTAACTTTCTTTCAAACATAGTTTTTTTTTGGGTCACCCCTCAACCTTTCCCAAAACATTCTCTCATTGTTGAGCAAAGGAAATTTTTCGCTAATCAGCTCTCGATGATTTTTGCAAAACAGATTCTCCAGCGAAAACAAATCGATTCTCATTTATTTGAAAGGAGGCATCTATGACACCTATCGCCAAATTTTTATCTTGGATCCCTTCGCCCCCACCCTACCCCACTTCAAAATTTTAAATTGCAATATCTACCTTGTCCTACATCAGACTGAAGGTGATAGAATTATCTTTCTATAAAGAAGTATTCGAAGTTTTTCGAACCACCCTCTAACCCTTTTCGTCAATTCTCTTAATTTGGGAGGCGAAGGGGTTGAAGATGAAAATTTGGCGATACGTGCCTTAGATGTCCTCTTCGAAATAAAAATCGACCTGTTTTTGCTGGAAAATCTATTTCTCAAGGATCGGAAGTTATAAGGGGGAAAACTTTCTTTTAATGACCAATGAAAACATTTTTAGAAGGATCGAGGGTGGTTTTAAAAATTTCAAGATATGTTTGACAGTAGGAGAATTTCATTACCTTCAATTTGATGTGTCCTAAGAAAGATAATGCTGATTAAAATTCCGAAGTAGGGTAGGGTGGGGGCGAAAGGGTTAAAGATAAAAATTTGACAATGTGTGTCGTAGATGTCCCCCTAAAAATGAGAATCGACCTGTTTCGGCGTTTTTCTGTGAAAAAAATTTGCGGCGAGAAATCTGGGGTGGATCTTTTTCGAAGAAACACCCTGTATACAACAATCCGGCTCCGACTATGTTTCACTTATGGAAAGTGATAAAAATAGTCACAGATCTCTAAAATAGCATCAGGAAGAGTATGATATGTATGAGATTTTGAATTTCTCAAAATTGTAGAGAATCAAAATAAATACAGGGTGTTTCAGGGATGATAACACAAAATTCAACTGTGGGTAGATCTCGTCAAAATATGACGAAAACCTACATTCATTTTGCAAAGTTCGGCCTAATGACGAAGATACAGCCCTCCAAAGTTGACTTTTTTCGGATCTCAAAAACTTGTAACTTAGGAACGTTTTGACAAATTCAGCTTTAATTCAGCATAACCTGGTTTGTCATAATTATCTATCAATCTGCCAGATTTGGGAAGAATCCAACCAGTGGTGTAGGAGCTATGAGGGTCAATAATTTAAAAGTATACGAAGAAAAGTTGACTTAAGGTGACCCCTCATAACTTCCACGCCACTGATTGGATTTCTTCTCAAATTTGGCAGGTTGATAGATAATTATAACAAACCAGGTTATGCTAAATTAAAGCTTAATTTGTTGACACGTTCCCGAGTTGAAAAGTTTTGAAATCCGAAAAAAGTGATCTTTGGAGGGCTGTATCTTCGTCATTAGGCCGAACTTTGCAAAATGGTACCTAGGTTTTTGTCATATTTTGACGAGATCTACCCACACTTGGAATTTTTGCTATCACTTCTGAAACACCCTGTATAGAAGTTTTGTAATACCTTCACAACAAATATTTATACTACTCGTCAGCCAGTCACACTGCAAGAGTTTGTATTATTTCACATTTCTTCTACATTTCTTATACGTCTCTGTCTCTCTTATAGGCCATCCACAATGATGTTAATGATAACGTACCTAATGTTATCGGCAATGGTAATGTTAGCATTCAAAGCAACGCGAGTTTCAATGGTAATGATTACCATTGCCACCAACATGATTGTGAACGTCACCAAACCAATACCATTTGAGACTCGTTGCTTTGAATGCTAACATTACCATTGCCGATGGCATTACGTTGACATTAACATCATTGTGGATGGCCTATTACTCCACTAGTTTGTAAGTCGATCTGACAGGGTGACGCCGTTTTTAAGTGTGTTAGTGTTATCTGAATATATTGTTTTTTTGAAAAACTCACCGGTTTTCTGGATTGTCCTTCTTCCGCCATCTTGAGTACGTGACTATTCACCTAATTCTATACTAAGACGATTGTTTTTTCAAGTTATTCTTACTGATTTACACATGTTATACGATGATGTTTTCAAAACAACAGCAACTGGAGGAGTGACCGGAAGAAAACTTGGAAGGTGAATAAAACCGACGGTCAAACTATCACCAGCACCTGGCCCTCTTGCGGTTTTTTGTGAATGCATATTTGTCAAAGTGTACCTGCCATTGAGGGAGTTATATGGCAGAGTGAGATACATACAAAGGGAGCATTCATTGTGTAAAGACAGATAAACTGACTTCGGTTACCTACGCTATTGGGTACGGTACCTGTCTACTGCTAAATGCACAGCTTCAAAGCCTCGGCCAGGTAAGACAAGATTATACTCGGAAATAATTTTGTAAAGACTGAATTTCAAGTCAGCGACGCAAGTAGCACTCATTTACGCCATGTAGGTACGAGCCAACCGTCGCACAGTGAGGCAACGGAGGGTGAAATGTGGAATCAAAATAAAAAATGAAATCTCAGATTCACGTATTAATCTTGGTTATTTCTCAAGATCAAATACTAGAGCACAATGTCCCATATAAATCAATTCTGAATCCTATATCCGTTTCTGTTGGCAAATTTTCAAAAAAGTTGTATTCCACTGAATCTGGATATTGACTTTTTGCGCGTCAGAAAATTAAGGTACTTTCGTCCCCTGTATTCCGTCAAGACGTGAAGATACAATTTGGTTTCATCATGAATCTTGTACCTCAAAGTAAGCACTGTATACTTTTGATAGTTTCTATTGAAATTCAGGCACGGTGCTTTAGCTATAATTCGTCAAAGTATCCAATGCAAAAATGACACCAAGACTTACTATTTACTGACAAATACTGGGGATAAAGTATCTTTCCACATCTCTCCGCACTGAGATTTTCATATATCATCACAGAGGGACTCTTTGTTGATTGAGTAGAAGAAAAAAATCTTGCTCAAATCGCTCATTTTTTTTTAAATATTTTTTTCTATAATCATCCTCCTCGAACAATTTTCCCAGTGTTTCTATTTTCATTTCAATAGAATCGGCTTCTAATGAGCTGGTTTTATCTCGAATAGATTTGTATGATCCAATGGAAGAGTCAGGACGTAAAAAGCTGGCGGATCTACATTAGTTTTTTAAGAAAACTTAGTTTTTTTTTTGAAAAAAAAAACCCTAAAAATTGCATCAGTTGCCCTATATCAGGATTGAGTGATCTTTGAAAATGACGATGACGTTTCTTAATTATCACCATCGTCATCATGGATTATAATCAGGCTGATTAGCAAATTTTGATTTTTTGAAAACTTTTATATTGGTTTTTCAATTCAATTTTCGAAGTAAAAATCACAAAACTTGATAAACACAACTTGAGGGAAAAAGATTTTCATTTTTGATGTTTTTAACACACATTCTACATTCTCGAACCAAAAATCTACTGTTCTGAATTTATTCCAGTTTTTTAGTGATTTGCCTCACTGTGCGTCGCGTCGGATTGTGCGATGTTGCCATAGTGACCAGACTTACGCTAACAGTTGAGAAAGATGCAATGTGCTACAGAAAAAAAAAAGCCGTTTATGTACCTACTCTTTTGTGGAAAAAACTAATGGACGTCAATATTTGGTTACATTTTTATGACAATTTTGACTCCAAAGTGTAACAAGGAAATGCAAAAATTGATGTGAATCTTTTTTGCCTTTGCCCTTGGAAGAGGAGGGGGTGATAACAACCTATTAGACTTCGTTTCAGCATTGCTTCCAGCAACGAGGCCCCTTCCTTAATCCGCGACTGTGCATTCTCCTTTCATGCGCTGTCAACGGCTATTAGTGAAATTTAGTTTTTAGCTCTACCAGTCTACAGCCCATGTAAAACTACTGTGTAGTGAACTACCACTCATGGCAAGATAATTATCATTTAGCCAAGCAGAATTAGCTTGATTAAGTAGTGAGTTTCACAAGTGTATTCAGTAATTGGAAAGCAGACAAACATTCTTAACCTTCTCTTGAAATTGATTTTTTTCCAACAAGGCATGCTTGAAAATGGACAGTTCAATGCAATGATACATATTGGACCTACTATTTCTACTAGTAGTCTATTTGGGCGATAATCTGCTAAATTCAACTGGGGCCTCGTGTTTTATTCGAGTTAAATGTTTTAAATTCCTCAAACGTTATCAATCACAAGAAAAGTAGATCCGATATTATCTTGGACAAAATCCATCGACTGATAATATCGGGTCTACTTTTCCCTCGTGATTGACAGTTGTTTTCGGGTTGAAACGATTTAACTGGAAAAACACCAAGCGCTTGTTATATTGCTATTGATAAAACACGACCTTCGTCCATATTTTATCTTGAAAAAATTCACTAGAAAAAGTTGCCTGGCATTGATCTTCAACGTACCTAATTCAATTTTCAACTCGTCTGTTTCCAGACTAAAGCTGTGTACCTAATTATCTCTTCAGCGAAGGAAATAAAAGAAAAGACAAAATAACCGCCCAAATACCTACAAGATCGTGATAATAGCCCCATGATTAGCCCACGTAATTACCTTATGAACCAAAGGGGCGTTCCGTATCTCCCCCGGAAGTGTGCGATAAATTATTTCACTCCCAGACTTATCATGAATTCGTCACGTTTTCATCATATAGGTAGGTAGCTCAGTATTTATTCAACCCATTTTAATAGGGTTGCCAGATTTTTGAAAATCAAAATCGGGACACAAGAATCCCTGAATGAGAATAGCGGGAAGACAATTTCAAAGTGCGAGCGAAGCAGGCAGAATGGCGTCGCAGGCAAAACTCTTTCAAGATAATAATAATAATGCTGACAATAATACAAAAAAAACAATAATTTGAAGTAGCATTTTAAATTTTTTTTTTATTCAGCATTCAGCAAATCCAAATTAACAAGTGATCGAATAAATTTCTCCTCAAAACACGATTCTGCGTCCCGCAAGTCTGATCCAATAAAACCCCCTTCTCATTTCTTTGTAAGTACATAGGTAAAATTACAACTATGGAAGTACATAGTTATACTCTCCTGTGAAAATTTTTTGTGATAAGTAGAATCACAACTAGTTGAACGTTTTGTTCCAAAATCGTTCAATTCAGAAAAATGAAAATGGAAAATCAGAGCGTTATAGGCGAAACTGGAAAAATCGGGACATACAAACTAAAAGCGGTACAGTCCCGTCTAAATTGGGACGTCTGGCAACCCAACATTTTAATGAAAATACTTGACCTTGAAGGTGATTCTAGGTGCCCTGGCAAATTTTCTAGTTAAGGTGAAAGTGGATACAGTAGTGTATTTCTGGACCACCAGATGGCGTGGAAAATTACCCCTTTTTATAAATTCAAGCGATTGTTCCATTAGCAGAAAATAACACTGTTGTATTCTAAACATAAGTTACTTTTCTGCTGACTGACACACTTTTGAAAAAAAAAACGGATTTCGAAAATTTTCTTGCCAAAATTGTCGAATAAAGAGAAGTTTTTTCTCGAGTTTTTCCAAGCTAACTTGTTCAACTTGTTTTCATCTGAAATCACACATCGGATTCGAGTTCAGAATATTGAATTCAGTCGGAAAGGATACCAAACTTGTCGTGATCGGTTCTACAGGATGGCCCCACAAAAACAGAACAGAAGGGTTTTCGAGCATTTCACCTCTTTTTTTTTGAGAAAAGCTCGGACAGGTCGATTTTTATATTGAGGGGTACATCCGGAACATACATTAGCGAATTTTCATCTTCAGCCCTCTCACCCCCACCCACCCCAACTTCGAAGTTTCAAATGACACCACCCACCTTGCGATAAATCAAATTGGAGAGAATTGAATTATCTTTCTGAAAAAATATTTTATCAATTTTCAACCCCACCTCCCTTCTTCCTCAAGTTGTCTGAGTTTCCAATGTAGTATTCTTGACCTCTTGATTCTCTTTAGTACACTCAACGTCATCCTGCGCAGCATCGGGGGAGAAAATTTTCTGTGTAAAGAGTGCCACCCAAATCCACCCCTTCACTCCCCCACCTCAACTTCAAAATCTAAAATGACACTACCTATTTTGTGATACATCAAATTGAAGGGAACGAGATTCTCTTCACACTAAACTAACCCATGAGAGAACTTAAAGACGGCTGGTTGAAATTTGTGAAAACCAGACGTCGGATTTTGGCAGGGTATTTGAAAAAAAAATCGCAAACGAACCGCAATACAAGTTGACGATGGGAAATTTCCGAAATTCCTGCCGAATTTGAGGGGATTTTTCGAAAATTCATAATTCAATCCGATTTTTTCCAGGGAATCGTAATTTTAAATAATTGGTCCGAGATTTCTTGACACATTTTGCGGCGAAAACTCTGCTTTCCGGGCAGAATTTCGAGAAATTTGGTATGAAATGCCGACCGGGGGGTTTCGAGGACTCACTGTCGTCTGGTGCGGGCCATTCGGCGTGACTTTTCTTGAAATTTTGACGAACAATGTTGAAAAATCGAAACACGGCCCGGCCTTCTGACAGGAACGTCAATTGACGCTCTCGGTTTTTTGAAACTCAACACCTCGGGGCATTTGAACAGTGCTTTTGGAATGGGGTGTTTCGCCACTGAAGAAGACGATAGATGGCAGCAGGGGCCAACCCCGGTTTATCACTAGGTTACTGTTGGTTGGTAAGCCTACCTGCTCCATGTTGGTATCTCGTATCTCTTCAGCCCGTTTGTGTGTCTGTCAGGGATGTGTCTGTGTGTGTATGCGTAACGCTATTGTGCCTAGCAGCATCATGCTACACCAAGCACTTTGTCACCTGCCACTGATCACTCCAACAATGAAGATGACAGCAACGACCATATGACTGACATTTGCTGAAAAAAATATTGAACGTGGGGTTGTACTGGTCGGTTTTGGTGATTTTCGAGGGCTGAAAGGGCCCAATGGCCGTGCAAATGTTTGCCAGAGGGACCGTCCGGGAGACAGCACTCGAAGAGCAGTTCGCGGGCACGCCGGCGCCGGCCGATTTGAAACCTATTGCAACCTACCTGCCACCGTGCCGTGTGCCCCACTGTCCATGTTCAAGAATACAATCATGCTCTTCTTCAAAAACATCTATACTAAAGACCTATACTCTGAAAGCCAAGTGTACGTAGTTTTTTCCATCTAATGGGGCCTTGCACTGCCACTTTTACACACCGAGGGCGCCACGACCGTTGGGGGCAAATTCGACAATTTTGACGGCGTTGACGCTTCAGCGACCGACGTCCGTCATTTTATGTCTTGATTTGAAATTTGGATAACCTCTGTTTCTTGCTTGACGTCTCCAGTCACTGTCAGTTACTGGTCAAACTACTCAAACTCCCCTGGTTTTTGCGTCGTTACGGCCGCTTTATCGAAGTAGGCGCCCCCTACAGTAGTGGCGACCTCACGTTGAGTTTTTCAATTGCAAGGCCCCATTCCTCCCTCACCTCTGACGACACACATCCATACTTGACTTGACATGACAGCCGACCCGGCAGGCAGACACCAAAGTCAAAAGGAAAACCCTCTCCATGAGAGAACCGTTCAAAAAGTAGTGGGAAAATAACCCGGGTTGGCCCCTGCTGCCATCTACTTGACAACTTGACAACTGCAGAGAAAACACCCCATTAAATCGACCATGTCAGGGTGCGAAATTGAACAATGGACTAGAGGAGACTTTGAGGCGTCCTTCAGACACCAAAAACCAAAGAATTCTTCAAATTCGACGGCACTTTGACGAAATCTCGCAGGCCGGCTCCGGTGTTGACGGGGTAATTTCACCGATACAGGCGACTTAGGTGAACCAAAAGGCTACAGGGAAAGGTACTCACAGTTTTCACACTGAGTGCCAATTTTTAAAGGCTCCACATTCCGAGAAGGCGCTTCTCTCGTTGTCCATAACACTTTCCATGGCGAGTTGCACAACTATCTTGCGGCGACTTGTTTTGTAGAAAATCCATGTTGATTCCAGAGGACTTTGTGGCTGCACTTCCAGAAAGGATCCATGTTTTGATTGGCATGCTTATTTTGGACCGTTTATTGTCCAATTTTTCGAAATTTGACTTATAATACAAGCTTCGTTGCTGGCCCTGCACTTGTGAAATTGACAAATGTCAATTGTCACATTTGTCGCAGCAGTCATATTGGGCAACTTTTGGCGAGCGCTTGAGCAAGCACATTTTCGCGGGTGCTCTTGGTTCTTGGTTACGTTGCAATTTGCAATGATGTTGACAGTTATGGACATTTCCGCGAGTAAATCTAATGACGAATGCGGAAATCGCGCCATGTTGCTCCGAATATTGAACTTGGTATTATTGATATTATTCTCAGTATTTCCGGTATTATCGGTATTATGTGCAAATCAATACTGGTAATACAAGCTTTGGTATTATGGGGCCGTATTCATACCTCGATTTTAAGCTAAAAGCGCTATTAGAGCGATGCGCATTTAGGGGCATTTCTCATATTTCAGTGTTCAAAAATACATTATTGCGATTATATTGTTATAGTGGATATTATATTGATATGTGTTATTGGATATGTGATTCACCCCTCGCGTCACACAGTGGATACAATGGTAACTTCTAGCCAAGTCGAAAACCATTTCTGTCGGGCCACCCAGCACCACCACAACACCTCTGCACAACACCAAGTAGAGGAGTCCAGTGTCGGCGACATGCATTACGAAAATAAATTAATTATTTTCGGTTGTAAATGACACTACCGCTGAGTTAGAATTCATCGATAAAATCAAATTTTAGTTCATGATGGAAGCTGTTGTGTATTAAAACACAATGCAAGCGGTAAAAGAATACTAACTGTAAAAAATAGAACCGAACGACGCAACAGCTTACTCTCCCATCTCTCCACCATTTCTAGGACGACACTGGTCACCCCAAGGACCTGACACTATAACGTTACACCTCCGCGTTACACACCTTCGTTACATCCACTGATGCCATGAAGGGAATTCACTTCCATGTGTGGTTCTGCGTTAGTTGTGTGTTGTGATCTAGGCGCGAGAATAGAAGTTCCACTTCAAAAACTTTTCACGGTGTACAGAGTGTTGGATCTTACAATCCCAATGAGCCTATGATCTAAAAAATTCGATTGATGATAACGGAAAACACAAGAAAACAAATTGGATATGTCTCACTTTGCGTGAAACATTGTTTAATGACCTGTTTTGTTTTGGATATGTCGCATTTTGTTGAGGTTTTTATTGAATTCTCTCCATAAGAATCTTTATTTAGTGAAATAACTATTCAAAACACTATTATCAAGTTTTTATTTTCAAGGATAAGGAAAAAAATTGAACCCATCCTGAACATACTCAGACAAATTGAAATGGATAATAATTTTTTTTTAGACGGAAACAATCAAATAATTATTTAAAACAGAAAAGAATAAGAAATACATGAAACAAGTTCTTGAGAAGGAAGAACAATACAAATACATAGAAAATACTTGAAATATATAAAAATGTGAAAGTCACAACGGCACAAAACGGGACAGTGGTTACCCACTCCTCTTGCACCGACAAGATTTCTGAATTATGATTGCTGATAACACAGTTGCATACTATCATGCAAATAATGTTCAAGAAATTAATTTTCACAATATGTGATTATGTCCACTTTCGTTTGATTTCCAAAGCTCATACGAGAGTTACTATTGGATATGTTCACTTTTGAAAAGATTTCTTTTCAGGATGTTTAACTATGGAATATGTCCTGTTTTGTGCGAAAATGTCATAGTGCGGGAGCCCACTGCAAAATTCTGGGTCGATCGCTTTTATGAAGAATTTCTGTTTCAATCGATAGTGGGCAATACGATGAATCTTCCGATACCCGACAGCCACCTTCCATCCCCTGCTATAAGAGTCGCCGCCGGTTTTAAAGATGCCCATTTTGAATCATTTTTTACACCTCTTGCTTATATAAAAAAATGTCACAATGATTGACAGAAGGCGAGATGGTCGAGTGGTCTAGATAAAAGTAAACGAATTCAAAGGTCAGAGGTTCTAATCTCCGCGAATACCTTTTTTTTATTCTTTTTTTTTCGCATTTAAAAAGCTTGACTTACTTAAACTTTTTAAAATTGCGGAATTGAACGACGTTTCTCAATTTGGAGTAACGTTCGTCGCTAAATTTATTAATGCTGCCGTTTTTTCCACACAAAAAATACGGCATTTCCTAGTATAGTGCTCTTTCTTCAAACGTGAGTGCCATGAAAACCAGTGAAGTGTGGAGAATTGAAAAAAATGAGGGTTTCCTAAAATCAGGTGTGAAAATGTATAAGTATGTATTTCAAAATTTCAAAATCCGAAAAACTCGATTTTTTTTCAAAATTTTCATATATTTTTGGAAAAAAAGACCCTCATTCTTTTGCCAGCTCAGATTTAAATAACTAATTTTTCTGTTACGTTTTTAACTGCACAGATTTGGTAGTAACTCACGCCAAAAGAATCTATCTGTTGTTTCTCTTCCGCTCTGCAGCTGATCCGCAGTCTGTTTCAGCCGTTTTTTATACTAGGAAATAACATCCTCAACTACTGAAAATGGTATCTTTGTATTAAACAGTGATATGTGTCTGTCAAGCTTTTAAAATGCGAAAAAAAAGGATAAAAAAAAAGGTATTCGCGGAGATTAGAACCTCTGACCTTTGAATTCGTTTACTTTTATCTAGACCACTCGACCATCTCGCCTTCTGTCAATCATTGTGACATTTTTTTATATAAGCAAGAGGTGTAAAAAATGATTCAAAATGGGCATCTTTAAAACCGGCGGCGACTCTTATAGCAGGGGATGGAAGGTGGCTGTCGGGTATCGGAAGATTCATCGTATTGCCCACTATCGATTGAAACAGAAATTCTTCATAAAAGCGATCGACCCAGAATTTTGCAGTGGGCTCCCGGACTATCACTTTCAGACCTCATTTAACATGGGATCTGTTCAGTTTCGTGCGATTCTCTATGCGGCATCCGATGTAAGCCCACAAAATAAGTCGGAAACGAAACAAAAACGAACTTTTATGAAAAGTGGAGATGTCCGATTTTGAATGGTCACTCAAATCGTCTGTCAATCACGCGGTTTTTGACAGGCAACATCTGACATTCTGTTGATATAACATTAGCTGCATTCCTATTACACGAAATCTCAGATAATCTCACCTCAGTTAGAAAGAGAAAAAGCGAGAATGGGGTACTTGCCTAATTTTTTTTTATTGGCTTAATCGATAGTATGGTTAAAAATAATGTACCCGTATTTTTTCTTTTTCCTGAATGCCCAAAACTGCGGCCCCAATGCGTGTTTTAAAAATATATTTGTGACGTCACAAATATATTAGATATAGAACATAGAAGGGCTCTTTTTCCTCGTTGGGTTGGCAATGATATAACGTCGTCAAGGTGCCGTTTTCAAACAACAACAACAAGATCTGAGTCTGACTGACAACGTCAAACCGCCGACCGTAATTTCTTCCTGTGCCCTTTTTGCCTTTGACTGCTTTGATCGAGGCTTTGATCTACGCGGTAAGTACCTACTCGTTTTGTTCATTTCTTGTTCAACCTAACTAGTCTCTTTCTTTAGTCTTCAGTGCTGTCCACCTAAAAGCCTTTCGCATGTTTGTCACCCGTGCTCTGACCTGGCTGACCCTCGGCTTAATTTTGGACATCAGTGTTCCTGCTCCCCACATTTCATTTGGAGATCCATCGCGTCCTCCTCACATGGATCTCTTGTAGCTCTAAAGTATTACCTATCCGGAATTGTATGCTAATGATGAACCTATAGGGGAGAGCAGGTGAATATCGACCACTCAAGGCAAAAAATTCAAAACCAGTCGCCATGCGCACTGTAGAGGCTGTACGTTTTGTACCATACTCTCCAATCATTTGACTACCCAAAACCTTGAATAGTCACTCACTAAGTAGAAACATTTTTGTGAAAAAAATTTAAAAGCAAAGGTAAAATTTCAGCGGGTAATATCGACCAGCGGGATAAAATCGACCACCAGGTCGAATAATATCGATCACACGTTTTCTTTGCCATTTTGAAGTCTGCATGCTTAGCAAAAGCGCAAAAATACAAGTCGAAACATCTGTTTTCGAAAAACATCTAGTTTAATTTTGATTTTGCCTCCCTATTCCTAACATTTACCAAGAACGGCGCCCATGATAGGAACCTAAAAGAATATCAGAGAAAATTAAAAATAATTCTTGTGTAAGTACTCTCAAGAACCTCATCAGGTCATCTTCGCACCACACGAGGAACGATTCGTTCTTCGCCGATATTTTTTGCGAGGCATCTAAAATGATGTTTAAAACTCCATCTGTACAATATCGACCATCGTGATCGATATTGGCCGACAACAAAAGCAAAAAACAATTCTTTGATGATGAAGAACATGGTTAGATTATGGAACTAGGCCTACTACACAAAGTTACTATCAATAATCCTTGGTACATTGCAACAGGAGACCCAAGTCTAACTTCAATGAAAAGTTCGCAATACCTTATCATGAACACTCCTGAACTTGAATCATATCGGCTCGAAACAATAATCCGTTTCTGTCAGTCAAGCACTTCGAATAAATGGCTGACCGACAGCTGTGCTGGAGTTCACTTGCAAAATGCTAGATGGCACTCTATGTCATGATTTCAAAAAACTTACAGGGTGGGCCACAGTGGTGTGGTCGATATTAGACGACCGGTCGATATTCGCCTCTCTTCCCCTAAAAGCTCACTGTTCATGTTCGGCCTCTTATTTCTGTGCTATTTGGTGATCCTCCAGATTTTCCCCTGGAAATAAATTATATCGACTGAGACAGTGTTATAAGAGGTTTCTGTAGTCAGTTTCTACGAAACATTGTCCGATTTTATTGTCTAAATGCTCACGGTAAGAGAATTCGATAGGAAACCGGTTTTGCGATAGCATGTTCAAAATGACAGTGTCACAGTGACATTCCTGACATTCTTGATTATTCCATTGTCACACAGTCAGACCAACCCCACTCAAAATCCCTGTCCTGGCGCGAAGCTTTTAGGAGGATTTTTCAAATTCGTTTTTTTCTGTAGAAAACGACGGGATTTTTGTGAAATTCTCAGTAGAGTCCCCTTATCACTTATACTAGCAATCAAAGGTATTTCCAGCTGAATCTATTTCATTGGCAAGTACCCCATTGCCTTAGAGGGAGAGAGACACAACTAGCAATTGAAGTCTAGCACTGAACTAGCAACTAGCATCTGAAGTGAGAATTCTCAGTTCAGATGATGAAAGAAACGCAGCTAATATCTACGCTAACGTCACTATAACAATGATTTCATTATCCATCAATTCATCCATCACCACGTTGTCTTTTAACCAGTGATAATGCCTGCAATTTGTTTTGTGCTCCAGTGCGTCTCATGCTCAGATGAGAAAGAGATTATTTCCCATGAATTTCAATCCGTCACACCAACCGAACCAAAGCAAAATCCCCCAGCGATTGTCACGTTCCTGACGGTCAAAAGGTGAACCAAATTCCATGCAGTCGCCCTATTCTCATCGTGGCTTCATCATATCCGACAATAATTATGTTAGTGTTGAAGGTTATGGTGAGGGTAAGGTCCGCTTTCTAGAACTGTGAACAAAAAGAGTGAATTTAGCGAGAAAATGGGAACTTTTCACCTGTTTCATTTTTTTCTCCTCCATGTTTTAACATTTAACATATAAAAATTATGACTCCAATGCTAGACACTTACAGTATCGGGAATTCCAACAGCCATTTCGAAACAAGACATCACACTTCACGATTTTTGCATTAGAATATGTAGAACATATTTTTTTGACAAAATGGGGGTACAGTGATGTCGTTGGAATTTCGCACCACTTTACGTATCACCCTGTAGAAGTTTTATATGAAATTTCTCAACATTCATTATTACAGGATGGGTTACGAAAAGATAAGGCTGATCAATGCAACAAACAAACCAGAAATCGCATTCGGCAATCGGAACTTCGTTGTCCAGCAGTTTGTACCTATCAGCAGTCCAGTGGTGGAACCCCGAATACTCAACACTCGACAGTTGTCAATCTCGACAGTTTCCTCTTCCCCCTCTGTATCTCTCACCAAAATTTCCCCTTCCTCTCTACACCCTTCACCCTTCAGAAAAGGAGAAATCGTCGAGGTCGACAACTGTCGAGTGTTCGTGGTTCCACCACAGGTTGATTAAGAGGTCCGTGGCTCTACCAAATTGAGAAAAAAAATCTTTCAAAAACCAAACCAGGGACACTTAATCCTGCTCCTTGTCGGCACCTCTCTCCCTTCCCCTCCACTGGCCCCCCTTCTTCCACTTTTCAAAGGAAACGCAACGCTTTGCGCTGGTTTTCACACGCGCGCTCCTCTTCTTTTTCCGCCGTCTTTTTCTCTCCCCTCCCGCTCTCGCTCGCTCCCTCTCGCTCTTCCTGCCTCGCGCGAAATTGGAATAAGTCCGGAGCCGTTCTTTTTCCATTCGTCGCGGCGCGGCCTTTTCTTTCTTCCTCTTTATGCCCGCCGTTGCCGCCGCCGCCAACGTCTCGCGGCGGCGACGGTGGATGGAGAGAAATGCCGATCAATAAAACATCCGAACTCTACCGCCGCCGCCGACGACGCCGCGGCGGAGTTTTCATTGGTCGACCAAGGAGTTTTTCCCCCACTTTTCCGCGGAAATGTCCGTCAGAAAGCTTTCTTTTGTTTCTCGACGGCAGGCGGCGGGCGAGCGGCAGGCTGAGGCGCGGGCGGAGGAGGCCAGAGACGGAGACGGAGCGAAGGCGGCGGTGAGCAACCGGCGGCAGCGTCGCGACGCGTACGCCGGCGGAGTGCAGGCGTCCCGACGTTGATGTTGTAAAACTTGGCATAGGTATCTTCTTAATTTTTCAATGTGCACAACAAAAACATGTCGCGACACGTCTCACCTATAGTATAGTCCAGCCATTTTGGGATTTGATCTTAAAAAAATGATGTACCTATGTCTGAAAACAAAACTAGTTGGGTGCTCTATTTGACCTCCTGAGCAACATAATATTAGAAGTCCTAAAAAAATCTTGTCCACTCCACGGTTTTTTTTTGCGGCAAACGCGCATAAGTGGCGGAAAATATGCATTTTAATACGTATCTAAGCTTTAATCCAGCAGAAAATTGTTTTTGAAGGCTTTTATTGGTTGAACATCATGAATTCATAAACAACATAGGTACTGAAGCCCGCACCGAGGTCCCACTGTCTCAGTCCATCTATACAGGGAATAATAAGAATAATGGGAATCAAGAGAAACAAATAAACAAACAAACAACAGTATCTACGTATTTTTTATATGAACAGGTGATCAATTGAACTGGTCCACCCAAAAATTTCACGCTACTTCAAAATCGAACATCTCGTTGAAAAACCAACCGATTTCAGAGAATGTGGTCATGCCGGATAGGTCATTCTTCTGGCTACAAAATAACATGCTCTGTCACGTGGACGTTTACATTGTTTACCATGTACAGGGTGACAACAAAGCCAGTGTCAGAATGGCCAGTTCTCAACAAGGCACAACTTTTCGAAAAAAAATCGTACATTCTTCCCCAATTTTTTTTTAAAAGCTCATTACAATATCTCAAAACGGCTTCTGATTTATCCCCGCATCTGAGTTTTCAAGGGAGTTATGTCAATTTTTGACAAATTCACGTTTTATGATGCCAGTTCTCCCCAAGGTCGGCCTCTTTGGACAGCCGAACTACTCCTTTGAAGTAGGTAAAAACTTAGGTTTTAAGTGAAATCTTTTTCCTAATTAACTTCGCTAGAGATAATCCTGCGTTACCCCAAACTGCAAACTCCTCTAGTTCAAATTAAATAATTGAATGTTTATTATAATGTCTCCATTTTTCATAATTTTTGATATTTCCCCCAGATTCGACCTTTTTGTGAAAAAATTTTCACGTTTTCAGCAAAGTATGCTTGCTATGATTTACTACTCATTCGAACCTCAGCAGTTATTTCAGTCCTACCGTTCATTCTCACGTCAAGGTCACAAAGTTCATCTCAGAGAAGTCGAGTGCAAACTTCAGTGTGGAGTGTGAATTGTGCAGAACTCCCTTATTTTATGAATCCGTACTTTTCGGCTAGCGTTCAAAGTTGTTGAAGTTCGAAGAAAACGAAAAAATAATCGAACTCCCAGAGAATGCCAGCCTTATCACTGCAATATTTAGAACCAAAGCCAAGATTGGATTTGGTAAGAGACAGTAGGTATAGGTACCAAACTTGACAAATAAAAAAATGACAAAATTTGAATTTTTCAGAGAATTTTGATGTAACCTACTTTTTCCCACATCCAACATTTACTCCAAACAAAATTTTGACGAAGGGTGGAATTTTGCCACCTCTTATTTCCAGGTACCTACTCTCTGATGAGGCTATAGTGAACTTTTTAGAACAGACTTAACAAAACAAAAAAATCAAACTTTTGAGTGTGTCTTGAATTTTCATACACTACAGGGTGTCCGTTTCTCGAGGCTAAGCATGGGTATCTCGCTTATCTTCAGAGATACAGAGTCGGTTAAATTAGAAAAAAGTTGCGAATTTTCATGACGATCAATAATTCAAGAAGATATTTGACTTGTCAGTTTTAGTTTTCGAGATATCGAGAAAAAAAAGAAATTTGTAATTTTTGTTTTTATTTTTTATTTGAAAAACGGTTGAAGGTACCCTTTTCTAATTAAAATTGATAAAGGGATCCATGGTGCTCAAAATGGAGTTGTATAGTATAAAGTTGTAGTAAATAAGTCTTCTCCACTTGTTTTTTATATTGTTTACTCGAGTTTCGGCTAGTTAAATGTATAAAGCCATTTTCAAAACTAATGTGACATAGCATAGAACTTTATGTCTAAGTAAATAAAATAAATAAATAAATAAATAATATTTATTGTTCCTTCAGTACTTGCATTGTACTATAAACAAATAACAATAAATAATAACAATAAATAAAAATACAGTCAATGCCAACAAAAATTATTCATCCATCAGAAAAGCCCTCAATCTAAAAACACTCCCCAAAAAATCAAAGAACTTTTTAGCATCCACAGCTCCAATGCTACAGATTGCCGTGCACAACTCATCAATGCCCCCAACAGAACCAGGCAGACCAACACGTAACGGCACATACATGGGACACTCAAATAGCATGTGGCTCAAAGACTCAATCTTTTGAAGATTACAGACAGTGCACAGTTCAGTGGTGTCAATCCGGTATGAAGTACCATTAAAGTAGAGACTGAAATTTTTTTTGTTACAAAGGCGAATCTGAGCTAATACCCTTACAAAGCGAATCGGAATTCTCAAAGTCAAATAGCCACTGTAAGTGTTTGTAAGTGACAGTGTTCTAATACTGGGGTCAAACGGAGAATAGCGGGAGGTTGAGGAGCTGTCAACATCTTTAAGGAGCAAGAACCGATCGTATTTGTCAATTAAAGTCATGTGAAGGTGCTTGATGGACCGATTATTGCAAACTTCACCAAAGAGGTCCTCACAGCCTATCTCTCGAAAAAACTGTCTCAGCTGCATACACCAATTGTGTTTTTCCTCAGTTTGGTCCAGCAGCTGCAACATCCTGACGAAACACATTTTTGGATACCTAGAATTATTCATTAGGTGTAACCCTTCAAGCCATGTCAAGCAACTTTTGAATATTGTCAATCTTAATTCTCTGCAACCCGTTTCAAGACGAACGTAACAATCAGGGGTGGAAGAGGGAAGCAAAAGTAACCGTTTATGTCTAAGTAATGATGTAACAATGAAGAATAGACGTAACAGGTAAAACAACAAAAGAAAATGAAGGAGAGGATTATAAAATTGGGAGTAGAGCTGGTATAATGTAGATGTTGTCAAAATCGGTTTGTTCGTTGAGGAGGCTATCTGGATCAAGATTGTATTGTTTTTTTATTTGCAAAATTTCAGAAAATTCAATTAGGTGTCTGTTGTCAAGTTTTTGGACTGGTTTTAAACAATTAAAAGCAAAATCATGACCTTCGGCAACTCCATGTCTTGTAAAGTTTGATTTTATATCGAACGCAGGTAGTTCCCTGCGGTGCTCATTTAGTCTAATTTTGAAAGATCTTATTGTGCGTCCTATATATATTTTGCCGCAAGAACAAGTTAATTTGTAGACTCCACTAGAATTTAGAGGGTCAATGGGGTCTTTGGTTTTTACTAAATGGGAGCTTAAAGTGAAAGGTGTTTTGAAACTAATATTGATGTTAAATTGTTTAAAGAAACGTGAAATTGAAGTAGAGATGTTGCCAAAATAAGATAAAGAAAAATACATTTTTGGAGTTTTTTCTTGAGTCAAGCTGAAATTGTTTTTTATTTGATGTTTTAAGAGCTTTTTTCTGTAAAAAGATTCGAAGACTGCTTGGGGAAATGCATTGTTGGATGCAATTTGTCTTATGATATTGAGTTCAGCTGAAAAATCCTCAGGTGTAAGGGGAGTGTTGAAAAGCCGATGAATATAACTACTGAGTGCTGAAAACTTATGAGTTTGATGGTGGCATGAATCGAAAGGAATTATGGTGTCTGTATATGTCGGTTTTCTGTGAATTTTAAAAACGTGTTTTGAATTAATTATAGAGATGTTTAGGTCCAAAAAAGAAATGTTGTTGTTGTTGCTTGTTTCAAAGGTAAAAGTGATATTATTATGTAATGAATTGAGAAATGAGAGGAAATCTGTTAGGTCTGACTGGTTACCTTGGAATAAACAAATGATGTCGTCTACGTATCTGTACCAGTAGATGATATGATTTTTGAAAAGGTTACTGGTAGAAATGAGAGTTTTCTCTAGCCATGTCATAAAGATCTCAGCTAATAGTGGTGAGAGTGGTGAACCCATACTCAAACCTGAGGTTTGTAAATATATTTTATTGTTGAATTTGAAGTAGTTTTGTTTTGTACAAGTATGTAGCATATTGAATAGATTTCTGGTGTTTACATCATTTAAGCTGGAATTGAAGAGAATATCTTTGACTAGCTGTAAAGTATCGTTGACAGGCACAGATGGGAACAAGTTGACTACATCAAAAGAAACAAGAAAACTGTTGTTGGGGACTTTAATTGGACTTAGGTTTGAAATAAGGTTTGATGAATTTTTGATTGAAAAAGGTGATGATAATTCCAGGTTAGATGTTAAGATCCGATTGATGGTTTTGGATAGAAGATATGTTGGTGAATTCAATAGAGAAACTATAGGTCTGATGGATATATCTTTTTTGTGAATTTTAGGTAGGGAATATAGCCGAGGAACTCTTGGATTGGAACAAACAAGAGAGTTTTTGTTGATGTTGAAAAAAGACAAGGTGTTGGATGAATTTTTCAAACATTCTTTCAAATTTTTTTTTTTCAACATCTCCACTTCAATTTCACGTTTCTTTAAACAATTTAACATCAATATTAGTTTCAAAACACCTTTCACTTTAAGCTCCCATTTAGTAAAAACCAAAGACCCCATTGACCCTCTAAATTCTAGTGGAGTCTACAAATTAACTTGTTCTTGCGGCAAAATATATATAGGACGCACAATAAGATCTTTCAAAATTAGACTAAATGAGCACCGCAGGGAACTACCTGCGTTCGATATAAAATCAAACTTTACAAGACATGTAGTTGCCGAAGGTCATGATTTTGCTTTTAATTGTTTAAAACCAGTCCAAAAACTTGACAACAGACACCTAATTGAATTTTCTGAAATTTTGCAAATAAAAAAACAATACAATCTTGATCCAGATAGCCTCCTCAACGAACAAACCGATTTTGACAACATCTACATTATACCAGCTCTACTCCCAATTTTATAATCCTCTCCTTCATTTTCTTTTGTTGTTTTACTTGTTACGTCTATTCTTCATTGTTACATCATTACTTAGACATAAAGTTCTATGCTATGTCACATTAGTTTTGAAAATGGCTTTATACATTTAACTAGCCGAAACTCGAGTAAACAATATAAAAAACAAGTGGAGAAGACTTATTTACTACAACTTTTTCTAATTAAGACATTGTGGAGGCACTTTTCTAAGGGAAATTCATTGTTGCCGAAATCTTTATTCTAGCTTTCAAAACAATCGAGATATGACATTCAACTTTTTTTTCTCTTATGGGCGCCATATTGGATTTTGACATTTTTGAATACAACATTTTTTTTTGGTTACAACGATGTGTCACATGCCACTGTTGAACTTGTGCTTCTGAGCAAAACAATTTTTTTTTCATTTTACAAAGAGTGCTTTGGAAACAAAATCAGCACTGACAATGAAAAAAACGTAAATGTTGAACATTTATTCATAATTGACATGTGGTACATCGTTGTAACCAGAAAAGAATACCGTATTCAAAAATATCAAAATCCAATATGGCGCCCATTAGAGAAAAAAGTTGAATGTCGTATCTCGGTTGCTTTGAAAGCTAGAATAAAGATTTTGGCAGCTTTGGAGCCCCCTTGAAAAAGTGCCCTAACAATGTCTAGATGAGAAAAAGCCACGTTCAACCGTTTGTTGAATAAAAAATAAAAACAAAAATTCAAATTTCTGCTTTTTCACGATATCTCAAAAACGAAAATTGATACGTCAAATTTCTTTCTGGATCATTGATCTTCGTAAAAATGCGCAACTTTTTCCTGATTTAACGGACTTTGTATCTCTCAAGATAAGCGAGATACCCATGCTTAGCCTCGAAAAACGGACACCCTGTATACAGGTTGAAAGAAGTGAATAACGTGAACAAAGTCATGAAGTGAAAAACTCGAAAGATTTTTTCAAATAATTGCAGGAGTTTCCAAAAAGACGTCCCCAATGCGATGTGAGACAGGGAGTAAAATGATTAGTTCCCATAGAATTTGTTTATGGGCAATTTTTATGAAAACTGTATTCTCAGGATTTTTGAGTCCGTACTACAAATCCGTCGTTATCTAAATTTTTTTCGCACGATCACAATTTTTTTTTTCTATTAGTGAGGAGTCGGAAAAGTAATAAGAAAGGGCAAAGTCCCACCCCTCGGCCTCTATCACGCATTTCTCCGAAATGCCTTTGGTTCTGAGGATCCAGGCTCTTGAGTCCTGGGATCTCACCTAATTATAAATTTAAATCTCAAAATTCCAATTTTTGAATTTTTTCTCAACAAGTATTTACGCGGAAAATTGGAAAAGACAACTAAATGCGCATACCTAATGGGACCTTGCAATGCCACTTACGCACGCTAAGGGCACCACAACCGTATACAGGCAAATTCGACATTTTTGACGTCAATGACGCGTTGATTTGGAAGTTGATTAAGAATTTGGATAACCTATGTTACTTGCTTGACGTTCCCAAGTTTGACGTACACTGATGTCACTATCAATTATCTGAGTCTTACTAAAATTTGGCGAATCAAGTACCTACCTACACGATCAACTTGAATTCAGCATTATACACACTTAAAATTTTTCTAGCTGATTTCAGCTAGGTATGCCTAGTTTCAGCGATTCCACCTAGTTTTCTAGTTATTATAAGTAGGGAGCGGATTTATATGCGGTAAAAAAGCTCAAAGTATGGAGTTTATATGCGTTATATAAAAAGTATCAAAATATGCGGTAAAAATGTTCAAATGAAGCAATATATGCGAGTGAATATGTGATATAAGCTGCAAAAATGGTGTAAATTTCATCATTCACATGTAAAATCGACCAACCAACTTCGACCATCAAAGTAAAAAAAAAATTCTTAAAAAATTTTCAATTATTTTTTTCTTGAAATGAAAAAAATCGTGATTTTCTAGCTCATATGGATAAAATGGCCAAAATATTGACAAATGTTCAGTTATATGCAAAAATATGGACTAAATATGCGGCTTTATGCGATTATATGGACTATCAATTTGTATGCGGTAAAAAGTCAAAATAATAAATTATATGCGAAATAAAACTTGGTATTCAGGTTTCTTATAGATGGAAACGTCAAGCTGCAAGTCGACAGTTCCATCCAACGTAGCGAATAGAACATGTGAAAAACTATAAATCCGCTCTCTAATTATAAGGTGACCAGATTTGTCAGTAAAGAAATCGGAACATGTGGAGTCCAGGAAACAGAGCCCTTCGAGATGCGCCGCAGGGGATTTTTTCTTCCGAAAAAAGGGCGTGGCCAACTTTTATTTGCTGAATTAGAACTTTCAGGCACCTACCTACCATCTATTCCTAATTTTCTCGCGTCTATAGACATGCAACATACACCTATATTTTGGAAATATCTTCTGAAATTTAGTTTTTCTGATCATTTTTCTTCAAAAAACCAGCAGACTTTCAGGAGGGCGGGTAAGTGCTGTCCCTTGCCCCCTTCTCAACCAACGGTATTCATAGTAATACACAATGGTAATACCAATAATAATAAGATTCCGCATAGATCCACCGGTGTGTCCGCACGGAATTATAACGTGGTGTTAAAAATCGGTGAAATCGACGATAAGTGCGCTGTTTCTTTCCGCTGTTTTATAACCTGGACCATCCCTAAGGACTCCCGGACTGATCACCCCAGCTTTGGACCCTTAACTCCAGAAGGAATAAGTAGTATCTTTAATTATTTATCTACATATTAACCGTAAATAAGCGATTCGAACACCTATACGGGCTTATCAGCACAGCAAAAAATCACCGCATTTCTTCCCGCAGCGATTAAATTCGCAGCGGGTCGATAACCTGCTTATTTACTTTAATTCATTTTGCAATGAATCTATCAATATTACAAAATCAATTCTAAACAAATCAAAGAAACCCCAACAATGTCATCTCAACCCAACAACACCACTAACGGCAACAATACTGTATCGTATGCCAAAGTTGCAAAAACTCTACAGTCTCCTCAAAAGGAACTTGCTATACCTAGTTATTGACGTGATTGATAACCTAAAATTGATCGAATACCTCAAACCAATTGGTAACATTGTTGGCCCAAAGAACATTACTTTTGCATCCCGCATTTCAAGAAATCGCATCTGTACCTATGTATCTATCAACCGCCCAGTTCGTTGATCAAGTAACAAATCTCAACAAAATCCAAATTAACGGCAACGAGGTATCAATACGTCGGCTCATAACACCAGCCAAGAGACTTATTTTGTCAAATGTCTGCCCATCCATCCCGATGCCATTTCTAGAAGATTCACTGAAAAATATAGGATGCGAACCAGTCTCAAATATGTCTTATCTTAGAGCCGGCGTTGAGAACGAAAGCGAGTACATGCACATCCTCAGCTTTAGAAGGCAATTATTTATCAAGCCCGATGAAAATCTGACGCTGCCACCCTCTTTTGTAGTCACCTACGACAACACAGAATATCGTATCTTTTTAAGCACAGGAGAAGTCACCTGCTTTTTATGTAAAGAGCAGGGCCATCGAGCCGATCAATGTCAACTCCGACCCGAACAAGATATATCTGATTCCGAAGCACCCAGTACCTCTCATATCGTGGATGAAAAATCATCAAAAAAAAAGAGGAGCATCAACTCTTGATACCGACTCTACAGAAAATTCACCCCAACCAGACACTGACCCAACCAAAGATTTCGTATTTCCAAAACCATCTACAAAAAGTGTGAAAAAACCTAAACAAAAGAAAATTAAAAAATCGTCTTCAACCGAAAACATACCTGATTTGCTAGTTGAAAATACAGAGCCCATAAAGCAAATTATACAAGAAAACCCTGGTAAATACATCCTCACTCAAGAGGAATTCCTATCATTCCTTGAACAATGTCTCAACGGAAGCGACCCGCTGGTAATCGGCCCAACTTTCACTGATAACACCGATGCCCTCATAGAAATGATCAATGACATATACCCATGCCTCACTAATAGATATTTAAAAGGTAGATGTACCAGAATTTGTAACAAACTACGCGAAACTTCTGAAAATGACGACTGCGAATCAAATTTTTCCCAATCTTCGATGGATCAAAGTGATCCAGAGCTCCATTAAAAAAAAAAAGAAAAAAAAAACAATATTTCAAAATGTCTAGTTTAATACAGTGGAATTGCAATGGATACTTTGCACGCCTACCAAGAATACAACACCTAATTTCTGATTATGACCCTACAGTTTTATGTCTCCAAGAAACCAACCTGAAGAATGATCAAACTCTCAATTTCAACAACTACACCAGTTACTCAAAAAATCGCCAAACACACCTCATTGCGAGCGGAGGTGTCTCCATTTCAGTTAAAAACAGTTGCCATAGCGAACAAATCCCGTTGCAGACAACATTTGAAGCAATTGCAGTATCTGTGTCATGACCTAAGAAGGTCAACATATGTAACATTTACATCTCACCAAATTCACCGTTTGACCAAAACGAGTTCTTACATCTCATACAACAACTTCCTTCTCCTTTCATTCTGACAGGTGACTTCAATGCACACCACCCCCTTTGGGGATCATCTACATCCAGTCCTAGGGGAAAAGTCATTGAAAACATAATCTCAAACCATCCATCTTTGTTTCTTCTAAACACGGGCCATTATACGCACCTCGATTCTGCACATGGTAGTTTTACCAACATAGACCTTACTTTTTGTGATGCTCGCAGTGGACCCGTTATGTCCTGGGAGGTATCGCCTGACTCATATGATAGTGACCACTTTTCAATAATAACACAAAGCTTGAATAGCGCAACTGTGAAATACTGACGCATCCACCAGGGAAGTGGAAAAACAAAAACACAAACTGGGTACAATTTCAAAATTCTGTCGATGAAGGACTAAAACATTTCACAATTAAGGAAAACATCAACCATACAGTAAGCGAATTCACAGATATCATAGTAGAAGCTGCAGAGTTATCAATTGGAAAAAAAACGGCTGTGCAAGGTTAACACAATTCAGTTCCATGGTGGAGCCAAGAGTGCAGTTTGGCTGTTAGGGATTATAAAACGGCACTTAATAAATATAAAAATCACAAAAACATAGAAAATCTGATTGAGTATAAAAAGCTTCGATCAAGGGCCAGATACATCATAAAAAGTAATAAAAAACAGTCCTGGGAAACATTTGTTTCTTCTCTTTCACTGACCTCATCCACAAAAAAAGCCTGGAACGAGATCAAAGCAATTAAAGGCAGCAGAACATTTCAACCAATCACAGCCTTAAAAGACGCCAATGGAGAAGTCACAACCTCTTGCAAAGACATATCCAACTCCTTGGCAGCAATGTATCATGACCAAAGCAGCAATTCAAATTACGACCCACCTTTTCTAGTATTAAAACAACAGTTAGAGCGAGAAGAACTAAACGTCAACCTTCTAGACAGCAGCGATATAAATAAACCAATTAAGATACAGGAACTCAATGAAGCACTCAATTCATGTAAAAACTCTGCATCAGGACCTGACAGCATTCCTTTCGACTTCCTCAAGAATCTGTCACAAAAATCACTTCACCTTTTACTGAACATTTATAACAAAATTTGGTGTGAACAAGAATTCCCAGACTCATGGAGAAAATCCATCATTATTCCGATACTTAAACCAGATAAACCCAAAACAGAAAAATCAAGTTATAGACCAATTTCGCTGACGTCGTCCATGTGCAAGCTGCTGGAGAAAATTGTCAACAAAAGACTTACATGGTACCTTGAACATCACAAATTTCTTTCTCCTTTCCAAAGCGGCTTCAGGATGCATCGTTCGACAAATGACAATATAACAAAACTCCAAACAGAAATACTAGAAGCATTCTCAACAAAAAACAATTTAGGGGTCATCTTTTTCGACATAGAAAAAGCATACGATACGACGTGGAAGCATGGCAATCTCCAAAAACTCCTGAAAATGGACATCCAAGGCAACATGTTCATGTTCATAAAAAATTTCCTCTTGTACAGATCATTCAAGGTCAAAGTTAACAACAGCTTCTCTGATGAACACATCCTGGAAAATGGAATACCCCAGGGATCAGTTATCACTTTTTCTGATCGCTATCAATGACGTTGTCAAAAAAGTGAAACTCCCTGTACAAATGTCTCTTTTTGCTGATGACATAATCATTTGGTGCAAAAATACAAAAACTGCGAACATACACAAACTTCTGCAACAATCTCTTACTAATATGGAAAATTGGGCTGCAGATTCTGGATTCAAATTCTCCCCAACAAAAACCAAAGTAATCCTTTTTTCAAGAAAAAATACTGTCGAATCACTCCCACCTCTCAAATTGTACAACGACGAGCTCAGTCAGGTGAACGAAGTGAAATTTCTTGGGCTTTTATGGGATAAAAAACTCAACTGGAAACCTCACGTCAAACATCTCAAAACCGAATGCTTAAAACGACTCAATTTGTTGAAAACCATATCCCACCATCAATGGGGAGCACAAGAATCTACACTTATACGAGTATATAAAGCATTGATCAGATCAAAAATGGACTACGGCTCGGTAGCATATTCCTCAGCTTGTGAGTCGACTCTCAGAATCCTAGATAGCGTCCACAACTCAGCAATGAGATTGGCATCAGGAGCTTTTCGTACAAGCCCAGTTGAATGTTTGTCAAAAATAACTGGACAACCTACACTTACACTCCAAAGGGAAAAACAGATCTTAGCCTATGCTTCTAAACTCTCCACATCGCCTGACAATTTTGCATATAGCTCGGTATTCGCTCATAGGTACAGCAACATATTCCACCGAAAACCAAGACTAGCTCCACCTGTCTACTACAAATTCAACGCCATCTTAAGATCAATCCACCTTGGCCCCATAAATCACTGCTACAGCACCATAAACAATAAACCGCCTTGGACTCTATCATTGCCTATGTTCGATACAAGCCTGACCACTCATAGTAAGATCGAAACGAACAGAGAAATTTTTCAGAATCTTCACCTGGAAATGCTGAGTAAATACCCAGACATGATCCCAATATATACGGATGCCTCCAGAGGCACCAATGGTGTTGGAGTAGCATTAGTGACCAGACTCGAAACTAAGAAATTTTTTCTCCCTCCGTCTTACAGTACGTTCTCGGCAGAGTTGTATGGGATTTTCCAGGCTGCCAAGCTTATCGAATCAAGTCCTACGGACAGACAATTTATCATCTGTACCGATTCACTAAGTTCAGTTCACTGCATACAAAAACAATACACCTCAAACCCACTGGCACAACTCGCTCAGAACAGCTTTTCAACAGCAATTACAAATGGCAGAAGCATCGTACTGTCCTGGTGTCCTGCACATGTTGGAATTCCACTCAATGAAAAAGCCGACGAGGCTGCCAAAGAGGCCTCAAGATCTGACCATGATCCCCTTGCTGATATCTTGAACACCCATTACGACGTCAAAAGTTTATACCACCTTGCACTCCAAAGCAAATGGCACAGTCACCAAGTCGATTCTAGATCTCTGACAATAGAAATGGAAGTAGAACCAATCGAGCTTAAGAAAAACCTAAACCTCTCACGTAGGGAGGAGGTGGTTATTAATCGCATACTAACAGGCCACAGCAAATTAACTCACAGCTACATCTTCACCCAAGACGATCCACCGCTTTGCCCATCTTGCCAATCCTGCACTGTGTCAATCCATCATATTTTATACGAGTGCACGACACTTTACCCACAAGTAGATGAAGGCGATGAAATCTTATGGGGACCGAAAAATGTCATGGAACTTTTGGAGACACTGAAAAGAAACAACCTATTTCACCTAATATAAGACAATCCAGCACCGACTGCATCACCAACTCTGATCCACCCCCCACACGAAAATAACATCGTCAATGAGAACCAGACCACCAGTTAGCTAGAATCGGTCCTTTGTTTAACCACCTACCTGATATCCCACATCCGTGGCCTTCTCTGTTTGTCATTTAAAAGTCGCCATGATGGGCCCCATGACGTGAAGCGTGTGCCCCTGTATATTGTTTGTATTTTTGTTTACATCGTCGACAGTTATGGTAGGAACATCAATACGTCTGAGCCTCATGCAACAACACAATTAATTATATAGTTCTAAACATAGTTCCATCGGTGCTAATAACCATAGCTGTTGAAGCACCTAAACTTAAAAAAAATAAAAAAAATAATAATAATGGAATGATGTTGATAGAATAATGCTGTTCTGAAATAGCATGTACCGTATGATCATAAACTTTCTTACTCAAGGAAGGTTGTGGTCCTGGTCATTGGCAGACAAACGAGGCTAATTTTGACCAGGCCACAGCCTCCTTCTCTTGGGTAAGAAAGTTTTTGATCATACGGTACATTTTGCAGACAGTCGAGATCGCATAGCGTGGGTGCCAATTGAAATGGATATCAAGCTTGTGAATAAACTACAATCTACATAAATTTCAACCTTTACCGAAAATTTAAAAGAGGTGAAAAAAATTATTATGTTAGTTGCTCAAATCGAAAATCGGAGCATTTACGGAACAGAAGGTCGAATCGGAAAGTGTCTCCCGAAAACGGTACAGTTCCGATCAAATCGGAACGTCTGATCACCTTAAGTTATTATGACTGCATTTCGATTAGAGTCCAAGATGCGACCGGTAGCTGGACTAGATTCGAATATTTTGTTCTAGTTAAGAGATAAAGTGGCTAGATATCCAGTTGAATTCAAACCATCAGGTCATTTACTTTTGCTAACAATAAGTAGATTCAAATCGATTTGGCTGGATTACAGTAGTTTTCAAGGGATACAAGTTGATGCTGCATCTGCGCACAAACTGAGACATAGAGAAGATAAGTCGATTTCATTGTTTACGTGGCACAGTTCACACTCCATTTTGTCCATGTTTTTGGTATTTCGGCTAACTTTGTTGCAATATCAATGTTTGGTGAAAATATCTCATTAAACTAGTGTTCCTGCTTCCAATAATTATTACTGTACGTGTAACTTGAGTGATATCGATGTTTTAAACAAACAAACGGACAAAGGGCACTACAGCTGATCAGACATTCCTTTGCATGTAAGTATTAAGTGACAAAACTTCGATGGACCTTTTCATAAGTTAATTTTTTAGGCGCTTTGGTTCAGCGCTGGATACTCTAAGGATTGTATACCCAGGCAAGACCAATAAAGGAGAAGAGTTCCAAATCGCAGATTCACGTTACCCACGACTTTCGGATTTTGACGGAAAAATGGTATGTGACACACATCCTAATCATATTATTGGCACTAGAATACTTTTGATATAGATTGAGGTAGATTTTAACCACCTAGACATTTCTAGAGCTATTGATTTTGAATTCTGCATATTACTTCATTGATTGAATAGTTTGGAAAAGTTAATACATAGCTATTTCCATTCCAGAACATTTCCGAGCTTGTTACCAGTTGCTGACAAATGGACAGCCGAACATCGACAGCAATAATATGTTACTTATCATAGCTAAGTACTCTGTATTACCCTCGGTATTACCTATAAAATTATTCAGAAATATAATACTATGTAAATCTTTGTATTCGGTTTTATTTCCCATCCTTTTTCCTTGGGGTTTGACTAGAAAATGTAATGGGGTAACTACATAGATTTCCTGAATCTCCACTAGATTTCATTTAGAACAACTAGAAAAGTTCAGCTGGAGCTTCATGGATGAACTAGATTTTCTAGTGAAATTCTACGTATTTTCAGTTCGAATAACTAGATGCTCTTTTGAAACACTCTAGTAGATATCTAGTTTGAAATTTTTTACTTAATTTTCAACTGTAAAATCTAGGAGTTTCACTCTAGTTAGTTCTTAAATGAAATCCAGTTGAAAAAGTTTAAGTGTTTAGCCATATCCTTTTTGATGAAAATAAAGATAGATGGACCGAACGAGCTTGATGTGAAAATTGTTGCCAAAATCGAAACGCCGAGACTCGGTTTGACACAAAACGATACCACCACCACTGTCCACCACTGACAAATTGAAAATGCCAAAAATGAACATTACCTATCCAAAAACTTTCATGCTTTCTCAACAGGGTCCTTGCATAAATTTTATATAGGGACGATTACTCCATAAAATCATTTAAAACGTTATCCACGATAATTTCTGACAAAAAAAAATCAAAAAAAATTGGTCCTCGAACTGGTCCATCCTTTGAATGAAGATCAAAGTTTGATTTTTTTTTCGCGCCAAAAACGCGGTCACTTCTACAATGACCTTGTATGACCACGATGTCGTCAACCCGAGAGTTCCATTTTTTGTTTGCAAGTTTTTTTTCTTTGCGAGGTTGCAGCCCTACGCCCTGAAACCCCGCGAAAATTCAAATCTTGATTATTTTACAGACTTATTTCAATTTTTGAGCCGCGAACAGCGCCGTCGCCCTTGCTCATGTGTCAGGGCCAACCTCCAAGCTCGAGCTGCGCGCTTTTCAACCTGAATTGAGCGTCGGCCCTACAGACGTCTGGGACAGTGACAGTGATATATGTCAAACATTTAAAATTCGTAGTCGCAATCTGTTGGTGTTGAATCAAGTAGCCCCAACCCGGGGCACGATGACGTCATCCCGCAGCTGACACATCGGTGCATAGAAGTTGCATGCCTAACAGTTTTTTGAGTTTTAAATTCACAAAATAAAATAATATATTATGATTTTCGAAAAACCGTTCAGTCTGTGGTGCTATTTGGCTACCAAAGCATCATTAGAGGCAATAAAAAAAATCGTGCAAGGACCCTATTTTGACATTTCGAGCGAAGTAAGTTTGGTACCGTTTCTTGATAATTAAACTCCACACATTCAGTTCTGTTGTCAATTTAGCCGTCAGGCTTTCCCCTTATGAATGAATCTTAGTTTCACTTGAATTTCTCAATACAACACTTTTCCCCCCTGAAAACCTACTTGTTGAAAACGCCATCAAAACGCGAGCAAATTGTTATGGTTTTCCAGTTGAAAAGTATCCACAGGCAAGTCAATTTGTTCACTTGTTCACAATGAAAAGACTCATCAATATTCATCAGAAAGTATACGTCGTAGGTTATTTTAGAATTTCTTGGAAATGTTTTGGTGATTTTTGTGAAGTTATTATAGACAAGATGGCGGCTGATGTGAAATTAGGGATTTTAATTTCCACGTGCCGTAAACCGCGCATACAAAATCTTTCATTACCGCGGCGGCATTATAGTCTAAAATGTAGGAGCGTAGATCCCCTATCTATCGTTTGTCATTAAAAGCGAACGGGTGCCCTCTAGATGCATAAAATAAAACCTCTGCGTCCCCCGCACGCCACCCGCGATGCACCCATAAAACTCGCTAGGTTATGTCTCTTTTCTGCTGTGTACACCGAGCCACGCCGTATGCACAGACGCCACGGCCTCCTAGATCGCGGGAATTCCCAACTAAATTTAATAGTACACCTCCGTTCTATACAAACGGCACACAGTATAGAGAAGGCCTTGGTCATTGTGGCGGCGTTTTGTTTCGGCGACATTACGTTGTTTTGCCGTATAAACAGAAACAATGGATGTTTTACACGCTCCATTGTTTCGTTATCTTGAAGACATTGATAAATTAAGGTTCTACTTTTAAGGCGGCCATCTTTGTTCTCATTGTGTGCTAGTCTGGTGTGAGTTGTATACTCCTCTCTGCTATACACAACACCATCAGTATAACTAGTATTTAAAAGATGGGGATGAGATACGAGAGAAATGGAAGCGCCACCGCAGCGCCCTCTTTCTGCGCTGCTAAACTATTTCCTTTTCCTCCTAGAAATAATTAATCGTTTTGGGGGGTGGCGATGTAGAGGGGTTGGCTGACGCAAAGTGGCATGGGAACCTTGGCTCAATTGTTTCCGATGCTCGTTTTGTTTCAGCCCCAAAGTTCATCAATAAAAACTGGATATTATATGCCTACTCCGATTATATGACAATAAAAAATAGAAAAAACCTCACCTGACTCACTTACCTTTACCTACCGAACGAAGCTCTCCAAGACTTATGAAGTTGAATTTTAATTAGAGCCGCAGCAAAGGCAATTAGGAGACCAATTGGACGTCTGGGGTGGTTTATTTGGGGTGAGCTAATATAAAGGGTGTTTCTATTTTTTTCTCACTTGCACTTCTGTCCCGTTCCATTTTTTATAGCACTGCAACAGTGCAAATGGAAAAAATATCATTATATGGTATACCTACAAGGTGTTTCTGCGATGACGTTGCAAACTTGAATAGTAGATTTTTACGTTGTTGAAAATACTGAGTTCAAATTTCACAGGAAGTCTACTTAAGAAAAACCGACAGCGCAGTCTGGGAGACTGACGGAGTCAGGAACGTATCAGCGTAGGGCGTGGATGTGTCGAACATCCGCACTTGCGTGTCCGTGGGTCAAAGACGGAGTCCGAGTCAATCGTACGCTATTTTTGGACTGGCAACATCTGACATTTTGTCAACCTACGCTAACGTCGCTAACAATAATTTCAGTATTCATCCATCATCCATTACCACGTTGGCTGTCAACCACTGAAAATGCCTGCAACATTACACATAGCGTATTCCAGCATAACCTTGGATCTGTCAGACAGGTGTCAGTTGCCACCATACCAACCGAACCAAAGCAAAATTCCCCAGCGACTGTTACGTTCCTGACGGTCAAAGGTGAACCAAATTCCATGCAGTCGCCCTATCATCTGAAATATTCATCAGCACAGATATGGCAACACCCTGTATCCTGTATCCCTGAAACGAAGCATTTCCGAACACGCGGGTCTTATACATTTTCAAACATGGTTTTTGACAAGGAATCTACCCTGAAATTCAGTGACACCGTCACTGAAACACCCTATATAGATATATGTAAAAAATTGCAGCTATTCTGTTCCACCCTGTATGTGCATACCTATATAGCGTGGATGTTTTATAAAAGCGCCTGCGAAAGGGATGCGAGGCTTTAGTTAGGTGTGTCGTTGTTCTTTTAGCTAACTGCAGTTATCTATCACTTGGCAGCGCCGCCTCCGGCAACTCTCCCATACATCTTACGTCTCGGCTGGCACATCCTTCTTCTTCTTTATCTCTTATTCCGTTTCGCTCACCCTCTCTCTGGGGCTCCCAACACAGACACACACACAGTGCGCTTATATCCAGAGAGAGCCGTGGCTGAAGTTTCGCACATTACTCAAACTTTGAAAAATTTACGAAGAAACTTCCCCAGCTCTCTGTCTTCCACAACGAAGTTGGGAGCGTTTGTAAGTTGATCATTTTTCAAATTATTCAGTTATATAAAGCTCGTCGGGCATACGTCAAAAGTTCAGACCATTATAACAAATTGCGCTTTATACATTCGCGTAGGTAGTAATTACGTGAAGCAGCAGAGGCATACCGTACTTTGTCATGGGTTGAACACTGGGCAATTGGATAAGCAAGCAAATCAAGTCAAAAGTAGAAGATCTTATGATTATCGTGCGATAAAAATCAAAAATTATGAGAAAATCGACTGATGTACCTCAAATATTTGAGATGAATACGACGGCTATCTTGACAGCAGCATTGATTTCCTGAGGTTTGGTTCAGTAGGAAACGGTATTAAGCTCGTCCTGCTCAATAAAAAATTGTTTCGAAAACTGACGAAACTTTTCAAAGAAGTTTGATTTCGTCATTTTTGCGTCTTGTGATTGGTGTCTTTTTCACTCAATCGCACCTTGACATCCCGCTAGTACGAAGGCGCAGAGCGGACATCAGAGTTTTTTTTATGATTTCGAAAAAAAAAAACACGAAATTATGGGGATAAAGTCAGAATTCTGAGTTTAAAGTCGGAATTCTGAGTTTGAAAGTCAGAATTCTGAGATTAAAGTCGGAATTCTGAGTTTGAAAGTCAGAATTCTGAGTTTAAAGTCGGAATTCTGAGTTTGAAAGTCAGAATTCTGAGTTTAAAGTCGGAATTCTGAGTTTGAAAGTCAGAATTCTGAGTTTAAAGTCGGAATTCTGAGTTTGAAAGTCGGAATTCTGCGCGCGCACAATTCCGAGTTTCAAAGTCAGAATTCTGCGCGCGCATCGGCAGGAATCGAGCCGGTTGATTAAATAGTGATTGACAAGTTGACGACCCTAACGATACCTACTTACTCGCTAGGTATTTAATAAAATCTTCGAGAGATGTAACAACTTGTGCCTTTTCTAAACCCGAGTCTAAACCCTTTTTTTCCTTAACACGATACGGACATTCCACACAGCCGAACTGGTTAATTCTCTGTCCGTAGCGTGCGTCATCATGTGCTTCTTCATACACCTCTTCTTCGCGCAATACGAACATTTGGTACAATCGAACCAGTCGATGGCGTCGGCGGCGACATGGCTTCACCTGAATGATAGTAGAGGAAAAATGAGACTCTATTGTGACTTTCGTGTGCACGGAAAGGTAAAAAGCTGGGGTGCATTTTTTATGGTGTAGTATGGCTTGGGGATGAAGAATCCACTTGTCGTCAAAAAATCGTCCAGTGTGGGGGCGGTATGGGGGCGGTTTTGTGAAAAAACAGTTTTTTTAAAAAATGTTCTACAGTTTGTCAGCTTTTGGCTGATATCAGCTTGGAACAAATCCGTCAACTGTAAGTTGTCGTAAATAATTTATGAATAAAAAGGTGATCATTTACTTTGCCATTAGAATACACGTAAAACTTGACTGCCTCGTGCGCAAAGAACGTTGAATATCTCAGTAACGTGTTGAATGACATTTTTCATTCCACTCCCACTCGATTATCTCCGTAACCACTAGTTCAATCAAAAAAGTTCCTTCCGTAAACCATGTTACCTATTCCATTGCGATTCTTGCGGTTTTTTCAGATTTGATTTATCTTGAATAGTAACTGAGCTAGGGACGGAATTGTAATGTACTGCATGCAGCGGACAACTGCAGCGCTGAGGCCCTCGCGTACCCCTGCCATCCGCGCACCCCCGCGAAGGCCATGGTGTATTGAGGCGGGAAATCTGCAGACTTATTATTGTGGCTGATGATCGAAACATTGTAAAAGTGTAGTCGGTAAATTTGCAATATAAATAAATATATACCCCTTGAATTACGACGTACGTCTTCACATATTATAATAGTCCAGTCAAAATAGGTTTTAACCGGAAATAAATTCGGAAGTTGACGAAATTTGGTGGATCGATGCAGAATTGAACGTGGAATAACATACTGAAATTCCCAAAAAGCTTGTTTTTTTAGGACCAATAAAAAAGGGCCATCCTTGAAAATTTTCTTTTTTTCTGAATGGCTTGTGAACTATTATCTCTTCAGAACACAGCACCAGCACCAGCAAAGCAAATGTAGCCCGTTAAATTCCCAAGAGATCGTACAAAACTCATCACTTTTTGGTCAATAGCCTCTGTGATATCGCGTCTACAAAAACGCAGTGAAAATTACTCAAAATATATTTCCGGATTTTATGTAAAAATATGCATGGTGTCAATTCAGGGGCTGTAACCTGGACAGCGAATGTGCGAATTTCAATGTGTTTTACATGCGGGAAAAGCTAATTCAACATTCGGTATCACACTTTTGTCTAGAAGTCAAGAAGTCGCCAACTTCAAAATGGTACTTTTCCTCGACCTGTGAAATCGATACTTGCTGTCTCGAAGAATCCCCAAAAATCGATTTTTTTCATACCATACTATTTGCCTCATTTTTCACTTAGGTAGAGCAAAACCATCCAGGGAAGATATGAAGAATTGAATACAGAAAAAATAACATGTTTCAGAATATTTATCCTATAGTGATGGTTTCTGAGTTGTATGGGTTGAAAGACTAAAACGACCTATTCAGAAAAAAAAAGGTAGTCCGGACACTAACTGCTGAATATTGTACTTGCATTTGATGATTGTTTTTAAATTCTTCAGATGTCAATATAACATTTGTGATGTTGTCGTGGAAGAACGGACAAAAGAACTTGATGGAAATGTATGGAATAATAGAGCTAATAATAATGGTACAAGGTGGATGATAAATAATGAAAGCAGGATGGTTGACTACATAGAGAAAAGGTTATTTGAATCAAAGGCGTTGTAAAAATGTTTAAAAGGGAAATCTATACAATCATTTAGGCAATTTTGGAAAGAATTATCAATCATAATCATCTAATCATCTAAATCATCTCAGAAAATCATAACATCGTCCTTGGAACTAATTTTGAAATTTTACATGTTTGTAAAAAAGGACGGCTTTTAGATAGTATAGAGGTTCTTGAAATTTGTAAAGCAACTAATAATTCTGTCCGAAATTGCCTAAAAGATTGTATAGATTTCTTTTTTAAACATTTTTACAACGCCTTTGATTTAAATAAGCTTCTTTCTTTCCATTCAACCATCCTTTATAATTCATCACCCACCTTGTACCATTTTTATTAGCTCTATTATTATTTCATACATTTCCATCAAGTTCTTTTTTCCGTTCTTCCATGACAACATCATAAATGTTATACTGACATCTGAAGAATTTAAAAACAATTCACTTATCATTCACACAAACTTTATCTTCACCATTTATACAATGTCGGTGATTCGGTGTGTTATCGTTCACCTTTTATGTACCTACCTACTTGTTTTATGTATTTTATTTTAGACTCCAGACCTAGACTATTTTAGACTTTGATGAAGAAGGGCCAGAGACCTGCGAAACCGGTCAGAAATAAAAACAATCAATTTGAAGGAAGACTGCGTGCAGATCATTTTATTTATGAAAAAAATCGATTTTTGCGGATTCTTCGGGACATCAAGTATCGATTTCAAAGGTCGAGAAAAAGTACTATTTTGAAGTTGGTGACTTCTAAACAAAAGTGTGATACCGAATGTAGAAAAAACACATTGAAATTCGCACATTCGCTGTCCACGTTACAGCCCCTGAATTGACACCATGCATATTTTTACATAAAATCCGTGTGTTCTTGGGAAGTGTGACGAAAATCACATTTTCTTTCTAAAATATTGATTTAATTGAATTAATGAAGCATGCCGCCGAAATGCAGGAAGTGCGCAATGCTCTGGATGTCCCTTTCGGTCATACTCCTTTACTATTTACTGTACTCAAGGCGGGGACGACTTGCACAAAACAGTCGAAAGAGGTGTTCACTTGTTAAGTTAACAGATCCAGGCCGGTATTCTTGAAACTGTGGAAGAAACTCCCTGAAAGTTTTTTGCGAGGTTTCATGCAATACGCAGTACATCAATGTAACAAGAGTTGCCAGCACTTCCGTTTTGCCAGGCGGAGCTGCTCGGGGTAAATCACTAGACAAAGAAAACAGATCCAGCTGGGCCGTGATTGGTGTATGTATCTACTTTCTCTATCGTCGATCTACCCGGAGCGGCTCCCGGCGCAAAACGAAAGCGGCTTGGGGTTCTTGCCTACCTGCGTCCACCTTCGGGTAGGTAGTTTTGAGTACATTTCACAACGTTGCCAAATCAACACCCCCTTTAGTTAGATGGGCCCTAACAGGACGTAAAAGGTGGCCTATGAATACGACCGCTTTTATCAGGTAGCCGAGCGCTTTTTGTTAGAGGCATGCTAAATGTGGCTTAAAAGTGGGATATGAATACGGGCCTAAGTCTGCAGATTTCCCGCCTCAATACACCATGGCCTTCGCGGGGGTGCGCGGATGGCAGGGGTACGCGAGGGCCTCAGCGCTGCAGTTGTCCGCTGCATGCAGTACATTACAATTCCGTCCCTAGCTCAGTTACTATTCAAGATAAATCAAATCTGAAAAAACCGCAAGAATCGCAATGGAATAGGTAACATGGTTTACGGAAGGAACTTTTTTGATTGAACTAGTGGTTACGGAGATAATCGAGTGGGAGTGGAATGAAAAATGTCATTCAACACGTTACTGAGATATTCAACGTTCTTTGCGCACGAGGCAGTCAAGTTTTACGTGTATTCTAATGGCAAAGTAAATGATCACCTTTTTATTCATAAATTATTTACGACAACTTACAGTTGACGGATTTGTTCCAAGCTGATATCAGCCAAAAGCTGACAAACTGTAGAACATTTTTTAAAAAAACTGTTTTTTCACAAAACCGCCCCCATACCGCCCCCACACTGGACGATTTTTTGACGACAAGTGGATTCTTCATCCCCAAGCCATACTACACCATAAAAAATGCACCCCAACTTTTTACCTTTCCGTGCACACGAACTTCTCAAATAAGCACATTTTGCTTCATATTTTCCTCTACTATGAAGTTCCTTTGTGCTTTGAACGATAAGCCTCGATAAGAACACTCGGCGCATTGTAGGTACAATAGCAGCAATAGCATAATCGGCCTTATTCTCTATGCCATTGAAATTGAAAATTGAAAATGTTTCGTTTTTCACTCTGGTTTATTTCGGTACGTAAGCATATTAGGCTGGGATCCCAAATATGGATGGAAATTAGAACTGAATCCCTGCCTGAACTGGTATAGTGCGTACTTGTTGACACAGTCTTAAGATCAATTTCAGCTCTTCAAAATCCCATTTTCAATATTGAAAATTTTCAATGGCATAGAGAATAAGGCCGATTATTACATAGGGTTGTGAAAAATGCTATATGCTACCTATTATAGCTGCGGCGCCTCTTTAAATCCCGAAGCGCAGCGCAGTAATGTTTTCGTTGGGCTGGCAGTATCGTGGCTGTCAAGCGCATAGCTGGGGCACGATTTGGTGCCACTGACAAATTCCGACCAACTGTTCGCAATGTTCGCATCGGACTGACTGAATTCTTCTTCCAACTCAACCAACACGTCCAAAGGAATTACAAAAATGTTCATGCAGCCGAACTGTACAATGCCATTGTCGAACCGGAACAGTTCTCTTGCATCTACTGCAACTACAAGAGCCATAAGCGTTTCGACTTATACGAACATTACAGACAAACACATGGATACCTACAATGATAATTTCGCGCCGTCCCCTCCCCCCTCCACCTTTGCGTTATAACGTGACACAGCTGTAATAGCATACCTATAGCATTATTCACAATCCTATGTAATATGCTATTGTTATTGTTGCTTTTGTACGATGCGCCGAATGCTCTTATCGAGGTTCATCGTTCGAAGCCGAGTTCAAAGCACAAAGGAACTTCATTCGGGTGGAGCCATGTCGCCGCCAACGCCATCGAGTGGTTCGATTGTACCAAGTGTTCGTATTGCGCTAAGGAGAGGCCATTTAATCAACCGGCTCGATTCCTGCCGATGCGCGCGCAGAATTCTGACTTTGAAACTCGGAATTGTGCGCGCGCAGAATTCCGAGTTTGAAACTCAGAATTCCGACTTTCAAACTCAGAATTCCGACTTTAAACTCAGAATTCCGACTTTAAACTCAGAATTCCGACTTTAAACTCAGAATTCCGACTTTAAACTCAGAATTCCGACTTTAAACTCAGAATTCTGACTTTCAAACTCAGAATTCCGACTTTAATCTCAGAATTCCGACTTAAAACTCAGAATTCCGACTTTAAACTCAGAATTCCGACTTTAAACTCAGAATTCTGACTTTCAAACTCAGAATTCCGACTTTAAACTCAGAATTCCGACTTTCAAACTCAGAATTCCGACTTTAATCTCAGAATTCCGACTTTAAACTCAGAATTCTGACTTTAAACTCGGAATTCCGACTTTAAACTCAGAATTCTGACTTTCAAACTCAGAATTCCGACTTTAAACTCAGAATTCTGACTTTCAAACTCAGAATTCCGACTTTAAACTCAGAATTCTGACTTTATTCCCATAATTTCGTGTTTTTTTTTTCGAAATCATAAAAAAACTCTGATGTCCGCTCTGCGCCTTCGTACGCTAGGGATCAAAATATGAAAAAAATTACAAACTGTCTAGTTTCTAAAAAATCAAATTTTGATCTTTTTTTGAGTTAGACTTTTTCGGTAACGTTTCGTAATCATCCGAACCTTGAAAATGATAAATATTTCTTGGTCACGATCTTTAGTAGTGATCGAACAATTCAAATAATTATTCAGCATTCTGAATACTGATACCAAGATAAAAACCATCCAAAATAGGTACGATGAAAAAAGGCATCTGAATACATCTGAGAATCTCGAAAAAAAACAAACAATTTCTTTTTATTGCAAATCGTTCTTGAAATACAATCAACAACAAAAACGGATTATGTTCCACCAGAACCAGCAGCAGACTTTCCGGTCTTTTTCCATCACGCGTCCATCACTTGCAAACTCTCCTCAGCCAGGACTCCTTCAATTATAAATGTTTCTTGTTGAGGCCGGGCTTTCGAATTATATCAACCAGCACTCTTGTACGCTATGCAGCCGCCCTCTTTCGTATGAAATAAGGTCGATTTTGGACTGCCAGGTCGGAATCCGAGTATGTCCTGGAATTAAAACGCGAAATAACATCTAAAACAATCAGAATTCAGGCTTGAAGGGAGAAAGGAAGGGGCAGGAAAATTAAAGCATACAGAAAGAAAACGGGGGCGGCGAGCAAAAGAAAGAGAGCCTTGACGACGACGACAGAAATCCAGTACCTTCGTTTGAAACTGGAGTTACCTACGTTATCAATTTGATTTAACAGCAGTTGCTTTGTTCTGTTCACTGTAGTTCAATTTTTAAAATTGATACCTACATCAACGTGAGTTCAACAAAAAAATGTTAATAATAAGCCAACACGTTGTTACACAGAGTTGTTTCGTCGATTTCAGCCAACTAAGGTGTGAAAATTCAAAAGGAAGGAATGAGCCCGGGTTACTGATTGAGTAATTTTCTGCAGTTTAGACTGGAGAAGGTTTTCTTCCGTGGTCAAACCGTTAGATATCAACGAGGTTATCAATCACCCTTGTGGCCTCGTCATTACCATCGACATTGAGCAGAACGAAATCTTATTGAGGATGGCGTTAAATTGGTAAGATAATATTAAAATAATATTGGCTTATTCCTTGACAGAAATTTACCATTCAGGTCTCTTTCGAAAGCTACATAGTCCAGGCGCTTATGTATCCCCGTGGCGGTATTTGTGATAGTTGAATGAAAATTGCTTTGTTCAATCGGGGATAGCCCCTGGAACAATTTTTCATTTGGTGGCAATCGATATTCCTCGTCGTTGATTTTTGATGGCTTCTTCAAAATAAAGACATGAAAACAAAAGTTACCTTAGTTTAGAACTCCGGTTCTACTGGACAGATTTTCAAGTGAGTAGGTTTATTCTGAAGGCAATGTCAAACTCTACAAAATCAATGTAGTAGTTTCTGTCAAAATCGATTTTGACGGAAAATGTTGAAGGAAAAGTCTAAATTGCAATACAATTTGTACTCTGATTACTCAACATTTTTTTATATCATTTTTTATTGATGGATTTTCGTGATTTTTCTTTCAATTATGGTAATAATGTGAATGAGGAGCTCTTATATGTTAATCTGTCATTTCTGATAATTTCAAAGATGGCTGAGACGGACTTAGAAAAAAAGAACATGTCAAGAATTGATATTATCCAGAGATCATAGTGGGGTATTATTTGAAATGAAATATCAAACTGTCATCATTTTAAGACGAAACAAACCATTCTGAGCTGATCCGAATTGAAATTGTGGAAATCCCATAGTTCAGTCTGAAATTACAGTCAATTGTATGGCAGCATGTTTTTCCCTCGGTTTTTCCATTCATTTTGCGAAGAAATTTTATTTTCCTCATTTTATCAATAATTTCTCCATAAAAGTTGATGAAAATGGGCCACAGTATAGAAACATAGCTCGTTATGAATTTTCTGGCGGCATCATTTGTCTAACCGCCAAGTTTTTCCATTACTTCTGGAAAATCTGTTTTTTTTTTTGTGAAATTGCAAGGTTATGTCCAATTTCACATTTTTGCGGATATCAAAGAACAAAAGTTTGAAACCACTCATTGAATATTTAGATGGAGCATCAATTAATTGATCACTTTTGGGTGGAACTCATGGAGAACTCTGTTAACGCCTGCCTGAATTTTTTTTTCAATGACATTTTGATGAAATTTATTTATTTTTTCAATTTTTCTAGTTAGCGGGCCTTACGTTTGCATGGTCTCCTTTATCACAAATTTTCTCACAGACTATGGAATTTGGTGACAACACCACCTGGGACCGTATTTTCGAACTGGGGAACGCGATCCGAAGTCATCACGTCGAGCCACGATTGGTTGAAAACACTGTCATTGCTTCCGTAATTGCGTTATGTATGTATGTGTGATGTGATCTGTTGCCCACTTCAAACATATTATGGCTCCAGTAAAACATAGCTAGTGTTTCGGACGAGACGAGAACAATCTCGATCTCGTCTCGATCTCGCCGAGATTTCGAGACGAGATCGAGATCGAGATCACTTGTTACCTCCAAGGTCGAGAACGAGATCTACCGACCGAGATCTCGACGAGATCTCGATAAACCCAAGAGCGCCATCTAAATAGTTCTAGTAGAAGCGACTGACGCCAAAATTCTATCTCGTCGACCTCGACCGTCCCTCTCGTCGGCTCGAGTGATAAGTGAGCACAACTTGTAACTCCCAGTAATTAGGTTAAGTACAAATAATGTATAGGCTGTCTGATTTCTACATGAATCTAGTAGGCTGCGATTCAGGCCGCGATCGGCCGATGGCGACCAGAATCGCAATACACTAGAATGATGTAAAAATCAAACAGACTTTACCAATTAGTTCAGTGTTCAGTGACTTCTTCAGCACAATGAGTGATGAAATTGTGAATTTGGGTAAGGAAGAAAATAGCTGTGTATTATTGTGCATGTAAACTAAATAGTACAGTTAGTATAGATACCTATAGTGGTAAGTAGCTGGGTTATCCGAGACCACTAGCGAAACCGAATGTCGTTGAAAAACGTTTACCTAGGTACGTACGTGCATCTCAAAGAAAACTCTGGGTCTTTTCAAAGTCTTTCGGTTTTTGTTAGTAGAGTTCAGCCGGAATAAAAGAGACATAGGGTAAGGTGGGGATAGGGATAGGATAGGAGGGCCTATGAAAGCGTGCATCAGAAGTAGGTAATAAATAGTAGGTAAGGGAAAGAACCTAAGAACCGATGTTACCAGTACGTGGTGTAGCATCGTCTAATAGGGCAATTATTAAACTAATCAACAGAGAGGTTTTAGAGTCGTAGGGATATTGTAGGTGGGTACTTAGGTACTCAGATTTGAAATTAAACTTTGAAGAAGTAGGTAACTTTTAGATTTTCTCCAAATTTCGATATGATTGTGAGACAGATTTACAATTAGGTTATCAGGTACCTACATAATATTACTCATATATTTTTGTCTGATTGACTTTTGTTTTCATTCAGCCGCTTCTTCCTATCTACAGGGTGTTTTCAGACACTGACTCATTTATTGAGATTGTTCCATCTTTTTTTTAATAATCTCGTCGAGATCTCGGCGAGATTGAAATCGAGATCGAGATCTTATATTCGAGATTCTCGGAAAGTCGAGACGAGATCGTTACTCTCGAGATTTTTCGAGATCGAGATCGAGATCATCAAAATCTCGTCTCGTCTCGTCTCGTCCGAAACACTAAACATAGCCATCATTATGTGGACAGAATATGTCTGGCACGAATTCTGTCACCTTCGGTATGAAAGTAGCCTAAGTAGCTGCTGCGCTGGGTTTCTTTTTATTGTTCTTTTAAATAAAATATACCGGGTGGGCCATAATAAACCGGAATACTTTTTTTTGCCTATGAAATTTTTATTTCCTGACCGATTTTGACGATACTAATATGGTACCAACGGAAAGCCAATAGACTAGGTCGTACACCACAAAAGTCAAAATGGCCGTCACTTCAAAATTCAAGATGGCGGAATTGTTTGAATATACACCTTCTTTTGTTTTCGTTCTTTTTGTTTAAAAGTTATGGGAACTGTAAAAACAACAACATAATCGGAAAGAATGGAGTTTTTCTCACAATTCAAGACCAATCCGAGCTTATTCGGTCCATTCGAGTTATAGCGGAATTAAAAAAGGCCTACTTCACATGATTTGACCAGAAATGATGGTTTTAAATTTTGGTTTCCTGCCTATAAGATTTTTATTCCTTGGCCGATTTTGACAGAAACGGTACCAACGGAAAGCCAATAGACTAAGTCGTACACCACTGAAGTCAAAATGTTCAAAATTCAAGATGGCGGAATTGTTTGAATATACACCTTCTTTTGTTTTCGTTCTTTTTGTTCAAAAACTATGGAAACTGTAAAAACAACAACATAATCGGAAAGAATGCGGAGCTTTTCTCACAATTCAAGATCATTCCGAGCTTATTCGCTCTATTCGTTCTGGAGTTATAGCGAAATTAAAAAAGGCTTTCTTCACATGTTCTGACCAGAAATGATGGATTCAAATTTTGGTTTCCTGCCTCCCAAATTTTTGTTTTTTGGGACCGATTCCACAAAAATTGGTGTCAATGGATACCCAATAATCACCTAAATGAGTTTGATGGACAATATCATGGCGATCAAAAGAACCCGATTTTTTTTCGAGGCTCTGCGCATCTTCACGAAAAGTTCGGAATCACTGGTGGACGCCAGTTAATATTAAGTTCCATTACTAATAATTATTTAGTATTGTAGCAGTATTGTTATGGAAAAGTTATAAAACAATTTGCTCGTGTTGTATTTTATGATTTATCTTCTCAACAGATCAAGCGCTGCGTTATCTTCAGGTAAATACGGAAAAACTTGTATTTTTCAGTTTTGTCCGCCATCTTGGAGTAGATCAGGTTCTTTCGATCGCCATGATATTGCGATCTGCTTATCTGATTTGAATATCTATTGACACCAATTTTTGTGGAATCGGTCCCGAAAAACAGAAATTTGGGAGGCAGGAAACCAAAATTTGAATCCATCATTTCTAGTCAGAACATGTGAAGAAGTCCTTTTTTGAATTCGCTATAACTCCAGAGAAAAACTCCATTCTTTCCGATTATGTTGTTGTTTTCACAGTTTCCATAGTTTTTGAACAAAAAGAACGAAAACAAAACCAGGTGTATATTCAAACAATCCCGCCATCTTTAATTTTGAAGTGACGGCCATTTTAACTTTTGTGGTGTACGACCTAGTCTATTGGCTTTCCGTTGATACTATTCCCGTCAAAATCGGTCAGGGAATAAAAATTTTAAAGGCAAATAAAGTATTCCGGTTTATTATGGCCCACCCGGTAGGTGTTGAATAGCACATTATCATCTCCTCCAAGAAGATCAAGATTTTTAACACTATCCTGGGCATGAAATGGACACACTACACTGTTACGTATTCCGCATTCAGGTTCGTTCATAATCAAGACGATCGTTTTGAAACACAAACTGTTTTTCACTGCGTACTACAATAAATACACGCCAACAATTACTGCTTGGGAATATTGCTGATTACTACTCTCTTTCTATCAGCTCGCTATCGCTTCGAATTCGATACTACTCTGTGGGCGTTCCATGGTGCTTATTTACCTTCGACTAGTGTTCTCGAATCTTTCACTGGTCCTCCAGCAAATTCCACAATGACTCCGCCATACGTTTTGTGTGCGACTCCCAAAAAATCATACACCTTTCGCGTGCGATTCCAACGTGCTGTGGAGGCGGCACCTCTGCCAAATGAACAGATGTGTCCCACTCTCATGTTGAAGTCTCAAGGTTAGTTCCAAGGGGTACTTTGTTAGCCAAGCACTTACAGGGTGGAGTACATTTTTATTTACACACGAACACCTAATTAACTGTAAAATGCTGTCTGGAGAACATGACATTTCACATAGCTCAGGTGTTAAGTAGTGTCCATCGACCATGTTCCAACCGTGACCAACTTGAGACACAATTTCAGGCCTGACCTGTTCGTCAGAGTTCCAGATAAGGGCCTGGTAATTAGCTCTTTTCAGCGCCGGCAGAAAGGAAAAAGGAATTGCGAGTTAGAGGCAACTTTTCGCAGCTGATTTTTTATTGAAAACAGATGCCAACGCAGCTGAACCAGTGTGGTGGAACTGCTTTTGGTCTCATAGACGCGACATATAAAGGTGCGTTCAGTCAGCTTATTTAGCCGCAAGTTTTAATTTTAGTCGTAAGCGCAGCATCGCTTATTAGCTGATCTGAAGAGGCTGGTTCATGACAGCCAATGAGCATCGCTGCGCTTACGACTAAAATGAAAACTTGCGGCTAAATAAGCTAACTGAACGCACCTTTAAATGTTCGTTCTTGTTGATGACGTCTTCTTCAACACCTATATTTTATTTGGAAGAACAACAAAAAGTAACCCAGCGCAGCAGCTACTTAGGCTACTTTCATGCCGAAGGTACCAGACTTCGTACCAGACATATTCTGCCCACATAATGATGACTATGTTTCACTGGGGCCTCAATTATGTTTGAAGTGTGCAACAGATCACATTACACCCATCACACATATACAGGGTGGTGAAAATTTCGATGCTCACCATTGGTATCTTGGAAACGGTAAGAGATACGAGGTCGGTTAAATTAGAAAAAAGTTGCGCATTTTTGTGGCGATTGAGAATCTGGAAAGAAACTTTGAATATTATGATTGGTTTCCGATTTATCACGGAAAAACTAAAAATTCTGATTTTAGAAATTATTTTTTATCTTTCCAACCATTCAAGCTATTTCAATCAAACTTGGTAGTTTTATGTTTTTGATCACTCCGAGTCGAATAACATCGACAGAAATTTCCCAGGCCTTCTAGATTTCAAATTATGATAGTCAACTTTTCTTTTTCTTATGGCCGCCATATTGGATTTTTGCACTAATAGATAGAGAAAAAAATTAGCCTTCCGAATTAGTAACCAACATGTTCTTTTTATGACATTTTTAGCGTCAAATTTCGAACTTTTCGTAAATTATTGACAAAATCGGGAGTGCTTTGGAAAACAATTGAAATACTATCAATAGCAACAACAAAAAAGTGACAGATTGTGTGCAATTGACGTATCTAACTTCTTAATCGTGTTTTGTGCTTGTTTGAACCGAGAGTTCATAAATCAAATGAGTCAAGGGTGCCTTTGAATTCAAAAACGTCTGTCGAAACTAGGGTCACCCTACTCCTTTTGTAATAAATTTGTCAAACTTTAACAAGAACGATGCTAGTTCCGACAGACGTTTTCAAACTCACAGACACCCTTGACCCATTTAATTTATAAACTATCAGTACAGACAAGCACAAAACACGATTTAACCCAGTCGGTAGCACGGTGAGCTCGGCCCCGCTTTCAAAGGCGAAGGTCCCGGGTTCAAATCCACACTGGGCCAGATGGACTTCTTCACGCGTTTCCTAGTACTGGGGCATCTACTATCGTATGGTGATGCCCCGGGAAAAGGAATGAAACGAGATAGCCATCGAAACAAAACCACATCGTTACTGAAAAACCCCCACAGAAAAACCTGCTAATAATCTAGTAGTTGATGCAGGGCAAAAAAAATACGATTGAAAAGTGATCTACGTCAATTGCACACCATCTGTCACTTTTTTGTTGTTGCTATTGATAATATTCCAATTATTTTCCAAAGCATTCCCGATTTTGTCAATAATTTACGAGAAGTTCGAAATTTGACGCTAAAAATGTCATAAAAAAAAAACATGTTGGTCACTAGTTCCGAAGGAAAATTTTTTTCTCTATCTATTAGTGCAAAAATCCAATATGGCGGCCATAAGAAAAAGAAAAGTTGACTATCATAATTTGAAATCTAGAAGGCCTGGAAAATTTCTGTCAACGTTATTCGACTCGGAGTGATCAAAAACATAAAACTACTAAGTTTGATTGAAATAGCTTGAATGATTGGAAAGATAAAAAATAATTTCTGAAATCAGAATTTTTAGTTTTTTTGTGTTAAATCGGGAACCAATCAAAATATTCAGAGTTTCTTCCCAGATTCTCAATCGCCACAAAAATGCGCAACTTTTTCCTAATTTAACCGACCTCGTATCTCTTACCGTTTCCAAGATACCAATGGTGAGCATCGAAATATTCACCACCCTGTATACACATCGCAATTATCGAAGCAATAACAGTGTTTTCAACCAATCGTGGCTGACGTGATGACTTTAGATTGCGTTCCCCAGCTCGAAAATACGGTCCCAGGTGGTATTGTCATCAAATTCCATAGTTTGTAAGAAAATTTGTGATAAAGGAGACCATGCAGACGTTAGGCATGCTAACTAGAAAAATTGAGAAAATAAATAAATTTCAATGTAGAAGGGCTCCATAATCTTGAAGTGGAATAGGTAGTTGTTGTATAAATTTGATTCGAGCTTGAAGTCTTTCCACAAGGTTTTTCAATATTTTATTTTTCTTGAGGGTTACCGACCGGTTTCGCCAAACTTGTTGGCATCAACGGGGCTTGTACAAGGATAGGGCTAAACCGGTCGGTAACCCTCAAGAAAAATAAAATATCGAAAAACCTCGTGGAAAGACTTCAAGCTCAAATCAAATTTATAAATAAATTTTATCAAAAATTCAGGCAGGCGTTCACAGAATTCTCCATGAGTTCCACTTAAAGGTAAAAGATTACTTCGTGTTCCATCTAAATATTCAATTAGTGGTTTCAAACTTTTGTTCTTTAATATCCGCATAAAATGTAACATTGGACATAACCTCGCAATTTCACAAAAAAAAAACTGATTTTCCAGAGGTAATGGAAAAACTTGGCGGTTAGACATATGATGCCGCCAGAAAATTCTTAACAAGGTATGTTTCTATACTATAGCCCATTTTCATAAACTTCTATGAAGAAATTATTGATAAAATGAGAAAAATAAAATTTCTTCGCAAAAAGAATAAAGAAAAATGCTTCCATATAATTGAATGTAATTTCATATTGAGCTATGGGATTTTCACAATTTTAATTAAGATCGTCATCTTAGAATGATTTGTTCCGTCCTTAAATGATGACAGTTTGACATTTAATTCCAAATAATAGCCCACTATGATCTCTGAATAATATCAATTCTCGACAACTAGCTCTTTTTTCTAAGTCCGCCTCCGCCATCTTTAAAGTTATCAGAAATGACAGATTAACATATCAGAGCTCCTCATTCACATTTTTACCGTCATTTGAAAGAAAAATTTCAAAAATCCATCAATAAATAACGTTATCAAAAAATGTTGAGTAATCAAAGTACAAATTCTTTAAAAGGTAACTTTTGTTTTTATGTCTTCATTTTGAAGAAGCTATCAAAAATCAACAACCAGGAATATCGATTGCCCCAGGAAAAAAATTGTTCCAGAGGCTACCGCCGATCGAACAAAACAATTTTCATTCAACTAGCACGACTACCGCCACGGGGATACATAAGCGCCTGAACTAATGGGTACAGGGTGAGCCATCGAACTACAAAAATTAAGTTTTCCTGAAAAAAACTGAAGCAAAAAAATTCTGTTGGAATAAATTATGTTTTATTGTGTATCATGTATCTTGCTTTATTACACTCTACATTTTTTTAACAATGCGATCGATGCAAACTTTTGTCCTGATTGCAAGCATATACAACACCCACAGGTTCATTTGTTGGAAAAATTATAGGTTTTCCAAATAAAATTCTCAAAACGTCTTGATTGTGATTCTTAATATTTTTAGAGTATTATTAGATACATTGATGATATCTCTACAGTTTGTCAAATGAGCCCGTGAGTATTTTATTTCGTTGTAATCGGAATAGATGTCTGCATTGACTGCATCATGTAATAAAAATATTTTTTGCGACACCCTGTAAATTAATGGTCCAGAAATTTTCAATGGACAGATCAAGAAAAGGAAAAGTTCTTGAAGAATCAGTTTCTATTTTAGAAATTGTCCCAGGTATAAGGCAGCTAGTGGGGGGAGGTCAATTCTACCGTAAACACCCTGTAAGTACATAGCTCTGAGAAAATCATTTTCTTAGTCGATTTTGATATCCCGTCCTTCCGAACTACGTCAGGGTGAAAAAAATATACAGTTTTGTACTTACGCGACAATCCTCGATGCGGGAGATAATTTTTCATCTACGTGTTATATTGTTATGATTATAAATCACCCTGTAATGACTTCAGTTTGCTCTAAAGATACCACTCGTAGGTACGTGTCTAGGAATTCAACTGACCGATTTAAAAAGTATGATTGCGAATGTACCGCGCGCGTTGCCCTCTTACATCAAGGGTCACTCACGGCCACGACCATCGTCATCATCGTCGGAAGGGGAAAGGACTTTTTTTTTCCAGGAAGGGTTTTCTTCGCCAGCCGGACACGTATACTTACCCATGGGGGTTGGATATGAGAACTGGTCAAACCAGTACGCAACTGCGACAGTATTTATATACTGCCCTTGACTACATGGAACATAGTTTTCGCTAATTTTGCGACACGTTGTATATTTGATATATTTTATCAATTTCGCTTTTATTCTTCACAGCTTGGACAGCTTGCGATAGCTTCAATTAGTGTCAGCAAGCTTATAAACAGGGTGACATTCGTAAGATCACCTATGAATCACAGTGAATCACTCTGTATGAGCTCTGAGCCCTGATGCGCACTGTCATCCTTCTGACGATTTGGGTGATCGTCAAATCGGCCAGAATTTGCGTTAGTCATTTTCTGCGGCTCATGTAAGCTCGGTGATGATAATGGAACTTAGCCTTCAGCGTCGGTTTTCTGATAATGCTCTCTATCAAGAATTGTAGTTACAAGACTTTTTGCACAAATAAAAAAAAAACTACAGACAAGTCATATTTCATATGGCACTCATAACAATATTTCAATACGCTCCAAGATAAAACCAAAAAAAAAAAACACGAATAGAAACAAAAGCAAAACAATGATAACTCGATAATTATTATTTCTAAATGCATTATATCAGTGGCAGCATGCAGAAGGCGTTTGGCAAACACTTTAATGGATGGGACGACGCGGGAACAAATAAAGGCGTCGCGGCGCTAGGCGCGCTTCGTTTTTGTTTTATCCCATCAGGCTCTGTGCGCATAAAAAGTGAAACGAGAATAACGACCATTAGATAAAGTATACATTATATTGTACACATGCAGTGTATAATAATGTAGGACGTAGGTATCTATACGAGTATAATATGGCAACGCGGAGATGGTGTGTTTATATCCACCAGCACGCCATTGTGTTTTTATTAAACATTTACTTATTCCATGGCCGGCTAGAGGCGATTACCGGAAGTGTGTACAGGAGGCGGACCGGACCAAACTTCCGGTACCTATATCAATTAGAGGAGTATATTGATGGCAATTTGCGGGCACTTTAATAATTACATTCACCTACCTAGATGTATGTGGTGTATAGCTGTATGTGTGTACTAAACTATACGACGACGCTCCGGGCGGCGTCGCGACGCTTGAAAGTTTATCGTAGTATATGGAGGGCGGTGTGTGGAGCTGTTTTTTTTTCAACTGGCCGTTACAGCAGAAGTCTTCAAAATGTGATTACAGCACAATTCACTTGTCCGTAGCATTGGCATCTAACCCTGGGTTCCACAAAAAAGATAGTTCGAGATCAGTTGATTCGCGATTTTTGTTTGCCAATTTGTAGCTTACTGATCAATGGAAATGCTGGTTTATCTGTCAATAATGAAAGAATGATGGGTCTAGAACAGATTACAGGCATTTTTTGTGGGTAATCGCCCAGCATTTTGTAGAAAAAAGTTCAGTTAATCTGCAATCCAGCCTTGATCGCTGATCATCTTTTTTGTGGAACTGACGGTAAATGTACCCACTTAGGACCAGTTTTTTGGTCTCAGGTTAACTCTCAACTTGGCTTTGCTGCCATTCATTTGGTTAATGCAACCGATAACAAATCCAGAATCAAAGTTCAGCTGAGACTGATAAACTGGCAGTTGGTGTGAATCAAACTTGAAATGTTAATCCGATTTAATTGCAATTTGGTGATTAGACAGTTCAACTCTGCGGTGAGCCCATTGGTCTTTGGATGTCGTCTATCAAAAGAAAGTGTCACTGGCAAAAAATAGCCCAAGCTATACCGTGCGTTTTTCGAAAGCTACACCAGCCCATTACTTTTCTATGAGATATACAATAGATTTGAAATTTTCATGAGGTATTCGAGACCACTTTTGCTATTTTTTGCGTTGATCATAGAGCTGCTCCTACTTACGGAAGAAACCGGAAGTTAGATCAACTTCTGATTTTCAAATGAAACAATGTAAAAACACCTATATTTTTTTTATATCCAGCTAAAAAATTTCTTTTATTGACACGGCGGTGGTTTAAAAAAATTCTCTATGGTGAAGATTTACGATTTTATAGCAGATTGAGTGAAACAGGAATTCATCAAACTATTGGTATCGATACAGAGGTGGCTGCAACCACAGATACAAAATCTGGAGTTGAAAGTTTGTTCATTGTTTATATCGATTTCAACTGGCAACCCTTCTTGACATGAACCATGAACAAACTTTCAACTTCAGATTTTTATTAGTGGTCGCAGTCACCTTTGGTACCAATAATGTGAAAATTTTTCATTATTTTCAAACTGCTATAAAATCTTCATTTCTCACCATAGGAATTTTCCCAAATTGGACTGACACATTTCGAGTTTTTCTCCCTGGAAAAACTGTAAATTTCTAACTTTTTATCTCGTGAACAGATTCTCACTAATTCTTTTCAACAAGAAATAACTGGTTCTTATGAACATTCTCGGCAAATTTCTTCCGAAATTCTCCAAATTTCCAAAGAGTTTCCCGTTCGAAAATACATAACCAGCCTGGCTTATCAAGACCGGACTCAAAAATGGAGCCTAAAATGAACCCTTTATTGGCGATTCTTATTCGATGAGATTATGATTATATAGAAAAAGCTTTAAAGGTTTTAGGAAAAAACTTCAACTGTCCTGAGAAACTGTAAAAGTTCTTGTTTATTTATCATAAAAATGATGCGAGTTAATTCAGTCTTTCTCTCAAACTCCTACTTCTTACCCGAAGGGACATCTGAAACAAATATTTCTATGGGTTATTCCTGGATACTAGTCGGGAAAGTATTGTGATGCCTCAACAGATTTCTTCAATAAAAGAACGGGGTTGAAATCTCACCCCACGACCAATATGCAGTATAGGTATTGCCAAAAAATTAAAAAAATCGATTTTTTATACAAGCATTATTCTGACATTTTTTATTAAGGATTTTCTTACACCGTCTTCTGGCATTCTTTCATCAATCCTGCGATACCCTGTATGAATCCAGGAGCTTCCATTCAATACGAGATATCAATCAAAGCGCACACGGTGACGTCACGATAATTCCGGGTTTCAGAGGACCTTCAGCTGACCGGGAGCGTTTTATTGCGTCCCTTCTCTGGAAAAAATGCGCGACGCCGCGCCACCCTGATGTTCCGAAACCAGTTATTGCGAATAACAAAAATTGAAACGGGAAAAAAATGAAGGGGTCGGCCGTGGCCTGCCGGACACGATTTGGGGTGGACAAAAGGGTCAGCGTGCACACGACGCGGAATCTGTCATTGACCAGGGCCATGGCCAGCTCGAGTCCAGATGGCGTGTTCGAAAATATATCTCATTATTTCCGACATGCTTCATTTAATCCACCCGTGGCCCGCTTTTTTCTTTTCTTTTCCAAAGAGGCAAAGAATGAGGGCTAATTATATTGTTCCGCCATCAGAAAAAAAACTGTTGCATCTAATTGAAAACGAGGAGAGCTTGACCGTTGTATTGGAAATTGAACGGGCGAACTTAAGAGCAGTGGAACCATCAACTTCGACAAGTAGAAGCGGAACCTTTTTTTTTTCGGTGAAGAAGCGGTTACCTTAGAAGCTAGGTACCTATATAAGAAATTTGAACGGAATTTCCGAATTGAACTAAGTATGAAAAATTATAAGATGAAGTTAGAAATCTTGTGATACGGTAGGTGATAGTATATTATATACCAAGTTTGAGAAAGTATCATTATTGCTAAAGCGCCACTTTGAATCCCGAAGTGCAGCTGAGGGATATAAGGCGCTGAAGCTATGATTATTTTCTCGACCGTGGTTTGAATAGAATTTTTTTCACTACTAAAAAATCGTCATCCTAGTCAAAAAACAGGTTAATATTGATGTACTTCATGGCTAGTAGTGAAAAAAGGTACTCACTTACCTATCCTGTTCGCTACTCATCCAAGAATCGCCCGCCGCCCGCTCCAGCCGGCGTTATTAGGAAAAAAAAATTGAATCGCTCCGATTTTGACCAGACTTTTGGTATTTGATAGGAGAACTGGCGGAAAGTAGACTCCAATTTACTCTTGTTGCTCCCGTTGCGCCAATTTGCGTTTTCTGTTCATTTTTTTAATAAGAATGCCGTTTCAGCTGATAAAACCTTCATGCTTATATGAAGTGCGCATGTGCATGAGAAGTACTGCTACGTCAGTAGGCGGTCAAACGTACCACAATATTATATGTGACGTACTGGTACGACAGTAAACCGCAGAAGAAGTTGAATCCCAGCCGTATCTCAACTGCTTAACAATGGAAGTGTTACAAAGTAAAAATGCACCCAATTTCGAACCTGTGTAACTTTTGATTGACACAAACGATTCTGATTCTGTTTCAAGTATTCTGTTTCATCTTTCTTGTCAATATGAAATCCATAGAACCCCTTATAAAATTACAGAGCAGTGCAAAATTGATGAAAGTTCAACATACCCCCGTTTTTTAAAATTTTTTTTTTCTGAACCATTGACATCAAATTTATGGAGAATGATGTGTTCTCTCGAAACGACTTTTGAATTTTTGAGATTCCAGTCGAAACAGTCAAGATACGATTTTTTATTGTGAATATTGTATGTTATTCCTATAGCAACGCAAAAACATTAGAACTTTCCATATCAAGATGACGCAACTTGGTAGGCTTGTGCACTAAACAATTCTGAGGAATGTGACTGGCAACACGTTCCTATTGTCTAATGTAGGGGTGGAGAAAAGCCCAAGGAAAAGCCCAATTGGCAGCGTACTTTTTGGTACTACTCCTAAAATTCGGGTTTCTTTTAGCATTAAAAAAGGTTATTTTTTACCCTCTCCAGTCAACATGGGACAACGTCATTAGAATTGGATTTACTACATTTTGAAATTTTTTGCTTTTACCTCAAATTTCAAAACATGGGCATGTTTGGTATCATTTCTTGTAATGTTGGTCCCCTGAAAGGGATTCTGGCAGTAAGATCTGTCTATCTGTTTGTCTATCTGTCTATCTCTTTCCGAAAAAATATTTAGGACATTTTCAACACCACCCCCTTTTTTCTTGAAATTCTCTGAGTGTCCAATTTGATATTCTTGACCTCTCAATTCATTTCAATGCAGTCAACGTCATACTGCATAGCATCGGAAGAGATATTCCTCTGTGAAAAAAATGTCACCCACATTTCACCCTTCCGCTCCCCACCTCATCTCAAAAATCTTCAATGGCAATACCTACTTTGTGATAAATCAAATTAAAGAAAATTGAATTCCCTCCAGAAACAGAATTTTTTTTAAATTTTTGAAACCCCCCATTTTCCTCACAAAATACTCCAAATGTCTAATTTAATTGGAGAGGGGTTGAACATTTGAGAAAATTTGTTTTTGGAAAGAGAATTCAATTCCCTTTGATTTGATGTATCACAAAGTAGGTGGTGTTTTGTTAAATTTTGAAGTTAAGGTGGGAGAGAGCAAAGGGGTCTATTTGGGTAGCACTTTTTCCACCAAAAATTTGTTTCTTTGATGTTTTCTATGATGACACTGACTAAATTGAAAAGAATTGAGGGGTCCGGAATTGAAAATAGGACTGTAATGCTCGATTGCACAAAGGTGGTATCAAATTTCAGTTCGGTACTAGACACGAGATCAAATTTTTGAAGTGGATCAAAATGCAAACCCAGATACTTCAAGGGGAAATTATGATGGGAATAAAATATGCCTCAAAGTGATCATTTTTGTACAGAAACAACGTTGGGGTAACCCGCACTTGTTGGTAATTTTTTATTACGAAGAAAAAATATGATAGTTCCAGTAAAATATGTTCTACAAGCCAAAATAAAGGCTGTCTCGCTTGGGTTTTGGTATCCAAATAATCGCTTGGAGCCATATTATTCTGTATTCTCATGATAATTTCCCCTTGAAGCAACTTGGTTTGTTAAGTACCGAACTAAAATTTGATACCACCTTTGTGCAATCGGGCATAAGAGAACTTTTAGGGAGAAGGAAGGTGAGGCTAAAAGTTTTGCAAATATTTTTTCTAGAAAGAAAATTCAATTTCCTTCAATTTGATGTATCGCAAGGTAGGTAGTGTGTCATTTGGAACTTCAAAGTTGGAGTGAGTGAGGGCGATGGGGCTGAAGATGGAAATTTGCCAATGTATGTTCTAGATGTCCCATTTGATATAAAAATCGACCTGTTTTAGCTCGAATAAATATTCACTAGGAATCGGGAGTTATTGCAGGTGGATAGTTTTCAAATGATCACCCGGTACAGTATTCACAATAAAAAATCACATTTTGGCTGTTTTGACTGAAATCCGGAAAATTCGAGAACCGTTTCGGAGGAACACATCATTCTTCAAAAATTTGGTGTCAATGGTCCTGGAATTTTTTTTACGAAAAAGAGGTATGTTAAAACTTTCATCAATTTTGCACTGCTCTTTCATCACCCTGTCAAAACTTATTGAGAGGCTCTATGCATTTCATATTGACCAGAAAGATGGCCAAAATATTGCGCTATTCAGTATTTTTTACAAAATTGGGATCGTTTGTTCCAATCAAAAGTTACAGCGGTTTGAATTTGGGTGAATTTTTGTTTCGTAACACTTTTATTGTTGAGCAGTTTATATGTACCTACGTTACTCGACCACCAAATCTACTGTTTCTGAAAAATCGTATACGTCATCAGGTCACACTAAACATCTCAAATTTCAATAGTACGTCAGTGGGCCGGTGGAGACTTCTCGAAATAACGTACAGGGTGTTCACGATAAAATTCACCCCCCCTCTAGGAGATTCCCCTTTGAGATATTTTAAAAAGCTAAAAACTTTTTCTCAACGATTTTTTCCAGGGATCTTAAATCAATCGTCTTGAAGTTTTCAATTGATACCGTATAGAGTGTGAATAGTTACTTTTCTAATTCAAATGCAACACCCTATATTTTATTACCTACGTCATTTGATGAAGCCTTTCTTTCTCTTCTTCCGTTCTTTGGGTGTCCCACGAAGTAACCGACATAGTTCTAGAGTAGATGTACTTTCTCGAGACAAATCAGAATCTGCCTTTGAAATTTTCCTGACGTCCCCCGTTTCCGATATACAGGATGATTTATGTGTTCAACCGGAAAGTTTGATTGGCCATATCTCGGGAATACATCAATAGAATCTATTGAAATTTTGGAGGTATATTCTAGAACCAAGACCTTTTGTTGCGCTTCAGTCACTTATAGAATAAATACAGGACCATACCCAAAATTTTGTTTTTCGAGCATCTGTTGAAAAAGTCATCCTGTAAAGATTTTTTTCAAAATCTGATGTCATATTCGGAAACAACATTAAACATGCTACAAAATGCGGTTCCTGAGTTTTTTTACACTAATTTAGCTGATCAGGAAAAAAATTATGACCAGAAATTTTTCAGAAATATTTTTAAAAATTTCAATTTAAATCAGTGGAACGGTATAACAAGTGGTCAAACAAAGTCACTATTTCAACTGTGGTGCTCTAACCAACCAAAAATAATTCCAGGAGAATTTTCTGGAAACATGAATTTGGTACCTCAGATTCCTACCCAAATTAATGTTCCCAGAAAATCTCCTGAAATTATCCTCAGTTTGGTAGAACATCAAAATTGAAATTGTGACTTTGTTTGACCACCTGGAATAGTGTTTGAGTGATTCGAAAATATTTATGAAAAATCTGTTGATATATTTTTTTTCGGATTAGCTAAATTGGTGCCAAACAATTCAGGAATAGCATTTTGTAGCATTTTTTATGTAGTCTCCGAATATGGCATCAGATTTTGGGAAAAAATCTATACAGGGTGACTTTTCCAACAGAGGCTCGAAAAACAAAATTTTGGGTACGGTCCTGTATCTATTTTATTAGTGAATAGGGCGCTACAAAGGCTCCTGGTTCTAGAATATGCCTGCAAAACTTCAATAGATTCTATCCATGTGTTCCTGATATAATGGCCAATCAAGCTTTCCGGTCAAACACATAAATCACCCTGTATATCGTGAACGGGCAACATCAGGAAAATTTCGAAGGCAGATTCTGATTTGCCTCCAGAAAGTACATCTATCCTTGAACTATGTCGGTTACTTCGTGGGACACCCTGTATAACATTTATTATTTATTTTGACAAGAAAGCTGTCAAAAAAATGATAAAGTGGGTGGTCAAATGAATTGAAAATTGAAAACTACGCCATACCCTGTATTAGAAACGAATTAGACCATTTGTCCATGCAGAGTTGAATTCCGCAGACAAAATGCTGCGAGAATAACTTTTTTTTCCAGTGAACTGTAGAAACCGAAGCCATCTTGCCGCGAAACAAAATCATTTGACCACCTATTTTATTATTTTTCCGACAACTTACTTGTCAAAATGAATCATCAGTGTCATCTATATTTGTAATCAGAAAAAAAAGCACCACCAAATAACGAAATAAAATATAGGGTTTATTGCATTTGAAATAAAAGAGTTACATATCATACCCTGTATACGGTACCAATAAGAAACTTTTATAGGATCGATTTAAGGTCCCTGGGAAAAATCGTGGAAAAAAAAATTTCAGTTCTTCTAAATATCAAAGGGGAATACTGGAGGAAAGTGAATTTTATCATGAACACACTGTACATGTACAGTAGTCGCGAAAAGGCTATAATCTGAATCACAAAAAGTCGGAATTCCAAAGCTTTGAATCTAAATCTTAACTTCACAGCGAAGTAGGGATTTCTGAGTTTTTAATCTAAATTAACTTGGAATTTCCGAATTCAAGTCGTATCTCTTGGATATAATCTCAGAGCGTCTGGGATTTGAGTCTGATTTTCCGAGACAATAAAATGAAAATGTCGGAGTGTGATACGCATGCTGAAATAGGGAGTTCATATGCATGGCCAAATTTCAGAGTTTAACCTCGGGTTCCACCAAACTTTTATCAACGCGATAACTTTATCACTCTGTTAGTAACAAAGCAACTGGTCATCCTATTGGCTGGTGCATAGCAACTATCAGCGTGATAGATTTAATCTGCTCTTAAAATTTTGGTGGAACCCGAGGTCAGAGTTAAATCAAGAACTCCCAAATTATAATCATGACTACTGGGATGTAGGTACTATGAATTGAACATCAAATATTCCCAAAATCCAAAAAGCTTCCAATTTCTATAAAAAATATTTTCGAATCTAGAAAATATGTTTTTATGACCAATTCATAGTACCTCCTTGCGGCTTTCGAAAAAGATCTAAATGGTAAACTCCTGCATAAGAATAAACCCGCTGAAACTCATTCCCCCAGTTTCAACAATATATACTTCATCCTTAAGATATGTTTATACCACTGGTAGGTAGGTATGAGTAGGTACGTGTCTAGAAGCTCAACTGACCGATTTAAAAAATGATTGTGAATGAACCTCGCGCGTTGCCCTCATACCTACATCAGGGGTCACTCACTGCCACGACCATCGTAATCGTCATCAGAAGGGTGAAGAACTTTTTTTTTTCAGGAAGGGTTTTCTTCGCCAGCCGGACACGTACTTACCCATAAGGGTTGAATAAAATAAGAACTGGTCAAACCAGTATTTTATGTAAATTTCATCATGCTTACCTTCATGTGGCACTGATGGTCAGTACGTTTGTATTGTGGGAATTTGCGGGACTGTTGGTTGCATGTAGCCAACTAACGGTCAATCCCGGTACGGGACCCCTCCGTTCGGTTCGACTGGAGTTGCCCGAGGGCCCGCAGGAATATGGTAACGTGTATAATGTGTCTTTGAATTAATTGGGTTGGGATTGTGACAGACTGCGGGCAGGTATTTGAAGCAGAGTTTGCACTGATTGATCAAAATTGGTGAACGTTACGTCATATCAGCTCAGCTTTATTATTATGGTATGAAAGTACAAAACAAACTGAGCCGAGATGGACAGGGAGCTGGTGCCTCAAAACTTACGTCATATAAGGTACATGATTTTAACCCTGTAGGTCTAATGTGCGTTAATAAGGTTGTTGAAAAGTGCTTTGTCTTACATGTCAGACCGGGGGCTCCAGGCTGGTATGAGCTTGTAAATTTTCAAAAAATACCCAAAAATTCACGTCATAAAGTACATAAATGAAATCAACTGGATTTTGTGTGGGAACATCCCCTCAATTGAAAATCTGGTAGAAAGACAAAAAATTTTGAGGCTTTTGGTCTATAAGACACGTTTAAATTTCCAAAAAAGGACCAAAATTTATCAATTTTTTCACAGGCGTTTTGTTGACTAACCCACTAAGTGTGATATACCTATATTTGTAATCAGGATGCAAGACGGAATCGATTTCCATGTTGAACTACAGAGTGTACGATTTGAAATTTTTTTTTCGAAGTTGCACCCTGATGCAATGTATTATTAAAAATGTTTGTGAACAGATTCGAAACCGACGTAAGAAATCATGTAAGAATTATTGTTCATTCCTAGAAGTATGTCACAGGAGAAGTCTCCAGGAGGAGGTATTAAGCATTTATTCCATCAGCATAAAACTGGCGAATGTATAAGAACGAGGAGCAAAGGGAAACTAAAGCGTGAAAAGAAAACAAAAATCAGTTGTATGCAAAACAGAGCTTTCTGCGCTGGATTTCCACCACTGAGCACAGAAGCGTATGCGTTAAGTACACCCCAACCCACCATGCATACGACGTATATACACCTACGTCCTGATGCCCGGCTTCTCTGGAGAAAATATGAATATTTATGTTCTGGAAAGCCAGGCGCATTTATATTTTCACTTAAGTTGAAACTTATACAAGCTTTTTCACTTCCAGTCCTTTTTAATTATATCGCGAGGACAGACGACAGCCAGCTTCACGAATTTGCATGCAAGCGTCAGGCAGAATATGCATGCTCTTGTACTTTTTGAACTCTACGAAGTTTTTCGATGTTTTTTCTGAATCTACAAAATTTAACCGGCGAGTATCCATCAAGGACGTATGTAAGTAGGTGTACATTTTTGCTATAAGGATGAACCTGTGATTAACAATTTGAAAAAATGTGTATGATTACGAGATGTGCGTGTGTTCCGAGTTTCATTTGAATCGGTTGACTTATGGAAAACTCCGACATTTGTGTGAATTTTTTGTGCCCAATCACTGACTCAGGTAGGTTCCTACGTAGTAGTAGAAAGAACATTTAGAGAGGGTTTTCCATCTCAGGGACGTATACGACGTAAGGGAGTAGGTACTTGTGCCCTGGGGTGCGCTTTTTGTGTGAAATCAACGCGTCAGAAAAAAGTCATAGCTCAAGGTCTTGAATCGATAAATAATATAAATAATGTTCTATTCAAAAATTCTTCCTACAGTGCCCTGGCTTCATTTGCTTCGCAGGTTGTATACAGGATGGTCCAGGTTATAGTGGGGTCGGTACAGTATTATACGCTGCATTTTTGAGTGATGCAATGTATTTTGGCACACATGCTCTTAGTACCTGTTTGAACAATTTTGTCCATCGCCGCAAGCGAAATTTTAGTTCAGATTCTGTATACAAGGTGAAGAAGAAAAACAATTTAAAAAAATTGCATCTTTTGAACGGAGAAAGGTAGAGTATTGCAGGGCATGTCATATGATGCGGAATTTGATGGTTGTTGAGGTACACCAAACCATTTTGATACATTATTAACGGTTTTCGAGATATTTCAAAAAAACTGAGATCTGTCAAAAAAAACATTATCTTCAATATATCGCTTATTTTTGAAGATATCGGAATGAAATTTGGTTATTGCCTAATAAAAGACGTAATAAATGAATAACAGCTGCAGTTATTCTCTAGGCCTACTATTTTCCTAAATAAGACATTAGGCTAGTATCATGCCATCACTCTATGTTGTGAAAGATCACCTTGGATGGACCATCATACCATTTTTGCCGAAAGAAACATGACGCACTGATTTTATCGAGTTCCTCAGAACTAGAGGACCTACTTCCAGCCATCGAGCCATTGCAAGTAATTAAACACCGCAATTATGACCCCTGATCATTTCTCAGGTTGCTCACCAAGATTCATAGCCATAAGTGCAGTGGTTCGGTTTTAGCAGCTGTTTGAATTAAGAAGTGTTGCCTTTTCGTGAAAAAAACAGAAAATTACGAGGTCTCTGGGTCAATTCTTAGGTCATTGTAAATAGATCCTCCACGGAATGTTGATAAATTCATGCTAATTTATTAGAAAAGAGTGCATTCTCTACCATAGGTTTGAAGAAACGGCTGAAAATTGTTCGAAACGGTTTCTTTTGTCTTGTTAAGCGTTAAATTATTGATCTTTTTGGCAATTTCCATGCCCCCAGCCTATTTAGATGATGGGATGAAATTCTTCAATTTCTTATCACCCTGTGATGCCATCTGCATAGATCGCCATCATGCCAACATTTCCCAAAGTTGAAGGAGGAATCTGAATAGAATATATTCCAAAATACATTGCGGCATCAGAATTTATGAGGTTCTCTCCATTATTAGTGTTGCCCTACCGCATGATTTCTTCGCTTCCTACCTACTGCAAGATAGTCTTTCATGTTCTTCCTATATCACATGAGTACATCCTGTGTCAGTTTTTCAAAACCTATACTGAAGAATGCACTTTTTTCTCATAATTCAGCGTAAATTTATCGAAATTCCATGGAAGATCTTTTTCAAATGACCTAAGAAATGACCCAGAGACCTCGTGATTTTCTGTTTTCCCCATGAAAAATCGACACTATTTTATTTAAATAGCTGCTAAAACTGAACCGCTGAACTTATGGCTATGAATCTTGGTAGACAACCTGAAGAATGATCAAGGATCATAATCGCGGTGTTCAATTACTTGAAATGGCTCGATGGCCAGCAGTAGATCCTCTAGTTCTGAGGAATCCGATAAAATCTGTGCATCATCTTTCTTTCAGCAAAAATGGTATGATGGTCCATCCAAGGTGATCTTTCACATGATAGAGTATAATGGCATGATACTAGCCTGTATGTATGTATGTAATTTATTTGTTTAAACCCTTGGGGTATACAAAGTAAAGTAAAAAATAAAATAAATAGGCAGGTACACAATCTTCTTCAGAAATTAACTTAAAAATTAGGTAAATACAATGATAATAATTGATAAAAGTAACTAAATATTATGTACTCAATTAACAAAAATAAAGTAGGGACAAAACAATGGAGGTGTGCCAAAAATTATGTCCAACCGCAGGAGCCACAGAATAAGAGGCCCAGCAAGATCCATCGAGCACTATTCCTCAATCAGAGACAGGAACTTCTCGACTGCCGAGAAAAAGTGAAAAATATTGATGAGCTTTTCAATGCAAATATTGGCGAACAAAAAGTGAAATTCCTCGCGCGTAGCTTGAAGACTTATATGACCGACCAGCCAGCGATTCCTCGATCTTGTAAAAATAGGACAGTTACAAACCAAATGGTAGAGGTCATAGACTTCGTCGGTGTTGCAAATAGAACAGGTTTTGCCCTGATCAAATACAAATTTGGTCCCATTAACATAAAGCCTCAATTTCCTATGAAACCCCAACCGGATTTGCGCAATCAGCCTGATCTTTCTTATAGAAACATTCTGCGTAAGATACCCACTGTAGCCAAGTGAGTGTTCTGAGCTGTCACTGCTGAGTATCTCCCTGTAGATGTTACTGTAGTGCGACTCAGATGAGATTTCTAGATCGGCTGCCATCATGACCCGTCTGCAATCGTCCAAAATTGACTCTAGATTCTCCTCAACAAAAAGAAAGCCGCGGTCGAGTAAGTACGACAGATTATGTTTTGTAAGTAGAACTTTCACTTGAGTAACCTTGAGATACTAGCCTAATGACTATCAGTCATTTTTTCGGTCATTAGCTTGATATTCACAAAACAAGATGGCGCCTCCCCCCCCCCCAAAAGTTGACTGTCTTATTTAGGAAAATAGTAGGCCTAGAGAATAACTGCAGCTGTTATTCATTTATGACGTCTTTTATTAGGCAATAACCAAATTTCATCCCGATATCTTCAAAAATAAGCGATATAATGAAGATAATGTTTTTTTTGACCGATCTCAGTTTTTTGAGAATATCTCGAAAACGGCAATTGATGTTTCAAAATGGTTTGGTGTACCTCAACAACCATCAAATTGCGCATCATATGACATGCCCTGCAATACTCTACCTCTGTCCGTTCAAAAGATGCAATTTTTGAAAATTGTTTTTCTTCTTCACCCTGTATACAGGATCTGAACTAAAATTTTGCTTGCGGCGATAAACAGAATTGTTCAGACAGGTTCTAAGGGCATGTGTGCCAAAGGGCATTGCATTACTCAAAAATGCAGCGAACAGGACTTTTTCCGGACGTGCCGACTCCACTATTATAGTAGAAATAACTCATCATTCGATGGTCCATCGAAGACTAGATCGACATGCATAAATTAATTTTTCTCCAAAACGCTTCCTAAGGCAGATAGAGCCCTTCAAAGTTCATTTTTTGAAATCATTCTCCTGCAATAACTCTCAAGTGATCAGAGCGATGTTTACCAAAGTTGGTACAAATACTTATGAAATAAATGCCCATCACTTGACGTAGATAACTTTTGTCAAAATTGTCCAGTGGCGTAGATACCGGAGGATTGTACAACTTCTTCCATCCCATTTTCTACGCCACTAGATATTTTTGAGAAATTATACGTTTTTTCAATTTCTTGTTCAATTCAAAAAAAAAGTTACTCTTGTGAAATTTTGATTGGAGGCTTCATTTCCGAGATATTTGAGTTTTAAACTTTGGAAAACGCTTCGAAATCGCTACTTTCAAAGGCCTAAAATTTAAAATCCAAGAAAACTCATGATTTCTCAACTGGAATAAGTTTTCTAGGTCGTTTAAGTTGATTTACTGCCATTTTTTGCTTAGAAACGAGGCGTTTCCAGAAAAAAACAATTTGGGCTCTGGAAAGTGGCGATTTCGAGATGTTTTCCAAAGTTTCAAACCCAAATATCTCGAAAATGAAGCCTCAAATCAGAATTTCACAAGAATATTTTTTTTTTAAATGGAACAAAGAATTCGAAAAAAAAGTTTCCCAAAAATATTAAGTGGCGTGGAGAATAGGTTGTGAAAAGTAAAACAACTTCCCCGTATCTACGCCACTGGACAATTTTGACAAAAGTTATCTCCATCAAGTGATGGGTATTTATTTTGTTAGTATTTGTACCAAGTTTGGTCAAAATCGCTTCGATGACTTGAGAGTTATTACAAAAAGACGATTTCAAAAACTGAACTTTGAAGGGCTGTATTTCTCTTTGGAAGCGTTTTAGAGAAAAATTAAATCATGCTTGTTTACCTTGTTTTCAATGGACTATCGAATGGTGAATTATTGCTACTATAACCTGGACCACTCTGTATATCCCATATACACTTTCTTTTTTCAGTGGAATAACTTTTTGGAGCAAAAATAAAGTGACAAGCTGGGGGGCTACAATGACGTCTTTAGGCATGGGCCCGAAAGGCCTATGCCCAGGGCCCCGGCTTTCTTGGGGGCCCCCAAGGCCCCCTCAAATTTCTATTTTGTAAAAAAATAAATTTGTTGTTGACTATTTTTGTAAAAAAATGTTGTTCTCATATCCCGTTTACGACGTTTATTCATTTATGTCACTTTCTGAGCTGACCGTGCGCCTCCCCTCACCCCCCAAGAGTCCACGACGCTTCATCCCACTGAACTAATCAAGAAAAGACCGGTTTTCCGTCAAAATTTTTGAAAAAGGGCAAAATTTTCATGAAAAAAAGTTTGCTAAATAATAACTTGTGACGGTAGTGCTCGCCTCACTCGCGTGCTTTTTTTCACAAACCTTTATATGGGGGCCCCTCACTGCCTTGTGCCCGGGGCCCCATTTGTTCAAAAGACGGCACTGGGGGGCTACGGCTACGGCTGATGGCACCTGCAAAGTTTTGAAGCGAAATCATCAGCGGCCATCGGTCGTATTCTCCCAGCGCTCCAGCTTGTCACTTAATTTTTGGTCCTAAAAGTCATTCTACTGAAACTAGAAAGTGTATGGATAGAATACACAGATACATGGATAGATATAGATAGAAATTTGTATAAATAAAAATGTTTCTCGCATACCCTAAAAACTTAACATTTCATAGCCGATCTACATGTTTTCTGGTTTCTGAATAAATTAATCAATAATTGCCTCAAATCGTGTCCTTAGTCCAGTAAAATGAGGCGATTTTTAGGCCAAAGTTGGAACAAATTAGGGGCAGGATGAAAAAAATATGGCGATGTAGAGAATGAAAAACTGAATAAGAAAAACCAAAGTTTTATTTCCAGTCATCCCGGGAACCATGGAAAAAAAATGGAGAAGATGGAAAAACATGCGCCGCGATCTTTCTTTTAAAGCGGTGAGAGAACGGTGAGAGATGTGTGAAAACTGTCAGGGACAAAGTTGTAGGAAATTCAATAATCTACAAAAAAGTCCCAGGGGCATATGTCTAACTTCTTCAGTTTAGCCGTCTATCGCAGTCAAAGTTGCGCGCCGGTCTAGTGAAGTGGAAAAACTGTCCGCGTGACCTTCCTTCTTGGATGCTGTGAGAACGATGAGAGATATCAAAAAATTGCAAGCTACAAAGTTGTAGAGAATTGAATGCTCCACTAGAAAATTTTCAAGGCCAGTTATTATCTCTTCTAGTTCAGCCGTGAACCACGTCCGAAGTTGCGCGACAATCCTGTTGATGAAGTGGTTCTTCTGGAAAACTTACAAAAACCCTAGACTCGATGAAGAAACTATAACAATGTAGAGGATGAAACTGGATCCAAAAAACCAAAGTTTCATCTCACACCGTTTCGGGAAATCTAAGAAAAAAAAAGAAAAAGTTTAAAAATAGCGATTTGCACTCCCAGCTTCCTCATTGAATACTGAAATAAACGTAATAAATATGGAACATCTGAACAAACTAGTTTGTAGAGGATTAAATCATCTATAGAAAATGCCGTGATGACATGTATGCATCCTTGTCTACTTAGCTGCGGAGCGCTATCAAAGTTGGGGTACATGACCAGTGACGCGTCGCATATGTGGTCAAACTGGCACGACGTTGCGGTCATTGTTCAATTGATTATTAAACATGATTGAATGATTTGAAAAAATTGCATGCTTTGTTGAACGTCTGGCAACTATTGTTGGAAATGTAACTCCGCGGATGAACGCTTTGTTATGTATAAAGTTTCTTGTTTGGCAAAATTAAAGTCGTGAGTGTCACTATACTATTTTCGTCATATTTTCATTCTAGAAATCTAGGACGAGAGACTAGGTTGCTAGGGCACTTCTGAATTTGTCGTTTCTAATCATATATTTATATCATCAAAATAGTACGGAAATGGTATCGTGACACTCAAGCTTTGTAACACATTTTTGTAACACAATATGTATAATAATAGAAAAACGTGATCCACGTTAGATAATGAGATGTTTTTCAACTGATTTCTGATGAACAATGATCATTCAACAACAGCTCGGAGATAATAAACAACTGTCCACCTGAACAATGGGGTTGGAAATTAAACATTTCTCTGTTGATGCCTATTAGAACCCAGGATAACGACGTAGCTCTCGAAAATCTGCTACGGCTGATTTCCTGGAGATGCTTGAAAAACTGCGAGAAGCTTTGTGGATGCAGAAAAGCTGACCTCAAGTGTACCAAGTTTTGCCACCACTGCAAACTGTGCAACACTGCAACAGGTGGAGCCACCTGTTCTGACGTTTCCTGCATTGTCGTTTCGGAAGACGATGATGATGACTACAATAATAATTCTAACAATAAGTAGCTACCCAGACGTTAAACAAAGCACACAATTTTTTCAAATAATTCAATCATGTTTTATAATCAATTAAACAATGACCGCAACGTCGTGACAGTTTCACCACATATGCGACGCGTCACGAGTCATGTACCCCAACTTTGATAGCGCTCCGCAGCTAAGTCGACAAAGATGCATACATGACATTACGATATTTTCTATAGATCATTTGATCCTCTACAAGCTGGTTTGTTCAGATTTTCCATATTTATCACGTTTATTTCAGTATTCAATGAGGAAGCTGCGAGTGCAAATCACTATTTTTCAAGTTTTTCTTCTTTTTTTCTCAAATTTCCCGAAACGGTGCGGAATGAAACTTTGGTTTTTAAGATCCAGTTTTTCATCCTCTACATTGTCATAGTTTTTTCATCGAGTCTAGGGTTTTTGTAAGTTTTCCAGAAGAACCGCTTTATCAACAGGATTGTCGCGCAACTTCGAACGTGGTTCACGACTAAACTAGAAGAGATAATAATTGGCCTTGAAGATTTTCTAATGGAGCATTCAATTCTCTACAACTTTGTCGCTCACAATTTTTTGATATCTCTTGTCGTTCTCACAGCATCCAAGAAGGAAGGTCACGCGGACAGTTTTTCCACTTCACTAGACCAGCGCGCAACTTTGACTGCGATAAACGGCTAAACTGAAGAAGTTAGACATATGCTCCCAGGGACTTTTTTGTAGATTATTAAATTCCCTACAACTTTGTCCCTGACAGTTTTCACACATCCCTCACCGTTCTCTCACCGTTTCAAAAGAAAGATCGCGGCGCATGTTTTTTCATCTTCTCCATTTTTTTTTCCATGGTTCCCGGGATGACTGGAAATGGAACTTTGGTTTTTCTTATTCAGTTTTTCATTCTCTACATCGCCATATTTTTTTCATCCTGCCCCTAATTTGTTCCAGGTTAAATCCTTATTTTACTGGACTACCTGTGAAGATACTGCGTCTCATGGAACTACCGAGTGGGCCATAAAAAACCGTGCTCTGAATTTTTCCTTCTGAAATTTTTATTCCTTCACCATTTTTCATCGAACTTTTCAGCATTGAATAGCCAATTGAATAGGCTATCATTCCTGTATTTCAAAATGGCCGAAATACCAAAAATTCAAGATGGCAAAAACAATTGAAAATAGGCCTTCCTTTGTTCTCGTTGCTTTTTATTGAATGTTGGCAGAAAGTCACAGCCAGTAATGTATTATGGAGGACTAGAACTTTATAAACCTTCCTTGTCAATTCAAAACCACAATCAATAAAATCGGGTCATCTGCTAATGAGCTATTGCGAGTTGAAGCGAAGCCTACTTCCCGTTTGTTTCATTTCCGCATGATTGACCCAAATTTAGGTATCCTGCCCGCCAATCTGCCATATGCTCATTTCTCAACCGATTTTCTCAAACTTGGTATCAATGGCTAGCCAATTGGACGGACTACATTTTTCATATGACAAAATGACAAACCTGTGAAAATCCAAGATGGCGGAAGCAATTGAAAATAGAGATTCTTTTGTCCTCATTGCTTTCCAATAAAAATGAGCGAAAAGTCAAAATCAATGATAATTATGAAGAAATAGACCTTCCCCGACAATTCAAGACAGAACCAATCATATCGGTTCATCTGATGAGAACCTACGGCCAGTTGAAGCGAAGCCTACTTTCCGTTTTTCTATTCCAACAAGGACGAATAAGGCCCATTGTCAATAGCTTCCGCCATCTTGAATTTTGACATGTTGACCATTTTCTTATATGAAAATGGTAGCCTGTTCAATTGGCTAGCCACTGATACCAAATTTAAAAAAATCGTTTGGAAAATAAGGATATGGCGGGCAGGATTCCGGATTCCTAAATTTGGGTCATTTATGCGGGAATAAAGGAACCGGCAGGTAGGCTTCGCTTCAACTCGCCGTAGCTCCTCAGCAGATGACTCGATCTGAATGCTCCCTTGGATTGTCAAGGAAGGTCTGTTCCTCCATAATAATTATTGGTTTTGACTTTCTGCTAATATTTATCAAAAAGCAATAAGGACAAAAGAAATTCTATCTTCAATTGCTTCCGCCATCTTGAATTCCAACATGTACGTCATTTTCTCATATGAAAAAGATAGCCTGTCCAATTGGCTGGCCATTGATACCAAATTTGAGAAAATCGGTTGAGAAATGAGCAAATGGCGGATTGGCGGACAGGATACCTAAATTTGGATTAATTATGCAAAAATGAAAAAAACCGAAAGTAGGCTTCGCTTCAACTCGCAATAGCTCCTCAGCCGACGACTCGATTTCACTGGTTGTGGTCTTGAATTGACAAGAAAGGTCTATTCTTCCAAAATACATTATTGGTTTTGATTTTCTGCTAACTTTCAATAAAAAGCAACGGGAACAAATAAAGACCTTTTTTCAATTGTTTCTGCCATCTTAAATTTTGAAATGTCGGCCATTTTTGAATAAGGAAATGATAGCCTATTCAATTGGCTAGCCAATGCTGAAATGTTAGTTGAAATCGGTGGCGAAATAAAAATTTTAAAAGGAAAAATTCAGAGCACGGTTTTTTATGGCTCACCCGGTATATTGCACGTCGGCACACTTCGACCGGAATCTCAGCAATCAGTATCATGAGTCTTTTTCGAGCGAGTAACTCTTTGTAACCGGTTGATTATCAGCGGTTGACATTAGATTGACAGATACTGTCATGTTTTTGACATCTGACATTTCTCGCTGAAACGTTGCGGTTATAACTTTAGTTATCAGCATTTGGCGGAAAAAGAGGCACTGATAGCTTCAAATAGTTACGTACTTGTACTGGTCTCTGTTACATATCGTGTACTTAAACCATTCGTATAATCTAGAATAGCTTTGAAGGTGAAAAATTCAGTCATTCAGCCAATCTAGTCAGTTGATTCGATGAACATCTCGTTTCCAAAGTGTGAAGTCACCCGGGTGGGCCCCAGTCAGGGCCCTGATTACGAATTTTGTGGATCACACATGTATCGTGATCACATCACACATACAATTTTTGTGAAATCCTGTTTGTTTTCTAATACCGAAGGAACAATAAATAGTTTACATTAAATTGAATTGAAAATCAACTATTCATATTTCTACTATATAAATAGGAGGTATGACAAGTACATTCAGGATTAAACCACCATCAGTAGTCCGGATGCTAGTTGAAAGTACCTTGCATTTTTTGATGAGAAGATGCAACTCGGTGAGAATGTTCCGTGCATCGTACTCTTCCGATCCAGAAAGGTAGCCATCAGCGCCATCCATGCCGGCGGCGTATACAGGGTGATACAGAAAAAAAAAGTTGAAAAATTATATTTAATTAACCGAAACATGTGGAGACGTGTTACTCATCACATACATTAACTATTTTATGCTCATGAAGTCACAGCAAACTGTTCTTGATTACCTTGAATCGTCTTTGAAATGTAGGGGGAAACAAGATAAAAAAACAAGAACACTCTTTTTCCCATAAATAAGTAATTCTTCGAGATATTGACACAATACTTGGTATTTCTACAAAAAATTATGTTAGAAATGATATGAGCTGGGTAGCCAATTTCTAAGCCAACTATTTCCAGAAATACGATTGTCAACTTTTTTTCCTCTTGAGCACCATCTTGAATCTGCCTTGTGAGGCATCGTTGAAAAAGTGATCGGTTATCATAATAATGGTAACATGAAATCATTGCATCGCAAAAACAACCTCCTCATCATAATTTAGTGACCTCTTCAGCGGGAAAGAATTGTCATTCACGTATTTTTTGGCTCTTCAAAGCTTTAGTGCCCATGATGGCATTTGCAACATCTGGAATGGTGGAATATGATACGCATTATGAACCTTGATGTACTTTGAGGTAGCCTACCAAGTTTCACCATTATCAATTGAGAGGTTTGTTCTTAAAAGCTGTTCGAGCAAAATTTGTGTCGTTTTTTTATGAAAAATTCAAAATATTGGGTCTTTCACCCTTACTTGATCCCTCACTGAGGATAGTCTGGAACCGAAAGTCTCGGAATTTTTTATGATAATGGTTCAGTGGGAAGTGCTCTTCAATGTTTAGTTGTCAAAAATTGCATAGTTGCGTTCAGATTCCAGACAGAGAGCGACAGAGAAATTCATGCAGTAAAAAAAGACATAAATTACAGTTTAGAGAAAAAACTAGCCCAGAGCTAGACTGAAATCTGTCTGGAGACCTTGCTTTTTATAACATAGATGTGCAATTTGGTACACTGTTAGAGCCTTAAGTTAGTAATGTTTCAAGCCTTTCACCCACGCTTGAGAGTCTCACAGAACCTGTGTATTGTGGAAAGCCTATCTAAAAGGGACATTTCCGGGATTTCTCCGTTGCATTAAAAGTTGTGTCTTTTTCCACTGCATGAACTTCTTTGTCGCTCTCTGTCTGGAATCTGAACGCAACTATGCAGATTTTGACAACTACACATTGAAGAGCGGTTCTCAGTGAACCATTAGCATAAAATTTTTGCAGACTTTCGGTTTCAGGCTTTCCTCAACGAGGGATCAAATAAGGGTGAAAGATCCAATATTTTGCATTTTCCACAAAAAAATTAAACAAATTTTGTTCAAACAGCCCTTGAGAACAAACCTTTCAATTGATGAATACAAAACTTGGTAGGCTACCTCAAAGTACATCAACGTTCATAATGCGTAACATATTCTACCATTCCAGATGTTGCCAATGCTATCATGGGCACTAAAGCTCTGAAGAGCCAGAAAATACGTGAATGGCAATTCTTTCCCGCCGAAGAGATCACTAAATTATGACGAGGAGGTTGTTTTCACGATGCAATGATTAAATATTACCATTATTATGATAACCAATCACTTTTTCAACGATGCCTCACAGGGCAGATTCAAGATGGTGCTCAAGAGAAAAAAAAAAGTTGACGATCGTATTTCTGGAAATAGTTGGCTTAGGAATTGGCTACCCAGCTCATATCATTTCTAACAATTCTTTTTGTGGAAATACCAAGTATTGTGTCAATATCTCTAAGAATCACTTATTTATGGAAAAAAGAGTGGTTTTGTTTTTTTTTCTGTTTTTCCCCTACATTTCAAAGACGGTTCAGGGTAATCAAGAGCGGTTTACTGTGACTTCATAAGCATAAAACCAATAATGTATGTGGTGAATTACAGGTCTCCACATGCTACGGTTATTTAAGTATAATTTTCCAACTTTTTTTCTCTGTTTCACCCTGTATACGCTGCCTGCATGGATGGCGCTGATGGCTACCTTTCTGGATCGGAAGAGTATGATGCAAAGAGCATTTCCACCAAGTAGCATCTTCTCATCAAAAAATGCAAGGTTCATTCCATTTTATGCAACTAGCATCCGGACTACAGGCGGCCATCGGACATCTGGATAACCCGACGCTCTTGTGCGTCCATCACAGATGAGTCCATCGTCTTCGATTCTTCTCGTCGCCAAGTCAAGTTGTCAAGTTTTTGAGGTCAGGTTGGGTACGTTTCACGTTTGAAAATTCTAGACCGCTGCTTGTTTCAAATTCAAATCTGTTGCCGCCACAATTTGTTCCCCCACCATAATAATAACCAGCCTCATGACCAGGTTATGAAATGTTTAACCGGTGATGATATCAAAATGGCGGCACTTCCTTTACCGCTTATAACCAATCCTTGCTCAATCGTCAAATTCTATAACCAAGTGTATTAACCGGCCATGAACGGTTACTCGCTCGAAAAAGACTATGAAGATTTTGAACGTTTTCAACGGAACGGGCGTTCTACTCGGAGCACGAATTTTCAAATGTGGATTGCTATGCCAGTTTGTTTGCTGATTTGCAATGTTACGTTACGTCCTGGAGTTATTTATCCATTTGTTATTTGTTATATTTAAAAAATTTATATCCTTTTCTTGACGATGTGCCACGGGATACGTGATTCCCATCTTCGTTCTCAACATTATCAAAATTGTTGATTTATTGATTGATTGAAACAGGACACTTTCTTATTTGTTATCCTCAGCTGAACACTATTCTATTCTTGATAACGCTCGATTTTCTTTTTGCAGATTATTCGGTCTGATTTGTGCACTTACTACCTCTGTGCGCTACACATTCAAAATGGAAATACAAATAAAAAGCACAAAAATGTTGTAAGTGCGCTTGGTATACTTTTGTGTTATCAGTCAGCAACCCTAAGCTATATCTACAACAAATTTCAGGTGCCGCTAGTGCTCTGGAAAACTGAGTCTAAACTTACCACGTTGAAGCGTATGGAAATTCAGACTCTAAATTGTACCCTAACGTATAGTCCGGATGCTAGTTGCATAAAATGGAATGAACCTTGCATTTTTTGATGAGAAGATGCTACTTGGTGGAAATGCTCTTTGCATCATACTCTTCCGATCCAGAAAGGTAGCCATCAGCGCCATCCATGCAGGCAGCGTATACAGGGTGAAACAGAGAAAAAAAGTTGGAAAATTATACTTAAATAACCGTAGCATGTGGAGACCTGTAATTCACCACATACATTAATGGTTTTATGCTTATGAAGTCACAGTAAACCGCTCTTGATTACCCTGAACCGTCTTTGAAATGTAGGGGAAAAACAGAAAAAAAACAAAACCACTCTTTTTTCCATAAATAAGTGATTCTTAGAGATATTGACACAATACTTGGTATTTCCACAGAAAGCATTGTTAGAAATGATATGAGCTGGGTAGCCAATTCCTAAGCCAACTATTTCCAGAAATACGATCGTCAACTTTTTTTTTCTCTTGAGCACCATCTTGAATCTGCCCTGTGAGGCATCGTTGAAAAAGTGATTGGTTATCATAATAATGGTGATATTTAATCATTGCATCGTGAAAACAACCTCCTCGTCATAATTTAGTGACCTCTTCGGCGGGGAAGAATTGCCATTCACGTATTTTCTGGCTCTTCAGAGCTTTAGTGCCCATGATAGCATTGGCAACATCTGGAATGGTAAAATATGTTACGCATTATGAACGTTGATGTACTTTGAGGTAGCCTACCAAGTTTTGTATTCATCAATTGAAAGGTTTGTTCTCAAGGGCTGTTTGAACAAAATTTGTTTAATTTTTTTGTGGAAAATGCAAAATATTGGATCTTTCACCCTTATTTGATCCCTCGTTGAGGAAAGCCTGAAACCGAAAGTCTGCAAAAATGGTTCACTGAGAACCGCTCTTCAATGTGTAGTTGTCAAAATCTGCATAGTTGCGTTCAGATTCCAGACAGAGAGCGACAAAGAAGTTCATGCAGTGGAAAAAGACACAACTTTTAATGCAACGGAGAAATCCCGGAAATGTCCCTTTTAGATAGGCTTTCCACAATACACAGGTTCTGTGAGACTCTCAAGCGTGGGTGAAAGGCTTGAAACATTACTAACTTAAGGCTCTAACAGTGTACCAAATTGCACATCTATGTTATAAAAAGCAAGGTCTCCAGACAGATTTCAGTCTAGCTCTGGGCTAGTTTTTTCTCTAAACTGTAATTTATGTCTTTTTTTACTGCATGAATTTCTCTGTCGCTCTCTGTCTGGAATCTGAACGCAACTATGCAATTTTTGACAACTAAACATTGAAGAGCACTTCCCACTGAACCATTATCATAAAAAATTCCGAGACTTTCGGTTCCAGACTATCCTCAGTGAGGGATCAAGTAAGGGTGAAAGACCCAATATTTTGAATTTTTCATAAAAAAACGACACAAATTTTGTTCGAACAGCTTTTAAGAACAAACCTCTCAATTGATAATGGTGAAACTTGGTAGGCTACCTCAAAGTACATCAAGGTTCATAATGCGTATCATATTCCACCATTCCAGATGTTGCAAATGCCATCATGGGCACTAAAGCTTTGAAGAGCCAAAAAATACGTGAATGACAATTCTTTCCCGCTGAAGAGGTCACTAAATTATGATGAGGAGGTTGTTTTTGCGATGCAATGATTTCATGTTACCATTATTATGATAACCGATCACTTTTTCAACGATGCCTCACAAGGCAGATTCAAGATGGTGCTCAAGAGGAAAAAAAGTTGACAATCGTATTTCTGGAAATAGTTGGCTTAGAAATTGGCTACCCAGCTCATATCATTTCTAACATAATTTTTTGTAGAAATACCAAGTATTGTGTCAATATCTCGAAGAATTACTTATTTATGGGAAAAAGAGTGTTCTTGTTTTTTTATCTTGTTTCCCCCTACATTTCAAAGACGATTCAAGGTAATCAAGAACAGTTTGCTGTGACTTCATTAGCATAAAATAGTTAATGTATGTGATGAGTAACACGTCTCCACATGTTTCGGTTAATTAAATATAATTTTTCAACTTTTTTTTTCTGTATCACCCTGTATACGCCGCCGGCATGGATGGCGCTGATGGCTACCTTTCTGGATCGGAAGAGTACGATGCACGGAACATTCTCACCGAGTGGCATCTTCTCATCAAAAAATGCAAGGTACTTTCAACTAGCATCCGGACTAGTAGTCAAATCCATTCGACTGAAAAATGCACTTGCGACCTCTGTGCACTACACCATCGAATGTTGAACCATTTGGGAAATATGAAAGGTTGTTGCGATATTTGCTGGAGACTCCGACGGAAGTATAAGCTACAAACCCGTATAATTGGCGGAGGAGCCGTTCGGTAGCCTACTGGATTCGAGGGAGGCTGCAGGATTTTTGAGCCCTCTTAATCAGACACGAACTTGGTGATGTACATATTTGTTCTTGAAAATAATTGTCTATAGTTGACTGATCATTCCCACATGCAATAGGTGTCGAACCGAAATAAATAAGATTCGGTTAGCGAAAAAACGCACTCGATTATGTTAAACCCTTTGGAAGATACTCATAGGCTGTGTTATAGGGGGGTAAGTCACCGAGAAGTTACCGTGAAAAAAAAAGCTGAAAAAAAGTTACTCGGCACAAAACAGCCTCCGCTACTTCACTCCGTATGGCGAGGCTTAAAAACTAAAAAGACAGATTAACGAAATGTCGCAACAAAAACAAAAGAGGTAAATTTGAGGGAAACAAAAGGGCTTCCGCTTTGAGCACGGCTTCCTAGATGTTGCATGTACAGAAACAAATGAAGAGGAAAGGAGAAGAAGAGGTAAATGAGTCGGAACAAAAGCGAAGCGCCGGAAAGGAAGGAGCGCTCGCACACATACACACAGACACACACTCCGTCGTGGCACGCTTGATAAACAGCGACGCGATGTCACATTTGCATGTAAATCGCGCGATGGTGCATCTGTTTTTTTTTTCACGAGCAAACCCTTACTGAAAAAGCTTACATTTACGCATGTAATTTTGGTTTATTTCATATTTATTCATTTATTCAACCATGCACGTAAAAGGTGTCTCAGAAGTATCGCATTCCGAATCCAGAGTGGTATGGAATCTACTCAAAAATAACGCAAGAAAAAAGTTTACGAAAAGTTAGTTACTTTTTTTAAGATAGAGGAGAGATCAAATAGTGTGAACTCGCTCCCCTAGGTATATTTTCTTCAACAGAAGTGATTTTGGAGCACTGTTTGTGATAGACTGATCAGTAAAAATTGTGAACAAACTGAATGAGCACTTTGCATCTATTCAATAGACAGACAGTTTTGAAAAATCTCAAAAACTCAATTCTTTTTCAAAAACGCCTCTTGAAATTTCACTATGGAAAGGAGAGGAATCATATCTTGTTTTAAAATATTTTAGTGGCCAATAGAAAATTCTACGGGTAAGTATTGTATTAATTGAGAAAACCAGATTTTTGTAATTAATGGCTCGGCTAAGCCTATATCGTGAACAAATTATTTCTCAAAATCACTTTGACAAAAATAGAGGACGAAAGAAGTTCCACCGTTTAATCCCTTATGCCTATATCTTCAAATGTTATCAATTTTTTCAAGAATTTTTTCGTGTTCAATTAATTAAATTCTGTATGCCGCTCTGGACTTGGAATACGATATTTTTGAGACAGACTGTGTAATCTGTTCCACGGCTTTAACGATTAATTTTCATCAATGTTGGAGTGACCGTAAAATTGGTCAAATAAAAAGTTTTGCTGTCAGTCATAGCTTGAAAGGTACCTACATAAGCTTTCAGCTCGTATAGACTTGTTGGAAAGCTTCAAGAGAATACATGAAAACGGCATCAAGCTAAAATTTTCGAATTTAAAAATTATTTGGTTAATTTTGGTCCGAGAGATACATTTTTGTATATGAGAGCCAAGGAGCCAAGTAACCACCTGACTGACTGGCGACTCTGTCAAGACTAGGGATGGGCAAGGCTATGGATATATCAATAAGTTTGTCAATATATCGATATATCAACTAATGGTATCATTTTTAAATCATATCGATATATCAAATATCGATAATTATCAAAATATCAAATATCGATGAATGTTATTGAGCCACAGAAGTTCAAGATAGCCATTTTGTCGAATAATCTATCTCAATCGCATCAAGCCATTCCAGTTGCCAGTGCTTTTCTTAATAATAATTTGTCCTTGCAATTTTCATTGGAGTTTTAAAGGTGCGTTCAGTCAGCTTATTTAGCCGCAAGTTTTAATTTTAGTCGCAAGCGCAGCGACGTCCATTGGCTCTTATGGACCAGCCTCCTCGGAACAGCCAGCAAGTGATACCAAGACGAGATAACACGGTCGTAGAACTGACGCAGAAAATTATTATCGCGGCGGCTTTTGAGATCAGACATAGGTACCGGGTGATCATTTGAAAACTATCCACCTCCAATAACTCCCATCTCCTAGTGAAAATGTCTTCGAGTAAAAATAGGTCGATTTTTATATCGAGGGGGACATCTAAAACATACATTGGCGAATTTCTATCTTCAGCCCCCTCGCCCCCACCCACCCCAACTTTGAAATTTCAAATGACATCACCTATTTTGCGAATTTTTTTCAATTTGTCAAATTCAACAGAATTGAATTCTCTTCCTAAAAAAATATTTCTAAATTTTTTTACTTCATCCCCCCCCCCTCCTTCCTTTCTCCAGGGAGAAGGTCTGAGTGTCCAATTCAATATTCTTGACCTCTCCATTCTCTTCGATGCAGTCAACGTCATCCTGCACAGCATCAAAAGGAAAAAATTTATATGGAAAAATCGCCACCCACCTCACCTTGAAAATCTAAAATAACAATACCTACTGTGTGATACATCAAACTGAAGGAAATTGAATTCTCTCCCTGAATACAATTTTTTCGAAATTTTTGAAACCCCCGTTTTCCCCCTAAAATACTCTAAATTTCCATTTTAAAGGAGGAAGGGTCAAAAAATTGTTTTCAGAAAGAGAATTCAATTTCCTTCAATTCGATGTATCACAAAGTAGGTAGTGTTTTGTTACATTTTGGAGTTGAGGTGGGGGAGAGCAATGGGGTGAATTTTGGTGGCACTTTTTCCACCAAAAATTATCTTCTTCGATGCAACTTAGGATGATGCTGACTAAACTGAAGAGAATTGAGGGGTCCAGAATAATGAATGGGACACTCAGAGAATTTTTAGGGAGAAGGGGGGGTAAGGTTGAAAATTTTAAAAATATTTTTTTCAAAAAGAGAATTTGATTCTCTTCAATTTGATGTATCGCAAGGTAGGTAGTGTCATTTGAAATTTCAAAGTTAGGGTGAGTGGGGACGAGGGGGCTGGATATAGAAATTTGCCAATGTATGTTTTAGATGTCCTCCTTGATTGAAAAATCGATCTGTTTTTGCTCGAAGAAATATTGACTAGGAATCGAAAGTTTTTGCGGGTGGATAGTTTCCAAATGATCACCCGGTATAACAATAACATGAAGGGGCGGCGGAAGTGTATGATTATTGGGGGGGGCACAAGTGCGAGGAAAAGGAGTGCGAGCGAAGCGAGAAGCGCCGCAGTGAAAATTTTTTCGGAAAAAAATCGTGATCATCTTTTTTGACATGAAGAAAAATTCTTTATCGAGAAAATTTGAGAGGCCAGGCCTCCCCAAGACTGAGATTGGCCATTCATGACGGCGGCCATTTTGAAAACCATTTACAATAATGAGGTCTCTTTCTTCGTGTTCCCTAGTGTTGACTTTATTGATTTTGTTCGCTTTCTACACAAGGAAAACATGTTTCTGAATCATCATTCCTGCTCTTCTTTTTATTTTGTCAACGGAAAAATTTCGGAAATAATTTTTTGTATTCTTGATAGTAACAAAAGAAGAAATTTGTTCAGCTGGCTTCTAAAGTGACCTGAGGTTCCACATCGATGGCGAAGAACAGCAACCTTCTATGTCACCGTTTGCAGAAATTCAGCAAGCTCCTATGTCAAATAGAGGTACTTTTAGGAGGAACAAAATTGTACTTTAAACGTGATGTACTATAGTTTCTTCCAGGTCAGGTTGAAATAATATCCACTATAAATTAAGGTGACATAATGGGATATAGGCCAGTCAAATTAGAACAAATTTTTCCGTTTGAGGGAAAAAACTGTTGAAGTTTTGGAAATTTGACAGAAATGTCCGATAAGGTGTACTGTTGAACATACTAAAAGTCCCCAACTCTACCTATTGAGCTCGAGCCGCCATCTTGGAAAAATGGTCCTTCGATCCAGTTCTCTGCTCATATTCCGCTAATCATCAGAGATATTCTATAAAGTTTAATAAAAAATCAAGGCTATAAAATTGTCTACAAAAATTGTTTCATACCGATTTTTTCTCGTATCTGTTGAAATTAATAAAATTGAATTAACAAAAAAAAAATAAAAAAATAAGCGATTTTTTGCCTATGGCTGGAGATATTGTCTTCAAAATTTGTGAAGATGTTGGCAGTCTACATGAAAGCTAAACGTGACAGTTGAGATAGAAAAAAAATTGCGAAAATATTTTTTCATTTCTTTTTAAATTAAGCAAAAATTTGGTTTTTGAGTTTGACATTTCCAACACGGCGGAGTAAAGGTTCAAATCAAACATCAATCAGTTTTGATATTTACATATTGCAAGACAAGATTTCATCAGTATTGTGCCTTCACGAGCTTCTGGAATGCTCGATATGAAATAAACTGAAAGAATAATAGCTAAGTCCAAAAAATGTTGTCTATTGGTTCTGAAGGTAACATTTCAAAACAAAAGACATCAGCAATGGATATACAGGAGGTCCAAAGGTTATTCAATTGTATATAAGCCCCATATTGATGTGCTTTGTCCAAAATAGTACAAAAAAATCAATCAAAATGTTAAAATCCACCCTGTATAACAAAAAGTAACGATACAAAATGGAAGTAGTAGATCATACCTGGTGCAAAAAATACAGCCTTTTACATTTCTGGAAAAAAGAACAAAATTGATTGATTTATTTGAAAGTTATTAGTCCTCAAAGTTGACTTTACAAATTTCAGCCAGTCAAATGGGGAAAAGTAGAGAGAAGTAACTGTCGGGGTTTCAGAAATTTGACAGGGATGTTCGCTAAGATATACTTATAAACATACTGAAAGTCCCCGCCTCTACCTGTTGTGCTTGAGCCGCCATCTTGGAAAAATGGTAATCAACTTGATCAAAGGACCATTTTTCCAAGATGGCGGCTCAAGCGCAATTGCGCGCGTCGCGCGGCAAGCGCGTGACGTCACATTTTGAAGAGCCAATAGAAACTCTAGTTGGCCATTCAATGACTTAAGAACACCGATCGACTTAAGGTCGATTCTACTTTAAAATTCACTTATTTTTGCTCGTTCAGGCTTCGTATTAATGTCACAACAGTGGTATTAGTGCCATAGGAGTGGCAGTACTGCGAGTGTCATATGTCAAGCCCACGTGACCCACGTCAAACAATCCAGCTTTTTTTAATACCGAGCGTTCATAAATTAAATAGGTCAAGGGTGCCTATGAGTTTGAAAACATCTGTCGGAACTAGCATCGTTCATTTGATGTCTGTAATTTTTTGGTTATCGTAATTTGTCAAACCAGTCACAGTTTTCGTTTTCGGAACATTCTAAATGTAGTTTTCACGGCAGGGCACAAAACCTACATGATCGAAGAGTATTTTTGAACTTGAAGTATTCTCGTGTACTTATGGCAGATCAGAAATCAACAATATGGGACGTAACTTGTCAAAGTTTGACAAATTTATTGCAAAAGGATCACGCTAGTTTCGACAGACGTTTTTGAATCCACAGGCACCCTTGACCCATTTAATTTATGGACTCTCGGTACAATTCCGCTTCATAATACATAATAACTCCATGCAATGGCATCAAAAACAAGTTCTGTCTAACAAAGTTGTGCTCGCACGTGAAAATACACCACTACGTGTAATGGATCCAGAACGAATTCTTAGGTCGAATGTCAAATGTGTTCCCCTCTCCTTCCTCCCTCCCGACTCCTAGCCCACTTTCAAGCTGTGACGTGGCATATTATTCCTGATTTGAATAAGTCCACTTTCAAATTGATTTTTTACCGAAATGAAATCATATTTCGAAAAACTTTTCCAACTACAAATTCGTTATTCAGATATCCATCAGATCTATGATACTTTTATACTGAAATGCGATTGATGTCCAGTAGCCTATTGCCAAACTCACCTAATATGTATCAGCTATCATTAGGAGAATATACCTTCCTATGAAACCTATGGAATTTCAGTCGAATCCATTCAGCCATTCGAAGGATATAGGTCATCGAAAACTTCGACTTCGATAATTTGCACAAGTGCATTTTGCGATAATTTTCGATAAATCGCACTAGTGCATTAATCGATAATTTTTTTGTGTGTTTCTATACTATACAGGGTGGCCCAACGAAAACAGAACAGAGGGGTTTTCGGGCATTTCACATAATTTTTTGGAAAAAAGCTCAGACAGGTCGATTTCTATATCGAGGACGACATCTGAAACATACATTGGCAAATTTCTATCTTCAGCCCCCTCACCCCTACCCACCTCAACTTTGGAATTTCAAATGACATTATCTACTTTGCGATACATTAAATCAAAGAGAATCAAATTCCTTTTCTGAAAAAAATATTTTCAAAACTTTCAACCCCACTCCTCATCTTCCTAAATTTCTCTGACTGTCCCATTTTATATTCTCGACCCCTCAATTCTCTTCAATTTAATCAACGTCATCCTAAATAGCATCTAAGGAGAAAATTTTCGGTGGAGAAAAGTGTTACCCAAATTCACCCCTTTCCTCTCCCCCACCCCAATTTCAAAACTTAACAGACACCACCTACTTTGTGATACATCGAATGAGAGGAAATTGATTTCTCTTTCTGGGAACAATTTTTTTGGAATTTTCAACCCCTCTCCTGATAAATTGAACATTCGGAGTATTTTAGGGGAAAAGGGGGCTTTTTATAAGTTCTCAAAATATTTTATTCAGGAAGCGAATTCAATTCCCTTCGATTTAATGTGTCACAAAGTAGGTAGTGTCATTTTAGATTTTGAAGTTGAGGTGGGGGAGTGAAGGGGTGAATTTGGGTGGCACTTTTTACACAGAAAATCTTCTCCCTCGATGCTGTGCAGGATGACGTTGACTGTACTAAAGAGAATTAAGATGTCTCTTTAGAGAGACATCTTTAGATCTTTAGAGATCTCTTCAATTTGATGTATGGCAAAGTGGGTGGTGTCATTTGAAACTTCGAAGTTTGGGCGGATGGGGGTGAGGGGGCTAAAGATAGAAATCCGCCAATGTATGTTTCAGATGTCCCCCTCAATATAAAAATCGACCTGTTCGAGCTTTTTTGAAAAAAATGAGGTGAAATGCCTGAAAACCCCTCTGTTCTGTTTTCGTTGGGCCACCCTGTATGTCGCCGATATAATTCCTTGGACCACAAAATCGGAGTCCTGTGCTGCAACGGCTTGGCAATGTAGGCCAATTTCCTCACAAATTCGTCTGTATAGTGGGTGAATCACCCAAGGAACCTTGCGATCCCGTGTTGACTCTTTTGTCGTAGGTAGTCATTCACTAACGACAATGACTAGTTGACAATGTCATAGGCGTGAAAAACTTTTTTGATTCATGAAATTTCCTGATTAAATATAGCTCGTGCAATGAAAATGCATCTATAATTTTTGACAAATCTTCACTGACAATCTTCATGCAAGTTAAACTGGAAAAGGCACTCGTGCTCTTTCCCAACTAAACTTCCATTCGTGCACATTTTCCAAAAATTATCGATAATTTTCATTGCACTTGTTATATTACTACCGATAATTATATTATATTTGACTACCGACTATTATATAATACTACCGAATATAATATTTGATATATCAATAATTATCGATATTTTTCTCTTATCAAACTTTGATGACGGATCACGATATCGCTCATCCCTAGTCAAGACTCTGGTGTCTGAAGGAAGCGTCTGTGTGCGACTGTGCGCTTTTCAACCTGCCACGTTTTATTCGATACAGGTTCCAGCTTCCCTCCGGAAGGGATTGCACCTCGGATTGCACAAAAAACTCACCTATGCTTACAAGTCCCTGAATAGTGAATACTTATCGGGAATTCCGGGAAGTATTCTGGCGTCACAACAGATTTCATAGGTAAGTATAAACATACGCAAAGAGCGAAAATTCAGATTTCCCTTTTACTTCCTTCCGCGTATACCTATATACACTCGTCTAACCGACCTAGCCCTATCAAACCAGAATTAAAATAATAATCGCACCAGAAACCGGTTGTATCATCATCAAACCATAACCACTTCTTCCTCAATGACACAGGTAATAAAATTCGGACCGCGCGCGAGCTTCGCGGCTCATAATACCTACACCTCTATACCTACTTTGCATTCCCACGCTCGGACTTGCATAAAATATCCATATGCCCATTGCCTGTGCAATGCCATCGTATATTCCCCGACCCCGGAAGGACACAAAACACGAAACTTACGCGCCCCAGGAAGGGTCACGCCGGCGGCGACGCGACGGTTCCATCCAGGAACATTATCGAAATATAAAAATGACCATCGCCGAAAAACGTGTTTGACCAGTCCCGGATGGGTCACCCCATATGCTTTTAACCCTTATTGCATTTCCGAGCACTGTGCCTATAGACCCACGGTACTCTATAGCTATACCTACAATACCTTTCATGCACATTTATCCAAGTCAGGTGGCTGGGATTGACCCTTTCTTGAAAGAAAACAAGCCGACACCCGTATCACAGCTGGCTCAGGGGGGCTGAAGCGATGTGTACTTTTTTTGCAGTACTCGGGTATGGTACCCGCGATGGTCAGTGGACTTTCGATTTTCGTATGGTAAACACGCTGAAGAAGTGAAATTTGGGTGCCTCGGCGTGAGTTTATAGTGAAAACGACGAAATACTGTGCCATTACTGGATTATAATACAAGGAAGTGTAAAAGTGAGTTCATACACTAAAATAGTTATACGTCTAGCAAGAACGTAAGGTAGATGACTGAGACTCGGAGGACTAGTTCTGTCTTAGTATTCTAAGTGTAGTGAGGCTACAGCAGACCAATTATGCTCAGTCATTTTCTGACATTCACCAAGAACGTCAAAAGACGAAAGTCTCCGGGCGTAAAAGATTCTTTACGCCCGACAACAATTATTGTAATATCACCAAATTTGATCTCGGTCGTGTGCATTTTTTCTGACGACCTTGTAATGTAATGGTTTTTCCTACGGTCTCACTGAACTGTTACATTCTCCTACTCGTCCTTGAAATGCTTTTACTGAAATTCAAGGGGGAAGTGGTGAAATACAAGTTTCAAACACTCTCCTTCGGCTCGTGTTCAATCATCATGTTTGTGAATAAATGAGCTTTATTACTCATTGCTTCGTTTTGTATATTTGTCTAGACGAAAAAAAACTTACTTGGGAAGACTTTATTTATTCGATGGAAAAGCCAAATATTTTGTTCCTAATGTTCAGTATTTTTTTCTGGGTAGCTTTTTTCTGGCACTACTTTGATCTCCCGTGTCTTCCAAACCGTTTAATATAATCAAATTGTTTCTCCACTACATCTACACTCATCTGGTTTGGTGTCGGCTTGACACTTTTTGCATTTAGGACGATCGCTCAATGTAACAATCTCCAATAACAAATAAATACAGCTTCAAGTTTCGCCTGGGAGCTCTAATAAAGTCCAGCTCACGAGTCCGGCAAGCTCTTGAACGGCTCCTCCGCCAATTGTACGGGTCTGTGGCCTATCCCCGAAGCAGAGTCTCCGGGTTTGTGTCTATCCATTATACAACTCCATTTTGAGCACCATGGATCCCTTTATCAATTTTATCCATGAATCGAAGTCTCCAGCAAATATCGCAAAAATACTGGAAACAGTAATTCTTTCGCTATCTTGACCGTTATATTATTGAAATCTACTAGTTAAGGAGTTTATTTGCTTGAAACCGGGGATCTTTTGTTATCTCTTATTTCAGTGAACCGATGGCATGAGACTGAGTTTCCTTTACAGCTCAAAATCTGTTTCAGTAAAGCATTCCCACCGTATTACACAGTATAAAATTTGCTAGAGTGATCGACAAATTGGCCCGTGTTAAGGCTAAAGGGGACTGAAATTGAGTACCAAGTGTGCGACAGAGAGAAAATACATCAAAAGTAATAAAATGTTTTTGGGAAAACTATCAGTCCGATTTTGGATCTGAAAAAAGGGTTATATTCAAATTTAAATTTGATTTGATGCACTAGTCAAAAAAAAAATTCCAAAAAATTTTTTCAATTTTTTTTTTCAATTTCACAATTTTATTATGATTTTTTTGAAAATCGCAGGTAGTCATTTTGAAGTACTGAAAAAATCAAACATTAATCCGTTTTTAGAATTTCTGTAGCACAAATGGTGCCCTCCGAAACACATTTTGAAATTCTCTCTCTGTTATTTGCCGCCCGCTGCAGCTGTTCTCCGCGATGAGTCATCCACGATATAGGTAGTGATCACTTTCTGCACACATGGTGTTATGATGTTTTCTGAGAAATAGGCGATGTAAATAGCAGTAGTCAAGATTTGTGACATTGTGGTATTACGCCGATATATTCCGTTGCTACGATTTTTGAAATTATAATTTTTTTTCAAGTTGATTATTTATCTCACGTGATCACACTATCTAGATCTACAATCTACTGATACTGCAAGATAATTATATCCAATTATAAAGGGACAAACATTGTAAAATCATATTGCAATTTCAAAACAATAGATTGCACAAATGTATCTGAAACTATATACACTGAAAGTAAATAACAAAACTGCAAAGAACTACTACTACTACTCCTACTTTGTCTGAAGTATATCTGTCTGTCCGTCCGTTTGACTCCTGTGTGGATATCTGTCTGTTTGTTTGTGTGCCTGGCTGTCTGTGTGGTTATCTTCGTGAATGACTTTAGCTCATTTGATTTTTGTTGAAATCGTTCCATTAGAATGCACTCGTTTCGTATATAAAATTCGTATTATGTATCGTAGTACGATACGCGTTTGAGTGTCGAAAAGTGGCCAGTAAGAACCGTTAATGGGAAAAAAGCCATGGCATTTCATTATTCCCGAATGGACATGCTCCTACAAGCTCGCAGATCGATGATCTCAGGCAGTGACATTTTGATTATAGAAGTCAGTCAATTTTGTTTTTATTTTGTCAGTCCATTAATTATGTCATTGTACTTGAAAATAGTGAGTGTGTGTCCGTCTTAGCTGAGAATTTCTCTCCAAAGAAAACTGTTGATTGGTCTGTATAGCTTCCTGTATGGTCTTTTGTTTTCCCGACTTAAGACATTCCACCCTAATGATATTACCATTCTGAAGTAGCCCGTCTGGCGATTCCGCAAGATATCCATGGGTCGGGTCCACAGACAGGCCTCATAGTTCAACTTTATTCCGTCAAGTTCAGTTCTAATCAAACCATGCAACTTTTTTTTTATAGTGTGATTCTCTGAAAAATTTTGTTTCATAAAGGCTCTGTTACGTTGTTATAACCCAGGCAACAGCCAATTGCCGACACGAATTTTCACATAACAGAGCGTTTATGGAGTGTTATTTTTTACAGAATAGCACTACTCCTTTTTTTTCTCTATCTTGAACGGTAAGGCCGCTATGGGATAATTATTATGCTAGGATCGACCACTCTGTATCTTCCCATAGCTTCCCGTTACTGGATTCAATGCCTGTTCTAAATTCTCATTAAAATCAATTGGCTGCTCACAATGGGCGACAGACTGCTGAGATAAGGTGCTTGTACTTGCACCAGGGTGCACCGTTGGTGTATGGGTGAATTTTTATTTTTGAATGTTTCAAGAATTTGATTTAAACAGAAAATAGTTTTTGTCATTTTGTGAGCTGCAGTTTCCTATAACATTTGAAAAGTATACATCTCTGCCCGTCAGTTCCACAAAAAAGATGATCAGCAATCAGGGCTGATTGCAGATTAACCGAACTTTTCTCTGCTGAATGCTAGGTGATTAACCACAAAAAATCCCTGAAATCTGTACTAACCCATCATCTTTCCATTATTAACAGATAAACCAGCATTTCCATTGATCAGTAAGCTACAAATTGACAAACAAAAATCGCGAATCAACTGATCTCGAATTATCTTTTTTGTGGAACCCAGGGTGTAACTGTTACTGTTTGATTTACAGGCCAACTTGACGGATAGCGTTTTCCATCTCTCGTTATACAGCGTGTCCCGGAATTAGTGTTACAAAACTCACAGGGAGATGAAAAATTGAAAAATACGGGGACTTTTGTTGATCAACATACCCTCGCAAACGCATATTAACGGAGATAAAGGCCTTCAAAGTTGTTTTTTAAAAACAGTTTTTTTGCATAACTTTTGAACCGTTCAACCGATGTTATTCAAATTCAAACCAAGATTTACTAAGACAAGTGGTTATTGAACAATAATAACGAATTTCATGAGACATTTTTAGGGGCGAAGATATTAGGGGGCACCCCCCCCCCCCTATTTTCAACCCTCCTGAATATTTTTGAGAACAGTTAAAATTTTTGAATTTTGCGTTCAATTCAACGAAGAAAGTTACTCTTGAGAAAACTTGGTAAGAGGCTTCATTTTCAAGATATTTGGGTTTGAAATATTGGTATACATCTCGAAATCGCCACTTTCCAGGGCCCAAATTGTTTTTCTCTGAAAAACTCCATGTTTCTCAGCGAAAATGGTGGTTTATCAACTTAAAACACCCAGAAAACTCATTCCAGTTGACGAATGATGAGTGTTTTCGAATTTTAATTTCTAGGCCCAGGAAAGTTGCGATTTCGAGATGTTTTCCAATGTTTCAATCCCAGATATCTCGAAAACGAAGCCTCTAATCAAAATTTTGCAAGAGTAACTTTTTTGTTTAAATTGAACGTAGAACGGGAATTGAAACCATTCCCAAAAATATTTGGGAAGGTCAAAAATAGGTGGAAAAGGGGGAGGGCACCCCCTATTATCTTAACCCCTGAAAATGTTTGATAAAATGCGTTACTTTAGTTCAATAGACCTGTTTCAGTGAACTTCAGTTCAAATTTGAATAAAATCGGTTGAACGATTCAAAAGTTATGCAAGAAAAACTGTTTGTAAAAAACAACTTCGAAGGCCAGTATTTCCATTATGCGTTTGCGGGGGTATGTTTATCAAGAGAAGTTCCCTTATTTTTCAATTTTCTATCTCCCTGTGAGTTTTGTAACACTTAGTCCGGGACACCTGTATACATTTTGTACATAAAACAAAAAACAAAATAAAGCCTCCTACTGTACTTTTTCTTCTTTATAGTAATTTTTCACTCATCTCACTTATTCATTTCTGGAGTATATTCATATTCCATTAATATCTAGTGACGAAGCTATAAATAATTGAAATTAAAAAAGTAACCGATTAGGTATTGCCTAGTTGCTTGTTACACTGTTGGGATTTTCGACGGGACTGGAGATACAGTCCAGGCATTAACTCTGCAATTACGACAGAGGTCTTATTTCTTGCAAACTATAAATATCTTATGATGATACCGGACGGGAACCGCTTTCGCTTGCAGGAGGCGGCACGCGGTGAACTTCAAAGGGAAATATTCAAAATTGATTTCGGTCGATACTATTCATGATATTTGAATTTTGAAAAAAGGTCAATATACACTATTCACCACAGAATAAAATGATTACCTTAGATTTTGAAAAACTTTTTTGAAAATTTGAGAAAATCCAATTTTTTTTTCAGAAAAACACAAAAATTGAAATTTTTGACTACAGCATCAAATAGTAATATATTCTTAAAATAATAACGTTTGAATTTTCAAAATCGGTCTATTGAGTGAATTTTGAGAATGTTAATAGTTTCCGCGCCATCTCGCGTCTCAGAAACACATTATTTTATCGTCCCCTTTAGCCTTAAGTATTTAGAGTAAATTTCAAGTGTAAATAGCACCAAGAGATTCACACTGCACTCATTTATCAGAGTTCACAATATTGCTTCTTTCTAAATCAACACTAGCTCCCTGCAAACTCTAGAATAGAGTAAATTGATGATTTTAGAGTCAACTGTGGAAACCGCGAGAGAAATGACTCTATTTTGACACTTGTGACTCTAAAATAGTGAAGTCGGTGTTTTTCAAGTGTGAAATTAGGTTTTTAGTGCAAATCTGGCGTGGACGGTGTGTATGATGGACTTGTTCGTTTGGTCGTGTTTTGTGCAATAATTGGGAATTACTGTGAACTGTAAGTAATATTACTTCTCTACCTATTATCTCTTATTAATAATACGTTGATTTCGCAGGTCAGCCCTATAGTGCAACTTCTTGGATTATCCCTATAAATATCCATTTACATTTTTAAGCAATCACTTTTTATTTACTGTCATTATTATCATTACACAATTGAACATACTCATACTGTATCATAAGAAGTCAACTTTATTAAAATGATTCCGCATCAACATGATCAAAATATATTGTTACAGTTATTGCCTGTAACAACTAGGTGAGTTTGTATTTGTAATTTTGTGTGTATGTATTTAATATGTGACTATATATTCTATTGTATGTATTCTAAGTATTGATTGTCATTTCAATAAAGTTCTAATTAAAACCATGATAACACTGTTACTTTTATTGCAGCTATTATTGAAAGAACAACAAAAAGCAAGAGAAAATACACCAATTTTAGGTGAAATTCAATTTACACTAAACAGTGTGAATATTTGACAGCCATTTATAACTCTGTAGAAGTGACACTAACGCAGAGTTAATTCCATAGAATGAACTAGAGTTAACTCAACTCTCAACATCACACTATGTCTAGTGTTACAACTTAACTCTGAAATAGAGGGACCTATACAGGGTGTTTCATGACTTATACGACATAGCTTAAGGATAGATCCAGTTTTTTGAGGCGGATCCGGATCTGGCTTCGAAATTTTTCTAAGATCCTGCGTTTCAAAGTTACAGGGTGATTTATGTATTTTGGTCAAAACTTTCATAGGTCATAACTTTGGAGCAAATGAATGGAATCGAATGAAATTTGACAGGAAATGTCTCTTACCACGAACAATCACAATGACCAACAAGGCATGAAAAAATCCAGGGCCGGACTAAAAAAAATGGCCCCCATCAATTCTTGGGGCAAAAAAGCCATTTTCGCATCGGATTCCTAAAAAAATGCCATTGTATTTGGAAAGTTGAGAAAAAATGCTACAGAATCAGCTATCCAATACGAACGGCACACCTCAGTAGGTTTAGTAAAAAAAATAAAATAAAAAAATTGTAAATTTTAATAGCGATATTTCCTGACTGATTTGAGATAATTCATCGCAATTACTACTTTTCAAACAGGAAACGAGCAACATTTGAAAAAAAAATCAAAACTCCTAACAATAGGTGATAAATACATTACATGTTATTATTAAATGGTTTTCAAAATACCCTCCCCCAACTTCGACGCATTTTCCACATCTCGTCACTAAATGTCTAGTGGCTTTTCGAATGGTTGGTGTATTGTTCCGCGTTTCATTAGCAGCTGCAATGATCTTTTCCCTACAATCCTTCCTGGTGTTCATTTCCGTCTTGTAGACCTCTAAATCTTTCATGCGGCCCCATGCATAGTAATCTAGGACTGTGAGATCAGGAGATCTGGGAGCCAGGAATGAAGACCTCCGCGACCAATCCAGCGATGGGGGTATTCTGCATCCAAGTATTCTTTGGCGTTTGATGGAAAATTAGGACAGTGCTCCAATTGCATTCTGATGTAGAATTGTTCTTCTTCCTAATCATAAATCTCCATAATTATGTGCCTGTTGTTTCGGAGCCTGTTCAAATTGCCATATTTTGGGAAGTAGAGCAGCTGCAGACACCGGCACCTCTCTAATTGAAGCTTAGATTTAGGGCTTATTTCCACAAAAAAAGAAGAATTGTATTGGTTGAACGGTTTCTCAGAAAATCACGCCGAGATGTTTTAGCTGGAATGCACTGTCTTGGGTATTAAAGTAAAAAATGAAAAAGGACCTACCTTGTGACGTCCAGCGCCGTGAGATGAAGAAAGCGCTCTCTGTGCATGGTCCGCTGATGTCCAGCGCGTCACGATAGGGTAGGTTGTGGGTTGAAAAATGGAGTGATACACAATAACAATGATGAGAAGTCCGAAATCGCCCTCGCACAACGCGGGTGGCGAAACGGAACCGAGGAGAAACGAAAAAAATGAAGAGAACCTTCAAAACTGAAACTGAAAAATTCCCACTTATGAGCACACGAAAACCCTCAAGCCACGGTACAAAAGAACTCTCAGCGGAGGTTTTCACTGAATTTGTGGTGCGGAGTGGTTGACGACACTTTAATTGGGCTACATTTCTTTGAGGAACGGCTGACGGGGGAAGGCTATCTAAACTTCCTCCAAAATGTTTTGTCTATTTTCAACAAAATGGGGCACCGTCTCATTTTTCATTAAACGTCAGAGAACACTTGTACGCAGAATACCCCCATGGCTGGATTGGTCGCGGGGGTCCTCATTCCTGGCTCCCAGATCTCCTGATCTCACAGTCCTAGATTACTATGTATGAGGCCGCATGGAAGATCTAGAGGTCTACAAGACGGAAATGAATACCAGTAAGGATTGTAGAGAAGAGATCATTGCAGCTGCTAATGAAACGCGGAACAATACACCAACCATTCGAAAAGCCACTAGACATTTAGTGACGAGATGTGGAAAATGCGTCGAAGTTGATGGAGGGTATTTTGAAAACCATTTGTTAATAACATGTAATGTATTTATCACCTATTGTTAGGAGTTTTGTTTTTTTTCTTCAAATGTTGCTCGTTTCCTGTTTGAAAAGTAGTAATTGCGGTGAATTATCTCAAATCATTCAGGAAATATCGCTATTAAAATTTTCAATTTTTTTATTTGATTTTTTTTACTAAACCTACTGAGGTTTAGGCCGTTCGTATTGGATAGCTGATTCTGTAGCATTTTTTCTCAACTTTCCAAATACAATGGCATTTTTTTAGGAATCCGATGCGAAAATGGCTTTTTTGTCCCAAGAATTGATGGGGGCCATTTTTTTTAGTCCGGCCCTGGATTTTTTCATGCCTTGTTGGTCATTGTGATTGTTCGTGGTAGGAGACATTTCCTGTCAAATTTCATTCGATTCCATTCATTTGCTCCAAAGTTATGACCTATCAAAGTTTTGACCAAAATACATAAATCACCCTGTAACTTTGAAACGCAGGATCTTAGAAAAATTTCGAAGCCAGATCCGGATCCGCCTCAAAAAACTGGATCTATCCTTAAGCTATGTCGTATAAGTCATGAAACACCCTGTATATACTCTAGCTAGAGTTCTGTTAGTGTTGATTTAAACTCTCCATTTCTTACCGTGTACAAAAGCTCCTTATCAGTTTGATTCTTCTTCCAAAGCTTGTTTCCACTCGAGCTAATCTTCTGAATTGTTCTTGAAGCTCGAGAGCTGTATACCATGAGAATGTAAAGAAACTATGACTCAAGAAAGCAGGTTCCCTATCTTGGGTTGCAACATTTTTTGTTAAACATTTAAAGTCCACGGGCTTTTCAGAGAAGCTTTTGAAGCTCCAGGGCAATTTTTTTAATTGGAAAATTGAACCTTTCGGCTTGAGAAGCTCAAAACAGCTCGTTTGCAATGAAAAGCTCCTTGTGTACCTATGACTAGTTTTTTCAGATCACAAAAACTGCTCACTATGGTTCAATCTACACAAGAAAAAACTGATAGATACATTATTCAACGATTGGTGAAGATTGCTATTGCTTAAGAGAACGACAGTTTACTGCATCCTTGCATAAAGCATCCGGATGCGTAATGACCATTACACGAGTGTAAAAGAATATTATGTTTTATCTACGAGTTCTACGACTGATAGTACAAGAAAGATATAGATTTTAACCTCGGAAAAAATATGGACGTCCTGAAAATTTGATATTCTGTTCAGAATTGAGTACTCTACAACATATCCAAAATCGCCAAAAATCGCATCCGGGGGTTTTGAGTTATTGGAAGGGAGGGGGGGGGGGGGGCGTGAAAAATTGCAACTTAAAATGGATGGGATGGAACCCGTCAATCCATTGGACGTTATAATTTGACGCATCATATCCCATTTATACCATTTTTGCACAAAAAGTGTATAAAGTGTCCCCCTCATTGTGGGAGGGGGATCGTGGGGGGGGCGAAGCTCTGCTAGGTGGTCTATTTTGTTTTTCTGGCCATGTAGAACCGATCACGACAAGTTAAGCATATTTTCCGACAAAATTGAATCTCCTAAACTCGAATCCGATGTGTAATTTTGGAATAAGACAAGTTTGAATAAGTTGGAGAAAACTTGCTTTTTCTTCGACAATTTTGACGATTTTTTTTTACTGTTGGAGGTGTTCATCTTTGAAAAATTTCAGGGGCCATCAAACTGAACTGTATTCTCCAAGAAAATCATCAACTCGATGTATAATTTTGTTTCTCGACTTTAGAAAATAGATTTTAACCTAAGCTGGCGCGACGCGTCGTCTACTACTGACCAGGGGTGCGATTCGAACCCCTGGTCGAATCGACCGTGTTCGAAAAGTTTTCGTTTGGGAATTCTTCTTTCCGACAGCCCAAATGCACACGAAACCAAGGAGATTCATGTTCGAAAGATCATTCGAATAACTCGAGAATCGTACCCCAGAACACTACAACATGTACCTTTGAATGAAAGTAGCTCAAACTATTAAGAAAGTTATAACTCAATTTTGAGAATTGGAGAATTTGTGCAGAACTGAATTCCTTATTACATGAATGAAATCACCATGAATCGCACTGCGTGATTTTGAGTTATTCGAGGAGGAGGATAACATTTTGACAAGATTCATACTCCATGAGCTGTTACCTTTCACCTCGGATGATAACTCAAAACCTTGCAGTGCGATTCATTGCGATTTTGTTTATTCTATGGGGACTTCAATTTTGTACCGATCCTCTAATTTTCAAAGATAGTATATATAGTGTATACCTTGTATACAAAAAAAGTTTATTACAGATTCAGAGGTTGATTTTTTGTACTCATTGTTTTTCCATAAACAGTTCACGAAAATCTCTTAAAACAACCAAAATAGAAGCGATCGAATGACCAACTTTTGTCCTTCCATAACTTCAAAATTAAAAGACATATCGAATATTCGCAACAGCTTCCCAGCATTCTACTACACCTCCATATTACGCACATTTAAGATGGTCTGACACTTTCTGAATCACCCTGTATGTCCCGTAGCAATTTTATTTTTCACTGAAAAGCTCTTCTAATTCCGCCCAAAGCTTGACTTTTATCAACGATTCAAGCACAATTCGATGAAAAATGAGCAAGTAATAACTTAGTTAAATCACAGAAAAAAATCGAATTTTCATGACTTGAGAGGCTTAAAACCAATCATTTTTCATACAATGCTCGCGAAGCTTCAGTGTCATTCCACCTTCCTTATTCCTTTTTTTCCTCCTCCTTTCTCAAAAAGCTCAAATAGAATCAATATTTTTCTAGAAACAAAAAACTCACATAACTCCTATTTGCTCGAAAGCTCTAAGTTTTTTCTTGATAAAGCTCAAAAGCTCTTCCAGCGAAGCACTGTCTTGCTGGCTTCTGTAATTTTGCGAAATCTTTTTTTTTGCAGAGTCGGATAGCTATAGAATTTTCAGAGGAACACTTTTACCGCATGCAGCTTTCACTATTCCCCTCACAGAACTTTTCTGCTTTCAATATAAAAGTTTAAAAAGCTGCAAAGCTATTTTGCAATGAACTCTGATTTTGAGGAAGCTCAAAGTTTCACTCAAGGAGTTCGCATTTACAGTCGCTTGGAATTTGCAGGCACTCGTACAAATGTGAAAGTGTAAATGTTCTTTCTTTGAAAGCTTACCTATTTGATTTTCTTGATATTGAAGCCTGAGTGTCACGATACTATTTTCGTACTATTTTGATGCTAGATATATACGACTAGACGACAAATTCAGAGATCCCTTAGCAACCTAGTCTCTCGTCCTAGATTTCTAGTATAAAAATATGACAAAAATAGTATCCTGACACTCAGGCTTGAAGCTTGAAGATTCATGACTTCTTTTACAAGAGCTGTGAATCGGTAAAAAGCCTTTTTTCAAATCGAATTAGTGAGCATACAAATTCCGAAATGCTCAGAACTGTCAGACAAGACAGAAGTCTATATGAATTTGAAACCCCCCCGCAAATTTCTATTGCAGAAACTGCTCAAAAACAAGTCACTTTTGAGATTTTTCCTTTCAAGCTCTATTTTTGAAAGCTTGAAAGTTTTCAATTCACAACCTAACTATAAAAATCAAGAGGAAGCTGTCTGTATATCGGCTACAAAAATTGACAAATATACAGAGCTTTTCGTAGTTCAAGTTTCAATTCTTGTCAAAACTTGAAAAGCTTCAAGCTTACTAGAAAAGCTCTCATGCAGTTTTCAGGGTACTCAATTTTCAAATGAATCTGGAGACTTTATTGAGTATATATGCTTACACTTTTTGTGGCGAATTCACTTTTCATTTTCTGCTTTTTAAGCTCAAAAGTTGCTCCAGATTCTGCCAAAAACTCCTAATTTCACATGAAATCAAGACATTTTCATACTGAAATTCTCTCATAAACAATTATTGAGATTACCTCTAACTACTCACAGAGATGAAAGAATTTTACTTGAAAATTATTGATCAAGTGATTATTATCCGCTTCAAACTGCGCAGCTTCTTGAGGAAGACGGAAAACGCCTTTCTAATGAACGCTGAGGAAGCTCCAAAGCTACTTTTCCTCCCAGTAGATAGAAAGCTCATAGTATCTTCTGTCTAGACAAAGAAAAGAGCTCACAGAAATTTTATTTGGTCGAAAATAGGTATCACATTTTTTTTTCTGGAAAGCTCAAAAGCTTTCTAGAAATGAAGCATTCACTTCCGCTTGGTACAAATGTTGATAGATCCAGAGTTGTCCACAGAAAGCTCTGAAGCATACAAGCTGCTTATTAAAATTAAAATACATAGGTATATAATCTACAAGCTGGGAAACGTCAAGTCTCTGTTGAAAGCCTAATTTTTTTCAAGGTTTCTTGAAATATAGTTGTAAAAACTAACCAAACCCGTCCAATACTTCTTTCCAAATGATTCAACATTATTGAGCGATACGATTTCCAAATATTTTTTTCAAACTTGAATTGAGCCTCGAAAGCTCTATACATCCACAATTATTGAAAGTATGGAAACTAACAAATGAAACTTCTCTTCTTATGCTCAACATCATTTTAAATCTTTCAATTTCAATTTCTACAAGCTTTGAAACACCACAGTTTTCCAAAAAAGCTTTTATCAAGTTTTTGAAAGTACTCCACTCTCAATATTTGGAAGCTCTGTGCTGCCCATGCAGTTGACCTGAGGATAAAGTTGTAATAAATTTGTCTTTTGCCTTAAAAGCTTGAAAGCTCTGCCCATTCTCGTTGGAAGCTCCAATTCCAAAGACCAGTCTGAACCTATTTTAAATACTTGAGCTCCTTTTCTCAAATAGCCGTTTCAACTGCATTTATTCTTGTGCGTATTGTTCTGTGTTGACAGTTCAAATTTCTGCTAAATGAAAAAGTAATTACTTATTCACCAACGTTTTCCTGATATATTTTTGTTTTTATCGTCAAATTTTTATCCCACCAAATTAAATTCGAACACCTCAAAATTCCGAAACTCAATGGGTTCTGAATTCCGTGCGTTACATATATCAATAATTACTGTAATAAAATACGCAGTCACAAAACATCAATAATGAAGCTAATTAACGGGTGCAAAATAACATTTGTTATGTACATTAAAAGTTTTGTATAAGTTTGAATATTGAATAAGTATTATTAATATACATCGCGAGATCGCAGAAATATAACGCAACTGTCGATATTATTATTCGCGTAATATATAAATAACAAGCTATACCAGAACCGGCCATCACGATAATTACGAAATTAATTTATTCACATCGTGCGCTGCAAATCCCCACGAATTAGTCCGAGTTTAATAAAGCAAATATTATTAATCAATATCGAGGAATTATAATATATGTGTCCCGTGATTATATATTGTGTGCAACTCAGCGAAATCAAACCTATATACCATATACAAACGCAACAAAGCACCATGTGCGTATAATAGTGTATGTACAGAAAAAAGTGTATTATTGTACCAGTAGCTATAAAAAAGCATTGTGTGATAGAATTGTACAACTGATGGAAATGGTGAAAAAAGCGATCCCGAAGGGTTTCCTAACCGAAAGGGATTATCGAGTGAAACACATAAAAAGCCAACACACCACCGCGATCACCACCATCACCCTTTTCGGTTTATTTGGCTATCATCACTTCCCCTTAAATGGGAATTTAAAACTTTCATTTTGTGCTTAGCCGAGGCGCTTTTGTGTGCCGCACGCGTGTGAGTTTTTTATAAAGTTGCGCGAGAGCGGGACAAAAACATGTGTTTATTAGGATGAAAAAGGGAAAAAGGGCGGACGACGATGTGGGGCAAAAAAGGGATAATTGAGTTCTGGGCAATTTATTTTTATTCTTTACTTATGGATACTTTCAAACTGAGCTTTATAGCATGTGTTGATGAATGGAGCGACTTTTTCAGATGAATCAGTTTTGCAGTTGGGCAATTGAAAATTGAAAATTTATTGTGTTTTCAAAATGGCTTGACAAAAAAAAAACATTGGCCGATTTTGAGGTTGTGTTCCTTTTTCTTTCTTGTTCGTATCTATGGCTGGCAGTGAGCAACTTTGACTGACTAGTAAAGCATGAAATATACATGTTTCTGCTTGACTTTTTCAAGATAGTGATGGATGTCATATTGACTGGGTTATCGTTATCACCGACATAACTAGGTACATCGTAAATATCTGAAAACTGTAGGTAGCGATCCATCTTACAGTAGGAGAATAGTATAAGAAAATTCTGCCTCCCCACTAATGTATCATGCTTCCTACTGGAGAATATCCGCTTCACGTTTTTACAATTTTATCAATGAAACTGACAGAATAGACAGAGTGGTAGAGATGTGGAACATATATTACAAAATTGGGATAGTCATTCATTGCTTAACTCTCTGCTTACTAGTTTTACAATATATTTTTACTCCAGTTTTTTCTGATTTCATTGTTAGGAACTTCATACCAGTACCTCGGAAAGGTGATGTTTCTCATCCCCCTCTCCCTCCCAGTACTCCTCTGCAAGCCACTCCCACTGTTTAATTTGAGCGATGGTCCAATCAAACCTGTGAAAAACAGCCCGTTTAAAAAGCAAGCTTGCAAAAACTCATTCAGAAGGTTGAATAATCTCCGGTTGAATGCCTGGTTCAAATTGAATGCGGTTATCCAACGCTATGGTTATACGTTCACCTATACCGGCCAAAAGCTCAGCTCTGAACAACAACCCCTTCCCAAACTACTCGTCATATTTACCGTATGTTCGTCAAAATCATGAATTGGGGCAGGCTGCAAACTTCGAAACGTATGTCCAAAATTTATTCCATGATGACGGCTCATCATGTTGACATCAAATTGAAGTGATTATTGATAAATTCACGACATAAATTTTTACTCTCATAGCCTGCCCTATATAATAAGATTTAAACGGTTCAATCGACTTTACCGGAGAGTAAAGCTTCCGCAGTTTTGTGGTCGACTTCAGCAAATGGCTAGAAATCTTCTATTCGCATGTCGATGGCCCCTAATAAGACTAGCGCAACTCGTGAGACACGGTTAGAACTAGCGTATCTCTGCGTTTACCAAATGAACTAGCGTATCTCTGCGTTTATCAAATGAACTAGCGTCCCTCCCATTGGATTTACACAGGCTATACGCTAGTTCATTTGGAGAACGCAGAGATACGCTAGTTCATTTGGTGAACGCAGAGATACGCTAGTTCTAACCGTGTCTCACGAGTTACGCTAGTCTTATTAGGGGCCATCGATGTCATCCACCTTTCAACAACCAGTCAACAAATTCAGGAAAAAATTCGTTACTTTTGGACTACCGGACGCCATTGGACACCGGAATACAGTTTACTGCAGAAAGATTCGAAGACTTCTGCATTCAAAATGCATCATTCATCTCCGCACACGCCATATCATCCTGAGTCAAACGGGCAAGCTGAGCATTTTGTGGATACTCCAGGGACAAAGGTCAGGCCATGGTAAACTATCCACGGCCGACCAACATCGAGGAAGTCAAGCGTTTTTTCATCATTTTTTATCCCTAATAGCACCAAAAAAACTTCCTGAAAAAAAGGAGTGAAGAAAGGTCAGATAATTAGTTGAAACAACGAGGTTGAGGAGGCGCTTATCGATATGAGGCAGGCATTGGTCTCTGCACTGATTCTGAGGACGAAAGTGATTACCTATGCTGGCCGCACGTTGTCGTGGGCCAAGAGGAACTATAGCGTGACCGAGCGTGAATGCATAGGTGTCCTCTTTGCGGTCGACAATGTCGACTGGTTTCGGGACGGTCAGAAGAGTTTGCGGATTTTACGGAGACTTTGTGTCCGGACTGGCGCAGTGGAATACATTCATTTGGCTTCGAGCCTTCTTTGATCAAGGTTTACAAATAAAAAAGGTTAGGTTGGTGGTTTCACTATTTATTCATTTTTTTTTAATGAAATACGTGTTATTTCCATCTGCAAACAACCAAACTATAGAAAATTAGGTACCTAGCCATTAGTCATGATTAGAGAGCGGATTTATATGCGGTGAAAAAGTCCAAAATATGCAGTTTATATGCGCTTGAAAGGTATCAAAATATGCGGTAAAAATGTTCAAATAGAGCAATATATGCGAGTAAATATGTGATATAAGCTGCAAGAATAGTGAAAATCACAACATTCACATGTAAAACCAACCTTCCAATCAACTGTGACCATCAAAGTAAAAAAAAATTTCTTCAAAAATTTAAAATTAGTTTTTTCTTGAAATCAAAATATCGTGATTTTCTCGCACATATAGATGAAATGGTCAAAATAGTGTAATCTCCCAACCCACCTCTCTTATAAAAATAAACATTCCCCGAAGAAGTAAAAGAATCCCCTTTAGGTTGAAGACTTAGTTTGGTCAAAGTTCGTGTTTGTCTAGTATTGTTTGTTAGGACTTTCGTTGTTTCGTAGTTACCCAAGGTAGTACAGGTAAGTGAAGGCTTGGAAATGAAACACAGAGACTTCAAAATTAACAAAGAACAATTTTATTCTGAAGACAAATATATTTTCAAGAATGCAATCATGCAATATCAATTCAATTACACCACCCTCCCTCTATTTGAAATGCAGTGGGTAAGCCACTGATGCAGAGAGAAAAAGAGAAAGACGAGAGAGAGTATCGCTCTCGCTAGAACAGATCATATTAGTTCCAGTTACCTAGATTGTTGAGGAACCTGTATAGCGGAAACTAAACGGCAGAACCAAAGTGTGAGCATCGCCGATACATCACTTGGCGCGAAGGGAAAGAAGAGGGAGACAAACGTTTATCAGTAAGCTCTGCGGTGACTTAAATTGACGAGGGATCTAAAGAGGGAATAGAGACGAGTTTGGCCAGGCACAGGTTCTCTTGAACAGGCCCCTGCTGCCGAAAGAAGAAAAGAGAACAGTGTTGCATATGCGGATATCTTTTAATGGTACCATAATAAAACATGACAATAAAGGATCAAGAATAAACATGATGAACATGGTCAATAAAATCATCATAAATTATTTATCACAATAAATACCACAACATGGCTCGGGGTAAATCAACAATATCAAAAACCAGGTCTTAACAGTTGAAGACGTATATTATTTTATCAGATAACAAAGTAAGGAAAGATATCTTCTTCCACAAGATAACCTTCTCTTACAAGACACGACAGCAAGCAAAAATATCTGTTGTGTGCAGGTATCTTTGTCTCACAGGACTCAGACATGAATATAGAAGACAGTCGATGAGTGTAATATGAATCATAGTAAGCAAAAGTATGAAGAAATCATTTTAGCGATTCAACTTGACTGAGAAGAATACCACAACCATGCCCATCAAGTATGACAGCATACCTCGTAGCTCTCAAAAACACGTCACCCGTTCTACAGGTCAACGCTTTGTTGTCTCGCCAGACCCTGGCTCTCGGGGTAGTTCGGCCGCAGGTCATCTGGAAATCTTGTGGCGACATCGTTCTACTCTTTCGTCTCTCTCAAGCATCAACAACAGTGACCCACACGCTACGTGTATTCCCTTTATCCCCGGAACGTGATTATCCCGTTGATTGTTACAATTAATAATGTCTAACTGACAGGAAACAAAACAACTGAATCACTTATCTTCGAGCGTTCTGAAGGCACGGCAGCTATACTCGGGAAGTCGCCAACATCGGAAGAGACTTGAATCTTCTCTTTTTCATGATCTGGAGCAGGAAATACCCAGTTTTTCTTGTGTTCTTCTCTTAGACATCTGACCATACTTTTTTTCTACCTTTCCACTTTCGTTTCTTGACGACGGCCTACCCCTTTACGTTTACGTTTTACGTTTACTCTTCATAGGCTGAAGAGCCGGTCGATTTCAATAGTGACAAATATTCACTTATGTGCAAAAATATGGACCAAATATGCAGCTATATGCGATTATATGGACTATCAATTTGTATGCGGTAAAAAGTCAAAATAATAAATCATATGCGAAATAAAACTTGGTATTTAGGTTCCTTATAGATGGAAACGTCAAGCTGCAAGTCGACAGTTGCATCCAACTTAGCGAATAGAACATGAAAAAATTATAAATCCGCTCTCTAGTCATGATCGACGGTTTGCTGTGATATGTGATATGAAGCTAGGACACCGGAAGGGAGATCTGAATGTTAGTTCAGACGCCCTGTCACGTTGCGGTCCACTTGTGCCCGAAGTTTTTCTGGAGATTAACTCTCAAACATTTGATCTTTTTCACCTTGATCTCCAGAAAAAAGATCATTGACGCTTCAGGGGCCCTATTTTCGGAACCGGGGATAAGATCATCAGGTGATGTTGCCTAGGTGACAGCCAATCACAGCCCTGGTTGCCTAGCAACTTCGCATAGGAACGGATCACACGTTTCCCGAAAATAGGGCCCCAAATCGGTACCCGCAGTGGACTCTTCGCGATGAACGAGTCAACAAGTTTCTCCCTCCAAAACTTCCGCCAAATGGCAACACTTCCTAATGGAAACTGTTAGTAACCAAATAACAGCGTAAGTCTCTAGGCTCATACTCGACTCATAAGTACGTATTACTGGCCGAAGATGCGAGACGACGTGAGACGTTACGTCAGAGCTTGCGAGAATTGTAATGCTCAAAAAGCTACAAATCAAGGCACCGCTGGCCGCATGGAAACCGGCAAGAAGGTGAAATATCTATGGCAGGTGATGTCGCTGGATATCATAGACCCTGTTCCAGGATTCTCGAAGGTTATATCGAATATGCAGTCATGACACCGATGCGAAAGGCTGTCACAACAGCACTGAAGAACGAAGTATTTCTTGTGTATGGTGTGCCACGCCACAACACGATATGGTCAACAACGATTCACAATTCATCAGCAAAGAAATTAGGAAACTATGTTTGGACTTCAAGGTTCAGATATGGTACATTGGTACACAGCTAGATACCATCCACAGGCCAACCCGGTCGAAAGATATTACAGAACTATTAGCACAGCAATAAGGATGTGATATACCAATGACCACCAACGTGAATCAGATGTACACCTTCCCGAAATGTTGTATGCTAGCCGCAGCGCAGTAGTTGGAAGACCAGTTATTCACTGGCCTACTCAAATTCCGCACGAGCATGCCGTGGTGATTATTATGGAAAAAAATCGGAATAGTCTCAGTTCTGAAAGTGAAAATCGTAACGAGTGAGCCACAGATCTTTGAGGATTCTTCAAAATTTATCTCAAGATACGCGAGAAACTGGAAGCTGCTCGGTTTTAGGAGCACGCCGTCTATAGTTTGCGAATTTTGTTTACTTAGCTCACGTATTAAATAGATGGTAGCGCGCCACCCTCATTCATCTTCCGTCTTTGCAAACGGAAACGATCGTAAATGGTCGTGCTCGTGGATAAAGACCGCCATACTGTTGAAATTTCAGAGACGAAGAAGGAAGATGCAGATATATCAAGCTACGGCCAGTTGGAGCGAAGCCTACTTTCCGTTTTTCTATTCCAACAAGGACGAATAAGGCTCATTTTCAATAGTTTCCGCCATCTTGAACTTCCACATGTTGGCCATTTTCTTTCATAAAAAATGGCAGCCTGTTCAATTGGCTAGCCATTGATACCAAATTTGAACAAATCGGTTGGAAAATAAAGATATGGCGAGCTGGATTCCTAAATTTGGACCATTTATGCGGGAATGAAGGAACCGGTAGGTAGGCTTCGCTTCAACTTGTTGTAGCTATTCAGCAGATGACCCCATTCGATTGGTTGCGGTCTTGGATTGTCAAGGAAGGTGAAGGTCTATTCCCTCATAATAATTATTGGTTTTGACTTTCTGCTGATTTTTATTAAAAAGCAATAAGGACAAAAGAAATTATATTTCCAATTGCTTCCGCTATCTTGGATGTACGTCATTTTTTGATATGAAAAAAACAGCCTGTCCAATTGGCTAGCCATTAATACCAAATTTGAGAAAATCAGTTGAGAAATGAGCAAAGGGCGGATTGGCGGACAAGATGCCTAAATTTGGATCAATTTTGCGGAAATAAAAAAAAACTGGAAGTAGGCTTCGCTCAAATTCGCAATAGCTTCTCAGTCAATGACTCAATTCCACTGGTTGTGGTTTTGAATCAACAAGAAAGGTCTGTTCTTTCATGAATCATAATACATTATTGGTTTTGACTTTCTGGTAACTTCCAATAAAAAGCAACGAGAACAAATTAAGGCCTATTTTTATTGTTTCTGACATCTTGAATTTTGATATGTCGGCCATTTTGAAATACGGAGATGATAGCCTATTCAACTGGCTAGCCAATGCTGGAAAGTTCGATGAAATCGGTGGCGGAATAAAAATTTTGGGAGGAAAAATTTCGAGCACGGTTTTTTATGGCTCACCCGGTCACTGGCGGCTCCAGCATTTTTGAACAGGGGGTACGGTTCACCGACCAGGCGCCCTTAAGATGAGGGCTACGATCAAAATAAGCCCAATGCTTCTCTCCAGTGGCGTACCCCGACTTATGGATAGCCCCCCTCCAAGCAATCAATCAATCAATCAAATGATAATATAGAGCCACCCTGGAGCCTTAGCTCAGCCAGCTCTTCAAAAATTTCGCCAGGGGATATTAGTCGAAGCTTTAGGGGGGGGGGAGGATTTAACCTCTCCATCCCCCCGTGGGTACGCCCCTGCTTCTCTCTATGACTTCACTCGAACTCCCTTATATTATACATATAGTTGATTCAGAAGCAGTTTTCAAAGGAAAACGATCATGACAACAACTATTGGTTTTAATAGTATAAATGAACTCTTCTCTACGTATCTATTCTACAAAACTAAACTTCACGATGCAATCTTTGATTTTTATAGATTTACACACCTATCTGCCTCTTCTGCAATTACCAACAAAGTATTTAGTCAGTCTTCAGTCATCGTAGACTAATTTTTGGTTCTGGCTGGAGGCTGTAGCCCTTAGCAGATTAGAATTTTTTTTCTCATAACTTCCAGATCGGCGAATCAATTTTTCTGAAACTTGGCTCATACCGTACCAACTCATTGTTTGGTTGGATGCATTATTCTGGAATGTATCTTCTGAAGCTACCACTTCTTCTTTTTCCTGCGGAGTAGGTAATGAGTCATTTCCCGCCCTCCTACATAGTATGTAATGAATCAATTACCATAATAATGGTTGTGAGTAATAGTACATTACATACCGAGACGGAAAGAGGCTCATTACAAACAAGAGCGAAGGTAGCTGCAGAGCGCGCCGCGAGCCGATAGTTCGTAATGGTTCATTTGTCAACTTTTTCAAAAGTCAGTAATGAACAATTATTATTGTGGTCGTGAGTAGAAGTTCTTTCCACCTCCACAGATGTTATGAGAGTAGTTCCAAGATTTCATCGCGCGACGCCCAAAGCGAATTTCCACAGGTAACATTATCCATTCCATTGGTGAGTTTTTATCACAGTAATAATTTTTTACAAAGAGTAATCCATTGGTAACTACTTGTGGATTTTTTTTTATTTATAAGCTTGACGTCTGGCGCCCCTGATTTGCGACAGGGGGTACGGCCGTACCGTCGTACCCCCCGTGGAGCCGCCAGTGCACCCGGTACATTGAGAAGACGAGCAGTCAAGTTCCAAGTTGAGGACGTGGTGCGGAAGAAAATTCTAATCCTGTCAGACGCAGCCAATTATTTTGCAGAGAAACTAGCCTCGAAGTACGTTGAATGCACAATTCGAGACTAAATCTCAGCCACGATCTATGATTTAGATCAGATGCCGAACGCTGGTAAAAGGCACATTCGCCTGATTCATAAACCTATGGTCGATCGTGTGGATGCCTCAGTAGTAGACGATTTGTCGCCTCAAAAACAACTCACACAAAACACCAAAGAAGCTTTCATGGAATTATTCTAGGAACAGAACCTGAAAAAAGTTCAACAAGATTTTGACTCTTTGTGAGTAGTGTGCAAAGACTATAGTAGGATTAGATCAGGTGAGGTTTAGTGTAGAAATAAGTTAGATGTGTTTGGTGTGAATGAGAGAATGAACAGACAAAAAAAAACATGAACATGAGAAGTGCCTACTAAACTGGTGATTAACAGTGCAAAAATAGACCTGTTTCACAGTTTTTTTTTTTTTTAGGAAGAGGGGTGTGTAGCATTTTTTCTCCATCCAAAATGTCCAAAATCCAAAATGATCAGATACTAGGGAAACGGGTTCGCGGACATGAAGGGCAATTGATTTTTGGCTCGGTTCCATTCAAGTGATTGGGGAAAACAAGGAAAAAACACGAGCTGTCCAAGAAATGGAAGAAGTTGTCAAAAATTGGACTTCAATTCACTAGCGTTTGCTGGATTGCTGGTACTTGTTAGAGCTATCTCTTTAACCTTCCAGCATTGTTATGCAATGCTTCGAGTATGCCTCAGGGCAACAGCGAAAGAGAGAGAAATAGAAAACTAATTCCGCGCAACAAATTCCATTTTAATTCAATTGAAAAGAAAACCAAACAAAACCAAACTCCCCAGCGCAGCTCCAGCATGGCCCGCGCTCCGTGCGGAGTTTTACAAAACACCGCATACCGGAATCGTTACAACGCCAACTAACGTCGTCAGCGCAATAAAACCTGAGCTCTACTTTTCCTCTTTTCCATACCAGCCAGCAGCCCGGCTGGCTCTCCGCTGTGCTGCTCTGGCTCTGCCGTATATACCCCCAAAGTTTTAATTTCCAAAGCTCGCGCTGATGCCTCAAACTCCCCTGCTTTCGCGCGCTAGCCCACAGTCTCCCCCACATGATATAAAAGGAAGCTCTCCGCGAGAAAGAGAAAAGCAATAAAGGCGGCGGTGCGCCGTGGCTTCGCCGCTCTTCCCTTCGACAAAAGAACCAGGATAATTCCGCGTACACCGGCACATTTTGCCGGGTGCTCATTTTAAAAGTAACCCCAAAATAACTCGCGATTCCTATAGAGATTATGGACAGGGAGCTGCTGCCTCAAAACTCACGTCATAAGGTACATGATTTCAACCCTGTAGGTCTAATGTGCGTTGATGAGGTTGCTGAAAATTGCTCTGTCTTACATGTCAGACCGGGACTTAAAATGGCCAAAAATTTACGTTATAAGGTACATGAATGAAACCAACTGGATTTTGTGTTGAAACATCCCCTTGATCGAAAATCTGGTCGTAAGAAAATTATTTTGAGGGCTTTCGGTTCATAAGACAAGTTTGAAATTTTCAAAAAAGGACCAGAATTCATAAATTTTTTCACAGGCGTTTTGTTGACTAACCCACCAAGTGTGATATATATTCAAAATCAGGATGAAAAACGGAATCGATTTCCATGTTAAAATACAAGGTGTACGAGTTGAGCAAAAATTTGCGATGTTGCACCCTGTGAGCGATCTACCATTAAAAAAATTTGTGGACGGATTCGAAACCTGCGTAAAAGATCATGTGAGAATCATTTTTCATTCCTAAAATCATGCCAAAGGAGAAGTATCCAGGAGAAGGTAAATTTTGACTTTTTTTGAAAATTTCAAACTTGTCTTATGGACCGAGAGCCCCCAAAAATCTTGTCTCATAACCCGACTTTTGATTGAGGGGATGTTCCCCCACAAAAGCCCGTTGGTTTCATTCATGTACCTTATAACATAAATTTTTGACATTCTTCAAAAATTGACAAGCCTTCACCAGCCTAAAGCACCCGGTTTGACGTGTGAGAAAAAGTTAACAACCTTATCAACGCACATTAGACCTACAGGGTTGAAATCATCTACCTTATGACGTGAGTTTTGAGGCACCAGCTCCCTGTCCATTATTTCTTCAAACAAAACCAGGTCGATGGAGGACACATCTGAAACATACTTCGGCAAATTTTTATCTACTCTTTCTCCCTCACGCACCGCAAATTTAAAATGTTCAATCAAGTTTGAAAAAAAAATCATCAGAAAGAATAATTGGATTTCATTCAATTTGATGTATCACAAAGTAGGTGGTGAGGTCCGGTTCGATTATGCTACGGTGCGCCTCGCGTGTTTGAACGTTCTCGCCTTTTGACGAAATTGTGGTGTTCGGCCCGCGAGTTTTCCCTTGTGCTTTTTGGATAACGTCCTGGATGATCCACTGAAGGGATAGATCGCCTTCCCATCATTCACGGTCCACCGGAAAAACGGCTGAGTCCAATTTAGTTTTTAAAACTTGCATGAATTTGTTATAAGCAGGCACATTATTATCTTATCGCACCGACAACAAAAAGGCCGCTTCTTCCTATAGGGCTTTTTGCGCTATAGGAATGGACTGTTGTTGTTTATATACACGAAAACTATTTTCTATTCTTGTTGATTGAACAAATCTTCAATCAAAACTAAGGCCCTGGTCACAGGAGCCAAAAAAACTCAAAATGTCACAACCCCAGAACAGAAATACCCAACAAAACTCAAATTCACCGAATAAAAACCTATCGTACTCTAGCGTAGCTTCAATAAATACAATGTTTCCAAGCAAGGACTTGGCCATAGTCCTTGATGTCGTAGATAAACTAAAGTTAAGAGACTACGTAGTACCAATCAGCAAGCTTGTAGGTCCAAAACAGATCACATTTGCATCACGAATCTCAAGAAACCGCATCTGCATATTCTTGTCAACCAAACAGAATGTCGATGAAATCGTGAATAACCACGGGAAAATTGAGATTGAGGGAAAAATTGTAACAATTCGAAGACTTATTTCACCGGCTAAGAGAATCATTCTGTCCAATGTTTGCCCAAACATTCCCCACGAGCTCCTCGAGAACGCTTTGAGAGATGTTGGCTGCGAACCAATGTCAAACATGACATTTCTCAGAGCCAACAGCGAAGATGACGAACTTTCCCACATTTTGAGTTTCAGACGCCAAATTTACATCAAGCCAAATGAAGATCTTGAGCTTCCCCCATTTGTTACCACCACACAAGACAACACCGACTATGGAATTTTTATTGGCACGGGTGAAATGCTCTGCTTTTTATGCAAAGAGTTGGGCCACAAAGCCGACCAATGTCCAAACTTGAATATGTCCCAAACAGAACCTGAATCTCCTCCACTGCAATACCGAAACACAATCGAAACAATAGCTGACGTACACTCAATAATTAATGCTGACGATCAACAGATTACAGAAACAAATGATTCTACGGTAACAATTGTAACTGAAAATTCAAAAACTCCTCTCTTCTCTACCGAAAAACCACCAAACAAAAGACCAGCATCATCTACCCTCAACAGCGGATCCACCGAAAGTTCTCCACAGGGATCCCCACTACCAAATGACGACCATACTGGGGATTTTCAGTTTGCTAAACCGAATTCCAGAAACAACAGACACAAACTCAAAAAAAAAAAATCTTCTTCCATAGAAAACGTTTCACTAACTTCCAAAGAAAACACAGAAACAATAAAACAAACGATACAGGAAAACCCAAGCAAATACATTCTCACCTCAGACCAATTCGAGTCCTTCATTGAACAATGCACCAATGGTAAAGATCAACTAAAAACAGGTCTTTCCTTCACTGACAATATAGTTGGTCTCATCGATATGATGAATGACATTTACCCCAGCCTAACAAACCGACATGCGAAAAGCAGATTCACAAGAATCTGCAATAAGTTGAGCCAGTCTGCTGACAATGTTGAAATATCAGACCTTTCTCAATTTTCTATTGATCCCAGCGATTCTGAGCGATCCGAATACTGAAAACCACCACTCAACCTGACAACAAACAAAAATGGCGTCTGTGATTCAGTGGAATTGCAATGGTTTTTACACCAGATTCACTCATATCCAACGCCTGATCAGTGATCACAACCCCTCAGTACTATGTTTACAAGAAACAAACTTCAAAGGCAACCACAGCCCTTCATTAAAAGGGTACAATACTCTCACAAAAAACCGAATCACTCAACAAATTGCCAGCGGTGGTGTCTCAATTTCAATCAAGAAAAATCTACATCATGAGGAAGTTGTTATCTCAACTAATTTGGAAGCAATTGCTGCCTCGGTTTGGTGTCCCAGCAAAATCAACATTTGCAACATATACTTACCTCCAAATACAAATCTCGACTCCAATGAACTGGCCAACCTAATCACCAAATCCCCCCTCCATTCATCATAGTCGGCGATTTTAATGCTCACAACATTATGTGGGGATCACACTCCAATAGTCTCAGAGGAAGAGAAATTGAAAACCTATATCTCAGAAATCCGTCCGTATTTTTGCTAAACAACGGCCAACCTACTCACTTCAATTCATCATCTGGCAGCTTCTCTAGCATAGACCTTAGTTTCAGCGATCCACGCAGTGGCCCCGCCCTGTGCTGGACAGTTCTGCCAGAACTATATGACAGCGACCACTTTCCCATTGCAATTTCTTATCGAAAAAACAACCTCAGTGACCCCAATAAACCTTTTGAAAAATGGAAAGATAAAGGAGTTGATTGGCTGGCTTATCAAAACATGGTTGACGAGAAATTGTCTACTTTCTCCCTTCAGGATGACATCAATGATAACGTTCAAAAATTCTCCAAGATCATAACCGAAGCAGCCGAACAATGCATCGGAAAAAAAACTGTTACCACAAACCACAACCCAGTGCCCTGGTGGAATTCTAAATGCAGTCTTGCCGTCAGGGAATCCAAAACTGCCTTCAACAGATTCAAAAAACACCCTGAAATCTGATCGCGTTCAAGAAACATAGAGCAAAAGCCAGGTTCGTACTGAAGGATGCCAAAAAGTCATCTTGGCAAAATTATGTCTCCACTCTCACTAGTTCCACTCCCCTGAGGGAAGCCTGGTCCAAAATTAACAGAATAAAGGGCCTCAATTGCAACCCCTCTTCCATAACAGCGCTAAAAGACGAAAGTAACAACCTAATCACTTCTAACGACGATATTGTGAATCTACTAGCAAATCAATTCTACAAGCACTCCAGCGACAACTTCTACTCGAATGAATTCCTGAAAATAAAGTCAGAAAAAGAGAAAATCCCACTCAATATGAACAACTTCGAAAACCCCGAACTTAATGTTCCACTGCGGAGATCCGAATTGGATGAAGCCCTCAAAAACTGCAAAAATTCAGTCCCAGGCCCCGACTCCATCCCCTTCACTTTCTTAAAAAACCTATCTGACGCTGCAGTCCAAACTCTCCTAGACATCTTCAATTTTATATGGCAGCGACAATGTTTCCCTGACTGCTGGAGAGAATCCACTGTAATTCCCATTCTCAAACCCAATAAACCCAAAATCGAACCATCGAGTTACAGACCGATATCTTTGACCTGCACTATGTGCAAATTACTCGAAAAAATTATCAACAACAGACTCAAATGGTTTCTTGAGGAAAACAATCTACTGTCCAACCGCCAGAGCGGTTTCAGAATAGGTCGATCAACCGTCGATAATATGGTCCTCCTGCAATCTGAAATCTCAGAAGCCTTTGCTACTAATAGGAATCTGGGAGCGGTGTTTTTTGACATTGGAAAAGCATATGACACAACATGGAGACACGGCATACTGTTGAAACTTTTGAAGTGGAAGATCAACGGAAACATGGTCGCTTTCATAAAAAACTTCCTCTCACACAGAACTTTCAGAGTGAAAAAAAATAATGTTCTATCTAAGCAATTCTTTCAGGAAAATGGCATCGCTCAGGGTTCAGTCGTCAGCGTCACTTTATTCCCTGTTGCTATAAATGAAGTCCTATCAAAAATAAAGCTGCCAGTTAGAGGTGGTCTGTACGCCGATGACCTCGTGATTTTTTGTAAGGGCACTAATGGACGAGAAATACAAACTCTGCTACAGGTAGCCATCAATGAGATCGAGGAGTGGACTGTGCAGTCGGGTTTCAGATTTTCTCCTCTGAAATCTGAGGTAATGATCTTTTCCAGAAAGTACATAATAAGCCCCCTACCTCCCATTAAAATATACAACACGGAGATTGAACAGGTTCAAGAACTGCGATTGCTTGGTCTCATCTGGGACACCAAACTAACCTGGAAACCCTATGTTGAACAACTAAAAGCCGAATGCGCCCAAAGGTTGAACCTGTTGAAGACTATTTCTCACCATCACTGGGATTCAGAGGAAGCTCTTCTTCTGACTGTTTACAGAGCCTCAATCAGGTCAAAACTTGATTATGGGTCGATTGTATACTCATCTGCGTCGAAATCAACCTTGAGGAAATTGAACTGCATAGCTAACGCTGCGATCAGAATGGCTACCGGTGCCTTTAGGACCAGCCCGATAGAATGTTTGCTCCAGCTTGCAAATGAACCCCCTCTTGATATCCGAAGAGAATCTCAAACGTTAACATACTCTGCCAGAGTAGCAGCCTCGAAAAATAATGCAGCGTACCACTCAGTCTTCTCCACAAAATACCACCACATTTTCCAGTCGAAACCAAGACTCACTCCCCCATGTCACTACAAGCTCAAATCCATTCTAAACTCTCTAAGTTTGATCCCAACAGAAGTTTGTTCACCACAATCAAATAAGGGTGCCCCATGGACCTTCTCTTCCCCAACTTACCACACCAGCCAATCCAGCTACCCCAAACACTCCACTGCCCCTGTCATCCTTCAGAACTTACACAAAGAAATCATAGCTTCGAATCAAGGTTCCTCAGTTCTATATACAGATGCATCTAAAGGCAACAACGGCGTCGGAGTTGCGATTGTGACCGCAGCCGACTCCTACAACTACCGTCTGCCCAAATCTACCAGTATTTTCTCAGCAGAACTGTACGGAATCCTTCGAGCTTCAAAAATAGTACATGCGAGCCCTCATTCCAAGTTTTTAATCTGCACCGACTCCTTAAGTTCAATCCAAAGCATGCAAATCATATACTCCACAAATCCATTAGTGCAACAAATACAACATACTCTTTCATCGGCAATAAAGCAAAACAAAGAAGTAATTCTGAGCTGGTGTCCGTCACATGTCGGAATCCGGGGAAATGAAAAGGCTGACCAAGCTGCCAGTGAGGCGGTAAATTTACCGGAGCACACTTATTTCAAAATCACTGAGTTTGACTTGAAGAATCATTACAAAACAGCTATTCGTGAAAAATGTATCGGATCCATGTCCAGCTATAGACCACTCACAATCCAGATCAGTCCAGCCATCCTAAGGATCGTTACTAAAACCATCTCAAACCGAAGGGAAGAAACAACACTGAATCGTGTACTAATCGGACACACGCTCATGACACATTCCTTCATTTTGTCAAAAGAAGAGCCCCCAGGATGTCTATACTGCAATGAGGTTCGAGTCACATTCCTCACCTTTTGTTCAACTGTCAGGGACTTTTGAGACAAAGACAACGGGCAGGGTTTTCAAATGAAGTTCCCCTTACTCGGATGGTTACTCTAGAATGGCAATTTTGGTGTGCTGATGGATTTTCTGAAGGACTCTGGCATTTTTGACCTGATCTAAAAACAAGACCATCCTCTAATACCAGTCTAATACTGCAGACTCCCCAAGCATCTTCAAGCCTCCCAACATTTCCACTCATACTTTTTTCTACCAAGTCTTAGCATTTTCTGGGAAATTAGAAATAAAAGTCCAGGACAATCGGAAAACATCTACCTACCGCCCAGTGTTGTTGGGCGACTTTGGCGAATAGACCGGTAAAACCCTGATCAGGGAAATAACCATGCAGTTGATGCACCCTAACAAAATCCAAAAAAAAAAAAAAAAAAAAAAAAAAAAAAAAAAAAAAAAAAAAAAAAAAAAGTAGGTGGTGCCATTTAAATATGAAAGCAGGGGTGCTGGAGGCGAGAAGTGTTTGCTTAAAAAAAAATGTATGGGTGGATACTTTTCAAATGATCACCCGGTATACCTATCCCGATACCTACCTGGCGATGCATCGCTAAAGCTCGCGCTCGCTTGAATTTGACTTTCGTATTACACCAGAGCTGTTGCGAAGAGCAATGGGTAGATCCCTGGCCTTTTCAACTTCATAATATCGTACAAAGCCTGGCGAATACGCCCGGCCCAGATAAAAACTTCAAACAGAATTAGAAACTTTGCAGCCAGCAGGCAGAGAGGCATATCGCATCGACTGTGTCACGCCGATGATGCCTTGTGCCAGAGCTCCGACTAGGACGCACCAGGTATAATTACCGGGGGAGAAGCGCCGAGGTATTACTCGGTTCCATAATGAAGAAAGATCCTAATTAAAACACTTGCGAATCCGTCACACGGCCCGGCCGCCTCCGATGCGCTCGTCGCACCATTTCCCGATGAAACCGCCCTCGATTTCTGCGAAGCTCCCGTTCTTCTCGCGGCTTCAACCGTGATGTGCGTCGTTGCTCTCGGCCTACGGACTCGAGAGCCTCGGGCTTCGCCCTCGGCATGATTATTTCACGTTTTGCCTTACTTCACTATTACCCGCGACATGAGGTCCCCAAAAAAACTCCCTGATCAAAAAATTCAGGCACCGTTCTGTACTTGAAAAATATTGCTGCAATCTTCTCTGGAGATTTCAACGCAAGAATAAGAAAGACACCTGTTCAATTGGCGGAGGAGCCGTGCAGCGAGAGCTTGGCTGAATACAGGAGCTCTTCCAGTTTTGATCTCCTCCAGTTCAGTGCTATGTAACTTTTGCCTGCAAAAAGGCCTTGAAAAACGTGAATTTTCTTTGCGGTTATGTGTAGAGACCGGATTTTAGGCCGTTAAAAAGGGGAAATTAAGACACATGTTTAGGCAAATAAAAGCTCTATTCTAGGACGCTTTGGTAATATAGGCCAAATGCATTTTGAAATGAATTGAAGTGAATAATAGTATATTATATACCAAGGTTGAGAAAGTATTATTATAGCTGAAGCGCCAGTTTGGATCCCGAAGCGCAGCTGAGGGATATAGCGCTGAAGCAAGAAGCTTTATAATAATTTTCTCGACCGTGGTTCATAAAGAATTTTTTCACTACACCAAAATAGCCATGCTAGTTGAGGAACAGATTAATATTGATGTACCTCACGGCTAGTTCTGAAAAAATCAATATTAGTGTTGAAATCAATTTACTCCCACAGTTTGAATGGAAACAATGAAAACATTGATCTTTTTTCCATCAACATTGTGGATCATTTCTACCAAAAAATCGAAAAAGCCCATTTTAGGCCGCTAAAAAGATCTTTCAAGGACAGTAAATCCGATTGAGCCAGTTTTAGACGCAAAGGGGTGTCAGAAGCAATGTTTTTTCAACACTAATATTTATGACAAGGTCTCATGCACATGCCTGAAAGAGAAACTAAAAGGCATTTTACCTAGAATCCGGTCTCTAGATGTGTTATGTGAATTTGCGATGCAGTTTTGTTCTCCAGATTCTTTAACTCATTCTCAAAAGATTCGCAGCACTGTTTTTCAAGAAAATATTCTTAATGTTCTTGGAGCGATATTTTGGAAGCTTTTCAAGCTATATTTGAAGAATTCTTGGAGCGATATTCTAGAGATATTCTGAATCGTGATAGCGGTACTCAATGAGGTCTTGGAGCGATGTTTCAACAGATCTTTGAGAGAGATATGATCAAAGATATTCTAGAATGTCTTCAAAGCGATATTTCAGAAGTTCTTGTAGCAATTTCTTCAAGGATTTTGGAGAAATATCCTAGAACTCTGTGAAATTTAGTAGTGATATATTGGGAATAATTCGAGCGATATCTCGGATGCTCTTGTTGATATTGTTTGACGTTTTTATAGTGATATTCCAGAATATTGCATCGATATTCTGAAGGAGTATAGAAAGATATGGTTGAAAATCATGGAGAAATATATATATATATTCTTGAAAGTTTCAAATCATTACTTTCTGGAGTTCTTGTCTTTGAGCAATTCTTTAAGATTAAGAAAAAATCTCTGAAAGATTTTAGAGAGATACTCTGACAGATTGTTGACCAATATTTTTGACGATTGTGGAGCTACATTTCAGAAAAGCTTGGACCTGAACTGCTGGACAATGAAGTTGTCGGTCACGGAAAAATGGTTTGACTTTGAAGACCAATAACTTCCGAGTCCCGAATGTGATTTCTATTTTGCTTATTGTGCCAATTAGCCTGATGTTTCCGTAATTCATCCTGGAAAGATGAATGTTGAAAAACTTCACTCGAAATTTCTACAGAGTGATACGTATAATGCTGCAAAATTGCACCGACTTCATCGTACTTCCATTTGTCAAAAAAAAATTCATGTGTTCTTATACAAAAATCATAAAGTGTGGTGTATTATCTCGAAACGGTTTTGGAATGACCCAGATTGGAAGTCTAACATTGAAGGTTTACATTTTTATGTCGAATGTTGTAGATTTGCCCTGTTGGCACGCGAGATCAAGTCACATTTTTGATGAATGGATGTTGACATTGAGCAAGACTGTTCATACACAGTTCAAGACAATTTTACTCTCAACACAACCCGAATATGTGGTGTGGAGCCAAGCAGGGGGCACTTTTTTGAGTAGTGGTCACTGCCTGTTTTTCGTACGTTGAATTTCCTCATAATTTCATCAGAATTTCAGATGTGAAACATGTTTTATTTGCAAATTTAAGCTTCTGAACATGGTAACGATGTAAAACTTTCGATTTCGAGTCAAGTAAAAGCCCCCTGGACGTTGTACTTTTTGTGCTTGTGCTATGTCGGAGCTTCGTAAATCTGCAACATTCAACATGAAAACTTATATCTTCAATGTTCCACTTCCAATCTGGGTAATTCGAAAACCATTTCGACATAAGACACCACACTTCATGATTCTTGTATTGGAATATTAAAAAAATATATATTTTTAAAATGGGGGTACGATGAAGTCGTTGCAATTTTGCATCATTTTACGTATCACCCTGTAGAAAATATTCATCAAGTTTCTCATCATTCAGTGTTATGGGATGAGTTACGAAAATATTAGGCTAGTCAACACAACAAACAAAATGAAAATCGCAATCGGCAATCGGGAGATGTTGACCTCCAAAGTCGAACCATTTTTCCGATACCGACAACTTCGTTGTCCAGCAGTTTATTTAATGAAGCGTGATATCTTCGAAGCACTTGAAGTTGAAGTTAAGTATGATCCTAGAAGTTCTTGGTGTTATATACTGGAAAATCTCGAAGAATATTTCAGAGGTTCATAGAGTGATGTTACGAGAGTTTTTGTAGATTTATTTCAGGACATCTTCTGTCGATATTCCAAAAGATCTTGAAACGATATTCTAGAAGTTAGCCACGGGAACTATCGGAATATTTGTAATATCCTGGGCTGAGAAAAAGCGAAATGGGGAGCAGATTGGGGTCAAGGTGGACATATTCGAATTCAAAGCGACAAGTTAGTGTAGAACACTGCGGAGTAAAGAGCGAACCTAAGTGTGATATTTTGTTTGTTTTCCTTTCAGTCCGGGGTAAACCGAAAGGTTTCTGATGATATGAAAATCCCGGCCCTAAGAGTAGGTAGTAGATAGGTAGCCGCACGTTAGGTATTATTGAAACACGTTCAATTTGTTAGCCGAATTGAAGCTTTTGATGCAAATTGAGAATAGCTTTCACTCGCCTGCTCAATAGGTCTGTGCAAGAGCCTTCAAGAAACTTGTTTATAAATAATCCAAAAAAGCGACTTGTTGAAAAACAAAATCCAGTAATAGCTGCCATTACTGAAAAAAAACCACTTATGTTCCACCGCTTCCTGAGATGGCGGCAATATATTTCCAGAGGAGGGCGGAATAACAAAAAAAAAACAAATGCAGCGATGTAAGGGTGAGGGTGAAGTAAGCAAAGGGTTGCCCTCGACGCTATACATGCGGCACGCACATCACCTAATATACGAAATAAGAGGGTAAAAACTGGAAGAGTACTAGGCGGCCATGGAATTAAAACCGAAATTAAAGACAAAGGGAACGAAATTAATGCCGCGCTCGGCTCTAACCTCCCTCCCCTGGCCCCCGTGCGCCCTCCCCTCGCCGCCCGTCTCCTCGCTTTCCTTTCCTTTTCGCCGCTCCAGGAAAAAGGGTCCTGCGAGCAGCAGGGGCGACTTTCAAGAAGAGGGCTGTGGAAAAAGGGTGAGCGCGAGGGGTCCGCGGGGTTGGGGGAAGGGGGACGCGCTCGCGGGAGGTGAGAGGGGAAGTAAGATGGCGACCGCCGCCGCCTATAATGCCATCCGATCGCCTTTCCCTCTCCTGCGCGTTCGCATTCTTTTATCGATATGCCTTCTACTGTGATTTACACACTAAAACTTTTTCTAGTTGTCAGCTCGTTATGCCTAGTTTCAGTATTTTCAACTAGTTCTCTAGTTATTGTAATTGAATTTCCATCAGAGTCAACGAATAAACCGGCAACTGGACTAGATTAAACCGGCAGCTAGACTAGATTACCTTTGAAATTTTCAACTGTAAACTCTAGGAGTTCCACTCTACTTAGCTAATTTTAAATGAAACCCAGTTGAAAAAGTTTTAGTGTGTACGTCGTTTTCGGCGATAGTTGATTAAAAAGGGGTACCTATACGTAGTGTACGGTTCTGCTGGGATGTTTCTCAAAAGTGTTCATCTGAATACTCTGTATTGCTTGGTCATAATAAAATTCAACAATGAAATACTATTGATGAAATAAAAATTGTGAAGACTTCGATACTTTCGACAATTGAGTATTGTTTTTTTTTATTTACCTGATGAATATAGGGCGTATCTAGAGAAGGGCGGCAAGTGATGGGGCATGTGCTATGGCTTCGATCTTCAGGGGGCAAATTAGAGAAAAAGATGGAAATTCAACAAAAAAAAGAGAATTATAGAAACAATGGGATAAACGAAGGAAAAAGAAAAAACATTGAGAGCCAGTTCTTTGAGCTTACGATAATTATGTAGGTAATGTGAGTACCTGAGCTATTGGGCGCAATTCGTGTTGGCAAATTTCTCGATTCTAAAAATGCCAATTGGCTTGAACCAAAGTACATGAATATCTACATGAACATGAAGATATTCATGTACTTTGGTTTAAAGTACATGAATATCTTTATTTGGACTTGAGTGACAATTTTCAATATCCTTATTTTTCGTTGAGCAGTTTTTTAATGAAAATTACGTTATTTTGATCATATTGCGATAGATTCTTCCAAGCTGAATCCAAAAATATAGCACTCACCCAGTATAAGCATTATACCTACATCACATTATAGTTCAAAAACCGTGTTTATCGTTATATTTATGTATAAACATTTGACATTTGTATTCCAACTGAGATTGAAGTAACGTGTCTAGTTGAAAAATGACCGCTTACAGACCAATGAAACCCAGCGAAAGAGTTTTTATGGGTTTAAATATTTAGTCCGGTGGATTAGCACCTAAAGTCTGAACTACCTATGCACTTTGTGATAAAGCAAAGATTTTCTGGATTTACCTCGGGATTTACACCCTTGAAACTGAACTTGACAATTATTCCAGAAATGGTGCCAACACTGCCAACGGGTTTGGTGTGGCAGGTGACCTCAGGGGCCATCCAAAGCTGGAGAAGAACCAAAATCTTTCATGCTCCTTGGATGCACTAAATACATCATAACCCGATGCGCTGATACCTTATGGAGCGGAACTAACGTAATATTATGTCAATGTTAATCACATAAGGGGGCTGAGGAGAGGGCATCGGCTTTGTCTTTGAAGGCAATCTAAAGGTTTTCTAATCCTGGATGGATATGAAGGAGTGTGGTATCATTTTCGACTGAAATCGACGTTCTGAGTTCGAATAAAGCGTTCAAATCACATAACAAATATGTTTGAACAAGTCTGTGTGAAAAAAACACGGTTTTTTTTATATTTAACTTCAACCTCATAGATTTCAGTAACATCCGTAGGCATTCCATTTATTATTGCATATTCAGTTACTTTCAACCTTTCTTCGATTGAACAAAATGCAAGAGATATGCTTCTTACCTTCACAAGCTCGTAGAAGTGTCTGGTCGCGAGGGCCGTTTTGCGTCAACACTTCGGTCAACACGGCACCTGATAAGTTAGTAACGTATGCTTCAATTCAATAACGTATTGTGTCATGAATAAAGACTCTATTGTACGGTTTTTAACTTTGTTTTGCCGAGGAAGAAGAGTTGTTCCTTCTTGTAAAGCAACAAAGATGATATCGGAGTAGCTGTATCGCATGTACAATAAGACTTTTCATGTGAGGGTGTGTCAGTTACAGTGTTCAAAGTTGACGCTCGAAGGTCAGAGAAACGCCTTTCTTCCATAAAGGCATCGACACTTATCATCTCGCATACCTATACTCGAAAGGATAGAGTAGAAGTGCACTCCTCCATCATGTGTGAGGACAGATTGATTGATGAGTCGGCTGTTACTAGCTTCCGCGACCACTTTTGCCTTGATATACACATTGCAGAAAGCCGCTAGTAGATGGCACCGCACGGGTCTCTCACCTATGAGTACCCTCGGAAAGCACATACAGGAAAGTCTTGGACCGTTAGATCATCGAGCTTCTGCCTTGAATGCATCAGCACTGATGAGACCCAAACAGGTCGAGACACGTGTCTGCTGGATTTCGATGGTGGTTGCTCGGTCAATTCGATGATCCGAGACTTATCCTCACATTAATTTATTATTCTTGTCCTACGCTCGGAGGTCAGAGAAACGCCTTTCTTTCATAAAAGCATGCATCGACACTAATCAAGTGAGTGGTGACGTCTTTAATAAGTACACCTTTTCCAAAAGCATTTCTTTCTAGGTTCCCACTGGATATCACTCGTGATTTTGGCAGGAATAGACACCTCGAACTAATTTTTTTTGTGATTTTGACGCTTCATATGACTTTAAAACACTCAAGGAAGCCCAAAAAGATTTTTATTTTCAGCTGGGTCGTCCAACTTGTGGCATCTCGATTTTAAAGTAGGAGAAACGCGAACCAATATTCAATCCAGGCTGCAGGCGCAGGCAGTTTGGTTTTAGTGGAAAATATACTTCCATGCCGAGTTTTATGGCAGTACTACAAAACGCAAAGTCGTTAGGTATGAGTAGGTATAGTTTCGGCTGGAGCTGAAACCAAATCGCCTGACGTAGATCAAATTTATCTGCTCGGCTCCCCTACTAAAGAATCAATATGCCAAAAATTCGACGGCCCAGCAGAAAAAATTCTTTTTAGGCTTTCTTGGACGTTCAAGAGTCATATAGCGTGGAAATCACCAATAAAAGAGTTCGAGGTCTCTATTTCTGCAAAAATTTGAAGTGATATCCAGTGTGGACATAAAAAGAAATGCTCTTGGAGAAGGTTTACTGAAGACGTCACCACTTCTTTGGAAAATACCACTACAAGAAGTTTTTCTTCATAATTAGGCTTTCGGAATGCAATTTAGTTGGGAACGCAACAAATCATATTAATTTATCGTTTCCTTGCATATGAGAAAAAAAACAAATAATTTTTTTGACTACTGCCAAATAATATTTTTTTCAAGTGTGAGGAATGGAACGGACACGACGACAATTGATGAAAACATTTTCAATAGACCCGTAAGCTTCTTTTATGGCACACATGACGATACTCAATGATCGTTTTGTAAAAGTTCTTGCATCTTGAAGATTTCGAGGGCCCCCATGGGCTTCCTGAGGGACGAAATATGGAGTGCTGCGGGTCAAATCGCTTGTTTTGGTATAAGGTACGCCCATGCAAAATCTCGTTACTCTACTCCAAAATGCAGTATCATTTTGCGTACCGCTATACCACTATCACTAATGAGCAAGAATAAGAATCAATATTAAAGTCTTCTTGCGAAATGTGTAAAATGCTTAGGTATAGGTACTGCTCTATCAAACTAGAAGAAAAATCAACTCCTCCTCAAGAACAGGCCTCTCTCCACTAGCTAACTTCACAAGTAACACAAATAGGACTCCTTCCAACAAGAAAAGCTACTGCAACACGTTACAAAAATAATGATTTGTGATCATCTTCGAGCCTTTATGTAACAGCAATGGAATTTTCAAGCCTCGCCAGACGTAGTGGCGGAGGCTATTTGTAGCCTTTTTTTTTTCGTGATTTTTTTTTCCTCGTTCCTCGTTTCTCGTTTCTGAACAAAATTCACCTACATCTTCCGTATCTTTTGAACAGTTCAATATATTAAGTTCATTCTTTCGCTAATCGAATCTCAACTATCGCAGGTTGATACCGACGACGTTTAAAGATGATCGGTCAAATATAAACAATCTTTAACAATAATAAAGAATGCACAACTTGTGAAACTCATTTAAATAGAGAAAACGCATGGATGCCGGCCATTCCATCATCATATCTTTGGATCTAATGGAGCTTTGTGCATAAGTACATATCCAGACCTTTGTCACAGTGTGACAGCGACTGAGAAACAATGGTTTATTATTTATTTATATGGTTTATAAACATTTCCATCGGCTATGAATGCAGCATGATTTCCAATCAGCGAGGAAAATTTTTATTCTCACAGTTTTCTATATACAACCAGCGAAGTGATTGCAGCCAAAGTATTGCAGAATTTTTTGAAAGAAAAAATTCCGATCTAGAACTTTTTCAAATATGATTTTTTTTCTGACGCAACCAACAACTGTAAAGAAGTGGTGCGCGCATGCCACTCAAATATACTATGCAAAATGCTCTCTATCACTACTGAGGTTGGCATTTTCCGTATGAAGCTGAGCTTCCACAGAAATAATCAGATATTTGCTTTTTACAAAAAAAAAAAGCACCCGTTTAGGCTAGCCGAGTTATGGGGCTAAGACTGCCCTCAACGGTACAATGGTATTAACGTAAAGTAGGTATGATGTAGATGAAACTATTCACCCCTAATTTCTATATACATCGAAAAGATCCTATTCCAAACATTTGCTTTGCTCGTGTCTTTCAAACTTTTAAACTACATATTTAGTTGAATAATCTCCCATTTTTGCCGCAAATCGTAGTATTCTTACGTGTCACATACAGTTTCTCTTCTTATTCCAATGCCTTTTTTTGCATTAATGACTCCTTATTTTATCTTAGGTCACATTTGGCAAATATCACGATTGTTTCGATATCACTTCATTGAAGTTTTAGAGTTGGTACCATCATTATTAATTTTTTGCCAAGCAAAGTTCAAACAGTTTCCAAGTTAACAAAACAATAACGATACCTACTTCTTATTGTATGTATGTGTGTACGTGTTTTATGTGTCCTTTTTGTAATAATGTACCAAAATGATTTATTGCTGAGAAGACGTTTTTTTTTTGGGCGAGGCTTCCTATTAGACACACCGCAAGGTGGGGAGATGGACTGGTTGTTCTTCCATACTTGCGGATGGCTCCTTATGAGCTCGCCTGCCACACTAAACTTGTTATTGGCGCCAATTCTGAAATTGTGAAGTTGAATCTCAAAGACTTAAATCCAGAAGCTCTTTGCTTTATCACAATATGCATAGTTTATGCAGTTTTTGGCGCTAATCCACCGGACTATACTATTATAAGACGTTGTACTTATGTGAGAACTTTTGTGATTTTTCTGCGAATGCTTCCTCTAATACAGAACAATGATACCTACTTCGTTAGTTTTTCAAGTTGACTTTTCCAGAGTCAGTGCTTATGGTGAGGAAGCGTTGAAGCTTCAAGCTTTTGTGTCCAAAAATACGGCTCCTTAAGAAGAGTATAAGCATTGTAGTAGATAGTAGAACCCTTATGGGCAACTCTATCTGAGTAAACTATCGCGTCTGGTCAACAAATGTGGAGCTTTCGCATTCGTCAAGAGGAACAAAGGCCTGATGCGGGGGTGCTCCTTCAAGCGAGCTCCCGAGCTTTTTTATAATATCTCGTTGCAGACAAAACACAAGCGAAAACATTGCGCAAGACTCGCGTCGTATATCTTGAATTCATATTGTATCACAATTCCAGGGAAAGTCAATATTGCCAGCCCCTTTATTTCTATATTTCATTTCCATGGCCGCCTCCGCCGAGCCTCGCTCCGCGCGTTTTTACCCTCTTATTATTTTATATGTACGCCGTCGTTCTCCGCCCAGCCAGGCTCTCTCCCAATTTTCCTCTTCTCTTTCCCTCTTTCTTTCGCAACCCTCCGATTCCCGCGACCCCCTCCCCCTCCTCTCGCCATTCTTTCGCGCCCTTCTCTTTCTACCCGCCTGCGAGTCCTCAAGATTTTTGCTTATGTTGCGCGCTACATTTCTGGACGCGGACCCCGCGGAAACGCGAGACGGAATAAAGCTTCGGAAAGAGAGAGAGAGAGAGAGAGAGAGAACGAGTGAGAAATCCAAAGAAATTTGGATATACTACCCGTCAAAACTGAGGGAACACTTATTTGATGTTCCTCAACGACTAACCAGTTGTCAGATTTGCAATGTGTTTCACAGAAAGAGCATAATAAGAATAAGTAATTAGAAATTGCTTAAGACCGCAGACTTGTGAACCGTAATTCTAACATGGTAGTTCAGGAGCTTATGTAATTGAAAGCATTCCGTGGAATTTTGAATGAAAGAGCATGGTGACCATGTGGAATACATTCCTTGAATGGACAGCAATCACACCTCACCGGATGTTTTACTTGAATTTCTTGCAGGGGATTTATACAGGGTGAAACAGGAAAAACTGGAATTATATACCGTAAACCATAGAAGATTGAGCAGTACAAATCACCATGTGGATGCCCAACTTAATGCTTCCAAAGGTTTTTGCTTAAAAAATTGACATCTGTGATAAATAGAGCGGAAAACAAGAAAACCAACAATACCTACAATCTACAATGAGGTGTTATATTGAAAGAAATGTAGTGATTTTCATTGAGTATTCCGATTGTTCTTGATCTAATCAACCATTGCATAATACGCACGTTAATTTCTCCCCTAATTTTGTAGAAAAAATTATTTCACATAAATTCATGACGTCACTCGGTGGACATCGCGCGCAAACCTATCGTGACCCACTTTGCCGACATTTTAGCGTCTTCAAATCTGAATCACGTTCTGTCAATTTTGACGTGCAATTCAAAACTTCAAATCACATGACATTTGTTGTCTGGATTAGAAACGACTGCACTAGCGAGAACAATTTTGAAAAAACGTCCTTTGAGTGGCTTTGAGGAAGGCAACCACTAAGCTAGGTTAGCGCCGCAGATCAGTGAGAGAGCTTCTGGTAGCATTCCTGAATTTTTCTGTGGGCATCCCAGCAGGGTTTGTGTCTTGATAAATTGGTTTTCTTGGATCAAATCACGTTGATATTGGCCTAAAGGAACTTGATTCGGTGTAAATAAATAATAGGTAGGTAGGTATATCTTTCAATACATCACTCACTTATTTTCAGAACAGCGAAGTCGGCCAGGCCGCTGCAAAACGGCCCTTAGCGGTAAACTCTCGGGTGAAATTAATTTGTTTTTGATTTATGCAAACACTTCAGTCTTCCTAACTCCACCTCCTGCTCCAGGGGTACACGATAGGGGGGTATTGGGAGTATTCGAATGCTTTTTAAGTAATTTCAACGTGATTGTAATCAGAAAATTGCGTTCACATTCCAACACAAAACACTCCAAAATTGACACAGAAGTTCCCTTATTTTCGCAAATTTTATTTTTAATATACCATCTGTGACGGGCTAACTCTAGCTCCAGCGTGGCTGGTGTTGCTGAATGCTGCTGATGCTTGCATGCGGTAACACTTCACTTTTTCTTGGGATCAGCTGTTTGTCAGGTTGACAGGCTGTTACGTTGGGATGTTCGGAGTTCACCGCGTTCCCGATTCCGTACGATATCTGGCGAGAAATTGTACCGCGTCATTTGGCGCCATCTGTTGCGCACTCTGGTACCCGTGAGCGGGTGACGTCACGCGAAATTTTCTTTATTTCTTTTTGTGGCCTAAATGAGTGCAAAAAAATCAAATGAAAAACCAGTGGGCTCTACGAAAGCTCTAGTATTTGAATTCATTTTTCCCAAAATCCGTGGAACATCCCATCAGCATCCAGAAACTCACACTGTTCTTTGAATGCGTTGTTCCTTCTTTATTTTTTTTTGCCAAAATTTCTGGATAATCGGCAAGTTTTATTTTTGATTACCATTCCACACGCCATTCTGTGTGATTTGCCCATTTTCTTGTTCCGATTTGCGTGTGGCCGTCAAGTGTCATGGACCCAAGCATAACTGTATAGAGCTGATTTCATAATTTGAAATAAAGTGCTCAACAAAATAAGTCGCAACAGAAATGTTTCCCCAAATTTGAGTCAACATAACTTTTGATTGTCACAGGCGATTTCAATTCGGTTTTCACTGCTCGATTGCCTGATCGTTTGACTATTAGTCCTAGCGGTATAAGCAAAACTCCATAAAAATGGCTCTAATTGTGACAAAAGTGTGAAATTTGGTGTGTGGACTCCTAAAAGCATTTAAAAGGTTTTTAGAAGGGGAGCCAAGAAAAATTTTGATTTTGAATTTTCAATTTTTTGTGACGTCATTTTTTTAAATATTTTTTTTATTTTCAGAACTTTCCCAGATTTTCCACTTTTGTTATTGTATTATGGTGAGTAATTGCTTAATCCAAGAAACGAAAGGGAAAATTTGAGAAAAAAATTGACTGAACTGAAATGATGACGTTTTTTGTAAAAATCAAACTTTTCCATTTTTTTCGAAAAATATTGTGAATATGTAAAAAATAGAAGATGGCAGTTATTCCTTAAGAGAAGCCCTATCAGAAGTTCCCGAAGTGTTTCTTAAAATTCCAAGCCATTTTCAAGATATTTGGAAAAATGTTATTTCTTGCAATAATTGTTTCTTCGTATTAGCTCCTATTACATCAAACACATCACAGGGTTCTTTTTTCTTGGAAATATACTTAGGAATGATCAGACCGAAGATTTCTTAGAGGTTTATTGTAAATTGTAATTTTTCCAGTGGCGTAGATCATGAAAATTCGAACCATTTCTACCCTCCCACCGTACTTTCTACACCACACGATTATCTAAAAAATATATGACATTTTGGCATCATGATCATCCAAGATCACCTAGTATGGCACTTCTTTCGAAAACAAGATGAGATCGACGCGACGATCTTGAGCACACAATTTTTCCGCTGATCAGATCGACTGCTAAATATTACATTTTGTATCACCTCCTCGATTATCTCCATCATGACTGTTTTAGATACATTATAGTTTATTGTTCCCCCAAACTGAAAATTATTCACTTCATCAACAGTAAAGTTGGTTGAGTAGCCATCAGTGACGTCGAAGGCATACATATCATCGCATCTAAACAGGTCAGCAATTGAAGTGAGTCATCCAAAAATTTTGTTCTTCTTCAAATATAAATATCAGCGGAAAGAAGCAACCGATTTCAAGACGGTTTACAATGTCTGATAGAGTGATTCTTTGTTCACTCACGATGTGTGGTGTCAGCTTTTTCTATTGTCGGCAATGTATGTTATATACAGGGTGAGAACGGAAGATGTACTGAAATGGTCAATTTTGTATCATGTGCAACTATTCTAAAAATGATATCAGACTTTTTGTGACTTCATATTTGGAAAGCTCGAATCAATGTCTCGGAACGGTTTTTCAAATTCCCGTCTGTCTCTTCTAATTACAGGGTGATTCTAGAATATTTTTTTTGGTTTTGCACTGATAATGGACTTTCTTGTTCTCCGATTTTCAAAATATGAACAGCGAATTCAAACTTATTCTTCGGGAAATGGAGTCTGAAAGTCAAAATCGACTCAAAACAAACATTCGAAACAATGGACTTCACCAAAGATAATCCAAATAACGTATGGTCTGAAAGTTTTGGGAATTTTTTTAAAAGCTGATAACTTTTTTTGGATAGTTTCAATTTTGTAACTTAATATTGCAAAAACTAGCATCATCTTCAACAATTTCAAATTCGTATTCAACATATTGAAGATGGGCCATTATCTATGATGGCTCTCGGTTTTCTTCTGCCATGTTCGATCATTCTCTGGACCACAGCAGGATTAATTTCTCAGAGCTCCTGCCTCCCAATGTACCGCAAGCTCGACCAATATAAGATTTCTGGTAAGTATTGAGCAGGATAGTATACGACAAGGGATTGGAAGCTGCGAATGAAGACCAATTACGGCGTCACATTTTTCAATAACATTAGAGAATTTCGCATTTGAGAAATTGATACAGAAAATCATGGAACATGGCAGAAGATGATTGAGATCCATCGAATATAATGATCAATTTTCAATATGTTGAATATGAATTTGTTATTGTTGTATATGATGGTCATTTTTGCATTATCAAGTACGAAAATAAAGACTATTCCGAAAAAGTTATTAGCTTAGAACTATTTCCCAAAACTTTCGGACCATACGTTATGATGGACGCTCGGGATCTGTTTTGGATTCAATTTTTTGACAAAAACAACCGTTTTCCAAACGAACCGTTCACTTGAACATTCGATGTACTTTTCGCTTGTATCCTTTCCGTAATCATGCGGTTGTGAATTCGGTTCCATCACCGACCATTCTTGACTGATACAAGCGAAAACTACGTCGAAATGTTTGGAGTGAACCGTTCGTTTGAAAAGCGGTTGATTTTGTCATATACATAGTTTTCATCCAAACCAGATCCCGAGTGTACCTACTTCATATTTGGGTTACCTTTGGTAGAGTCCATTGTTTCGAATGTTTTTTTGAGTCGAATATGATTTTCAGGCTCCATCTAAGAATAAGCTTCAATTTGCCGTCTATTTTTTGAAAATTGGATAACAAGGAATCTCATCATCAGTGCAAAGCCAAATTTTTTCAGACCACCCTGTAACTGAAAGAGATAGACGGGAATTCAAAAAACCGTTTCGAGACAATGAGTCGAGCTTTCTAAATATGAAGTCACAAAAAGTCTGGTGTCATTTTTACAATAGTTACCCATGATTTAAACTTAACCATTTCCGTATAGCTCCCGTTTTCACCCTGTATATCATGTATATTGCCGACAATAGAAAAAGCTAACATAAAACATTGTAGAGTAAGGATCACTCTATTAGATGTCGTTAACTGTTTTGAAATCGGTTGCGTCTTTCAGCTGATATTTATATTTGAAAGGGAATAAAAATTTTGGGTGGCCCACTTCAATTGCTGACCTGTTTATTTTGTAATTATTGCGGTTTGGAACATAGGAACATACCTACCTATTTGTTTGTTAATATTTATATTTTATTCGACAAGATGATCATCACAAGCCACCTGTTACGAAATCCTGTTCAAAAACTCTGGGGGGACAATCAACCAAAATTTATCTAAAACAGTCATGATGGAGATGATCGAGGAGATGATACAAGATGCAATGTTTCGCAGTCGATCTGATCAGGAAAGAATTGCGTGCTTTTCAAATGAAGTGTCATGTTAGGTGATCTTGGATGATCATAATGCCAAAATGTCATATATTTTCCAAATAATCGAGTGGTGTAGAATGTACGGCGAGAGGGTAGAACTGGTTCGAATTTCTATGATCTACGCCACTGGAAAAATTACAATTCACAATGAACTCCTTAGAATCCTTCGGTCTGATCGTTCTGAAGTATATTTTTGAGAAAAAAGAACCCTGTTATGTGTTTGATGAAATAGGAGCTAATACGAAAAAACAGTCGCAAGAAATAACATATTTCTAAATATCTCGAAAACGGCTTGGAATTTGGAGAAACACTTCCATAACTTCTGATAGGGCTTCTTTTGAGGGATAATTGCCTTTTCTAATTTTTCACATATTCACAATATTTTTTGGAAAAAATGGAAAAAATTGATTTTTACAAAAAACGCCATCATTTCAGTTGAATCAATTTTTTTCGCAAATTTTCTCTTTCGTTTTTTGGATTAAGCAATAACCCACCATAATACAAAAGTAAAAGTCAAAAATTTTGAATAGTTGCAAAAATGAAAAAAAAATAAAAAAAATGACGTCACAAAAAATTGAAAAATTAAAATCAACATTTTTCTTGGCTCCCCTTCTAAAAACCTTTTAAATGCTTTTAGGAGTCTACACATCAAATTTCACACTTTTGTCACAATTAGAGCCATTTTTACGTGTACCGCTAGGACTATATCTACCATGTTCAAAGATCACCTGAAAAGCTGCACATAAAGTTTTTACAGGGTGGTAAATAAAGCAGATCATAATTGTTAAAATTTTAATGAACCCCCGTTTGAGCTAAAAAATTTTTTTGTCAACAACGGATAACAAAATAATGGAGAATGGTGACTTACCTCGCAACTGTTTTCGAATTTCCCGGATTAGAAGTGAAATAGTCAAGAGACGATTTTTTTGCTGGAAATGATGCTTTTCATTTCTTCTCCTTCATGAAAAATCAACGGATTCTCGATGTAAGAGGATATCTCTCAGCAGGCTTGCTCATTAGACGATTCTAGGCAATTTGTTGTCTAGCGCACCCCCTATTTTGTCTTTTGGGGCTGAAATTGGGTATATTTTTTGATGAATTTGCTATCAATTTCACAACCTAGGCTTGTTTGATATCAATTCTTTTGATTAAGGCTCGCTAAACAAGATTTTCTTGATAAAAACAGTCTTTTGTCTGTCTGTCTGTCTGTCCGTCCGTCTGTCTGTAACATGTTACGATATGCTCCAATTTCACAACTTAGGCTTGTTTGATATCAATTCTTTTGATTAAGACACGTTGAACAAGATTATCTTGATAAAAACAGTCTTCTGTGTCTGTCTGTCTGTCTGTCTGTCTGTCTGTCTGTCTGTCTGTCTGTCTGTCTGTCTGTAATATGTTACGATATGCTCCAATTTCACAACTTAGGCTTGTTTGATATCAATTCTTTTGATTAAGGCCCGCTGAACAAGATTATTTTGATAAGAACAGTCTCCTGTCTGTCTGTCTGTCTGACTGACTGTCTAACTGTCTGTCTGTCTGTCTGTCTGTCTGTCTGTCTGTCTGTCTGTCTGTCTGTCTGTCTGTCTGTCTGTCTGTCTGTCTCTCTGTCTGTCTGTCGGTAATATGTTACCGACAGCTCCAATTTGCTCCAATTTCACAACCTAGGCTTGTTTGATATCAATTATTTAGATTGAGGCTCGCTGAACAACCTCATCTTGATAAGAACAGTCTTCTGTCTGTCTGTCTGTCTGTAACATGTTACGATATGCTCCAATTTCACAACCTAGTGAACCCAGGCTGGTTTGATATCAGTTCTTTTGATCAAGGCTCACTGCACAAGATTATCTTGATAAAAATGGTCTTTTGTCTGTCTGTCTGTCTGTCTGTAATTATGTTACGATAACTTCCCAACCAGTACATCGAATTGAACTGAAATTTAGTATACACATAAAGACTAAAATTCAAATTGATCCAGAGACCTCACAATATCTTGAGAGGTCTCTAGAGACCGCACCATACCTACTTACTTATCAGTTTCTTTTCTTTTGGTCTGGCAAGATCACTTTTGAATACATGAACATTCCTTCTCATTTCTATCGAATTGACCACTTGGTATTTTTTGTCTCCAATTGTCGATCAAGGTAGGTATAGACAATACAAATAGAAATGACCATTATGTCGTTGAGGATTTTTACGGTTGCGTAGGAACCAGGCGAATCCATCATTCAAAAAAAGGTTGGCTGATTTTTGATGCCCCAATATCCATGACGACGGTGGTGATAACATATGGTCTTCTTTATTTGTATTGTCTATACATGTGTAGTTGTTCTGGACTTGAACAGGAATGAAGATGAATGATAAGGAATGATGATTGAACTTGAATGAGGACTGGAAGAATAAGTGACTTGGTGATACTGGGAGGAGAGAGTATGAATGGTGAAAGATACAGGGATTTGTGTATAAAGGATATTGTGGTCACCCTTTGCTCAAAATTTTGGTGACAATCTCATGTTGGTCGACGACAACGTCCGAGCTTATCGGGCTAGAATTCTCACCGAATTTTTAGAGGATCACAATATTGAAAGAATGGATTGACTACCCTTGTCTCCGGATATGAATCCTATCGAGCATGTATGGAGTAGGATAAAGTTAAAATTGAAATAAAAAAAGGACAATCGGACAATTTGAATGCCTTAGCGATTGCAGTTCAGGAAGAATGGAAGGCTATTCCTCAGAATTTCTGCGGGCTTTAGGGAGAGCATGTCGAGATAAGTAATGGCTCGATCTGATCCAGGCAAGAGGGGGGCCGACAAAATATTGATTATTTAAGCATTTTAAACTGAAAATCATAAACTGGAAGAAAAATGTTACTTACCTAGTACCTACCTACAAACCTGGTGAATTTGAGGTCCATCTTGCAAATGCTTGGAAAAAACTGATAGCTAATTACGGGATGGTGCGCCCTCTAGTGCACCGACTTGAGCTAAAATCTCATCAACTTGCTCGAAAATTCGAATTATGCTCGCATATGTACACTGACTAAGCTTTGGAAACACTTTTGAAAACTGTCAATTTTTGAAGTCAAATTCCACACGTAATTGGATGTGATATGACAAAAAAAAAGTGTTTCCTTTCACAGTTCAAAAAATGTCTTCTTCAAATTTTGAGCGCATGTCACCTTCTCAAATCCTTCTCATTCAGTCTTAATTTAACCTCCAAAATTGACAAGCTTGACAAGTGTTTCCAAACTTTCGATCAACACTGTACCTTCATATTCACCAAATTTCAGTCAAATTCGATGAACCGCTCGGGATTTATAGAAACAGATTACTGACAGACAGACAGAGAGAAGAATGTTTTCACCAAGATAATAATGTTCAGCAAACTTCAATCAAAAGAATTGATATCAAACAAGCCTAGGTTGTGAAATTGGTGGCGAATTCACAAAAAAGTACGCCCTATTTCAGCCCCAAAAGACACAACAGGGGGTGCGCTAGAGAACAAATTGCTTGGAATCGTCTAATGAGCAAGCCTGCTGAGAGATATCCTCTCACATCGAGAGACCGTTGATTTTTCATGTAGGAGAAGAAATGAAAAGCATCATTCCCAGCAAAAAAATCGGATCTTGGCTATTTCACTTCTAATCCGGGAAATTCGAAAACCGTTCCGAGGTAAGTCATTATTCTTCATTATTTTGTTATCGGTTGTTGACAAAAAATTTTTTAGCTTAAACAGAGGTTCATTAAAAATTTAACAATTATGAACTGCTTTATTTACCACCCTGTAGAAACTTTATGTGCAGCTTCTAAGTACATGTTGCACTTCCCTTAAAAAAATGCGCGAATCTGCCGGATAGTCTGTCGTTGATGGAGCTTCAAAAATGTGTTCCCTCGATTTTGACGGGCAGTATAATAACATCTATAAAGTGGAAAGCTTTGAAGAAGGCGCGCGAGAGGTGGAGGGACGTTATACCTCCGCCACTCCAACAGACAGAAGCAGATTCGCGCAGCACCAAGAGCAGGAGCGCACCAAACTTAGTTATTATAAAGCCATAAAACATTTCAAACGTAATATTGGCTCAATTTAGATAAGTAAAGTAATATAAAGTTTAGCTGTGGCAATTTAAAATTCGCCTCGGGCGTGGAACTTATCCAATTGGTCCTATCTCTGATAAAACACACAGAAGTAGAGTATCTCTCTACTCTGTAAGAGAAGAGATGGAAATTATTTCGCGGATTTAAGTGTGGTTCGTTCTCATATACCCGGGCATACTCTTGAACTCGGAATGGGTACCTATATAAGTACGGGATGAGTTGAGTTTTCACGATAATGGATTTCTGGAACTGTGGAGCGGTTGTTCCAGCAGACGCTCTGGATATCGAGAAAAATCTATGGCCTAATTGAAATGTGTTTGGTTGGAGTTTGAGAGCAGGCATCTCAAGCTAATTAACGCATAAAACGTGAATCAACAAAAACATCGTTATACTTCAGAAGAGTCTAGATGACGTTGTTTTAACTAATTAACTACTCTACACTCGTTGGTATTTATTCTGCGCTTTGTTCTATAGGTATTCAAAATCGGTACGAACGCCGTGGCACTTTTGTTTATCTACCAATCAGTGAAGTAAGGAAGCCTCGGTAAAATTTGTTTCACTGTAAATTCCTATACATATAGGTAGGTACGACAAAATTGAACGGAAATTTTTTGAATCAAAGTGTGATTCACAAGCTCTCAACCCAAGGTTTTTGAGATGTTTTCTTCTTACTGAATAGCCCAGTCATTTTAATGTATAGAAAGTTGAAATCTTGTCTCTTCACTTGTATATCATTTTTTTCACTATTAACCGTGAAGTACATCATTATTAACCTGTTCCTCAACTAAGATCGCGATTTTCAAGTAGTAAAAAAAATTCTATATAAACCACGGTCGAGAAAATTATTATAGCTTCAGCGCCTTATATCCCTCAGCTGCGCTTCGGGATCTAAACTGGCGCTTCAGCTATAATAATACTTTCTCAACCTTGGTATATAATACACTATTTTTCACTACTAGCTGTGAAGTTTACCATTATTGACCCGTCTAGAGGTCGTGAAGTGAGATTTCACAACCTCTTGCAGAATCAACTAGGCCGGGCGTATTATTAACCGCTTTGTCTGATTGACGTGCAGAATCAAGTTGGCCGGGCATATTATTAACCCCTTCGTCTGATTGACGTTTGGCGACTTGGCGTTTGCGTTGGAATCATATCCAATTATTGACAATATCGGCAGCTCACTTACACAAAAAGATCGAGAAATTATTTGACCGAGCCTTATTAACTGCAGAGCTTGTTGTGGTGTACGTGAATTTGGTTGGCTTGGGTGGAATAGCAGTTGAAGGTTGACCCAACCTAACCTCACAATATGTCTATTTTGAATTTATTTTCAATAAGCAGTGTTCACTACTCAATAAGCACACATATCATTTACAATTTGTCATTGTTAGTGTCTGCAGTTTTCCTCGAAAAGAACCAGTTCTCAAAAATCGCGTACGTTTTCATTAAATTGTTTTTAGTTTTTTGTTTTGCTGGCAGTAAGTCATTGGTGACCTTATCTGCTGCCTCACACAATTCGAAAGGTGTCTCGCGACCTTTGATCATTATCATCTTCCCGGCGAATATCATTTGAAGTTGAAAACTCACAAAATGCTCGAAGAGCCTACTTGGTTTTGATTGACATCTACAATGAATGCGGAGTGTTTTTTATGAAATTTTTTGCACTACCTATATTAAATGCGTTATTTTACGACCTCAAAACAGGGCCTAAAGTGACTCTTTTTAGCCCTTGGGCAAAAAAGTCGTCATGGCAACGAGCGCTCTTGATCCGTCAGAGGAGACGTCACCTTCTATTTTGACGTAACTACTTGATGCGATGTTAAATGGACTTCAATTTGTAGGGAACACGGAAGACTACAGGAACAACAAAACTAGCACGTTTACATACCAAAACCAATAAATATCTGTTTTATGCTAGTAAGCGATGGGGCCCCGGCAGCTACGTGTTCAAGATAGGTGATAGAGGTAACCTGCCACTCGTCCATACGATCTGGTAGGCTATGACCTGGTTAAATTTCAGGATGTCAAGCTGCTTTCTTGGGGAACAGCCTACCCCAATTCCGAATTTTGTTGATCGCATGGTAGATCGTGCGACGTACCACCAAGTAATCAGCGCTGCCATGACAATTTTTCAACGACTCAATAACTCGAAATTCTTAGTCTTGCACTAGCTAGTGCAAAAAACATTGTATGCACCTTGGGCTAAAGTACGTTTTTTCCCCTTGTGCTTGCTTCCCTCGGCCTACGGCCTCGGTCGCAATCTCGCACAGCGGGGAAAAAAAGTGGCACTTTATGCCCATGGTACATAAATAACTATTTTAACTTCACGAATCGGATCTACTTTGCTAGTAGTGAAAAAAATCGTATATAAACCGCGCTTGAGAAGGCTATTATAGCCTTCGCACATATCTCCCTCGCCGCTACGCGGCTTGGGATTTAAACGGTGCTCACGCTATAATAGCTCACTTCTCAACCTTGGTATATAATATACTATTTTTCTGCTAGACGCGTTTCGAAACTTTCATTTACAGTTTAATACATATATTGATAAATGAACAAAAATCACCATAAATTACATAAATGGGAATAAGTTGAGTAGTAAACATGTCGTCTAAGTCTTTCCCCGTGGGAAGGGTGCCTGTTATGGCAGCAGCATTTCCAGGTTGTACTGCCAAACTGACGTGCTGAAACAGATAGGTTGTTGCTCTCTTCTCGCCAGTTTGGTCAGTGATTCGCCGTCCCACTTCTTTTACTAGCGAAAGACCTTCTTTACCCCATACACCACTGGGGGCCAATTTTTGAAAATATACGTAAAGTTACGTATGCGCAAATTTGCGTACGAAGATTTACGTATACGTTTCCGTTTGCCAATTTTTGAGCAGTGTTCGCAAAACGAAAAACGTTCGAATTGGGTCTTCGTAAATAAACGCATGATAGACGCGACAACGTTGCAAATATCGGTGCATTTTATCTACTCAAGCCACGCCAAGCCTACCAAAGCTTTCAAACGTCAGTTTCTGATGTTCGTGTTTTCATTGATATTAATAAATTTATAATAATTTATATATCTCCATATTTAATAACAAAGAATACGTCTGGAGACTTCCCCTTGAACATAATTCAGGAAATGAAAAACGATTACAACATAATTTTTTCCGTAGGCTTTGAATCTGCCGACGAAAAATGTCTGGATATCACTTACAGGGTGCAACATAGAAAATTTTTCTTACATTCGACGCCCTATTCTGATATGGTAATCGATTCCGATTTTTATCCTGATTATAAATATGCATCACACTTGATAGGTTAATCAACAAAACACAAATGCATGTGAAAAAAGTGATGAAGTTTTAAAATGATCGAAAAGTTATTTTTTGTTTTAAAGTAACTCAGTAAATTTTCTATCATTTTAGTAGGTACTTAAATTGATTTCACTATAGTTTGAAACTTTTACTGAACCTAACTTGACTTTACAAAATCAAACTTTTGTAAAAGAAATACAGGGTGTCCGTTTTCCGAGGCTAAGCATGGGTATCTCGCTTATCTTGAGAGATACAGAGTCGGTTGAAAAAGGAAAAAGTTGCGCATTTTCATGACAATCAATGCTCCAAAAAAAAATTTGACGTATCGATTTTAGTTTTTGAGATATCGTAAAAAAACAGGAATTCGAATTTTTGTTTTCATTTTTTATTCAAAAAACGGTTGAAGGTGGCTTTTTCTAATCTTGACATTGTCGGGGCACTTTTTCAAGGGGAATTCAAAGCTGCCAAAATCTTTATTTCAGCTTTCAAAGCAACCGAGATACGACATTCAATTTTTTTCTCTAATGGGCGCCATATTGGATTTTGATATTTTTGAATACGATATTCTTTTTTGGTTACAACGATGTGCCACATGTCACTGTTGAATAAATGTTCAACATTTACTTTTTTTTATTGTCGGTGCTGATTTTGTTTTCAAAGCACTCTTAATCAAAAAATTTTTTTGCTCAAAAGCATGAATTCAACAGTGGCATGTGACACATCGTTGTAACCAGAGAAAAATATTGTATTTAAAAATGTCAAAATCCAATATGGCGCCTATGAGAGAAAAAAAGTTGAATGTCATATCTCGGCTGTTTTGAAAGCTAGAATGAAGATTTTGGCAACATTGAATTCCCCCTGGAAAAGTGCCTCCACAATGTTCTAGTTAGAAAGGGCTATCTTCAATCGTTTTTCAAATAAAAATCTAAAACAAAAATTACAAATTCCAGTTTTTTCTCGATATCTCGAAAACTAAAACTGACAAGTCAAATATCTCTTTAGATCATTGATTGTCATGAAAATTCGCAACTTTTTTCTAATTCAACCGGCTCTGTATCTCTAAAGATAAGCGAGATACCCATGCTTAGCCTCGAAAAACGGACACCCTGTATTGCTTGGTAGTTTTCCTAACTAACCTATCGAGTGGGATATACGATATACGTATATTTATAATCAGGATGGAAAGCTGAATCAATTTCTATAATTACATACACGTGTCTAATTTGAGAAAAATTCTCAATGACTCGCGATAGACGACAGAAAATTTTAGTGCCTTCGAAACCTGCAAAAAAAGAGGTCTTAAATTTTTGAAACTATGTTTGAGCGGAAGCCTCCAATTTATACGTGAACACCCTGTACCATCATAAAAATTGGAAAAGTAGCCAATAAAACCAGTCAACGCTAAATTTAGGCTAATTTTGTCGAAATGGTCCTGAGTTACAAATTTTTGAAATAAAAAAAAAATTAACTATAAAGGGCTGTATCTTTGACAATAGGCCTAACTCTACAAAGCGGTTTATGAGTTTCCGTAATATTTTGACAAGATCTATCTACTCACAGTTGAATTTGTTGTTCAGTTGAAGACAACTGAACATTATTACCTATTTCCAAAAACCTGGATCTCGTTAGTGGGGAGCAAATGCAAAGCTTCACTGCAGACTGCAGACGATGAAAAGAAAAAAATTAAACATCATCGTGACAAGTTTTAAACAGTGTCCCTGAAGCTGATGATTGAAAAGAATGACAGAAGAGTGAGTAATTCTTTATTTAGGACGCATTCGTGAAGTTATTCCGTGCTGTATCTCATTAGTCACCTGACTCGGCACCATGATCGCCACATACCTTCAGCAATGCTGTTTGATTTATTGATAACAATGAAAACATTACTACCTAACCTCACTTCATCATGAAAGCGTATACGCAAAGTGACTTGCGCCAGTCCAGGTCCGCTCGCAGCAAAACGTATGAAAACGTGCGCATCGATGCGCATACGTAAAGAAACGATGGCTCAAAAATTGGAATTTACAGAAATCGCAAACTTGCGAACGTTTTTGAAAGTTGCGAAGAGTAGAAAATTGGCCCCCTGGACTCTACGGCAATTGGTATAGAAAATAAAACGATATTGTAGAAAAGAATAGTATTTCTTTTTTCTTTCTTCGCCGCACTCTGCTGCGTAACCAGCATGAACCGCAGTTCTTGGAAGGTAAGACGAAGCAAATGTGTCGTTACACGTAAAGTCCCAGACCAGCGGTCTTCCACGTTTTTAAGAGATCAGGGTCATCTCGTCTGGTCTCTTTCCATCCATACTTGAGCATCCAACGGGTTCAAGAATGGACGGTATGTTCGCTGATCTCAAGGCTTTTTGAAGTGGAACTTTTATTCTCGCCTAGATCACAACACACAACGAACGCAGAACCACACGTGGGAGTGAATTCGCTTCATGGCATCAGTACATGTAACGAAAGTGTGTAACGCGGAGGTGTAACGTTATATTATAGTTATAGTATGGTCCTTGGGGTGACCAGTGTCGTCCTAGAAATGGTGGAGAGATGGGAGAGTAAGCTGTTGCAGCGTTCGGTTCTATTCTTTACAGTTAGTAATCTTTTACCGCTTGCATTTTGTTTTAAGGACAACAGCTTCCATCATGAACTGAAATTTGATTTTATCGATGGATTCTAACTCAGCGGTAGTGTCATTTACAACCGAAAATGATTAATTTATTTTCGTAATGCGTGTCGTCGACACTTGACTCCTCTACTTGGTGTTGTGCAGAGGTGTTGTGGTGCTGGGTGGCCCGACAGGAATGGTTCTCGACTTGGCTAGAAGTTATCATTGTATCCATTGTGTGACGCGAGGGGTGGATCACGGACCCAAAATTTGTAGGTACACCATGGGCCGTATTCATACCTCGCTTTTAAGCTAAAAGCGCTATTAGAGCGATGCGCATTTAGGGGCATTTCCCGCATTTCTCATATTTCAGTGTTCAAAAATACATTATTGCGATTGGGAGCGATTGTATGTACTTAACTGCGATTAATTTTCGAGTCAATTTGTATTTTTGAACACTGAAATATGAGAAATGCCCCTAAATGCGCATCGCTCTAATAGCGCTTTTAGCTTAAAAGCGAGGTATGAATACGGCCCCATAATACCAAAGCTTGTATTACCAGTAGCAATTTACCCATAATACCGATGATACCGGAAATACTGAGAATAATACCAATAATACCATATTACCAAATATTTGCGATAATACCTATAATACCGATGATACCAATAATTTTTGATTCTGATTCTTGTCCATTGGGATTTAGTAATGAAGGATTTTCTCTTGGCCATCCAGTGATTGAAAACCTTCATAACACTCAATTCGCTTTTGCCATTTTCGAGTTCCACCGCAACAGGTACTAATTAACCACGTTTCGCGTCTGGAGGACATTAAAAACCGCTCACTACTGATAAGATTTTTGAACGCGCGGGCAACAATCCGTGCCCTATCCGACATGTTTGTTTACATGCGAAGCATAGACAAGCCTAAATAGATAGGCCACTCTCCATACAGCAGGCGTGTATGAATTAGAGCGCCATCTACCGAAATGGGACAGTATCATTCGCATTGTATTGTGATATCTTGGAAGAAATCTGTAAAAAATTGTGGCGGGGAAATATGAAATCCCCGTATTTTTGTTCTTTTTACATTTTTTAAGCCCAAGTGCAAAAATCATGCATGAAAAGTATTTCACAGTATTTTTCTCGAATAATATTGTAAAATCATTTGAGAAAATTCACTGTTGTCTACCCTTCACACATAATTTTCACAAGTAAGCTTTTCGCAAGAACTTTTTAGTTTGTAATTTACTCAGAAAATACCATATGATCATAAACTTTCTTACTCAAGGCAGGCTGTGGCCAGGCCAAAATCAGCCTCGTTTGCCTGTCAATGACCAAGACCACAGCCTGCCTTGAGTAGGAAGGTTTTTGATCATACGGTACTCATATTGTTACTGATGGACTTGAAGGTATGGCAAACAGAAAATTATACAGAAATAAACAATAAGTATTTCGAGACGTCACTTTTGAAAAAATCTTTATTATTTATCTTCTTTTCCAATTCGTATTAGAAAATCTCAGATAGTTAGCTTGTTGTTAGCCGCAATGTTCACTGTTTTGTTCTGTTCGACAACCTCGGCGAAATTAGGTATAAGCACACGAGCACCTCATCAAGATGGTGTTTCCACGCGAAATTCTGTTGTAGAGTCATCTGAAGGAGAGAAGTACCTAGATCAATCCAACAAAATACGATGTGGAAGCAGGTAAAGCAACTTACCATGTTTGAGGTTAAATTAAAAGAAATGCTTCAAAATGAAATCAAACTTAATCCAAGCAATTCCTGACAAGGACTGGAGTCCGAAACAATCACTGGAAACTTGGATGTTGAAATTTTCCGACGAAAAACACAGAACAGACGCCAATCAGAAATAAGTGAAAATTTTTCAACGTGGTTGAAAATCGTTTCAACCATGCAGGCCTGTTTTTTTTTTCACATTTTGACCGCAATTACAAGTGTGTACCTCGCAAAGATCACAGCCGAGTCTCGCTCCAACAGATATTCTAAAAGTCTCGTTGGGTAAGTGTGTGCCTAATTGTGGTGAGGGAATGGGGTTCAGCCATGCACCTGCAAATGGTTGCCAGGCGGCATTGAGGCGGGCTTTACTTTCGTCAGAAATGCATTTTGAAATCAATTGATGTTTTTTCGCATTCACCATTGGAATTTCCCAAGTCGATTGCCTTTCCTGGTTTCCTGTCGGGGGTTGATCGTTTTCAGCGGAACTGGTCCAGATGCCAATTGCTTCGTCGATCATGGTGTTGTCGTAAAAAGTTTTGCTGGGTAGAATCTTGGTTATCAGAGGTCGACAGCTATGAAACGATGCGATCAAACACGGAGCCGCGGTGTCCATAGCGTGTCGAATTCCAAGTCCTCCATGTTGTACTGGCAATGAAGATTGTGTCCAGGCGTCAGGTGTGAGATGGCAGTTTAGTATTTCCTATAAAGTATTTTGTAAAGCTCTATCGTATCTTTCAAGACATTCTGGGAACTTCCAGGAAGGGCAGCAACGCAAGAAAAATATCAGCCGTGGAACAGAAACGGAAGCTCTAAGTAAGAAGAAGGCCGAGTGTGACGACAGGTTGACCAATCGAGGTGCGATGAGCTGGTAGTTTTCTATTTTTCCATTAATTAATTATTGGCTCAATAGACTCAAGTGTTATCGGAGCTCCCAGTATATATGCACTATCGTGTTGAGTTAAATGAACTCCAGGGGCAATATCATTGAACTTTTTAATTATGTTTTGTTGGTGTTGTAAGTCCTTGTTACAGAATATCACCTCACATTTCGAGGGATTTAATTGAAGTCCAATTCTGGCACCAAACTTCATTACCGTCTTCAAACCTTCAAGCACTATGTCTGGATGGTCGGCTGGCAAACCGTCGTCTAGATACCATAAATTCAATTCAGTTTTTTGATTTGTACTACAATTGGTTGTAAAACAAGGGCAAAAAGTGCTGGCCCAAGTGGGTCGCCTTGTTGAACTCCACATGCCGAGGTAATCAGACAGTCATGATAGTAGAGGCTGGATTCGGATTCGTGGGATTGTGAAATGTAATGGAAGAAAGATGGATATAATCTACTGACTTCTTGGAGGAGACAGTCTCGCCTGATTTCATTGAATGCGTTCTTAAAATCCAGCTTCAATAAGACCTTATCACTGGAACGTTCGTCCTCTAGGTACATTCGCATTGCATGCGCGCCAGTCTCAGCTCCATTTGGAATACCCACTCCTAGCTGTTTTGGAGATAAGTAAGCTTGGAGTGATGATATAATTTGTCTGCTCACTATCTTTGATGCGAGCTTTCGAAAGGTATTGCCAACCGCAATCGGTCGAATTCCGCCATCCTTCTTCACTAAAGCTGTAATAGAAGCTCCAAAGAAAATTTTGCGAAACTCTTCTGGAATTAGACCATTAAATAAGAAGTCAATAAATTTGAGCATTGTATTGGCTAGCGTTGTTTGAGTGTCCCCATTCCTTTGTCGAAAAAGGTCTTTGAGAATAGCTGGCCGAAGTCCATCTATGCCCGCCGCAGAACCAGGTGGGAAAGAGTGAATCGCTTCCATCAGTTCTTTTTCTCCAATTGGAGAATGTCCAGTATCTGTTGTGTTTGAGTGTTCTGGGAAATAGATTGATACTGGATGTGCTGGGTGTTTGGCTCTCAAACAAAGCAAAGTATCTTCGTTATGGGGAGCGATTTCATCTTGTGAATTCAATAACCTTATGGCTCCTCTAATATCTTGGTCTGCAAGTTTAGCCTCAATTTTCTTCCCCAAGGAAGTTTCTTTGTATTTCTTAATTTTTACAGTTTCATTATCAAGAGCAGGTATATGGTAAATTAGTATAAAATTTAAAAAGTCATAAGCATGACTTCAAGAGACAAGAAAAATGGAAGAAAACCGGCACCATGTCACCGTAAGGGTGGCTTTCACCCAATAAAATCCATGATGCGAACGCCGCAATTTCCGAGTATTTTGATATGTTGTTCACACGGGTCAAATTGGTCACTATATTCAAAAATTCGGCTTTGTGGGAATCATTTTCGGGTTTGGCCGTTTTTAGACCTGAATTGCCTGGGCTAGAGGCCAGTCAATAAGGAATTTGGAATGGCAAAACGTATTCGCGATTTAAATTAATTTTTCCCGCCACAAAATGGCTGCGAAAGGCGGAATCCAACTGACAGCCCGAGGTGACATGAGATGTCACACTCACAACTTACAACCTCACTTTTATTGTATCAGTCACTCACCACTCAGTGTTTACTGTTTACTCCAGTTTACTCTCGGCTTGGCTTCCTAGTGTGGTCCCAGTTAGTGATAGTGCGTCTGTTTGCTGTATTCTAGTTTTGCGAGTGAATTTGAAGTGATTGTTGTATTTAGTGGTATTACTGTATCCCATCGTCAGTCACAGAACGTGAACTAGGAAACTTTGATGGACAAGAGAAATGGAAAGAAGACTTGGCTCTACAAACTGTACCCGAATGACGTGGCCTTCACGCGCATACCAGGGTTCTCCAGAGGTCTTCCGTAAAGGTGACACCTGAAGCTGCCGATTGCCTGTGGAATATGGACTTGGGCTTACAACTTCTTGCCAAAATCAGTCCATTTACCTGTGGTACTTGTTCCATATAGAGCTATGTGGTTTGTATTTACTACTGCTTCACCTTCCACAAAGTTCCGGGAGCTTGGAGAGGTGGCACGCAATTAATTGTAAATCTCTCCCAACGGCAAACAAGTATCTCTTATAACAGTCGTAATAAGAACAAATAACACAACAATCACTTCAAATTTACTCGCAAAACTAGAATACAGCAAACAGACGCACTATCACTAACTGGGACCACACTAGGAAGCCAAGCCGAGAGTAAACTGGAGTAAACAGTAAACACTAAGTGATGGATGACTGATACAATAAAAGTGAGGTTGTGAGTTGTGAGTGTGACATCTCCTGTCACCTCGGGCTGTCAGTTGAATTCCGCCTTTCGCAGCCATTTTGTGGCGGGAAAAATTAATTTAAATCGCGAATACTCTGGCTGAATTTTTGCATATACCTAAGGAATCCCCCACAGAGCCCCGAACCGCGAAAATTCACAAAAAAATTTCTAGAGCTTCCCGAGATAAGGGTGTTTTTCTATATCTCGGTTGCTATTGGTTGGATTTCGATTTAATTTTTTTTTTTTTGAATATTCGGGAAAATATTTGAAACAAGTTGTGTTCAGGACTTTTCAATAACTTGTCGAGAAAAATTGCCAGAAGCCAAAAACCGTCGTTTTTTAGGGGGTGGTTTTTTCTCAATTTTTTATCTGTTTTTCTATGATACTCGTAGTTATGAAAAAAATCTCAATAAAAGTTGTAGCTCCTGTAAGTCCCTACAGGTTTCAACCGAAATTTTTTTGTGCCGCAAAAATTACCCGCTTCAGAGGGCGCTAAAGTCAACTTCGTTTGGAAAATATTTCCCGGATTAGGGGGCATCGATTCCAACTCCATCGTGTGGGGATCTGAAGGCCAAATTCTCATTTATGTTCGTACTAACTTTACTAAAAATTGATGAATGACAAAACCTTTATACAGGGTGACTTTTTTGAAAAAGACAGGAGCAAGTCGATTTTTATTTCGAAAGGGACATCTAAGACACGTGATGACAAATTTTCATCTTCAACCCTTCGCCCCCACCTCACCCCATTTTAAAATTTCAAACGGCATTACCTACCTTGTGATACATCAAATTTAAGGTAATAAAATTGCCTTTCTGTCAAACATATTTGAAATTGTTTCGAATCACCCCTCCAGTCCCTTCCACAATTCTCTCATTGTTGACGCAGGAAAGTTTCTCCCTCATCAATACGTAAGTCCCGATTCTTGAGTATCAGATTTTCCAGTAAAAACAGGTCGATTTTTATTTCGAAGGGGACACCTACAACACGTAATGTCAGATTTTTATCTTCAATCACCTCGCCTGGACTCCGCCCCACTTTGAAATTTGAAAATAGGGTGAGGTGGGGGCGAAGGGTTGAAGATAAAAATATGTTATCACGTGTCTTAGATGGCCCTCTCGAATGAAAAATCGACCTGTTTTTACTGGAAAATCTGATACTCAAGAATCGGGAGTAAGGTAATGAGGGAAAATTTTTCCTGCATCAACAATGAGAGAATTTCAAAAGATATTGGAGAGGTGATTCGAGAAAATTTAAAATATGTTTGACAGAAAGGGAATTTAATTACCTTCAATTTGATGTATCACAAGTAGTCCTTTTATTAATATATTTATTAATATATCCATTTATACATATATACTTAGAACCCATTCGTTTATTCAAAATTCTATTTAGTGTTGTTTATATTTATATTTTTATTATTAAAAATTTATATCAAACAAAAAAAAAAAAAAAAAAAAAAAATCACAAGTAGTCCAGTAAAATGAGGCGATTTTTAGGCCAAAGTTGGAACAAATTAGGGGCAGGATGAAAAAAATATGGCGATGTGAAAAATTGAAAACTGAATGTGGAAAACCAAAGTTTCATTTCCAGTCATCCCGGGAACCATGGAAAAAAAATGGAGAAGATGGAAAAACATGCGCCGCGATCTTTCTTTCAAAACGGTGAGAGAACGGTGAGAGATGCGTGAAAACTGTCAGAGACAAAATTGTAGGGAATTCAATAATCTACAAAAAAGTTACTGAGCGCATATGTCTAACTTCTTCAGTTCAGCCGTTTATCGCAGTCAAAGTTGCGCACCGGTCTAGTGAAGTGAAAAAACTGTCCGCGTGACCTTCCATCTTGGATGCTGTGAGAACGATGAGAGATATCAAAAAATTGCAAGCGACAAAGTTGTAGAGAATTGAATGCTTCACTGGAAAATTTTCAAGGCCAGTTATTATCTTTTCTGGTTCAGCCGTGAACCACGTTCGAAGTTTTGCGACAATCCTGTTGATGAAGTGGTTCTTCTGGAAACCTTACAAAAACCCTAGACTCGATGAAGAAACTATAACAATGTAGAGGATGAAAAACTGGATCCAAAAAACCAAAGTTTCATTTCACACCGTTTCGGGAAATCTAAGAAGAAAAAAAGAAAAAGTTGGAAAATAGCAATTTGCACTCCCAGCTTCCTCATTGAATACTGAAATAAACGTAATGAATATGGAAAATCTGAACAAACTAGCTTGTAGAGGATTAAATCATCTATAGAAAATGTCGTGATGACATGTATGCATCTTTGTCGACTTAGCTGCGGAGCGCTATAAAAGTTGGGGTACATGACTAGTGACGCGTCGCATATGTGGTCAAACTGGCACGACGTTGCGGTCATTGTTCAATTGATTATAGAACATGATTGAATGATTTGAGAAAATTGCGTGCTTTGTTGAACGTCTGGCAACTATTGTTGGAAATGTAACTCCGCGGATGAACGCTTTGTTATGTATAAAGTTTCTTGTTTGGCAAAATTAGTCGTGAGTGTCACTATACTATTTTCGTCATATTTTCATTCTAGAAATCTAGGACGAGAGACTAGGTTGCTAGGGAACTTCTGAATTTGTCGTTTCTAATCATATATCTATATCATCAAAATAGTACGAAAACAGTATCGTGACACTCAGGCTTAAAACTGAGAAAGTACTAGTATTTTGTAGCACAATATTATGTATAATAATAGAAAAACGTGATTCACGTTAGATAATGAGATGTTTTTAAACTGATTTTTGATTAACAATGATCATTCAACAACAGCTCGGGGATAATAAACAACTGTCCACCTGAACAATGGGGTTGGAAATTAAACATTTCTCTGTTGATGCCTATTAGAGCCCAGGATAACGTAGCTCTCGAAAATCTGCCACGGCTGATTTCCTGGAAATGCTTGAAAAACTGCGAGAAGCTGTGTGGATGCAGAAAAGCTGACCTCAAGTGTACCAAGTTTTGCCACCACTGCGGTGGAGCCACCTGTTCTGACGCTTCCTGCATTGTCGTTTCGGAAGACGATGATGATGACTACAATGATAATTCTAACAATAAGTAGCTACTCAGACGTTGAACAAAGCACACAATTTTTTCAAATTATTTTATCATGTTTCATAATCAATTGAACAATGACCGCAACGTCGTGCCAGTTTCACCACATATGCGACGCGTCACGAGTCATGTACCCCAATTTTGATAGCGCTCCGCAGCTGAGTCGACAAAGATGCATACATGACATCACGGGATTTTCTATAGATCATTTAATCCTCTACAAGCTAGTTTGTTCAGATTTTCCATATTTATTACGTTTATTTCAGTATTCAATGAGGAAGCTGCGAGTGCAAATCACTATTTTTCAAGTTTTTCTTTTTTTCCCAAAATTTCCTGAAACGGTGTGGAATGAAACTTTGGTTTTTGAGATCCAGTTTTTCATCCTCTACATTGTCATAGTTTTTTCATCGAGTCTAGGGTTTTTGTAAGTTCTCCAGAAGAACCACTTTATCAACAGGATTGTCGCGCAACTTCGAACGTGGTTCACTACTAAACTAGAAGAGATAATGATTGGCCTTGAAAATTTTCTAGTGGAACATTCAATTCTCTACAACTTTGTCGCTCACAATTTTTTGATATTTCTTGTCGTTCTCACAGCATCCAAGAAGGAAGGTCACGCGGACAGTTTTTCCACTTCACTAGACCGGCGCGCAACTTTGACTGCGATAAACGGCTAAACTGAAGAAGTTAGATATATGCTCCCAAAGATTTTTTTGTAGATTATTGAGTTCCCTACAACTTTGTTCCTGACAGTTTCCACATATCTCTCACCGTTCTTTCACCGTTTCAAAAGAAAGATCGCGGCACATGTTTTTCCATCTTCTCCATTTTTTTCCCATGGTTCCCGGGATGACTGGAAATTAAACTTTGGTTTTTATTATTCAGTTTTTCATTCTCTACATTGCCATATTTTTTTCATCCTGCCCCTAATTTGTTCCAGGTTAAATCCTTATTTTACTGGACTAAAGGTAGGTGATGCCATTTGAAATTTTAAAATCGGGTTATTCATCAATTATTATAGGCCAGTCAAATTAGAACAAATTTTTCCGTTTGAGGGAAAAAACTGTTGGAGTTTTGGGAATTTGACAGTAATGTCCGATAAGGTGTACTGTTGAACATACTAAAAGTCCCCAACTCTACCTATCGAGCTCGAGCCGCCATCTTGGAAAAATGGTCCTTCGATCCAGTTTTCTGCTCATATTCCGCTAATCATCAAAGATATTCAATTAAGTTTAATAAAAAATCAAGGCTATAAAATTGTCTACAAAAATTGTTTCATACCGATTTTTTCTCGTATCTGTTGAGATTAATAAAATTGAATTGACAAAAAAAAATCACAAAATTAGCGATTTTTTCCCTATGGCTACAGATATTGTCTTCAAAATTTGTGAAGATGTTGGCAGTCTACATCAAAGCTTAACGTGACAGTTAAGATAGAAAAAAAATTGCGAAAATATTTTTTTATTTTTTTTTTAAATTGAGCAAAATTTTGGTTTTTGAGTTTGACATTTCCAACACGGCGGAGTAAAGGTTTCAAACAAACATCAATCAGTTTTGATATTTACATATTGCAAGACAAGATTTCCTCAGTATTGTGCCTTCACGAGCTTCTGGAATGCTCGATATGAATTAAACTGAAAGAATAATAGCTAAGTCCAAAAAGTGTTGTTGATTGGTTCTGGAGGTAACATTTCAAAACAAAAGACATCAGCAAAGGATATACAGGAGGTCCAAAGGTTATTCAACTGTATATGAGCCCCATATTGATGTGCCTTGTCCAAAATAGTACAAAAGAATCAATCAAAATGTTAAAATCCACCCTGTAAACAAAAAGTAACAATACAAAATGAAAGTAGTAGATCATACCTGGTGCCAAAAATACAGCCTTTACATTTCTGGGAAAAAGAACAAAATTGATTGATTTATTTGAAAGTTAATAGTCCTCAAACTTGACTTTACAAATTTCAGTCAGTCAAATGGGGAAAATAAGAGAGAAGTAACTGTCGGAGTTTCAGAAATTTGACAGGGATGTTTGCTAAGGTATACCAATAAACATACTAAAAGTCCCCACCTCTACCTGTTGTGCTCGAGCCGCCATCTTGGAAAAATGGTAATAAACTTGATCGAAGGACCATTTTTCCAAGATGGCGGCTCAAGCGCAATAAGTAGAGGCGGGGACTTTTAGTATGTTTATAAGTATACCTTAGCGAACATTCCTGTCAAATTTCTGAAACTCCGACCGTTTCTTCTCTCTATTTTCCCCTATTTGACTGACTGAAATTTGTGAAGTCAAGTTTGAGGACTAATAACTTTCAAATAAATCAAATAATTTTGTTCTTTTTTTCAGCAATGTAAAAGCTGTATTTTTGGCACCAGGTATGATCTACTACTTCCATTTTGTATCGTTACTTTTTGTTATACAGGGTGGATTTTCACATTTTGATTATTTCTCTTGTACTATTTTGGATAAGGCACATCAACATGGGGCTCATATACAGTTAAATAACCTTTGGACCTCCTGTATATCCTTTGCTGATGTCTTTTGTTTCGAAATGTTACCTTCAGAACCAATCGACAACACTTTTTGGACTTAGCTATTATTCTTTCAGTTTAATTCATATCGAGCATTCCAGAAGCTCGTGAAGGCACAACACTGAGGAAATCTTGTCTTGCAATATGTAAATATCAAAACTGATTGATGTTTGATTGAAACCTTCACTCCGCCGTGTTGGAAATGTCAAACTCAAAAACCAAATTTTTGCTTAATTAAAAAAAAAAAAAAATATTTTCGCAATTTTTTTTTCTATCTCAACTTCCACGTTTTGCTTTGATGTAGACTGCCAACATCTTCACAAATTTTGAAGACAATATCTCTAGCCATAGGCAAAAAATCGCTTATTTTTGATTTTTTTTTTGTCAATCTAATTGTAATAATTTCAACAGACACGAGAAAAAATCGGTATGAAACAATTTTTGTAGACAATTCTATAGCCTTGATTTCTTATTAAACTTAATTGAATATCTCTGATGATTAGCGGAATATGAGCAGAAAACTGGATCGAAGGACCATTTTTCCAAGATGGCGGCTCGAGCTCGATAGGTAGAGTTGGGGACTTTTAGTATGTTCAACAGTACACCTTATCAGACATTACTGTCAAATTTTCAAAACTCCAACAGTTTTTTCCCTCCAGCTTTCCTTATTTGACTGGCCTATTAGTAAAGTTAGTACGAACATAAATGAGAATTTGGCCTTTGAATCCCCACACGATACGATGGAGTTGGAATCGATGTCCCCTACACCTGGAAATATTTTGCAAACGAGGTTGACTTTGGCGCCCTCTGGAGTGGGTGATTTTTTGCGCCACAAAAAAATTTTCGGTTGAAACTTGTAGGGACTTACAGGAGCTACAACTTTTGTTGGGAATTTTTTCCATAACTATCATAGAAAAGCAGATAGAAAATTGAAAAAAAAAAACACCCCCTAAAAGACGACGGTTTTCGGCTTCTGACACTTTTTCTCGATAAGTTATTGGAAAGTCCTGAACACAGCTTGTTCCAAATATTTTTTCGAACATTTCAAAAAAAAAGAAAATCGAAATCCAACCAATAGCAACCGAGATATAGAAAAACACCCTTATCTCGGAAAGTTCAAGAAAATTTTGGTGGATTTTCGCGGTTCGGGGCTCTGTCCCCTAGGTATATGCAAAAATTCAGCCAGAGTATACGTTTTGTAAATATAAGACACTTTTTGAGCCAGGTTGACTGGCCTACTAATAATAATTGACAACCAGCAGCAGCAGCTCACGTCGGTCACTCGAATTTTCAGTATTCATTTTGTTGCAGAATTCCCTGGAATACGAAGTGAGCAATGGATTCCGTCGACCAATCAAAAGTAAGTGAGGCATGACTTCACCAACAAATCAATCTTCCCTTTTCTTGCATCACACTTAAATTTTGAATAATTGATCGCCAAGCCATGAGATTATTTATGAAAAATCAGCTGACGCTTTTCCCTCCGACTAAATAATTCACGCGCCAAGAAAATTATCGGTTGGGAAATATATCCGGATAATATTTTATAAGAAAATTACATGCAGCGGGAAATTTCTTCCTATAACAACCACCGTATGCATAATAACCCTGTAAGTATACGGTCGCATCATGACGGAGAAAAATAATTATACGTTTCTGGAGGACACGAGTCGTAAGTGGGTATGGTGTAGTATATATATATATCTTTCAGTTTACCCTATAAGTATACTGCTGCTGCTCTTTTGAAAGGGGTGAAGTAACATTTGGAATGGATCCCGCAGGACTCGAGTCGCCCGGCGCGCAAAGCTCGCCATATTTGATGACGTCATAACTGGGCTGATAAGATAAGGGCCGTCTTAAGGCGCTTAAAGAGAGTCGTTAAGTTTTACGGGGGCAGAACGTCGTTTTATTTCGCGTGAGAGCGGAGGTGGCGCTGGATATGCCTCCGGGCTTTCGTTTGTTTTTCGCTGCGCAAGATTACCACGGAATACAGTCAAGAGCATGCATCGTGTCAGGCCTTGAAACTAAACATGTGCCTTGTTTTCAAAGGCTACTTTGAGAATCGTGTCACCACTCGGGTCGTTCACAATTATTTAGATTCAGATTTGGAGAAAAAATCCTCAAAAAAATTTCCTATTCCAAATTACAAGAATCGAACTTGGGAGTTCAAGAAGTCTTCAAACGATATAATTGTTTGTACTGGGTGGCCCAACGAAAACACAACAGAGGGGTTTTTAGGCATTTCACCAAATTTTTTTGGAAAAGCTTGGACAGGCCGATTTTTATATTGAAGATTGAAAGGGACATCTGGAACATGTATTGGCGAATTTCTATCTTCAGCCTCCTCACCCCCACTCACCCCAACTGCATGATTACGAATGACCCCACTCGCTTTGCGATACATCAAAATAAAGAGAATTTGATTCTCTTTCTGAAAAAATATTTCTATAATTTTCACCCCTCTCCCTCTTCTTCCTAAACTTCTATAAAATTACAGTTCAATATTCTTGACCTCTTGATTCTCTCCAGTACGGTCAACGTCATCCTGCACAATATCGAGAAAAAAATTTTCTATGTAAAACGTGCCACCTAAATTCATCCCTTCACTTTCCCTCCCCAACTTCAAAATCTAAAATGACACTATCTACTTTGTGATACATCAGATTGAAGGGAATTGAATTCTTTTTTCGAATAGAATATTTTCGAAATCTTCACAAATTTCCCTTTCCCCCCTAAAATACTCCAAATGTTCAATTTATTGGAGGAGGGATTGGAAATTATGGAAACATTGTTTCCAGAAAGAGAATTCAAACCCCTTCAATTCAATGTACTTATCACAAAATAAGTGGTGTCTTGTTAAATTTTGAAGTTGGGGTGGAGGAGAGCAAAGGGGTGAATTTGGGTGGCAGTTTTTCCACCGAAAATAATCTTCTTCGATGCTATCTAGCATGACACTGAATAAACTGAAGGGAATATAGGGGTCGGAAATATAAAATGGGACAGTCAGAGAACTTTAGGAAGAAAGGGGGGGGGGGAAAGAAGTTATAAATTTTTGAAATATTCTTTTCAGAAAGACGATTTGATTCTCTTTCATTTGATGTATCGCAAACTAGATAGTGTTATTTAAAACTTTAAAGTTGCGGTGGGTGGGGGTGAAGGGGCTGAAGATAAACATCCGCCAGTGTATGTTTCAGATGTCCTCCTCGATATAAAAATCGACCTGTCTGAGCTTTTTCCAAGAAAATCAAGTGGAATTCCCAAAAACCCCCATGTCGTATTCACGTTGGGCTACCCTGTATGTACAAGATCAATGTCATGATTCTCAAGATATTGGACGTTATCAAAGTCTCAAGATTTCCAAGATTCTTGTCAAGTTGCTCAAGAATGAAGATTCTCAAAATAAATACAATACAGAAAGTTTCAGCAGGGTTCTTGATTTCCTTAAATAAACAGGTTCAAGGTTTCAAAAGTGAGTGTTGACTTCCTTGAGATTCTTGTTGTTAGCGACTTGCTCAAGTCTAAGGATTTTTGGAATTTGTCAAGTGATCAAGAAAAAATATTCCCAAACACTCACGACGATAAATCAAATATCAAGATCGTTGATAACATCCTCAATATAATTTCAAATACATATGCGCAAGGTTCTTGATATCATATTCTCAAGGACTGCAACATCTCTGTTTAGTAGGTAACTCAAGAATCTTGAGGATATTCACGTAACAGAAAATGTTGAGGTCGTCAAGGCTTCGAATATGCTCAACAAGGCTCACAATTCTTGAGATAATCCTGGAAGCTCTTGAGATTCTCAAGATCTCTGTCAAAAATGGAAATTTTCATTCGATTCTTACGATGGAGACATTTACTGTCATGCTCGAGGCGTTTAGAATATTTCCCGGAGTTTTTGAGATCTTTGTCGTTGACAATGTTTCGCAAAATCAAGATTTTTGGAATAGCTCATGAATGAAGACTCTCAAGACACCCACGATATAGACAATCGCAGGATCGTCAAGTGGTTCCAAATGTCCTAGCAAAGGCTCTAGATTTTTGAGACCCCAGTCAAAGTTCCCAAGAGTTTTGACGTTATCAAGGTATACCAAAGTTATAGGATTTTTAAGATTACTCGACAAGCTCACGGCTGAATTCCTCGTGACACTCTCTTCAGAGATAGTCTTGAGATCGTCAAGGCTTCCAATATTTCTAAAAAGGTTAAAGACACCAAAGATTATCGTCAAAATTCTTAAGATTCTTGACGTTATTGACGCACCGAAGTCTTGAGTTCTTCGAGACTTTTATCTAGCCTAGCAGATCAACCATAGGATTTCCAAGAAAAAAAAATCCACAGAAGATTGCAAGATCATTCAATAATTGCAAGATCATTCAATAATTTCAAGATACGCAAGGTTCTTGAGATTATTCTCAAGGATTGCAATATTTCTATCAAGTAAGTAGCTCAAGAATCTTGAAGATTCCACTTACGAAACAGAAAATGAGAGGACCGTCAAGGCTTCGAATGTTCTTAAAGGACCTCAAAATTCTTGAGATGATTGAGAAAGTTCTCAAGATTCTTGGTCTTGATACGTTACTGGAATCTCGATATTCCCAACATCCACGTTGAGAATGAGAATTGAACATCCTTCTGTGTCTTGAACATACACAATACTTACTATACAGAAAATTTCAAGATTGTCATAGTTTTTGTTTCCTATTTCTATTTAGGGTCAAGATTCTTGGATTGAAAATCAAGGCTCTTCAGGTTCTTATCATTGTCAACGTATCGAAGAAAAAAATTTTGGTAGCAAGCAGCACCACTTTATTTTTCAATAAAGTTGTTTCTCTCTCAAATGGCTCATGAATGAAAATTCTCAAGATACTTACAGAACAGACAATTTCAAGATTGTCAGGGGGTTTCACATAGGAGCATAGGCTCCAGTTTTTTGAGACCACTGTCAAGCATTCCAAGAACTCAACGTCATGGTACCGAAGTCCCAAGATTTTTGAGATCATTTGACTAGCTCAAGACTGAACCGACACGAGGACTTTGTCGTGATACATTTCATGCATATAATCTGATCATCAAGTTTCAAATATTTGCAAAGAGGCACACAGCTCTTGAGATTATCGTCAAAATTCTTGACATTCTTGACGTTGCCGATCAAGTAATTCAATGATGATCCCTACAGAAAATTTTGAGATCATTAAGGTTCCCACAACTCTAAAGAAAGTTCAAAATTCTTGAGACTATTTTCAATGTTCACAAGATCATTGTCAAAGTTTACAATATTTTTGTAGCTGTCAAAGTCTTGAGAGCTTCAAAAATTGCTAAGAAGCTTAAGGGAGAAGATTGAGGATTCTTCAGATACTCACGATAAACAAAATCGCGGATGTTCAAGTTATTCAATATAACCCAAAGAGGCTCAAGGTTTTTGAGAGCTTTGACGTTGTCAGTGTGATGGAGTCTCAAGAAAAAACAGGGTCAAGGCTTTTGGGATTACTCTTGAGATTCTTGAGATTCTTGACCTTCTCGACGCACCTTATTCATGAGTTTCCAAAAAACAAGCAATTCAATAGTAAGGATTCTCAAGATATTCACCTCACGGAAAATGACAAGATCGATAAGTTTCTCATAGCTCATAAGGAAGCTCAAGATACTTGAGAATAGCGTCAATGTTCTCAAGATCATTGTTAAGATTCTCGACATACTTAACACTCTCGAAGTATTCAAACTTTGAGTTCCTCAAGAGTTGCTAAGTAGCTCAAGAATGGGGATCAAGGATTATTTAGAAATCCGTTCTACCATACAGGAAATTTCAGAATCATTAAGGTTGCTCATGTGATTAAAAAAAAATAGCTCAAGGTCCTTCATATTCTTGACGTTGTCAATGTAAGCAAATTCAAAGATGACCGCATATTGGAAACCTTGACGATATTGGAATTTTCTCTATTGTAAAGATCTTGGGAAGATTTTTGTCCAGTAAGACAATAATGAGAACTCCTATTTGCGAGGTTTTCTGATACTTCCAAAAAAACTCAAGGTTAAGGTTCTCAAGATATCTTGAAAATTTTAAACTTCCTTGACGTTGTCGAGGATCGAAATTATAAGTTTCCCAAGATTTCTATCAAGTACTCCAATGAAAACCCCACAGAAAACTTCAAGATCCCTAAGTTCTCATAATCCTTGAAAATGCTCAACTTTTTTCAAAATGGTGTTGAGGCTCCCCAAAGATTCTTGACGCTGTCAAAGTAACAGCGTCTACCAATATCTAAGATTTGTTGAGTACTCAAAAATTGAGTCTCAAAATACTCACGATACCAAAAATTTCAATATCGTCAAGATTCTCAATTTTGTCAGAAAGGCTCAAGGCTATAAGTACCGAGGGGTAAACCACCTTGGAAATCCAGTGTACATTTCCATGGAAATCATTTGGAAATCATTGGAAATTATAAAGGAATCAATGGAAATCATTTGAAAAATCATTGGAAATCAGTGTACAAAAATTCCGTCAGTGGTTTACCCCTCGGGCTATACATATTGTTGTCAAGACACTTAGGGTTCTTGACAATGTGAAGGTAGTAGCTACAACAATTCTCAACTTTTTTTATTTTCATAAAGGTTCAAGGATAAGAGAAAGTATTTGAATTATTGTCAAGAGTCTCAAGGCTCTTGTCAAAGTGCTAGGTCTCGGTACATTCGAAAATTGTCAAATAACTCAAAGAATAATTGCTATAGAAACTCACGATACAGAAAACTTCAAGATAGACAAGATTATCAATATTCTCAAATAGGCTCAAAGTTGTTGAGGTCATTTCAAGATCCTTAAGATTCTTGACGCTGTCAAAGTTCCAAAAATCATGAAATAAGCGGAGAGATTTGTCAAGTGGAACTAAAACTGAGGACTCTCAAGAAGCTCATGATACAAAAAATGTGGATCATCGAAAGGTTTCAATATTTTCGAAAAGGTTTTTTCAATCGTTGTCTCAGCTCAAGATTTTTGACGTTTGCAAGGTACCGACGTCTCAAGATTTCCAAATGTTGCCAAGTAGCTTATCAATGGATTTCTCACGATACCTGTTCGCTATGCAGAGGCTCTTGAAATCGTCAAAGTTTTCAATATTCTTGGAAAAGCTATCGGGAAAGCTCAAGCGAGAGCTTAAGGCTCTTGAAAATTATCATAAAATTTTCTGAAATATCTTGACGTGATCAAGCTATGTAGGTACCATAGTCTCAAGATTTTTAAAATTGGTCAAGTATCTCCAAGTTGATTTTCACACGATATCTACTTACTACACAGAGACTGTTTGGGGCCTCAAACTTTTTGAATAGTCTCTTAACGACTACAGGCTCTCAGGATTATTATCTTGATAAGCAAGGTTCTGGATGTTGACAAGGTACCTGATGATATCAACTATTCTAATAAATATCTGTCAAGTAGCTTAAGAATATTTTTCTCAAGATACTCGATTTAGAAAATTTGATTATTGTTGATTTTCAAATTTTTCCAAAAAGGTTCAAGGCTCTCAAAATGATCAACAAATCTTAAATTTTTGGGTTTTCGAGGTACTGAAGTCTCAACGATTTCAAGATTTCTGTGGAGTAGCTCAAGAGTATCAATTCTCAAGATACTCTCGAGACAGAAAATGACAAGAGACTCAAGAGAGTCGAAGGGTTGTTTTGTCGAATAAGCTCTAGGCTCAATTTAGATCATTGTTGAGATTATCACGATTTTCAACAGTGTCAAAGTGGCAAAATCTTGATTTCTTCAAGAGTGTTTGTCAGGTAGCTCACAAAAAAAAATTCTTCTTTCCAACGAATCAACGATACAGAGAACTCCAAAATGGTAGAGGTTTGCAATTCGTCTCCCAGAGAAAAAAAACCTCTAAAAAAGTGTTAAAATTTTGAAGTTTGGAGTGAGAAAGCTCCTCAAGTGAAAAGTGCAGAAATATAGCAATATTCATAAACGTGCTACGTATGCCTTGTTGAATAGGTAAACATTTCTGACACTGTACCTATGAGCAATCATAACATCTTTTGAGAAAAGGGAAGAGCTTTTGTTAGCAAAAAAAGCAAGTGAGTCGAAACAATGCCTGCATTTGAACAAAATTCAAAAATTCTCGACTGGATGACTAAAGAATGCGAAATATATTCCAACTCCAACGGAAGCCGAGTGAAGCTTCAAGACCTTTCCAAAAAAAAAGGTTGAGCTTTAAAAGCTTCGACAAAGTTCATTATCAAAATGGTACTCACTGATGGTCACTTTGTTCTTCAGCAACTTTAAAATGTACCTGCTTACATTTGTATATACACACAGCTCCTCAGTTTCATAAAAAGCTTCATTAAGTGGAACAAAAGCAACAACAGCAAATTTCATTTAAATATAATGTAAGTAGGTATAGGTACGAATAAATAATGGTCACATGCGAATTTAAAGATTCTCCCATATATCACCTGTATGCTGCCCATATTATGTATACTCAATACACGAATCACTATAATTAAGTTTATTATGCATTTATTATGCATGTGGTACCTACCACCCACCTGTTTTTCAAATAAATTATAATGCACAGAAACAGAATCGGATATAACGGTACCTACCTCTGAAGTATGCGTGCACCAGCTCATCAGTGCATTCAAGTAAAACCCCCAATTACTTTGTAAAATCCGGGTTAATTGGAGGGTACTTAATTTGTATTGAGTATAGCTATACCTACCTACCTACCTGATGTCTGCATGGGCAAAAACTAAAAAATTGAACGGCGATTGATGATCAAAAAATGGGTCAAACTCTCACGCAGTATAAGTACCTCCTTATCCATATGGTAGGTTATAGGTATAGTATATCGTCAACCCAATTCACAAGACATGGAAAAATAACCATGAATGGGAACAGCTGGAGGAGGTTATGTCCTCCTGTTTTACGAACTATTTTCCAACTTACCTTTATAAATACACAACATAATGATTATCAGCAAATTACTACAATCATCTACCAATGAATTAATAAAGAGATTAATAAGGCTGCGTAATTGAATATGTCGACAGAGATTTACAAAAGCGCTCATCGAAAGCGACTTACAGTAGTATTCAAATGGGGGGCTGTGAAATTTTTTCCGGGACTCCGGCATCATTAAATTCGAGAATTAATGACAAGAATCTCAAAAAACTTGGTATAGGTAGTGAGAAAGACTGAATTTCACGAACCAGTGTCAACGATTTCAAAAGAACCATGACAGTTTTATTGTCAAGTGAATGTTATGTCTCTGAGTGTTCCAATGTTCTTAAGAATCTTGAAGACAGAAAGGTTTTCTGGAAAGCCCTGTCAGATCCGAGGGAGGATCACATGAGGTATGATCAAATAGGTACAGCTACATCTCCTTGAGGTTGTGTTTGATAAGAATTATCGTATCAAAATTAGATAACGTTGTCTTGAAGATCTGACTATGAATACGGGCCTAGGAATTTTGAGATACTCGCTTCTTGCGCTTTTTGATCTATTTCTTCATCGAACCATTTGAAAACCATGAGATTTTTTTAACCCTAATTACCTCGAGAAATTTGATCCTCCAGCGTTCTGATCGGAACCTTCCAAACCTTGGTACTTCATCGATTAAACTTGGAAACTCCAAGGATTTTGGGAGTTCTAGTTTTATGATAGTTTTTTCAAGAATCTTGACTGTTTTCAGACGGTTTTTCAATATTTTTTTATTTCTTTTTTGAGATGTTCTGAACCTCAAGGATCTTAAGTCTCGGTTTTTGAGAATCTTCATTCACTCGTCATGATAATTTTCCTCGAGCATTTCAATAATTTCTGAAGTTTCAAGAAGCGAGACGTTTTCCGGATGGAGAATCACGATTCTCGCTCGAAAGCTTTGTGAGTAACGATCTTTGGATTTTTTTAACCTTGAATCTATTTTGAAATTTTGATTCCCAGCTTTTGATTGTGAAAATCAAATTATAATCGATCAAAATTCCGGTACCATGAGAATTTAGAACGTCAAGAATGAAGAATCTGAATATTTCAAGAACTTCGAGAATGCGAACAGCCTTGAGAAACTATGCTAATAATCTTGACAAGCTCCGCAATAACTTAACTATGTTTTTCTCCTGGCTTGTAAGTTCCATTCATTCTGATAATCTTGGAATTCTAGACTTTCTGAATAAAGGATCTCATTTCCAGATTCTAGTCTTGATGAGACTCTTGATTTTTTTTCAAGATTTTCTTAGCCTTGAGTATTTATTTAGAATTTCGATGTTGACGCACCTTGATACAATCCTCGAAAATATCGGAGTTCCGACAACTTGAGCAGATGCTTGAGTCAACAACAACACTAAGAACCGTGGAATTTATTTAAAAATTGTGAGCTCTTCGAGAAATATGGAAATAGTGGAGATTGTGGAGTTTCGAAAACTCAAATTCTTGAGCATGTTGTGACTCAGTCCATCTTGGGCAGGTACGCCAAGAATTTTGGAAACCTCGACAAATGTGGAAAAACTGTGGATGTTTTGAGAATTTCTGAATCTTGACAATCTCGAGAATTTTTGAATCCTGACATTCTTGAGATTTTTTAGCTGTGAGTACTCCGGGATCTCAGCTGTAGAGACTTTAGGGCATCTAGGTTGGAACCTAGGGACTCTAGCGCCATGAAAATTGAGAACGCCATCCAAGATCCTTCATATTGTGAGAAACTTGAAGATGTAGAAATTTTCAGAAATCGATGTCAAAAAGCTCAAGAACCATTATCAAGAAAGTAAAATTTTTCTCCAGCGTTTAATTCATTCTCAAAGTTTTGAAGATTCGAGGTTTTCCAGATAAAAAGACTAAATTTTTGAGTCACTCGCTATGATATCAAAAACCTTGGAGATCACGACATTCCCTGAATCCTGAGTATCTTAAGATACTCGCTTCCTGCGCTTCTAATCTTGAAGACTGAGAGGTTCTCTGGATAAAATCACTCAATTCTCAAGTCACTCGCTAGAATATCAAAAACCTTGAGGATCTCGACATTTCCTGAATCCTGAGTATCTTGAGATACTCGCTTCCTGCGCTTCTGATCTTGAAGACTGGGAGGTTCTCTGGATAAAAAGACTTAATTTTCAAATCACTCGCTACAATATCAAAAACCTTGAGGATCTCGACATTTCCTGAACCCTGAGTATCTTGTGATATTCGCTTCCTGCGCTTCTGATTCAAATTTTTCAAAATCTTTTAATATCCCAATAGCCAGAGCTTACGTTAACAACATTTCTAGGAACATTGGAAATATTTCAAAAGCTTTGAAACCTGAGACATTTGCGTTTTGATTGTTACTTTCCCGGCCCCCCACGAACTCGGAGGGAAAGTATTGTAATCGTGCAGAAAAAAAGTTTTGGGATTACGCCGGATATATCCATTTTGAGGTTTTTCAAGACGATTGAGACTATTTCCAGAATGATGTTTGTCCGTGAGTGTGTATGTCTGTGATCTTCCACGATAACTGCCGAAACGTTGATCCGATCGACTTGAAACTTGGTATGCAGACGGGGTTTCACCCTGGAATGACCGGATTAGTTTTTGGCTGTCATTTGTCAAACAGAAGTGTCACTATCAGAAAATGACAGAAGCTATATCTCACGGAACTTGACTTTCGATATGTCATTTGAAAGCCCTTAAAAAACTGTATTCAGAACAGTTGAAAGTATTTCCCTATCTGTTATCTGTCAAATTATAAAAAATGCCAAAGTCCGAAACTTTGCCATTTATTTATTCAAAATCCATACGACATATTTGAACCAAACTTGGCAGGAAGCAACATTACCAAAGAATCAAACTAATGCTGAAGTTGGAGTTTCCCATCATTCACCAGCCGAGCGCTATGAATTTTCAAAGTTTGGCCTGGCCGAATTCAGCCGGGCTTGCCTGTTGCTCGAATTTTGGCCTACTCAATTTTCTTAGCAACCAGACCGGTACGTTTCTGTTACATTGACGTATCCATCGTGATCCCTGGTATCTATGTCAAAGTGACAAAATAATTATGGATACAGGCAGATCTCGGTGTGTTTCTTTTTATCGTTTAAGACAACAGTGTGCTCCGATCCTTTGTGTCTTCAAGTATCGTTTTGGGGGGCTCCGTGAACCCCCTTGTGTTTTCTGTAGCTTTAGCAACTCCAGTATGCCCATCCCGTTTTGGCGTATACCTACGTTCAATCTCGAATGTGTCCAGTTCCCTTGTATGATTCGGTACCAGGGCCCCATGTTTTCTTACTACCGTTCAAAGCCCTGATGGGGCCCCCACTTGTGATAATCAGATTTTGCCGTTCCAGGCCAAGCGACGCCGTTATGTCTTCTTGGGTTGGTTGAAGCTCTATGGTGTCTACGGGTGTCTCATGGAGTCCCACTGAGCTCCTCTCTCGTCTTTTCAGTCTTGAGAACTATTGTGCCGTCAGGTGTGTTTCGGACCTGCTCTTTTTAAGGGCTCGAAGCCTCATTCCACATGTCGTTTGGGGCCCTGAAGTTCAAATAATAAGAACTCCCGCCAGGTATTCTATACCCGTGAACCGATTTTCACCAAATATTTTTTTAACAATCGGTAATTGGTTCTTGGATATTCTCCAACCATTTTTCGTCCAATCTTCTGAATTATTTTGGTTGAAAAACAACCGTCTCTCTATGGAACTAAATGTTCTGATGGATGAGGTTCTACAGCGCCTTGAACCTTGAACCGCAGTGCTTTATTGTGATGTGTGTATCCGAGTTAGTTTTCCTGGATGGTTGCTGGACTGGATCGATTTTTTCTTCAGTTTCACAATCATTTGATATGTAATCGTGCAGATTTAACTGTTCTGCCAACAACTGTCCAACAATGATTGCAGAATGCCGTCGCTCGGCTTGTCTACCCAAGCTCTAAATTGAAGATATAGGGTTGAAATTTGACACAATGATGCGATGCAGTAAAAGTCCTTATCAAGTTTGTGTAATTTTATCATCATATCTGAAGTAGAAACAAAAATTTTAATACGAGACTAGCATTGCAATCTTGAGATATCATACAAGAGTGAACTACCTAGTTCTGCCTTTGGATTAAGTATTTCATCACCTTGGACCTAACCTGTCACTTGTTCTGCCCGCTTAACAATGGATGCAGGTTGCTTGCTAAACGCTCAACTCAATAGAATTTTTTCACAATTTCCAAATCGATTCCTCTCCCTCCCGAAGGGACACTTCGATCAAAATCATTACTGACGTCTCTGGATACCGCCGGGAAAGTTTTGTGTCGCCCCACATACTTGATATACGATCGCGCAAAATGAACGGTTCTGCCACGATATCTGTGTAATTGTTGGTCCGATCAAATCGGAATCAGGAACGGAAGCATAATTCAAATCTGGAATGAGCTGATTGAACTATGGGTAAATATTTCTTACTGGAAAGCCCTCAGATGGCACATTGGGCTTGGACTTGTCTGCCTAAGCTCTAAATTGAAGATATAGACTTGAAATCTGACACACAGATGCAGTAAGGGTCCTAAATCAAATTTGCCTAAGTTGATCACGATGTCTGAGCTAGAAACAAAAATTTAATAAGGAACCAGCAATGCTCTCTTGAGCTTCAGCCACATCTAGCTTCGTAGTTCTACCTGTCGAAATATTTCATCACCTTGGAAACCTTACAACCTGTTACTTGTTCTGTAGGCCCGACAATGGATGCAGGATGCTTGCTCAACGCCTAACTCAATAAAAAAATTCCATAGATTTCCAAATCGAATCCTCCCCCTCCCGAAGGGACACTTCGATCAAAATCATTACTGACGTCTCTGGATACCGCCGGTAAAGTTTTGTGTCGCCCCACAACAGATTTTTTAAAAACCTCAGTGATCTGAACATATTTCAGAACCTCGAGTGAGTGTTTTGAAAATTTCATTCCTTGAGCATCTCGATCAGAATCGTGAACATCTTGTGGCTCGATATATTTGGCGAACGTCAAGAATTTTGATTACCTTGACAAATATTCAAGCTCTCTGATAGTTTTTCAGAACTTGATGGAGAATTTTGAATTTATTGCGACTTTTGAACCGTGAGGACTTCTATGAAAACCTTGACTTTGCCCATCTTGGACAGCAATTCAGAAACTTCGACAATAATAGTCATCGATGGTGGAGAAAACTTCGAAGATCTCAAATTTATTCAATAATTATTATGAGTGAGTCCTTGGGCGGTCCGGGGAATCTTGATTCTAAAAAGTTACAGTCAGAACGTGGAACATCTTGAGTACTTGAGAATGTCAAGAATTTTTAAAAGCTTGGCAAATAACTGAGGACGTTTGTTGAAGTTTTGCAAGTCTCGGAAACATTGAAAGATTTCCCAAGCCTTAGGTATCTTGAGAACGTTGACTCTATGTTAAACTCTTCAGGCTTAGGTATAGGGTGTTCACGATAAAATTGGTGGCAGCTGTTAGCTTAGAAAGCTCATAGCTTAGAATAGGTGTATGTTAGAAAAATGGGCTTACTGCGTATGTTGGAAAGTGTCCCGATGACACCCGAGAGCGGGGCTTTTGGGATGTAATCATCGGCCTTGAAATATTCTCATATCTAAACTACGCACAAATCAATACGTCGTTCCAAAAAATTTTACCTTTCTCCAATTGGATGTGAATTTGGATTACTACAATGAATTTGCATTCTGTTAGAAGTGTCCGTTGACTTGATCCTTTGGCTATCAGTCCGTGGCTTCGCAAGATACTAGATAATTCCCGTGAGTTTTGTACAGGGTGTTCAATAATGCAAAATTTTGGAATCGTCAAGAAGCTCCTGTTCGAAAAAGAATTTTTTTATTTTCAATTTCCACTACAAAGAAAACGAGGTAGGCCTTAAAGTACAAGGTAGTGTTTGAATTCTTTGCTGATATCCTTTATTCACAGGGTGGGTACAAGAAAAACATCTTTTTGATTTTGCATGGATAACTTTTTTCCTTGTTGACCGATTTCAAAAATTTGCAGTTCATATTGACGCTAAAACTATGGGTAAAAAGACCTGAGGATCAGAATTGACTCAAGACAAACATTTAGAGCCAAGGGTTCAATTAAATGTGGCCCAAATTTTAAACGCCGTTGACAGCCCGTATAGGAGAAGGATTTGCTAATAGTCACGTTTCTTTCGAGTAAATCATTTATTCTGAATACATTAAGGTCTTTCGTTCCTGTCCTAGCTGAGAATTGTGTAGGTGAAGGAATTCATTTACAACTGCATGTTCAAAGAAGAGAAACAGTCCCTTGTTCACCTGAAATTGGTCGTAACCAACACTACGGAAATAAAAACAATGAATTACCTAAACTGGTTTGTCCATTACTCATTGTTTCGATTTTTGTAGTTTTGGTTACGACCAATTTAGGGTGATCAGGGGGCTGTTTCTCTTTCTTGAACATGCAGTTGTGATTGGACTCCTTCACCTACAATTTTCGGCTAGGACAAGCAAGAAAAATCTCAATGTACTCGGAATCAATGATTTCTTCGAAAGGAAAATGGCTTTCAGCTTATCCTTCTCTCAAACGAGCTGTAGACGGCGTTCAAGATTTGGGCCAACTTTTATTGAACACTTGATTTTGAATGTTTGTTTCGGGTCAATTCTGATCCTCAGGTCTTCCTAACTTGAGTTTTAGCTTTAATATAAGTCGCAAATTTTTGAAATCGGTCAGGGATGAAAAAAGTTATTCATGCAAAACCAAAAAGATGCTTTCTTTGTGCTCACCCTTTAAATAAAGTAGATAAGCAGAGAATTCAAACATCACTCTGTACTTCAAGGCCTACCTCGTCTCCTTTGTGGTGAAAATTCGAGAGAGAAAAATTCTTTTTCGAACGGGAGCTTCTTGATGATTCAGAAATTTTACACTGTCTTTTTGAACACCCTGTACAAAATTTATGTGAGTTATCTAGTGCCTTGCAAAACCAGGGACTGATAGCCAAAGGATAAAGTCAACAGACACTTTAAACAGACTACAAATTCATTGTGGTAATTCAAATTTACATCAAATTGAAAAAGGGCAAAAATTTTTGGAACGACGTATTGATTTGTGCGTAGTTTAGTTACTTTTCGTTGTTGATGACTTTTAGATTTTCTAACATACGCTCTTTCTATGCTATGCTATTATCGTAAGGAGCATAGGTTAGAAAAATGCGGTGGTGGCCGGTACACTGGAAATTACCTATTCAGTGTGCATGTATATTTTGTGCTGTGTACTTATTATTTCTCAAATTATATAAGAGTTGCTATTCAAGCAAAAATTCCCCCCTTTTGTCCAAAAATGTTCTCAATGTGAACGCATATAAATTGATGAAGTGCTGCAGAACTTTGTTTTTTGCCCCCACCCAATGATTATTTTACATTTCTCAATTCTTTAACAGTAAGAAACATAATCGGAACACATGAAAAAAGAATAAGACTGAATAAAATACAAAATAATTGAAATCTAAATAATCAAGAAGCAGGTAGGTAGAGTGAAGAACATCTCGGAAATAAAGCCTCTAATCAAAATTTTGCATGAGTAACTTTTTTTCTAAATTGATGAACATGAACAGTTTCAAAAATTATTAGGGGAGATGAAAACAGGGGAGAAGAAAGGGACACTCCCCCTACTATCTACCCCCTATGAAAATGTTTGATAAATCGCGGTATTATTATTCGATGGAGACTTATATTTGAGTAACCTTTGGTTCAAATTTGATTAAAATCGGTCCAACGGTTCAAAAGTTACGGTGAAAAACCGATTTAAGAAAGTCAACTTCAACACCCTGTATCTTTCTAAGGAAGCATTCTATCGTGTGATCAAATGAATTCTTATTTTAGGTAGGCTGTGGCCTGGTCAAATTCAGGGGTGCGAAGCTGCGTTCGGCTAGACCACAGCCTACCCAAAATAAGAATTCATTTGATCACACGATAGGACGACAAGTTTTATTTCCATTCGGCCTTAGTTTTGATCGCCAATCATCCCTCAAAGCTTGAAATAACCAGTACCTAACACCCTGTATTATGTATATTTGCAATAAAAAATAGGTTCCACTGAATAAAGGACTAAAATATAGGGTGTGGTATTTAAAATAAAAGAGTTACATGTCACATCCTGTATGGTACCATATTAAAGAAACTTCTAGAGAATCGATTAAAGGTCCCTGGGAAAAATCGTGATGGAAAAGTTTTCAGTTCTTCAAAATTCTCAAAGGGAAATCTCCTAGAGGCGAGCAAATTTTATCGTGAACACCTTGTAGAATCTTGGAACTCTCAAGATTCCCAAAATTTTTGAGATTATCAAAATTGTTGAAAAAATTGGGATTTGTGGAAGTCATGTTAGCCTAATTCTTCATCTAAGTAGTTGGAATTTCCGACTGTGGGAGTCTCAAGTACTGATTTTCATCAGTACTTAGTACATTAGTACATTCACGAGGTGTTGAAGGCATCACCTCGTAAGTTATCAGCCTCGTGGCGCCCTCGTTCGATTGTTATTTGACATTGCACTCAAATGTTTTCGCCGAGCCTGAGATTATATCACACTGTCCTTAGGTAATTCGTATTTTTTGACTCTGCTGCCGTTGGAGATCTTGAGCTTGTTGAAGCCATGAAGCCTCGAAGCTGGTAGAAGCAAAATTCGATGTTAGTCGGACTCAGCCACATTCAGAGATCAGAGCGAATAGCAAAGAAACGAATAAACGAAAATGAACGAGGAAAATTTCCATCCCCCGAGCTTTCGAAATTTGTACGCACAAAAACCTCCGGCGGGAGGGCTTCCAAGCACAAGATGTGCGAATTTATATCCTTTTGATGAAACATTCAATTATTCCGCTCTGTTTGAATAATCAAGACTTTCAACGATTCAAAAATACACACTCGCACACAGACACGGTATACAGAAAGCGCGAGTGTACACGGCAGAGAACACAAACGAAGCGAAAATAAGGGCGGCAGAGGAGGAGGAGAAGGAGGTGGAGGAAAGGGGGACGGTTGTAGGTGGTGGGCCGAGGGCGCTGAAAAAAGGGGTTTTCTCTCTTGAAAGCGAGGACCGGAGGAGGGAGGAAGGGGGCGAGCGTTGTGCAAGAGGCGATATTGCTTTAATTTCTCCGCCTGGCAAACTTCGCGAGCTCTTTCAAATGCTCCTCGCAAGGGAGCGAGAGACGGCGGAGAGAATAAGAAGAAAACTGCGCGAAGTATTTCCATAAAATCCCCCGAGAAATCTAAATAAATAGAAGTCAGTCTTTGTTATGCACGCTGTGCCCCAGCACAGGTACAGTACCCGTCCGTATAAAGGTCGAAATTTGGGCGGAGGCGTAGGTACGGCGTCGGAATATGGACCTTAAGGGCATTTCCGGCAAAGAAATTCATGTACCTACTCGGAATCATCAGTTGGTGTACTGTAGCGAAAGGGCTAGAGGGAAAGGGCGCAAGTAGAATAATGCACAGGCTCCAAGAAGTGATGGAAAAGGAGGCCGTGAACCGTGCCAGAGGAGCAGGAGAAAATTGGGTTTCGCTATATTATTGCATAATCAGTACCTGTATCTTGGAAAATCATCGTCTATGCAGAAAGTAGAAATTTCCTGTGCAAACAGCCACTTCTGTATGAACCAAAAATTGTAAAATAGAGTAACTATCAGAATATTTCTCTAAAAACACTTCATTCGATGCTTGGAAAAAAGATTGCCTTGCAAAGGTTCAAAAGTTCATCAGTTAAAATTAACCCATTCGTTGGGAGTAGCAAGAAAATCTACCAAAACTGGGTACCTGTTCCGATTCGGTATTTTTATACAGAGCTATTGATAAAAAAGCTAAATGGCAGATCAACAGCTAGTTGTATACGGCTCCTTCACCAATTGCGCAGGTTTCTGGTTGACCTTCGCGTCAAAGTCTCCAGCAGATGTTAGATCATACTTCCAAACTACATCAGAATAGATTACGTCGTTCCGATTTCATCATTTATTTCTCTTGCAAATTAAGACTATGTTTCCATTTTGGCATTGCGTTGCGAGAGTCTCTAGAATGGAGATTTTGAAATCGCAGGAAAGAAGTCTTACAAAACTATTTGGCCGAGATGACCTGTTCTTCGTATGGACAAATCACCTATCAGATAGCTGCATTACACCTAATGTGAAAACCGCCCTTGAAACGAAGCACAACATTCCACGTAGACATCCAACAAGGAAAAGAATCAGACAGAAATGAAAACAAAAGAGACCTCCGCCATCAGAAAGCATTGATTCATCTACAACAGATTTATAGGCATTTGAAACCCTCAGGACCATTTCACAGACAAAAAATACACAAAAACTGGAAATGTCCTCAAGCCTGAGCCGAGGAATGAGGAGCTCACAAAGAAAATCCAAGTTACCTCAACCGAATCAGTCAACTTTACAATCAGTGCCCCTGCCACTAACGCAGCAAATTGAAGACATATCCCAGTAACTACCTTTGAAATTCGAAGCCTTTTCAAGTTCTCAAGCAGACTCTGACCTTGCTCTCACTAGCAATTTGATGCATTTCGAGGGGATAGAGTGGAGTCATTGTGGATTCTATCCGCGACTAAGAAGAATGAAACTCTTATTCATCAAGAAACCTCCTTGTTCCAAATCCAAGGCTTCCTTGCTCGTCATTATCTACTTAGCCATTTTCAGCAATTGGAAAATATCAAAACCATCCATCTAATGTTGCAGAACTGTTTAAATGAGGTAGTTGGATGATTCAAACACGTTAAGGTGGTTTCAAGGTCATAAACTGGACCTCCAACTCCAAAAACGGCATGGCGGAGATACCTCAAAAATTACATGGCAAAAACGCTCTGCTGACCATCAACGGACACAACAGAGCCCAGATCGTGTCTTTTGACTGCTGTGCATGGGACCTATCAGTCAGAGAAGCTGAGTTGTTTCAAGTGACTGATGGAGGAATATGAGGCTTCTTGGCAAGAGAGGAAATGCCTACGAGAAGGGACGTCCTACGTGTCTTCATGTCGGCGTATGACCCTCGGACGTACCACGGTGGTTTTCACGTCACGTGGCCATATGCGAGTGCAGTAAATATTCCACAAAAATGCAGCTGGGACGAGAAAGCGACATCTGACTTGCTGACTTAGTGGAAGATTCAAGAGCTAAAGGAAATTCAAGGCCTAAAAATTGGCCGTTGATATACCAGCTCCACCTACACCAGTCAGAAGTTCAAATCCTCACTTTCTGTGACGCAAGTGACGAGGAATACGCCTTAGTTTGCTACATGAGGTCCCAGACACCAACAGCAATCAAAGTCACTTCAGTCATGAATGACGGCAAAAACTCGAGTTTTGGCTATTATTCGATTGACCTGACTTCCTGAATTCGGAAGGGTATATATAGCAATAGCAATTTCTTGCCCCTTTCCCCTCCGCAAGTCCACATATGGGAGGAGCCGTGGAGAGGCTGGACTAGTCAGTGGAGACATCTCTCATAACCATACGGACAAAACGAGCACCGAAAACCTTAACAATACACTACCAGTCGTAGTAAAATTCACTATTAATAATGGACCTTTGTCCTCCGCCACAACAACTGAATTTTTTTTTTATAAAGAAGTGATGGCTAGGTTGCATGTGGTTTGGAAACGGTGGTCGCGAAAATACGTGAGTAATCTGAACATAAGGAAGAAACGGCGAAAGCAAATGAGAATATTTCTCGGAACTTGAGGCCGCGAGAACGAATCATTGAGGTTTCGCCTGGAGCAGATGGCCTGGCCTGAGTCGTCGACATAAAGATGCAATTTGAACTATTGGAAAACCAACGAGAAAACCAACTACCAAGTAGTTGCCGAGTCAAAGTCCAAGTGCCAGCGGAAGAACAGCCGCTGCGTTCCATGAGATAGTTTTGGAGGCAGTTGAAGGTCAGGTAGGTTCCCTGTTTGTGTGGATGTTATTCAAGTCCTGCAGGTCGGTTCCTCACTTGTGGTCTGAGTACGAAACCCAAAAACACTGCGAATCAGAGTGCTTTTGTTTATGGTCGGTCGTAGGTTTCCACGGTACCAAGCGATTTGTTAACGTGACTGCCCAGTGAACATGGATGCGTTGTAAAAAGGTTTGGAATAGGTTCAAAACCAAACGGCTGGAACGTTGTCCTCACACCTTTTCACGTTAAAAAACATTTTTTACAACATAAAGAATTACGAATGATAAACGTAAATTCAAACGTTGGATGGTGCGTTTCAATTTTGCAATTTAAAACGTTTATCTACACCAAGTTTAAAGCATAATTTGAAACGTTTATTGGACTGTTATACATAACGTTGTGTTTACCTTTTATATGTATACTTATGTCGGCCTGTCGCGATATATAACATTTTTCCGGACGTATCACAATAAAAATGTATGGAAATGAAACAAAACCCAATAATGCTGAACTAGTGAACGTTAATTTGGACGTAATTGCAGCACGTTTAATTTGACACCCTATAAATTTATGTGGATGTGTCGCGACATCGAACATTCTCTCGAATGTATCAAAACCAGTTTATTCAAGCGTTGAACACAACCAAATACAACGATACTGTGAAACGTTATTTTAACCGTAGTTTCAAACGTCTGTCAAACGTAAGTCAAACGTGAATGATCGTTCGGTGGAACGTTCACGTAACTCTGATATATTTATCGAATATTTGTCAAATGAATAGGTATCAGACAATGGAAACATTTGAAGTCAGAAGTGAATCAAGTCATTGGTGGATAAACTACGAGTACCTTATCAACTCTGAAATTCTAAGCTCCAACACGAGCTCCAACATCCACGACGATAGGAGTAGCTTCCTTCCGAGTTTGATGAGATTAAGGTTCACTTTTGTACTTATTTAGACTGACTTTGAACGAAGGAGTGAGTTGGGAGTGGAGGCGCCCTCTCTCGGTGTAGCGCTGACTCACGATTCGGGAAGAACGATTTCAAAGACGTTGTACGTATAATTAAATGCTGATACTGAACTCAAAATTGATAATATATTATTCTTTTACTTCCTTGTTTATTGTTCTAATTTTGATCTTAAAAGGATGACCCAATTACAGGAAGGCGTGAAGGCGTGATCTAAGTAATAAAATTCTTGTTCTTTCGCCGACGTTTCGTCTTTTATTCAGACATTATCTAGGCTGTAAACAATAAAACATAAATAGAACATATAATAGGGAACTGAAAATGTATGGAATTACCGTAAAAAACTTGTAAATGTGGAAATTTTTTTTGACATATAATAAAATGTGACAAATTCAAAAATAAAACCACACAAACACAGTTTTACAAAAAAGTGGTGTAGAGGTGTGTAAAGGTGAGAATGTGTATAAAGGTATGAAGGTGTAAAAGTGTTTGAAAAACTATGGAAACATGATGAAATCTCTCAAAAACAGTGAAACATCTCACCTTTACACACCTCTACACCACTTTTTTGGTAAACTGTTTTTGTGTGGTTTTATTGTTGAATTTTTGAATTTTTCACATTTTATTGTGTCAAAATTTTTTTCCACATTTACAAGTTTTTTACGGCAATTCCATACATTTTCAGTTCCCTATTATATGTTCTATTTATGTTTTATTGTTTACAGCCTAGATAATGTCTGAATAAAAGACGAAACGTCGGCGAAAGAACAAGAATTTTATTACTTAGATCACGCCTTCACGCCTCCCTGTAATTGGGTCATCCTTTTAAGATCAAAATTAGAACTCAAAATTAATGTTCGAAAACTAACTTGAAACGTTCCAGTTCAACAAAGTTTTGCAGTTTATGTACCTAGCTTGACATTTGTCAAAGTAGTGTCAAAATTTACAAGAAATTTGTGTTTTCTCTCAATTCAAGCAACGATTACGAAAAACGTTGTTCGACACCATGGGCGCCCGGAGGGGGGGGGGGGCACTTGCCCCCCCTCTGGCTCCGGAGCAGCTGAATAAATTCTTTCTTACGAAAAAAAATTTACAAGATAATGAACGAGTGTAACTATTGACCTGGCTATTTTGAAGTGAATTTTTATACATTTTGTACAAAATTACAAATTTTAATAAATTTCTCTAAAGTTATGTTTGATTTTCAAATATATTTCCTTATGAAATCCGCGTTTCTGGTGAAATTTCAAATTGACTATACCTATAGTCAACCACCTTTTCCATCAAGATAAATCACTTACGCGCAGACCTGTGAGCGCAGACTCCCGCCAATACAAACAGCTAGTACAGACCACTGATTCTACGCTCACAGGTATGCGTGAATCTGCCATGGGAAAGGAGGATTGACGTTTGTGAATCTTTATTTTCAACCTCTTCAACAGTGACAGGTGACTAGTGTTGCCGTCCAGACAAGACAAGACAAGAGCTGCTCTACTCTGCCGTACCTATTTTGGCAAAGTAATGTATTCGCAAAAATTGCGATTTTGAGTTTTTGGATGCGTTTTACGGAGGTTTTCACCCTGTATCCAATGGTATTTTTCTTATTGCTGTACGACAAAAATTAGCCGAGATAAGGATGTGATAAAACACTGTAATATCACTTTTTCCCAGACTAAACAAAGACAAAACAAGCTACACGCAGAAATTCGCAAGACCAAATTACAGTAATGTACAATACATTAGTCTTTCTTCCCACTTTCGATCTCTCATACAGAGGCAAAAGACGTTAATGCGCGTCATATGCACACAAGTCACTGACGAAATAACGGCAAAACACTGTAAGCGACGTATTTTTTCTCCAAGGTGGATTTGAAGTTTGAAATCCACGTAAACTATTTCTTACACTCTCTTTCACCTACGGTCAATAGGCCAGTCAAATTAGAACAAATTTTTCCGTTTGAGGGAAAAAACTGTTGGAGTTTTGGAAATTTGACAGTTATGTCCGGTAAGGTGTACTGTTAAACATACCAAAAGTCCCCAACTCTACCTATTGAGCTCGAGCCGCCATCTTGGAAAAATGGTCCTTCGATCCAATTTTCTGCTCATATTCCGCTAATCATCAGAGATATTCAATCAAGTTTCATAAAAAATCAAGGCTATAAAATTGCCCACAAAAATTGTTTCATACCGATTTTTTTCTCGTATATGTTGATATCAATAAAATTAACTTAACAAAAAAAAAAACAAAAATTTAGCGATTTTTTGCCTATGGCTGAAGATATTGTCTTCAAAATTTGTGAAGATGTTGACAGTCTACATCAAAGCTGAACGTGACAGTTGAGATAGGAAAAAAAATTGCGAAAATATTTTTTATTTTTTTTTTTCAAATTAAGCAAAATATTGATTTTCGAGTTTGACACTTCCAACAGGGCGGAGTGAAGGTTTCAATCGAACATGAATCAGTTTTGATATTTACATATTGTAAGACAAGATTCCATCAGTATTGTGCCTTCACGAGCTTCTGGGATGCTCGATATGAATTAAACTAAAAGAATAATAGCTAAGTCCAAAAAGTGTTGTCGATTGGTTATGAAGGAAACATTTCGGAACTAAAGACATCAGCAAAGGATATACAAGAGGTCCAAAGGTTATTCAACTGTATATGAGCCCCATATTGATGTGCCTTATCCAAAATAGTACAAAAGAATCAATCAAAATGTTAAAATCCACCCTGTATAACAAAAAGTAACGATACAAAATGGAAGTAGTAAAGCATACATGGTGTCAAAAATACAGCCTTCACATTGCTGAAAAAAAGAACAAAATTGATCGATTTATTTGAAAGTTATTAGTCCTCAAACTTGACTTTACAAATTTCAGCAAGTGAAATAGGGAAAAGTAGAGAGAAGTAACTGTCGGAGTTTCAGAAATTTGACAGGGATGTTCGCTAAGGTATACTAATAAACATACTAAAAGTCCCCGCCACTACCTGTTGTGCACGAGCCGCCATCTTGGAAAAATGGTAATAAATTTGATCGAAGGACCATTATTTCAAGATGGCGGCTCAAGCGCAACAGGTACTGGCGGGGACTTTTAGTATGTTTATTAGTATACTTTAGCGAACATTCCTGTCAAATTTCTGAAACTCCGACAGTTACTTCTCTCTACTTCTCCCTATTTCACTGGCTGAAATTTGTAAAGTCAAGTTTGAGGACTAATAACTTTCAAATAAATCGATCAATTTTGTTATTTTTTTCAGCAATGTAAAGGCTGTATTTTTGACACCAGGTATGCTTTACTACTTCCATTTTGTATCGTTATTTTCCGTTATACAGGGTGGATTTTAACATTTTGATTGATTCTTTTGTACTATTTTGGATAAGGCACATCAATATGGGGGTCATATACAGTTGAATAACCTTTGGACCTTCTGTATATCCTTTGCTGATGTCTTTTGTTTCGAAATGTTTCCTTCAGAACCAATCGACAACACTTTTTGGACTTAGCGATTATTCTTTCTGTTTAATTCATATCGAGCATTCCAGAAGATCGTGAAGGCACAATATTGATGAAATCTTGTCTTACAATATGTAAATATCAAAACTGATTGATGTTCGATTGAAACCTTTACTCCGCCCTGTTGGAAATGTCAAACTCGAAAACCAAATTTTTGCTTAATTTAAAAAATAAAATAAAAAATATTTTCGCAATTTTTTTTCTATTTCAACTGTCACATTTAGCTTTGATGTAGACTGCCAACATCTTCACAAATTTTGAAGACAATATCTCCAGCCATAGGCAAAAAATCGCTTTTTTTTTATTTATTTTTTGTTAATTTAATTTAATTAATATCAGTAGATACGAGAGACAAATCGGTATAAAGCAATTTTTGTAGACAATTTTATAGCCTTAATTTTTAATAAAACCTAATTGAATATCTCTGATGATTAGCGCAATATAAGCAGAAAACTGGATCGAAGGACCATTTTTCCAAGATGGCGGCTCGAGCTCAATAGGTAGAGCTGGGGACTTTTAGTATGTTCATCAGTACACCTTACCGGACATTACTGTCAAATTTCCAAAACTCCAACAGTTTTTTCCCTCCAGCTTTCCCTATTTGACTGGCCTACAAGTTTTGAACGGAATCTATGTAGAAATACAGTCTTGGCAAGTAATATAACTTCAAACGCTTCTCCTGCAAAATGACATTTTTCCGAATACATTACTTTGCCAAAGTACGGCAGTACTCTTGTCTTGTCTTGAAATATCAAGATTTTTTCAAAATTTCAAGACAAGACTCTAACGCTTGATGAAAATTTTTCAAGAGTCTAAATAGGTTTCATGCCTAAATAAATATAGTCGATTACTGTTCAGTTAAAAAAGTATTCAAAAAATCTGGCATTGCGAAAGGAAATAGAAATTTAGCTCACCGCAGTCCATCTGCTCAAATCGAGTGAGTAAGTAAGCCAAGGACAGTCTCAGGTTACCACATGAACGTCAAAAAACAGTCAACGAAAAAGAGTCACAGTCGAAAAAAAAGTCAATCAATGAATCAACTTCAATATTTGCTGGTGTTTGAAACATTGCTACTGCACGGAGAAACGTGAATAATCGGGTTTAAGCAAGACCCGGAGTTCCCAGATGTCGTGCTGCGGACGTGGTTAAATATTTTTGTCGAAAATATACCGATTGTTTGAAGACCTGTGTCAGGCTCCCGCTTGTGTCAACCTGACGCGGGCAAGAAGACTCACTTTGCTCAAGTTGTAAAAAGAACACCAGCCTAATAGGTATTTTGCCTTGGTACCTACATTGAAATGATATCTGGCTGCAGCATGTTGTCTGCATCATTTTCCTTTTATTGGCGAGAAGCACTTTGTTTCGCAGCTATTGACCAAAAACCTTCTTGAAAGCCTTATTGAGCGACCTGATTTTCCAGAAGTTGCGATCTGAGAAAGCAGATGATGTTGGAGTAGCCCTTGAAAAAAAATCACTTGAAGGAAACTTTTACATGAGAACCGGAATAAACAGTAGAGACATACAAAGTTTGAAGGAGATGTCATGTGAATATACAGGGTGTTTGCAAGCTTGAGATTGAAAATTGAGCCGCAGTTGAAGAAATGCCCCAAAAGTGCCGGAAAAATGTTGAGAAAAACTATTATCTCAATTTTTTGGAAATATGGAGCGTCAAAAGGTGGTTCTTCGACGCCTTCTACTTTCGTTTTTTTGAAGATTTTGGGAAACTTTCACCATCAGACCAAAATGCAAGTTCTTTGAACCTTTGAATGTGTCTTGTAATTCTAGTTAGTGTACAGGGTGAGTCTGTGAGTCATGAATCGCAAAAATCTATTTTTCCTTGAAAATGGTCGTGAAAGGTTCTAGAGGTTATAAACAAATGGTTCTCATATAAAATTTTCTGCATGCATTTTTAGAGAAAACTGGATTTTCAGGATTTACGACTCACCCTGTATAGTAAATGTAATTACAAAAGACATTCAAAGGTTCAAAAACATTGCTTCTTGGTCTGTTGAGAACAGTTGACTGGAATCTTTCGAAATAACGAAAATAGAGCGGGTCGAAAGACCACATTTTGATCCTCCATATTTTCAAAAAAAAGACTCCTAAATTTTTTTCAACATTTTTCTGATACTTTTGAAGCATTCCTGTAACTGCGGTTCGATTTTCTATACCCCAAAGTTTGCAAACACCCTGTATAATAAACCTCTTACCCTTATTGATGTTATTTTATGTTGTCAATAAGTTCTGTTAGGAATCTCCAAAGCAAATCACACATCCAATAGACAATAAAAACCGTCAACAGAGAGGAATATATCTGATTTTTTTTTCTTTTCAAGAGTCTAATTAAGACTCTTGATCTTGACAGCTCTACTCTTGTTTTGTCTAGAAATTTCAAGACAAGAGTTTCTAGAGGTCTTGTCTAAGTCTTGACGTCTTTTCAAGACAAGAGTCTAGAAAGTCCAACTCTAGACGGCAACACTACAGGTGACAGGCGACAGGTGTGTGACAGGCACTATGGTGAGATTGATTTGACGACTTCGACAGTGATGACATTTGGATGTCAATTTTGAACTATCCCAGCAACACCGGCACTCCCTAGATAACTGTCAGTATATTTACAGTATTAACCTGTAACTGGTGAGGTAGGAAAAAATAACACTATTGGTGAGGTGGAGTCTGTCAGACTCCTGTAATAAACTTAGTTTTTTTTTATGGAACTTCAATTCATTGATTGAATTCCATGTACAACTGGTTAGCTTACTCTATTGTTGACTCAGAAACAGGAGAATATTGATAAAAAATACTTTGATATAAAAATTATTGCACTTTAACCGAGTGATTGTCAATTTCCAAACGTTTGACACTTGAAATTCAAAATCAGCATCTTGACTGCAATATTGCATAATTTATTTTTATCGAAGGACTTGATCAATATAATTGCAAAAAAATCTCAGCACTTATCGATTTCATAAACATAAAAAAAGTCATCTTAAGTCTGGTAGGGTTTTCTAGAACTTCATCTATAGTTATTTTAACAATAACATCGGATATGACACTGACGCTGGCACTGTACGTTTACATCACCAAGGTTTGGAGGTACATAGAAGAGGGTGGAGTCTTAATAGAATTTTTTCTAAATATACGGTTTGAAAGTTTTAGAGGAGTCTGGTAGACCCCACCTCACCAGTTACGGGTTAAGGACATTTGAAGGCAATTTGAGGTGTTCACATTTCATCGTTTTTTTGTTGTTGTCTTAATTTTGTTTTTGTTTACTCTTTTAAAGTTGAAGGAACCGATGATAGGGAATCGAAATGGGGCAGACGACGCTATAAAAAGGACGCCGCATTTGGCGTCGCCTACTACAACTACGACTATATACCATTTATACATTATCCACACACCATGCTCTCTACACTACACACGCACACAAGTTGGCTCTTCTCCGATCCGATTCATTCATGATTTCGGCAGCTGGCTGTGTTTGGGTGCATGTTGTGCCTCCGCCGTCGCCGCCGCCGCCGCCGCCCCCTGCCCCTTCCCCCAGTCTACCCTTTGAGCTTGATGCCTCCAAAATGTGTGTTAGTGTGTAGTATAGAGGTATGCATGTTGTGTAAGTACTACTACGAGAACGTGTGTTTCGTATACTATGATGGCATGTGATGTCGACTCTCTGATGCTCTCGCTCTCTCTCTCTGGGTATATGTATAGCGGTGTGGCGGCGGATGGCTGGGGGCGGCGGCGGCGGCGGCAGCAAGCAGCGGTGGGAACGAACGGCGTCTCGGCGCTTCTCTTCGGGTTTGCGGCGACGCTTATTTAATCTGAGCCCGCAACACCAACCGACCCGACATCATCATCACCATCATCATCATCATCGCGTCTTCGCGTGGTGGCGGCGGCGGTGGCGGCGGCGGTACGACATCATGTGCCCTATGAAACCCAATTATACACGCTGCATTAATTGTGTATCGCCAAAGTCGAACTTATGTCGAGTTTAAGCGCTGTAAAATCACGATGTAAGGAAAGGAAGTTATACAGTAGCATGCCAGAAGGGAGCGAGAGGTCATCCAGGTGAGTGCATGGCATGGAAGCAGAGGTTAGACGGCCGTGCGTTTTGACTGTTCCATAGGTTCATGCGTCGTCGTCATCCACTGATAGCTGGAGAGGCCCAGAAGATGTTGGACTTAAGAGTCATCAAGCCATCTAAGATGCTTGGTCGTCCCCGATTTTGATGGTTCCGAAAAGTGCCAACTCAGATTTTGTGTTAGCCACCAATTAGGAATAAAGATTCCTCCAAGTGCTCGAGATTAAAAAAAAAAACAGATTCTACCCCGTAAGACACACTTCGTCGAGATTATTTATGTACTAAATGTTTATATGTTTATATAGTAGAAATTGCACAATCTAGATCAATGAGCAAAGCTACCTACTGAACAAAATAAAGTTGTTCATGAACGAAAAATCACAAGAATTCTCAAACCAAGAATGGGGATATCATAAAAGAAGGTACCTAACATAAGAACAATCTCAATCTTATCTTCTTCTTTTTGAATGGCGCTACAGCCTCTGGTGGGCCTTGGGGCCCTGTATATGGTAACATGATTATTTCGTTCCTATCGTTACTTAGATAAATTGTGCAACTAAATTAGAATAAGGAATAATTCAATATTGAAATAGGAAAAGGGAAAAGCTTCTTCTTAAATACAGGGTGTCTCAAAGGTATCGCATTCCGATTCCAGCGCACTATTTGGAGTCCACTCAGAAGCACGAGAAAAAGATTGAAAACAATTATTGACGTTTAATCTTAAAGATATGGGAGAGTCAAAGGGTGAGACTTCTCTCCCCTCTATATGTTCATCATTTGAAGTGATTTTGAGGAACTGTTTGTGATAGATCAAACAGAAAAAATGATCAACCAGTGGAATCACTTCGACTTACGAAAATAGAGGAGAGCGAAGTCCCACCCTCAGATCCCCCATATCTTCAAGGATAAACGTCACTAATTTTTTTGAATATTTTTTCCGTGTTCTTGAGTGAATTCCATATGTCGCTCTGGACTCGGAATGCGATACTCTTGAGACACTCTGTATAATGCAAACTAGAAAATTTATCTCAGATGTTCAAACTGACTGCCTCCAACATTGCGACGAAGGCTTTCTTAAAATCGAAAGCCTCTCACAGAACGTGGAAAAAAATCTGGAGGTATTCTTCCGCATTCCTCCGAAATAAGATCTTTCAGCCGCTGTAAGTTTTGGAGCTACAGCTTGTATACTCGCTCTTTCAAATATCTCCACAAGGAAAAGTCCTATGGGAACAGGTCAGGTGACCTGGGAGGCCACTCAATTTCTTTTTTTCGACCAATCTATATTCGTGGGGATGCCTGGAATGTCAAGGAACTCCCGCACGGCCAGCGTAAAGTGCGGTGAAGCCCAGTCTTGTTGGAACTAAGGCTGAATCCGTCCTTCTGGAGTAAAAATGACACTGATGGCCGGAGCAATGCAATTTTGTTGATGCTCTAAATAGCTATTCCCATTCAAATTCCCGTCAATGAAGAACGGTCCAATAATTTGCTGTCCCACAATTCCACAGTCTCACAATAATAGTCAGCATTTTGAGATCTTTCACACCGGAATGTCTGGAACGTGCGTCCTGGTTTCTCGCTCGACGTCCCAGGTAATGAGGGCGACCAGAACAACAACTCTTCGGGTGAACAATTTGTGTATATGGACGGTGACGCAAGATCACATCGAGCCATCGCAGTGAATGAATTTTTCCAATGTGAGAATATCACCACCACCAGAATGGGATGGCCGGCGCTTTCACCGGACCTCGATCCAATAGAAAACGTGTGGGATGCGCTCCAAAGAAGAATATCAGACTGCAAAATTGAACTTCATGAAATTGAAGAGCTGGGAAATGTCCTTCAACAAGAATGGAAAGCCATTCCGGGCGACCTTATCAATAATGTTACCAGAAATATGTCACGAAGATGTCAGGTGGTGATAAGGAGTAAAGATGGCCCTACCCGTTATTGATTATTTTTCATCAACAATTATTGGTTATTTATACATTATTATTATTATTATTATATATTTATTGCATTTAAAAAATTTTACACTCTTGCTGCAAAATTACATGATGAAACATAAAATATAATACAAATATAATTCTAGAACGAAACCAAAAATAAATATACATTTATTCACACAGTGCAAATGATCTCAGCTTGAGCATTCCGATGACAAATTTTTAAATTTGTTTAGCGAATTGTGGCGTGGGGTTATTAAGATAAGGGATCATGTCATGGAGGTTCGATATGCCTTGGAATTGACATCTTATGCCTTTGTAAAGAGGGCAGAAGAAGCAGAGGTGTTCGAAAGTTTCCATTTCATGAAGGTTACATAAAGAACATAACTGTGTTGTGTCTATGACATACAATAATCCAGAGTAAGTCAATCTCAATGACCTTTTATAGGTTAGTCTCAACTGGGCAATAAGTCTGATTGTGTGAAATGGCAGATTGTAAGTCAAGTATCTTTGGGCTGAGCTTTTGAGCGCGAAAAGACCATAGTATGGCGAATATCGTGAGTTATGGGCTATCTCAATATTCGATTGAAACAGGTTGTACCGGTACCTTTCTAGTACTTCACCCTTGTGCTCCTTCAGCGAGTTGAGAGTCAAATTTTCCCACACGCTCACGTGACCGGCGTCCTCAAAAAGTGTTGCAACCTGCTTTGTCCAGCTATACCTGACATCCACAGCCGTCAAACTGCGTTGCCTTTCGAAGCATAGTCGGGGATACCTAGTCGAGTCCATAGCCAACAGCTTGATCAGCCAGCTCATCACTAGTTTGAAAACCGCGAGCGACAACTGAACAGCTCCAACCTCGACCCGCAGAAAATGATCAGGCGTGCTCCTGGGTAAGAGCAACAGTCGTTTGAAAAAACAAACTTGGACTCTCTCCAACAAGTCAAGATAGCGGAGGCCCCAGACGGAAACGCAATGAGAGAAAGAGTTTATAATTAGTGACTCGAACAGATTCATTCTAACTTCCCATGAACCCAACCTGGCCCTCGCCATCAGATCAACAGTGGAAGTCACTGCCTGTTTTGCTCTCTCTACCGCAGACCTGGCCATCCCAAGGAAAAGAGAAGATGCGTTGAATTTGACCCCCAAATACACGTAATTATCCACTACCTCGAGTTCTGCGCCACCGAAGAAAAATCGACCCCCGTCGTAGTTACGGCCTCCCCTAGAGAAACGCATCACCTTTGTTTTACTTAGGTTGACAGTGAGTTTATTTTCGCTCGAATATAGTTCCAATGTTCTTAGCTTGTGGGCAAGATCGATCTCTGATTCAGCCAAAATCACGAGATCATCGGCGTAGAGAAGCATTAGAATTTCGTGAGAACTGTCGATACTTACACCATGCATGCCTTTACCTCGGAAGAACACCTCTACGTCAGCCAAGAACAAAGAAAACAGATATGGACTCAGTAGCTCACCCTGGAGGATACCCTCGGAAACGTTGAATCTCCTTGTAAACTCGTTTTCCGTCACCTTGATACTTACGGTTGCGCGATCATATAAACTTTTTATAACTCGAAGAGTTTTTGAGCTAACTCCCATATTATACAGTTTTTGCCAAAGTATTGAGTGATTGACACTGTCGAAGGCACGCTTGAAGTCTACAAAAACTGCAAACAACTTCCTTTGCTTTACTCGAACGTGTAGCTGAATAACCGAACTCAGTGTGTAAACGTTGTCTATGCATCCTCTATTCGATCTGAAACCTGACTGACATTCGGGGATTATGTTGTACGTTTCTGCCCAATCTGAAAGTCTCGACAAAATGATCTGGAAAAACACTTTGGCGCTATTAACTATTGGTTATTTATACATGAAAAATTGAAATTGAACTTTTTAACGTTTTCGTATTTTTCTGTACTTATTATGGTTGAAAAATCATATCTTCCGACACAAATGACGTAAGACCAAAATCCAAAGAAGTGTGCAGTGCTAAGACATGAGGCTATATGATGACTTTAAAATGGAATATACAGGATGACCCATTTACCTCATGCACATCAATAAATTTGATGTAAGAATCATAGTTTTACAAACCACCCTGTAAAATCACTGTCGATGATGACAAATAATTGCAATAATGGACACATGCTGCCAAAAAACGTCCTTTCTGACAAGGAAAACTCAACAAGATACATCCATACATTCGGATGTTACAACCTATTAAAGTGGGACAGTTTTTTGGGCGAACCACTCCAAAAAACGATCAATGTATTTGGGAGAAAGATATGTCAAGTCCGGACACCAACTGCTGAATACTGTACGGACCTTGCATTTGATGATACATAATGCCACTCAGCTGACGTATTGAATATATTTATGTACTTTCCACGTATGCCAAGAGTGTCAAGTGACATCTTACACCTCAAATGCAAGATCCGTACAGTATTCAGCAGTTAGTGTCCGGACCACCTATCTTTTTCCCAAATAGGACGTTTCAGTCTTTCAACTCACATACTCTGGAACCATCACTGGAAAAAATATTCCGGAACATGTTATTTTTTTGGTCTCCAATTCTTCACTTAAAAAATTAGGCAAATGGCATGGTATAAAAAAAAATTGATTTTTGCGGATTCTTCGGGAAATCAAGTATTTTGACTGGACTATAGTAGGGCTGGTGAGTTTTTGGTTGCAATCGTCATTGGCTGTGTCAGTGGCAACGCAGATGGCACTACATATGTACATCAATAGGCTACTGGACCCAATTTTTTTTTCAATTTTTCAAGAAGTACTCCAATTTCTTCTAGGATTTATGGTGAGAATCGCAGCATCCCAATTCCAAGTGCCCTGAAAAAATTGAAATAGAACGCTCCTGACGTCACCACTGCATATCTCCATCTCTGCTTTGCTCACCGCGACTCACTGTTAAAATCTTGGTAAAATCTCAACATAGCACGAGTCAGTGTCCAGTAGCCTACTGGATGAGAGAGGTGGTATGAATGAAATCACTTTTCATCGAGTAGCAGCAAATGCTACGCAGATAAACACGGCAAATACTACAGAGCGAAGCATTTGCTACACTATTTTTAACTAAAATATCTTGAAGTAGTAAATTAGATACTTTTAGAGGAGCTTGTGGTGTGGTTAGTTAGCGCGTTCGACTACCACTCCAGAGGTCGCGGGTTCGATCTCCGCCGGGGACGGATTTTCGGCCTCGAAAAACAAGCTTCTTGGTTTAGTTGGAATGCTTGCTGAATGCAAGACGCGCCGTGTGTCGCATAGCACGTAAAATACGAACGATGGTGCCGACCCCATGCGATGTTGGTGGTCGTTAAAAATCCCTACCCTGTGTTGGAACACACAGGGGTTCGGCAAAATTTCCGGTATAGTGGAGGAAAGCATTCACCGGCGTCGGTGTTAGGCCTCGTTGCGGAAATAGGCCGACGTTGAATAAACGAATTAATTAAATTAGATACTTGCCGATTTTTTTCCCTATATCCGTGAACACGTGAGCACTAAACGTTCTACTTTGTACTATCGACATATGATTATTTCCTTGAGACCTTGAGCTCTTCTGGAGTAACAGCTTCTCCATTATATGTATAGGGTGCTTGCAAGTTTGGGGTAGAAAATTGGACAGCAGGTAGAGAAATGCTCCAAAAGGGTCAGAAAAATGTTGAAAAAAAAATTGTGATTTTTTTTTGGAAATATGGAGGGTCAAAAGGTGTCCTCCGATCCCTTCTATTTTTGTTGTTTCAAAAGCATTCAGTGAACTTTCTTCATCAGACCAAAAAGCAAATTTTTGAACCTTTGAATGTGTTTTGTAATTTGGTTTAGTGTACAGGGTGAGTCATAAATCCTTGAAATCTATTTTCCTCGAAAATGCACTTGATACGCTCTGAAGGTTATGAAACTGATGTGGAGCAAGAAATAGTTCCGATATGAAATTTTTTGCATGTATTTTGGAAGAAAACTGGATTTTAAGGATTTACGATTCACCCAGTTTAGCAAATCAAATTACAAAACACATTCAAAGGTTCAAAAACATTGCTTCTTGGTCTGTTGAGAAGAGATCGCCAAAAACTTTCAAAATAACGAGAATAGAACGTTGAAGAACCACATTTTGACCCTCTATATTTTCAAAAATAAGAGCTCCAATTTTTTTCAACATTTTTACATTCACATTCACATTCACATTCACATTCACAACATTTTCAACATTTTTAGATAGGCACTTCTGGAGCATTTCAATAACTGCGGTTTAACACTCTACCACAAGTTTGCAAACACCTGTATATGAAATCATTGAAGATAGCCCAAGCATAGCAAAGTTTTGTGGGGGACGTCCCTTCGAGATAATTTTTTCCAAGATTTTTCAAAAATTGATTTTTTTCCTTATTTTAGTAATATTTTCAGTCCTAATCTATAGCTTTCGAAAGAGACCTGAATAGTGAATCTCTGTCAAGGGATGAGACCGCTGGGATTGATCCTGCAACGCCTCATTTCACCAAATCAACTCCATCAATTAGGAGCTACTGCACTGTTCTCTTAGTACCTTCACTTTACTAGAGTGTTTCATAATGATAAATAGAATGGGAATTTTTTTTAGAATATTTATTTTTTCAGGAACATGTAACACAGAACAGCCATCCAAGAGATACTCACCTACCCCTAGCAATGCGAAATTCGGGTGAGTACACTATAACAATAATTATTTTCACTTTTAATCGATGGATAGATGTCTGAGTCTTCCTTCTACAGTACTAATAACTACTAAAACTAAAAACTAATAATACGAGAAATAAATTTACTATCTTTTACATATGGTTTTATCCAATTTTTATATCATTCTTCTCTTGACTGTATATTTTCACCTTTAAAAATAACACTCTATTAGTTGTTACAACAAAACAAATCACAACTTAAACAACTATTATACCATGTGATCCACAAAATTTCGAACTTGGGTAGGCTTTGGGAACAAAAGTCATTCTTTCGAAACACCTGAACCTCATTCAAACTGATATTGGGGTGAAAAAAAACAAACTGGATAATGGAGATCGTTGGTTCTGTGTTGGATACCTATCATTTTTGCAACTTTTGGCAACCAAAAATCATCAGAACCAAGCTAAGCTATCGAAATTTGTTCCAAATGCCCACCCCCAATCTTGAATTACATCATTATGTGGATCACATGATAGCTACTACAACAATTTATAAAATTTTATGAGTTAAATAATTTTTTTTATTTTCTTAATTTCATCTACTACCACTAATGTCGCATTACAGAGTTAAATTAAGCTTTCCTCTCTCACTATACTTGACTATTATGGCTACAACCGCCTGGTTGGTTTCAATTCCATAATTCCGAATCACATAGTCATGTGGATCACATGATAGCTACTGCAACAATTTATAAAATTTTAGGAGTTAACTATTTTTTAAATATTCTAATTTTTTTATATATATTTTTTTCAATTGATATGTACATAATGTAAAATTTGTGCATTGCGGAATTCAATTAAACTTTTCCCTTCCTACTTGAGAAATATGACCACATCCGCCTGGTTAGTTTGAATTTCCCAATTCTGAATCACCTAATCATGTGGATCACATGATACCTACTACAACAATAATTTATAAAATTTTATGACTTAATTAATTTTTTTTCATATTCTTATTTTTCATTTTTTTTTATTTTATCTAATAATGTTGCGTTTCCGCATTTCAGAGTTAAATTGAACTTTCCCCTTTCACAATTCTTGACGAATATGGATACATCCGCCTGGTTGATTTGAATTCCATAATTCCGAGCAACATAATCATGTAGATCACATGATACCCACTACAACAATTTATAAAATTTTAGGAGTTCAATATAATATTTTTTTTTTCATTCAATTCACTGATGTTAGATTTGTGCATTGCGGAATTAAATTGAATTTTTACGTCGAACTTCTATTTCTACTTGAGAAATATGGCCACATCCGCCTGGTTGGTTTGGATCCCCTTAGTTTTGAATTACATAATTATTTGGATCACATGATACACACTACAACGATTTATAAAATTTTAGGAATTTATAATTTTGTAATTTTTTTCTCATTCTTTAATGTTTTCCAATTATTTTTTCATTCTTATAATATTTTTATTATTTAATTATTATTTAATTTTGTTATTTATATTTTTTTTCAAATTCTATTCACTAATGTTGGGTTTGTGCATTACAGAATTGAATTGAACTTTCCCCTTTATATTATATTTCAAATAGCTATATACAGGTGTTCAAAAATTATTGCAATCGGCCTCCCAAACTCTAGTAGCCCAATTTACTATCAAAAATTAGGAGAAAAGTTCGCATAAACATGACTTGAGAAATTCTTCCTGAAGAAGTTACAGGTTTAGCTAAAGGTGTGCCCCTTGAGATGGTTATTATCCAATATTCTTGAAACTATTCCTGAATTTTGCGCATTTACCAATCTTTTCATGCTAAACAGGATTAGGTGGAATAAATTGAAAATTCCTTGAATAAAAGGGTAACTTATCTGAATGTTATTCACCCACGGGATTTGTAATTTGATGTCTTCAACAATTCTTTTCCCATACAAGCTAACAAAAATCTTCAAACGTCAAGAATTTCCAAATGTTTGATTGTTTGTCTTCAGTCGAGTACCTGATTATCTTGAGCGTCATTTAAATTGAAGTTCACTCTAATTTGAGCCCCGGATCTTGAAAATCTGTTCACGATTGAAAATTTATCACTGATGCGAGATCAAGAGAGTTGATGTTTATCTATCGTTCTGTAAATAAAAAAAGATGAGCCTTAAAATCTTTTTTTTTTCAATGTGAGTTCTACCTTGATGGCTTTGGAGAGAAATCCAGAAAAATATATTTCCATTCAAACGGAAGCATGCTGACCTGCATAAATTTTTCACTGCTTTATAAAAGTAAATTAGCTACTTTTCTGCAAAAATACAGAGTGATCGATGATGAAGGACTGGACTAGCGAACGGTTCAAATCGAACTGTTCTCAGCAATCCAACTTTACCCAGTTCCAAGATTGGGGCAAAATGAGCAAAAATCAATCTTGTCAATCAGTCAAGTTTCGAATATATAAGGCCATCTTCAGGAGTCCACTTTTAGGGATCTCTAGCTTCTTTACGGAGCATTTTTCGGCCTATGCTTATGGGAACTTTTCTCTTTTTTTTCTATCGTAGAATCAGTCGCTGCTGTTCAATGAGGTAATTTATAGGAACAGCCTGTCTTAGGTGAAAATTTACCTTGATTTCCATTAATTCCAAAAGTGGAAGTTCAATCTGCAATACACTCCAGTGATACATTGAAATGCGGTTTACCTTGCAAAAGGTATCGGATGGTCACTAATTTGCAGTCTGGTACCTACAGTTTAGTGTCCTGAATTACGCAAACTGAGTTTTCGAATTCAGCAAGCCGCCGCTCGCTCCTTCACATTGACAAGGTGGTGCCGCAGGACCCGAAAATAACCACTTTTCACCAATCCACTGTTTGTACCTAACACAATGGAACCAACCCGCTGATCGAAATCAACTCGAGTTGAGTAAGTTTCTTATATTTACGCATCATGCGAAAAGCTATTTTCAAATCAAGAGGAATTACACATTTGACGGAGGAACTATCCATTTTTGACGGTGAAGAATGACATTGGTGTGGCAGCAAATGCTATCAAGGGTTTCAGTAGAGTCATACATGCTTTTCGCCCAGTTTTTAGGAACAGTGGCGCCAAAACTGAAAGAAGAAGTTGGAATAGGGTAGTGACCGATTTTTTTTTTATTATTTTTTTTAAAGTTCACTTCTTGATAAGTGACGCTATATAGTTAACAGATTTTTTTTCGTAAGTTTTCTTGGTAAAAAAAATTCATGAAAGTTTTCGATCATTTCAAATTTGGCGCGATGACGTCGCAATCTTTCATAGGCGGAGAAGCAGGCTTGACAACATTATACAGAACTTACTACAAAAAGCACTAGCGTCAACCCGTCAACGCTCATAACAGCTGATTGTTATATTGTTAACGCTTTGTGTATCTGTGCGGTGATTCGTGTTGTTTAGTTGTCTTGCTTGAAAATATGGAAAGTTGGTAAAATCTTTCATGATTTATGAATATTTCAAGACTACATCAGACTTCAATGGTTATGTTATGCTGGCAAACGTCAACGTCAACACTGACACACAGGCAACGGAGGTGTGGTCATCCCCACTACTGTCAAAAGATTGAAACGTCACAGCCCGCCTTACAGCTCGGTAGATTTGAAATCGTTCGCAAAAGTAGCCACTTTCAAGACAGATTTTGAGACACTTGGAACTTTTTTTTTCGAATTTTCACGAAACGTAGTCTTGTTATTAAGGCTCTACATTCGATTAGTATGATTTTTTTTTATATTTTTGGATGGTGGTCACTACCCTATTGTCTTCAAAAGGAAAGTGAAGAAAGAAGAAAAATAATGGTAGAAAGAAAGAAAGAAAGAATGAAGTTATTTCAACTAGACAAAGTTGGAAAAGCGCTCGTTGGCATCGACTTGAAAGCGATTATAGTGTAGGACGTATATATACGTTCTACTTTATACAACACCACCACAAGACAAAATGGATTTTTACTTATTCATACGATTATAGTGTGTTTCAAGTCACGTTTGGGTGCCTAACTTCACACGCTTTTTCCGTTGAGTGATCGCATCGTAGGTCGGTTCCATTGCCATGAGTGGAACGGATTGGCAAAAAATAGTTGTTTTTTTTTTGGTTCTTCGGCACCAATATTTTCAATGTGAAGAGGCGAGCGATGGCTTGCCGGATTCAAAAAATTAGTATGTTAACCAAGACACAAAACTGTACCAGATTGCAAAGTTTCAATTCTCCCAGACCTTTTGCAAAGTAGGACCTATACCTATTTTGCCCAGTCATCCTAGCATTTGAGGTCGGAATCGTTCCCATGAAGCTGGATTTTTGCATAACTATATATGTTCAGTAAGCAGCTCTCTTCCAATTGATGATGAAAATATTTTCTGAGACCCGCAGCCTTTCCCGACATCTGGAAAAATCTGGTCAATTTTGGCAGTTTTTTCTTAAATAACTCTGTGAATATTCCATGGAAGTTTTTGCACCAATCAGAGCTTGAGATTCTCCAACCAATGTTGCCAAAAACATTTCTTCAGGGTGTACATAGTTTTTGAGCAAATGTCAAATGAGCCAAGCCACTTTCTTCACTTTCATTACCTCATTTGACAAATTGGGAAAAAATATTGAGCTCACAACAGATCTGCACTTGTTTGCATCCGAGTATACATAAAAAACGTTGAACGGTCAATCTGTTGGTCGGTCTGTTGAATTTTGTGCCCAGATTTATTCCCAAGCCGTTGAACCAATCCCGACCAAATTTGGTGGACTCGTGAGTGAAAAGGTTCCAACCAGAAAATCTGATTGTCATATTGATCTGTCACTCGGAAGTATCACTACAAAAAAATTACAGGAGGTAGTGAGGTAGTGAGATAAAGTGAGACTTATCCTGGACAACTGGAGTATTTTTCATCAATTTTTTGTTCATGATTAGTCGTGTGATTATTTCACGTATTGGTCTATGTGGGCGAGTTTAGAGAAAAGAGGAGTAGACGTTAAGTTGAGGAGAGCCATAGAAGGACTATACAACAACAACAAGAACTAAGTATGTTAGAACAAATAATATGCAGTCAGAAGAATTCTCAGTGAATCAAGGGCTCAAGCAGGGAGGAGTGCTAAGCCCGGCCCTGTTCATCATTGCAATGGACGACATATTGAAGAAACTCAAGCAAATGCAAAAAGTACACAAAGTGAATGTAGGATACAGGAAATTGAGAATTGTCAAATTAGCAGCGTGTGCATTCACGGATGATCTTACAATTTGCGCAGAAGAAGAGGCACAACTGAAGGAGAATTTGAAACTATGGGAAGAATAACTGACTAAGAGAAGGATGAAAATGAACACGAATAAGACCAAAGTGAGGGTGATGGGAAAAGAAAGCAGAAAGATAGAGATAGAGGTGTATGGAAACAAGCTGGAACAAGTGGAGAGCTACAATTATCTCGGAGTGACAATTGAAAACGATGAAGGATGGAAGAAGAAATCAGCAGTTGAATCAATGGCGCAGCAAAGATGTACCACGCACTAAGCAAATCATTTATAAGCAAGAAGAACATGAGTAACAAGACCAAAATGACAGTATACAACGCCATATACAAGCCAATCCTGATGGTAGCGAGAGCTGGGTATTGACCAATGGTATGAATAGCAGAGTTCAGGCAATGGAAATGAAATACCTAAGAAGAGTGAGAGGAGTGACAAGGCTAGACAGGATAAGAAATGCTCAAATCAGAGAAGAACTGGGAGTAGAACCGATATGGCAAACAATCAAGAGGCAGCAACCAAGATGGTTTGGACATTTAGTAAGAATGAACGAAGAAAGACCGGTGAAGAATGTATGAGAAGCTGAGACGTTGGGCAAAAGAGCGAGAGGAAGGTCAAGAAAAACATGGGACCAGACGGTAGCAGAAACACTGGAGGAGAGAAACGTGGAATGGAATGAAGCAAAGAGAATGGCTAAAGACAAAAGAAAATGAAGGGAGTCCGTATACGGCTCGGGATAACAAGAATTTATTCAAGTTTAAAATATTGTTGTGATATTTTCAATGTAATCAAAATAAAATGTAATTTTTTGCACCTCTACACCTTGATCGATAAAAAAGAAATATGATTATACAGCGTGGCCCGACGAAAACAGAACTGAGAAGTTTTTGGACATTTCACCTCATTTTTTCCGAGAAAAGCTCAGACAGGTTGATTTTTATATCGAGGGGGACATCTGAAACATACATTGGCAATTTTCTATTTTTATCTCCCTCACCCCTACCCACCTCAACTTCAGAATTTCGAATAACGCCATCTACTGTGCAATACATCAAATCAAAGAGAATCAAATTATTGTACTGTACTAAAGAGAATTGGGAGGTCAAGAATATCACATTGGAAATTCAGACAATTTTAGGAAGTAGGCGGGTGGGGTTGTGAGTCATAGGAATATTTTATTCAGAAAGAGAATTTAATTCTCTTTAATTTGATGTATCGCAAGGTGGGTAGTGTCATTTGAAATTTCGAAATATATATTGATCTAGGTATTGGGCTACAAACGTCAGTGGGTCTACAACATGCCATGGGCTGTTCTCGGTACAGGTGGTGTCTTGTATTAGTTATACAGGGCGCCCAATCAGGTACCTACTGCAAAAATGGAAAAGTTTGAACAGCTCCCATTTCACAAAAAAATTGTTTTGTTTTTCCCAAGGTTTTTTCCAAGCGTTTTAGGAGAGACGTTGGATCATACCTCAAAGTTATTTCAATTTTTTTTTGTCTTATCTTCATCAATTACATGGTGATCCCAAAAATGCAACTTTCTTGTTTGGCAACTATAACTTTTTTCGTTGTTGGCTGGTTTTGGAAAATTTGGGCTTTCAATGAATCTGGAAACTTACGTGAGTAGGATCGAGGATCGGGACGGCTTTAGACAAAAATTCTGGAAATAAGAATAGATCAAAAGTGACCTAAACGTGAAACACCCTAGAATCTGATTCAGAGAAAGAATTGAGCAAAAATCAACTTGTCTTCAAACAGATCATTCTTTCTCAACAATTAAGGGTGTTTCCTGATTATATAAAATGAGAAAATGAACAAAACCTAGGTTACGAAGATTGAAACTGGTGCCTATCTCTCCAAGTGTGGACGAAAAATTCAACAATAGGAATGTAACGTCGGCTACGCACATTTTCGGTCGAGCAAAGTCCAGGATTATCATCTAAAAACTGAATTTGTAAATTGTGGCCCTCGCCGACAATTTTCGTTCCATACGATCCAGAAATACCTCAAAATGTTAAGAAATGATGATCTGTTTGGAAGCAAGCTGATTTTTGTTGAACTTTTCTCTGAACCGGATCTCTAAGGTACTTTACATTTGGGTCACTTTTGATTTAATCCTCTTCCAAGAAGTTTTGTCTGAAGTCAGTTCCGATTCTTGACCCGCACATGAGCCTCTAGCTCCAACAAGAACCCTAATTTTCCAAAACCGGCAACAAGGAAAAAAAGTAATATTCGCATAACAAAAAGGTTACGTTCTCGAGATCACCCTGTAGTCAAAGGAAATGGACTGGATCAGAAAAACTTGCAACCGCCTTGAGGTATGGGTCCATCCTCTCCCCTGAAATACTCGAAAAGAACCAGAACAATTTTTTTTGTGGAATGGGAGCTGTTCAAATTGCATTTCTGCAGCAAATACCTGGTTGAGCACACGGTATAATTAATACCAAAATTCTATACCAGGCTTTGCCTTCTTTGGGTCCCACAAGTTTGTAATAAGTGTGAGGGGGATCTTTGTACATTGTGTACAGGATGTTGAGCTTGATCCAAGTGATTTAAAATTCCAGTCTCTCGGAAGACTAAAGAGATTTATTTATTTTTTCAAGGTCGCATCCCTGTCTGCTGTCTATACTTTCCATGATCCATCAAATTATCATGGGGCAGTCTAGTTGGAAACAAAATTTGGTTCGATTCCGTCAGGTACTCCACGAGTATCAGTGAATGAAATTTAAAGTTTGACAGCTTCTGGTTTTTTGACAGACGCAACATTGAAGAAAGTTTCCATTGGCCATTTTATATGCAGTTTTTTGAGGGCTTTGAAATGTATCAAAACTTGCATTCGGTGAGATATACCTCCGTTTTTTTTTTTTTTGTAGCGACACTTCCGAGTGACAGATCAATATGACAATTCAGATTCCCCCGTTGACACCTTGTCACTAGTCTACCAAATTTGGTCGGTATTGGTTCAACGGCTTGGGAATTAACCTGGGCACAAAATTCAACAGACTGACCGACCAACAGATTGACCGTTAGACCTGCAGACCAAACGATATATATTTTTTTTGAAACCCCTTTTATTTATACTCGAATGCAAAAAAGTGCAGATCTGTTGAGAGAACAATAAGAAAATTTCAATTGGTCAAATGGAATGACGAAAGTGAAGAAAGTCGCTCGACTCATTCAACATATTTTCTCAAAAACCATGGATCCTAGAAAAATGTTTCTGCATCATTGGTTAGAGAATCTCAAGCCCTGAAATGAGCCAGGATGACTGGGCTATATCACCTGGACTGTTAACTTTAACCCATCATTAGCGAGATTATTTACAGTGTAAATGAATACGTTGATCAATGGACTGTTCCAAACTTGAGGCACAGATTCGGATGCTCGCCAGGATGCCCGCCAGTAGCAATCAAACTAGGAATCGTCAATCCGCCAATTAGATTGCTCGTTATAAACACATCATGTTCTTCCTTCAAGTATCCCTCAGAGTCCCAAAATTTAAGGCTGCAAAAATACCTGTGCAGCTTACTTCCGTTCAGCAATTTGATTGCCACATTCAACTTGTACTCGTTACGGTAACCATATGGGCACACGACCGATTTCAAAGTGATACAATGGTACTCTACCTGAAACAGGCATTTGTCAAAAAACACAGAAAAAGATCGTGGTGAGTCCAGATTTGTCCCGATGGGGACCACACTCCCAATCCAAACAGTTGGGTGCGCAAGTTTGATGTGTTTTTTGAACTGCTCGATGCTACGGTTCTTGAACGAGCAATTGAGCGGACAAACGTGGAATTTTTTCGGACAGTTGAACTCGTGGTGGTCGATTTCGTGGCCCAGCTCTCTCGCCTTGCATCCGGATGTGCGATACATGCAAGGGTAATACACGTCGAAAGTGAGTTTTTCCACGAAGGGGTTCAGGACGACCAGCAGTCTTCGGCAAACCGGACACCCGGTCGACAAGGACCGACAGATCTCGCACACCCTGTGCCGTCCAACGCATTGGTAAATGGGAAGCCGCATAATTTTTGAGCATGCGGAACAACGCAACGCTTGCTCTTTGTCGCTGTCCGCCACTACCACCGAAACCGCCATCTTTTTTTTTCCGCACTCGGCATAGATGTTTCTCAATAAGTCCAAGTGCATCGTGTACACAGCGCGCTCACTCTCAGTGTTCATTTCTTTGTCTTCCGTCAGGATCACTTTCCTGTAAGCATTATTGATGTCGCCATCGATGAAATGAAAAAAGGAGACGGTGTGAACGTTGTCCTTTTCAGCTCTGAACACGTTGTAGAACACGTACTCGGAATTCAAAGGGCGTTCGATGCGTACGGTATACATGCTGTCGTTTTTCATCAAGACCTTATAGTCGAGGAAAGATTCCCGCGAAAAATCCACAGCGAACGGCATGTTTTCGCTGATACCGTGGGCTTCGATCACATGCTTGCCCATGGCTTGACAATCCGCGAGTTGTTCTCGCCAGTGACATCCCGGAACTTCGCACTCCTCGTACGCTTTGCCCCCGTCCAAATGGTCCTGGAGGTCTTCGGGGTGCATGAACCGTCCACACTCGTTCCTGCAGGGGACGAGCAGCGGCTTGGCGGGCTGGGGAACAGCAAAGGAGGATGAATTTCCGTTGCAGTCAACAGGAATAGGAGAATCACGAGGTGTCAACAACGGTTCCGCTTCTTCCTCGGGGACAAGTATCGGATTGGCGGGGCCGGAATCGGCGAGGAACTCGTAGTCGGCTTCGGAACTGGCAGAGGAAGAGGAAGCTCCCAAGTGTTCGAGGGAAATGTGATCATAAGAGGAGTCGGAATCCTTGTCGGTTTCCAACAACGGCTCTGCTGCTTGCTCCTTCCTCTTCTCCTCGCAAGTCTGGCAGATGGTGTTGATCTTGATGAAGTTTGAGCACTTCAGGCATTTTACCTTCTGGTTTTTGACCAGCTCGAACAAGGGCCCCCAGTCGCTCAAGCTGTCGCCGTTTTCTGCAAATAAACATCATTGAAACTAACAAATGGATGAGGATTCAATGCGGAAGAAAATAAAATGTCCTGCTTATGACTATGAGTAATGCATCCCGATTTCGCGACAGCTATCTTTGTTACCGCGATTGCAGATCCAAAGCTTCCAGCTTATAGTCGAGGAATGAAAAATTCTGCGCGCAATACTTTGACAATCCTAGTTTTTCAAAACAATTTTCAATAACTGTTTTGCATATAATATCTAGGAAAAACCAGAAAATCTCATAGGTACTCAAGTTTTACCTATATAAGGTAACTCTTTGTGAATACTTCAGCTTTCAGAGCGCCAACCAGTGACGCCAATAGGGTCAGGTTATTCTGAAAATTCACTCTTCCAAAAGGACCCTATTATACGCCACTGGTGGGCTCTTCAATATCGACAGTATTTCCAAGAACCGACCTTACATAGCTCAGGCACAAATAGAAGATTTTGCATCAATCTACAGGGTGATTCGTGAGTGACCTTACATAGACTAATGGAAGATGGAGGATTTTGAGGCGAGTCAGGATCCACAAAAGAAATTTTTTTCTCTCCATTGGTTACGAAGATACAGGGTGTTTTGTGTGTTTCGTATGAAACTTTGATGAGCGATATTTCTGAAACGGATAGAGATATTTTATTGAAGTTCACCAGTAATATTTCTCTATTGAATTTATCCAGAAGCCACACCGGGTAAGTCAAAATTTAGGGCCGGGCTGAAAAAAATGTGCCCCTTCGCTATTTGATCAAAAAGTACATTTCCTAACAGCTTCTCTAAAAAACTGCTATCGGATTCGAGAAGCTAAGAAAAAATGCTTCAAGAATCACTCTTCAATTTTGTCTCGGCCCCGTTCATTGAACACTGCATTCGTGTGCACTGAGGGTATGCAACCCAAAATATCCCTGTGTCGTCCAAGTCCTCACCCCTCACCCCCTGTTCGGTGTGCCTGGCACTTGGCTGTCAGGCGCAAGCGTAAACGAGCTCCAGCACTTTCTTCGGCCGTCTTCGGCATTCTTCGGCTTTCTTTCCGCTCGTGCCTTTGCCGCTTCGTTCGAAGCGGAGTCGATCTCCGTACGTCGAGCGGGAAGCCACGCCGTCTTTTTTTTGGTCATCGTTCTCGCGGCCATCTTGTCGTGCCATCGGCATACATTCGTACTCGACCAGAAGCCCATCCAAGGCCCATCGCGTCCGATAGTGACTCCTGGAGGATCTCTGCAGCATCTCCAAGTCCAGAAAGCGGCAGTTTTCACCGCTTTCACCGGGGAGCGGCTTGGACCAGCCAGCCGCACACAAAGCTCCAGTTTCGGACGGGATCGAGTCGTTCGTCCGCCATTTTGGTGACGAACACGGGCACTCGTGCATTTCAAAAGGAAATCCACCACCAGAACGGCCATCCACCACGACGCCGCCTTCGGACTCCGCCAGGACGACGCCGCCACCGAATAAGATCCCGTAAGTTCCATATTTTCCATTGTTTTTACCATTTACCGTTTATTCCCGTTTGCCGGGGTGTATACCTTCAGTGCAGTTCGTCTCGTTTTCAGGACGCCACTCGGCGCCAGCGAATCTGCCCCCGATCAGAACCACTCGGATTTTTCATTTCATTTAATTCACATTGTTTTTTTTTTATTGTTTTGTAATTCTGTCTGTTTGTGTTTTTTTTTCTTTTGTTTTGCATTAAAGTTTTTGATTGTTGTTGTGAATTTTATTTCTGACTGTCGCTTGCTGCTTTCCTAATCCAAGAGTTATTGTTTTAATGCAGCCTTCATCGGAAGGCTGCCGTCTTTATGTGTACCGCGCTAACAAATTTAGATGGCACACCTAAACCGTTTCGACAATAAAATTAAAAGTAAAATTTGTGGGTAAGTTTCCATTTTCGACCGGACTTAAAAGACTTATTATTTGACTGAATTCATTCAAATTAATTTTTTGGCTTGTCTCTGTTGGAGAGATGGGCTTGGTTGAAAGTAAAATTACAGAGCTGATCTTTTTTCTCAATGACAAATTCGAGATGAAACACAAAATTAGACTCGATTTGGTCGTGAAAAAAAATTTCGGCAATGGAATTTTTCTTTCCACCAAGCCCTTCTATTCCACAGTGACAAGCTAGGAAATGAATTTAAATAAATTCAATCAGACAATGAGTCGATTATGTCCGGTCAAAAATGGAAACTTACCCACAAATTCAGTTCAGCGTTCAGTTGAAAAAAAAGTATGAATATTAACGTTAATTTTCTATTGAAGCTCTGAAGCGCCACCGCTGTTTCCAAAGCTCGCATGAACTTTTCGCCACTAGTTCATCTCAAGTTGCAACAAAGCTCAGCTCTTATTTGTTCACATCCAAATAAAAAGATAAAGCTCAGGAATTGTTCCAATATTTTATTTATATTTGCTTGTTGCTTGTTAGAAGCTTAAAAGCTCATTTGAAGCTCAAATGAAGGAAAGCACAAAAGCACTATATGAAGCCCAGAAGCTCTTTGTCGACAGATCGAAGCACAGAGAACTGAATTCAATCCAAACACAATAAAGTAAGTGAAATAAATAGTTCTCTGTCGCCACTATACAGGGTGGTGAAAATTTCGATGCTCACCATTGGTATCTTGGAAACGGTAAGAGATACGAAGTCGGTTAAATTAGAAAAAAGTTGCGCATTTTAGTGGCAATTGAGAATCTGAAAAGAAACTTTAAATATTTTGATTCGTTCACGATTTATCACGAAAAAACTGAAGATTTCGATTTCAGAAATTATTGTTTATCTTTCCAACCATTCAAGCTATTTCAATCAAACTTAGTAGTTTCATATTTTTGATCACTCCGAGTTGATCAACGTTGGCAGAAATTTTCCAGGCCTTCTAGATGTCAAATTATGATAGTCAACTTTTGTTTTTCTTATGACCGCCATATTGGATTTTTGGACTAATAGATAGAGAAAAAAATTAGCTTTCCGAATTAGTACCAACAAGTTCTTTTCATGACATTTTCAGCGTCAAATTTTGAAATTTTCGTAAATTATTGACAAAATCGGGAATGCTTTGAAAAACAATTGAAATATTATCAATAGCAACAACAGAAAAAAGACAGATTGTGTTCAATTGACGTATCTAAGGGCTCGATACCAAGTTGCAGGCGCGAAGTTTGGGACGGCGTAACTCGCCAAATACAGCGCGGTCTGATTGGTTGGTATCCGCCGTTGCTATGGTAACGGCACTTACGGCGGTCTCAGCCCCAACTTGGTATCGAGCCGTAACTTCTTAATCGTGTTTTGTGCTTGTTTGTACCGAGAGCTCATAAATTAAATGAGTCAAGGGTGCCTGTGAATTCAAAAACGTCAGTCGAAACTAGGGTACCTAATCCCTACTCCTTTTCTAATAAATTTGTCAAACTTCAACAAGAACGATACTAGTTCTGACAGACGTTTTTGAACTCACAGACACCCTTGACCCATTCAATTTATGAACTCCCGGTACAAACAAGCACAAAATACGATTAAGAAGTTAGATACGTCAATTGCACACCATCTGTCACTTTTTTGTTGTTGCTATTCATAATATATCAATTGTTTTTCAAAGCATTCCCGATTTTGTCAATAATTTACAAAAATTTCAAAATTTGACGCTTGAAATGTCATCAAAAGAACATGTTGGTTAGTAATTCGGAAAGCTGATTTTTTTCTCTATCTATTTGTGCAAAAATCCAATATGGCGGCCATAAGAAAAACAAAAGTTGACTATCATAATTTGACATCTAGAAGGCCTGGAAAATTTCTGTCAACGTTGATGTGACTCGGAATGATCAAAAACATAAAACTACCAAGTTTGATTGAAATAGCTTGAATGGTTGGAAAGATAAAGAATAATTTCTGAAATCAAAATTTTCAGTTTTTTCGTGGTAAATCGTAAACCAATCAAAATATTACAAGTTTTTTTGCAGATTGTCAATCGCCACAAAAATGCGCAACTTTTTTCTAATTTAACCGACCTCGTATCTCTTACCGTTTCCAAGATACCAATGGTGAGCATCGAAATTTTCACCACCCTGTAGACCTTCTCATATAGGCGGTTCCCTTTACTCGCAGCTCGTGCGCAGGTCTTCTCATAGACTAAACTTACTGGTTCAATTGGTTGTTTAACCGGGAGCGCTTATCTATCGGGCTGGCTAGGGTTGGGGTTGGCGACGGCGCCAATATAGGTGAACCTGCGCTCCGAAGACCCCAGGTAAATAAATGAAAATGGTCAGGTACCGCTTTTCAATTTCATCATCTTCGAAGCTTTGAAGAGTTTCAGTGCTTTTCCGAGAAGCTCAAAACGTTTTTGGCTGCTTCGTTTTAAGTGAAAATGAATCTCGTGCTGGTGTAGTTCAAAAGTGTAGAATTCGGTTGCAAAAATTCAGTGCAATATTCGCTTTTTGTTCCTTGTAAAAGCTCAGAAGTTCATCCGAAGGATTGAAAGCTTTGTCTGAGTCGAAATATAACTTTTTACGTTTGATCTAGGAACAACAAACTCATTCACTAACTAACTCAACCATAAGTTGAATGTAATTTCTGAAATAAAGTTGTAGTAAATAAGTCTTCTCCACTTGTTTTTTATATCGTGTACTCGAGTTTCGGCTAATTGAATATATATAAAGCCATTTTCAAAACTAATGTGACATAGCATAGAACTTTATGTCTAAGTAATGATGTAACAATGAAGAATAGACGTAACAGGTAAAACAACAAAAAAAATGAAGAAGAGGATTATAAAATTGAGAGTAGAACTTGTAGATGTTGTCAAAATCGGTTATTAGACTTATTTACTGCAACTCTATGTTATTTCAATTCAATTAATTTATTGTTCATAAGAATAGTACATTCTTTTAACAAACTGCAACTTCATGTTATAAAACTCCATTTTGAGCACTAAGGATCCCTTGATCAATTTCAATTTCTGAAAGCTCGAAAGCTTCCCCTGGCTTCATATTGCCTAGAGTAGAAGCTCAATTTTGTGGACTCGGCAAAAATTATTGAAAATAGTACACTTTTAGGAACAGTGGTTGAGTATATTATTGACATCTTTTGTCGAAAAGCTTTTTAATTTAGCATATAAATAGTCAATACCCTGATGAAAACGCCACAGCTTTTTGCAGAGAAGCTCTATTTTTTTGAAAACACCCAGAAGCTGTTCGTAAGGTCCACAACATAGGAATTATGAATAATCTCAAGCTCTATTTTGTCGTAAGCTCCTCCATCAATTTATTTAAAAGCTCTTCGAAGCTTTATTTTCTAGAAATATTCAGCTCTATACAGGCTGCTCGCAAACTTGATGTAGAAAACTGAACCGCAGTTAGGAACATGCCTCAAAAGTATCATAAACATGTTGGAAAAAAATGTAGAGCTTTTATTTTTGGAAATACGGAGGGTCAAAAAGAGGTCCTTTGACCCCCCTATTTTTGTTGTTTCAGAAGATTCTGGTAAACTCTTTTCAACAGACCAAACGGAAATGTTTTTGAGCCTTTGAATGTGTTTTGCAATTTCTTTTACTATACAGAGTGAATCGTAAATCCTGAAAATCCAGTTGTCTTCAAAAATGCATGCAAAAAATTTCATATAGGAACTATTTGTGTTACCTGTTGTTCTACATCAGTTTTATAACCTCTGAAACTTTCCACGGGTATTTTCAAGAAAAAATAGATTTTTAAGATTCATAACTCATCCTGTAAACTAAACATGATGACAAAACACATCTAAAGGTTCAAAAAAGTTTGCGTTTTGTTCTGATGAGAAGGGTTTACTGAATTATTTCAAAATATCGAAAATAGAAGGGGTTCACCCTCCATATTCCCAAAAAACAAAATCATAATTTTTCTCAACATTTTTCTAATACTTTTGGAGCATTTCTCATTTCTCCACCTGGTGCTCAATTTTCTACCTCAAATTTGCAAACACCCTGTATCTGTGAATCCACGAAGCTGTCATATTGATACAATAAAATTACACTATCAAGCAAATTTTTGATGATAATGACAATCTTTTCCAGAGTTTTTCCACCATGAATAAGATCCAAACTTCAAATGCTTTCTGATTTTTTTGCACGCTTGAAAGCTTACGGAGCACACAAAGGCTTTGTTGTTCCAATGCAAAACCTTGGTTTTTCTAGGTTTTGAATGGAACAAAAGTTCTGAATTAGTAACGAGACTAACGAGAGCATTTTTTCACTAAGCTTTTTGACCTCGGATACAAAAATAATGGAAGCTTCACTTATAGATTATAGATTTTTTCAGTAAAAGCTCTGATCTTCATGGAAGCTTGAAAATCCAGTTTTTCCAGATCGATCGTAGGATTGTACAGCGAACCAATGTTGAAAATCTGATTGAATCATCCAAAACTATATAGTTGGTTATTATTAGGTATATGTTGAATTGAATTTTTTCGCTTCAAGCTCACGAACAATATCTGTAGTGCAGTAAAGATAGGTTTTGGGGTTGAAAAAATTAATTCATGAAATTTTGAAGCTGTTATCGATTCACAATTTCATCCTCTACCATGTACTTAAAATCCCCGAAAATCCCATTGGAGCATTTTTCTTGCGGCGCTGTCAAAGTATATCATGTTTGCTGCAACAAGTCCGAAAATTGTATCCTCGCTTTTGTCACATTAGAGCTCTATTGTTAGTTCAGAGCTGTTAGTATATACTTCAGGGCATGACCAGAACGTCATCTAAACCGCTGAAATCCTATTTCCCGCAAAAGAAAACACGTAACTCGCTTTAATCTGCAATTACCAGTGGTAATCAAGTGTAGTTCGGGGATTAGTGACCAAATTTGATAAAATCTGTTTTTTTTGTGATAAAGGCATGAAATTTGGTATGAGTGGTCTTCATGGTCCCCTTTTCAAATGTAGACATGGCGTCTCGCCATATTTTGATTAGGGGGGCTTAGGGACCCCCTTGAAAATTGAAGTTGCAGAAACTCATGCAAACCACCATTAAAATAATTGTCACGCATCTCAAAAAGTGATCATTCGACTCTACGTTAAATCTCAACAAGAGACACATCAGTTATCACCATGTACGCAATGTTCTTCATAATGAAAAAAAAATTCTTTGGAATGTAAAAAAAAATCGTGTTCTTATAATTTTTTCATACAATAGAGGGATAAAGTCATCTTCCGCATATCATTATCCACCAATCGTATTCGCCGAAGCCATTGATGAAGTCCATTTCTTCATATTGACATCTAGAAGCAACAATTCCAGATGAAACCAGCCAATTCAAGTGCTTAGTTCAGCAGCGTTTTTTTCAATGTTACCAATTGATATGAATGACAATTTATTATTGGGTGGATAGCTTCAACTGTTTTATAATTTTATTGAGTAGAACTAGATGAGGAGTGATGCGCGAAAGCCCCGATTTTTTTTTTCTAACCGCCACCTATCACTGTTAGAATTGCACCAAATTTCATGCTACTTTGACGAAACAACAGCAAATACAGACTAAAGAGTATAGACAAACGTCAGTACGATCTGCAGTTGTCAAGTAAGAGGCACAAAGAATGAGGATTGAGGCGTGGAATACTTCAAAGCACTCAGTTCGAGTGAATACACGGTATAGAAATATTTCCAACACACCCTAGGAGCACAAATTTCATGATTGTGAGCGACGCGAAAAAAAATTTTTCTATGCTTTTGCCCTTGGTTCCGCGTGTAGTCATATAAAATTAGGTTACAGAACAGCTCCAGCTATCTATCCAAAATATAAATTGTCGATCATATTGATTGGGAACAATCGAAAAACGCTGTTGAACTTCACACTTGAATTGGCTCATTTCTTAGGGAGCTGTCATCCCTAGAATGACAGTATCAAAAAACAAACTTCATGAATAGCTTCGGAAAATACAAATTAGTGAATAATGATACTCAGCAGATCAACTCACCGTTTCTTAGATTGAAAAATCATTAAAAACTGTGTTTTTTTCTGACACCCCAAAGAAATTTTTTTTTTAACACGAAGAACAATGCGTACATGGCGACAACTGTTGTGTCTCTTGTCAACGTTTGGTGTAGAGTCAAATTATTACTTTTTGAAATGTGTGACGATATTTACCGGTGGTTTGTGAGAGTTCCTGAGACTTCAAATTTTTAAGGGGGTCCTTAGGCCCCCCTAACCAAAATATGACGAGGCGTCATGCTTACATTTGGAAAGAAGACCCTGAAGACCACCTATACCAAATTTCATGCCTCTGTCGCAAATCAAACAGATTTTAATAAACTTGGTTACTAACCCTCGGATTATCTTCAATCAACACTGTTAATTGGGATTTAAAGCGACTTCCGGGTTTTTTTTTTTCGTGAAATACGAGTTAGAGGTTCAAACGAAGGTCTGGTCATGCCCTGCAGTATATACCAACAGTCCTAAGCCAACAATGTAGTTCTAGTGTGACAAAAACAAGAATACCATTTTCGGACTAGTTGCAGCAAACATGATATACTTTGACAGCGCCACAAGAAGAATGCTCAACTGGGATTTCCGGGGATTTTGAGTATGTGGTAGAGAATGAAATTCTGAAATGATATCTGCTATAAAATTTCATGAATTGATTTTTTCAAGGTTTGGGGTCTTTTTTGACTATCTTTACTGCACTACTGTGAGGCTTTTCAACCTTTCATCATTATGCCAAAAGCTCAGTTCTCTTGGACTAGATTTTGATGTTAATCAATTTATACCAATATCAAAAGGTAGAGAGATAATAGTTGTTATTGCTCAAATAGCTTTTTAATACGTGAAACATGAAAGCTTGACTTGCCAAAACTTGAAAGCTCGCCAAAGCCGTTTCTTCAAAAGCTGTAATTTTGAAGAGCCTAAAATCTGGCGTTTATATTGATCGTGCTTCACGTAGAAACCTATACGAGTTCGAGCATTTAAAAGCATTCTATTATTTCTATTGCCGCAAGTTATTTTTTTCTGTTGAAAGCTCACAAAGCTCGCAGCTCGCTACGACTACACTATGCACAAAAGCTCAATGTTTAAATTCTATAATCCTCCATATTTCAAAATACAAGAGACTTTTAGGACTACACCTGCGATACTCTTGGGAAGGCAACCCTCAGTGAGCACAGTCAAGTAGGTATGTTGTAAAAATGTCAGGCAGAAGCTCAATAGAACCTTCGAAATGTTCCCAGAAATAACGGTTTTTTAAACCTCATGAATCATTGCAACTAGTATACTTACAGGGTGATTAATTATAGTGACATTACATACACACTGGATAGAGAGCTCCAAAGCGATTCAAGGTCAACAGAAGAGTCCAAATAACCAAACAGCTCATATTGACGAGCAACATTCATGAACCAAATATATTCAGTATTCATGATTTTAAAGCTCAAAAGCTTAATTCAGGCTCAGATTATGAAAAGCTCCTGATACAACTCGGAAGCTGTTTTTGAACATATTGAAATTTTGGCTGCTTCGTTCTAAGTTGGAGTGAAGCTTGTGTTCGTCTAGTAGGTATATTCAAACTGAGAGTTCAGATAGAGCCTGTGGCACTTTTTTTGCCCATCAAAGCTCGAAAAGTCATCAAAGAGCACCAAAGCTTCTTCTGAGATCAGAAATTTGCTTTTTATGATCGCTAAAACCAACAGATTCATTCACCTTATCACATATCCGCAAGTTGAATGTTTTTCTTGAAAACTCAGAAGCTCTCCCTGTCGAAATCACTCCGGCTTCATATTGCCTAGTGTAAAAGCTCGATTTTTCAGGCTCGGCAAAAATAAAAAAAAACTTATACTTTCAGGAGCATTGAGCATTTGGTAAATATGATGATGACTACTTTTGGAGAAGAACTGTTTCGCTTTGTAGTACTTTGGAAGCCCTACAGCTTTTTTCTAGGGAAGCTTAATTTCTTTTTGAAGCGTCCAAAATCACAAGAGAGTCTTTGAAGAAATCTCAAGCTCCATTTAGTCGTGAGCTGAATGTACTGCTTGAAAGATCAAAAGCTATTCCCATGAAGCTTCCCAAATTTGTTTTCTCCAGGCTTGCTTGCTCTACTCTCTAGCAAAAGCTCTATTTTGCTGGAGCTTCAAAGCTCGTGAAGATATTCGAACAATGGAATTAGCATGGATTCAGTGGTATAACCGATCTGCATGCTCACGAGCTTTTTTATTATGGGGTTCAATAAATGAAAGCTTCCTGATTTTATTCCAGGATAGCTTTGTTTCGTGGAAGCTCAAAAGTGTTTCAATATGAATTGAACTGTAATTTGAGTGAACAATTTAGGTTCCGAAAACGTCTCTTGTTTAACGTTGAATTCATGATTCAAAAGCTCATAACGACTTGACAGCTCTTTCCGTGAAGCTTTCTCACACTTTATTCGAATGCAAAAGCTGAATTTTTGCATAGTCGTGCATAATCATGTAAACTCAAGCTAAATATATGAAATAAAATACTTGGGCATAGTTTTTTCGTGAAAAGGCAGCTTACTGGAGCTTTTCAACTCAAAGTTCAAGATTTGAAAGCTCTCAACTTACTTCCAGAACAGCACTACTTATTGAACCCCAAAAGCTGTTCATTGAGAACAAACTACTAAAAATTTGAATGTTCTCGAACTTGGAGCGCTATTTTGTAAAATGCATTATTCGATGCAAGCTCAAAAGCTCGGAAAGCTCATTCAAGCTCAATTATTACCTGAATTGTTATTATTTTATACTTTTGAAACTCGAAAGCTTGTCTCATTTTTTCCAAAAGCTCCAACTATCGGAACATGATCAGAGACGTTGATTTTACAAATCATGGGTAGGTATAGCTTCTGATCGTAGTTCGTCTCCAAGAGCTTTCTTGTCAGAGTAGCAATTGTGACAGATTCGAAGCTGTCTTCTTTGATGCTTTGAATTTTCAAAAAGTTCGAATCAATTCAAAGTTCGAAAATTTGTACTTTTATTCAGTATTGTTTTAATGCAGCTCTCATTAAAGCTCTACCTTTTCCAATTATTATCATAAAAGTTCAATATAAGCTCGTTTGTTCCACAGAGCTTTTCTCATTCAAGCTATAGTTGGAAGAAAATGCATGCGCTAAAAAGCTTTTGATAGCGATCAAAAGCAAAAGCAAATTATAGTTCAATAAAAAAAAAATTTTGTTTCATTCATTCACTGTTAAAGCTCTGAAGCGCCACCGTTCTTTACAAAGCTTGCATAAACCCAAGGAGTGAACCACCTTGGAAAGCTGGTGTACACTTCCATGGAAAGCATTGGAAATCATTTGGAAATCATGGGAAATCATTTTGGGAATCATTTGGAAATCATTTGGAAATCATTGGAAATCATTGAAAATCTTTGGAAATTATTGGAAATCTTTGAAAATCAATGGAAATCTCTTGAAAAGCCATTGGAAATCGGTGTACAAAAATTCCGTCAGTGATTTACCCCTCGCATAAACCTTCCGCCACTAGTTCATCTCAAGTTGCAACAATGCAAAGCTCTACTTGGTTTACATCCAAATAAAGAGTTAAAGCTCAGGAATTGTTCCAATGAACTATTTATATTTGCTTTTTTGCTTGCTGGGAGCTCAAAAGCTCATTTCAAGCTCAGATTATGGCAAGCACTTTATGAAACTCAAAAGCTGTTCGTGGACAGATCTGTCGCAACCACATGTAGGTACCGTTTTCTAATTTCATTTTTTTAAGCTTTAAAGAGCTTCATAGATTCTCTGAAAAGCTCAAAATGCTTTTTTCGGAGAAAGGTACGATATTTTTTTGATCAGAAAAGCTCAAAAGTTCATCTGGAAGCTTGAAAGCTTCTTCAGAGAGATCAAAGGTTGAATTTTACACTCGTCTAGGAACAACGAACTCATTTACTAACTTTTTTGAGAGCTCGAAAGCTCTCCCTGGCTGCATATTATTGCCTAGATACTAGGCAATAATATAGGTGATAGGATAGGTACTTTTAGGAACACTGGCTAGGTATACAGGATGTTACACTTTCTATGTCAATATTCTAGGAAATTGTGGGGCATCAAAAAATAAGTACCGTAGGTATGATCAAAAACTTTTCTACTTGCGGTAGGCTGTGACCTGGTCATTGGCAGGCAAACGAGATTGATTTTGGCCAGGCCACAGCCTACCGCAAGTAGAGAAGTTTTTTATCATACGGTAGTTTTCGGCAAAAAAAACAAAAAATAGAAAATTTAGGAGATTTATCAAAATAAAGGATAATTTCTTCTACAAATGTGACAATAGTTGATGTGATCAGCTTGTAGGTATGTATCAACTTACTTTGTGCACCAAATTTGATAAAAATCCAGTGGTTGAATTAAAAATTATAACACTAAAACCAATTTTAGAACTAACTTTGGAAGCCTCTATCCCCGTTATAATGCGTTTCCGATATAATTTTTCCCGAGAATGTCTAATTAATTTTTGATACTCTACCATCTCCTAAAATATAGACACAAAAAACTGAACACCCTGCATTAATGATACTTTCGTCGAAAAGCTTTTTAATAGTGCGTTCTCCTGACCCGACGGCGCAGATGCAACATGGACGCAACTGTCGCTATTTAGTGCCAAATTTGAAACATCCAGACAAATATCGACTTTTCTATGGAATACCAGGCTATTTCATGACTAAGTCTCCAGATAGATACAAAAAAGTTACTAAAAATGTGAAGAAGAACCAGTCGCAAGCCAAATTTCTATTTTGTATAGTTCTTTTTTACAAAATAATAAAAATATTTGAAGTTCCTTGCTTACTTCGCAAATAATCCACAGTCTGTTAATCGCGATGTTGTCAGATTTGGCATGGCCGCCGTTACCAATAATACGTTATATTACATATACTGTCACCTCAAATGGTCACTATAAAATCAATTTGTTTTGCAAGATGTTTCCTTGCGCTCTTCTAGTTAGGGAATCTGACACCATACTGAATGAAAGTTCAAAATTGGGAAATTATTATATCGAAGTAATTGAAATTTATATTTCTTGTTCACTTGGCAACCCCGAATACGGCTTCTGCCTAGCTGCCTAGCTTCTGGGCCGGATAGTCTTATGCAATCCGCAGTACATTCATGTAGCAAGGATTGCCTGAAACGTACCATATGAGAGTGGCTCTCGCGGCTCGCCTACCTTCGGCCCCAGAGGCTTTCAGTTAGAGGAGACTCGGAGAGGGCCCTGACCAAAACTTCCACGCCACGTGTTCGCGGAAACGGAATAAAATTAAACCTTTTTCTTCATCGTATCGACTTCTACATTTGTCATGACGCAGTGTTTATTTCCATTCTTTCTTGTAAGAACCGAAAGCGTGCCTTCCTATTCCACCTTCAAAATGATTGTTTTTTATGTTTAAAGGATTGAAATAACATCAGTCTCACAACTCACAAACAGTGAGCATCAATAGTTGAAAATTTCACTTACACAAACGATTATTGATAGTTTTTCTGATCATGTTACGTGTTAACAGACGCTATTTGTCTGGAAGTTTCATATCAAGCGCCTAATTCTACGCGCATGGGCCCGGATAACACGTAAGATACACAGTCCTATTCAGCATATCAATACTCTGAAAGCTCCACAGCTTTTTCCAGAAGAGCTGTGTTTCTTACAAGCACTCAAAAGCTGTTCATAAGAACCGAAACCAAAGAAATTTGAAATATTCCCAAGCTCCATTTTATCGTAAGCTGGATTTTCAAAAGCTTCATGATTCGAAAGCTCAAAACAGCATCAGAGCTCTCTTCGTGAAGCTTTCTTGCACTTTATTCCACTGAAAAAGCTGAGTTTTTGCATAATCATGTCGACTCAAACTCTATAAAATGAAATACTCCGGCCGACCCGAACCTTATTTCCTTATTTCCAAAAAACCAAAATAACATTTGTTTCTACATTTTTCTGGCCCTTTTGGTGCATTTCCCTGCCTACTGTACAATTTTCTACCCCAAGTTTGCAAACACCCTGTATTCGTGAGTCCTCAAAGCTGTCATCTTGGCCCAATGAAACCACGCATCATCAAGCATACTTTTGGTGACAATGACAATCTTTTTCAGAGTTTGTTCACTATGAATAAGATCTTAACCTCGGAAGCTTCTCGATTTCTTTCCCAAGAAGCTCTGATTTTGTTGTAAGTTGAATTTTTATTCCATGCAAGCTCGAAAGCTTGCAAAGCACAGAGCTTTTTGACCTTGAATACGAAGATAATAGGAGCTTCATCTTTACCTATATAGATTTTTCCCAGTAAAGGCTTTGATTTTTCTGGCAGCTTGAAAACCCAGTTTTTCCAGATCGTTCCTAGGATTGTACAACGAAACAATGTTGAAAATCTTATTTGAACCATTCAATACCCAATTACTGCAGCAATTTCAATTTTTTTTTGCCTAAAAGCCTACGGAAATGATCTGAATAGCTTTTCAACTTTTCTATATATGCCAAAAGCTCAGTTCTTTCAGACTGGATTCGAATATTTATTGAATTATACCGAAAGGTAGAAAAATAATAGTTGTTATAATGCTCGAATAGCTTTTTCATTATGTAAAACATAAAACTTGAAAGCTCGTCAAAGCCATTTCTTCAGAAGTTGTAATTTACAAGAGCTTAAAATCTGGCGTTTATATTGATCGTGCTCTACGTAGAAACCTATACGAGTTCGAACATTTGAAAGCATTCTATTGCCGCAAGGTAATTTCTTTGTCAAGTAGGTATGTTGTAAAAATGTCAGGCAGAAGCTACAATAATACAACCTTCGAAACCTTCCCGGAAATAACAGTTTCTTAAACCCCAAAGATCAACGCAACTAGTATACAGGCTGATTAATTGGTGACATTGCATACACCAGTGGCAGACAGCGAACTCCAAAGCGAGTCAAGGTCAACAGAAGAGTTGGTTTTCTAATTCGAGCTAATTGGAAGAAAATGCGCTGAAAAGCTTTTGACTAGCAATCAAAAGCTCTAAAGCTCATTATAGTTCAAATAAAAAACCATTTTTGTATCATTCATTCTCTGTTGAAGCTCCGAAGCGCCACCGTTCTTTTCAAAGCTCGCAGGAACCTTTCGCCACTAGTTCATCTCAAGTTGCAACAAAGTTCTTCTTGGTTTACATCCAAATAAAGAGTTCAAGCTCAGGAATTGTTCCAATAAACTATTTATATTTGATTTTTTGCTTCTTGGAAGCTCAAAAGCTCATTTCAAGCTCAGATTATGGCAAGCACTTTATGGAACTCAAAAGCTGTTTGTGGACAGATCTGTCGCAACTACAGGCTGGTATAGGTACTGTTTTCTAATTTCATTTTTTTTAAGCTGCTTCATAGATTCTCCAAAAAGCTCAAAATGCTTTTGGCTGCTTCGCTTTTAAGTAAAAATAAATGTCGTGTTGGTGTATTTTGAGAGTGGAGAGTTTGGTTTCAGAAAAGAGCAATGTTTTTGATTAGGAAAGCTCAATAGTTCATCCGAGAGCTTGAAAGCTTCTTCTGAGATCAGAGGTTGAATTTTACATTTATCTAGGAACAACGAGCCCGAAAGCTCTCCCTGGCTGCATATTATTGCCTAAAGTGGAAGCTCAATTTTGTGGATTCGTCAAAAATTATCAAAATAAATGTAGGTACTTTTAGGAACACTGGGTTAGGTATACAGGGTGTTACACTTTTTTTGTCAATATTCTAGGAAATTGTAGAGCATCGAAAAATAAGTACCGTATGATCAAAAACTTTTCTACTTGCGGTAGGCTGTGGCCTGGTCTATGGCAGGCAAACAAGGCTGATTTTGGTACCTTTGTGCAAAAAAAAAAAAAAAAAAAAAAAAAAAAAAGGAAATTCAAGAATGTTATCAAAATAAGGGATTATTTTTTTTACACAAGTGACAGACAATAGTTGATGTGACCAGCTTGTAGGTATGTAACAACTTACTTTGTGTACCAAATTTGATACAAATCCAGTGAATAAATTTGAAATTATATCACTAAAACCAATTTTAAAATCAACTTTGGAAGCCTCCATCCTCTATTCCCTTTATAATGCGTTTCCGATATAATTTTTCCCGAGAATGTCTGATTACTTTTTAATACTCTACCATCTCCTAAAATATTGACACAAAAAACTGAACACCCTGCAATAATGATTCTTCCGTCGAAAAGCTTTTTAATTTAGCATATCAATACTCTGAAAGCTCCACAGCTTTTTCCAGAAGAGCTGTGTTTCTTACAAGCACTCAAAAGCTGTTCATAAGAACCGAAACCAAAGAAGTTTGAAATAGTCCCAAGCTCCATTTTATCGTAAGCTGGATATTCAAACGCTTCATGATTCGAAAGCTCAAAACAGCTTCAGAGCTCTCCTCGTGAAGCTTTCTCGCACTTTATTCCACTGAAAAAGCTGAGTTTTTGCAAAATCATGTCGACTCAAACTCTATAAAATGAAATACTCCGGCCGACCCGACCCTCCTTATTTCCAAAAAACCAAATAACATTTGTTTCTACATTTTTCTGGCTCTTTTGAGGCACTTTCCTGCCTACTGTACAATTTTCTACTCCAAGTTTGCAAACACCCTGTATTCGTGAGTCCTCAAAGCTGTCATCTTGGCCCAATAAAACCACATCATCAAGCATATTTTTGGTGACAATGACAATCTTTTTCAGAGTTTTTTCACTATGAATAAGATCTCAACTTCGGAAGCTTCTAGGAAGCTTCGGAAGCTAAAAAGCTCAGTTCTTTCAGACTGGATTTGAATGTTTATTGAATTATACCGAAAGGTGGAAAAATAATAGTTGTTATAATGCTCGAATAGCTTTTTCATTATGTAAAACATAAAACTTGAAAGCTCGTCAAAGCCATTTCTTTAGAAGCTGTAATTTACAAGAGCTTAAAATCTGGCGTTTATATTGATCGTGCTTTACGTAGAAACCTATACGAGTTCGAACATTTAAAAGCATTCTATTGCCGCAAGGTAATTTTTTTCTGTTGAAAGCTCACAAAGCTCGCTACGACTACACTATGCACAAAAGCTCAATGTTTTAGATTTTATAATCCTCCATATTTCAAAATACAAGACACTTTTAAGACTACACCTGCGATACTCTTGGGAAGGCAACCCTCAGTGAGCACAGTCAAGAAGGTATGTTGTAAAAATGTCAGGCAAAAGCTTAACACAACTTTTGAAATGTTCCCGGAATTAACGGTTTTTTCAAACTCCATCAATCAACGCAACTAGTATACTTACAGGGTAATTAATTATAGTGACATTACCTCGGACATCACATACCTACACCAGTGGCAGATAGAGAGCTCCAAAGCGAGTCAAGGTCAACAGAAGAGTTTTTTTGTGCGAATGACCAATGATAATATTTTGTTGGAATTTATGACGACGCCTTACTGGGTGGATCAAAATCCAGGACCAGACTAAAAAAAGTGTGCCTCCGCTGTTATTCGGCCTAAAAGTATATTTTCTGACCGTTTTTCTTGGGAATATCTTACCGGATCCGAAAAGTTGAGAAAAAATGTTGTGAAAACCATATTTTATTTTGTTCTTGTCAAACTGTTCCGATTAAAAATGTCAAAATAGATTTTTTTTGCTCTTGCTTTGGACAAAATAAAATTTGTGAATAAATTTCCATCTTCGGCCGGACATGAACCATTCATTGTTCAAGTGAATCTATTTAATTTCTTTTTTCAGGCCCGTCTCTGTAGGGCCAGAGTTCGACAGTAGGATTCAGTTAAAGGTAGGATTGACGCCACTATTTTGATGATAATTGAAACTATTGCAGTCTTCTTCAAAATTCTCATTGTTGGCATTTCAGTTGAGAAAAGATGGAAATATAGAACTTCTTGTTACTACTTTGATCGTTCCATCAAATTTTTCGGTCAAAAAGTGCTCGTCAAGACTTTATTCATAATACAAATTTTGATTCTAGTCTATGACTTTGTCAATTGCTCTAAGTCTAGAATGCAAAATTTTACATTTTCTTTCAATTATTATCCTTGTAATTTTATCACATTTTCTTCACAATCTAAAGAAATTGCGTAGTTTCCAATTTGAGACAATTCAAGCGACAATTCATTGATGTGTAATCGTTTAAAAATTGAAATTTGGTTCGAAGATAAGTTTTTGCGAGCTCATTTCATTAAGAAATTGTATTGGAATGACAAAGTAGTACTGAAAAAATTGTCCAATTTCAACTTTTGTCAATAAGTGGAATGCCAACAATGGGGCAGGTGTCAGTTGGTGGAATCAGAATGTTGAATTACTTATATTTTCTTGGCAAACCGAATTGAAAAAAAAATACTGTAAGGCATTTTGAAAATAGAAATAATGAAAATGGTAGTAGTGGAGGTAATGAATTGATTACGTTGGTCTTTTGAGAGACCGAAAGTGAGCCAGGTATGAAATGCGAGTATAAATGGCAAAGTTACGACCTTGAGCTCAGCAGGAGGTACGGCAAATAGAAAGCAAAACCGCCCTTGAGGATCATGGGCTAATATTCCTTGGAGACTCCAGATGTGTCTGTTGAACAGCTGGATAGGTACCTGTAAGACCATGCAGGTCTGCCTTTATTCTCATTTGCAACGTTGCAAAATATCCGATGACACCGGCCTCGCGCCTCCCAACGAAGTTCGCCTTTGTCCTTGCATGTGAGTGAATTACGCGACGGGATGTCTTATTTACATTTTAACAAGATCAGGAAGAACCCTAAAAGAGTTGATTCAGGAAAAAAAATCGTTTTTCTCAAATTTCACATCTTCCACCTTCCGTTCTCAAAATTCTCTTACGATCAAAAACATTGCTATAAGCTGACGAGCGGTTGAGCATTTCAATTTCTTATCGTTAATGGGCAAAAATCACAAAATAAGTCCAAGAAAATTCACGTGTTGGAACAGAGGTAAAAACCCTATGTAAGATTTCGTTCTGGTGCATTTTCTCATTTGTGAAAATGCGTTGGCGCCAAAATTGAAATTGCTTTCAATAATTCATAGCCAACTAGGTACTATAGAAATGTAGGAGATCGATAGGTGTTTATATGTTCATATGTTATACAAAATCATGATAATACCTAATTATAATGATAGCTGATAATTACGTGGTAATTGAATATGAATTTATTAGGAAGAACAAACTAAACTAAACGAAATAAGAATACAAAAGCAATTCAGTACAGTGCTCATGAAATGTATAAAAAAAAACCTAATACAGTGTTATAGGTACAGGGTGTTCACGCATAAATCATACCCCACCTGGAGATTTCCCCCGCGAAGATGATTATTTGAGGAATGAAAAACGATAAGTTTTAAACTTTCACCTGATTCAACTCAACTCCAAAAACTCGGAAGAGAAATATGTTCTCGATATTTTTTGAAATTTCAACAAATTGTTTAAAACTTCATTTTTTCACATGGGTTTTTTATCAACCTATAAAGTGTTTCATATACAAGGTGTTCCAAATTCAAATTGTGTCCTCTTAGGAAATGATGAGAAACGTCAAAAGTAGACTTTTTTGAAAAAATATATGTCAGAAACAAATAATAACGGAGATATAGGTATTCAACGTTGAACTTTGGAAATCGATTTTCCCTCATACTTAACGCTTTTAAAATTCTCAACCGACTTTGTTGAAATTTGAACCGGAGCTTACTGAAATTAGTCGGTATCTAACAATAATTATAATAACGCGTTTTATCAAAATTTTTCAGGAGGCGTGGATAATGAGAGATGCCTCCGCTTTTTCACCCCTATTTTCTACCTCACCGAGTTATTTTGTACATCGTTTATTTTTTTAAATTCTACGTTCAATTTGAAAGAAAAAGTCAATTATGTAAAATTTTGATTGACTGCTTCGTTTTCAAGATATTTGGGTTTGAAACTACAAAAAACACATCAAAATATCCACTTTCAAGAATCCAAAAAAAGCTATTTTCTGAAAACTTCTCGTTTCTCAGAAAAACTCATGATTCATAACTCAAAACACCTAGAAAACCTATTTAAATGAAGGAAGCATCATCAGTTATTTTGGATTTTGATTTTTTGGCTTTTGAAAGTTGAAAAGTTGAAAGTTGAGGAATTAAAATGTTGAAAAGTTGAAAAGTTTAAAAAGTTGAGTGCGATGATGGTGTTTTCGAGATGTTTGCCGAAGTTTCAACCTCACATATTTCGAGAACAAAGCCTGTAATCGAAATTTTGCAGGACTAACTTTTTCTTTAAAATTGAACGTAAAATTGAAAAATATGAACAATTCACACAATTACCAAAGGGGGTGAAAATAGAGGTGAAAAAGCGGGAGCACCGCCCATTATCCAAGCCCCTGAAAATGTTTGATGGAACGCGTTATAATTATTGTTCGATACCGACTTGTTTCAGTAAGCTTTAATCCAACATTGAACAAAACCGGTTGAGAAGTTCCAAAGCCATGACGAAAAATCGATTTTTAAAGTTCAACTTTGAACGCCTATATCTCCCCTATTATTATTTGTTTCTGATATATACAGAGGAGTGCATAAAAAACGGCCACCGATGTAGCATCGTTATTTCTCATCCGATATTCAAAATTCTGAGACCAGTTTTAATGGTTTAATGTCTTCTATGAGTCGACAGTGAAAAATATTTATTTTATTATGATGCTTCTGAGCACTGACGGTTAATTTTTGTTTTCCAAATGACAACTATATATATATTTTCGGATTCTCAACAATTATCTGAATATAATGATGCATCAATATCACACTTTTTTTTTATTGAACACGTAGAAAAAAAATTGAACTGCGAAATTTTCACACACAACAGTAGCGTCAGAACACCCACGATATGCACGCAATCCGGTAGGCTGTGACCAAAATGATGTTCAAAAGCACTTAGTAGGTCAGGAGTTTGGTTTTCCAAATGTAAATGTCAAAATGTTTTTGAAATTCGAAAGAAGCTGTCCGTCTCTAACCCTGGGTTCCACAAAAAAGATAATTCGAGATCAGTTGATTCGCGATTTTTGTTTGCCAATTTGTAGCTTACTGATCAATGGAAATGCTGGTTTATCTCTAAATAATGAAAAAAATGATGGGTCTAGTACAGATTTCAGGCATTTTTTGTGATAAATCGCCCAGCATATTGTAGAAAAAAGTTCAGTTAATCTGCAATCAGCCTTGATCGCTGATAATCTTTTTTGTGAAACTGACGGTCAGACTTGTTTATTCTCTATTTTTAGCTCACAATTTTATATCTTTTCAAGTGTGTATTGTTGGAATGAAAAATCAATAAGACCCTTTTTCTTGACAGGTCACAATACCTACTTGAAAAGATATAAAATAATGAGCTGAAAATTATGTTCAAGAGGAAGAGAGAGTTTTCAAGGAGGGGGGGGATGATAATTTATACGTGAACACTCTGTACAGTAGTGTGATATTTCACTCTGTCTACTGACAGAAAAACAGTGAAAATGAAAAACTTTTCACACTGACACTCAAGATACCTCAACGGTCGGTCAACTAACTGTCTTATGCCTGTATTTTGGTCATCAATCAATTGTGTGGCAGTGATACCAACTGAAAATTGGAAACTGAAAAAAATCGCATTTTCGGAGTTTGCTAAAAAAAATTGTAGCGGCTTTGCTTTTCAAAAGTAAGGGATGAAACTTGACGTGATGATGGTCAAATCAAAGACCAATACCTTATGGTAAACAGTTACGATTCTATGTTACAGGGTTGTTCACAAAAAAATCAAACTTCATAATTTTTCAAGCATCATAACCCATTATTTTCGAATGGCATGCCCCCAATTCTATAACGCTATCTGATACCATTTTTATCCGCTTTCATTTTTTAATCAATTCCATTGAAGTTTCCACGGAATTTGCAATTTTTTTACTTTTTTCAAAAACTGAGTCGGCCGTGATGACAGACAAGCCAAAAGTACGCAGCTGTCAGTTAGTCAGTTCGACTATTGTTGAACACAAAAAATGGCTTACGCGAGAGGAAATGATTGATATTATGATATTCTGGTATGAATCCAGATATCCAGAAATCCATTTTGATTTTTTTTTTGCGTTCAAGCCAATTTTTTCGTTCGACAATATTCAGACTGACTAACTGCAGCTGCGTACTATTTGGCTTGTCTTTTATTGGCGACTCAGTTTTTTTGGTTCAACGGAGTTCAGGGGGATGGTACCGTACCCTTAGCAAAAATAAAAGAGGACAAAAAAGTTATCGGATCGCGTTATGAAGAGGTTATAGTGGTATGCCCAAAAAAAATTATTCAAAAAAAATTAATTATGATACTTTGGAAGTTATAAAGTTTGATTTTTTTGTAAACACTCTGTATCATGAAGTCGCAACTTTTTAACATCGAGAAACTGGCCTTCAACTTGACTGTGTAGCTGAAAATAATACTAGGTCATATGTCTCATCTAACTTAAATATATAATTTTTTCTTACATCTTTTCTCTATCTTGAATAGTAAGACCGCTATGCGGAATAATTACGCTGGAATGGACCACCCTACCCTGTACAGGGTGTAACATGAATTTTGACAATCCAGCTTTTCCAAAAAATAGACCGCAGAAGAATTTCTATGCGAAAAAATCGTGTCATTTTCTGTGATCTTCTAATTATAACGAATATAATAATAGGTATTGTTATTCGTAATAGGGGTTCACTTGACCCCACATATTTTCGAAAAGTGAAAATCCAGTTTTTTCCATTCTTCTGACACTTTTGAAGCATTTCCGTGAACTGCACGCCTTGAACTCTGTGTCCGCGAACTATAGGTCGCGGGAACAAAAATGGCGTCCTAAAAATGGGTATACTCGTATGGTATAATCAAGAGTATAATGTTAATTTCACTAGTAGGTACCCACCTGTTATTACAATTTTCTTTAGTAAAGTATATACCGGGTGATCATTTGAAAACTATCCACCTGCAATATCTCCCGATTCCTAGTGCAAATGTCTTTGAGCAAAAACAGGTCGATTTTTATATCGAGGGGGACATCTAAAACTTCCATTGGAGAATTTATATCTTAAGCCCCCTCGCCCCCACTCACCCCAACTTTGAAATTTCAAACGACACTACCTACCTTGCGATACATCAAATTGAAGAGAATTAAATTCTCTTCCTAATAAAAATATTTTGAAATTTTTCAACCCCACCCCCTGTTCTTCCTAAAATTCTCTGAGTGTCCAGGTTAATATTCTTGACCTTCATTTCCCTTAAATACAGTAAACGTCATCCTGCACAGCATCTAAAGAGAAAATTTTCTATAAAAAAAGTGCCACCCAAATTTACCCCTTCGCTCCCCCCACCTGACCTCAAAAATTTAAAATGTCGAAATGGTGCACATTTACACATTTAAAACACATTTAAAATGATGTATTACCCACTTTGTAATACATCAAATTGAAGGAAATTGAATTCTCTCTTTGAAAAAGATTTTTTCACAATTTTTAAAGCTCCCCATTGCCCCCCTAGAATACTTCAAATGGCCAATTTATTGGGGGAGGGGTAGAAAATTTCAAAAAAATTCTTCTCGGAAAGAGAATTCAATTCCCTTCAATTTGATGTATCACAAAGTAGGTGGTGTTGTATTAAATTTGGGAGTTGAGGTGGGGGAGAGCGAAGGGGTGAATTTAGGTAGCACTTTTTCCACCAAAAATTTCCTGCTTCGATGAAAAAATTATTTATATTCTATTATTCTATTCTATTCTATTCTATTCTATTATATTATATTTATATTTATATTGGAAATATTATTTATATTTATATTTATATTCGAATTAAGAAAAAAATGAGGGGTCCAGAATATAAAATAGGACAGTCAGAGAATTTTTAGAGAAAGGGGGATGGGGCTGAAAATTTTGAAAATAGTTTTTTCAGAAAGAAAATTTAATTTCCTTCAATTTGATGTATCGCAAGGTAGGTAGTGTTATTTGAAATTTTAAAGTTGGGGTGAGTGGGGGCGAGGGGGGTGAATATAGAAATTTGCAATTGTATGTTTTGGATGTCCCCCTCGATATAAAAATCTACCTGTTTTTGCTCGAAAAAATATTCACTAGGAATCGGGAGTTATTGCAGGTGGATAGTTTTCAAATGATCACCCGGTATATAATCGTAACCTCTTTTACTCATCTGGGTGTCGAGGTAAAAGTAGGTAAGTAAAGTTGTAATAAATATATAGGTAATTTATTGAACGATTGTCGCTTCATATGAAAAAAAGTGCTAAATCAAGATTTGACTGAGTAATGTCAAAAACAAGCGAATCTCTACAGCGGACTTTGGCAGCCCATCATGCGCAAGCGCGGGCAAGAAGTTGGCAAGAGACGCTTTCGTTGTGCCGGCAGGAGCTGTTTAGGGTAGATGGGGTAGATCACTAGGTAAAGAAAGTAGATCCAGCTGGGCCATGACTGGCGTATATATCTACTTTCTCTCTATCTAGTGATCTACCCGGAACAGCTCCTGCCGCAGAACGAAGCGTCTAAGAAGCGCGGAAATGCGCAATGCGCTGTTGCCACGTCAGGCATACTTGCAACGTTGCCATAGCGGGTGCCAAGCTGATGGTTATGTTCTTGCGACCTGTGGAGCACCTGTATGTATAGCTTCGGATTACTGGAAGTTTGCCGCTACTAAACGACGAATATAGGGTGTCTCAGGTTCAACCGATAAACTTTGGGAAAAAGATGTTCTTGTTCTCCTGATCAGAAGACAATTAAAAACAGGTGTTCATTTTCAAATTTCCCACCCCCGATTACTCGCCGCCGACAATTTTTCCAGGAAAACGCCAGAGCAAATTGTTTTTTATTCCGAGGGAGACATCAAGGACACGTAGTGCCAATATTTTATGTTCAAATTCTTCGCCCCCACTCTACTCTACTCTACTTCAAAATTTCAAATAGCATTACCTGACGGCCAGACGGGTCTTCAAAGCGCAGCTAATAGCTGATTTCCTACAAAAATGCACTAAAAACGATAAAAAAAACTTTAACTTGAAAGGGTTATTAAAAGTATTATAACTGAGGAATGATTTTTCAATTGACAAACCGTTATAGATCGCACAAGGAAAGCAACTTTATCCTGGGATACTTTGTGTACGTTCCTGATGACAAACTCGTTAGTAACTAACCCTACAGAATACTTCACTGATAGGTAAATATACACAAATCACTAAAACTGATACAACAAATACACTTTTGGAGCTTCATTTTTTTGGATCGGTTGATTTGAGAACATGGATGGGGACTCACAAATCAGATAAAGCTGGATTTGGAATCAAAAGTTCAATGTAGTTGTTTCGTCGCAGAAAGCGGAGCATTTTATCTAATTTTTTGTTTACTTTTTTCGAGGTATTAGGTATTATAGGTACTTACTGGGAGAAGGAGCTTGAGCATTTGCCATGATGAAGCGGTCACTGCTGATGGTAATTAATTACGGAACACAAAGCCGAAGTATGACTACCAAAATTGGAGTAATCTTCAATTTTGATCGCGGCGTAATAATTGCGATGACACTCGGGATCAAACTTGAGTAGATACTTTTTGGTTGTGCAATCTACCTCTTTATAACTTCACTTGAACTGACTGAACAGAATCTGTGAGCAAAAAGTGTGAACGTTTCGAAGCAAGGTCGAATACGAACTGAACTATGAAAACCTTGTGCTCGTCAGGTGCCGTTTTTACCACAACCCACAACAACTAACATAAATTCAGCAGAGGCATTCAAACGATGGTTGACAGGTAATAGAACATCACAGGGGAACAATGGGATTTTTGTCTGCTTCGCGTGAGGCGCATTCGTTTTGCCGGCGTGAGTCGCTCGGGGTAGATCACTCTAGACAAAGAAAGTAGATCCAGCTTGGCCGTGATTGGTGTATGTATCTACTTCCTTTATCTAGTGATCTACCCGGACCATCAGCTCCTGGCGCAAAACGAAAGCGGCTGGCGGCTGTGGAGGCATCATTGGGTAGGGGTAGGGGGGGTATGTCGGCACTCACCAGTTTCAACTGAAACTGAAAACAACATCGTAAAACGTATTGTTCAATTTTCATATTGTCTATTGCTGTCAACAATCTTATACAGTGTAGGGTCTCTGGATGAAGGAAGGTACAGGTGCGTCCAGCTCAAAACTGACCGCTCTATTATTTTAGTTATTTTCAACAAATTTTTGTCGGGCGGATTCTTTTTCAGTTTTTCTTGCATTTTTTGAGTCTCAAGTCAAATTTCTAACATGTCAATAAATAGACATAGATTTCAGAAATAAGTTTACACGAGTTTCATGAGACATAGTATTGTCACATGACTGGTTTTGAGGCACGAGGAGCATGCGAGGAGTGTTTCAAAGAAGGAAGTGAGTGTGAGTAGTGTGACAATACGTCTCATTAAACAAGTATAATATACTATTTTATCTACTTCACTTTAATAATCGCCCAGGAAATGTAAATTTTGGCTGCTGAAAATAGAAATGTTTGACAGGTGACACCTCCGCACTGATGTTCGTTCACCTTCTATTGACAATAAATTGTTGCTATTTGTTGAAAAGCTGTTTGATAATACTCTCCATTGGAACACCGCTTTCGATGTTGTAAATGATCCATTATACCGAGCGTTCATAAATTAAATGGGTCAAGGGTGCCTATGAGTTTGAAAACATCTGTCGGAACTAGCATCGTTCATTTGATGTCTGCAATTTTTTGGTTATCGTAATTTGTCAAACCAGTCGCAATTTTCGTTTTTGGAACATTGTAAATGTGGTTTTCATGGCAGGGCACAAATCCTACATGATCGAGGAGTATTTTTGAACTTGAAGTATTCTCGTGCACTTATAGGCCAGTCAAATAAGGAAAGCTGGAGGGAAAAAACTGTTGGAGTTTTGGAAATTTGACAGTAATGTCCGGTAAGGTGTACTGTTAAACATACTAAAAGTCCCCAACTCTACCTATTGAGCTCGAGCCGCCATCTTGGAAAAATGGTCCTTCGATCCAGTTTTCTGTTCATATTCCGCTAATCATCAGAGATATCCAATTCAGTTTAATAAAAAATCAAGGCTATAAAAATGTCTACAAAAATTGTTTCATACCGATTTTTTTCTCGAATCTATTGAAATTAATTAAATTAAATTAACAAAAAAAAATCAAAAAATAAGCGATTTTTGCCTATGGCTAGAGATATTGTCTTCAAAATTTGTGAAGATGTTGGCAGTCTACATCAAAGCTAAACGTGACAGTTGAGATAGAAAAAAAATTGCGAAAATATTTTTTTATTTTTTTTTAAATTAAGCAAAATTTTGGTTTTCGAGTTTCACATTTACAACAGGGCGGAGTAAAGGTTTCAATCGAACATCAATCAGTTTTGATATTTACATATTGTAAGACAAGATTTCATAAGTATTGTGCCTTCACGAGCTTCTGGAATGCTCGATATGAATTAAACTGAAAGAAAAATAGCTAAGTCCAAAAAGTGCTGTCGATTGGTTCTGAAGGAAACATTTCCAAACAAAAGACATCAGCAAAGGATATACAGGAGATCCAAAGGTTATTCAACTGTATATGAGCCCCATATTGATGTGCCTTATCCAAAATAGTACAAAAGAATTAATCAAAATGTGAGAATCCACCCTGTATAACAAAAAGTAACGATATAAAATGGAAGTAGTAGATCATACCTGGTGCCAAAAATACAGCTTTTACATTGCTGAAAAAAAGAACAAAATTGATCGATTTATTTGAAAGTTATCAGTCCTCAAACTTGACTTTACAAATTTCAGCCAGTCAAATGGGGAAAAGTAGAGAGAAGTAACGGTCGGAGTTTCAGAAATTTGACAGGAATGTTCGCTAAGGTATACTTATAAACATACTAAAAGTCCCCGCCTCTACTTTTTGCGCTTGAGCCGCCATCTTGGAAAAATGGTCCTTCGATCAAGTTTATTACCATTTTTCCAAGATGGCGGCTCGAGCACAACAGGTAGAGGCGGGGACTTTTAGTATGTTTATTAGTATACCTTAGCGAACATCCCTGTCAAATTTCTGAAACTCCGACAGTTACTTCTCTCTACTTTTCCCCATTTGACTGGCTGAAATTTGTAAAGTCAAGTTTGAGGACTAATAACTTTCAAATAAATCAATCAATTTTGTTCTTTTTTTCAGAAATGTGAAGGCTGTATTTTTGGCACCAGGTATGATCTACTACTTCCATTTTGTATCGTTACTTTTTGTTATACAGGGTGGATTTTAACATTTTGATTGATTCTTTTGTACTATTTTGGACAAGGCACATCAATATGGGGCTTATATACAGTTGAATAACCTTTGGACCTCCTGTATATCCTTTGCTGATGTCTTTTGTTTTGAAATGTTACCTTCAGAACCAATCGACAACACTTTTTGGACTTAGCTATTATTCTTTCAGTTTAATTCATATCGAGCATTCCAGAAGCTCGTGAAGGCACAATACTGATGAAATCTTGTCTTGCAATATGTAAATATCAAAACTGATTGATGTTCGATTGAAATTTTCACTCCGCCGTGTTGGAAATGTCAAACTCAAAAACCAAATTTTTGCTTAATTTAAAAAAAAATAGAAAAATATTTTCGCAATTTTTTTTTCTATCTCAACTGTCACGTTTAGCTTTGATGTAGACTGCCAACATCTTCACAAATTTTGAAGACAATATCTCTAGCCATAGGCAAAAAATCGCTTATTTTTTGATTTTTTTTTTGTTAATTTAATTTAATTAATTTCAACAGATACGAGAAAAAATCGGTATAAAACAATTTTTGTAGACAATTTTATAGCCTTGGTTTTGTATTAAACTTAATTGAATATCTCTGATGATTAGCGGAATATGAGCAGAAAACTGGATCGAAGGACCATTTTTCCAAGATGGCGGCTCGAGCTCAATAGGTAGAGTTGGGGACTTTTAGTATGTTCAACAGTACACCTTATCGGACATTACTGTCAAATTTCCAAAACTCCAACAGTTTTTTCCCTCAAACGGAAAAATTTGTTCTAATTTGACTGGCCTATTATGGCAGATCAGAAATCAATAATATGGGCCGTAACTTGTCAAAGTTTGACAAATTTATTACAAAAGGATTACGCTAGTTTCGACAGACGTTTTTGAATCCACAGGCACCCTTGACCCATTTAATTTATGAACTCTCGGTACATATAGTAACGCAAAGTAAGATGAAAGAATTTATGAAACAATAAATATGCTATACAGGGTTATTAAAAAGTCCGGTACAAAGTTCATAATTTTGCACCATATTTTTTTCAAAAAAAAAGTTCGAACAGGTCGATTTCTAAAAAGGGCAAGTCGTGTTTCACATGACACATGTCATGATCCAACCTAGCCACCCTTAGAATTTTTTTTTTTAATAACACCCTATGGCTTGGGAGGACTCGTTGGGAAGCTTGTCAAAAACTGTATCCAGATCTACCACTGGTGAGGAGCTTGTGGTGTGGTTAGTTAGCGCGTTCGACTGCCACTCCAGAGGTCGCGGGTTCGATCTCCGCCGGGGACGGATTTTCGGCCTCGAAAAACAAGCTCCTTGGTTTAGTTGGAATGCTTGCTAAATGCAAGACGCGCCGTGTGTCGCATAGCACGTGAAATACGAACGATGGTGCCGACCCCATGCGATGTTGGTGGTCGTTAAAAATCCCTACCCTGTGTTGGAACACACAGGGGTTCGGCAAAATTTCCGGTATAGTGGAGGAAAGCATTCACCGGCGTCGGTGTTAGGCCTTGTTGCGGAAATAGGCCGACGTTAAATAAACGAATAAAAAAAAAAAAAAAAAAAAATCTACCACTGAAAATTTGATCGAACGATTCACCATGAAGTTTTTATGAAGACTTTTGAGTAACCCCAGGGTTAGGTACTCAAAAGTCCGGAACAAAATTCATGATTTCTTGACATATTTTTCCACCCAAAAAAAAACCGCTAGAACAGGTCGATTTTTAAAAACGGTAAGTCGTTTTTCCATGATATGTGTCATGATCTACCGTCAACCCCTTGACCCCCAGCCACCCTTAGTGTATCTTAATCGCACCCTATGGTTTGTGGCGTCTCGTTGGAAAGCCTCCAACCATTTTCAATGGTAGATCTGAATACAGTTTTCGACAAGCTTTTCAACGAGCTCCTACAAGCCATAGGGTGCGATTAAAAAAATACTTAGGGTGGCTAGGGGTAAAGGAGTTGACCGTAGATCATGATACGCATTATGGAAAAACGACTCACCGTTTTTAAAAGTCGACCTGTTCAAGCGTTTTTCGAAAAAACTATGGTAGAAAATTATGCATTTTGTTCCGGACTTTTGAGTTACCCTGGGCTTTCTCAAAACTTCATGGTGGGGCGTTTGATCTAGTTTTCAATGGTAGATCTGGATACATTTTTTGATAGGCTTTCCAACGAGCCCCCTCAAGCCATAGGGTGCCAATAAAAAAAATACCAAGGGTGGCTGGGGGTCAAGGGCTTCACGGTGGATCATGACGCGTGTTATGGAACATTGGCTTGGCCTTTTTAGGAATCGACCTGTCCGAGCGTTTTCCCAAAAAAACTCACAGGGTCCTGCAGCAGTGCGTCGGGCTTCCCTAGCGCCCTTTCATTACGAGATACAGACAATGGTGTCATACATAAAATTACTGATTTGAAAAGTTCTAATCAGTGGAATTATTTCCAACTATACAGAGTGTTCCATTTTTGCGCTGTAACAAAACCAAAGATCTCTTTATTTGGAAAGCCCCACTATCGATTTGATTTTCTTGTTCAGCTTTTCAAGCTCTATCATAAGCGTATTTTTGTTTTTCCAATTTGTGGCAGTGCTACCAGCTAAACATAAAAAATTGAAATTTTTTGTAATTTCAAGGTTTGTTTTGAAAAATCGTAGGAGCCTCGTTTTTTGCAATCAAGGATTGAAGTTTGGCACAGCACTAGTCGAATAGAAGGTGAATAATTTCATGACAAAGAACATCAGATTCAGTGATCAGGGTGTTCAAATTTTTTTTTCGAACTCTGCAAATTCCAAAATGCCATGAGTCATTTTCTTCAAATGGAACGATAATCGATAATTTTGATGGAATATAGCTATTTAATCAAATTTTTCACCCTGGGCAGGCTATGGTGATCATCAACAAATGTCTGATTGACATATTTTGCTTGGTTTGATGCTAAGAACTAGTTTTTTTATTGAATAGCTGCGCTAAATTCCAATCTAAAGAAAATGCTTAAGAAAAATTTCGTTGCGCGATGGAACAGAGAAAATTCAAATTGAACTTAGTAAAGCCGTTTTATTGACTTCAAAAACCTTTAAACTGTCAAATCGAGAGGTAGTTTCATTTTGACATATGATTTTCTGTATCGGGACCTACTACGAACATAAAAAATGAAAATAAACGACAATTTTCATCAAAATTATCGATTATCTCTGAAATTATGGAATTAAGGGTCAAAGTATCCTCAGTGAAAATGGAAGAGGAAGAAAAGAGCTATCGAATAGTTGAATGAAATAAGAGGCATTCCATTTGAAAGAAATGACTGATGGCATTTTGATATTTGCGAAATTCGAAAAAAGAATTTGCACACCCTGTGTTATTGGACCTCGAGTTTTTTGTCATGAAGTTATTTGGCTTCTGTTCGACTACCGTTATGTCAAACTTTATTCCTCAATCCCAAAAAACGCGGCCTCTACGATTTTTCAAAGTGAACCTTGAAATTACAAAAAAATTCGATTTTTCATATTTAGTTGGTATCACTGCCACAAAATGGAAAAACAAAATTACACTTGTGATAGAGCTTGAAAAGCTGAACAAGAAAATGAAATCAAAAGTAAGACATTTTATCCAAAAAAATCTTTGTTTTTGTTATAGCGCAAAAATTGAACACCCTGTATAGTTGAAAATGATTTCACGAGGTAGAACTTTCCAAATCAATAATTTCATGTATCACATTTTTTTCTCTATTTTGCAAGGTGAGGGCGTTAGGAAAGCTTGACGCACCGTTGCAGGACCTTGTATAAGTAGTACAAAATTATGAATTTTCTTCCAAACTTTTGAATAGCCCTGTATATTACTACATTATTGAAATATCTTTTGAACTGACTTCAAAAAGATACTATACAGGGTGATTCACAACTTATGACTTTCCTTTCAAGGGGTTTTGGGGCCCCAAAAACTTGACTTCATGTGCTTGAAAATAATTCAAAAAGCTATATGGTTTACGAGGAAAAAAAATAATGAAAATTTGCCAGATATATGTGGGACTAATGGGTTTATTTTTCTATCTGTTGATGAGACATACGACTCAACCGAGGACTCAACAATAGTTTGACGATAAGCGAAAATGTTTCTATGTAAACACTCCTCCTTTAGCAATAATCGGAGGTAAAAATAAATTAATTTGTCAATGTCAACCTCAACTGATGATGCCTCGACTTACTCCCTTTCCTCGTCTCTTTGTCCATTACATAAGGTAAGGACCCTTATGTTTGGTTGATGGTCGGGGTCGCAATTATCCACTCGGGTTACCTATCTAACTGTATTTGTACCCGCTACTTGTAAATTTTAGTTGAATAGGTAATAATAATGGTCAACTAACGTCATTCTTGACAATAATACCTTGTCATCGATTAACCATTATTGAGTATGTTTCCATTGTTCTCATAGTACCAGATTAGGATTATTCACGTGAGGCATTGCATCGGCGATCCCCAAAATTTTCTTCGATGTTGAGTTCATATAAGTCAGCATTTCAGTATTTTTTTCAACTTTTTTCCCTCAGAAATAGGTTTTCTGGCACATCCTGAGCTCACCCGTGAAAGGAAAGTCACAAGTTGTGAATCACCTTGTATATCGTACTCATGTTTTCACTTCACAACTAACAAAGATGCAAGGTGCTCCAGTGGAAAACTACACGCCGATTATGATTCCTTTTGTGCAAAAAATCATTACACGTCAATTTGGTTGATTTTATGCTAGTCGGATCCCAAAATGTAATAAGAAAAAATTTAAAATTCATGTGTATTTGTTAAAAAACATTAATGACGTTTTTTTTTTAGTGAAACAACTGGGCATTTTATTTGTGTACTGAGAATAAAAATAGAAACATGGGTGTGGTGATTTTTGAATTCCGTTGAAAGAGTTTTCAACCCATGTAGAAATAAACAGGTGTTCCATTGGGAAGAGATTTTTTCGAAATCGCTGTAAATTATTGACACGCCAGAAATTTGATTCGAGATTTAAAAAATGTCAAGTGAATTTGAATTAATGGCTAGTTTATGCACATCTAACATCTAACATGTAACATTTATGATTTAAAATTCATCAAGTAAAAAGTGAGGTTAAGCCACTTAAATTTATTGTGTCAGTTCATGCACCATCTAAGATTTAATATTTAAAATGTAACATCTAACATGATAAACTTATGACGTTGAAAGATAGGCATCATTCTTTTATCGTCATCAAATCTTATATGTTAAATGCCATTTAACATTTGCGCAAGCATGAACATAGGGAACATTGCCATTTCGATGATTGGGCGCTTCTAATGTGAAGGATGTTGATTAGTTCGCGTAGGTACTACCATTAAATATTGCATAAACTGCACTTCAGTATTCTAAATGTTGAATTTTAAATCATAAATGTTACATGTTAGATGTTCGATGTGCATAAACTAGCCATAAGTTCATCAGGAAACGTTTTTGACCGACAATTTTTTTTAAGGATAAGATAACCGAGGGGGCTTGATTTCAAGCGGGATCCCTATACATACATACACTGTACAGGGTGATTCATGAGTGGCCTTACATAGACTAATGGTAGATAGAGGACTTCGAAGCGAGTCAGGATCCAGAGGATCAGGAGCCATACCGGGTAAGTCAAAATTCAGGGCCGGGCTGGAAAAAATGTGCTCCTTTGCTATTTGATGAAAAAGTAAATTTTCAGATCACTTCTCTAAAAAACTGCTATCGGATTCGAAAAGCTAAGGAAAAATGCTTCAAGAATCACTTTTCGATTTAGATGGCACACCTGAACCGTTCCGACAATAAAATAAAAGTAAAATTTGTGGGCGAGTTTCCACTTTCAACCGGACATAATCGACTCATTGTTTGATTGTATTCATTCAAAAGCATTTTTTGGCTTGTCTCTGTTAAATAGAAGGGCTGAGTTGGGGAAAAAATTCCAGAGCTGACCATTTTTTTCAAGTGACAAATTGGAGAGTGAAGCATAAAATTAGATTCGATTTGGTAATGGAAGAAACTCTCGGCTATGGAATTTTTCTTTCAACTTAACACTTCTATCCTACAGAGACAAGCTGAAAAATAGATTTGAATGAATTCAACCAAACAATGAGTCAATTATGTCCGGTCGGAAATGGAAACTTACCCACAAATTTTACTTTCAACTTTATTGTGGAAAGGGTTTAGGTGTGCCATCTGAATTGAAGAGTGATTCGTTTGGCATTTTCCCCTAGCTTTTTGAATCCGATAGCTGTTTTCCAGAAAAGCGGTCAGAAAATTGATGTACTTTTTGATTAAATAAAAAAGAACCACAATTTTCCCTAGCCCGGCCCTGGATTTTGACTCATCCGGTATGGCTTCTGGTCATCAAGCTCTAAAGGTGCGTTCAGTCAGCTTATTTAGTCGCTGTTTTAGTTTTAGTCGTTGTCGTAAGAGAGAAAAGCGTTCATACAGCAAGATTTAGTCGTAAGAATTGACCAATAGGAGCTCGAATGATACTGCGCGAACCTTCATCTTCATACGGTCCGTGTTCATAATGGGTAGTATTAATATAAAAACTTGTAAAAAAATAAGCATAAATAAGTATTTGCTTACATTTATGAGGAGTACAACTCCTCTGAAATCGAAGCAAATGCTTATGCTATTTTTTTATTGATACATACAACCCATTACCATCGCCATCCATGCTCATACCTTATACCGGTAATTACGCAACCTGCAAGTCGGCATCATACGACAAAGTTCGGAATTCTTACGACTAAAATTAAAACTAAAACTCTGTATGAACGCCGCGCATATGACGCGTGCTTTCTACTTTCAAATTTACGACAACGACTACGACTAAAACTAAAACCAAGCTGACTGAACCCACCTTAACAGAGAAATATTACTGGTGAATTTCAACAAAATACCTCTAGCCGTTTCAGAAATATTGCTGATCAAATTTCGTACGAAGCAAACAAAACACCCTGTATCTTCTCAACCAATAAAGAAAACAAAATTTCTTCTGTAGATCCTAATTCGCCTCGAAGTCCTCTATATCCCATTAGCCTATGTAAGGTCACTCGTGGATCACCTGTATAAAATAAAATGCAAAATGAACCTATGTCACGATTTTGCCACAAAAATGGCTTGGATTCGTAATTGCTTGGAATTTTTCCATGTGGATTTTATTGAAATGAAATGAAAAAAATAAATTAGAGGTGACAGATAAATGCAACAACTGTTTTGCCTCAGACGTCCTCAAGATGATGAGAGAAATCAAAACACCAATCATTTTATATGTGTATGTACCTATTCATGTGTGTGTCAAAGGTGCCGCACATGATACCACTTCCTTAGGTCCGTGAAGTTAGCCCCGTCAGTGTCGTTTTTAATACTGAATCTTGTCTCAATAATTAGGGACTAATTAGGGACTATTTGTGATCCATAAACCAGAATTTGTGACTCCACCGTTTCCGAGTTTTTTAAAAAACTAACTTCGAGGGCCAACTTCTCGGGAGCCCTGCTTGGAACACAAAGGAAGCAAAAGTCGCCCGACTGTGGTAGGTAGGTATTGTATAGGTACCTGCACTGCAATAAAACGCAAGGACATTTCATTTCACTTCTCCCAAGCACCTGTCCTAAGTGGATAATAATATGCGGAAAGGCAATGGATGAGGAGGACCTAACGGGGTCGAAATTCGGATGCGCAAACCATAGCACCCCGAAAACAATTGATCAGGTAAAGCGCGAAAAATTCTGGCTCCTTCAAAACAAATAAAACTGAACAACAATGATAGACGTTGGAAAGCTGAGTATATGTCTGCCCCGGGCAGACTGCCCGCAAAAATTAGTTGAGTAAAGCCTAGGCCCCATCTAGTACGGGGCATGCAGATAGGCAAATTTTCACTGAAACCTGGAAATTGATAATTATTGGATCATTATACAGGAAAACCATGTCTGCATATGAAATTTCAAGTCGATCGGATCAATGGTTTGGCAGTTATCGCGGAAAATTACACACTCCCAGGAAGTTTTGCTTGGTTCCAGAAAGCGTTTCAAAAAACTAACGTAAATCGCAGTTTTCCACAGTAAATTCATGATTTATAGAATCGTATCGCATTCTAAATATATGACAGGTGACTTTTCAACGAGCAATTCACAAAAAAAATCAAGTCTCCTACGACTTCCCGTGCTCTATCGATGTGCGTTCCAGAAAATTCCAGGTATACTGGAGTTTTTCCAGTCTCCCAGGTGAATCCCACCTGTGACGGCTTGTGACTTTTGGTATGTTGCTTAAGGCATATCTATGAATATACTCGTGAATATATATGCCAAAAATTGTCCAGAAATTATCAATTTCTAAGTCAAAACCTATCTGCCCCGTACTAATCTGCGATATATCGCAGATTTCTTGCGTATATCATGTCGACAGTGTAGGATGGCTAGTGGCTACGTCCGCCAAAAAAAAAGAGCGAATTTCTCGATTAAGGACGGAGTTGAATTGGCAAAATAAGCGTTGCGGAATTAATCCCTGTTCATTCTTTGTAGTGTGACAATACGTCTTATTGAACAAGTAATATTAATATACCGTTTTATCGACTTGACTCTGATAATCGCCCCAGAAATTGTAATTTCTGGCTGCTAAAAATAGGAACGTCTGACAGGTGACAGCTCTGCACTGACGTTCGCCTACCTTCTATTGAAAATACATTGTTGCTATTGGTTGTGAAGCAGTTCAATAATAATACCCAATAAAGCACCGCTTTCAATATACCTAATAATGAATCCTCGAATGAATCCATCGCAGTAACGCAAAAAAGACAACATTATTTTTCGATTTTGAAAATGCCAACTAGCTCAAACCGAATTACATCCTTGTAGCTTCCGGAAGAGACCCAAATGGTGATATTTTTTCAGGAATGAACCCACAGGGATTGATTCCGCAACGCTTATCATTTAACAAAATAACTCCGTTCTTAAGGACGGAGTCATATTGGTAAAGTGAGCGTTGCGAAATCAATCTCTGTGGGTTTATTCCTTGACCAATTTTTACCATTTAGGTCTTTTTCGAAAGCTACAAGGATATACTTTAGTTCGAGCCCATTAGTTTTTCCAAAATCCAAAAATATTCTTTTAAATGTCAAAATTTTCAAATTATTCTTGGATTTCGGAAATGCCAATGGGCTCAAACCAAAGTACATCTTTGTAGCTTTCGAAAGAGACTTAAATGGTAGGAATCCGTCAAGGAATAGACCCAGGGGTCCACAGGGACTGATTTCGCAACGCTTATTTTACCAATCGAACACCGTCCCTAATGCCGGCCGTTTGTTGTTGTTTGCCGCACGTTTTTGCTAATGAGTCTGTAAAAGCTTCAATTTATCAGAAATGCTATTGCAAAAAAAAAAGATGGGAACATAACTTTTTACTTTCTCGACCCCCACCAACTTGGAAGAGGAAGTATTGTAATCGTGCATAAAAAAATATTGAGATTTCGACGGATATATCCATTTTAAGGTCCCCCAAGACAATTGAGACCAATTCCAGGATGGTGTCTGCCATGTCTGTCCGTCTGTGTGCCAGTCTGTCTGTCTGTCTGTCTGTCTGTCTGTCTGTAATCTTCCACGATAACTGCCGAACCTTTGATCCGATAGACTTGAAACTTGGTATGCGGACATGGTCTTTCTCGGGAAAGAGCCAATCAGTTTTTGGGCTGTCACCTGTCGAACAGAAGTGTCACTATCAACCTCGCTATCAACAATGGTCAGAAGCCATATCTCACGGAACTTGACTTGCGGTATGTCATTTGAAAGCCCTTGAAAAACTGTATTCACAACAGTTGGAGATTTTGCCCTATCTGTCATCTGTCAAATTCAAAAAAGTCGAAGATCGAAACTTTACTATCCAATTATTCAAAATCTATTCAATGAATTGGAACCAAATTTGGCAAGAAGCAACACAACATAAGGGTCGAAATTAGCCTGCAGTTGCACTTCTCCATCATTTTCCAGTAGGACGTGGTGAATTTCAAAATTTCTCTTGGCCGTTGCCACCCGAGAGAGCCTCTCGCCCGTGATTTGACCAAGAAGACTCGGTTTTGATGCGGGACTTTACTCAAAAGTTCATTTCTTCTCGGGGGTCGAATTTTTTCGACAACTTCCAACTGATATCGAAAGTAGATTGGATTGGGTGTCGTGTAGACTCATTTTCAAAATCGGTACGGTCCCGGTTTTCTGACGGTAAATATTCCAAAATGAAATCTGCACATTCCGTAGAGAAAATACTGGGTGCAAACTTCGACATGCGGCGAGCCCCACGAAATATTTATTTTAGGTGCAGACATGCTGGGAATGAAAGTTGGAAGTGAAATTGAAATAATTTTTTGGAGAAAAACTTTTGTAATTGGACCCACGGTTTTCAAGATTTCCTCTCTGCAAAAACTGCAAATTTTCCGACTTTCCAGTCAATGGAACAGATTCTCACCATTTTTTTTTAACCAAAAGGTAACTGGTTCTGGAACATTTTCCAACAATTTTTTCCCCATTTCCTGGCAATTTTCCGGTTGAGAATGTGGAACCGGCCTGGGTTTTTGAGACTGAACTCTTAAATGATGGAGTTTGAATTAAGTGAAGCCTCAATTGACGATTTTTCACAATATGATGATTTGCAATGAGTAATGTTATGAGGTTTTCCCTGAAATTCAAAATTTTCTGCATATTTTCAATCCTTCTTCCTAATTCCAACTTTCCACCCGAAAGAACGTTTCAAACAAAATTTTACATAGGCTCCTGCTGGATACGTACTAGTCCGGAGAGTTTTGGGGTGACACAAGCGATATTTTAATTTCGAAATCAGCGTTTGCGTCCAAATTCATAACGTGAATGTGAGAATATACCTACCTATTCTAAGAATAATCGACATGTTATGTCAAATTCAATTTTTCTTCCAGCAGGTAATCAAAATCCTCGTCAAAATCAGTTTCCGGTTCCACCTCCTGCATTTCGGCACCACTCTTGATGAATAGCTCATAGTCTTGAAGACGGAACTAGGCAAAATCGTATCTGAATGAAGGTAGAGTAGAAGATCAGATAACATCATGCGTTCACTGATCCTTCAAAAGAGAAGTGCGCTAATGCTTGTTTCTTTTCAGCACCAAGTTTTTTTGTCTTTAGTAGTTACAGCACCAGAAGAGCAGGCATCTCAGAGACACTTATCCTCAATGAGGATAAGAATATAAAATTGAAGTTCACATTTTTTTTACCATTTATTCTGTAAAACTTAAGGTAGATGTTTAGTCTCCTCTATACAACAAGAATCAAAATTCCACAATAACTTCACGATCATTTCAACAAATTCCAAGTCTTGTATAGCACAAGAATAGTTTTATCACAATTTTGTTGGTACATAATATTTTAATCATTGATAATGGGCTTATATGCATAATGACTCACAAAATTTGATGCATTACTTCTTTTACTATCCATTACATATTAGGCCAGTCAAATTAGAACAAATTTTTCCGTTTGAGGGAAAAACTGTTGGAGTTTTGGAAATTTGACAGTTATGTCCGATAAGGTGTACTGTTGAACATACTAAAAGTCCCCAACTCTACCTATTGAGCTCGAGCCGCCATCTTGGAAAAATGGTCCATCGATCCAGTTTTCTGCTCATATCCCGCTAATCATCAGAGATATTCAATTAAGTTTAATGAAAAATCAAGGCTATAAAATTGTCTACAAAAATTGTTTTACACCGATTTTTTCTTGTATCTGTTGAAATTAATAAAATTAAATTAACAAAAAAAAATCAAAAAACAAGCGATTTTTTGCCTATGGCTAGAGATATTGTCTTCAAAATTTGTGAAGATGTTGGCAGTCTACATCAAAGCTAAACGTGACAGTTGAGATAGAAAAAAAATTGCGAAAATATGTTTTCATTTTTTTTTCAATTAAGCAAGAATTTGGTTTTTGAGTTTGACATTTCCAACACGGCGGAGTAAAGGTTTCAATCGAACATCAATCAGTTTTGATATTTACATATTGCAAGACAAGGTTTCATCAGTATTGTGCCTTCACGAGCTTCTGGAATGCTCGATATGAATTAAACTGAAAGAATAATAGCTAAGTCCAAAAAGTGTTGTCGATTGGTTCTGAAGGTAACATTTCAAAACTAAAGACATCAGCAAAGGATATACAGGAGGTCCAAAGGTTATTCAACTGTATATAAGCCCCATATCGATGTGCCTTGTCCAAAATAGTACAAAAGAATCAATCAAAATGTTAAAATCCACCCTGTATAACAAAAAGCAACAATACAAAATGGAAGTAGTAGATCATACCTGGTGCCAAAAATACAGCCTTTACATTTCTGAAAAAAAAACAAAATTGATTGATTTATTTGAAAGTTATTAGTCCTCAAACTTGACTTTACAAATTTCAGCCAGTCAAATGGGGAAAAGTAGAGAGAAGTAGCTGTCGGAGTTTCAGAAATTTGACAGGAATGTTCGCTAAGGTATACTAATAAATATACTAAAAGTCCCCGCCTCTACCTGTTGTGCTCGAGCCGCCATCTTGGAAAAATGGTAATAAACTTGATCGAAGGACCATTTTTCCAAGATGGCGGCTCAAGCGCAATAAGTAGAGGCGAGGACTTTTAGTATGTTTATAAGTATACCTTAGCGAACATTCCTGTCAAATTTCTGAAACTCCGACCGTTACTTCTCTCTACTTTTCCCTATTTGACTGGTTGAAATTTTTGAAGTCAAGTTTGAGGACTAATAACTTCCAAATAAATCAAATAATTTTGTTCTTTTTTTCAGCAATGTAAAAGCTGTATTTTTGGCACCAGGTATGATCTACTACTTCGATTTTGTATCGGTTCTTTTTGTTATACAGGGTGGATTTTCACATTTTGATTAATTCTTTTGTACTATTTTGGATAAGGCACATCAATATGGGGCTCATATACAGTTGAATAACCTTTGGACCTCCTGTATATCCTTTGATGATGTCTTTTGTTTCAAAATGTTTCCTTCAGAACCAATAGACAACACTTTTTAGACTTAGCTATTATTTTTTCAGTTTATTTCATATCGAGCATTCCAGAAGCTCGTGAAGGCACAATACTTATGAAATCTTGTCTTACAATATGTAAATATCAAAACTGATTGATGTTCGATTGAGACCTTTACTCCGCCCTGTTGGAAATGTGAAACTCGAAAACCAAATTTTTGCTTAATTTAAAAAAAATAAAAAAATATTTTCGCAATTTTTTTTTCTATCCCAACTGTCACGTTTAGCTTTGATGTAAACTGCCAACATCTTCACAAATTTTAAAGACAATATCTCTAGCCATAGGCAGAAATCGCTAATTTTTTGATTTTTTTTTGTTAATTTAATTTAATTAATTTCAACAGATTCGAGAAAAAAATCGGTATGAAACAATTTTTGTAGACATTTTTATAGCCTTGATTTTTTATTAAACTGAATTAAATATCTCTGATGATTAGCGAAATATAAACAGAAAACTGGATCGAAGGACCATTTTTCCAAGAAGGCGGCTCGAGCTCAATAGGTAGAGTTGGGGATTTTTAGTATGTTTAACAGTACACCTTACCGGACATTACTGTCAAATTTCCAAAACTCCAACAGTTTTTTCCCTCCAGCTTTCCTTATTTGACTGGCCTATATACGGATTGCTTGGTTGTGAAAATTATGCATAGGTATAGGTAGGTAGAAAATTAGTTATTTTTCATAATTTCAAAAGTGGAAGTTTCATTTAACGTCATTCATTCATCCCCATCAACCCATCAGTCCAAAACTCCATTTACAGAGAACTGTAACAGCTACGCTTCCGTCAGTTTAGAAGTTGGGACCTGTATATTTTATGTGTATGAAGCTGAGAACACGACGAAAGCAGATTGTGAGCGCCGAAACAGAACATCAGCAACATGCTTTCGTTTTGTTTTCGGCCTTACGACCTTATGTATGAAATGTAAAGGCCCCAACTTCTACACCAACGTTAGCGTTGCTGTAATTGTTCTATGTGAATGAGCCATTAACCTTCTCAGGGGAAACAGTTACGTTGATCAATTAATTTTTGTAAAATTGAGGCGTATAGTCGAAAGCAAATTGGCGGCATGAACTCGCACATCAGGACACGATAATTTCCCAGTTTGATTGTACGTTATAGCCACGTTATGTTCGCCCTCAAGCCATCCAGACGTGCTCCAGAACAGAACGGTGCAAAAATATTTGTTCACCTCATTTTTGGTCAGCATTTTGACCGTCATATTGAACGTGTGCTTGTTTTCGAAGCGCGGGTTCGGATCCGAGATGTAGATCTTCGCAATCAGTTTCAGATCAAATTCTACCTCGAACAAGGTTCCGTCAAAATATACAATGAATGTTCCCGCCAATGGCGTAAACGTGAACCGCAAGTCAAATGGTCTTCTGATCCAAATTCTTGGGTGATCAACCTTGACGTGTTTCTCGAACTGCTCAATGCTGCCGCCGCTGTACGAGCAATTATCTAACGGACAAGAGTGAACTTTTTTCGGACAGATGAGCTCGTGCTTCTGGATTTCGTGCCACAACTCTCCCGCCTTGCATCCGAATTTGCGATAAACGCAAGGGTAATACACATCGAAAGCCAGCGATTGCACGGATTGATCTGCTTCGACCAACGGATTTCGGCAAAGCGGACACCTGGTCCCGGACGCCGGCGGCATCCGACACGAATCGCACACCCTGTGCCGCCGAACGCACTGGTAAATCGGAGGCCGAGTCAGTTCTGCGCATGTGCAACACCGCAACGCTCGCTCGGCTTCGCTCTCGATCACCTTCACCACAAGCCACATCGTCTTGTCGCTTTCGGGATCAATGCTTCTCAATGTGTCCAAATGAACTTCGTTTTGGGCCCATGAATTCACACTTTCCATTTCAATTTCTTTGTCTTCCGTCCGGACCACTTTTGTGAAGAAAGCATCGTCAGCGTCAACGAAATGGTCAAAGTAGACTTTGTGAACGTTGCCCTTTTCACCTCTGAACACGTTGTAGAACACATAATCGGAATCCGTCGGGCGTTCGATGCGGACGATATACCTGCAGTCGTTCTTCGTCAAGAGCCTCCGCTCGACGAAAGATTCCCGCGAGAAATCCACAGCGAACGGCTTGAATTCGCTGATCCCATGGGCTTCAAGCACGTGCTCGCCTAAATCTTGGTACCTCCCCGGTTCGACTCGCCAATCGCATCCTGGCGCTGCGCACTGGTCAAAAGTTTTGCACTCCTTCAAATGGTCCTGGAGCTTTCCGGGCGGCATCCGCCGTCCACAGAAATTCGTACAGGGGACGACTACTGTCGTTGAGGTAGCGGTGCCATAGTCGGAAAGAACATCGGCTTTGGAATCGTGAGAATGAGCAGAACCATTTTTGTTCTTTCTTCTTGGTTTCTTCACCTGTTTTGTCTCTTGCAGCTTGTTGTTTTCCTGGCAAGTTTGGCAGGCGGTCTTGATTTTGAGAAGACTTCCGCAGTCCTGACATTTGAACGTTACGTCTTCGATCAGCTCTTCCATGGCGTCCCAATTGCTCAAGCTGTCGTCGATTTCTGCAAATGAGCATGATTGAAATTAGTAGGTACTTATTCAAAATTGATATTCAATACAGAAAGAAATGGAATTCAAGTATCCCTCATAACTACATAATATATCGGTGCGCATCCTAGTTTCGCGACAGCATAGTTATCCCCGTTGCGGTCACATATCCAAATTGATAGTTGAGTAAGGAAGGGCTCTGCGTATAAGATCTTGTGAATGTGTTCCGCCGTGTAAAGATGGCGCCACACGGGTGTGTCACTAACGAGTACCCTCCGAATGTAAGTATAGGTAATCTCGAGTCTTAGGCCCAAGAATATACTGGAGCGGTGAGTAACGCGATGATAGGAGTGGGAAACAAAGCGACGAAAATAACAATACTGTGCGACAGCGATGCTTTTCTTAGCCTCGGAATATACTAGAGCGGTAAGCAATGCAAAAATGAGAGCGAAGAGCAAAGCGCTGAGAACAAACATGCTCCTTCTAAGACACGCATACTGAAGCGTCGCCGTTGCACAGAATATACAGGGTGTTCCGCATTTACGCTTACAAACTCCTATGGAACGTTCCCTATCAAAGATGGACCAGGAAAAATATAACTTTGATGTCCTAAAATGCTCCGCTGAAAAGTTACAGGTATTCAAGTTGAATTTCCAAAACTGATTTTTTCCAATAACTCTTGAATCGTTGAACCGACTTTGTTCAAGTTTGAATCAAAGTTCACCGAAATAGGTCTCTATCGAACAGTGGTAACGTGTCTGGAAAAAACGCCAGGGGCGTAGATAATGAGGGGTGTCTCAATTTTTTCTTCTCTACTTTTCACCTCCCTTCCAATTTTCTTAGATTGTTTCTATTTTTGGATTCTACGTTCAATTTAGAGAAAGAAGTTACTCTCGCAAAATTTCAATTGAAGACTTCATTTTCAAGATATTTGGATTCGAAACTTTGGAGAACACCTCGGAATCGCCACTTCCAAAGGCCAAAAATTAAGAAGAAAACTCAGGAAAAAAAAACTGAAACTTGATTCTAATGCGCAATAATTTTTAATTCAAAGTATTTTCTACCAAAATTTTCATGTTATCGAGTCAACCATATAGTGAGATAACATGTACATGTGTATGATGTACAGGTGTTCACGCGAGACGGATACCCCCCCATTAAAAGCTTCCCCTCAACGATAATTAAAAGAAGAAATAACTTACCTGGAACAATTTTCCACGTTGTTTCTGAATATGTCAAGTAGGTATAATTTTTTATCTTGTGCTATATGCAGGGTGTCGCATCTTTTTTTTTTGCATTTCTACGAAACACTCTTGTATTTCATTACCACAATCGATGCACATTGTTATCCCAATTACAAATATGCATTGAACTCCTGGATTAAAAAAAAAAAACACAATGTCATTTCCAAAAACCATCTATTTCTTGAGAATGATGGACTCATTTTAGAATTCAAATATGTCCAGGATATTTTGTTTCACTTTTAGATGACATGGAATGACATCAAATGACTGATAAATATTCGGGACATATTTGGTATATACCTGAAATGGATCGATCATTCTAAAACAAAGTTTTTTGAGATGCCAACTTGAATTTTTAATTTTTTTTCTAAAAAATTTTCACAAGTGTCACGCATATTTGTGATCAAGATAACAATGTAGATCGATTGTGCTGATCTTATACAGACTGCTCCAAAAAAATGCAAAGAAATTGCAACACGCTGTACAGGGTGGTCTATCCTAGCGTAATTACCTCATAGCGGTATTACCGTTCAAGATAGAGAGAAAGATGTAACAGAAAAGCTATATGGTTTGATGGGACCTATAACTTAAAATTATTTGCAGCTATACAGGGTGTCCCATTTTAACGGGATTAACGAAACGTCAATTTTTTTGAATGGAACATCATATTTTTTTGCATTTTTATGTTCAACTTTTTCAGTTGTCTTATGCCTGTATTTTTTGTTTCTCAATTGTGTGGCAGTGCTACCAACTAAAAATTGAAAACTAAAAAAATCGCATTTTCACAGTTTTCTTAGAAAAATCGTAGCGGCCTTGTTTTTCGAAACGCAAAGATAAAACTTGACATGGTGATGGTCAAGTCAAAGACCAATATCCCAATGTCAGAAAATTGGAATTTCTTGATACAGGACGTTCACAAAAAAACATCAAACTTCATAATTTTCGAAGTATCATAACTCATTTTTTTCAAATAGCATGCCTCTAATTTTATAACGTCATCAGATAGCTTTTTCCATCCTCTTTTATTTTTACCAGGGGTACCCTACCCTTAAACTCAATTTTTTCTGAGACAATCGGAAATTTTCACAAAATTTGCCATTTTTCTTGGCTTTTTCAAAAATTGAGTTGGTCGTGATGAATGACAGACAAGCCAAATAGTACGCAACTCTCAGTTAGTCAGTCTGAATATTGTCGAACAAAGAAAAGTTATTTTACGCGAGAGAAAATAATTGATATGATATTCTGGTAATAATCCAGATATCCAGGATCCCACTTGTTTTCTTTTTGCGTTGGGGCCATTTTTTTTCGACAGTATTTAGACTGACTAACTGACAGCTGCATACTATTTGGCTTGTCTGTCATTCATCACGGCCAACTCAATTTTTAAAATAAAACCAAGAAAAATAGCAAATTTTGTGGAAATTTCAGATCATCTCGAAAAAAATTAGGTTTGAGGGTGGGGTACTCTCGATAAAAATGAAAGAGGATAAAAAAGCTATCAGATAACGTTATAAAATTAGGGGCATGTCAATTGAAAAAAATGAGTTATGATACTTTGAAAATTATGAAGTTTGATATTTTTTTGTGAACGCCCTGTATCAAGAAATCTCAATTTTTTGACATTGAGATATTGGTCTTTGACTTGACTATCATCATGTCAATTTTCATCTCTTAGTTTTGAAAAGCAAGGCCGCTACGATTTTTCTAAGAAAACTGTGAAAATGCGATTTTTTTTTGTTTTTAATTTTTAGTTGGTAGCACTGCCACACAATTGAAAAACAAAAATATAGGTATAAAACAGCTGAAAAAGCTAAACTTGAAAATAGAAAAAATATAGGGCGATCCATTCAAAAAAATTGACGTTTTGTTGATCCCGTCAAAATGGGACACCCTGTATAGCTGAAATTAATTTGTGATTATAGGTCTCATCAATCCATATAACTTTTTTCTTACATCTTTTTCTCTACCATGAACGATAAGACCGCTATAGGATAATTACGCTAGGATGGACCACCCTGTATATGGCACTAAATTGAAAATTATACTTGACATATTCAGAAGCTACGGAGAAAACTGTCCCAAGAAAGTTTTTCTTTTTTAATTATCTTGAAGGGGGAGTTTTTTATGGGGAGGTATCCGTCTCGCGTGAACACCCTGTACAGGGTGTTCACGATAAAATTTACCCCCTCTCTAGGAGATTCCCCTTTGAGATATTTTGAAAAACTGGGAACTTTTTCTCAACGATTTTTCCAAGAAATTTTGAAATGATCGTCTAAAAGTTTTCTGTTGGAACCGTATACAGGGTGTGACATGTAACTTTTTTATTTCAAATGCAACACCCTATATTTCATCACGTCGATCATCTGATGGAGCCTTTCTTTCTGATTACAAAGATATAGTAGGTTCACTTGTACCGTGATTCTAGTAGGCTGGGCAAATTTCACAGTTTGGCATTGTAGACTTCACGTCCAACTGCCTAGTGTGCGCCTGAGCGTCTGGCTTCGAAAGATAGGTTATGTTGGTGTAATGGTGTGTTGACTGTTGCTGTCAAAAATGAAAAATTTACCGAAATCAACTTTGCAAATTGCAAATATGGAGTGGATGTAGTTCACCTTTCACAAGTTCCGCAAATTTCTTATTCCAGTACGATGTCCTGAGCAGTGAAATCAAGTATTAACGCCGATGAATCCCATCCCCACAAAAATTAGGAGGATTCAGCTTCCCATCGTTTCCAGCCTTCCAGAGTGTGGGTACTTCTTTTAAAAACCAGGAATAGTTCACAATGCTTCCATATTATGTGGTTTTTGAAAATAGATTCACGTCTTCTCCGCAAAGCTAAACGTTATGGGGTACAGGCCCAGCACCTATTCCGCCCATTTTTTCTCCCAGAAGCGAGTTCTTGATGGCACTCTCGTGGACTTTAAAATGGGCACTGGACGTTATTGTTCAAGACACAAGCTGAGGCGCAAACACAGTTTTCACAGTAATGAGCATAATTTCACCACAATTTTTGTGAAACTCGTGACTTTCAGTCTATTTGACACTCGATTTGACAAACGGTAAAGTTGTTGATCTTGTCGTCAAGCTTAAACTTTCAAATATCAATGCAACCAACTGCCAAGTTCTAGGGAGTTTTCAAATATCAGATTTGAAAACTTAGAAACAAAATCTCACAGCCAACTAGAATCACGGTACAAGTGAACCTACTATATATAAAATTTATGATTCATTTTGACAAAGAAGCTGTCAAAAAAATAATAAAATAGGTAGTCATATAAATTGGAAATTACGCGACACCGTGTATGAGGAACGAGTCCGACCATTTATCCATGCAGAGTTGAATTCTGCAGACAAAATGCTGCGAGAATAACGTTTTTTTAAGTGGACTAAAGAAACCAAAGCCATCTTGGCGCGAAACAAAATTATTTGATTACCTATTTAATTATTCTTCCGACAACTTCCTTGTCCAAATAAATCATAAATGATATATGTATACAGGTGGTCCGGGTTATAGTAGCAATAACTCATCGTTCGATGGTCCATCGAAAACTAGGTCGACATGCAAATATTAATTTTTCTCCAAAACGCTTCCTAAGGGAGATAGAGCCCTTCAAAGTTCAGTTTTCAAAATTATCTTTTGGCAATAACTCTCATGTCATCCGAGCGATTTCTATCAAATTCAGTACAAATACTTAAAAAACAAATACCTATTACTTGACGTAGATAGATTTTGTCAAAATTGTCCAGTGGCGTAGATACCGGGGGATTGTTCATCTCCTCCCACCCCATTTTCTACGCCACTGGATATTTTTGGAAAATTTTATTTTTATTTGAATTTCTTGTTCAATTCAGAAAAAAAGTTACTCCTGTAAAATTTTGATTAGAGGCTTCATTTTTGAGTTGTTTGGGTTTGAAACTTTGGAAAACGATTCGAAATCGCGACTTTTGAAGGCCTGAAAATTAAAATCCAAGAAAACTCATGATTTCCCCTTGGAATAAGTTTTCTAGCTCGTTTAAGTTGACTTACTGCCATTTTTGCCGAGAAACGAGGCGTTTCCATAAAAAAAACAATTTGGGCTCTGGAAAGTGACGATTTCGAGAAGTTTTCCAAAGTTCAGAACCTAAATATCTCAAAAATCAAGCCTCTTATCAAAATTTTAAAAAAGCATTTTTTTCCCAAATTGAATAAGGAATCCGAAAAAAATATAGTTTTTTGAAAATATTCAGTGGCGTAGAGAATAGAGCGTGAAAAGAAAAACAATTCCCTCGTATCTACGCCACTGGACAATTTTGACAAAAGTTATCTACGTCAAGGGATGGGTATTTATTCTGTAAGTATTTGTACCAAATTTGGTCAAAATCGCTTCGATGTCTTGAGAGTTACTGCAAAAAGAAGATTTTAAAAACTGAACTTTGAAGGGCTGTATCTCTCTTATAGCCAGTTCCATCAGCGAATTTGATCATTGTTAGCTGATTGAGATTTTTTTCTCTGGTGAATATTGGCTTAGTGACCACAGAAAACACAAGTTTCACGAAAGATTATGGAAAAATGTTTAGACCACAACAGCTTGTATGCATTTTCCGTGGTCATTCAACCAGCACTGACCTAGAATCCATCAAAAAAAATGTCTCAATTAGCTAACAATAATTGAATTTGCTGGTGAAACTGGATGCTAGGAAGCGTTTTAGAAAAAAATTGAATTATGCACGTCGACCTAGTTTTCGATAGATTATCAAATGGTGAATTATTGCTACCATTACCTGGACCACCCTGTATATTTGTAATCAGAAAAAAAGGCTCCACCAAATAAAGGAATAAAGTATAGGATGTTGCATTTAAAATGAAAAAGTTACATCACACCCTGTATATGGTAGCAATGAGAAACTTTTAGAGGATCCATTTGAGGTCCCTGGGAAAAATCGTGATTATAGTGAAGAAAAAGTTTTTAGCTCTCCGAAATATCTTGAAAAGAAATCTACTGGAGGGGTGTGAATTTCATCGTGAACACTCTGTACTCACATGAAATTTATTCAATTTACCACAATTTGATGAAAGAAAACTTTTTTTTTTTCGGGGAGTATGGCAGACTCACTTCACCAGTCACCAGGAGCTTTATTTCTAGCCGGGAGCGATCACCAGGCGATCACAATTCAGCCAATCACAGCCCTAGTTGCCTAGCAACCTCACATGGAAACGGATTACATCCTTCCACAAATAGGCTCCCAGTAGGGTAATTATTTTTTTCCACCTCACCTAAGCTTTATAATCAAAGTACACTACGAATCACGACAGATAGATGCAAAGGTAGGGAGACCGGAGCTCAGTGGCCATAGGGGCATAGTGATCTCGGCTTGATATTCCCAATAGGCAACTTCGTTTGGGCAGGTGCACATGCTTGAAGGCTCCAAACTTTGGAAACTTTCGTACACCTGTCAGTTGAATGGCAACGCTGTATGCTCTGTCTAGCCGCCTGACCAACTACCGGTTCCTGACTGTCACTTCAACACACACCGTAAACGCATCTCTTCGTAGCTTCTTATTTGAACTTCCTTCTCGATACAGCCATTTTCAACAAGTTGTGTTCTTTCGCCAAAACATTATCAAATGAAATGTAGGTGAGGTAGGAACAAAAAGTGACAGTTGGCGCCGATGTCTTGTTGTTTTGAGCGCTGTTGCCATTTTCTTTGTACCTGAACTTCCACAAATGATCATTGAACTTCATTTCAATGAAACATTTCCTTCGAATGTGAAAAATTGTATCCAACATTCAATCAAATTATTTTTGGAATTTTAGGTGCACTACAATATTTTTTGGTGTTGATTTTCAATATTGGTGTACGAAACTATGAAATTCGCGCCACACATGCGCACTCAAAAAAACCGAAACGAAGGAACCTATCGAATTATGAGGATTGTAACGCCACCCACTAAGTATATAGATAATAACCGTCTACAGGTTCCTACATCATCGGCTTTTCCAGAGTCAAACCGTTTTTCTCAAATTCTATATAGTCTGATTATGGTGGTCTGAGTAAAAAAACTGGTAAGCGACAAATTTGCTCTTATAACTATCATTTCATAATACCTATTCATCAATGTGTCTTACCTCGTTACAGTCTCTATAGTTTTGTGGAGACGATACACTTAAAATTATTGATTCCGGTAATAAGTGCTCATTCTACCTGTTGAAACTTGGTTGAGGTTACAGTTGGGGCACAATGGACACCTCACTTCTGGGGCACTATGACAAATTGTGCAAGCTTTTTGCAAGCTCTCTAATGAGAGTGATCCGGTTACTACTGGCAGCACTGCCAGAGATTGAATCGCTCATTGAAATTCAGCATCAATTTGGACTCACTCAATGTATGCTGAGCTGTGTCCGCAGTGGCCATTTTTGATTTTTTTTTTCTAAATCAGAATAACTTTTCAGTTTTCAACATTTTTACTACCCTAGAAATGTAAGAATATGAATAAAATGTCGAATTTTCAAATCCACTATCCATCTTTCCCATATGCACGACAATTTTGTTTTTACGTGGGTTTTTCGAAAAATGTGACCACTGTGCCCCGGTCTCCCTACATCCAGCAATTAAAATCTGCTGGAAAAAATGGCGAAAATTCCAGTAAGAGTAAGAGAATTGTGTATTGCTTTATTCCCAAGAAAGATATCATCATTTTTGTGCGTTAAACTCATAGGAACAGGAGCCCCGACTGGCCGGTGAGTTTGCGAACAGTGACGCGTAAAAAAACACCCCGTACTGATTTGCTTCATTCAAATAGTTTATTCATTGCACTCTAGAGAGCCTTAGACTGAAAACATGCTGGAGCGGTGAGCAAAGAAAGGATGAGAGCGGATTTTTTTCTGTACTTTTTTGGAGTAAATATCATCTGTACTTACCGAGAGGAGGAGCTTGATCATTTGCCATGATGAATCGGTCACTGCTGATGGTAATTACGCAAGATAAAGCCGAAGTTTAACTACTAAGACTGAGTAGTCTCTAATTTTGATCGTGACGTGATAATTGCGTTGACACTTGGAATTTAACTTGAGTAGATACTCCTTGGTTGTGCAATCTACTCTTCTCCAACTTCACTTGAACTGACTAAACAGAATACGGAGAGCAAAAAGTGAACGTTTCGGAGCAAGGTCGAATACAAAGTGATCTATGAAAATTTTATGCTCATGAGGTTGCCACAATCCACAACAGTAAATTAAGAGGCTTTCAAACAATGGTTGGCATGACAGGTAATAGAAGACCACAGCGGAACAATAGGATTTTTGCCTGTTTCACGTGAAGGCATCATTTAGGGGAAATGGGGTATGCTGGCATTCTCATTTTCACAATCAGTTTTTTCTGAAAACACCATAAAACGTATTGTTCAGTTTTCATATTGTTGATTGTTGTCAACTATCGAGTCAACTATCTTATCACGTGTTGGGTCTCTTAGGCCCAGTCTTACGAAACCGGAATAGCGTTATTTGAGTATAAACCAGCAACCTGGGATAAATGGTATACTAATAAAGGCGAGGCCTGAAGGTGCGTTCAGTCAACTTATTTAGCCGCAAGTTTTAATTTTAGTCGCAAGCGCAGCGACGCCCATTGGCTCTTATGAACCAGCCTCCTAGGAACAGCCAATAAGTGATGCAGCGCTTACGGCTGAAATTAAAATTGCGGCTAAATAAGCTGACTGAAGGTGGGTTCAGTCAGCTTGGTTTTAGTTTTAGTCGTAGTCGTTGTCGTAAATTTGAAAGTAGAAAGCACGCGTCATATGCGCGGCGTTCATACAGAGCTTCAGTTTTAATTTTAGTCGTAAGAATTCCGAACTTTGTCGTATGATGCCGACTTGCAGGTTGCGTAATTACCGGTATAAGGTTTGAGCATGGATGGTGATGGTAATGGGTTGTATGTATCAATAAAAAAATAGGATAAGCATTTGCTTCGATTTCAGAGGAGTTGTAGGTACTCCTCATAAATGTAAGCAAATACTTATTTATGCTTATTTTTTTTACAAGTTTTTATATTAATACCTACTACCCATTATGAACACGGACCGTATGAAGATGAAGGTTCGCGCAGTATCATTCGAGCTCCTATTGGTCAATTCTTACGACTAAATCTTGCCGTATGAACGCTCTTCTCTGTTACGACAACGACTAAAACTAAAACAGCGACTAAATAAGCTGACTGAACGCACCTTGAACGCACCTTGAATGAAGTCAAAGGTACAGGGTGTTTCGCTTGAAATTCACAGCTCCATTCTTTTTCCATGGTTCACAAATTTTTTTCGGGCAGTTCTTGAATCTCAACTCAAATTTCTAACAAAAAAAATTGATGACGTTTATTTTTTAAAATAAGGGGTCTCAATGGTTGGAACTTTGCCCCTCAGTCCCCTCACTAGTCTTTTTCACTAAAAATGATTCTGGTGAATAACTGCTTGTGAAAACGATAAATGAAAATCATCAACCACTGGGTGTGCACTGACCTTTACTTCAACATAGATTCATAAGTCTCAAAAATTCATTTTCTTCCAAAAATGCCACAATTTTTTTTTCTATGAAAACAGAGAAAGTCATGGATTGTTCTGGATTATTTTAGGAACCAATGGAATATTTTACAGGCATTAGTGGAGGAAACTGGCTTTTTAGCGCATTTTCGTAAAAACGCTTATATGGCCGGTTTGTCTGCCTGTCCGTCTGTCTGTCTGTCCGTGTAGAAATGAGGAAGTTGTACTCCTCCTCCAGGAATGAAGCTAGAGCCTTATAACTTTTTGTAATATACAGGGTGGTCCATCCTAGCGTAATTATCCCATAGCGGTCTTACCCTTCAAGATAGAGAAAAAGATGTAAGGAAGAAGTTATATAGTTTGATGAGACCTATAACCTAAAATTATTTTCAGCTATACAGGGTGTCCCAATTTGACGGGATCAACAAAACGTCAATTTTTTTGAAGGTAACACCCTATATTTTTTTGCATTTTCGGATTCAGCTTTTTCAACTGTTTTATGCCTGTATTTTTGTTTTTGAATTGTGTGGCAGTGCTACCAACTAAAAATTGAAGACTGAAAAAAATTGCATTTCCACAGTTATCTTGAAAAAATCGTAGTGGCCTTGATTTTCAAAACTAAGAGATTAAACTTGACATGGTGATAGTCAAGTCACGGACCAATATCCCAATGTCAAAAAATTGCGATTTCTTAATACAAAACGTTCACAAAAAAAAAATCAAACTTTATAATTTTCAAAGTCTCATAACTCATTTTTTTCAAATAGCATGCCCCTAATTTTATAACGTTATCTGATAGCTTTTTTTTATCTTCTTTCATTTTTACTGGGGGTACTTTAAACTTAAAAAAAACCTTAAAAAACTTCATTTTTTTTGAGATAATCGGAAATTTCCACAAAATTTGTTATTTTTTTATTTTTTTTCACAAATTGAGTTGGCCGTGATGAATGACAGACAAGCCAAATAGTACGCAACTCTCAGTTAGTCAGTCTGAATATTGTCGAACAAAAAAAATATGCTTCAACGCAGAAAAAAACAAAGTGGGATCCTGGATATCTGGATTATTACCAGAATATCATATCAATCATTTTCTCTCGCGTGAAGTCTTTTTTTTTGTTCGACAATATTCAGACTGACTAACTGAGAGTTGCGTACTATTTGGCTTGTCTGTCATTTATCACGGCCAACTCAATTTGTGAAAAAAAAATAAAAAATAACAAATTTTGTGGAAATTTCCGATTATCTCGAAAAAAATGAAGTTTAAGGGTAGGGTACTCCCAGTAGAAATGAAAGAAGATAAAAAAAAGCTATCAGATAACGTTATAAAATTAGGGGCATGCTATTTGAAAAAAATGAGTTATGAGACTTTGAAAATTTTAAAGTTTGATTTTTTTTTGTGAACAACCCTGTATGAAAAAATCGCAATTGTTTGACATTGGAATATTGGTCTTTGACTTGACTATCACCATGTCAAGTTTCATCTCTTAGTTTTGAAAAGCAAGGCCGCTACGATTTTTTCAAGATAACTGTGGAAATGCAACTTTTTTCAGTTTTTAATTTTTAGTTGGTAGCACTGCCACACAATTGGAAAACAAAAATACAGGCATAAGACAGTTGAAAAAGCTAAATCTGAAAATGCAAAATAATATAGGGTGTTCCATTAAAAAAAATTGACGTTTTGTTGATCCCGTCAAAATGGGACACCCTGTATAGCTGAAAATAATTAAGGTTATAGGTCTTATCAAACCATAACTTATTCCTCACATCTTTTTCTCTATCTTAAACGGTAAGACCGCTATGGGATAATTACGCTAGGATTGACCACCCTGTATAGCTGATGTCTCCAAGGATGGCCGAGGGATATTATTTTTTCATCCATACATACACACATTAAAAGAATCTAGGGGACCAAAAACCCAAGCCAAGGCACCTGATAAAGGTAAATCAATGATGATAAGCAAATTCAGACGATTCCTAAAATCATTATAACTTTTGATTTCCGCAAGCGATTTCATATCGGTCTTCAGTGTTCGATAGCTCAATCTTTCGTTTTCATGCCTTGATCACGTCAAATACGAACAGTGTTTCATAAGGTTGCTACTGGGTGATCAATGGAATAGTGTGAAATTGCCGAAAGTTCAGTACAAGCGCGATTTCCCAAAAAAATTATTTCATGCATTCCAATATCACAGTTATGAAGATCGGTGTTTCAGCTTCAGTAACGTTCTTGAATTTTGAAAATCGAAGGTGAATAGCCAAAGATATTGATCATTTTGTGCCGTCATGTTGAACTCTCAAGAAAAAAGAAAGTGATCCGATTTTATTGAAAACTTGAAACACACTCATGTCTGGTTCAAGTAATTGGAATTCCAAGGTCAAATGTCACTTTCGGTCACTCTCGAGCCGCTATATTGAACTTTTTACATGAATGATTCAATTTGAATGCAACTTGAAACACACTAGAATCGAATCATTTACATGAAAGTTTAATGTGGCGGCTTGGAAGTGACCGAGAAAGACATTTGACCTTGAAATTTCAATAACTGGAGCCAGACATGAGTGTGATGCAAGTTTCAATGAAATCGGATCCCTTTCTTGGAAGTTCAACATGAGTTCACAAAATGAACAATATCTTTGGCAATTTACCTTCGATTTTCAAAATTCAAAAACGTTCTGAAGCTGAAATACCAGTCCTAATAACTGTGCCATTGAATTGCATGAAAAATTTTTATAGGGAAATCGCGCTTGTACTGAACTTTCGGCAACTTTACACTGTTCCATTGATCACCCTGTAGAAACTTTATGAAACATTGTTGGTATTCGACGTGATCACGACATGAAAACGAAAGATTGGGCTATCGAGCACTAGGAACAGATATGAAATCGCTGACGGCAATCAAAAGTTATGATGATTTTAGAGATCGTCTGAATTTGCTTGTCCCCTAGATTCTTTTGATGTGTGTAACTGTGTAGTTATCATAGGCCAGGCGGTAGGTCATTCTGGATAGAAAAAATTCCGACCAAAGCTTTTATGGTGTCAAACTCTTCGTAAGGTCAGTAGGTATCTACCACTGAGTTTCCGCCCAAAAACGAGTTGTGCTGATTCCTCCACATCTGCCCAAAGGTAAAAGATGTCTTTAAAGTGCAAAAAGACCTGTTAAACCCCCGTACTTTTTCATTTTATTTACCTCAATGCAAACGCACAACTCTAACGCAAACATTGGAAGCATTTGTCGTCATCTCTGTGCCAGTCTCACTGTTGAAAAAAAAGATTTCTTTGTGCGGGTCAGATAAATCACATTTAATTGTTTTTCCACACAAGAAAACGATGGAGCAACATGTATTTTGGATGTTTTCTAATAACTTGTACTTACTGAACTCATTCATGGCGTTAAAGTTTCAATAACAGCATTTTTGAAGATGTTGCCCGCTAAGAAGTGGATAATTTTTACCCGCCTGTTCAGCAGCAGTTTTTTCAATTTTACCAAACACCGTTCTCGAAAATTTTATAGGGAATGACAAGCTGGAACTGTTTTCTAATGATATTATATCTGGCTTAACTGCGGCACGCTTTTTGAAAGTATAGGAAACTGATTTCTTTCGAGCGGTACTATTTTACCCGCGTGCGGCCATGCCTACTTGACATAGACCGGACTGATTACACAAGCTTGGAAATGTACTCTCTTCCAGCTTTGAAACACGACCATTAATGATGAAATGATGTATGATTTCTTCATGAATCAATGTACAAAGTCTCAATAATAATGGTCGCGTTTTAAAGCTGGAAAAGAGTACATTTCCAAGCTCGTGTAATCAGTCCGGTCTATGTCAAGTAGGCACGGCCGCACACGGGTGAAACAGGACCTCTCGAAAAGAAAACAGTTTTTTAGACTTTCAAGTACGTGCCGCGGTTAAGCCAGACACGATATCGTTAGAGAAGAGTTTGAGCTTTTCATTCCTTATAAAACTTCCAGAAACGGTGTTTGGTAAAATTGGAAAAATTGCTGCTGAACAGGCGGGTGAAAATTATTAACTTTTTTGCTGGCAACATCTTCAAAAATGCTGTTATTGAAATTTTAGTGCCATAGATGGGCTCAGTGAGTACAAGTTATTGGAAAACATCCAAAATACATGTTGCTCCATCGTTTTCTTGTGTAAAAAAACAATTAAATGTGATTTATCTGATCCGCACAAAGAAATCTTTTTTTTCAACAGTAAGACTGGCACAGAGATGATGACAGATGCTTTCAATGTTTGCGTAAGAGTTGTACGTTTGCATTTAGGCAAATATAACAAAAAAGTAGGAAGGTTTAACAGGTCTTTTTGCACTTTCGAGGCATCCTTTACCTTCGCGCAGATGTGGAGGAATCAGCACAACTCGTTTTTGGGCGGAAACTCAGTGGTAGATAACTACTGACCTTACGAAGAGTTTGACACCATAAAAGCTTTGGTCGGAGTTTTTTCCAGATTGTAGTGATTTTACCGACATACCGCCTGGCCTATCATTACAATTTTCAAAAAATAGATATTTATTGTGAACTTCTAAGAAGTTGAACTCCTCCCCAGGGAATCAAGCTAGAGCCTTGGAACTTCTTCTGATGGATAGCTGATGTCCCCAAGGGTGGCCAATGGGCATTGATATTTTTATACATACATACCGGGTGAGCCATAAAAAACCGTGGTCTGAATTTTTCCTTCTAAAATTTTCATTCCTCCACCGATTTCATCAAACTTTTCAGCATTGAATAGCCAATTGAATAGGCTATCATTCCTGCATCTCAAAATGGCCGACATACCGAAATTCAAGATGGCAGAAACAATTGAAAATAGGCCTTTTTTTGTTCTCGTTGCTTCTTATTGAAAGTTACCGGAAAGTCAAAACCAATAATGTATTATGAAGGATTAGACCTTCCTTGTCAATTCAAGACCACAATCAATCAAATCGGGTTATCTGCTGAGGAGCTATTGCGAGTTGAAGCAAGGCCTACTTTCAGTTTTTTTCATTTTCGCATAATTGATCCAAATTAAGGTATCCTGCCCGCTAATCCCCCATATGCTTATTTCTCAACCGATTTTTTTAGATTTTGTATCAATGGCTAGCCAATTGGACAGGCTACCGTTTTCACATTACAAAATGACAGACGTGTCAAAATCCAAGATGGCGGAAGCAATTGAAAATATTTTTTTTTTGTCGTCATTGCCTTTCAATAAAAATGAGCGGAAAGTCAAAACCAATAATTATTATGAAGGAATAAACCTCCCTCGACAATTCAAGACAGCAACCAATCAAATCGGTTCATCTGATGAGGAGCTATGGCCAGTTGGAGCGAAGCCTACTTTCCGTTTTTCTATAGCAACAAAAACGAATAAGGCCCATTTTCAATAGCTTCCGCCATCTTGAATTTTGACATGTTGGCCATTTTCTTATATGAAAATGGCAGCTTGTCCAATTGGCTAGCCATTGATACCAAATTTGAAAAAATTGATTGGAAAATAAGGATATGGCGGGCAGGAGTCCTAAATTTGAGTCAATTTATGCGGGAATAAGGTAACCGGTAAATAGGCTTCGGTTCAACTGGATGTACCTCCTCAGCAGATGACCCGATTTCATTGGTTGCGGTGTTGAAAGGTCTATTCTTACATAATAATTATTGGTTTCGGCTTTCTGCTGATTTTTATTAAAAAGCGATAAGGACAAAAGAAATTATATTTTCAATTGCTTCCGCCATATTGGATTTTGACATGTACGTCATTTTCTCATATGAAAAAGATAGCCTGTCTAAGTGGTTAGCCATTGATACCAAATTTGATAAAATCGGTTGAGAAATGAGCCAATGGCGGATTGGCGGACAGGATCCCTAAATTTGGATCAATTATGCGGAAATGAAAAAAACGGAAAGTAGGCTTCGCTTCAACTCGCAATAGCTCTTCAGCCGATGACTGTATTTTACTGGTTGTGGTCTTGAATTGACAAGAAAGGTTTATTCCTTCATAATACATTATTGGTTTTGACTTTCTGGTAATTTTCAATAGAAAGCAACGAGAAGAAATGAAGGCCTATTTTCAATTGTTTCTGTCATCTTAAATTTTGATATGTCGGCCATTTTGAAAAACGAAAATCATAGCCTATTTAATTTGCTAGCCAATGCTGAAAAGTTTAATTAAATCGGTGGCAAAATAAAAATTTTAAAAGGAAAAATTCCGACCACGGTTTTTTATGGCCCACCCGGTAGTTGTCATTATTATTATCACCAAACAAAGATTTCCTGTGCACTTCTAAGAAGTTGAACTCCTCCTCGGAGAATGAATCTAGAGCCCTGGAACTTTCTCCAATGGATAGCTTAGGTCCTCGTGGGTGGCTAGTAGGTAGCTTGAATTTCATGGTCGCGCCGCCATTTTGACCGCCATATCGAAATTTCTTATTAATGGGACGATTCTCATGAAACTTGAAAGGTACCCTTGCCTTGTATGAACGTTCTCATTTTCGAGCTAGATTTCATGGTTTCGCCGCCATCTTGGCGGCCATATTGAAATTTCTTGTTAGTGGAACGATTCTCATGGAACTTGAAACTTACCCTTGCCACGTATGATCATTCTCATTTTCAAGCTAAATTTCATGATCCCGCTGCCATCTTGGCTGCCATATCGAAATTTCTCATTAGTGGAACGATTATTGTTATAAAACTTGAAACCTGTTTTTGTCTCGTATGATCATACTTATTTCCAAGGTGGATTTTATGATTCCGTTCGCCATCTTGGCCGCCATATTCAGTGGCGCCGAACTCATAAAAAGTTACTATGGCGAAGAAAATTTTAGACCCCCCCCCCCCTATTTCCACGCTACGGTCGGGCCGGGGGACCTAAGAGCCCCTCATGCAGTTAGCGCCGCAGGCGAATTTTTTTCGGAATAATAATAATGATATTAACAATAATAAGCAAAAAAAAAGGGAAGCCGCTGACCAAATTGTCCTCATAATCTTTTCAAATTCAGAAATTTTCGAAAACTTTCAAAAGAACCCCTTTAGGCACCTACATTGATGACATGGGCTAAATTTCAAGTTTAGGAATTCTGGCAGAATATATATTGCTGCGTAGTTTGTGGGTAAGTAAGAGGTAGGTAAGACCCTCTTGTTAAATTGGGCCCCAGTGTTATCAAGGGTAATAAAACTAACTCACCTGATATTCCATATTATAGTCCAGTAAAATGAGGCGATTTTTAGGCCGAAGTTGGAACAAATTAGGGGCAGGATGAAAAAAATATGGCGATGTAGAGAATGAAAAACTGAATAAGAAAAACCAAAATTCCATTTCCAGTCATCCCGGGAACCATGGAAAAAAAATGGAGAAGATGGAAAAACATGCGCTGCGATCTTTCTTTTGAAACGGTGAGAGAACGGTGAGAGATGTGTGAAAACTGTCAGGGACAAAGTTGTAGGGAATGGAGTATTATACTTTTAAAAAAATATTTTGTTTTCGATTGAAACAGAAACTATATTGGAAAATAACTGACCCGTATTTTTTTATTTAGCCAAAAATCGTATCGTTTGGCCGCAATAAATAAACGAAATTCCTATATTCTACCTATTTCTGACGTCATTTACACAGGCAGTATAGGCGGTGACTCGCTGTGACGTCAGAACTAGTTGATGTTATTCATTTATTACGCCCAAACGATACGGTTTCTGACTGAATAAAAAAACACGAGTCAATTATTTTTCAATGTAGTTTCCATTTCAATCAAAAAATTTTTTAAGTATAATACTCTATTCTGTAATCTACAAAAAAGTCCCTGGGGGCATATGTCTAACTCCCTCAGTTTAGCCGTTTATCGCAGTCAAAGTTGCGCGCCGGTCTAGTGAAGTGGAAAAACTGTCCGCGTGACCTTCCTTCTTGGATGCTGTGAGAACAATAAGAGATATCAAAAAGTTGTGAGTGACAAAGTTGTAGACAATTGAATGCTCCACTAGAAAATTTTCAAGGCCAGTTATTATCTTTCCTGGTTCAGCCGTGAACCACGTTCTAAGTTGCGCGACAATCCTGTTGATGAAGTGGTTCTTCTGGAAAACTTACAAAAACCCTAGACTCGATGAAAAAACTATAACAATGTAGAGGATGAAAAACTGGATCCAAAAAACCAAAGTTTCATTTCACACCGTTTCGGGAAATCTAAGAAAAAAAAAGAAAAAGCTGGAAAATAGCGATTTGCACTCCCAGCTTCCTCATTAAATACTGAAATAAACGTAACAAATATGGAAAATCTGAACAAACTAGCTTGTAGAGGGTTAAATGATCTATAGAAAATGCCGTGATGACATGTATGCATCTTTGTCGACTTAGCTGCGGAGCGCTATCAAAGTTGGGGTACATGACTAGTGACGCGTCGCATATGTGGTCAAACTGGCACGACGTTGCGGTCATTGTTCAATAGATTATAGAACATGATTGAATGATTTGAAAAAATTGCGTGCTTTGTTGAACGTCTGGTAACTATTGTTGGAAATGTCACTCCGCGGATGAACGCTTTGTTATGTATAAAGTTTCTTGTTTGGCAAAATTGAAGTCGTGAGTGTCACTATACTATTTTCGTCATATTTTCATTCTAGAAATCTGGGACGAGAGATTAGGTTGCTAGGGAACTTCTGAATTTGTCGTTTCTAATCATAAATTTATATCATCAAAATAGTACGAAAACAGTATCGTGACACTCAGGCTTAAAACTGAGAGAGTACTCGTATTTTGTAACACAATATGTATATAATAGAAAAACGTGATCCACGTTGGATAATGATATGTTTTTCAACTGATTTCTAATGAACAATGATCATTCAACAACAGCTCGGAGATAATAAACAACTGTCCACCTGAACAATGGGGTTGGAAATTGAACATTTCTCTGTTGATGCCTATTAGAACCCAGGATAACGTAGCTCGCGAAAATCTGCTACGGCTGATTTCCTGGAGATGCTTGAAGAACTGCGAGAAGCTTTGTGAATGCCGAAAAGCTGACCTCAAGTGTACCAAGTTTTGCCACCACTGCAGTGGAGCCACCTGTTCTGACGCTTCCTGCATTGTCGTTTCGGAAGACGATGATAATGACTACAATGATATTTCTAACAATAAGTAGCTACCCAGTCGTTAAACAAAGCACACATTTTTTTCAAATCATTTGATCATGTTTTATAATCAATCAAACAATGACCGCAACGTCGTGCCAGTTTAACCACATATGCGACGCGTCACGAGTCATGTACCCCAACTTTGATACCGCTCCGTAGCTAAGTCGACAAAGATGCACACATGACATCACGGAATTTTCTATAGATCATTCAATTCTCTACAAGCTAGTTTGTTCAGATTTTCCATATTTATTACGTTTATTTCAGTATTCAATGAGGAAGCTGCGAGTGCAAATCACTATTTTTCAAGTTTTTCTTTTTTTTTCTTAGGTTTCCCGAAACGGTGTGAAATTAAACTTTGGTTTTTTAGATCCAGTTTAAGGATCCAGGAAATATGAAGAGGGGCCAGCAAACTTTTTTGCTCACCTTGCTCCGCCTTTTACTTGACCATAAAATCGAGACTAGTCAAATCAAAACTTTTACAACCTTCTTCAAAAAAGAATATCTTCTAAATATTATACAGTGAGCTTTTATCAAATTTTATATCAATTTATTTCATACAACTAATCCAGAGCCCTGACGATGCTGAAAGGCGAAACCGGTTGGTAAAAGAAAAAAAACAAAATTGTGGTGTAGTTTCAAGATTTAACCAATATACGTTCAACTTTTCAAATCAGTCAGATGTGCCACACAGTGGCGTCGTCAGAATTTGAGGGCGGAGAGCACAAAGATAAGACGAGGGCGCAAGTCGGCGAGAGGTAGCGCCGCAGAAGAATTTTTTTTGGCATATCAATTATAATGCTGATGATAATTGGTATGTTCCATGCGTTTTGCTATCTCGGTTTTTGACGTTTTTACCAAAACTACTTGAAAATCAAACTTATTCTCAGAAAAATGTTGCGCTTTTTGAAAGTTTTCGCAGACAATTTTTCTGTATTGGTTAAGTGTGGGATAAAGTGCCGTGGGCACTTGAACTTGAGTGGTAAGGGAATGGGGTCATTCGCCTTATGAATTTTTAGTATGGTAAGTTCACTTGTACCGTGATCGAGCCCTCGACCGTGATTCTAGTGGGCTGAGCAAATTTCACAGTTTGGCATTGTAGACTTCACGTCCAACTGCCTAGTGTGCGCCTGAGCGTCTGGCTTCGAAAGATAGGTTACGTTGGTGCGTTTTTGTCAAGATAGGTTATGTTAATGTGTTGACTGTTGCTGTCAAAAATGAAAAAAATCACCGAAATTAACTTTGCACATTGCAAGTATGGAGTGGATGTGGTTCACCTTTCACAAGTTCCGCAAATTTCTTGTTCCAGTACGATGTCCTGAGCAGTGAAATCAAGTATCAACGCCGATGAATCCCATCCACACAAAAATTAAAAGGGTGTGGTTTCCCAGAGTTCCCAGTCTTCCAGAGTGTGGGTACTTCTTTTAAAAACCAGGAACTAGCTGTCACCGGCGCCGGCAAGCCGTCGCCTGGGTGACAGCTATGGTTGAAAAGTAGCCAGGGAATTTGTTCCACTGACACCGGACAAGTGAAAAGGGGATTGTATACATGATGTTGATTTTTGGTTGTTCTAGGCAGATGTCAGGTGTTCCCTTAACAAGTTTAGTAATTTTTTGCATGTCCGTCGATAGTGTTTTGAAAAGATGTTGGTTTTTCGCGTGCTTTGAAATTTCTGCCTCGACTTGTAGGGTTCTATTGTGAACGGAACGCATGTCAGTGGGTAGTGTCTGGTCAGTGAAGAGTTGTCGGGAAAAATCGATACACCATTATTATGTTTATTAATATGTATTTCTACTTTTGTTGATGGTAACTACCAATAATACTGGAAACATATGATGAAGTAAACAATTTTGAGAATGAAAGCAACGATGTGTGTTATGAAAACCTGAACCGTGAAAAATGTTATGCCGTGGAGGACACTGTGTAGTGGAAAGCAAAAAAGAACCGTGTATTTGTATTATTTAGGAGTCTTTTCAAATATGTACCTATAGGAGAAATTGAGATATAATGGAAGTATGTGCAAAATTCAAAATTCGACAGTTACGTTTCAGTTGTCCATCTGAACCAAGTACAGGTTGGAAAACCCGATGTAATCGGTTGAAAAAAGCAAGAATTCAATACGGTGCTTTGAACTGCCAGAATGTCGAGTTCGAAAATGCACTTTAATTGTCCATTAGTTAATCTGTTAAAATGAACAAAAGTTCAAAATGGCAGTCTTGGAAATGTCAAAATGGCAAATTTGATGAATGCATTTCAATTGTCAACCTTAAGTGGGTATAGGTTTGAAATCTCAATCCGATTGCTTGAAAAATGCAAAAGTTCAATATGGTGGCCTCTTGAAACGTAAAAATCAAATATTCGCAGATGCATTTTGATCGCCAATCTCAAGTAGGTATAGGTACAAAATTCCAATCAGATCGGTTGGAAAATGCCAAAGTTTAATATGGCGACCTCTGGAAAAGTCAAAAATCGGAATTTGACAGATGCATCTCGACTGCCGGACTGCCTAACCAAAGCAAGTAGAGGTTCCAAATCCCAATCGGATAGGTTGAAAAATGCGAGAGTTCAATATGGCGGCGGAATTGGAACTGTCAAAATGACAAATTTGACGAATGTATTCAGATTGCCCATTTCAAGTTGGCATAGATTCAAAATCTCAATCGGATAGGTTGGAAAATGCAAAAGTTCAAGATGGCGGCCTCTTGAAACGTCAATAATCAGAATTTGACAGATGTATTTTGGTTGTGCGCCTCAAGTGGTTATAGGTTTTGAATCCCAATCGGATCGGTTGAAAAATGCAAAAGTTCGATATGGCGGCCTCGGAACTGTCAAAATGTCCAATTTGATAGATACACCTCGATTGTTCACCCCAAGTGGGTATAGGTTCTAATTTCTAAATCCCAATCGGATAGGTCGAAAATGCAAAAGTTCAATATGGCGGCCTTTTGAAACGTCAAAAATCGAAGGTTGACAAATGCATCTCGATTGCCTACCTTAAACAAGTACAGGTTAAAAATCCCAATCGGATCAATATGGCGGCCTTTTGAAACGTCATAAATCGAAATTTGCCAGATGCATCTCGATTGCCTACCCAAAACAGGTTTAAGTTGGAAATCTAAATCGGATCGGCTGAAAATCGCAAAAGTTCAATATGGTGATCTTTTAAAACGTCAAAAATCGAAGGTTGACAGGTGCTGCATCTTGATTGCCTACCTTGAACAAGTAGTATGAGTTGAAAATCTTAATCGTATGGGTTGAGAAATGCAAAAGTTCAATATGGCGGCCTTTTGAAATGTCAAAAATCAAAATGTGACAGAGGCATCTTAAATGCCCACCCAATGCAAGTACAGGTTGAAAAATCCAATCCGATCGGTTGAGAAATGGAAAAGTTCAATATGGTGGCCTCTGGAGACGTCAAAAATCGAAATCTGACAAAGGAAAATTCATTGTGTTTGAAATTAGGTTTGTTTCATCAGCAGTCCCTGACTGTTCGTGGACGTCAGCAGCCTGTTACTTCATAAATCGTAATGCGCAGGCTGCTGACGTCCACGGACAGTCAGGGACTGCTGATGGAACAAACCTATTGAAACAATTGAATAGCGAACGCTCACAAAAGGGGAAATACCATGAAATTTCGAATAAAAAAGCAACAAATTGGATCTGGTCGACGGTCGTCTATGGTTTTGGTTCAGATCACGCAAAAAAAAAACACCGCAAACACGACGATGGATGTGACTTGAGAATTCGGCGAACGGTGGCGCGAGTTTGACAGATTCGCGTTAACATCTAGTGAACGGAGGCGCGCGGTGCTGTTGGCAAAAGTGACAGTGGCAGTCCGACGCTAGGTCGACCGTATCGATGCGAAAAGTTGCACACAGATTTCGATCAAATGGACTACAAAGACGCAATAGAACGCATATGGATCGAAGCATGGGCCTTTTCTAAAGATCTGACCAGATGGTCCGATGGAATTATCTGGGATTTCGTAGAGAACAAGACGTGACAACAAGACATTGACGCCGCCACGAAATGTGTCTGGAAATGGAAAAAAGGGGCTTTTCTCGAAATGTGAAGCCGGTAAAAATCGGGCTCTAGTGCAAATATACTGTGAGTACCCACCAGACGTGTTTTTCCCCGTCAATCGCCTGTTTTTGTGAAATATTACGCCGTCAACGTCTGTCCCGGTCTGGGAAATTTTATCAAAGTGCCGTCGAATTTGAAGAATTCTTTGGTTTTTGGTGTCCGATAGACGCTGAAAAGCCCCCTCTAGACCACGGTTCAATGCCGCACGCTGACACGGTACGTTTTTTCCAGAAACATTGTTCAAATGCCCCGAGGTGTTGTCGAGTTTTTCCCAAAACCGACAGCGTCAATAATGACGTTTCTGTCAGACTTGGCCCGGCCGTGTACCGTTTTCAACATTTTTCGGCAAAATTCCAAGAAAAGCCACACCGAATGGCTCGCACCAAACGATAGTGAGTTCTCAAAACCCCCCGGTCGGCATTTCACACCAAATTTCTCGAAATTCTGCCCGGAAATCCAAGTTTTCGCCGCCAAAATGTGTCAAGAAATTTCGGACGAATTATTTGAAATGACGATCCCCTGGAAAAAATTGGAATGAATTATGGATTTTCAAAAAATTTCCTCAAATTTGGCAGAAATTTTAGAAATTACCCATCGTCCACTTGTATTGCGGTTCGTTTGCGATTTTTTTTTCAAAATACCGCGTCAAAATCCTATGTCTGGTTTTCACAAATTCCAACCAGACGTCGTTAAGTTCTCTCACTGGTTAGTTTAGGGTGATATTTCACTCATACGTCAAAAACGCGATAATTCGGACACAAATTTTGAGGATTAATAAGCGATAATCCGAAAGACCATATCGAAATTCAATCGATCTGTCATTGTTTTAACACCTACTGTCAAACAAACATGATGCGTGTCCAGTGTCAGCGTTGGAGTCTGGACACTGTATGGGGATGCTCATGCTCAAGCGAGTACTCAGGGACCCAGAGGAATGTGCAAGAAATTGAAACGATTTGGGATTGAGCAGTCATAACGATTTCACACTTTTTACGTCAGCCTCTGGTTCTCTTTTCTGTTCTGCGGCTCAGTACAGTTAGGTGGCTATTCATGATTCATGTATCATCAATTATTTTATTGTCGTGTGAAATAATATGTGAATAATTTGTAGAATTATTCGGGAAATATTCTTCCGAATACCACTCTTGCAATGAAAATGAACCAGATAATTCTGAAAATGCGTGTTGCTTGAAAACTGCATGAGTTTGTTTTCTCTGTTGTTCGAAAGCTAAAAGAGCCCGACCCCGCAGCCCTGCGTGGTATTATACCCGATAATTCACAATGCTTCCATATTATGTGGTTTTTGAAAATAAATTCAGGTCTTCTCCGCAAAGCTGAACGTTATGGGGTACATGCCCAGCACCTACTCCGCCAATTTACTCCCAGAAGCGAGTTCTTAATGGCACCCCCGAGGACTTGAAAATGGGCACTGGACGTTATCGTTCAAGACACAAGCTGAGGCGCAAACACAGTTTTTACAGTAATGGACATAATTCCACCACAGTTTTCATGAAACTCGTGATTTTCAGTCTATTTGACATAAACGGTAATGTTGTTGATGTTGTCAAGCTTGAACTCTCAAACATCAATGCAACCAACTGTCAAGTTCTAGGGAGTTTCCAAATATCAGATTTGGACACATTACCGTACACATTACACATCTTATTTTCCAAATTTTCCAATATTTTCCAGCATTTTATATATTGTGTTTTATCATCTACATTGATTTGTACCTGGGTATTATTCTTCATATATTTTTGTATGCTTTGAGAACGAATAAACTCTATTCTATTCAAATATCAGATTTGGAAACTTAGAAACAAAATCTCACAGCCAACTAGAATCACGATATTAGATATATACTAGATATTACGGGACAAGGTTGACACTTTTGTTTTAAAAACGTACTATTACGCTTACGTCCATTCCATTTTGGGTTACGGGATAATTTGTTGGGGCGGCGGTAGTGGGTTGGGTGATTTGTTCCTGACGCAGAAAAAAATAGTACGGACTATGTGCTTTTCAAATCAAAGTTCTTCTTGCAAACCCTTATTTGCAAAACTAAACATTTTAACTGTGCCGTCCATGTATATATTAAGCTGTGTTTTATATGTTCGTAAAAACAGAAACAATTACACCTCCGGCAGAGATAACAATCCTAATTATCACTTAAGACAAAAACTAAACCTTGATATTCCTATGCATCGATTGAGCAGCTCTGCAAAAGGACCATTTGTAATGCCAATAAAACTGTATAATAAGCTACCACTAGCGATTGAAAAAGTTGAAAACCTGTCTGTATTTAAAAACAAAATTAAATCATTGCTTCTAGCTCATAATTTTTACTCAATCCAAGAATATCTTGATTGTACGACATTAGATAATAAATTGGCCAAAGTGTGTCTGTGATATTTGAGTGTAATTTTTATATATTGTGATTTGTTGACGTTTTACTCTATATTCTCTGTATCTCTGACCAAATTATATTATGTGACAATTCTCATGCTGTACCTACAGTCCTAAGAGAAATAAAGATTTATTTATTTATTTATTTATTTATTTATCACGGTAGGAGTGAACCTACTATACTATACTGTCAGATTTTGCGATTTTGATGTGCATTGCGCCATGTCGATAGTGTAGGATGGCTACGGCCAGACTTGGGTCGGATCCCGAAAAAAAGTATTCGAATACGAATCCCGAATCCCGATGCAAAAAAAGGATTCGAATCCCGAAGATTCGAATACTGACTCTCGAAAGTATAGTATTCGAATCCATGTATTCGTAAAAATGAATACCGTTTTTGAATACCCACGTAGATCTACCTGTTTACGTACTCAATCAAGCTGTATAGGTTGCGGGAATAAAACGTACCCTTGGCACCCGCTGGGTGACGGAAAAAAGATCGAAATACAAAAGGTCGAAAACAAAACATCGAATGCATAAAGTCGAGAAACAAAATAACGAAACCACAAAACATCGAAAGCACTATTGTCGAAAGTACAAAAGGTCGAAAATCAAAAGATCGAAAAGTAAAATATCGAAAAGCAAAAGGTCGAAAACCAAAAGGTCGAAAAGTGGAATATAGAAAAGCAAAAGGTCGAAAACCAAAAGGTCGAAAAGTGAAATATCGAAAAGCAAAAGGTCGAAAACCAAAAGGTCGAAAAACAAAAGATCGAATAATAAAATGTCGAATAGCACAATGTCGAACTAGAAATATATGTTTTAAATGTGATTACAATTCGGATCGATTGAAGAGCTGTGACTCTCTCAGAGAGCACTTGAGGAAAAATTTTACTCTCACTTTTCGACTTATTCTTCAGAGATAAATCACCTCCCAAAGTATTATGCAAGGCCACCGAAACACCTGTATATTCTTTCAAATCTGATCAGCGTCAGCGTAAATTAACTTCGGACTTATAAACCTGTGCACGCATGGACCTTGTTAGGTTGAGTGATTTTTTTGCAGACCTGATTGGGTTTTTTGACGCAAAATCCACTCTGAAACGTAAAGCTGTGCACATGGACCTCGTCAGGCCTAGTAGTTTTTTTTTGAAGACCTGATTTGGTTTTTTGACACAAAATTCACTCTGAAACGTAAAGCTGTGCACATGGACCTCGTCAGGTCTAGTAGTTTTTTTTTTTTTGAAGACCTGATTTGGTTTTTCGACGCAAAATTAACTTGGACTTATAAACCTGTGTACATGGACCTCGTCAAGCTCAGTAATTTTTTTGCAGACCTGGTTTGATTTATTGACGCAAAATCAACTCTGAAACGTCAAGTTGTGCACATGGACCTCGTCAGGTTTAGTTTTTTTTTTTTAAGACCTGATTTGGTTTTTCGACGCAAAATCAAGTTGGACACATAAAGCTGTGAACATAGACCTCGTCAGGTCTAGTTGTTTTTTTTTTGAAGACCTGATTTGGTTTTTTGACGCAAAATTCACTCTGAAACGTAAAGCTGTGCACATGGACCTCGTCAGGTCTAGTAGTTTTTTTTTTGAAGACCTGATTTGGTTTTTCGACGCAAAATTAATTTGGACTTATAAACTTGTGTACATGGACCTCGTCAGGTTCAGTATTTTTTTTGCAGACCTGGTTTGGTTTATTGACGCAAAATCAACTCTGAAACGTCAAGTTGTGCACATGGACCTCGTCAGGTTTAGTTTTTTTTTTCAAGACCTGATTTGGTTTTTCGACGCAAAATCAAGTTGGACACATAAAGCTGTGCACATGGACCTCGTCAGGTTCAGTGATTTTTTTGCAGACCTGATTCGGTTTTTTGACGCAAAATTGACCTATACTCATAAATCGGTGTACACACTACACAGACCTAGTCAGGTTCAGTATATTTTTTTCAAGGCCTGATTAGGTTTTTTCACAGAAATAAGTTTGGGCTAGTTGATTTTTGACTCGGTGCTTCTCTTCTCTCGTCCCAAACTCTCAAATCATTTGTCTTTACAACAATTGTACATACACCTATTGCTCATTATCGATTTTCACGGTTTTTCTTTCTAGACCTTTTCTTTTCGATTTTTTGTTCCTCTATGATTCTTTTCGACGTTTTGTTTTTCGACCAATTGTTTTTCGACCAATTGTTTTTCGACCTTTTGTTGTTCGACCAATTGTTTTTCGACCAATTGTTTTTCGACCAATTGTTTTTCGACCTTTTGTTGTTCGACCTTTTGTTTTTCGACATTCTGTTATTCGATATTATGTATTTTCGACCATATGTATTTCGATCATCATCACTTTCGATATATTGTAAATTCGACCTTTTCTTTTTCGACCTTATGCATTCGATGTTTTGTTTTCGACCTTTTGTTTTTCGTTCTTTTTTCCGTCACTCGGCACCCGCTATGGCAACGTTGCAAGTACGTCTGACGTGGCAACAGCGCAATGCTCATTCTTTTTGACATAAGACGCTCGCGCCAGCGCATAATAGGGTGCCAATGTACCGCTGTGAAGATTAGTTTGTTTTTGACATTACTCATTCAAATCTTGAGTTTAGCACTGTTATTTTTTTGATAAAGCGACAATTGTTCAATAAATTATCTATAAAATTTATCACAACTAAAGAGAATTGTAACCATGCGATCAACAAAATTCGAAATTGGAGTAGGCTGTGCTCTGGCCGAAAGCAGCTTGACATCCTGGAATTTGACCAGGTCACAGCCTACTTCAATTCCGAATTTTGTTGATCGCATGGTATCAACATGTACACTAGTGAAAATAACATTATACCATATATCCATTACCCATCTTTAGGACGCCATTTTTGCTCCTGCGGCCTATTGGCTTGAAAGTTCTTATTCCGCAACAAAAATATCAATAAACGTAATTTAATTCAAACAGGTCGGTATAAAAATCTAAAAAAATTCTGGGGTCGAGAAATCTTAACGGCTACATTTTGAACACTTTTTACAACCACGAAACAAATTATGTTGCCTTCTACCCACGATGATTTGTCTCCACCGAGTAGTCCTGTCCTTAGCAGTACTTCTGTAGGAAAAACGATGTAATCAAATTTTTTTTTTTGGAATCGTTAGAGGATCATCCCAGGACAAATAATCACTCGGGTGCTTTCGCGATTTCTGGTACAATTTCCAGCAATACCGCATCAAAGTTGGCGGCTGGTCAATTCTTCAGTTCGCTGATATTTCTTGGAGTTTTTGCGATTTTTTTCAAATAAAAGTACTAATCTACTCAAAAAAACAATTCCGGATCGAATGGTGCTGTCAGATTTTGAGTACTTACGTTATACCGGGTGAAAAAAAAATAAAACGAGTTTTATATTTTTTTTCCAACTTTATAGTTTCTTGACCGATTTTCACAAACTTTGTGTCAAAAGCTCAGTGACTAAATCGTCTACTCAAATCAATTGTCAATATAGCCGAATTATCAAAAATCAAGATGGCGGCGGCGAACCCAAATAAAAATGTGTCGTATTTCGAGATTTTTTTTTTAATTTCTAAACTCCGTAAAGAACGACACTGATGGTGGATTCTGGAAGATTCAGCTTTCTTTTGCAATCTGGGACTAGATTTACTTGATTCGCGCATTACACTGTGAAAATATGGTGAATTAAAGGAAGGTCCACTTGTGATTTTTTCCAAATTCACAATAAATCAGCAGTTTAAAAACCTCCCGCGAATCCTTATTTCTAAAGCAATTTCTACTCACTTGGTAGTGATCGTAAGCTGTGTGCATAGGCTACAGATACCGTGTTGGTGCATGGCCGAAGTTTCGAAATTTCAGATGATAGATGACGTAAATGGTGGAGGTGCGCATGTCAAATATCGAATATTCTACTTTTTGTTCTCACATGTTCTGAACGAAATTTCCATAAATGGTTGGCTTAATGGTCAGCTGGATAAACATGCAACGAGAGTCAAATGTTGGAAGAGTCGAAATGTGAAATTTTCAAATAGACGACTTTACTTCTTGGGAGAAAATAAAACGATTCTATCCGTTGGTCCAGGAATTTTTGCTGTTAAAATCGCAAGTAGCGAACAAAAATGAAAGCCAGCCGGATTTTTGTATATAAGCTCAGTTAAGCATGTAGTTCAACATAGTCAAAGTTCTCAAGAATCCGGTGTGAGTTTCGGCCGTTGTGGCCTCGAGAAGAACTTGAGGATCAGTTTTTCGCGTATATCTCGTGAAGAATGGCACTTGGGAAGAACGTGCTTGGGAAGAAATTGTTGAAAAATTTATTGTCTATAAGAAAGGTCCCTACTCGTTCCATCGTCAGTCCACTCTTTCTTTGTCAAAACACAAGAAAATTAAAAAATCCAGATGCTCGATGCTGAAGACTGTATGGACCTTGAGTTTTATGATGGCGAAGTGCTACCTCGTAGAGGTGTTGGTTGGTCCACTATTTCTTGATTGAAACTTGAAGCCATCAATACGAACTATGCCGGCGGCATATACAGGGTGAAATAAAAATAAAAAGTTGAACATTTGTTCCTCAAGAACCAGAATAGGTGGAGACATGTCAATCGCCATGAATAATTCTAATTTCATGGTCATGAAGTCGTCGTGAACTTGAATCAGATATCTTGAGCCGTTCTTGAAATATCTTCAAAAGACTGAAGTTGTTACCGAAAAAAATAATTTTTTCGTCTACTCATCAGAAAAAAAGTCGACTGTTTTTTTTTTCTCAAAGTAGTTGGCCTAGAAAGTGTTTTCTACTAATATTTCATTTTAAATGTGATTCATCATTGTTTCGATTCAAAACACCAAGTCTCGATTCAATATCTGAAGAGTTACTGATAGACGGAAAACTAGTTTTTTTTCGTAACGACTTCAGTCTTCTGAAGATATGTCAGAAACGGCTCAACATATTTGATCCAAGTTTACGACGACTTCATGACCATGAAATTAGAAATATTTTTGGCGGTTTATATGTCTTCACCTGTTTTGGTTCTTGAGGTACATTTCTTCAACTTCTTATTTTTATTTCACCCTGTATATGCCGCCGGCATAGTTGGTATTGATGGCAAATAGTTACAGTCAAAAGAGAATAGATCGAGCAACACCTCTACCAAGTGGCACCCCGCCATCATAAAACTCAAGGTCCATACAGTCTTCAGCATCGAGCATCTGGATTATTTTAATTTTCTTGTGTTTTGACGAAGAAAGAGTGGACTGACGATGAAACGTGTAGGAACCTTTCTTATAGACAATAAAATTTTCAACTATTTCTACTCGAGCACGTTCTTCCCAAGTGCCATTGTTCACGAGATATACGCGAAAAACTGATCCTCAAGTTCTTCTCGAGGCCACAACGGCCGAAGCTCACACCGGATTCTTGAGAACTTTGACAATGTTGAACTACATCCTTAACTGAGCTTACATACAAAAATCCGGCTGGCTTTCATTTTTGTTCGCTACTTGTGATTTTAACAGCAAAAATTCCTGGATCAACGGATAGAACCGTTTTATTTTCTCCAAAGAAGTAAAGTCGTCTATTTGAAAATTTCACATTTCGACTTTTTCAACATTTGACTCTCGTTGCGTGTTTATCCAGCTGACCATTAAGCCAACCATTTATAGAAATTTCGTTCAGAACATGTGAGAACAAAAAGTAGAATATTCGATATTTGACATGCGCACCTCCACCATTTACGTCATCTATCATCTGAAATTTCGAAACTTCGGCCATGCACCAACACGGTATCTGTAGCCTATGCACACAGCTTACGATCACTACCAAGTGAGAAGAGTGAGAGTGTGTAGAAATTGCTTCAGAAATAAGGATTGGCGGGAGGTTTTTAAACTGCTGATTTATTGTGAATTTGGAAAAAATCACAAGTGGACCTTTCTTCAATTCACTATATTTCCACAGTGTGATGTGCGAATCAAGTAAATCTAGTCCCAAATTGCAGAAGAAAGCTGAGTCTTCCAGAATCCACCATCAGTGTCGTTCTTTACGGAGTTTAGAAATCAAAAAAAAATTCTCGAAATACGACACATTTTTATTTGGGTTCGCCGCCGCCATCTTGATTTTTGATAATTTGGCTATATTGACAATTGATTTGATTAGACGATTTAGTCAGCGAGCTTTTGACATAAAGTTTGTGAAAATCGGCCAAGAAACTAAAAAGTTGGGAAAAAAATATAAAACTCGTTTTATTTTTTTTTCACCCGGTATAACGTAAGTACTCAAAATCTGACAGCACCATTCGATCCGGAATTGTTTTTTGAGTAGATTAGTACTTTTATTTGAAAAAAATCGCAAAAACTCCAAGAAATATCAGCGAACTGAAGAATTGACCAGCCGCCAACTTTGATGCGATATTGCTGGAAAATGTACCGGAAATCGCGAAAGCACCCGAGTGATTATTTGTCCTGGGATGATCCTCTAACGATTCCAAAAAAAAATTTTTGATTACATCGTTTTTCCTACAGAAGTACTGCTAGGGCCTGGATTAGAGGGGGAAATTACGATCACACTTATATTTTAATAATAATAATAATAATAATAATAATAATAATAATAATAATAGGCTTTATTGTCCAACAACAAAAAAAAAGTCATAAAGAGGACAAGAAAAATGATTAAAATAAATAGTAGCAATACTAGCATATCATAATGAGTGATGCGACAAACAATGCACACAAATAAAAATAAAATACAGCACAAGAATAAAGACAAGGGAAAAGCCCACTGTCCTGAGACAGATCTAGGCAACCTGGAGGGCTCGCATAAAAACGCTTAACGAGGGGGAGCTTAAGTCTGTCTTGTGACAGACGTCGTTGAAGGATCTGGACATAGCATAAATCGGAGATCTGATGATCGCATTCGTGGCGGCAGCAGGGAGCCTGAAAAATCCGCAGCCTCTAGTACTCAATCGCGGTACCAATATGGAAAATTCCCCCAGGAGCTCACTGCAGTCCGCAGTTCCGCTAAAGAGTTTATAAAGAAAGACAAGAGACGCACGACACCTCCGAGACTCAAGAGAATCCATACGAAACTCACCCAAGAGAAGGTCACCGTCAAAGCCTCGGTCCGGGAAAACACCATGCTGTCTGAAATAGAGATATTTCAAAAATTTTCTTTCGACACGCTGGAGCTGAAGGCTCTGTCTCCTGTAGATGGGCGCCCACACCAGACTCGCATATTCTAGCCTCGACCGAACGAAGGTAAAATAGAGAGACTTGAGGCAGTCGATATTTGCGATAGATCCGCCATTCCTAACGATAAATCCCAGCATCCTGAGAGCCGACTTGCAGACCTGATCGATGTGAGGTGCAAATGATAACTCTGTGTCAAACAGGACGCCAAGATCCCGAAAAGTGCTGCAGGACCCCAGCGGAACACCATCTAGGACATACTCGTAGCTCACAAGACGCGAGGTATTTCTGGTAAAGGACATCACCTTACATTTGTCGACGTTCAAATGAAGCCCGTTGTCCCGGCACCACTCAGAAACGCCATTCAAGTCCTTCTGCAGCAGATCACAGTCCTCCCCAGTACGGACCCTCCTGAACAATTTCACGTCATCGGCGTACATCAGTATCCTGCCATCCACCCGATCCACTATGTCATTAATGAATATGTCAAACATCAGCGGCGCAAGGTTTGCACCTTGAGGTGCACCGCTGGTTGGCGAAAAGTCTGATTTTCTTTGCAGTTGAATTGTTCACGTCGTACCACTCTTCTTTGCGGACACTGTGACGTACCTGTTCTAATTTCCCACTGAAGTGATGTAGACAACCAACAATACAACAACATCCAGAACCTTGAACTGTTCTTTGACGCGTTGTTTCTTCGTTTTTTCTCGCAAAAATTTATGGATAATCCGCAAATTTTATTTCAGATTATCATTCCACACGCCATTCTGAGTGATTCGCCTATTTTTCCTTCTGATTTGTCTGCGGCTGTTATCGGTACTGGACCCAAATTCTGATTTGCAAAAAAGTTTATCCCAATGAAAATTTGATTAAAAACAAAATAAAAATTAAAGAAAAAGAAACTCAAGCCTCAAGGAATGAAAAAATCTATTCTGATAAACTGTTGACCATTAACAAAATAAAAAACTTGAAGAGAAAAAAAATCAGACTTAGATGTCATTAGCTCCAAAGATAACAAGAATATGAAATAAACCGTCGCTCAAATTTTGCATTTTTGGTAAATTGATCATTCAATGGAGTATTATACTAAAAAAATTTTTCGATTGAGATGGAAACTAGATTGAAAAATAATTGACCCGTGTTTTTTTATTTAGTCAAAACTCGTATCGTTTGGGCGCAATAAATGAATAACATCAACTAGTTCTGACGTCACAGCGAGTCGCCGCCTATACTGCTTGTGTGTAAATGACGTCAGAAATAGGCAGAATATAGGAATTTCGTTTATTTATTGCGACCAAACGATACGATTTATGGCAAAATAAAAAAATACGGGTCAGCTTTTTTTCACTATAGTTTCCGATTCCATCGAAAACAAAATATTTTTTCAAAAGTATAATACTCTATTGCTGATGCGCGGAAGGTCGATGGGTAAGGGTGCAAACGGAAAGCGAGCAATAGAAGAAACTCCTGCTATTGTGTTTCAAAAACAAATCTTCGAAACTGCACAGTTCTGACGAATTGTTATTTTGAAATTCACCTTACTAGGATTCGAAATTAGAATCCATGAATTCGAAATTGGAATCTATCGAATTCATAGATTCTTTTCCCAACCGGGATTCGAATACCAATACCTACTCTATTCTTTGCTGTAGAATCCAGGGATTCTATTATAGGGATTCTAATACTAGAATACCGCAGAATAGTAACTTGAATCCAGAATCCCGAATATCGGCAAAGAAAAAGTAGCTGCATTAATACAAATACAGAATTCATGACTGTATTCGAATACGAATACCGTAGAAAGTAACTTGAGTAGGATTCAAGTTACTGGGTATTCGAATACTACCCAAGTCTGGCTACGTCCGCCAAAAAAGAGCGAATTCCTTGATTAAGGACGGAGGTGTTTTGGTAAAATAAGCGTTGCGGAATCATGTGGATTTATTCCTTGACAGAATCTCACCATTAAGGTCTCTTTTGAAATCTACAATGATGGACTTTGGCTTGAGCCCCTTGGCATTTCCAAAATCGAAAAAAAAAACAGAAAATATACCTACCTATTTTGAAAATCATTGACATTTGATTGTCAACTTCAATTTTTTTCTTCTAGCAGGTGATCTAAATCACTTTCCAGTTTCACCTCCTGCAATTCGGCACACCCTTGATTGATAGCTCATAGTCTTTAAGACCGAATTAGGCAAAGTCGTGTCTAAATGAAGGTAGGTAGAGTTGAAGATTAGATTACATCTTGCGTTACTGATCCTTCAAAATAGAAGTGCGCTACACTTGTTACTTTCCAGCACTAAGTTCCATTGTCTCGAATAGTTACAACACCAGAAGAGCACGCATCTTAGAGACACTTATCCTCAATAAGGATGAGAATATAAAATTGGAGTACTTTTTTTTTTCATTTTTATTCTGTAAAACTTAAGGTAGATATTTAGTCTCGTCTATACAACAAGCATATAAATTCTACAATGATTTTACGATCATTTTATACAAATTCCAAGACTTGTATAGCACAAGAATAGTTTTATCTAAATTTTGTAAGTACATATCATTTCAATCATTGATGCTGGGCTTATAATGCCTAACAAAATTTGATACATCACTTCTTTTACGATCCATTACAAAAACGGATTGCTTGGTTGTAAAAATTATGCATAGGTATAGGTAGAAAATTAGTTCTTTTTCATAATTTCAAAAGTGGAAGTTTCATTTAACGTCATTCATTCATCCTCATCAACCCATCAGTCCAAAGTTCCATTTACATAGAACTGTAACAGCAACGCTCACGTCAGTTTAGAAGTTGACACCTGTACATTTTATGCGTGAAGCCGAGAACACGACGAAAGCAGATTGTGAGCGCCGAAACAGAACACCAGCAACATGCTTTCGTTTAGTTTTCGGCCTTACGACCTTACGTATGAAATGTACAGGCCTCAACTTCTAAACCAACGTTAGCGTTGCTGTAATAGCTCTATGTGAATGAGCCATTAACCTTCTCAGGGGAAACAAATACGTTAATCAATTTATTTTTGTGAACTTGAGGCGTATAGTCGTAAGCGAATTGGCGGCATGAACTCTCACATCAGGACACGATAATTTCCCAGTTTGATTGTATGTTATAGCCACGTTATGTTCGCCCTTCAGCCATCCAGACGTACTCCAGAACATGACGGTGCAAAAATATCTGTTCAACTTATTTTTGGTCAGCATTTCGACCGTCATATTAAACGCGTGCTTGTTTTCGAAGCGCGGGTTCGGATCCGGGATGTAGATCTTCGCAACCCATGCTAGAGTAATGTTCACCTGAAACAAGGTTCCGTCGAAATACATAGTGGATGCTCCCACCGATGTCGGTGTCGTGAAGTGGATCGTCGGCAAGTCAAACGGTCTCCCGATCAAAACTTTTGGGTGGGCAACCTTGACGTGTTCCTCGAACTGCTCGATGCTGCCGTCGCTGTACGAGCAATCACCTAACGGACAAGAGTGAACTTTTTTCGGACAGATGAGCTCGTGCTTCTGGATCTCGTGCCCCAACTCTCTCGTCTTGCATCCGAATTTGCGATAGACGCAAGGGTAGTATACATCGAAAGTCAGCGATTGCACCGATTGATCTGCTTCGACCGACGGGCTTCGGCAGAGCGGACATCCGGACACCGGCGGCATCCGACACGAATCGCACACCCTGTGCCGCCGAACGCACTGGTAAACCGGAAGCCGAATCAATTCTGCGCATGCGCGACACCGCAACGCTTGCTCGGCTTTGCTCTCGAGCACCCTCAGAGAAAGCGACCGCCAAATTCTCCCGTCACTGCCAGGATCCATGCTTCCCAATGTGTCCAGATGAATTTTGTTTTGAGCCCATGTATTCACATGTCCCATTTCCGTTTCTTTGTCTTCCGTCCGGACCAGTTTCGTGAAGGTTGCATCGCCAGAGTCGATGAAATGGTCAAAGTAGACTTCGTGAACGTTGCCCTTTTCAGCTCTGAACACATTGTAGAACACATAATCGGAATACATCGGGCGTTCGATGCGCGCGATATACGTGCAGTCGTTCTTCGTCAAGAGCTTTCGCTCGACAAAAGATTCCCGCGAGAAATCCACAGCGAACGGCTTCAATTCGCCGATCTCTTGCGGTTTAAATATGTGCTCGCATAAATCTTGGTCGCTCCCCGATTCGATTCGCCAAACGCATCCCGACATCACGCACTTGTCAGAAAAATTGCACTTCTTCAAATGGTCCTGGAGCTTTCCGGGCGGCATTCGCCGTCCACAGAAACTCGTGCAGAAGACTGTCGTTGGGGTAGCGACGCCACAGTCGGGAAGAACATCTTCGGCAGCTTCGGAATCATGAGAATGAGAAGAGAGAGGAGATTCCTCGATGGGTTCCGTCAACTGTTCTGGTTGAGAATGAGAAGATGAAGAAGATTCCTCGATGGGGTCCGTCGACTGTTCTGGTTGAGAATGAGAAGATGAAGAAGATTCCTCGATGGGGTCCGTCGACTGTTCTGGTTGAGAATGAGAAGATGAAGAAGATTCCTCGATGGGGTCCGTCGACTGTTCTGGTTGAGAATGAGAAGATGGAGAAGATTCCTTGATGGGGTCCGTCAACTGTTCTGGTTGAGAATGAGAAGATGAAGAAGATTCCTCGATGGGGCCCGTCGACTGTTCTGGTTGAGAATGAGAAGATGAAGAAGATTCCTCGATGGGGTCCGTCGATTGTTCTGGTTGAGAATGAGAAGAAGAAGAATCCTCGATTGGTCCCGTCACCTGTTCTGGCTCTTGCAGCTTGTTGGTCTCCTGGCAAGTCTCGCAGGCAGTCCCGACCTCAAGAAGACTTTTGCAGTCCTGGCATTTGAACGTTACGTCTTCGATGAGCTCTTCCAAGAAGTCCCAGTTGTCCAAGCAGTCGTCGTTTTCTGCGGATAAACATAAATGAAATTAGCAATTGGAGTGAGTAATCAATATACCTAGTCTATGTAGAATAAAATGAAACTCAAGTGTTTCCTTTAAGTACATAAAATATTAGTACGGCGGTTAGTCAAACCTACCTTACATTTTATTCTAGAGCTTTCAGACTTGGCACAGTTCAGTACATACCCCCAGCTTTCTCTTAAGGAGTGGAAACAAGGTTGCAACCCCGGGAGAGCAGCCAGTTGCCTACCTAACAGGGGTAAATTTCAAAACCTTAACAAATCGTTCGTTTTGGTGACTTTTATGGACCAGGATCGGTCCCCCACTTGACATCTACTAGTTGAAGGCATATGTCGACCTTGACGATTGGTCATGAGAGCGGCTTGTCTACCTTTCAGGGGCACAAACAAATTATACCGAAATTGTAGTGTTTCTCTCACAATTTTCAATAACTCAGTTATTTTTCAAGATGTTCGGGTGGAATTCGGTAGTACCATAGAGAGTAAGGTCAAGAAAAGAATGTCATTGCTTTATTCAGCAATACGACAGTCGACTGTTTTTCTCCTTATGGCCGCCACCTTGAATTCGCCCATTATTGAATAACTGGAAAATCAACTGGCGATACAAATCATGGTCTTAAGGAATAATCCAAATGCAAAAATAATTATACCCAGTAAGCGGCTTCTCTTCAATTGACCAAAAAGAGCTGTTGGACCGTTGGACACATTTTCAAGAGTTTCACAGAGCTTTGGCGCCAATCATGGTCAAAATGACCATTGGATTTGAGGAAAGAGGGTGTTCAAAATGATCCTTCATATTTTTCGAAGTGGGATACCGAACCATTTTGATTCAAGTTCAGTCTTTCCTGAAATAGCTTAAAAATATTCTGAAAAAATGGGTAGTTCACTATAAAATTTCTTACTTTCAAATAGCCGGGATTATAGTAAACTGAAGAGGATTTACTCACTGGGAATAGTTATTTTTGCGTTAAGAATATTGCCCATGGCCATTATAATCAGTACAGTTTATTTCCTCATTTATTCAATAATGGGTGACCTCAAGATGGCGGCCATGGAAAGAAAAACTGTTGACTGTCATATTTTCGACAGTCCGATGGCAACACGGACAGAACCGGTGGACAGAACCGATGGCAACACACGGCAGTTCATTCTTGACTTCACGTTTCAAGAGACTGTTATATTTCACTAAAATATTTTAGAAAATCACCCCGAGAATCACTGATTTATTGAAAAATGTGAATTTTCATGGAACTGACCACTAATTTCAGGATTTCTTAGTAACGGCTGAAGATATGGAAACGCAATATATTTTATCTTAACAAACATTAAATTGTGAATCCACGTTATGACTTTCATGACTCACAACTTTTTTGGTTCAGGGGTTGGAATTTTTGAATTATTGAACACCCTGTATACGACGTCTGCAAGTGCACTTACCGCGGCATTATTTCTTGAAAATTGCTCAGGGGCCTAATGAACATTTTGTGACAAGTCTCATCGCTTGATCATTTTTTGCAAGGTTGTAACCCGCAACGTCCGAAGTAACTGTGATTTCAGTGATTTCTGTTTGTGCCACTAAAAAGTAGGCAACCCGCTACCACGACCCATCGTCAAGGTCGACAGATGCCCGTAGCTAGTAAATGTGAAGTAGGAGACCGATCTCGGCCCATAGAAGTCACCGAAACGAACGATTTGTTGAGGTTTTGGAATCTACTCCTGTTAGGTAGACAACTCGCGCTGCTCTCCCGGGTTTGCAACATCAATTCCACTTCGGGAAAGTAAGCTGGAGGTGTGTCTATGTCAACTATGCCAAGTCTGGATGCTCTGGAACAAAATGCAGGGTAGGTCTCAATATCGTCCACTAACCGCCGTACTATATCAGTTAGGATTGCAATTTATCGAAAGCATCAGTTATTAGCCCAATCATTATGGTTATAGAGCCTGTATAAATTGGTTACAGGTCTTATGTATCATGTGAAACCATAACATATCGACATTCTCGGTCGAGGAAGAAACTTTATGGGGCCCTAAGGGGCAACAAAAAATAATGATTCGCGCGATACCTACACACGAACATTATGAACTAACATACAAGGTGGTCCAGGTTATAGGAGCAATAATTCACCATTCGATAGTCCATCGAAAACTAGGTCAACATGCATAATTTTTTTTTCTCTGAAACGCTTCCTAGGAGAAATACAGCCCTTCAAAGTTCAGTTTTTAAAATCTTCTTTTTGCAATAACTCTCAAGTCATCAAAGCGATTTCGACCAAATTTGGTACACATACTAACGAGATAAATACCCATCACTTGACGTAGATAACTTTTGTCAAAATTGTCCAGGGGCGTAGATACCGGGGGATTGTTCAACTTCTCCCATCCCATTTGCTACGCCACTGAATATTTTGAAAAAATTATACTTTTTTTGAATTCCTTGTTTAATTTAAAGAAAAAGTTACCCATGTGAAATTTTGATTAGAGGCTTAATTTTCGAGATATTTGGGTTTTAAACTTTGGAAAACATCTCGAAATCGCCACTTTCCAGAGCCCAAATTGTCTTTTCTCTGAAAACGCCTCGTTTCTAAGCTAAAAATGGCAGTAAATCAACTTAAACAACCTAGAAAACTCATTCCAGTTGAGAAATCATGAGTTTTCTTGTATTTTAGTTTTTAGGCCTTTGAAAGTCGCGATGTCGAGGTGTTTTCCAAAGTTTCAAACCCAAATATCTCGGAAACGAAGCCTCTAATTAAAATTTTACAAGAGTAACTTTTTTTTCTAAATTGGAGAAGGAATTTAAAAAAAATATATAATTTTCCAAAAATATCCAGTGGCGTAGAAAATGGGGTGGGAGAAGTTGAGCAATCCCCCGGTCTCTACGCCACTGGACAATTTTGACAAAAGTTATCTACGTCAAGTGATAGGTATTTATTTCATAAGTATTTGTATCAAATTTGGTGAGCATCGCTTTGATGACTTGAGAGTTGTTGCAAGGAAATGATTTCGAAAACTGAACTTTGAAGGGCTATATCTCCCTTAGGAAGCGTTTTGGAGAAAAATTAAATTATGCATGTCGACTTGGTTTTTGATGGATCCTTGTATACAGGATGGTCCAGGTTATAGTAGCAATAATTCACCATTCGATGGTCCATCAAGGACTAGGTCGACGTGCATAATTTAATTTCTCCCCAAAACGCTTCCCAAGGGAGCCCTTTAAAGTTCAGTTTTTCAAATCTTTTTTTCACATCAACTCTCAAGTCATTGAAGCGATTTTGGATAAATCTGGTACAAATGCTCACGAAATAGATATTATCACTTGACGTAGACTGCTTTTGTCAAAATTGTCCAGTGGCGTAGATACGGGGGGATTGTTCAACTTCTCCCACCCTATTTTCTACGTCACCAAATAATTTTAAAAAATCAATTTGTTTTGAATTCCTTCTTCAATTTAGAAAAAAAAGTTACTCCTGTGAAATTTTGATTAGAGGCTTGGTTTCCGAGATATTTGGGTTTGAAACTTTGAAAAACGCCTCGAAATCGCGACTTTCAAAGGCCTGAAAATTAAAATCCAAAAAAACTCATGATTTCTCAACTGGAATATGTTTTCTAGGTCGTTTAAGTTGATTTACTGCCATTTCTTGCTGAGAAACGTAGCGTTTCCAAAGAAAAACAATTTGGGCTCTGGAAAGTGGCGATTTCGAGATGTTTTCCAAAGTTCAAAACCCAAATATTCCAAAAATTAGGCCTATAATCAAAATTTTACAAAAGTAACTTTTTTTTTCTGAATTGAACAAGGTATTCAAAAAAAGTACACGTTTCCAAAAATATCAAGTGGCGTAGAAAAAAGGGTGAGAGAGGTTGAACAATCCACCCGTATCTACGCCACTGGACATTTTTGACAAAAGTTATCCACGTCAAGTGGTGAATATCTATTTCGTGAGCATTTGTACCAAATTTGGTCAAAATCACTTCAATGACTCAGGAGCTTTGTGGAAAAAAATTTAAAACTGAACTTTGAAGGGCCCTATCTCCCTTAGGAAGCGTTTTGAAGAAAAACTAAATTATGCATGTCGACCTAGTTTTTGATGGACCATCGATTGGTGAATTGTTGCTACTATAACCTGGACCACCCTGTAAACATACGTCGTTTAGGCCAGTCAAATAAGAAAAGCTGGAGGGTAAAAACTGTCGGAGTTTTGGAAATTTGACATTGGTGTCCAGTGAAGTGTACTGGTACACATACTGGAAGTCATCAACTCTACCTATTGAGCTTGAGCCGAAATGGTCCTCCAATCCAATTTTCTGCTTATATTGCGCTAACCATTAGAGATAATTCAATGAAGTTTTATTGAAAACCAAGCTCATAAAATTGTTTACAAAAAATGTCTCAGATCGATTATTTCCTCGTATCTGTTTATATTGATAAAATCACTTAACCAAAAAAAATTAAAGAAATAAGCAATTTTTTGCCCATGGCTAGGGGTATTGTCTTTAAAAGTTGTGAAGTTGTTGGCCGTCTCCATCAATTAAAGCTAAACGTGACAGTTGAGATAAAAGAAATGGCGAGAATATTCTTCCATTTTTTTTTTCTTCAATTAAGCAAAAATTTGGTTTCCGAGTTTGACATTTCTAACAAGGCGGTGTGAAGGTTTCAATCAAATATCGATCAGTTCTGATATTTACATGTTGTTAGACCAGATTCCAACAGTATTGTGCCTTTACGAGCTTCTGGAATGTTCGATATGAATTAAACTGAAAGAACAATAGCTGAGTCCAAGAAATGTTGTCAATTGGTTCTGGAGGAAATCTTTCGGAACAAAAGACATTAGCAAAGGACATACAGGAGGTCCAAAGGTTATCTCCAACTGTACATGAGCCCCATGTTGATGTGCCTAATCCAAAATAATACAAAAGAATAAAATCAAAATGTTATAATCCACCCTGTATAACAAAGTGAGTAACGATACGGAATGAATGTAGTAAAGCATACCTGATGCCAAAAATACGGCCTTTACATTGCTGAAAAAAAAACAACAAGATTAATCGATTTATTTGAATGTTATGAGTCGTCAAACTTGACTTCACAAATTGAAGCTTGACTGGCTGATGAAAAATGGTGATGAACTTGATCGAAGGACCATTTTTCCAAGATGACGGCTTGAACGCAACAGGTAGAGGCGGGAACTTTTAGTATGTTCATAGTATACCTTAGCAAACATCTCTGTCAAATTTCTGAGACTCCGACAGTCATTTCTCTCTACTTTCTCTCATTAGACTGGCTTGAATTTGTAAAGTTAAGTAATAAGTCATAAATCGATTAATCTTTGGTTTTTTTCTCAGCAATGTAAAGGCCGTATTTTTGGCATCAGGCATGCTTTATACTTCCATTTTGTATCGTTACTGTTTGTTATACACTATACAGGGTGGATTATAACATTTTCATTTGATTCTTTTGTATAGAAAAGTTTGACTGAAACCGATAAAATCTGGTACAGTAATAGTGTTCATGGAGCAGGAGCCTACACCAGAAAATTACTGAGCTCAATCAATTAAAAGGCTACTATCCAATCAAATAATTTTTCAACTAATTTTTGATAAACATGAGAAATTTTCAACCAGCTTTGTGCTACTTAAGTTCGTGGAAATAGATAGCCATATCCACCAGATCACGAAAAGACGCTTACAGAACACTTCCAAAACAAACGTAAGACAGCAAAACACAAATTAATCGCACCCTTTACTAAAAATTGAGTTATTGAGCATTTACGTAATGAGAATGTTGCCGTAGATTATTTGTATCTTCGAAAATTTGACCGAATGCAATGAAATTTCATACACTGATAGTGTTCATTGAGCACAAGCGCCAAGAGAAAAAAAAACTGAGCTCATCAGTCAAATGAAATTACTGCGATTGAAATAATTTTATACAATAATTTTTGAGGACGAAACGAACAAGAAAAAATATATCATTATCACGGATTCTCAATTATTGTAAATCCCAATTTTTTTGCATACCTATCTTTCTGTCACTTTTGAAGCATTTTCTCTAAACTCTCTTGGACGTTTTAACTACCTACAGGTGTGAATTACTTTTGCAAAATTCTGATTAGAGGCTTCATTTTCGAGATATTTCTATTTGAAATTTTGGAAAAAAATCTGTAAATCCGCACTTTCACGAGCAATGCGAGCATGTGAATTTTGTTTTCTGGGAACTACTTTTTTTTCAGCAAAACTGATGGTTTACATGAAATAAAACACGTAGAAAACTAATTGCAGGTGAAGAATCATGTGTTTTTTTAAATTTTAATTTTTAGGCTCTTGAATGTTTTTGAAATGTTTTCAGGAGTTTCAAACCCAAATATCTCGAAAACGAAGCCTCTAAACGCAAAAATTAGAACAATTTGCAAAGATAACTGGGGCAGAGGGCGTGCGATTCAAGAAGCTATTTTCATATACCTAATCTCTTATGAACTTTCTGAATTCTGAATCCAATAGGTTTTTCTTGAAAAACGATCAGAAAGCGGTTTTTTTTTGTCAAAAAGCATTTCAATTTTACAGGGTGTTCACGCAGGACGGACCCCCCCCCATTAAAATCTTCTCCTCCACAATTATTCAAAAAAAAGAAACTTTCCCGTAACAGTTTTTCCCGTAGTTTCTAAAATGTCAACTGTGATTTTCCATTCGTGTCACATACAAGGTGTCGCAATCAATTTTCACTCTCATTACCGTCTTGGTATGTAATATACCATCTCTCGCGAATATACTTGCAAGCGTGCCAAAAAACTATGATGAAAACGCGTCCTATTTCAAATCCTTGATTCCATCTTGATCCAGTCAAATTGCCTTTTCCGCCTGTACAAAATCGATGACCGCGTAAAAGGTTTTATCTCAGATTTCTGTCATGCAAACCAGGGTACCGGGGCACAACAGGGTACCCGGTACCCCCCTCAAATCCCTTAGAGAGGCCTCAATCAGGGAAATTTTTAGTGGAGTAATATTGTGCCATCCAGATGACACCTCAGTTGAAAAAGTGGCGCCCTCCGCATACCCGCAGCCTATACAGAACATTATTTATGGCCGATTTTCGAGTGGCGTTGCATGTTTATTGGATTTTTGAGGCTGTGTACCTATAAGCTTTTGTTTTTCAACTAAGACCAATTTAGAAATTTTACTATGAAATGATCATAGTTTTTGATGATATTTGACGTTATTGTAGTTTTAAAACCATAAACACAAATATCCACCCGTCTCCTAACCTGAAATATATGCCCTGGGGCAAAACGGGGCGGGGCAAGATGGGGTACCTCGTTCTGCCCCGGTCGATGGAATTCACAAATTTTTGCAATGTATTGATTTTGTGTGGTCTTCTCTGATTTGCCTTTTTTTGTTGTCTGGTGCAATTCGGTATTTTATATTCTATAATATATTCTTACCTACATCCTTGCTCTGGCCTCATTTCTAGGTTTGTTATGTGATACTCCATTCTGCCCCGGGTATGGGGCAAAACGGGACAAAACGCACCAAGCAACAAACAAGTGAATATGCCCTCACGTGCGTGAGTCTCAATAGCGCATCTTCTTAGTGCCAGGTCTGTCATTGATAGGAATGAAGTCCAGCTTGAAAATTGAATGTTCATACGAGACAAGAGTAAGTTCAACGTTTCATGACAATAGTTCCACTATTGGGAAATTTCAATATGGGGTCCAAGATGGCGGCCAAATGATGAAATTCAGCTTGAGAATAAGAATGATCATACAAGACAAGTGAACCTACCAAGTTTCATGAAAATCGTTCCACTTATAAAATATTTCGATATGGCGGCCAAGATGGCGGCGAGATCATGAAATCTAGCTCAAAAATAAGAATTATTATACAGGACAAGGGTAACTTCCAAGTTTCGAGAAAGTCGTTCCACTGATAAGAAATTTTAATATGGCGGCCAAGATGGCGGCGGAATCATAGAATTCAGCTTAAATTTGAAAATGATCATATAAGACAAGTGTAACTACCAAGTTTCATGGAAATCGTTCCACTAATAAGAAATTCCAATATGGCGGCCAAAATGGCGGCGCGACCATGGAATCCAGTCTGCCCATTGGCCACCCACGAGGACCTGAGCTATCCATTGGAGAAAGTTCCCGGGCTGTAGATTCATTCTCCAAGGAGGAGTTTATGTTCTTATAAGTGCATGGGGAATCTTTGTTTTGTGATAATAATAATAATAATAATAACTATGGATGTTTAAGAAAAAAAATGCCCATTGGCCACCCTTGGGGACATCTGCTATCCATCGAGAAAAGTTGCAAGGCTCTAGCTTAATTCCCCGAGGAGGAGTTCAACTTCTCAGAAGTGCACAGTAAATATCTGTTTTTCAATAATAGTTATGATAACTATGCATGGATAAAAAAAATAATGCCCATTGGCAACCCTTGGGGGCATCAGCTATCTATCAAAAAAAGTTCTAAAGCTCTAGCTTCATTCCTCGAAGAGGAATACTACTTTTCAATTTCTACACGGACAGACGGACACGGACAGACAGACGAACAAACAGACGGACAGACAGACGGACAGACAGACGGACAGACAGACAAACTGGCCATATAAGCGTCATTTTCTCACGAAAATGCGCTAAAAAATGGGTCGCGGGAACAAAAATGGCGTGCTAAAGATGGATAGGCCGGCCCTGGCTGGTAGCGAGAGAAAACGCACGGTCAAGTGGCAGAAATCGAAACAGCGAATTTCCGTAGATAAAGACCCCAAATATTTCCAAGAGCTGAAGATTGAGATGGTTGATTGTGTGGGAGTTGCTATTTCGCTATTTTGAAGTAAGTGAATCATTCAAATTCCGAATAAACTTATACCCAGAGCGGAATAATTGCACCGATTTGTTTACAAATTTCACTGGCCGTTATCAGCAGACATTGATAAGAACAGCAGAAAACACAGGTCCGGGATTAAAATTATTCGATTATTGCGGGTGGATAGAGGCAGTCGCCTCCGAAGGGAAGACCTGGGAGACAGCTTCTTTCGCCGCTCCGTAGTCGAATAGGATCCACGAAGGGGAGTGGACACCGTGCAGCATCGCCGCGGCCCGGCGATCCGGGTTGCGTGCTTTTAGCGGTATGGAGGGTACACTGATCGTTCGCAGTCCTCATTCGTCACCCGAAGGTGCACCCCTGCAGAAAAAAATCAGACCTCTGGGGTACACACAATCCAGCTACGACCTTCGAGAAATTGAACAGATTACGAGACAGAAGACCCCAGAGAATGCCAAATCGACTCATGAAGAAGTGATTTCTGATACCGACGAAGAATCGCTGGACGATCTGGGCGATGACGCGGTTAGTTGTGTGGTTCAGGCCCTCCAGAGTATAAAAAGAGCGACCACAGAGGAGGTTAATGGTAAAACGGTGTTCAATAAATCGCACCAAATACTTGTGTCACAAGGAACCGATGTGATTTATCAGAATATCATCAAAATGATATAATACCAACGCCACCTGGAGAAGCAGCTTTGGAAGAGAAGAACTGAAGAGGTTCGAAATACACAGAGGACAAAAGATGGCAGTAGTGTACATACACGCATCCAACAAGAACTTCCGCCACCACAAAAACACCAGCAGCCACAACAGGGCAGAACTTTCGCACATGTGACAAAAACGTATGGAACTATAAAGGAGAGGGAACATGGGGAACAGGTGAGAACACAGTGGAAAACACCGCCTCAGAAGAAGAATGAAAATAAAAATGAAATCCTGCTAAAAACAAAGGACGGTGACGACATACGAAAGAAATGGAAGGAAATTAGCAGCAAAATCAAACCTGGCGAGATCGGAGGGGGGGTGTCAAGCACAATAACGGCGGGCAAGGATAAAATGATAATAGTAGCAAAGGATAAGGAACAAAAAGAAAAACTAATCAGAGTCATAAACGGGATGGGTGATGTCGAAACCTTGGAACGACAACGAAAAAGACCAACGATCACTCTCTGCGGCATCCAGAGAGGCCTAAACCTGGATAACATATATAATGATCTCTACAAGCAGAATGAAATCCATTTTCTCACAACTGAGGAGGAACTTAGGCGCTGCCTGAAACATGTCGTTACAAAGCCATGTCGAAATCCAGCCAGGCAAAACTGGCTATTTGAGGCGGAACCAGCTCTGGCGAAATTTCTTTTGAAGAAAGAGATACTTATCATCAATCTCACTGCAACATATGTGAGGGAAGATCTCTCTGTGGCCATGTGCTACAAATGCTGCCTATTTGGACACGTTAGCAAACACTGTACCCAGCCAGAAGACATATGCCACAAATGTGGCAAAAAGCACAAAGGAGCCGACTGCACTGAAATGATACCGAACTGTATCAATTGCGAAAGATCTAGAATACCCGAAAGGCAACACACAGCAAATGACCGCAACTGCCCTTGCTTTATAAGACAACTAGAACATCTTCGAAACAATACCAGCTACAACGCCGAACATCCCAGAAACGAAACGAACCAGGATGGATAGTAAGAATGTGTGGATGAAGCAACGACAGCCGCGGCAGCAACAACAACGGGGGCCAAAACAAAGACGAGACAGAGAATGCCGACTTACAATCGCGCATCTGAACGTGAGATCGTTGAACTCCACATTTCATGACTTCAGAGACATCGTCCTTAAGAACTGTTTTGATGTTGTGGCGGTGAGTGAGACATGGCTTACTGATGCGATAGGGAGTGGGAATGTTTCTATTGATGGATATGCTTTTATCAGAAAGGACAGAGGTGCAAGAGGTGGAGGAGTGGGAATGTATATCCGAAGCCACTTGAAATTTGAAACTTTACTGAACTGCTCTGAAAACAACGAACAATTGTGGGTGAAAATTGAGGTCAGCGGGCCGACTAAGAAACATTCGATTGTGGTGGGGGTCCTGTACAGGCCACCTCACCGACATTATAAGGATTTCTTCGATGTTTTTGAGAGTGACATAGCCTCTATTGGTCTTAACGCTGATAACTTGTTCTGCCTGGGTGATTTTAATATGAACCTCCTTGAGACGGGGACCCCAGAAGCCATCTTCGTAAGAAACACTTTGGATGGTCTCGGTCTTACACAACTCATTGAAACTCCTACAAGAATATCGCACGACAGCAACAAACTCATAGACTACATAATCACCTCCAACAAAGACCTAGTTATCACAACGGACGTTACCGATGCATCGCAGGTTAGTGACCACTGCCTCATACTCTGCGAGCTTCTCCTCTGTGGCACTTCAAACAAAAAAAACACTGAGAAGAAAGCGAGAGATTTCAAGAATCTCGATTACCACCAGTTTGAGGCAGATTTACGTTCATTGCCGTGGAAGAACATTTTTGACATTGCGGATGTTGACGGTAAAGTTGAGTTCTTCACAAACAACATTTTGACCCTTCTGGATCTGCACGCGCCCTACCGAACAATCAGAGTAACAAAAAAATACGCTCCCTGGTTGACTGATGGACTTCGAGATTTGATCAAGACCAGAGACAACGCTCACGCAAGATTCAAGAGAAATAAATTGCCCAGGGATCTTGAACTATACAAGACTCTCAGAAACTACATCACCACAGCCTGCAGAAGAGAGAAGGAGGCATACGCAGACTCGCAGATTGGCGGACTTACGGGACGGTCTTGTTGGACTTACCTGAAGAAAATGAACATCATCGAAAGCAAAGCCTCCCCGCCTTTACCGGACCGCCTTGTGGATGTAGAAAATATGAATAAATACTTCATAGAGTCGATCCCAACTATCCAACCTGACCCAAACCTACTAGAGGGCTATGTCTCAGCCAACCTCTTGACGGATCGCAGCTTTGCATTCAGCAGGGTGGATGAGAGTGAGGTGTTGAGTATTGTTTCCGGGATTAAAACAAAAGCTACAGGTGCAGATGGGATTAACATTGACACGATAAGGCTATGTCTACCTTTTGTTCTCGAATATGTCACACATATCATCAATTTCTGTCTCCTCAAATCTACTTTCCCACAAAGATGGAAAGAAGCGTTAGTGCTCCCCATCCCAAAAAACAATAACGCTACGGAATTATGTCACTTACGCCCAATAAGTATACTTCCTACACTGTCTAAAATCCTGGAAAAAGTTATGGATGACCAGTTGACAGTATTCCTGGAGAACAAAAATTTGATACCACCCCTACAATCGGGCTTCAGGAAGGGACATAGCTGTAGCACGGCGCTCGCTAGCATCACGGATGATATTTTTCGGGGGGTCGATGGGGGCCGCTGTACGATGCTTGTACTTCTCGACTACACAAAAGCGTTTGACACCTTAAACCATACCATCCTGGAGGCTATGCTGTCACACATGGGGCTTATGCCGGACGCTGTGGGATTATTCACGTCTTTCCTGAAAAATCGAACACAAATCGTGGTATACAACAACATCAGATCGGAACCTTTACCCATCAAATCCGGCGTCCCTCAGGGTGCCAGAATATCTCCATTGCTCTTCAAAGTGTATATATCGGATTTCTCTAGATGCATCCTATCTAGCACTCCCCATTTCTACGCGGATGACACACAGCTTTATCTTACCTTCTCCCCTGGCGAGGTAACTCAAGCATGCACAGCAATGAATTACGATTTGGAAAACCTTGCAGCTCACTCCAAGAAACATTGCCTTCAGTTGAATCCCAGTAAGTCCTCTGTCATCATATTTGGAAGAAATGGAGATAGACGTGAATGCGGAGATGCAGTGCGGATAAGGCTTGAAGGGGAGGTTGTCAGTGGACAGGAGGTGGTTCGCAACTTGGGATTGTACATGGATGGGGGGCTGAGGTTCACCGATCACGTTTCAAAGTGTCTTCAAAGGGCGTATTTGAACCTGAGGAAAATATACCGGGCACGGCATTTGCTAAACAAGAAGACCAAGACCGTCTTATGTGACGCAATGATTCTTCCACACTTCAACTTTTGCGATACTGTTTATGGGCCCTGTCTGCTTGCGAGCGACTCACGGAGGATACAAAAAATGCAAAACTCGTGCATTCGGATGATTTGCGGTGTGAGGAGAGGCTTGCCTGTTTCGCACAAACTCCAGGAATTAAATTGGCTTAATATGACCAAGAGGAGGCAGTTACATACGGCGATCTTCTACCACAACATCATCAAGACAAAATGTCCAACATATCTGTACAAGCGTATATCTTTCAGAACCGACGTGCATAATGTCAACATCCGCTTCAAAGGTACCCTGACTCCACCTGCTCATAACACACAACTGTTCAAAAACTCATTCAGCTACAACATCACCAAATGCTACAACTTGATACCAGAAGAAGCCAAGGCCGCAAACCACCGAACTTTCAGGCGTCAGATCCGAGATTTACTGCGGGAGGAATTGCTAACTGTGTGATATTCCTGAGATGGAGATGTCTCCTAAATGGTGCGTCTGCCCACCCTGTCTCTTCACTCGTTTGGGCTGTGAATTCATGTGTGCAATGATATTGTTATTGTGATATTTTTGAGCAATGTATTTATTGTCTACCTCTATGTATTATTGTTGTAAATGTAACACACTTTGCTTGCAAACGGTTAGGTGGAAGAACAGCTAGAGCCGCCAGGCTCTAAGCTGAACCTCGCCGAGAATAAAGTCCTTTATTATTATTATTATTATTATTATTATTATTATGTATGGTATAATGTTATTTTTACTAGTACTTGTGAATACCATTTTCTTTAGTTGTAATGAATTATACCGGGTGATCATTTGAAAACTATCCACCTGCAACAACTACCGATTTCTTGTGAAAATGTCTTTGAGCAAAATAAAGTCGATTTTTATATTGACGGGGACATCTATAACGTACATTGGCGAATTTCTATCTTAAGCCCTCGCCCCCACCCACTCCAACTTTGAAATTTCAAATGACATCACCTTTTTTGCAAACATCAAATTCAACAGAATTGAATTCTTTTTCTGAAAAAAATATTTCTAAAATTTTTAACCCCCCCTCTTCTCCCTTAAATTCCCTGAGTGTCCAATTCAATTTTCTTGACCTCTCAATTCCCTTCAATGCAGTCAACGTCATTCTGCACAGCATCGAAAGAAAAAACTTTCTATGGAAAAAGTGCCACCCAAATTCACCCTTTCGCTTCTCCCACCTCACCTTGAAAATCTAGAGTGGCAATACCTTCTTTGTGATACATCAAATTAAAGGAAATTGAATTCTCTCCCCGAACACAATTCTCCGGAATTTTCGAAACCTCCCGTTTCCCTCATAAAATACTCCAAATGTCCAATCAAATGGGGGAGGGGTTGAAAATCTCAAAAAAATTGTTTTTGAAAAGAGAATTTAATTTCCTCTCATTTGATGTGTCACAAAGTGGGTGGTATCATGTTAAATTTTAAAGTCGAGGTGGGGGAGAGCATGCAATGGGGTGAATTTGGGTGGCACTTTTACCACCGATATTTTTTTTCTTTGATGCTATTTAGGATGATGCTGTCTAAACTGAAGAGAATTGAGGGGGCCAGAATATTGAATGGCACACTTGGAGAATTTCTAGGGGAAATGGGGGTGAAGTTTGAAATTTTGAGAATATTTTTTTCGAAAAGAGAATTCATTTCTCTTCAATTTGATGTATCGCAAGGTAGGTAGTGTCATTTGATATTGCATTTTTGGGATGGGTGGGGCGAAGGGGCTGAAGATAGGAATTAGCCAATGTTTGTTTTAGATGTTCCCCTCGATATAAAAATTGACCTGTTTTTGCTCGAAGAAATATTGACTAGGAATCAGGAATCATTGCAGGTGGATAGTTTTCAAATGATCACCATGTATAGATGATTCATTAAACAATTGCCATTTTATAAAAAAATAATTGTGCTAAACTCAAGTTTGTCTGAGTAATGTTAAAAACAAACGAATCTCTACAGCGGTACCTTGGCACCCTGTCTGCGCTTGCGCGAACGTTTTATGTCAATTCAACGTCGAGAAGGATGCGTGCAACGTCATAGCGGGTGCCAAGGTGACGGTTATGTTCCCGCGACCTATATGTAACTCACTTTGTATCCCATTTGTTATGCCTCTTTTGGTTCCACACAATAGCGAATACTTCAGGCAATGGATTATTGCATGCGTAGTTCAAAGGTTCACTTAAGGTTAGATTTGACATGCCTTTGAACGTTGAGTACCCCGTGCAGGCTCGGATTCCCCTAAGTATATCGGTTTTTATTGAAGATCTCGTCCTTGATCTCGTCACAGATTTTTGATGACAATTATGATTTCAATAACCGTTTGATAGTGAATTTAGTATTTTTTCGGTTCATCGTTTCAAACCGGAGGTGACTGTCATTCACGAGAGAAAAGTAGATCCACGTGTGGCAACAATTCCATGAATTTCGCGTTGAAGAGAACAGCTGACAGCTGACATTGCACCAACAGCGCTGGTAGCCTTCCTGACAAGAAAATACCATGCAATCAACAAAATTCGGAATTGGGGTAGGCTGTGCTCTGGCCGAAAGCAGCTTGACATCCTGAAATTCGACCAGGATGCTATTTTGTCTGCGAAAATTTTCAACTCAATCATTTGGGAATTCACAATCAAAGATAATTACCCTCGACCTACGGGGTCGGTCAATTATCACGTTATAAATTCTCAAATTTAATCGCATGGTGAAATTTTCAACAAATTGCGTCCCTCGTGGAAATCGGCGCTGCACCGATAATACACCTCACTTATCAGTGTACTACAGCTGACAATTTATCAATAATACAGGTGGGTTCCTACACATCACAAAGGCTTGGCTGTTTTATTTTTGAGTTGAAGTGAAACTTGTATTCGTCTATTCTATGTGCTTCTGGGATAGTTCTTGTATGGTTTAAATTTATTTGCTTATGGAAAATCGAAAGCTAAAAATTACTTACCAGAAGGAGAAGAATAATAATAAGAAGAAGAAGAAGCTCCCTCATCTGCCATGGTCACGCGAACCACTGAAGCGCGATCTTCTAGTTTTGTGATAACGGTGATCCTCTATTGAATTTTAATCACGTAGATTCTTCTTTTTCGCACTTTATGGTTACTTATTTCCTGTTATATTCAAGTACTTGAATTTGAACTGAGTAAATATCGAGAATGACGCAAAAAGATAGTCTCTTCAGGAGCAAGGTCAAGCAGCAAACGATACATGCACTTGTGCTTGTGATTGTGAGCTGTGTCACCAAAATCGACGCCAGCATGCTTCAGGTAGTATAGAAAGCCAAGGCGGCCAATGAGATTTTTGCCCATGGGTGCAAGCATCAGGTAGGGGAAGTATGAATAAGAAGGGACCATTATTTTTACATCAGCCTTCACCGGAAACTGGGAAACAAAGCAACGTGTATATGTATTGTTTCATGCCATTACAACCACATAACAATCATTTATATCGTGTGGCGTCTCAAAATCAAGTTGAAGGTACATTGTGCCTTCAACCTTAGTACCTGACATTTCGACATTGTGTTGCGACAGAAAAAAAAAAGACAGAAAAACCAGGTTTTGATAAAACTCAGATGGAAAAATTACACTACTACTATTTACACTAGTACAAAAATCGACTCTAAATTCCTTACGACTTGGAATTCTCACATGTGAATCTCTCCAAAGAACACCAGAAAAATCAGGGCATTTTTAAACCAACGTTTTTTTTTTTAGCGCAGTGTATCTTTTAAAGCCTATCTGAGTTGAACAGAGCTATAGCAGATTAGATGCAATGAAAATTCCGCTTTAGACCTCTAATGTACTTGAAATTGAAAAAGTCAAATAATAATCTCTTGCTTGAAGAAAGTAGTTCTAAACCGTTTTTTGCTATACGGTTAGCTCATTTGCACCTGTTCAACATGTTGAAAGCATACACCTCTGTCACGTGTACTGTTCAGTATACAGGGTGGAAATTGAAAAATAAATTCACAACATTTTTTATTCCGATAAAATAGTCCTCCAGAGGAACAGCCTTTCATTATTTAGCAAGTATATTTAAGCAAGTATATTAAGTCTCCTACTGGACATGTGAAAAATGTACTCCTCTATAGCCGCTGGTGTTTAACGTATACAGAGTGAAAAAAAATTTTTCCAATGTTTTTCATCTTCGTCAAATCAATCCAGACAAAAACCATTTCTAGCACTGTAACAAGCCTATAATCACATATCCAAGATAGAAAAATTTCACATTTTTCAAAATCTCAAAGCTCAACCTACAGGGTAAAACATACTTGATTTAGTTTTACAAAAAAAATTTCTTGGTGAAATCAATTCAGATAATAATCTTATCTGGTTCACTAGAAAAGTTAGAGTTGTCAGCAAGCCAAATGAAAAATTTGAATTGCTACTATCACTCTATAATATTTTGCTTCCATTTTTGTTGTGCAAGGAGTTGCTAGGGAAATTCTCCTTAGCAACTCCTAGCACAATCAAGATCGCAGAAATGATCTGTGCTACAGTAGCCAGTAGTTGCAGTGATTGCAGAAATGTAAGTTTTTAATATGCTTTGCTAAATACTCTAGCGCCTGCAACAATTAAATCTATGGCAACCAAACCAAGTTTAAAGTTGAACTCGAAGTGAGCAACCCGGCGTAGATCTTCTTTTTGGAATGGATAAGATCATCATCAGAATTAATGTGATCTAGGAAGAAAGAAAAAAAAGAAGGGTGTTTCCCCCTGTATGTCATGTTTTAGCAGTTTAAAGAATGTGACATTTTTATATCTTGAATCAGAGATTATAAGAATTGCAACAAAGCCTGAAATGGTTTGTTCGAATTGATTCGATCAAGATTCAATATATTGAAAAGACATTGATTTCACCTTGTACGTAAAATACCAGTGGCTATAGAAGGGTAAATTTTAAACATGTTCAAAAGGAGACCATAGAGATGCTAAATAATTGAAGGGTGGAGGGAATTATTTCACAGAAATAAAAAAAATTGAAGATTTTTCAAAATTTTCACCTTGTATACTAAGTAGCACGCGTCACAGGGATGCATGCTTTTGACATGTTAAACAGGTGGGGATGAGCCAACCATACAGCAAAAAACCGTTTGGAAACTACTTTCTTCAAGCAAAAAATCTTAATAAACATACTACTCCTCAAGACCAAAAAAAAAAAAATCAAATGAAAAATTACAGGTGATCCATTTGCATTATTTATTCAGAAGTTTGACTTGTTTGGCAAGTGTGCCATTCCCATAGGCACCTGTCTCAAGAGAATAATAATACCGGGCGATCATTTCAAAAGGGTCCAACCCAAACAGCTTTTGGCATAAGGTAATTTTTTGAGAAAAAAACAGGTCGATTTGAATATAGAAAGGGAGATCTAGAATAATGTATTTTAATGTTTTGATCCTCAACCCTCGGAGGTAATGGATAAGGGCATGACGGAAAGAGACTTGAAATGCATAGACCAGACCACGCACCAGCAACAAACAATGACTCAGGTAGGTAGGTATATTGAGAAAAGTTTCAAGCTGAGTTGTTTTGTTACTGGGTGACAATGAGAGTTGAAAAAGTATACCTATCCCTCGGTATAATGGTATAATACCAAATACAAGTGCTACATGCTATGCTTGTAAATCATTTCTGTGAATATGAGCATAAAGGAATGTCAAAAGAAAGGCGTAATAAATCTCATTACGCGTGGCTTTTCCATCAAACACCCTTAATTCAGCCCTAATCAAGGATGATGTATCATTTCAATATAGTGCATATCCTCATACGCGACCCCTTTATTCCAGTCTTAAAATTGACGTGAACGATATGCAAACTAATGAATTGCATTTCAAGACTATTCCTTCCCTCCTCGTCCGAGCAAGCCCCAGTTGAAGTAGTAAGTATACAGAAAAGCATCATCATCAGAATCCACCTCACACAACCCCTCCGCCTCTCCAGCGAAAGCTTTTCCCTTCTCTCATCATTTCCACCCTCTTTTCCTCGCTCTCTTATATTTCTCTCTGGTAGTCGCCCCGGATCCTGTACAGGGTGAATCATAATCACACTCGAGCGATCAAATCTTGTGGCTGGAAGAAATGTCGATAACTGGAATCACTATTTTACCTTCACTGAAGCCCACCTCAGATTATCAATCAATATTTTAGCTCGATTAAATTTCTTGATTGATATACAGGTGCTGCTTTGATGCTCAAAACAAAACCCATGTTTTGACGTCACACTGATTGAGCGTATAACAGGAAGATTTTTTTTTTAAAGAACCCACCCCTGTTGTTTCGCCGCCAAATTTTTCCCAGGAAAACGCCGAAACAGGTCGATTTCTATTTTGAGGGGGACATCTAGGACACAAATTGTCAAATTTTTGTCTCCAACCCCTTCGCCCCCTTCCTATCCTACTTTAGAGTTTCAAATACAGCACTACCTATGTTGTGATACATCAAATTGAAAAAATGAAAAGTTCTTTTTCTGTCAAACAAATTTTGGAAACTTTCAAAGCACCCCAAACCCTTCTCAAAATTTTTTCATCATCAAATAAATGGAAGTTCTTCCTCTATTAACTGCTGTTCCTTGAGAAATAGACTTTCCAGCAAAAATAGGTCGATTTTATTTCGGAAAGGACATCTAAGGCCCAGTTGCTCACTTCGAGTTTAAAAGTTAAAACTTGGTTTGGTTGCCATAGATTTAATTGTTGCAACAATTTTTTCCATAGTAACCAAACCGGGTTTAAAGTTAAACTTGAAGTGAGCAACTCGACGTAAGACACGTATTGTCAAATTTTCATCTTCGCCTCCCAATTTATAGAATTTTTTAATAGGGTTCGAGAGAGATTTAAAGAACTTGGAAGTTATTTTTTTACAGAAGGAGAATTTTATCACCTTCGGTCTGATGTACCACAAGGTAGATGTTGCTATTTGAAGTTTCGAAGTAAGGTAGAGTGGGGGCGAGGGGATTGGAGTTAAAATTTGGCTACACGTGTCTTAGATGCCTTATTCAAAATAAGAATCGAACTGTTTTCCGTTTCCGAAAATTTTATTACTTCCAGTTTGATGTATGACAACATAGGTAGTGTATTGTGAATTCTGAAGTAGGGAAGGAAGGGGGGAGGCGAAGGGTTTGAAGACAAAAATTTGACAATGTGTGTCTTAGATGTTCCCCTCAAAATGAAAATCGATCTGTTTCAGCGTCTTCCTATGAGAAAATTTTGGCGGCAAGAAATCTGGTAAATCCATCTCAAAAAATCACCCTGTATAATCAGTACGAAACATCTGTACCAAAAACGGCTCATGACATGTTGTAGTTCAATACGTGAGCCAATCAGAAAACACAAAATGAAAATAGTTTACTAATTCAAAAGTCACTTTGATCGTGACTTAAATTTTTTGGATAGCCCACTTTGATTTGTGCGTAGTTCATGTGAAGAAAGTCAGTCTCAAGCCAAAACAATAATGTCTGCAAAGAAGCATACAAGCGGCTTGAAGGTTGATTGCCGAACTTACGTTCAATCTAATTAGACCACGAGTCACTTGGCTATTCACTAGACGACCATGGGTAACTATCTTTGCAAAGCATCATGATTCATGTATATTGTTACGCCAACAATTATCGACTTGAAATTATCGCAGGCACCCACTTCGCTTCTATCCGCTCGCTACCACTTCGCATTCCAATTAAATATTAACTGTCGACTATTGACGATTAGCGTTCTCGAACTTTCCATCATCCTGCAGCAATTTACATAGTGGCCCGGCATATAGTTTCCTGGGCGACTCCCGAATAATCCCATACATTTCGCGTATAATTCTGCCGTGCTGTAGAGCCAGCGCCGCCGCCAAATGGACAGATGTGTCTTCATCAGGCGTTCGAGTCTCCATGTATTTCGATGCCATCAAGTTTACTCTAGAAATGTCCAGAGCTCCGCGCATTTGTACACTGCGGCCATGGAAGAGCCTGGAAATATCGCGTGTTTCCGGATTGCACGAGCATCGCCGCTCGTAGCAATATTTTTTTCTAGCTCATGTTTATACAGGGTGTCGCGGAATTAGTGTTACAAAACTCACAGGGAGATGAAAAATTGAAAAATAAAGGGACTTTTGTTGATGAACATACCCTCCCAAACGTATTATATGAAGATACAGGCCTTCAAAGTTGTTTTTTAGAAACAGTTTTTTTTTTCATAATTCTTGAACCGTTCAACCGATTTCAGTCAAATTTGGACTCAAGTTCACTGAAACAGGTCTCTATTGAACAAGCAAAAGCGCATTCCAATGAACTTTTTCGGGCGCGAAGATAATAGGGGGTGCCCTCCCCCTTTTCCCTCTATTTTTGACTTCCTCAAATATTTTTGGGAATTGTTTCAATTTTTGAATTTTGGGTTCAATTTTAAAAAAATGTTACTTCTACAAAATTTTGATTACGGGCTTAGTTTCCGAGATATTTGGGATTTAAACATTGCAAAACATCTCGAAATCGCCACTTCCCAGGCCTAAAAATTAAAATTCAAGAAAACCCATGATTCGCCAACTGGAATGAGTTTTCTGGGTGTTTGAGTTTTCGCTGAGAAACATGGGGTTATTCAGAAAAAGCAATTTGGGCCCTGGAAAGTGGCGATTTCGTGATGTTTTCTGATGTTTCAAACCCAAATATCTTGAAAATGAAACTAATATAATCTAATCAAAATTTTGCGAGAGTAATTTTTCTCTTTCAATTGAACGCAGAATTCAAAAATTGGAACGATTTCCAAAAATATTTGAGAAGGTCAAAAATAAGAGGGAAAAGAAAGAGGGCACCCCCTATTATCTTCGCTCCTATGAATGTTTGATAAAATGCGTCATCATTGTTCAATAGAGACCTGTTTCAGTAAACTTTAGTTGTTCACATTTTACTGAAATCTGTTGAACGGTTCAAGAGTTATGAAAAAACAAACTGTTTTGAAAAAACAACTTTGAAGGCCTGTATCTCCGTTATCATACGTTTGGGAGGGTTGGTTCATCGACAAAAGTTCCCTTATTTTCCAATTTTCTATCTCCCTGTGAGTTTTGTATCACTAATTCCGGGACACCTGTATTTATGTGAAGAGCAAAAAAAATGAAGATGAAAAAATGACAAATCCAAGTGAAGTTGGCTCCTTTGCATAGGCACGTGCGGCGCTTCAATATTTTGATTCAATTACAAATCACCCTGTACAAACGCGCCCTGAGCCCTAGCCGGCGTGGCGGTATTATAAAAACGTCTGCCATTAAAAATCGATAAAACCCAAATGGCGTTCTTAAACTTCCCTTCGTCCTCTCTCGCGCCTTCCTGCCCCCGCCTCTCCCCGCCGCTCGCCGTCCTCATCATCCGCAGAGCCGTGAGGCGCCCCCCGACGACCCCCGTCAAACCCTCTCCTCCCACTTGGCCACCCTCTTTCGTTGCCGCACACGATATAATTTATAAAATGTATTCACCCCTCGAGAAAACCCCCTCTCGCTCGCGCCGGCTGCCTCCCGGAGAAAGAGGAGGAGGACGACGACGACGACGACGACGAGGACGAAGCGAAGGAGGAGGAGAAAATGTCCGCCTCGCTAGAAAATCCATCAAGACTAGCAATTAACTCGAATTCAAATTTTATTCATTATAAATTACCAACGTATAAAACGAGCTTCTTTGAGCCGGGGAGGAAGAAACGCCAATTTAAAGTTTCTCGGAGCTGTATGCGGAGCTCTGGCTGGCGGAGACGACGACGGGGCCCAGTGTTCGTGTTCCGAGGGAAAATTGTCTTTACGTCGGAGATAATTTCGCGCGGGAGCAATTGGAAAAGCGCGCCCGGCTCTTCTCCGGGTTGCCGGAGATTTGCTCTTTATAAAGAGAAAGGTGTGGTCGGGAAAACTGACGGAAAAATCTGGTAGGTACTCAAAATTTGGAATTCATCTTCGGCTTTTACTTCTCACTGCATTTTGCGAAAAATGAGAAGGTGACCGGGAAAACAATGTACAAAATTTTGATTCGTTTTCTAGACTCGTCCATTATAATTCAAATTATCTTTGATAATGCAATATTATCACTGTATACATGGGTACACTCGAGACCTGATTTGGTTTTTAGACGCAAAATCAACTTGGACACATAAAGCAGTGCACATGGACCTTGTCAGGTTAAGTGATTTTTTTGCAGACCTGATTGGGTTTTTTTGACGCAAAATTGACCTATACTACTCATAAATCGGTGTACACACTACACAGACCTTGTCAGGTTCTGTTTTTTTTTCAAGGGCTGATTAGGTTTTTCCACAGAAATGAATTTGGGCTAGTTGATTTTTGACTCGGTTCTTCTTTTCTCCAGTCCCAAACTCTCAAATCATTTGTCTTTACAACAATTGTACATACACCTATTGCTTTTAGATTTTCACAGTTTTTCTTTCTCGACCCTTCCTTTTCGATCTTTTGTTTCTCGACCTATTGTTTTTCGACGTTTTGTTTTTCGACCTATTGTTTTTCGACCAATTGTTTTTCGACCTTTGTTTTTTCGACCTTATCTTTCTCGACCTCATGCACTAGATGTTTTGTTTTCGACCTTTTGTTTTTCGTTCTTTTTTCCGTCACTCCCTGCTTGGACACCTTAACTCCACCTCAATCCATTCAGGCTATGTTGCAAACACCGTCAGAGTCCAGGAAAAAAACTAAGTATAAAGCTCAAGAACGTTTCGTTTTTATCCCGATAGCCCAAGAGACAACAGACATTTGGGGCAATGAGAAATAAGGGTCTCAAGTTTATTGAAACAAACGATTGGACAAAAGATCTCAGAGAGAAGTGTGATGACCAGCCTCCTACCACCTTTTTCAAAGATTGAGCATGGCTCTACAATTCAGCAACGTGGCTTTTGTTCCGGGGACTATGCCACAAGGGAGAGACTCACCTGAAATTACATACTTGAAATGTATTTGTATCAAACTTGTTATTTGAAATAAAATACCATTTCCAAATGATTTTTAAATGATTTCCAATGATTTTTATTGATTTCCATGAAAGTGTACTGTGTAGGTACAATCAATTTCCAAGGTGGTTTACTTCTTGTCCAAACCTAAAGTGGTCAAAGATTGGAGTAGCCCACCCAAAATTTGTATTTAAGTTCAAAATGCCTAAGCTCTCGAAGAAATAGTGTAGTGCAAAAGCTTAATTGTTTTCCCTAACAGCTGCGTTCATTGTCTATCACAGGCTGGATACCAAGTTTTGTCCAGATCCTCCGTATTTGAAATACAGGGCGTCGCGTAATGTCAAGATCCTGAGAAAACTTCAAAGTTTCGAGACTTCCATTCTGAAAAAAAATTAGATTTTTTTAAATTGGTCAAGGGGAGTTGATACACTCACATCTCGAAACGGTGTTTCAATTTTACAATTATCTATTCAAATTATAAGGTGATTTGGAAAAAAACAAGTTCTTGGTTCCAATTTCTCCAAGAGAGGCGACTGCTCAATTGTAACCCCCTATTGAATCAACTTTCTTGACTATCTCGATTAATGCTTACTCCATGTTCCAAGGTAAACACATTAACTGGTATAAGTGATATCACGTAAACGTAAGTCAAAAATGTGTAGTCGGATAAAAAACCAGACGGTGCATGCCTTCAGATTTGGCCTCACGTGATATCACGTGAGCTCAGGTAATGTGATAACAATAGGTTTCTGCCTCGACTACTACACCCCCACCCAAATTAGCTGAAAGCACCCCCAGTGGTGTGTTGAACCGTTAATAGCCACTTTCTTAGAAAGGCAAAAGCAGGTAGAAAGACAGGTAGGTATATAAAGAGAAGATCAGTGATCAGGCCAGTTCAGTGCTCTTCAGTAGTCTAAAGTGTTCACAACAAGACGACAAAAAAGCGAAAAATGGCAGCGATAAAAGCTATTGACAAAATCCAGGAACAGATGGAAAAATTGCGCGGAAGAAACAGAAGAGTCTCCCTCAAAAGTGTTCACAACAAGACGACAAAAAAGCGAAAAATGGCAGCGATAAAAGCTATTGACAAAATCCAGAAAAAGATCGAAAAATTGCGCAAAAGAAACAGAAGAGTCTCCCTCAAAAGGTACAATCATCGAGAAAACCTACGAATACAAGCGGTCTTGATACAGACCTATCAGGCGACCAAGGCGAAAATCGAAATAAAGAGTAAGAAGAGAGTCGAACTGGTGAAATTCCGCCGAACTCTCCTCGACGCGAAGGAGAACGAGAAACAAGAGGACGCAGTACGAGCGGTAAGTCAGTGTATAGGGGGGGGGCGTCCAAGAGTTCTAGAAGTTCTAAGTTCCAAGAGTTTCGTTTTCTCCCGTACTTGATTCTAATCCATTGAATATTTTATGAGCTGTTGAATTTCAAAGTTTTAAGTTGTGACATTTTTTATCTCCACAGAAAACGCGTTTCATTCAAAAGTCTTCTATGGTAGATCAACCAAACGTTCAGGATATGCTTCATCTATCGCTTGTTCAGAGAACACGGTCGACATGAAAACAGGGTGATTCAAAAATACGGGGGAAAATATCAAACTTATATCGCAGGTACATTTTTCTACATTATGAACCACCTGGTATTCCATCGAAACGGACTCATTTCTGTGAATAATGTGATTTAGTAAAGCATACCTCGTAAGTTTGACTGGTTGATCCTTGAAGAATTATTCACCACGCCAGGTCTTCTTTTTTCGGATGTCTTTCGTCCATGATCAGTCACATTTTTGGAGTATGTTTTGGTAATGACGGCTGTTCAGGTAATAAAGCCCTTCCAAATACGGAATGATTCAAAATATGCAAAAAAAACATATGTTCATGATTGAAGCAGAATTATTTTTTGTCTTATCGAATCACTCTGTATCAGCAACCACTTTATTCTTAGGAAGAAAGTGACCATAAGAGCAGAGCTTGGAAATCTGGCTTGTCTCTTGTCTCGGATGGAAGGTTTCTAAATTGAACTTAATTTTCGTGGAGACTTGAGAACCTTGTTTACACAAACAGACTTCACTCTGGAAATGGTCTTTATCGTTTTATAGGCAATCTTTGAAACCATATTAAGTGAAGTGGCTTATAATTACCGATTGTTTGATTGAAAAAGTATATATCCGTCGTATATACAGGATGTTCGCAAATTTGGTGTGGAAAATTTAACCGCAGTTAGGAAAATGCTTCAAAAGTATCTGAAAAATGTTGGAAAAAAAATTAGGGGATCTTATTTCTGAAAATATGGAGGGTCAAAAGGTCGTCCTTCGACCCCCTCTTGTTCCGTTATTTTGACAGATTATAGTAAATGCTTTTCAACAATTTCAACAGACCAAGAAGCAATGTTTTTGAACCTTTGAATGTGTTTTGTGACTTATTCACCAACAGGGTGGATCGTAAATCCCGAAAATCCAGTTTTCTTCAAAAATGCATGCAGAAAATTTCATATGGGAACTATCTGTGTTATTTGTTGATTCACATGAGTTTCATAACCTAAAGAGCATTTTTCACGAGCATTTTTGAGAACAAATAGATTTTTAGGATGTATGACTCACCCTGTACACTAAACCGGAATGACAAAACACATTTAAAGGCTCAACAAATTTGCTTTTTGGTCTGATGAAAAGAAATGGTCGAAGGACCACCTTTTGACCCTCCATATTTCCAAAAATAGTTATTTTTTTCCATTCATCAGGCACTTTTTCCCTACCTGCTGTTGAATTTCCTACTCTAAGTTTGCAAACACTCTGTACGAATATACTTGCCGTACAATCATAATGCTCTACCTCCTTTTGGTAGGAGAAGGGGGAGTCGGGAAAATAAAATGGACACAAAAATTGACAAGAATAACAAATTCGGTGTGCCCTGCACAGATACGGTTAATAGACCTGATACCAGCTTCAGGGTGGAGTGGTGAATGGAAAACGGAACATGGGTGGTTAATAACTGCCGCAGTCTTAAAAATGTCGGCTTCGCTCACATATTCAACGATATTTCAACTGGATTTAATTTTCTCTTTTAGTCTCGAGGTAGCAGAACTATGTCCAATCACTCCCCCCACTTAATCCAGGGTGGGGGTAGATCCGCCAGTCCAGATCTAGATAGCAGAATCACCACGTTTTTGGAAGACTATCACCGAACCCTGAGAATTTCACCGAGCCATCGAGCACCATGTTCAAAGTGTTCAGACCCAGAAAAACAAACATTTGTGGAAGGGCTGTCCCCATGTTCTCATGTGAGGACAAGCTGAGTGAGATGACGATCCCTGAGGTTGTCACTTGGAAGAATGTTCAATACTTACTTGTTTCACGTTATTTTAATTGCATACGTGCATTTTGCTTGTTATTAGTTTTTAATTACTCGTGGTTATCACTCACAGCCGGCGTAATCGCATGCATTGTGATGTACTCCATAGTTTATTCATAATTTATGTTCATTCAATTTTGTATTTTACCTGATGTATTATAGGTATCATTTCTCATACTGAATGAATAAATATGAAATATGTTATCTATCTTATGTTTTCTTATACCTTTATTTGTGATTCGATCCTATTGCTTGGGCTATCAATAAGTCCCTTCATTTCGGTTTATTTGAGTGCGCATGTGTCACGCGAATTTCTTAGTCTCGTACACCGATATTGAAAATCAACACAAAAAGATATTGTACGGTGCACATAAAATTCCACAAATAATTCGATTGGATGTTAAATGCAATTTTTTATATTCACATCAAAAATGTTTTATTGGAATTAAGTTCAATGATCATTTGTGGAAGCTCAGGAACAACGAAAATGGCAACAGCGCTCAAAACAATACGACATCGGCGCCAACTGTCACTTGTGACAATTATGATGACACTTCTCGTTTCTACCTGACCATGATTCCATTTGCTGATGTTTTGACGAAAGAACACAACTTGTTAAAAACGGCTGTACCGGGAAGGAAGTTCAAAGAAGCTACGAAGAGATGCATTAACGGTGTGTGTAAAAGTGACAGCCAGGAACCAGTAGTTAGTCAGGCGGCTAGACAGAGCATGCAGCGTAGCCAAGTTTCCACATTCACACTGACAAGTGTACGAAAGTTTTAAAAATCTGGCGCTTTTACACATTCGCACCTGCCCAAACGAAGTAGCCCATTGAAAATCAGACAAATGTGTTCAATTTGTGGGGTTAACAATTTTGTGTTAACTAGAGAGGATACATGCATCCAAAAAAGTTTTGCATATTAGGATATTTTGCAAAAGTGGCAGCTAGACCTAGTGGCTTGTATGATTTTGCATCAGAAAACATTGTGAATAGATTGATAGAATGATAACAGTTGAAATTGGTCTAAATTTCTCATAATGGTCACGTTGATACAAATAGATCACATTACTAAAGAGCCTCAGAGGAGATCATCCATATCTCTACGGATCTTCGAATCCACGACCTCCGGGCCTGGAACAAGATTTTTCCGTCAACATTTTTATGAAGCGTGTGGTGTTTCTGGTGATAGACATCACCCTACACTTGTCAATGTTGAGGTACAGCTTGTTCAACCGGCACTACTCGAACACGCCGTCCAAGTCCTTCTGCAGAAGAGCACATTTCGCCTCAGTGCGAATCTCTCTGAATATTTTCTTATCATCAGCGTATACTAACAACTGACCAGCCACACGCTCGACGATATCGTCAATAAACAAGTCGAAAAGCATAGGCGCCAGGTTTGCACCCTGGGGTGCTCCGCTCGTGGGTGAGAAGTGAGATGAGCAACGGCCATCGATCTTAACATACTGGTTCCGCGACGACAAATAAGACGCCAGAAGTGAGATCCATCCGACATCAAGGCCGTACGAATACAACTTCTTGAGATGGAAGAAGGATGCCATGATCCATACGGTCGAAAGCCTCCGAAAAATCTGTAGAAATTGTATCAACTTGAAGAGTGAAGACGATTGTCCATGGGAGAATAAAGAAATTGCGTGTAGCATGCCAAGTTGATGAAAGTGCTTAGACCGGCAAGAGATCCATGTTGCTTGTCCGTGATGATGGATTTAACATCACTCATTATGCTTTGCGAAGTCTGACATCAGGCAGATGGCAAATAGTTCTTCTTCCTATACAGATTGGGCTCTTCTGCGACGGCGTGGACAGGTATGAAATGTCGGTATATTTTATCAGGCCATAATTTCGAACAAATGATCAATTTTACCATTACAATTAACAAATTCATGCATGGAATGCATCAAAATTTGTGCTGGAGCATGTAAAAGTATAACATTTTGCTGGAAAAGTAAGCAAGAAACTAGATGATTACTTGATTTTGCATAAATTTCGATATTAAAGTTGAAAAATGTGTGGTGAGATTCTGATCCGGGGATGGACTGTATAACTAGTTGCCTGCTCGTTGACCGTTTGCCTTCTGTTTATGTTTCAAACCCACGTCCCACGTGCTATGTGCCATGTGTTAACCTCAAATATTTGGCCGAGAAAAAACATCACATCAGAGTACATACATCAGAGAAAAGTGTCCGTCGATTTAAGGTAAACAATAGACTTTATGCTTCAATTTTTACATGGTTTATTCGTTTGTGGCACTTGTATCAGTACAGTACTGTCAGTTCGGAATGTTCGGATGTAACATTGGTTGCCTAACCTGATGATAAAATAATACAAAAAGGCCTGATCGCTCACTGAACCTTCTCGTACCCTCCAGCATTCATCATTTAGTTTCTTAATATTTATTTCACACTAAAAACAACTCAATTGATAAGAAACGCAACGTTTTCCAACGTATTGTACACAAATTTTCCAGTTTGTTCGAATGTAGCACAAGTTGCCTAGTCAAAAGTTGCACATGCGTCTAGAACACTATGTATAGGAACAGGAACTATGGGTCTATAGAGTTCTTGATACGCTGGGGCTGGGGACTACTTCTTATAAACTGGTATGACCCTGATCTTCTTTCACAAAACCGGAAATGTGGAGGACCTGAGGGACAGAATCAAGATCAAAACCAACGGTTCAATCACTATAGGTACAGAGGTGCAGTCCTCAACAAAAAAAGGCAGGCATCCGATCAGGGCCTTTTGTCCTTTGTAGCAATTTTATTTCTCAAAGCTCACTAGATAGGTGATGAAATGACAGTAGGTATAGGTTTGAATATTGGCGCGCAGGCGATAAGCCTGACAGGCAGCTGATAAGGTTTAAATCGAGGCAGAAAAAAAAAGCGAAGGTAAAAGACGTACCTACCGAATTTCGCACAGGGAAAGTTGTAATTCCAAAAGCTTCTGTAAAGGGTTGGCAGTCGCCTTCTAAGATAAAACACCCTGGTGCACACTACGTCAAGTTTATTTTTATCGAAATCGTGCAATATCGAACAAAGGTGAGCAGAAATAATTGTCACGTTTTTCGTGGACTTCAAGTCAATATTTTAAGGAAATCAGGAGTCATCCACGTTCGTTGGGGCCCAAAATAGCCGACGTCTCCACAGTGTTCCCGCTTGCCAGCTGCCGTTTTGTTCATAAAGCCACCATCCTCCACTTACAATACAACTCTTCGTGTTATACTCCGGCTACGGTTCGAAGGCTTTGATGAACTGCAGAGTGGACGTCTTCATCTGCTGACACCAGCGCCGTAATCGCAACCGTCGCTTTCTCAGCAGAAGACGCCACGAACACTTCGCTACCGCTGCCAGAGTGATCACTCAGATTCAGACTCGAGAGCCCAAGAAAACCAGTCCGGTGTTGTTTGCCAGTACATGTGAGGTCTAAACCATCTAGTTACTCCACTAACCTAGCTATTAAGACCCTAAGCGCGTCGTTTTCGTTCGTCAATTTTGAATTTCACTGAAGAGTCGGTGATAGCCATAGATTTGCGTATTGGATCCATTAGGCAGGTCTATTTAACTCCAATATACGGCGGAACGCCGCCTATCGACGCGTGTTAGGTGTCCCAAACCCTGGGGGTGTGTTTGAGGTAAATTAGCAACAAGAGTGCCAAAATCGAGTGATACTTGTACTTACCACTTAACCTCATAACCTCACAAAAGCAGATAAACACTCGGTGCTTTCCTTTCGAGGGACCTGCAGCATTTCTAGTTAATTTTATTACGCACATAAACATTTCACTTACCTTTAATACACAACAACTCTGCTACCTCTACTTACCACGCATTTTATAAATTAAAATCAACTGTGGCACTCAACCTGTTTGTTTATTTTCTCATGTATGTCATTTTTGCACCGTGAACTTGAACTTGACCTGTCACCTGTCATCATCACTATAGTTACTTTTCTTTTATTTCGTTGAGGCACCAGGAAGCCCGCGAAATTCAAAAAAAACGGGAGAAGCACCCTGGTTGGCGCTGTAAATAAATTGTGCCAATCCCTTCGATGCTGGGAACCCACGCCTGGCTCTACCATACCAAAAGTAACTGAGTGCCGTGTAAGAGCCGAAAGAAGGCGGCACCTTCCCGATTTCAACTTTTTCAGTGCACTCAGGAGTCAAGATGCTCTGCTCAGAGAAAGAATTAAGTTTGAGAAATCGATCTGACGCACCAGAGAACGCACATAAGACATGTGGAGTATTGTAAAGAATGGCGCTCAAGATCCGAATAATGTTTTTTCTTTCAATTATCTGTTTATCTGAGTAGGGAAAACTCAAACAGCAATGTATTTATGTAACTTGTTGTCGCTTTTGTATAGTGCAGACAGCTGGGTAAGGACGATATGGGGGTCATGTCATCACAATAGTAATCTACCTGTGTATTTAGGCCTGACCTATTATTCCTCATTCTCTTCCTCAAAATCTGAATGAACAATGAAGGATGCATCCTTTGATTGTATTTTACTGGCCAGTAGGTTTGTCTTTCGCAAACGCAAATTACAGAAAGAAGGTAGACTGGAATTCGTATAGTTCGCACTCCCGGAAACTTTCTCTGGATGTTTGTCACAAGAATCAATTGTTTTATTATACAGGTGACCCATTGAAAACGAAAGAGACAGCTTTTCGGGCATTTGCCCTTATTTTTTCGGAATGAGCCCGGACAAGTCAACCTTGTTTTCAAGGGGGACGTTCAACTGCTATCAATTGACCCGTGGAGCCCCCTGACTACGGGAATGCCCACGTAGTCAAAGTGGTGGCCCATTCGAAAATTTCAAATGACAATTGGGGTTGAGTGGTACATCATTTCAAAGCAGGTTCAATTGTCTTTGTAGCGGTGTTAATTTTTCATACGATTCGATGCCAATTTCCCAAGATAATGCTAATTTCACTGTTTTTGGAGGGTTACAGCCCCTTCTAGGAGGCTGGTCAGAAGTTGCCGAGCCCATGACGGGGCTCATGTCCGTCTATTATAAACGTGTTACAGAATACAAACAAATGAGGTCAAGTGCCCGAAAATTTGTCTGTTTCGTTTTCGTTGGGCCACCCTGTATGTTAAGATAAGATGAGTGGTTATCTATACTTTTGCAAAAATTCAATAGAAAAACTTTTCTTGAACGTATTTTTTTGTAGTTCTGGTTTCTCGCTTCAAAAATGCCGGAATTTAGCACATTTTATGAAGACTATTTTGACAGTTTCCCGAAATAATGTTTGTAAATTTGGATATGAAATAATAAGAGAATCCATTTGTCTACAAAATAATGGTTCAAGTGTTCAAGTGAAGTCAATTTCTTGCTACCAGATGTAGCCCATATTGGCGCCTTCACCATATTTGTTTGCAGCAAATGTCAATGTTCCACCATAATTTTTCACGATCCTTGACGGTCTAGGAATCGAGTGAGATATAGTTCCTATATCTTCACAAAGCTGCACATGGTCGAACATTTTTTGATCCTATGCCAGAGCCTAGATAAATATAGGGCCCCGTATTTAGAGGTGCGTGGTTGAAGGCTATAATCGCTCATTCTTGAATTTTGGAATCTACACTATCACAATCGAGTGACTGTATGTGGGTAATTGTATTGTGTAATTTTGAAGACTCAAATGAATGAATGAATAGCCCCTAAAAGCGCACCTCCAAATGCACTTTTAGCTTAAAAGCGAGATATAAATACGGTCCAAAGTCTCGAAATGCTGAATAGGTCCAGAGTCAGAGTTTTCCAGTGAACTAGATAAGATTATTATCCGAATTTATTCCATCCAGAAAAATGATGGAACAAATGAAGTATGTTTCACCCTGCAGGTTGTGTTTCGAGAGTTTGAGGAATGTGATATTCTCTTATATCTTGATCGATGGATAATATGGTTGCATCAGAGTTGGAAATGGTTTTGCCTGGATTGATTCGATAAAAATAAGAAGCATTGGAAAAAAATTGATTTCACCTTGTATAAATAGTCTGTTGATTTCTACATTATTTCAGTGGGCTGCGATTCAGGCCGCGATAGGCCGATGCGGCGACCAGAAACATAGCCCACTATAGAATCATGTAGAAATCAGACAGCCTATGGAATACCAGCGGCTATGGAGGGGTACATTTTTCATATGTTCAACGGAAGACCATAAAGTTGCTAAAGAACGTGAGACTGTTCCACTCTAGAATTATTTCATCGAAATAATGATTTCCAGAGATTTATTCTTCAATTTCAACCCCGAACTAGGTCATGAAGGCGTGCAAGCGCGCCTTGAAAAAAGTCAGGTGGTCCTGAACATTGAATAAACTTGAAGATCAAATAATCTAGAAAATTGAATAATCTCGAAAATTGAAAAATCTCAAAGAATGAATACCTAATCCTCAAATTATTCGAATTATAATTTCTCCTCAACATTACTTTTTGATCCGTTATTGCAGAATACACAATGGAAAAGAGATCAATTCTTGAGATCATTAACATTTCATAGCTTGAAATTTCTTCTTTCCAAAATCTGATGTAAGATTCGGAGGCCACCATAAAACATTTTATTAAATGCGATTCCTTAATTGTTTGGCACACTTTGGCTGATTCGAAGAAAAAATATATAAGTAACTGAAATGTTTCGAGTATTTTTTCAAAAATTCCAATTTAGATCAGTCAACCGCTATACCGGATATTTGCAAAGTCACTATTGCAATTTTAATGTTCTAATTGACCGTTTCAACACTCAATAACAACGTAATCCAATGAGATGCACCTAGGTAGTCATTTTACTTTCAAATTTCGATGAAGCTTGCATGGGGCACAGTAATAGGCAACACAACATACAACAGTAACCTTCGCTGAGCTGAAGAGTGAGACGAATGATCGTACTCAATTCGAAAGAAAGAAAGGACCGACCGAACCTACTGCGCATTTTCCTAGTCAAATCTTGGTGGACATCTCTTTTCCAGAGTAAGGATACTAAATAGTAGGTACCTACACGTCACAGGGACGTATGCTTTTACCATGTTGAACAGGTGGGGATAGGCTAACCATCACTGGCGGCTCCACGGGGGGTACGACGGTACGGCCGTACCCCCTGTCGCAAATCAGGGGCGCATGAAGTCAATTTTGAAAAAAAAATCTACGAGTTGTACCGATGGATTACTCTTTGTAAAAAATAATTAAGGCGATAAAAGCTTGTCAATAAAATTGATAATGTTACCAATGAAAATTCGCTTTGGGCGTCGCGCAATAGAATCTTGAAACTATTCTCATAACATCTATGGAGGTGGAAAGAACTTATACTCACAACCACCATAATAATTGATCATTACTGGCTTTTAAAAAAGTTGGAAAATAAACCATCACGAACTATCGGCTCGCGGCGCGCTGTGCAGCTACCCTGACTCTTGTCTGTAATAAACCTCTTTCCGTCTCGGTATGTAATGCACTATTACTCACAACCACTATGGTAATTGATTCATTGCATACTATGTAAGAGGGCGGGAAGTAACTCATTACCTACTCCGCGGGAAAAGGAAGAAATGATAGCTTCAGCAGATAAATTCCAGAATAATGCATCCAACCAAACAATGAGTTGGTAAATCCGTATTCCTGAGCCAAGTTTCAGAAATATTGATTCGCCGATCTGGAAGTTATGGCAAAAAAATACTTCCTAATTTCTAAATGAATTAAAGTTTTTGAACACCATGATCCTATAAGCTAGGCAGGTACATGATTATGAGATGAGTAAAATAGTATACTGTTACGAGCGGCGATCCCGTACATATTTGTAAACACTCGACTTTTCTGGATCCTTCCATCCATTAGATCGCAGTGTAGAAGTCTAGAGCGATCTGGTGCATTCCAGAGCGTTCGTGTATGTGAAACTGGATGGAAACTCCAATGCTCGATCAAGAAAGATCTGTCCATTTTGGCGGAGGCGCCGCTCGTAACCCGGCAGAATTATACGGGTGAAGTGTACGATTATTCAGGAATACCTAGAAACCGCATATACCGGGCCTCTATGGAATTTGCTGGAAGTGGACAGAAAGTTCCGGAACATTATTCGGAGGCCTTATATAAGGTATCAGCCGGCAGCTCGCGGCAGTATTGAATTGGAAGAGCGAGCGGATAAGCGAGCGATAATCACAGCGACATTCCAAGTAGACAATTGTTGGCGTTATTTATTGTAGTAGTACGCAGAAATGAACATTGTGTGTTTTAAATCGATCGTCTCAATTATATTCGAGCCCGTACGCGAAATATCGTAACAATATGTACTCCCAACAGTAAATAGGTAGATCATTACTGCTGAGGGCTAGAGGCTCCAGGCTCCGCCAAAACCAGTAATGACAGTAAAGGCAGATAGGTGTAAATCCATGAAAATCGAAGATTGCATCGTGAAGTTTAGTTTTGTAGAAGAGATACGTAGAGAAGAGTTCAGTTTATCAATCTGTTGTCATGATCGTTTTTCTTTGAAAACTGCATGCTTCTGAATCAACTATACATATAGGAAGTTTGAGTGAAGTCATAAAGAAAAGCGGGGGCGTACTCAAAAGGGAAGGATGAAGGGGATAATTCTCCCTCTAAGACTTCGACCAACAAGAAAAAATCTGATACATTTGTCCCCCAAAGACTTTACGCGCAATACAAAAAAAAAATGTATGATGTGTCCCCTGAAGTCCACACCTATCTCCTGGCTAAATTTTTAAAGAGCTGGCCAAGGCTCCAAGGCGGCTCTATATTATCATTCGATTGATTGCTTGATACCTACTGGACAGAATTTAGATTATGTTTTTCGAATAGTTTTGCACTTTTGAGTTTTGACTGAACCTCGAAGGAAAGAAAACAAAATGAATTAGGGAGGCTTTCCTTTTTTCTGAATATTATTGTCAATATTATTATTATTATTATACCCAAAAATTTTCGCCTGCGGCGCTGGTTTTTACTAGCTGCGGTCACCCAGTACAAACTCGATCTTTAAAATATACACAAAACCTTCTCGACCTCCCCCCCCATTTGTCTATAAATCTGGGTACGCCACTGGAGAGAAGCATGGGGCTTATTTTGATCGTAGCCCTCACCTTAAGGGCGCCTGGTCGGTGAACCGTACCCCCTGTTCGAAAATGCTGGAGCCGCCAGTGCTAACCATATAGCAAAAAACCGTTTGATAACTGCTTTCTTCAAGCAAGAGATAATTTTTTTACTGTTTCAAGTAGGTATACTGAAAACCAAAACATGCACAATGCATGAGGTTGGTGACGTGACGTGTAACCTTTCTTTGAGGTGACTGCGGCCCTTGATCACTACTTTCTTGAAAAGGAAAACGCAGGTATACTGAATATTATGGAACGTAGGAAGGGACTAGACCACATCAGTTTACATCAAGGCGACAAGCAAGCGAGATATGGAGGCGGGAAGAGCTATTGCCAGGAACCAGAAACAGCTCGAGAAATTGAGCGAAAGGAAGCAAAGACTTTTCCTGAAGAGGTTTGAGCACGAAGGAAACTTGCAAATCCAAGCGGTCTTGATACAGGCCACGAAAACCACCATGGCAAAAATCGCAAAGAAGAACATGCAGCGAAGCCAACTGATGGAATTGCAGCGATCTGCGACGATGCAAGAAGCCTTGGAAAAAACTCGCAACGAAGACGCAATACAAGCGGTAAGTCCAGCGTTTCCAGCACGTGACGCCCAGTGCTATTCACTTTTTATGTCAGTCGAAATTTGGGATTTTTGTTCTTGATGCAAATATCAAGTTTATTAATTTAGAAAATGGCTTTTTTGAACGCTGGAGGGTGCTCTATCTCTATATCAAGGACAGCGTGAGCTACCAAAGTGAAATATTAAGGCTTTTTGAACAAATAATACTCCCAAGTATAATTTCAACGAAGAATACAATATAAAAGAATGAGATAAGAAAAATACAGTCACTTACTGAAAGATACTACTCTTTGGCGTCGATAATGCCCGTATTCATAGTCGTGACTTGAGGTCCATCTTGATACTTGAGTATAACTTCGACCAGAAACGCTTTTCATAGACGTGAAAGTTCTTCTTAAGTATAAATTGACGGTGCGGTAGACCCTCCTCTGCCTCAAGTATCACTTGAGAGAAACATTTGCTCTCTTTTTTTTTAAGCTAACAATGGAATGTTCTCATGGAATACTTATTCCACTCTTCGTACAACAATTCAATCAAATAATCAGATACAGGGTGATCACGCAAGAATTTACCCCCCCTATCGGAAGCTTCTCCTTTGCAATAATTTGAAAGTGAAAAAACTTCCTGGAACGATTTTTTTCTCTAGATTTCGTATAGTTGAGGAGTATAGTTTTCTATCACCGGTCATATACAGGGTGTAACAAAAAAATTGTTTATGCGACGCTTGTATTCATTCAATCTGATGTGGTTTTTCGTCCTGAACACAAATAAACTGCGCACCAATTGAAATAGGCCACCCAAAAAATTCAGTCTAATTCAAAATGTCGTAGCTTCAAAGGAGGTTGACTTATTTCAAAACTTTTTTATTCTTTGAATAGCTCACTTGTTGTGCTATATAGGATGCTACATTTCATTTTTGGTACAATATTCTGTTATCATTTATACAGAGCGTTACATTGATGTACTGTAAAATTGTAAAAGTTTGGATTCCTCCCAATCGACGAAAAAAAATTTCAAATTTTTTCTAACCTGTTCTGGGGAAGTGTCTGTGTCTCGGAACGGTTTTCCAAGTTCACCCTCATCTCCTCTGATTATAGAGAAAACGGGAAGAAGGAGTGTTCCAGGCTTTCGGTGATAACTTTTCTCAATGTTGATCGATCTCCAACCTATGGGCTTGTGTTGAAGCCAAAACTTCAAGTCAGGACGATACAGGATGAAAATTTGTTCATGATCAAAACTTCGAATAGGAAGCTCTACCAAAAGTTACCCAAACATGGCCAGCATTCTGAGATCTGTTTGTGGGAACCAGCAATTAAGTTGAAAGCTGTTTTTGAGAGAGCAACTCATTGTGACCAATTTGCAACGGTTGTCAGTCCATTTGGCTACAAACTTTTGGCGTCAAAATCAATAGTCCTCCGCATGTTTGAATGAAGAAAATCGCCCCCATTCACCTGGAAACAGCACGTGACAGTTTGTCTCCTTGGTTTGGATACTCTGTTTGTATTCATTATTGGATTTTTTCGTAACCTGAGTGATGATAACTTTTCAGGTGAATGGGGGCGATTTTCTTTATTCAAACATACAGGAGGACTATTGATTTTGACGCCAAAAGTTTCTAGCCAAATGAACTGAAAATCGTTGCAAATTGGTCACAATGAGTTGCTATCTCAAAAACAGCTGTCAACTTAATTGCTGGTTCCCACAAACAGATTTCAGAATACTGGCCATTTTTGGGTAACTTCTGGTAGAGTTCCCTATTTCAAGTTTTGATCATGAAAAATTTTCAAAAATGGAATGTAGCATCTTATAGCACAATAAATGAGCTATCCAAGGAATAAAAAAGTTTTGAAATTAGTCAACCTCCTTTGAAGCTACGACATTTTGAATTCGACTGAAATTTTTGGGTGGCCCATTTTATATTGGTGCGCAGTTAAGGTATAAATACAGGGTGTTTCACTTTTCTCGTCAATATTTCGGGATAGTGGAGCATCGAGAAATAAATTCTTTCGCAAAAAAAAATAGAAAAATGGAAAAAAATAAAAATCACAAATTTTACAAATGTGGATGGATATGACCAGCGTGAAGTTATGCATCAAATCACTGTGTGTACCAAATCTGATCGGAATAAATTAGATTTGGAGTTATAATAAAAAAAACATTTTCAAAACTCAATTTTGTAAGCCTCTATCTCCGTTATAATACGTTTTAAATATATTTTTTTTAAAAAGTCCACTTTTTTGAAGTTATACCATCTCCTGAAATATTGACAAAAAAAAAGTGAAACACCGAAACACCCTGTATATGACTTTAGTAGAGCAGGCTTTTCCTAAGGAGAAAATATCAACAAATTGAAAAATTTTACCTCATTTTGACTTAAATCCAATTTCACGTCAATGGGCCTTATAAATTAAGATCCAGCAATTGCTTTTGCTTGGAATACAGCAGCAAAAAACGGAGAAACATTTGGAAATGAGACTTTGAACCACTGTTATTATTTCAGTCAGTTACTCAAATGTTCAATAAAACCTGAATCAAGGAATTACTTGAAGCTTCTGATTTTTCGAGAATTTTTTAAAAACAGAAAATCAATCAAAAGCAATTGCTTAATCTTTATTCATGAGGCTCAATGTGCTGGACATATTTTTGAATTTTACAGAAAAAAGAGTTTATTTTCATCTAAAACCGACATATTTACACCCATAACTTTGATTTATTTTTTAGTTCAGGTCGGATAAAGTAAAGCAACCCGATGAATTTTTCAGTAAATAAAAAAACCGGAAAAATACAATCATTCAAACATATTTGTGTCCGGGATGAAAACCTACGAAATACAGAATGTCGTAAAAACAAAAAGTTGTTTTCAGCGACACCCTGTATACACTGATAGAAAGGATTTGTAAAATTCATGAATTATCATGGGTAATTTTGCTGCCCATGATAATTCATGAAAATTACAATTTGAGGTGAAATTTTCAAAAGAGATGCGAATTTCCAAAGCGAATGTGGCTGCAATCTTGCTGTATAATAACATCATTATTGTAAATGTTCATTGGAAGTTGACAAACTTCATGTATATTTGGTATGTATTATTAACTGACTTATGTAAATTTACATCGCGATTTTGAAGACTTCACGTAAATTTTCATTGTAATTTCATGTTTTTGTGTGTATAATTACATTGCCATTTCAAATGTTTATACCAGGGTGATCCCGAAAGTGCGCACTAGAAGTCTAGTATACACGTAGTAGAGAGGCCATCCAGGGAGTCGTGAAAAAATGTTGGGAAACATTTTTCTTGTATTTCATAACTGGAAAAATTTTCAACAAACATATTTTCCATGTTTTTTTTTGCTTACTCCTCAATGACCACTCGACATCGCTCTAGACTTAGAGAGCGCCATTCCAGGTTCTCCCTGTAAAAGATAGAATGTAAATTTTTAATAAATTTTTGTAAACATGATTTTTGAATAATACAAAGGTTACCAAATATGGGTAAGTGAGTACTGTTTTATTGTACTGATAAATATCGTGAATTATCACATCAACATTGTAAATGATGTACAATATTATATTTTGCTTAGAATAAGAACAAACTTCTAGAATTCTGTAACAAAAAAAACAACTATTAATTGAGCATTATGTTCATAACAATGTAACGAACTTACATCCTCGGTAGAATATAAGATATCACATGAATTTTGTGAACGAAAAAAGGTAGGTTTTTCTGGTTCGTATGACGATTCTGCAATAAACAGGAAACTATAATAATTCGATGCATTATTGTTTACAATATAATGGACTTACCTCCACACCAAAATTGTAGGTCATAATTATTATCACAAAGGAACATAACACAAGAACTCAAAAACATCATTGTTTTGATTCTGTAACAAACGATAGAAATTACTAAATGCATAGCATTTTACAACGTAAAAGACTTACCTCCATATCGAAATGGTTGAAATAAAGCTGTAACATTATAACAATGAAAAAATATGATCTAAAACACTTGAAAAAGGTTGAGAAAAACTTACTGTTCTGTCTAATCCAGCTCTCTTATTGAAGGTATGATCTCTCTTTGTGGCTTTCTGAATTTTGTCCCTTGGTCCGGAATCCGGATCGATGAATTTCCAAGAAGTACCGTTGGAGCATTTCCAGGAGAAGTGAAATCTTTTTGGGATACACCAAATCCACAATATAATAGAAGGTTCTATAGTGGAACATACCTGTCGATAATTGTTGCTCAACTTGGCCAAAATACAGCTGATTTATTGGAAGCAAGCACCACTAATATTGAGCTCCAGCGAGCGCCAAGGGAGACTAAGAAATTTCGTCATGCACCCACCATACCTATATGTCGGGACAAGCGTACCTGATAATTGTCACGTGATAGAATGTATTCTTTTAATTGGTAACTATTTACTAACTCTCTGTGATTATACATAATTTTTGTAATTTCACGGGGTGTTGTTGCAATTTTACTCGCGATTCAAAATTTGCAATGTGAAAATCACATTGTTATGTCAATAGGAAACTCTAAAAATACAACACTTGTTGTAAGATCACAGTAAATTTGTGATTGAGCATTTTCGTCGTGTATTTCACACAAAATCACTGGTAAAATATTTTTCACACATTTTTTTGAGTAATATTGTTGCATTTTCATTGTGATTTATGTGTGAATTTACAAATTTTTCTATCAGTGTATAACAAGGGATGGAAAAAATCAATTTTGAAGTATACGGAAGAAATCGCTTGGGTACAGTTTTTTCTCTGCAAATTATTGCGAAAGGGAAAGCCTCCATCAGGGGGGGAGGGTGGTTCTGGGTGATCACCCTGTGCATACTCTTGTTCTAAATCATCCCGCAGCTTTTTCAGTTGTTGGCGTTCGCGTTTCTGGAAAACAGGTTGGCTTGGCAGGATGGCAGGTTGTACATCCGGTTTTTTTTTTTACCCAGGCCTTCTTTTTGGATGCCCATATTGTACCGCTCTTCGTTTGTTTTCGATAATGTTTGTTTAAAAATGCAATTCGCCAAATTTGCGACATGGACCTTTTTATGCGAAGTCACAGTTTTATACTCCGTTTTAAATAATATCCACAACCACCGTAACATATAAATACAGACTTTCAAAATAGACCTGCATCTCCTACATAGGTAACATAGGTACCTACTTCTAGGCTTATTTTTCAAAATGCAATACAACAACCCAACAAACATTCATGGGCATGGATCCGATTATTTCTAGATCACCCATATGTCGAGGGCGGATGTCGAAAATCTGTCAAATCTCAAAATAAGTCTAGTGATTTCTTTCTGCTAGGGTGGTGATCATTAAAAGTGGTCCTCAAGAAAGACTCTATTACGAGGAAAGCCGAACATTTGTCTATGAAACAAAAGTGGTACTCGAGGTCCACCTTGATTTCAAGTGGTACTTCGTCAAGGTGGATCTCAAGTCGCGACTATGAATACGGGCGTAACAGATAGGTATTTCAACCGAATTAAATTTTTTTCTATTATTTTTCAGGCGGCAGCATCACGTTTTTGGAAGACTCCAATGTTATTTTTCTATTTGTACTTTGTTTTTAATGTTATAATGTGTCTCGTTGTTCACTGTTGATGTTGATCATTGATCATATCATTCTCCAATCATGGACAATGTAACCGAGTTATCGAGCACCACCATTATCAAACCCAGCTAAACAGGATAGGTACATTAAAAAAATACTGTTCTCTTTCAAGGATTTAACCTACGATTTAGTTATTTGAAAAAATGTTTAATCGCGTGTTTTACATATTTATTTTATTTACATTCGAGCATTTTGTTCATTGTAATTAGTTATTATTCACAGTCGAGCCAGAGTACTTACTCGCTTTTGATGTATTTGTTTATTGAATGTCATTTATTTTCAATGTTGTATTTTACCTGATGTATATATTTTCCTTACTGAATGAATAAACATATACATCATCTTTATTATTCTTTATCTCTTCTACGCCATCTGTTGGGAATCCAAAGCCAAGAACACAGAAGAAAACAGAAAACATCTATTAATCATTTCTGAGTAGGCATCCATATCAAACTCTTACCTCTCGTTCTTACGTGACCGATTTGTAAACGTTTTTCTTGTCTGGTTTTTCCTTATCGGTATTTCTTATGACATAAGTTTTCTGCATTTCATTCGTAAGTATACAAGCTGGAAAATTTGGTTTTCACAGCACAAAACCAAATTTAATGAACTGAACTAAACTCAGCTGAACTAAACCCTACTGAACTAAACTTGACTAAACTAAACTTAAGTGAACTAAACTTAACTAAACTAAACTCAACTAAACTCAACTAAACGAAACTTGACTAAACTGAGTTTAACTGAACTAAACCTAACTAAACTCAACTTGACTAGACTGAATCTAGCTAAACTGAACTTGACTAAACAGAACTTAACTTAACTAAACTACATTTTACTGAACTAAACAATACCCAGATCTACTGTGCCAGGAATCAGACCCGGTAGATCCACTTACTGAGCGCTCACGCTGATTTGTAATAAATTGGAAGCTAGGAGATTATGTTATATATCGCAGAATTTAAATAAAACTATTTCCCGCCATTATTTCCAAGTTTCTGCGACTAGTCGGGAGATCTATCATCTGTCATCTAGTTTGTCATTCAACATTCAATCACCTATTTTCAGACACGGGTTTCGAAAATAGGAGAACAACAAGAAAAGAAGACACTTTTTCAGTCCGTAATTACGAAGGCGTAGAAAGGCCAAAAATATTGCTGCCAATGAAATTTACAGTTGAACTGTGGATTTACACTTCAACTGTAAATTACCACATTCTTAATTCACAGTTCAACTGTAAATTTACCCTTCAACTGTAAATTCACAGTTCAACTGTCTAATTTACAATGGAAGTGTAAATTTACAGTTAAAATGGAAAATAACAACAGCTTCGACAATTTAACCATCATTGATTGACATTGACATTTTGGAAGAAAACTAATGGTGCTATTCTGTAAGAAAAATTCATAGATGTGCCCACTACACCGGTGTAAAATGACAAACGTAATAATGTTTTGCATTGTCACATGTGTCATCTCACAGCGATACAGCCGAGGATACAGCGCTCACATCTACAGGGTGTTCGGGTTTGGCTATTACAAACTTTGAGGGATGATTCCCCTTTAAAAATAAAGCCGAAAGAACACAAAGCTCATGGTCCTAAAATGCTCTCTTAAAAAGATACAGGGTGTTAAAGTTGACTTTTTTAAATGGTTTTCTCACCGTAACTTTAGAACCGTTTGACCGATTTTAATCAAATTTGAATCGAAGTTTAGTCAAATGAATCTTCATCGAATAATGATACCACAATTCATCAAAAATTTCTGGGGGCGTAGATAATAGGAGACTGTCCCCTATTTTTGCCCCTATTTTCATCTACCTCGATTATTTGTCAAAATTGTTGATATTTTCGAATTCAACGATCAATTTAAAAGAAAAAGTTACTCTTAAAAAATTTTGATTAAAGGCTTCATTTCCAAGATATTTGGGTCTGAAACTTTGGAAAACGCCTCGAAATCGCGACTTTCAAAAGCCTAAAAATTAAAATCCATGAAAACTCATGGTTTCTCCACTGGAATGAGTTTTCTAGGTCGCTTAGGTTGATTTACTGCCATTTTCGGCTAAGAAACGAGGCGTTTTCAGAGAAAAACAATTTGGGCTCTGGAAAGTGGCGATTTCGAGATGTTTTCCAAAGTTTAAAAACCAAATATCTTGGAAATGAAGCCATTAATCAAAATTTTGCAGGAGTAACTTTTTCTTCTAAATTGAACGTAGCATCCGAAAATATCAAGAATTTTGAAAAAATAATTAGGAGAGATAAAAATAGGGACGAAAATAGGGGACAGTCCCCTATTATTCACGCCCCCAGAAATTTTTGATGGATTGTGAAATCGACCGGCTCTTTAGCCTATAAAGAACTGAATGTAAAACATCGTGAGCTTTGGTAATACACCTGAAAAGGGGGAGGCGGTCGTCAAGTAACGGGAAGTTGAAAGGTGGAGAAAACGACGGGAGATGTCTAAGAGAAAAACACAAGAAAAACTGGTTATTTCCTGCTCCAGATCATAGAAAAGAGAAGATTCAAGTCTCTTCCGATGTTGGAGACTTCCCGAGTATAGCTGCCGTGCCTTCAGAACGCTCGAAGATAAGTGATTCAGTTGCTTTGTTTCCTGTCAGTTAGACATTATCAATTGTAACAATTAACGGGATAATCACGTTCAGGGGATAAAGGGAATACACGTAGCGTGTGGGTCACTGTTGTTGATGCTTGAGAGAGACGAAAGAGTAGAACGATGTCGCCACAAGATTTCCAGATGAACTGGGACTGAGCTACCACGAGAGCCAGGGTTTAGCGAAACAACAAAGCGTTGACCTGTAGAACAGGTGACGTGGTTTTGAGAGCTACAAGGTATGCTGTCATACTTGATGGGCATGGTTGTGGTATTCTTCTCAGTCGAGTTGAATTGCTTTGATGATTTCTTCATACTTTTGTTTACTATGATACATATTGCACTGATCGACTATCTTCTATATTCATGCCTGAGTCCTGTGAGGTAAAGATATTTGGCACAACGGATATTTTTACTTGCTGTCGTGTTTTGTGAGAGAAGGGTATCTCGTGAGAGAAGATATCTTTCCTTACTTTGTTATCTGATGAAATAATATACGTCTTTAACTGTTAAGACCTGGTTTTTGATATTGTTGATTTACCTCGAGCCATGTGGTGGTATTTATTGTAGTAAATAATTTATGATGATATTATTGACCATGTTGATCATGTTCATTCTTGATCTTTCATTGCCATTATTATTATGTACCATTAAAAGACATCCGGGAATGCAACACTGTTCTCTTTTCTTCTTTCGGCAGCAGGGGCCTGTTCAAGTGAACCTGTGCTTAGCCAAACTCGTCGCTATTCCCTCTTTAGATCCCTCGTCAATTTAGGTCACCGCAGAACTTACTAATAAACGTTTGTCTCCCTCTTCTTTCCCTTCGCACCAAGTGATGTATCGACGATGCATCACACTTTGGGTCTGCCGTTTAGTTTCCGCTATACAGGTTCCTCAACAATCTAGGTTACTGGAACTAATATGATCTGTTCTAGCGAGAGCGATACTCTCTCTCGTCTTTCTCTTGTTCTATCGGCAGCAGTGGCTTACACACTGCATTTCAAATAGTGGGAGGGTGGTGTAATTGAATTGATATTGCATGATTGCACATGAGTCGATATATTTGTCTTTGGAATAAAATTGTTCTTTGTTGATTTTGAAGTCTCTGTGTTTCCTTTCCAAGCCTTCACTTACCTGTACTACTTTGGGTAACTACGGAACAACTAAAATCCTAACGAACACCACTAGACGAACACGAACAGCCAACCTAAGTCTTCAACTTTAAAGGGGATTCTTCTTCTTCTTTGTGGAAAGTTTATTTTTATAAGAGGAGTGGGTTGGGAGATTACAATTGTGGTATTAATATTCGATGAAGACTCAGTTGACTAAGCTTTGGTTCAAATTTGATCAAAATCGGTTCAACGGTTAAAAAGTTACGGTGAAAAAACGATTTAAAAAAGTTAACTTCAATACCCTGTATCTTTTCAAGGAAGCATTTTAGGACCATGAGTTTTTTGTTCTTTCGGCTTTATTTTTGAAGGGGAATCATCCCTCAAAGTTTGTAATAGCCAAACTCGAACACCCTGTATACATCGTCCTTACAGAATAACATCTCAGAACATCAAATTTCATCGCAACATTTATTTCGCACATGGAAACTAGCAAAAACGGCGATAAAAATTCTTGCGATATATCGCAAGAGATCTGCGATATATCGCAGATGAGGCATTGGCTCAACAGCTCTGTACTAAAGAGGCAGTTTTGTTTTCATATTTAACCCGTGGACGTTCTTTACGTTCTTTCTCCATAAAATGAATACTAGGATCTAGTGAGTACTCTTTTCAGAAATTTCACAAATTTTGCAATGTTCATTTTCATATCTATATTTTACCACTGCATTTTCTCATTTTGTACAGATTTCAAAAGAACTGAAAATCCTTGATTTTAGTGTTCATATGACAGCGGCGACGATATAAACTGCTCGTCAAAAGTTAAGCATAGGTCAAAATTTACTCCCATTTCAAGCATGGATATCTTAGGGAAAAAATATACGATTTGAAAAAAGTTCATGGTGGCTGGTAGAGCTTTTCTTCAGCTGCAATATGCTATGTCGACTTATGGCACCAGTGACTTTGTCCATGATATACAGGATGCCAAAAGAAAGAGTGTCAAAAGTGTTAATTTTTGAAGTCGTGAAACTTTTTTAGGAAAAATTCCGGATTTTTTTTCTTTTGAGTTTTAGAAAGCGGATATCAATATCTCGAAACAGTTATTGACTTTTGATCGTATTTTGTTTCTTTGAAGAGTTCTTGATTTTTTTGGGAAATCTAGATTTTTTGATGCAGAATTTGCTAGAGCTGTTGCTTTTTCTTTAAAATTCACAGAAACGTACACAATTGATGGATGAATTATACCATGAGAAAAATTGACCTCATGGGCCTCCAGAGGAGGTTATCCTCTGGACCTCTTCAGAGGAGATGCCCAATGAAGCATGCTGCGTCATCACTTTGACACTTATCGAACCCAGCATGAATAAAAATGCAAGACTTGTAACCATACGTTGCATCAAAATTACCATGGTTACCAATTAGTCCCATCATGGGTGATTTTGTTACTGCCCAAGTCACTGGAAATTTTCAGGAGTGATATCTTCTAGACGAGTAGATATAGAGCCATGATTCTTTTTTTGGTTTAAATCGGACACATTATTGGTCATTCGAGCATGATGTGCAAATTTTTCACGTTCATACTTTTTCAGTGGTAGGGGGTAATTTTGACGTTTGTCATGTCAGAACTTTTTTTTTGTACTTGTCACCATTAAAATGTCAGCATGAATGTACCTAATCTACCACTTCCACATCAGTAGTGAAAGAGAAGACCAACAAAGTTTTTCCCAAGAAATCTGGACTTTGAGGAAGAAAAACACCAAACGCAAACTTTAAATTGATCAGCTGAAAATGACAGTATATATTCATGTCGACATTTCAATGATGACAAGCACAAGAAAAAAATTCCGACATGACAAACGTCAAAATTACCCCCCACCACTGAAAAAGTATGAACGTGAAAAATTTGCACATCATGCTTGAATGACCAATAATGTGTCCGATTTAAATCAAAAAAAGAATTATGGCTCTATCTCTACTCGTCTAGAAGATATCACTTCTGGAAATTTCCAGTGACTTGGGCAGTAACAAAATCACTCATGATGGGACTAATTGGTTACCATGGTAATTTTGATGCAACGTATGGTTACAAGTCTTGCATTTTTATCCATGCTGGGTTCAATAAGTGTCAAAGTGATGTCGCAGCATGCTTCCTTGGGCATCGCGCCTGAAGAGGTCCAGAGGATAACCTCTGCTGGAGGTCCATGAGATCAATTTTCTCATGGTGTAATTCATTCAGCAACTGTGTACGTTTCTGTGAATTTTCAAGAAAAAGCAACTGCTCTAGCAAATTCTGCATCAAAAAATCTAAATTTCACAAAAAAATCAAGAACTCTTTGAAAAAACAGAATACGATCAAAAGTCAAAAATCGTTTGGAGACATTGATATCCGCTTTCTAAAAGTCAAGAGAAAAAAAATCCGGAATTTTTTCTAAAAAAGTTCCACGACTTCAAAAATAACACTTTTGACACTCCTTCCTTTAGCATCCTGTATATCATGGACAAAGTCAATAGTGACGTAAATCAACATAGCGTCTTATAGCTGAAGAAAAGCTCTACCAAACACCATACATTTTTTTTTAATCGGATATCTTTTCCCGAAGAAATCCTTACTTGAAATTGGAGCAAATTTTGGTCTATGCTTAACTTTTGACGAGCAGTTTAGGTACATAGCTTTCAGTGTTAGATATTATTTTCAACGCTCATCTAGCTGTTTCTTATTACAAGAATAGGTACAACTTCATTTAAAATTAAGCAAAAATTGCTTGTTTATGGTTCAAGAATACTGAGGTAGGTACTTACTCGTATAAGTAGTAAAAAAATTCAGTGTTCATATTGCGAGAAGTTTTCAAGTAGGTATAAAATTTTGATATTGGCTTTCAAAATTGATGTTCACCTATGTACGAAAAATTTGCTGTCCTAGTGCTTTCGGAAATGCTTTCAAGTTTTTGGAGCAGGTGCTCAAAATTAGAAGGTTTGTTGATGGTGTTTTTGTGGCTAGTGTTCATACCATGCGATTAACAAAATTCGGAATTGGGGTAGGCTGTGTTCTGGCCGAAAGTAGCTTGACATCTTGAAATTTGAACAGGTCACAGCCTACTTCAATTCCGAATTTTGTTGATCGCATGGTATATGCAATGACTCCAAATATACAGGGTATCCCGACTGTAACTCTATTAATTTTGAGGGTATATAGACCATCAAAAATAGAGCTGACGATCATATTTTTTCGGAATTATACTTGTTTATGACTAAACCCTAGAACAGAGCGCGCGTAAAAAAAACTGAAGATCTTTGGTTGTATTCATTTTTTCTGAAATTTTCTCTTTCACTGTTCATATGAGGACATATGCAAATCATTTCTCTAAATTCATGCCATTTAGATAGAAGAAAATCAGCAGGCTTGATTAAGTGTTTTTTTGGTTGGAGCCCACTCTGGGCGTATGAGCGTAGATAGCTCTTAACCCATCTATACAATCATACCGGGTGATCATTTGAAAACTATCCACCTGCAACAACTCCCGATTCCTAGAGAAAATGTCTTCGAGCAAAAACAGGTCGATTTTTATATTGAGGGATCTTTTTTCACGATCAGAGAAGGTTTTGTTTCAAATGAATTTACAATTAAAAATTAAAATGACATCTGAAACATACATTGGCGAATTTCTATCTTCAGCCCCCCCGCCCTCACTCACCCCCAACTTTAGAACTTCAAATGACACCACCTACCTTGCGATACATCAAGTTGAAGAGAATTGAATTCTCTTTCCAAAAAAAATATTTTTAGAACTTTTGACCCCCCTCTTCTTCCTAAAAATTCTCTGAGTGTCCCTTTCAATATTCTGGATCCCTCAATTCTCTCTAGTTTAGTCAGCATCATCCTAGATAGCATCGAAGAAGAGAATTTTTGGTGGAAAAAGTGTTACCCAAATTCACCCCATCGCTCTTTCCCACCTCAACTTCAAAATTTAACAAAACACCACCTACTTTGTGATACATCAAATTGAAGGAAATCAAATTCTCTTTCTGAAAAAAAAATCTGACATATTTAACCCCTCCCCCATTAAATTAGAGATTTGGAGTATTTGAGGAGGGAATCGGAGGGTTTTGAAAATTTCATTCCAGAGAATTCAATTTCCTTTAATTTGATGTATCACAAAGTTGGTATTGTGATTTTAGATTTTCAAGGTGAGGTGGGGAGAGGTTAAAAGAGTTAATTTGGGACACTTTGACTGCATTGAAGAGAACTGAGAGGTCAAGAATATTAAATTAGACACTCAGAGAATTTTGAGAATTTTTTTTTTGAAAATATATACTTATATATTTGATTATTAACTTGTTCTTGCGGCAAAATATATATAGGTCGCACAATAAGATCTTTCAAAATTAGACTAAATGAGCACCGCAGGGAACTACCTGCGTTCGATATAAAATCAAACTTTACAAGACATGTAGTTGCCGAAGGTCATGATTTTGCTTTTAATTGTTTGAAACCAGTCCAAAAACTTGACAACAGACACCTAATTGAATTTTCTGAAATTTTGCAAATAAAAAAACAATACAATCTTGATCCAGATAGCCTCCTCAACGAACAAACCGATTTTGACAACATCTACATTATACCAGCTCTACTCCCAATTTTATAATCCTCTCCTTCATTTTCTTTTGTTGTTTTACCTGTTACGTCCATTCTTCATTGTTACATCATTACTTAGACATAAAGTTCTATGCTATGTCAAATTAGTTTTGAAAATGGCTTTATACATTTAACTAGCCGAAACTCGAGTAAACAATATAAAAACAAGTGGAGAAGACTTATTTACTACAACTTTATATGAGAGAGAATTTAATTATCTACATTCTGATGTATTGCAAGGTAGGTGATGTCATGTGGAATCTCAAAGTTGAGGTGAGTGAGGGCGAAGATGGAAATTCGCCAATGTATGTTTTAGATGTCCCCTTCGATATAAAAATCGCCTGGTTTTTGCTCGAAGATATTTTCACCAGGAATCGTTAGTCATTGCAGGTGGATACTTAGTTTTCAATTGATCACCCGGTATAATTGACCAATACACTATAAATTTTCTTGAATCCCAGAGCCGCTTTCAGTTGAAACACATTTCCACTCATACAATGTCGAAAACAAAGTTGGATTCCACACTTACCAATCAAAACATGAGAAGAACGACTTCGGGTTCTTGGGTTCTGGAAAACCCACTTACTGGCCCGCGAATAACAAGAAAATTCCCGACATAATAGACTTCTGCGTTACAAAAGGTATACCAAAAGAAAATGTGCTTGCCAAACAAAATCTTGATTTATCATCTGATCACACACCTATTATGATAACAGTGAACTCCGAAGCCACCTATAGAGAGAAACCTTTGACACTCACCTCAAAGAATACCGATTGGGAGCTCTTTAGAACACTAATTGAAGAAAAACTTCAAACTGAAATTTCCCTCAAAACAGCCGATGAGATTGATGATGCAGTTGAAGCCCTTATTCGTACTATCCAGCAAGCGGCCTGGAACTCCACGCCGACTACTGATACAAATGAGAAAAAAGAACAGAACTGCTCCAATGCCATCAAGGAAGCAATTTCCAACAAAAGAAGGGTGAGAAAGCTCTGGATGACGACAAGATCTCCACGCGACAAAGAAAAATTCAATACAGCAGCAAGAAATTTGAAAGACTTTATTACAAAACGAGAAGAACAACGAAATACAAAGTTACCTATGTAGCCTCACAGCGACCGGAGCAACCGAATACTCTCTATGAAAAGCCACCAGTAAAATAAGACAAACACAAGAAACCATACCCCCCATCCGAAAAAGCGATGGATCTTGGGCAAGGGACGATGGTGAAAAGGCAAGGACCTTTGCTGAACATCTCGAACAAGTATTTCAACCGCACCCATCAGAACCAACACTAGACGATGACATGATGCAACAATTTCTGGAAAGCCTATACCAACTGGCTCTTCCGATCAAAGCCGTCACCATCAGAGAGATCAAGAACACAATTGAAAAAGACCTCAACCCGAAAAAATCACCCGGATACGACCTCATTACTGGCGCAATAATCAAGGAACTACCTGAAAAAGCTCTAAAAATGTTAACACTGATATTTAAATCCATTATGAGAGTCGAACACTTCCCATCACAGTGGAAGGTGGGACAGATCATAATGATAGAAAAACCCGGCAAACCAGCAGAAGAAGTCGCCTCCTACCGCCCCATCAGCTTGCTCCCTATACTATCAAAATTGTTTGAAAAACTCTTTCTGAAAAGATTGAATCCAGTACTAGATGTTCCACAGGGCAGTGTGCTCGGACCAACGTTATACCTGTTATACACAGCTGACATCCCAACAACCGCAGACCTGACAGCTACTTTCGCAGACGACACAGCGCTAATGGCTATACATGAAGACCCTACAATAGCATCTCGGAAACTGCAGAAATCCATGGACAACCTTCAGACCTGGCAGAAAGAATGGCGAATAAAAGCAAACGATTCCAAGTCCATCCATGTCACCTACACTCTAAAGAAAGAGACTTGCCCACCGGTGACCATAAACGGGAAACAACTACCACAAGCTGAAGACGCCAAGTACCTGGGGATGCACATTGACCGAAGACTAACATGGAAGAAGCATATTTTCACTAAGCGCAAACAACTTGGTATGAAATTCAGCAGGTTGTACTGGCTACTCGGTAGACGATCTCAGCTGTGTATAGAAAACAAGCTCCTCATCTACAAAGCTATGCTGAAGCCAGTGTGGACGTATGGCATGCAACTTTGAGGCACTGCTAGTAACTTGAACATTGAGATCCTGCAGCGCTTCCAATCAAAAACACTTCGCACCATCACCGATTCTCCATGGTATGTCACCATCGACACCATCCACTAAGATCTTCGCATCTGTTCAGTGCGCGAGGAAGTGAAGTTCAAAAGTAGGTATTTATCTCGGTAAGAAGAACACCCCAACAGTCTAGCCGTCAACCTCCCAGATAACAGTAACACGACTTACAGCTAAAGCGATACAAACCGCTAGATTTACCAAATCGGGTCTAGATCCAGTTTTCTGAAATAAAAACTCCCTTATTCACAAAACGTAAAAGTTGATCAACAGTTGGGGTTTTAATATAGACCACCAACTCAAAGAGTATCCATGCTAATTTTTATATATTGTTATCTATGTTGCACACTTTGTTTATTGCCTCCGGGCAGATTGTAAAGTTTATTTGGGGTTAAAATAAGAAAAAAATACAATGTCTTGCTTGATTACGCAATTTCGGTGCTGATTTTCTATACAGGGTGATTCATGAGTGACCTTACATAGGCTAATGGGAGATAGAGGACTTTGAGGCGAGTCAGGATCCACTGAGGAAATTTTGTTTTCTCCGTTGGTTACGAAGATACAGGGTGTTTTGTGTGTTTCGTGTGAAACTTTGATCGGCGATATTTCTGAAACGGCTGAAGATATTGTGTTGAAATTTACTAGTAATATTTCTCTGCTGGAACTTATCCAGAAGTCATACCGGGTGAGTCAAAATCCAGGGCCGGAATTGAAAAAATGTGCCCCTTTTTTATTTGATCAAAAAGTACATTTTCTGACCGCTTTTCTGAAAAACTGTTATCGGATTCGAAAAACTTAAGAAGAATGCTTCAAGAATCACTCTTCAATTTAGATGGCACACCTAGACCGTTTCGACAAAAAAATTAAAAGTAATATATTTGTGGGTAAGTTTCCATTTTTGACCGGACATAATCGACTCATTGTTTGATTGAATTCATTGAAATTCATTTTTTAGCTTGTCTCTGTGGAACAGAAGGGCTTGGTAGTAAGTAAAATTCCATAGCCGGAAATTTTTTTTTGACGATCAAATCGAGTCTTATTTTGGTTAGTAGTGAGTAGTGAGGGCCCCCGAATCAACTCTCATTACTTAAGGATCTAATTACAGTAGAGGTAATTACGACGTCGGTAATTAGACCGGTCCTACCGCTCTAGAGTACACTCTTTAGGGTACGACGACGTGTGCTATAGAGACGTGATATGGGTGAGGATCCTGAAACCGAGCTCATTAATTATTGAGGTAATTACGGGAGAGGTAATAACGCCGCGAGAGTATGTGCACACCAGTTTTACCGTTGCGAGCTTGAACCCGCGGTTTACCTGGACCATCGCTTTCCTCCTCCTCCTCTTCATGCCTACCGCTGCAGGTGCAAGCAGAGGCAGTGGTAGGTGAGCGTGCCAACACGCTTTCTCAGTCGAACCTTCGTCGTTTCCATTTGTTCTGCGGTTGAAGGAGCGAGATGGAGCGTACGGGTCGCGTTCCCTCCTCGTGTACATAGCTCCACCGATGCAAGCCTCTAGAGACAGTGGCAGGTGCCTGTGCCAACGTGTCTTCCCAGTCGAACCTCCTCCGACACCGTTTGCGCTATGTTGGTAAGAGCGAGATGAAGCGCTGCCATCCTCTTAACACAGCTCGACCAAGCGCACAGCGGGAGGTCTTCTCCTCTCGCGCTCGGTTCTACCTGCTCCGCATGGCACAAAACCGCCGGAACGTGTTTTATGGCTGCTTCCAATCGAACATGCGAAGGACTCGCAAAGGTAGGTCCTTCGCAACGCAGGTCCTGATGCTCGGAGGTCCTTGCACATATTGGGGGCATGAGCGCTGCATGAGAGAGAGAGAGAGAGAGAGAGAGAGAGAGAGAGAGAGAGCTATTTCGCTCCCACATCTCTGTCTATCATCCTATGCAGTGGTGGCCCAGCCAAACGCAGAGGTTTGAGAGAGAACCGTGGGCTGTGCTTTTACTTACCTACGGAGAGGCGCACGACGTTTTAAAAAAATTAGATGAGGTACCTAATTTTTCTGAGATGAGGTACCTAATTTTTCTATTTGCTCGCTACGTCGGAATACATTAGCCATAACAAGTCGACATGCTCTGGACAGATGAGCCGATACAAAACTAACTGTTGTACTAAACATCATGATGTTTTTGATGGTAGGGGGTAATAGATACCTCGGTACATCATCTAGATATGTTTTAACCCGTGATTTCGAGATAGCTAAATTAGTTTCGCATGACTAGGTACGGCCATTTCTACCTTCTTCACAATTCAAAAATTCAAATATTCAAATCCACTATTGGTATGATATCCCCTGCCAGAGGGTGGAGGGTAGGGAGCGGCGGGTGGCAACCGGGATTGTTCGATAAGGTGAACGAAACTGCTGGTTATATAGATATTGCTCGTTTATGGTTTTGTAAATTGCCGAATTAAGGGCTTTTTCTCGCGAGAAGACCTAAGCGCCGCATATGACAAAGCGCGCTATATCGGCTCCATCCCTGTCTATCATCCCACATCGAGATGGATATATTTGAGGCCTGTTAGATGCATAAGGTTAGGTTTCCGACCGAGGGTCTGCAGGTATAAAGTGCTATTATCATACAAAACCGGTAGGTAGCTGCTCTTTAAAAAATTCATGCTCTCAAAGCTCGGGGTATATTATAGAATTATGTGCCATCATAGTTTCGAGGAAAATGGTGATATGATGGTGGTGTATGGAGATAATTCTACGAGCACTTTGGAAAAACCATATAGCAACACAACGAGACGGCTTCTATACCACTTTCTAAAGCATGGGGAAGCAGTGCCACTTGAATGAAAACTACGAGTGCACTCGCTTTTTTTTATAAACCCAGCTGTGAATGAGCATAATGAGCACCGTTTACCTGGAATCGCATGGTTTAGCTGTAAAGATGTTGTGGGGTATGAGACAGTTCGGCATGCGTTAATTAGCAGTAGCCGTTGAAAAAAACCAGGCAATCATTTTTTCAAGAGTTTTATTCAAAAATTAATACATGTCTTCAGTCGTTCATAATCCGATAATACATCGTCGTAGTGTAGTTCGAGGAACTCTAGCATGCATGAAACTTTTTCATTAGATTTGAAACCAGCCAAAATCTGTTTGAGAACTTTATACATAGAAACGTTCGAGTTCGATACATCGCTCGTTATTTTAAAGGAGCTTGATAATAAATCAGTATAAAATTTTTTTAAATTCATTGATTCTAGAGCCTCTAATCTATAGCTAATGATATCTCTCATTCGTGCAATTTGTTGTAGAAAATTTTCATGCAGATAGACGGTCTGGGCCCTGCTATGTAGATGTCCGATGCCTGCAGATGAACCCAATTTTAGAGTATAGTTCTCGAAAATTTTCATATCACCATTCGGAACGTTCGAAGTTGATGCAGTCGAAGAGGGCAAGAGCTCTATTAATTCACTCCATTCCCGCATGGTGAAAGATATTCGGCTCGAATTTGCATGCGATATGATGATGATTGCTGGTGAGAGTCCTCTGGCGATGCTAAGCCCAACTCGTATCCTTGCAGCTGATCCGTTCAGAGTTGTTTGATATAGTAATTCGGTCTCTTGAACGATGGCTTCGTCATAATACCGTAACATTTTTTCGATAGACTGCCAGGGGCTGAACAAGGTGGGCATCTCTCTTTGTTTGACGTTGGTGCTGGCGATGCTATGAAGATGTTTACGATGCTTATAATGCTAGCTGCTTATCTCGATATGCCGGTGATGATCCTTACGTTGATATGACGATAGAGGTGATGATGCTTGCGATGATATGACGATAGCGAGGGTGATGAATATGATAATATGACGTTGTTTTATGATGAAATGACGTTAGCGGTGATGATGCTTGTGATGATATGGCGATAGCGGTGATGATCCTTACGTTGATATGACGATAGAGATGATGATGCTTGCGATGATATGACGATAACAGTGATGATGCTTTATGATGATATGGAGTTGCTGGTGATGATATCACGTTGTTGGTGATGATGGCTACGTTGCTTATGGCGATAGCGCCGATGGAGTTTATGACGACTGTGATCGGGACGTTTTTGCTCCAGACACCTTATTTCACCGGCTCTCTGACGTTAAGTGTGATCGACGAGGTTGCTGGTTCAAACAACGTCTGCTCTCGCAATCCACCCTCGATCGGGCATGCCCAAATATTTAACGTAAAGCCTCGAACCGGTTTTTTTCAAAACTTTTTCCACCAGATAGATCTCGGGATGTTTAGTTTTCTGTAGTTCTCGTTCGTAAAAACATCCCATGATCGGCGAACCCTTTAGATCTTCAATAAGATATGTAGGTGGATTGCTATTCGGTTTCACTCGTCTGATGCGAAACAGCTCCGTCGTCCAGTTGGGGGTATAACCTTTTTCAAAAAGTACTTTGTATTTACTCAGACGCGCTAGCAGCCCATACCGACTCGGCGCTTAAATGATTCTATTAATCTATCCATCTATAATATACCTCATTAGATCAGCCGGCTGAATCATGCCTAATTCCACATGGTCGTCGGTTAAAACATCACGAGCTGATTATGGCATGACGAGCTGCCAGTTAAATCATGACGTCACTGTTGACAGCTCATGCCGACTTATGGCATGACGCGCTGGTGGTTAAAGCATGACGTCACTGTTGACAGCTCATGCCGACTTATGGCATGACGCGCTGGTGGTTAAAGCATGACGTCACTGTTGACAGCTCATGCCGACTTATGGCATGACGCGCTGGTGGTTAAAGCATGACGTCACTGTTGACAGCTCATGCCGACTTATGACATGACGCGCTGGTGGTTAAAGCATGACGTCACTGTTGACAGCTCATGCCGACTTATGGCATGACGCGCTGGTGGTTAAGGCATGACGCGCTGGTGGTTAAAGCATGACGTCACTGTTGACAGCTCATGCCGACTTATGGCATGACGCGCTGGTGGTTAAAGCATGACGTCACTGTTGACAGCTCATGCCGACTTATGGCATGACGTGCTGATGGTTGAAGCATGACGCCACTGCTGACAACTCATGCCGACCCGATGCTTAAATGATTCTATTAATCTATCCATCTATAATATACCTCAATAGATCATCCAGCTGAACCTTGCCTAATTCCGCATGGTCGTCGGTTAAAACATCACGAGCTGATTATGGCATGACGAGCTGTTGGGTAAGGCATGACGTCATTGCTAGCAGCCCATGCCGACCCGACGCTTAAAACGTGATGATCTAGGTGATATGGCATGACGACTGATGGTTAATGCACAGCGCTTTGACTCTCAGACCATGCCGTCTCTACGGATAAAACATGTCGACTAGTGCTGCTGGCACATGTCAAATTATCTAGCAGAGCATGCCGACTTGTTATGGTTGAAACATTGCACCATAGCGGTTATAGCTATAAAACCTCGAATACCTCCGATTAATAGCCAGTCGCGAGCGATCTTTGTTCAGTGAATGAAGCTGCTGATCCTGAAAGAAACATGAGAAATCAAATTAGTTCTGAAACAATTCAAAAGGCTGTAGCCGAAGTCCGACGTGGTGGCTCGCGCAGAGCGATCGCTAGGTCATTATGTATTCCCGCATCTACACTGGGGCGGCTGTTGCGACGGGTTAAGAAAGTGAACGGCGTGTATGCCTATAATCCAAATATCGGGAATAGGAGAATCTTCTCAAAAGATGAGGAGTTGATGCTCGCTGATTATATCAAAGCAGCATCGAAAATGCCACATGGCGTGACACGCAAGCACGTGTGTAAATTCGCTCTAGAACAGGCTAGGCTGCTAAACAAGAGCTATCCACAACGCTGGGATAAACAACAAGCAGCATCTTTTGATTGGTGCAGAGGATTCATGAAACGGCATCCAGACATTTCACTTAGAGGCTGCAGGGAACGCAATTTGCAGCAAGTGGTAGATCCTGACAAAGCGGCTGAGACCGTCTCTTGTAAAAATCTCGAGACTTTTGACGTCAGCTCGAATAATTCGACTATGGTTATGAAGTATCCAACCAAAGCTTCCTCGAATACGTCGCTACAGCTCCTAGCATCATCAGGGCCTCAACCGGGACCTTCGCCAGTGCTGTCATCATCAGCCAGCATGATATCGGAACCATCAGATGTGTATGATGACGAGGATGCAGATGGTTATGAAAGAGCAAGTGAGGACTCCACTACCAAGTTCTCCGGTAATAAAGAAGATTTTCACAGCTCTCAGGTTGGGACGTCCAAAGCCTATAATTATGTTAGCGTGTTCAGACCACGTTTTTCATCGGGAGATCAAGTCAAATCACGTCTCGCTTCTAAATATGCGAACACTGCTAAATCCTCGGAGGACTCTGTCTTGAAAGCTGATAGTGACGATGTGTTATACGATAGCTCTGGTGATTTCAACGCTGCCAAAGAACTTTCTTCGAGTTCGCTTATCAATCCGCGTACGGGGTATAAAAATGCATATGAGCGCCGTTTTTCATCTGAGGACGAGGATCAAAACATGTGGTGTAAGAGCTTCAGTAATACAAAAGAAGTTTCTTCAAGGGCGCGACTTACACCGAGTGGCGGATATCAGAATGCGTACAAGCACTGTTTTTCATCTAAGGATGAAGATAAGAGGTGTTCGGGGAGCGACTTCGAGAACATTGATGATCGTGCGGGGAATGGCTCCTTTATGAATGATATGGGACGACGGCGATTTGCGAAGAGGTCCCTAGTAGGTGAATATTTCACTGACATAGATGGCGTTATAGATCGATTAGTAACATTGAGTGCACGGCGGAACACCGGGGACGTCGGAGTCGTCCGAGAAATAGTATCGCTGGAAAAAATTCTCCGAGATGCTGAAGTAATATACTAACATTTTTTTTTTGGATACCCTCAATAGCGTAAAAATGTCCATATTTTATTCACGATCGAATGGGACATTGATCGGAAATTTGTATCAACTAATACCTAATACCTACCTACCTACCTAGCCATTTAAAGATGTAGTGAATATTTCCATGGAAATAAAGATATTGAACACTTTTGAATAGAGCATATTTCTTTCACTGTCATAATCACCAATCCTATATGCCTGGTTGTGATGCCCATACTTGTCTCAATAGCGAATCATAAGGTGAGGGTTTGCGGAATGCCTGCCTCATGGACACATTCATTTCTATCAAAAAAAAAAAAAAAGAAAAGAAAAGAAAAAAGAATTCAGAGATGTCAAATAAATAGAGTGAGCTCGCGCGAAAGAATAGTCTCGACTGTAGAAACCCTCCAAAGCTCTTGTACTTTTTATCCCACCCAAATCAGTCCGGGCAGAGTCCAATTCCGGCTCTGTTAGAAGTCTATAATCTCTCATTCAATATATAAAAATGGTGCATTCCTTGATGCTAGAACATGGTATGCAAGGTGAGACATCCTTTTTGGCTCCCTTTTACTTCTCCTGAGCCACATCAATTCGGATGATAGCCTTACCCACTTCGAAGGAACGCCTAGCGTATTCGGCAAGAGATATCAAAAATTTATATTTTTGCAATCACTGCGGCTACTAGCTACTCTAGCATCATGCATTTTGCCGATTTTGGTGGTGCAATGAGTTGCTAGGGGGCAATTTCCCTGGTAACTCCCTGCACAAAAGAGGTGAATCAGCATCTAATTCGAGTTGTATATCAAGTCAGGGAGATATTAGAAATATAAATTTTTACATGGTTTGCGGAAAACTCTGAGCTTTCGAGTAAACTAGATAATATCATCCTATCCAATTTTATTCAGAAAATCAAATAAAACAGATAAAACATGTTTCACCCTTTAGCTCATCGTCAAACCGGTAAATTATTCTCGGAAATGCCTGCAAATACCTTCAAACATGTGAATGAAAATTTCTATGCTCTTGCTAGTACGATGAAATCCATCGTGTTTAACACTTGGGGGGATATGGAAGATGCCGGTTCTCCGGTCATTTGGTTGGATTTTTTCCAACATTTCCATCTCAGATGGGGTTTTTTTCGAGTCGAACTTTGCGGTCGAGGATGGATTACGAGAGCAGATGTTGTTTGAACCGTCAACCTCATCGATCACGCTTATCATCATAATATTATTTAAAATTATCGTAGCGAGAATTAGGCAGCTTATTATACGCGATTTTCTCTTAAATTGATGCTTTCATATGTATATCATATTCTCTTCTCTCCGGATGTGGATATTTTAAAGCGAACTTGGGTATTAGGCAAATACTTATCACTCTATACTCTTCTATTTTCACGCAAGCATACTGGACTGAAAAAAATTATTCAGTGCTGACATTTTCCAACTCGTGGCACTATGGCATGCAAAAGAAAGAAGTAGCTTTCAATTAAGTTTCTACATAAATATTTACTGTATAATTAACTCCATTGATAAGTCTGAAAGAGCGGGCGCCCGAAGCTTCTCCTATAATACCTGCATATGGTCAGGACTAGGTAGCTACCTACATCAAAACAGGTGGTATGGCTGGGACTTTCTTCGCGAGCTCCGAGATTCTTCTACGGGCCTCATTGTGTCACGGCTCGAAATTGCTATGCCTTGTTCGACCCGGGGGGTAAATTGGTTTTTATTCGCTAGGCATTTACAATACATCAGCGGTTACTATCTACGTATCGCAATTTTACGCCAGCAGTCATGTTGCAGGCTCAATTAGTCATGGTTCAGCCGGCTGATCTATTGATGCATATTATAGATGTACAGATAGAGATAGAATCATTTATTTGTTCAAGATGAAAACAGGCAGGTAGGTTATCACGTGGGATACCTACATCCTGGTCATTAGCGAACTTATGACATCCAGTATGTACACGCATGCGGTGGGATAGGTAGCCCTTCTCACTACATAGCACTATATATGGGGAGTTATGTTTGAAGGTGGATTCGGGTTTTATTTTAACAAAAATCTCGCACCGGTACAACCCTTTTTTTTTTTTTTTTTAAACCCGTAACACCATGATAAACAAGACGGAAGATTTTAAATAAGGTTTTTATCTATCAAATAAATATTTCTCGGTTCACTCAGTTCTTTGCCATAGGAAAAAAATAGCTGATGCGACTAGCCATTCTTTCAGAAAGGAGGCGATTCCAGGTAAACGGTGTTCATTATGCTCATTCACAGCTGGGTTTATAAAAAAAGCGAGTGCACTCGTAGTTTTCATCCCAAGTGGCTCGCACGCTTCATTGTATAGCGTATTTGGCTCGCAAGAGTGTGGTGTTTTGCCCGAGCCAAGGTGGATTGGTTTTCATTCGCTAAGCGTTTACAGTGCAACAACGTCCGCTATTTACGTATCGCAGTTTTACACCATCAGTCATGTCGCATGCTCAATCAGCTAGTTTCTCAACCTCTGCATTACCTGTTTCTGCGTATTCCTTCCCAGCCTTCATTTGATTGTAGCACCCTGATGCATTGTTCGTCCATACCGTCAACACTCTGTTCTGCTTCCCCATGCTTTAGAAAGTGGTATAGAAGCCGTCTCGTTGTGTTGCTAAATGGTTTTTCCAAAGTGCTCGTAGAATTATCTCCATACACCACCATCATATCACCATTTTCCTCGAAACTATGATGGCACATAATTCTATAATATACCCCGAGCTTTGAGAGCATGAATTTTTTAAAGAGCAGCTACCTACCGGTTTTGTATGATAATAGCACTTTATACCTGCAGACCCTCGGTCGGAAACCTAACCTTATGCATCTAACAGGCCTCAAATATATCCATGACGATGTGGGATGATAGACAGGGATGGAGCCGATATAGCGCGCTTTGTCATATGCGGCGCTTAGGTCTTCTCGCGAGAAAAAGCCCTTAATTCGCCGGTTTACAATCCATAGACGAGCTATATCTAACATGCAGTTTCGCTCACCTCATCGAACAATCCCGGTTTACCACCCGCCGCTCCCTACCCTCCACCCTCTGGCAGGGGATATCATACCAATACCGGATTTGAATATTTGAATTTTTGAATTGTGACGAAGGTAAAAATGGCCGTTAAAACACAGCTAGATGATGTACCGAGGTATCTATTACCCCCCGCTATCAAAAAAGAAAAAAACATCATGATGATTAGTACAACAGTTGACTATGTATCGGTTCATCTGTCCAGTGCATGTCGAGCTGTTTTGGTTAATACATTCCGACGTAGCGAGCATATAGAAAAATTAGATATCTCAGAAAAATTAGGTACCTCATCTAATTTTTTTAAAACGTCGTGCGCCTCTCCGTAGGTAAGTAAAAGCACATCCCACGGTTCTCTCTCAAACCTCTGCGTTTGGCTGGGCCACCACTGCATAGGATGATAGACAGAGATGTGGGAGCGAAATAGCTCTCTCTCTCTCTCTCTCTCTCTCTCTCTCATGCAGCGCTCATGCCCCCAATATGTGCAAGGACCTCCGAGCATCAGGACCTGCGTTGCGAAGGACCTACCTTTGCGAGTCCTTCGCATGTTCGATTGGAAGCAGCCATAAAACACGTTCCGGCGGTTTTGTGCCATGCGGAGCAGGTAGAACCGAGCGCGAGAGGAGAAGACCTCCCGCTGTGCGCTTGGTCGAGCTGTGTTAAGAGGATGGCAGCGCTTCATCTCGCTCTTACCAACATAGCGCAAACGGTGTCGGAGGAGGTTCGACTGAGAAGACACGTTGGCACAGGCACCTGCCACTGTCTCTAGAGGCTTGCATCGGTGGAGCTATGTACACGAGGAGGGAACGCGACCCGTACGCTCCATCTCGCTCCTTCAACCGCAGAACAAATGGAAACGACGAAGGTTCGACTGAGAAAGCGTGTTGGCACGCTCACCTACCACTGCCTCTGCTTGCACCTGCAGCGGTAGGCATGAAGAGGAGGAGGAGGAAAGCGATGGTCCAGGTAAACCGCGGGTTCAAGCTCGCAACGGTAAAACTGGTGTGCACATACTCTCGCGGCGTTATTACCTCTCCCGTAATTACCTCAATAATTAATGAGCTCGGTTTCAGGATCCTCACCCATATCACGTCTCTATAGCACACGTCGTCGTACCCTAAAGAGTGTACTCTAGAGCGGTAGGACCGGTCTAATTACCGACGTCGTAATTACCTCTACTGTAATTAGATCCTTAAGTAATGAGAGTTGATTCGGGGGCCCTCACTACTCACTACTTTGGTTTCGCTCTCGATTTTGTCATAAAAAAAAATTGTCAACTCTGAAAATTTTTTTCCAACCAAGCCAAGCCATTCAACAGAGACAAGCAAAAAAATGAATTTTAATGAATTCGATCAAACAATGAGTCGATTATGTCCGGTCGAAAATGGGAACTCACCCACAAATTTTACTTTTAATTTTATTGTCGAAACGGTTTAGGTGTGCCATCTCAATTGAAGAGTGATTCTTGAAGCATTTTTCCTCAGCTTTTTGAATCCGATAGCAGTTTTTTAGAAAAGCGGTCAGAATATGTACTTCTTGATGAAACAAAAAAGGGGCACCAATTTTCTAGCCCGGCCCTGGATTTTGACTTACCCGGTATGGCTTCGGGATGAGTTCCAACAGAGAAATATTACTGGTGAATTTCAACAAAATACCTTTGGCCGTTTCAGAAATATCGCTTATCAAAGTTTCATACGAAACACACAAAACACCCTGTATCTTCGTAACCATCGGAGAAAATAAAATTTCTTCGGTGGATCCTGACTCGCCTCGAAGTCCTCTATCTCCCATTAGCCTATGTAAGGTCACTCATGAATCACCCTGTACAGGCAAACCAGGATGACATGTAGAACCTCCGAACAGCACAATAGGGTTACACATTATCATCATTGATTTTACCTTTATCAGGTGCCTTGGCTTTGTTTGGCCTTGGGTGTTTTTACTGTATCAAAGATCTCTCAAAATCACATAATGATTATTAATGTAGGAGGGAAATCTTGAGGTTAAGGACGAATCAATGGTCTCAAAGGGCCCCGCACATTTTATGGGTAAAATGGTTCTCGGTCAAATTGGCTGAAATTTGGATATTTTGTAGGCTTTGGTCCACAAAAGCAATGCTGTGAAGCATAATCTATTTGTATGACCAGTTTGCCCCCTACAGGGGGCGAAAGGGTGGCTCAGTCATGTTTTTGTGGCATCATTCAGGAACAAAGCGATAGTTTTCTGGGAAACGCCATAACAGTTCGATTTTCTATTAGAGGGATGCAGCTTTCTGTCATGAATTCACTCATTTTAGGTCAACCCCCCTAAGGGGGTAACTCACCCCCTTAGAACATTATGAGCAACAAAGGTCAAGTTGCATATCGTTGAAAAGGTTTTTCGATGCTCTTTGCAACAGTGCTACGCTTTTTCAATTCAAGACTATCGTTCTTGAGATAATGAATTTCAAACTCCCAGGCAGTTGGTCATTTTCAAAAAAATTAACTGAATTCAGGTTTATGAATTTTATTGAGTTAGTGTGGGTTCCTAAGCAATGAACTAACGATATTTCAACCTATCGTAACAATTTGACTTGATCTGTAATCCACAGTCTATTACACAGAATAAGAAATTACTTCAGCGTTAAGTTGTTGATCTTACCAGGTCCGAGGAGGGGTTTTAGTGGGTATTCTTTCGAAACTGTGAGTCCCACACTACCAGAGTGGGACTCAATCACTACCAGGGTACCACCTCAGCCAGGGTGTGCGTGAATGCATCTTCCCTGCTCCCAAAAAAAGGCCGCCATCGGTTATTCAACGTTCATCAGAGACTCCCACATTGACAAAATGAAAATTCTTCAACCTGAATTCGTTCAATTTCTTTGAAATCGATCGAATACCTGGAACGTAGAAATTCATTATGTCAATAAGGACGACTACCTATCTTGATTTGAAAAAGCTGAGCACTGTTGCAAACAGCGTTTAATTCATGTGGAGTAAAGCTCAGCTTTTTCAATTCAAGATAGTCGTTCTTGAGATAATGACTTTCAAAGTTTAATTGTAGATAGTCTCCATAAAGAATTGACCGAATTCAGGTTAGAACCACATAGAGGCCCTGTTATGTGCCCCTAGTGCAATTCGCTAACAAACGTCAAAACATAACTGTCGATCCTTGCGCTGCCTGCCGGTGATCATGTGAACGCATTTCATGCAATCACCCTATTTTGATGGGGCACTTTTCGAGGTGTTTCTACACCGAGACACAATACACCACCTGTTTCTTTGAGATCTGTTTATGCAGAAGTTTGATTGCAACATCTAACGTCGAGCTGACGTTGCGAGTGATGTTGCGAGTGATGACGTCATATGCTGTCTTTGCCGGGAAAAATTCCGTTCAAATTTGTATCCCCTTTCAGATCATTGTGAGAATTATTCTAGTGGGATACAGACCCCAAGTACTTTCTATTTTTCGATTATTGAAAAAATGTGAAAACACCCTATTGCATGATTGAGTGGCAATGAGATTTCCACATAAACTTCTATTGCGCCCAACTTTCGACTTTTTCAAAACTTGCATTGCAAAGATGAACCCACAAAAACTGATACTTTACAACAAACTTTACTATGCTCCACTCGATGCTTTACTTGTAATTTGAACATTACAGAAACTTGAGCTCCGCAAGCAGCCCAGAGACTCTGGACTCCATAATTTGCCACACTACTCCGTACACGTACGCCCCCACTGGTTCATCCTTTCCTCTTTCTCCTCAGCCGCCTCTGTGTGTGTGAGTGTGTAACTCGTGCCGCAATATTTTAGCTCCAATTTACCGAAAACCCACCGCCACCGCTACCACCGCCAAGGCGGCGGCGGAAGTTTCGCAGATTCGCGCAAAAACAAAATTACGTTTTAATTTTAGTATATATATAACCTGCTGTACAGACCGGCGCCCTCACCCCTTACTTCTCCTTGCTTCTCGTCCTTGTGCCCTCCCACTGCTCCCTTGCATATCCCCTTTTTACCCTGCCTAATCCGTATGCCCCAGATCTTGATTGGAACGTGCTGCTTTCGTTCTATTTTTATGAGCATTTTCTAGATTTCATAGAAAATCAGTTGTTATTATTGCAGTTCTTTGGCGCGTTCGGCTCTCTCTGCTGAGTTCTCCTAAACTAAAAAGTCCCAACGATTTCGCGTCCCGAGACCAATACTCCAGGCACAGCTCCATTTTGATTGACGGAAATGCTTGAAAGAATCACAATATGGAGAGGCAAGAGAATGAATTGGTCACTCTTATTCCCGGATATGAATCCAGTCGACCAGGTTTGGGGTGGAATGTGAAATGGGTCTGGAGTTCAAAGAAAGGGAGGGACTGCGACTAATTATTTGAACAACTTGATGATTGCGATCCAGGAAGAATAAGAGCCTGTTCCCGCATCACTGATTCTTTGACAGTTTGGTGGAGGGAATGCCAAGACGAGTCGTGGCTATAGTGCAAACCAGAATACGGCCGACCAAATAGTTTTTCTTGTCCCTCAATATCATTGCTTTGATTCAATTGATAACTACTGTCCACATCCACAAGCTCAATTTTGAAATCGATGCGTTTCGCTGTTACTAAATCGACATCATCAGGTTTCTACAGAAAGATAATTGAATACTTACCATAAAAATTATTGAGGTCATAATCGAGACACCCTGTAGCAGAAAGCTCAAGGACGGAAACAGACAAAATTCACCAAACGGGATACAATCAAGACTGCAGACGCCGACTTTGCTTTGACGTTGACAGCGTCAAATGCCAAAATATGACAGCTATGACAGTTGACAGTTTGTTTTGGAAATGCGGTCTACATGAAGACAGGAAAAACTACAAGAGCGCCTTTTTCTATGCCGTTCGGCGTCGGAACTAACCATCTTTTGAGAAAAAAAAGGAAATGGATCGCTTTCGTCAGTTTTCATTAAACATTGTGAGAAATCCGGTTTTAGCTGCACAACCTCTTTTTTCCATCAGGCTCCAAAAACTTCTTCTAGAAAGGGAACATTTCCTCGCGTTAGGAACACTTGCGTTTTCGAAATATTGAACTAATCGATCTTCAAATATCTATCTTCTAGAACATGAAGGTGAATCAAGTCATCGCGAAAAGATAACATCAAGCCTGAAACAACAAAAGTCGGTAGCTAGCTTCGACCAAACCGGTGAGTTGGTAGTCAGGACGCCCTCTACCGGCAGCATATTTTTATATAGCAGACGGGTTAGCCGTTCGGCACGCTTCGTGCGCTCGCGGAAGGACCGATCATACTGATTATCGAAGTGTGCAAATAATTGTACCAGGTAAGTTAGAAACGTCAGGAGAACAGAAGTCACCAAAAAAAATTTGACGCGAGACTTCGCTTCGTTCAGAAATGTTTCTGTAGATGAATCTGGTAAGGTTTCTCGATACCTATTTTGTACCTTCTAAATCTTTATAGTCCCCATTGCAGATGTCGCCTGAACCTTTGGCAGATTGGGCAGTCTCAGGTGCCGTTTGAATTGTTGACGGCAAAATTCATCGTCAACTACTAGCCACTCTCCGATCATTCGAAGAGGTCCTTATAATCACTTCTTGTAAAGTTGATGAGATTTACGTAGCCATGAATTCTTTGTTGTAGACTCTTCAGGCGAGAACCAATTTTTGGCGAATCTAATCCTTGATGAGTCAGTCAATCTGAGACCACTCTTCTGTTCTACTCTTTCGAACTTGCTGGTGGTACCTCGACTCAATCCTATTTCAAAGTTGATACTCACTCGTCTCTCTGGTTATAGGCCCTGGCTGAGACATCAATATCACCTACGCACCTGTGATCACCGTGCAGTGTAGTGATAAGCCTAGTGTATGACTTGCCTGTTGATTGAAAAATTTATAACTCCTTAACTGTGAGTTTTGGAGCAACCAAACTTCCCCAAAATATTTTTGAAAGTTTTTTCCACACATGATTCCCCATATGTATGGACTTATTTTGAAAAACTGATGTAGTTTCCCCACATACCTTTCCTCATAGGTCGAAGTTTTTGCGTCATATTTTTGTACTTCTTGGGTTTCTAATGATTTGGAAAGACAACTATGAATATTTGAAGAATGAAAACTGTTCTGAACGCTTGAAAAGTGACCCAGCATTAGACCTATGTGAAAAAAAATTTGCCGTTTTTACTATGATTTACGACTTCTAGCTGGTTAAACGCAAAAAAAATGGAAAAACTTGAGATTGGGAGAATTGTCGAAAATAGAGGCTCCGCCCCAGAAGGCACCATTTTTCTTTCTGGAAACCGGGATTTTCGGATCCAGCGGAGTCGAATTAGACTGATAGTTTTATCGCCAACCGGTAACCTTCCCATAGCTCAGGCATTTTAGGTTTTGACCTGGAAAAAAATAACTCAAGTCTGAAAATTGGTGGAACGCTTCCACTTTAACCCCATAACTACATACTGAAAGTCCTAAAAAATTCTATGTCCGCTTCATCGGTTTTTGGCGGCAAAAAGGTGTAAGTGACATTATTTTAGAAACTATTTATTAAAATACGCGTTGAAGTATCAGGACAGCTGAAAATTGCTAAAACTGGTCTCCTTTGTCAGTTGAACAACATACTAGAAGTCCTCAAAAATCATATGTCCGTTTCATTGTTTTTTGGCGGCAGAAAGGTATAAGTGACATTTTTTTGTTACTATTTAATAAAATACGGATTGAAGTTTTGATACAGGTGAGAATATTAAGTCTCTTCGGTCAGTTGAGCAGCATACTGAAAGTCCTAAGAAATCCTATGTTCGTTTCATTGTTTTTTGGCGGCAAAAAGGTGTAAGTGACATTGTTTTGGAAACTGTTCAATCAAACAAGCGGTCAAGTTTCAATACAGCTGAAAATTGCTGAAAATTGTCTCCTTGATCAGTTGAGCAACATATTGGAAGTCCCAAGAAATCTTCTCTCCGCTTTATTACTTTCTGGCGGCAGAAAGATATAAGTGAAATTTCGTTTTGTTACTAAAATTTATTGAAATACGGGTTGAAGTTTCGAAACAGCTAAAAATTGCTAAAAATGGTCTCCTTGGTCAGTTGAACAACACACTAAAAATACTAGGGAAATCCCTGTTCGTTTCATTGTTTTTTGGCGAAAAAAAGGTATAAGTGACATTGTTTTGTAAAGTATTATTTATTGAAATAGCCGTTGAAGTTCCAATCCATCTGAAAATTACTGGAACTGGTTTCCTCGATCATGTGGACAATATACTGAAAGTCCCAAGAAATCCTATGTCCGCTTCATCGTCTTTTGGCGGCAAAAAGGTATAAGATCATTTCTTGAAACTATTGTTCAAAATATGTGTTGAAGCTGCAATACAGTTGAAAATTGCTGAGAATAGTCTACTCGGACAAGTACAGTCAGCTAACAAAGAAGACCATTTTTAGCAATTTTTAGCTGTACTGAAACTTTAACCCGTATTTCAAAAAAATAGTTCACAATATAATGTCACTTTTACATTTTTGCCGCCAAAAAACATGAAGCGGGCATGGGATTTCTTGGGACTTCTTGTATGTTATTTAACTAACAAAGGATAGTATTCTTCAGCAACTTTCAGCTGTGCTGAAACTTCAACTCATGTTTCAATAAATAGTTTCCAAAATAATGTCACTTGATCATTTTTGCTGCCAAAAACCGATGAAGTGGACATAGTATTTTTTAGGACTTTCAATATGTTGTTAAGCTGACCGAGAAGACCACTTTCGGCAATTTTCAGCTGTATTAAAACTTGACCGCATGTTCAATCGAACCGTTTTTAAAACAATGTTACTTATACCTTTTTGCCGCTGGAAAAAAAAGTATGAAGCGGACATAGGATTTCTTAGAACTTTCAACATGTTCAACTGGCCGAGGAGACCATTTTCAGCAATTTTCAGCTGAATTGAAACTTCAACGCATGATTCAATTATTAGTTTGCAAAGCAATGTCACTTATACATTTTTGCCACTGAAAAACAATGAAGCGGATATAAGATTCTTTAGGACCTTCAATATGTTGTTCAACTGGCCGAAGAGACCATTTTCAGCAATTTTCAGCTGTATCGAAGCTTCATCGCGTATTCTAATAGATACTTTCTGAATTATTGTCACTTACACCTTTTTGCCGCCAAAAACCAATGAAGCGGACATAGGATTTTTTAGGACTTTCAGTATGTGGTTAAAGGACTAAAGTGGAAGCGTTCTACCAATTTTCAGACTTACGTTATTTTTTTCCAGGTTTTGGTTAATTTGGATCTAGGAAAAAACATCGCTGGAAAAAACATCGCCGGAAAAAACATAGCGGAGAAAACATAGCATGGAAAAAACATCGCAGGGAGAAAACATAGCAGGATAAAACATAGCACGGAATAAACATCGCACGGAATAAATATCGCGGAAAAAACATAGCAGGGAGAAAACATAGCATGGAAAAAACATAGCAGGATAAAACATCGCACGTAATAAATATCGCGGGAAAAAACATAGCAGGGGAGAACGGTGCTAGGACAATTCTTCGCCGGACAATTCTTTGCAAGCATTGCGCCCGCGCATACTTTAAGACACAAGGGGGCTAGCAGGGCTCAAATAGCCACAATGTAGACACAAGGCTAGATAGGGCTTCGAATAACACAAAAAGGCATGAGGGGCTCAATGGGGCTCCAAACGACATTAGGAGACACAAGGGTTCTCAGCAGGGCCTAAACCACTACACTGTAGACCAAGAGAGGATAAGGCTGTAAATATCGCAAGAAGGACTGATAGGGCTCACTAGGGCTCCAAATGACACCCTAAGGCATAAGGGGGGCCTATAGGGCTTCGATCAACACATGAAGACACACAGGAGCTGACTAGAGCTCCGCAACAAAGACGGGTTGGAAAGGGGCTCAACAGGGCTACAAATGACACATAAAGACACAGGAGGGCCTGATAGGGCTTTGAGAAACCTGGAAAGGCACAAGAGAGCTTTCTAAGATGCTAGAAATGTTAAGAGGTCAGAAGGGGGTCACCGGGGCCCCAAACCATAATTGTGGACACAAGGGGGCTTATTAGGGCTCCAAACGATACTTGAAGATACAAGGGGGCTCAGCAGGATTTGAAACGCCTCAATGTAGATATAAGGGAGGATAGGATTCTTATGATTGCAAGAAGGCCTGGCGAGGCCCACTAGGGCTCCAAATTAAACTTTGAGACACAAAGAGAGCTCGGAGAGCCCTGTAGAACTTCGACCAACACATAAAGACTCATAGGAGCTAACTAGAGCTTCGAAAACTAGCACAGTGTAAAAAGGGGCTCGACAGAGCTATAAATGAAACATAAAGACACAGGGGGCCACATAGGCCTCTGAAAACATAATAAGGCACAAAGGAGCTGCTGAGATTCCGGAAACTTCGAGAAATCTGAAGGAGGTCACCTGGTCTGCAAACGATAATTGAAGACACAAGGAGGCTCAATAGGGCTCCAAACGATACTTGAAGATACAAAGGGGCTTAGTAGAGCTTGAAACGCTTCGATGTGGACACAAGAGAGGAGAGGCCTCTATAAATCGGACGAAGGCCTGGCGGGGCTCACTGGGGCTCCAAATGACACTTGGAGACATGAGGTGGCCCCGTAGAACTTTGACCAACTCATAAAGACTAACAGAAGCTAACTAGAGCTTGAAAAAAGGAGCTTAGCAGGGCTACAAATGGAACATAAAGACACAGAGGGGGACCACATACGGCGCTGAAAAACTCAATAAGGCACAAAGGAGCTTTCTAAGATTCCAAAAACATCAAGAAATCAGAAGGGGGTCACCTGGTCTGCAAACGATAATTGGAGACACAAGGGGCTCAATAGGGCTTCAAACGATCCTTGGAGATACTTGAAGAGCTTGAAAAACTCACACATTGAAAAAAAGGGGCTCAGCAGGGCTACAAATGAAAAGTAAAGATACAGGGGGGCCACATAGGGCTCTGAAAAACTTGATAAGGCACAAAGGAGTTTTTTATGATTCCAGAAATATCGAGAAATCAAAAGGGGATCACCCGGTCTGCAAACGATAATTAAAGACACAAGGGGGCTCAATAGGGCTCCAAACGATCCTTGAAGATACAAGGGGGCTCAGTAGGGCTTGAAACGCTCCAATGTAGACACAAGAGAGAAGAGGCCTCCAAAAATCGGACGAAGGCCTGGCGGGGCTCACTGGGGCTCTAAATGACAGTTGGGGACACGAGGTGGCCCCGTAGAACTTTGACCAACACATAGAGACTAACAGGAGCTAACTAGACCTTAAAAAACTAACACATTGAAAAAAGGGGCTCAGCAGGGCTACAAATGAAACAAAGACACAGGGGGGCAACATAGGACTCTCAGAAACTTGATAAGGCACAAAGGAGCTTTCTTAGAATCCAGAAACATCGAGAAATCAGAAGAGGGTCACCTGGTTCGCAAACGATAATTGAAGACACAAGGGGGCTCAATAGGGCTCCAACAATACTTGAAGATACAAAGGGGCTCAGTAGTGCTGATGAAACTGACACATTATAAAATGCTGCAAACGATAATTGAATACATAAGGGGGCCCAATAGGGCTCCAAACGATACTTGAAGATACAAGGGGGCTCATAGAGCTTGAAACGCTTCAATGTAGACACAAGAGAGGAGAGGCTTCTCAAGATCAGAAGAAGGCCTGGCGGGGCTCACTGGGGTTCCAAATGACACTTGGGGACACAAGAGGGCCCCGTAGAACTTTGATCAACACATAAACACTAATAGGAACAAACTAGGGCTTGAAAACTGACACATTGTGAGAAGGGGCTCAGCAGGGCTACAAATGCAACATGAAGACAAGGGGGCCCAATAGGGCTCTGTGGAACTTTCCAAGGCATAAGGGCGAAGCAAATCCCCAAGATACCCAAGGGGATTCATAAAGATCCCAAACGATACCTTGTAGAGACAAGGGGGCTCAACAAGGCTTGAAACGCTACGTAAAAACCCAGTGGGGGATAGGGCTCTGAATATCACACTCACACTCGGCCTCATTAGAGCTCCAAAGTTTCCGGCGCGAAGAATTGTCCGGCGAAAAATTGTCCGGTCACCGGAGAGAACATAGGGTGGAAAAATCACAGCCAGGAAAAAATTCTGCTACAGACAGCCCCTATACTTATTTATGTCTTTGACTTGAACGACTCTCATAGGTACCTACTTGAATTTCACGACCCAAACATGATACCTTACCGTGTGTAGACTTCCATCATGCACATCATGCACGGCCAGACTTCTGATATATCCAGGCCTCCACCCCAGGCGGCCTCCATTCGTACATAGACCTGTACTGAAGACTTCATTTCCGCGTACTTGCGGTCATGCTTGATTTTGATAGTTGGGAGACCACAGGAGATTTGGAAAAACACACCCTTGCGATGTTATTTCCCTGCTATATTTTACCGTGCGATTTTTTTTCTGGCCAAATTTGTTCCGCTATGTTTTCTCCTGCGATGTTTATTCCATGCTATGTTTTTTCCGGTCGATGTTTTTTCCGTGCGATGTTTCTTCCATGCGATGTTTTCTCCATACGATGTTATTTCCATGCGATGTTTTTTCCTGCTATGTTTTTTCCGCTATGTTTTTTCCTGCGATGTTTTCTCCTGCGTTGTTTATTCCGGTTACCGGTTAATTTTTATCTTAAATGCCTGGGCTATATCACAAGTGCTTAGATTTTCACGATAATTTTGGCCAGGCGATCGCGAGTGCTGGTTAAGGCCATAAATACTCCCGACTCCGTAGGAGTAGGGCATTCAGCTAGGGACAACCAGCACGAGGAAAACGCTTGGCCGAAAATATCTGAGAAAATCTTGAGCACGAGTGATATTTTGATGATTATTACAAATTGAAGTATAATGGGTTGCCTACCCATCTAGGCGTATAAGCCAAAAAACTGGTGAGTTGTATGTGAATCGGTTCGTGAAGAGTAACGATAGATACTTGTGAGTAAGTCAAGAAAAAGTATCAAAGCTCTCACAAGCGTGAACAAATACTTGTCAAAGGAAAAATGACTTCCAGCGAGGGGTAAACCACTGATGGCATTTTTGTACACCGATTTTCAATAATTTCCAAAGATTTTCAAATTATTTAGAAATGACTTCCAATGATTTCCATGAAAGTGTACCTACACCAGATTTCCAAGGTGGTTTACCCCTCGCTTCCAGGCCATTTCTCTGTCAGAAATCATAGCTTGCTTGTGTTCGTCCAAGCAGCAATGATAATTGGCACTCGCTGAAGACACATAATACGACTGATGCAATTCCAATTTAATTGCGTAAACTAGACGCCAGCTGAACTAGGCGCTAGTGAGCGAAGCATCAGCGTGCAATTTCAGCATGTAAATCACTCGCTTTGTATAACGAAACAAACGTCAAAGTTGACGTGTTTTTCTCGCGTTCCGAGATTTAGAGCAAGAAAATTGAGTTTGAGGGGGTGGACTTCTTGGAGGGCACGGCAGGCGGCGGCCGGGCGGGGGGAGGAGGAGGAGGAGGCGGCGGTGAGCTTGATGGAAGAAATTTCGCCTCGATGGCATATAACCGCGCCGCAGCCGCCTCGCAGCCAAGTCATTTAAAATTAAGATTAATTACACGCCGCCGTTTTTCATATGGCCCATCCGCGTTCTCCTCTTTCCAACTGCTGGAAAATGGTGCGAGTGTGCGGGTGTTTGTGTACGCCAGTGTGTGTACCGTACTTTGAATTATTTATCCTGTTGGCTTGGACTCGCTCGTGTTCCACTGTATAGGTGAGTGGGTACTTATTCAACATTCGATTTTGTTTAGTTTTGCAATTTCCAACAGTTTCTCACGATAATGGGCATTAAAACACCGCGTTTTGGTACAGTGGCTGCGAAACAACGAGTTCTCATCACATTCTTTCCTATGCTTTTTTTTGGGGGCGAACAACTCGTCGAAATCCAACTTATCGCCAGGATAACATGCCGACACCCAACTCACTGATAAGACAACTCACCGACCAGGAAACTTACCGACAAGACAATTCGCCGACAAGACAACTCGCCGACAAGACAACTCGCCGACAGGACAACTCGCCAACAAGACAACTCACCGACAAGACGACCCGTCGACATCATGACAACTTGCCGACAGGACAACTCATCGACAGGACAATTCATCAACAAAAAAAAAACTCATACGATAACACTTAACAACTTATGAAATAATTAAAATATTGTAGCATGGTTTGAGAAAACTTTTGCACCTCCAACTTTCAAAAACCCCGCGTCACCCTACACGGGGTGCAAATTTGGCTAGAAAGATGATTTGATATGTCCGAGTCCATACCTACCACAACTTTGCCAGGTGGCATCCTTAAACACAAAATGCAAGGTGAATCGCCTCAAAGACCACTTGGACCTCGTCAGGTCCCAGTTGTTTTTTTTTTGTAGAGCCGGTCAGATCAAGTCCTTTGATTAGGAAACAACTTGGACATAGTAAAGCTGTGATGCATCGCATGGGGTCGGCACCATCGTTCTCACTATGCGATACACGTGCGTCTCTCATTCACCAATCATTATTTGTTTGTTTTCGAGACAAAAGTCCGAGCGCCCATAATGGGACTTGAACCCACGACCTCTGGTGTGGTAGTCGAACGCGCTGACCACCACATCACAAGCTCCTCAAGTCAGGCGATTAGGTTCCTTAGGTTTGAAAAAAAAACAGGGACAGGGTCAGGCACTGGCAGCAAGTTTTTCTACTTCTCCTGTCTATGAGTAGGGTGTCGGCGGGTTATCCTGGCGATAAGTTGAGTGTCGGAAACTTATCCTGTCGATGAATCGTCCTGTCAACGAGTTGTCCTATCGGTGAGTTGTCTTGTCGGTGAATTGTCTTGTCGGTGAGTTGTCCTGTTGGCGAGTTGCCTTGTCGGTGAGTTGTCTTGTCGGTGAATCGTCTTGTCGGTGAGTTATCTTGTCGGTGAGTTCTCCTGTCGGCGAGTTGCCTTGTCGGTGAGTTGTCTTGTCAGTGAATTGTCTTGTTGGTGAGTTGTCTTGTCGGTGAGTTGTCTTGTCGGTGAGTTGTCTTGTCGGTGAGCTGTCCAGTCGGTGGATTGTCTTGTCGATGAGTTGGTTGTCGGCAAGTTATCCTGTCGATGAGTTATACTGGTGATAAGAAAAAGATGAAAAGACGTTTTTGGCTTGAAAACAAATGTTTTGTCCTAGTTTTGGAGGAAACGTTCCCAAGACGTCAAAAGGTGAACTTCAGATCATCATGGTCAAAAAATCACCGTTACAACGCGTTGAAACGAATGAAACTGCACTAGAATATTCAGGATATTCCAGTGGATCAGAACCATGCCGGGAGGCATATTCATAAACAGCAGACGGATCAGCCATTTGGCCCATTTCGTGCTGAAAAGCTCGTATTTTGCCATGGTTACGACCATGGACGTTACTTCTAACCTCCATGAATACGACATCGACCAGGTATAGAACATGTATTCCAAGTCAACCTGATGGAAGAAGCTTTGCATCCTGTCACCAATAGCAACTCTTTGAGAGCCTATAGAACTACGACTATGACCTATAAATGCTCCAGAAAAGTGACAGTAGCCGAAAATGGGGCGACCTGTAATATGTCACACTATCACGAAAGCAACATTTGAAGGAACTGGGGAACTTCTTTCAAGGTGATGTTTGCAGGGAGCCTATGAAATAATAAATCGCTCCCAAAAACTAGTCGATTTTTGCAAAAAGCCACACAGCAATAGTGTACCATTTATTTTGTTTATTTATTCCAGCTAACTTAACCTCAACCTGCCTGCCAGTATCTGTACTGTACACTTATCACGTTGACACTTTGACTTTGATTTTTTACCATTTCACCTGCACCGTTACCATAGCAGCAAGTCGTGCAGATGCGCGCGCAGACTTGGTAGACCTGAATGGGTGTATTGGCCGACACAGGTTTTTTCTTGAAAATTGAATTTGGATAGCGGAAAACGCATTTGGAAAATTAGAAAAAAATCTGTAGCTATTCTGAATGCAGCCTCCTGATACTCACCTCCCGAAGATAGATAACAGAATGATTGCGCTAACTAACAGTAAAAACCTAAATTAAATTGTTTTTTTTTAATCGGCCTATTTCCGCAACGAGGCCTAACACCGACGCCGGTGAATGCTTTCCTCCACTATACCGGAAATTTTGCCGAACCCCTGTGTGTTCCAACACAGGGTAGGGATTTTTAACAGAAACATTTGACGCACCCACATGTTCCGGCGTTTTTCACGGATTTTTCCGAGATGTAGTATAAAGCTTCACCTTCGTCGGTATCTGAGTCATCAGACGAAATCATTGCAATCAGAGAACTTGTCAATCTTGTCATGAGCTGGGCCGCTATTCTTGAATCGTGTGAGAAAAGTCTCTGGGAGTATGAATTACATTCCGCAGTACACTGATGTAGCGAATGTTGCCTAAAATCGTGGTTTTTAGGCAACTTCCGCTACAGAATTGTAGTACGGATTATATAAAACAGGATCATGTCAAATTCTGGAGGGGGACACGGTGGTTAACGGTGGACGATGGACGGTGGCTCAGTGAGACCAGGGCGGATTATTTTGCTTGGTGGTAGTGGGTGGTGGTGGTGGGTCGTAGTGGGTGGTGATGGCTCCAGTGTGACTGCTGCCTAAGTCAACAGTCCAAATCCAATTCCACATCCAAAGCTGGAGCCGAAAACTTCTTGTAGGTACTGGTGGTCAGTGGCATAGCTAAAGGGGGCGAAAGTGGGCGAATGACCCCACTTTCCTACCTCCCAAGCGCCCATGGCACTTTATCCCACAATAAACCGATACAGAAAAAAATTCTGGTGAGAATATTCAAGAAGCGCAAACATTTTCCGAAAAGAAGTTTGATTATCAAGTAATTTTGATGAAAACGTCAAAAACCGAAATCGCAAAACGTATGAAATATACCGATTATCATCAGCATCATTGGTATTATGCCAAAAAATTTCATCTGCGGCGCTACTTTTCCCTGACTTGCACCCTCGCCGTTGCCTTTGCCCTCTCTGCCCTCAAATTCTGACTGCGCTACTGTGTGTTTCAGTCAATTAACAACTAATTTTTTGTTTCTTGGGCTTTTGCTCAATTACGGCGGGGTAGGGCGGGCCAAAAAGTCTGCCGGCCCCCCTTCATATTCTCAACTTTCACTCCTCAGGGGTCCCATCTCACAATTCCGCCCAGGGCCCCCAAATCCCTTAGTCCGCCACTGCCTCCCTCAAATCTTTTTTTTTGTGTTTTCTTGCGAAAGTATTAATTTTCCGATCCCCTACCATCTCCTGAAATATTGACAAAGAAAAAAGTAACACCCTGTAGAAGCTAATATGTTGAACAGTCCCATCAACAGACGTTCATTTTCATTCTTCATTTTATTTATCTTGTGATCACAACAGATTGAATTTCTAATTCAGGCAGGCTGTGCCCTAGCCAAATGCAGCTTTGCACCCCTGATTTTGACCAGGCCACAGCCTGTCTGAATGAGTAATTCATTCGATCAGACGATAGTCAAAAAACTATGATTTTTCTCCCCAAAACATGCGTCATCTTTTCCTGAGTCCAAAATCGTGCGTCGTCTTCCTGCATACGGTTCTGGAAAATTACTCGTTCGAAGAATACACAAAGCATGATCATGGTTTTTGTTTACGTATACATGACATAACTTTTGGAAAACTCGGGCACACAGACGAGCAGAAGCAAAATTTTAATTAAACTCCCTCGGAATAAATAATTTTATGGATCTCTTGCGCTGATGGGTCGCTGCTCTCATCCCTCTCTTCAGCCGTCTTTGTCTAGCCAAGTATAAAAACTTTCCGTAGCCTCAGCCATCATAAAAGGAGTCGAGGATTTAATATCGGGGAGATAAAGCTCTGGCACATTATCCAGCGGCATCATACCCGGGCTGCTTATTCCTCCTATATGGCTCCCCGTCCCTCCAGATATTCTCTCCCTCCCAGTAACTCTCCAGTTTCCCACCCACAACCCTCTCTTTTTCTCCCGACAACCCTCTGGTGTTCTTCTTAATACTTATTATTTTATGTAGATGAGTGAGAGAGACGGAGCCACCGGCGCTGATGCCGAGATGAAAATGGAAAATGATGAGAGCGAGCGGGAGAACAGTATGGCTTGAGCGGAGCAAACTCTGCGAGGATGAGCATCAAAAGTAAAAAGCAGGCGTCGGGCCTTATTTGCATAATGAGGACATTAAGGCGCTGCCAGTTTTTACTGGCATAATACTGGTGATGATCGTAGATGGCGCTTGGCGCAGGATCTAAATCATGCTGGAATATGGAGGGCGTTTTTTTTTGTGCACAAGACATTTTTTATTCATCTTCAGAAACTGCTTTTTCAACCAAGTTTAATCTTTTAGCTCATCAGAAAGGTATATAAGAGACCAACCAATTTGTTTCTGGCTAGTTTTGCAGTTTGTCGTGATTGTCACGCGGTAACCGAATTGTTATAACCTGGGTAAGAACACCAGAACCGCGGCGGTGTAAAGATGCCGACTGGTGTGGTGGCTAGAGTCACGCCTCCTCTACATAATTCATTCAGAAACACCAGCAGAGATCCACAAAACACGGTGAAACTAGAACCGGAAGTGAGCGCACTTCCATTGTTGCGGATGTGTGGTTATTGTTCCGAGCCCGCAATTGTGCCAACCTTACAAACTCACAGCATCGCATATACACACACGCGACCGTATACACACATCGGGTATACCAACCCTTACAAAACGCGGCGGAAGTGGAGGGAAGAAATAGCTTTAGTCCGCATGGATATCTTCCTGCGGGAGCGATCAAATAAGTAAAATTGGACGTCTTTGTCTGGCATACACATAGAGCTCCGCTTCTTCGTGTTTCGTTTTGTGTTGTTGTTTGTTATTCAACAACAACACAATATATTTAAATAAATCACTTTCTATGGGGAGGGCTATATGAGCAGGGATCGGAAGAGAAAGAGAAGGAAAGACGGGTTGCCACTTAGCGGAACACAGTGGAGATAATTAATTATTTTGCGTATAGACTGGAGAGTAAAATTTGTGCGTGTGTCTGTGATTGATCGTCTTGATGTTTTGACGATGATGCTGAAAAATATTCAATTTAATTCGATGCGGAGGCGGCAATGGAATGATGGAAAAAAGTAATTGGCAGATAGCGAAGCGAAGTACCCTTGAAGCGCGCTCGCATGTACAGAGAGTGCGCGATATCGAATGAAATATTTTAAGAATCCTTGAAGAGAACCCTCTCCCGCTCTTGTTTTCCGTCGTCAACCCTTGCCTGGCTGCGCCTACTTGGAAAAACAATCGAGGAAAATGTCGAATTAATTTCGTTCACGCTGAGGGGGTAGGTGGATACGGGATATATCGTTAATTGGGGGTGCCGGGACCCCTCTTCTTTACAAAACAGGAATTTCTCATTTTCTCTTCTTCCCTTTTATTATATTTGCGTATATACGTAGCGATTCCGAAACCTCTCCCTTTATAAAACTAATTAGAAGATATCCATGTGTACTTAGGTAACTATCAAGTAGGTACCTCCGGTACTTGAGTCTTGTTGCTAAATAAAGTTATACAAACGAAAAAATAGCTGGGTATAATGTTATCGATTCACGTCTAGAGGCCAATGCCAAATAAACTCTTCCATTATGTCACTTATGTTCACCCTCTCGATGACCGAGGGTGTTTTTCAAAGCCACCCCTCCCACAATGCGATGGACGTCAGCCGGGGGCCCAAACAAAAGAATGTTGTACTGGCCAGCACATCAGCCACCTTGACCTAGAGTATTGACCCGAATTTTTCGTTACATCAACATTCGTTACTTTAAATTTCATTGAGCTCGCGCCTTCGGCGCTCGCCGTACTTACGCGCGTCGCACAGACAGGCGAGACTGGCGAGAGTAAACATTTTGTGGGCGAAAACTCTCAAGCTTACAGCTTGTGATTTCAGGAAGAATTGAGAAAAAATCTCATAAAAAATTGGGGTTGTTTACAGGGTCTGGAACGTGAGCTTGGTAAATATCTGAAACCATCAATTCGTCTGGTGGTCGAACTCTGAAATTATGGGAAAATAATTTCAAATGTCTGCTCGATGAAAAACTGGGGTTGATTTAAGGCGAAAGTGGATGATGAAATAGTATGTTTCTGGACCGCTAGATGGCTTGTAAAATAACCCCCTATCATAAAATCAACCGACTGTACAATTTAAAAAATAATAACGCTGTTGTACTCCAAAAATAAAGTTACTTTTCTGCTGGCTGATGCATTTTTGAATTTTTTTTTCGATTTCGCAATGAATTTCAATTTTTTCCAAAAAATGGTTTTCCTGGAAATATATGACACAAATCATCGGAATTTGAATATCATGAGCAGTATTGACCGAAATCGATTTTGAAATTTTTTCTTTGATATAAGCGGTCAGCCGCCAGCCGCGCGCCGACCGCAATAACCAGCTGAAGCTGTCACAAAATTTTTAAAAACAGCAGAAAGTGAATTTTGACACCTTTTTTTTTTACGAAGCATGCAGTGAGAGGTTATACAGGGTTATTCAAAAGTCCGGAATAAAATTAATAATTTTTGACCATATTTTTTCCGGAAAAAACGCTCTGACAGGTCGTTTTCTAAAAAAGACAAGCGCCGTTTTTTCCTTGACACGTGTCTTGATCTACCGTCAACCTCTTGACCCCCAGCCACCCTCAGTATTTTTTTTTGAAATGGCACCCTATTAGCCCTGACATTTTAGGTTTTGACCTGGAAAAAATAACGTAAGTCTAAAAATTGGTGGAACGCTTCCACTTTAACCCCTCAACCACATACCGAATGTCCTAAAAAATCCTATCTCCGCTTCGTCGGTTTTTGGCGGGAAAAAGGTGTAAGTGACATTATTTTAGAAACTATCAAAATACGCGTTGAAGTTCCAAAGAAGCTGAAAATTTCTGAAAATGATTTTCTCAGTCAGTTGAACGACATATTGGAAGTCCTGAAAAATCCTCTCTCCGCTTCATTGGTTTTTGGCGGCAAAAAGGTTCAAATGACAATATGTTGGAAACTATTTATTAAAATACAAGTTGGAGTTTCAGTACAGCTGAAAATTGCCAAAACTGGTCTCCTTTGTCAGTTGAACAACATACTAGAAGTCCTCAAAAATCCTGTGTTCGTTTCATTGTTTTTTGGCGGCAGAAAGGTATAAGTGACATTTTTTTTGTTACTATTCAATAAAATACGGGTTGAAGTTTTGAAACAGGTGAAAATATTAAGTCTCTTCGGTCAGTTGAGCAGCATACTGAAGGTCCTAAGAAATCCTATGTCCGCTTCATTGTTTTTTGGCGGCAAAAAGGTGTATGTGACATTGTTTTGGAAACTGTTGAATTAAACAGGCGGTCAAGTTTCGATACAGCTGAAAACTGCTGAAACTGGTTTCCTTGATTAGTTGAGCAACATATGAAAGTCCTGAAAAATCTTCTCTCCGCTTCATCAGTTTCTGGCGGCAGAGAGGTATAAGTGAAATCTTCTTTTGTTACTATTTATTAAAATACGGGTTCAAGTTTCGATACAGCTACAAATTGAATTCATCTGGAAATTGCTGGAACTGGTTTCCTTGGTTATGTGAACAACATACTGAAAGTCCCAAGAAATCCAATGTCCGCTTCATCGTCTTTTGGCGGCAAAAAGGTATAAGATCATCTCGAAAATCATTTTTTGGAACTATTGTTCAAAATATGTGTTGAAGCGGCAATGCAGTTGAAAATTGCTGGAAATAGTCAACTCGGTACAGTAGTACTCTAGTACAGTCAACAAACAAGGGAGATCATTTCTAGCAATTTTCAGCTGTACTGAAACTTCAATCCGTATTTCAAAAAAATAGTTCACAGTATAATGTCACTTATAGATTTTTGCCGCCAAAAAATACATGAAGCGGGCATGGGATTTTTCAGGACTTTCAGTATGTTATTAAACTAACAAAGGATACTATTTTCCAGCAACACTCAGCTGTGCTGGGACTTCAACCCATGTGTTAATAAATAGTTTCCAAAATGATGTCACTTGAACATTTTTGCTGCCAAAAACCGATAAAGTGGATATAGTATTTTAAGGACTCTCAATATGTCGTTGAGCTGACCGAGAAGACCATTTTCGGCAATTTTCGGCTGTATTAAAACTTGACCGCGTGTTTAATTGATTAGTTTTTTAAACAATCTCTCTTATACCTTTTTGCCGCTGAAAATAAAGTATGAAGTGGACATATAATTTCTTAGAACTTTCAACATGTTGTTCAACCGGCCGAGAAGACCATTGTCAGTAATTTTCAGCTGTACTGAAACTCAACGCGTGATTTAGTTATTATTTTGCAAAGCAATGTCACTTATACTTTTTTCCGCTAAAAAACGATGAAGCGGATATAGGATTTTTGAGGACTTTCAATATGTTATTCGACTGGCCGAGGAAACTATTTTTAGAAATTTTCAGCTGTATCGAAGCTTCATCGCGTATTCTAATAGATAGTTCCTGAACTATTGTCACTTACCCCTTTTTGCCGCCAAAAACCGATGAAGCGGACATAGGATTTTTCAGGACTTTCGGTATGTGGTTAAGGGGTTAAAGTGGAAGCGTTCTACCAATTTTCAGACTTACGTTATTTTTGTCCAGGTTTTGGTCAATTTTGATCTAAAATGCCTGGGCTATATGGCTTGTGGGGGCTCGTTGGAAAGCTTGTCAAAAACTGTATTCCGATCTACCATTGAAAGTTAGATCAAACGCTCCAACATTAAGTTTTGAGAAACCCCAAGGTCACTCAAAAGTCCGGAACAAAATTAATAATTCATCACCATATTTCTCAAAAAAAAAAAAAAAAAAAAAAAAAAAAAAACGCTGGAACAGGTCGATTTTTAAAAACGGTAAGTCGTTTCTCCATGATACGTGTCATGATCTACCGTCAATCCCCTAACCCCCAGCCACCCCTTAGTATTTTTTTGAATCGCATCCTATGGTTTGTGGGGGTTCGTTGTGTTGTATTCCCCCTTTGTTTTGTTTGTACGTTGGTACCTGAAGTAGGTACGGTCGTTGACGTTCGTAGCGTTTGCCGATAGGAGAGGGAGATGGCGCTGCGCTAGGGAAGCCGGGCGAGCAGCAGCCGCGGGCAGGCAGAAGAGAAGAGAATCAGCTGTGGTGAAGAACACGTGATTTTCTGTGCATCGAGAGTGCGTGGTTTTTACAATTCAAGGTCGGTCTTTCTTTGATTATTGTACCTTAATTTTGGCTTCCACTCACTCACCAAATCTTGCATTTCGATACCTATTTTGTCCGCGAAATTATTGTACATAACCCGAAATTCTTTATTCTCTTTGTTCTCAACGGACTTACACAACCCGCAGTTTTTCTCCTTTGAAATCAAGATGCTTCGCACAGCTTTGAATCTTGTGTAATTTATCTGCTCCCAAATGATCTCAATGTTGACGGCACAGGCCGTAATCTAGTGGGTGTGCTTTTTGCGCACTCATGACGTGACCTCAAGGCCGCGCTGTCGCGCGTATTTCAAGGTTTCATTATTGTATCTTTTCCACAAGTTACGTCAAAAACATTAAGATAACAAAAAGAAACTCTGCTACGCCCAAATCAGCCGCTAAGTAGAGAACAGTACTTTTTATGATTCATTCACATTTCATTGTTCATTGTCGGGTTATACATGAAAGTAAAGAAAGGAAAGAGAGACTTGCACGCTTCTCCGTGTCCTGGGAAGAGGGTTCCACCTGCTCGTATGAATCTGCCTTGTTGAGTCTACTAACCTTTCCTTATTCTAGGGGAAATTATGTAAAATGACGAAGAGAGGGCCACAGGTTGGCTCGAGTCGATTTTCTTGTATTTACAGTTATTTCTTGTATGTGATTACTGTTTACCAACCATTGTTCTGTTTTAAATGTATGTATGTATCTGTGGGGTTTGTGATGGGTAACTGTTGGGGAATTTCGAGCGAAGCGTTCAAGATACTTCTTCCTTCCAATTGCTCACTAAAAGTATCACCAACTCCAGCTTCTCTACTTATTTATCTCTCACTTGTTTCTTGTTTATGTATCTACCTATTTATCTCTTATTTGTTGCTTGTTGATTTACCTACAACCATTACTTATCATTTGTTTCTTGCTGATTTATCTACTTGTTTATCTATCATTTGTTTCTTGCTGATTTATCAACTTGTTTACTAATCATTTGTCTCTGGCTGCTTTATTAACTTGTCCACCGATCATTTATTTATTGTTCAACTTATCTATCAATTGACTTCTTCTCTTTTGTTTGTAAATTGTAACATTAATTGCTGGGCGTGAAGTTTCCTTTTGTTGTTACGTAAATAACTTGTGAACGGAACAAACTTTCGAAGAGGTTCAAGCACCGATTCACGCTGACTTGATCCATGCATAACTGGAGTGACTTCTCTGTCATTCCATCATGACTCATTCACACTTGACTTATGTTCAGATCATTTGGGAAGGGATTTTTCAGCAATCAACCAGGCAATACGCATGGGTTTCTTTGACGTGTTCTTCCCATGTGTGCCTGTCAGCGAATACGTCACTTTTCCTTTGCGATTGAATTGACAGTTTGCCATGTTTCATGATTTCTTGTTTTGTTTTGCTAATCTGATTTTGTGTTCATTTCATTGTTGTAAATTCCTGCATTGTCTAAATAATTTGTAATGATTTTTCTTGTTTCATTTGTTTGTGTTTTGTTGTTCTTCATTCTTGTAGTGCAATTTTTATCACTGTCAATTTCTTGTTGTGAGGTGTTTTGAGAAAAGAAACAAATTCATCTAAAACTTTGCAATTGATTGTCAATAAAGATTCATTCGCTTGCATTTCATTCGCGTTTCATTTAAGAATCAAACCTCATCCCCAACGACACATTCTCATCTCGAGTAAGAACTCAACACAACGTAAGAAAAATGTAAACGACGTGGGGAAGGGAAGAAACAACGACGATCACAGCCGAACATCGAAAAGAGGGTTACATTACAGAGTGGTGCCGTGACCAGGATACATTACAGAAGTGGTGCCAAGACCTAGGATACACTACAGAAATGGTCCCGAAAACATGGATACATTACAGTTGGAAAGCTTGTCAAAAACTGTGTTCAGATCTACCTTTGAAAATGATTGGACGCTTAAGGGGTTGAAGGTCAAGGGCTTGAGGATCAAGAGGTTGACGGTAGATCATGACACGTGTCATGAAAAAACGGCTTGCCCTTTTCAGAAATCGACCTGTTCGTTGCCGAAAAAAATATGGTCGAAAATTATGAATTTTATTCCGGACTTTTGAATAACCCTGTATGTATGTTATATCTTTCTGAATCAGGAGGATGAGGATTGAGGATGAGGAGAATCTTGAATCAAAGTTTGATCGATTAAAACTGAGACACCCTGTATCCATATCTTTTATTTTTATATCGTAAGCTAAACGTTAGGGATATACATACTACCATACTACAAATCTGTTGAGAAATCAAATATTTTTTTCGCAAAAAAATATTTCCAGAAATGTGTTATAGCTTATAGCTGTATTACACTGCACAATTTCTTGTACAATTTCTTGTACAATTTCTTGAACAATCTGCCAAAATAGTGTCAAAAAACAATGAACTTGATCGTTGATTTGACAGATGGTCCAAGAAATTGTACAGTAATACAGTACATAACACTACACAATTCCTTGTACCATTTCTTGTACAATCTGTCAGTTGTAACAATCAAGTTCATTGTTTTTTGACACAATTTTGGCAGATTGTTCAAGAAACTGTACATGAAATTGTGTAGTGTAATACAGCTTCTAGCCAACAGAAAAGCAACTTTGTTTTTGGAATACAACAACGTTATAATTTTTTAAATTATACAAACAGTTGATCTTATAGTAGGGGGCTATTTTTCGGCATTTTTCTCTCTGTCGCACACTTAGTGATTAATTCAAGTCCACTTTCGCCTTTGGAGGGTGAGAACTGAGCTTACTGAATATCTAAAAGGAACTTGAAACTTTTAATTTGTACAGGCTGGTCCATCCTAGCGTGATTATCCCATAGCGGCCTCACCGTTCAAAATAAAGAAATATGTGAAAGAACAGTTGTATGAATTATCTTCAGCTATACAGGTGTCCTATTTTGACAAGGTGAATAGAACGTCAGTTTTGATCATATCATTCATTTTCTCTTGTCTTCCAACCATTTTTCTGTGGTCGACTATATTCAGCCTGACAAACTGAGAGAAACTCTTGGGCTTATCTGTCGTTCATCATGACCAAGTCAGTTTTTGGAAAGAATCAAATTCAGCAAATTTCAAGGGAGTTGCATTACTTATAAAATTGGGGGCATGCCACTTGAAAAAGAAAGAGTTATGGAACTCCGTAAATTATAAAGTTTGATTTTTTTGTAGACACTCTGTCAAATAACATCGCAACGTTTTGACATAGGGATATAAGTCTTAGATTCCATTACCACCGTGTCAAGTTTTATCTCTTAGTTTTGGAAAACAAAGCCGCTACAATTTTTTCAAATGAGATATATCGATAAATCACAGAATTCACAAATTGGGTAGTGTTATTTTAGATTTTGAAATTGGGGTAGAGGAGCGAAGGAGTAGATTTGGATGGCACTTTGGATTTGAGGGATTTGGAAACCCCTCTGATGTAATTTTGTTGGGCCACCCTGTATAAAATATATAATATAAGTACTTCTGTTACTTCTGCAAGAGAAGAAGAATTGTTGTCTGTGCAAAGGGCTGGTTCCCATGCGTTTTGAAAAACAATTTGAATGCTCACAAATATCCTACCGACTGCGCCATTTTTACGTTTTGATATCCGTAGACTAAGAAAATTACGATTTGAATATCCACGAAGATGATATACATAGAACATGTTTGTTTATGGCATTTGTATGTAGGTAGATACCGAAAAAACAATGAATTTGTTTATTGTTCGTTCTTATTCTTAATAAAATAGGTATACAGAGCTTGTTGACGGCTTAAGCGCGGAAAACGATATGCAGAGCTAGAATTAAAACGTTACGATAAAAATAATTCTGATATTGCCTTGGTATCTTGATCACGATTATCAGATTATCAGCTCATATGATCATCAACTCATATGATTATTGATGAAAAACGCGTGCAACAGCTGCACATGAGCCTTTATGTGAAGATTGCCGATGATTTCCATGGAGGTGTGAGCCAGATTTCCGAGGGATAAACCACTGACGGAACTTTTGTACACCGATTTCCAATTTTGTGATGATTTCCAAAGATTTCCGAAGATTTCTAATCATTTCCAAAGATTTCCAAGGATTTCCAAAGATTTCCAATGATTTCCAAATGATTTCCAATGATTTTCAATGATTTCCGAATGATCTCCAAATGATAACATTATTTCTATTGAGTTGAACGACCTGCCTACCTCCACACCTTTTATATATATAGACATTTATTGTGAAAATATAAATGACATCTTCCCAACAATTCGGGCTGCTTTTGAACAAAGAATACCGTACAACAATAAAATAAACTAGGGATACAATAAAAAGTATTAAATAACATGGTAAACAAGATAAAAAGTTCAATGAAACGATCTAGGTCAATTTGAATAAATGGTTTCTCAATATGTATATAGATTTCTTGATAGCAACTGCTGAAATTGACTTACAAAAATTTGAAGAAATGCCGAATTTCGAACAAAAATCTTTGAATACAGAGGTGATTTAGCCCAGGCATATTAGGTTTTAACCCGCAACAAATTCCCACGAAGCTGAAATTTGGTATACGGGCCTTGTAAGACCTAAGGAATAACATGTCAAAATACTCGGTGGCACACCCTTGTGCGTCATTGGTTGTGGGGGAGGGGGCTAAATATTGCCATTTTAAATGCGTAAATGACACCCTGTAGCTTATATAAATGAAAAAAAATCATATTTAGATGCCTCAAGGCTTCACAATATTTGCTTGACGTTTGAATTGTTGATAGATAGTTTGGGTTGCCTGGAAAAAAAAAGAAGATCGGAAAAATTTATTTTGTTTTTCTCTCAAAAACCTCGGATTGATATCGGCAAGTGTGGTATCGTTTCTAACTAAATCTTGGCCTCTGATATCAAATATGGTGTTTAAAATTGAATTGAAACACGATTAAACAAGTTTTACTGAAAAAACGAAGATTTTTGTCATCTGAAATTGTCGTTTTGTAATTTCGGTTTCCGTATGGTTAGAATCATCTCAATTGAGTATTCCCAACAGAATTCATTGTTCTCAACCATTTTATACCTGAAAACGATAAAAACAATGTGCCTGTATTCATTACAAGATCAGAAAATTGATCTGTTGTGAAAGTGATTATATGCCCAATTTTCTTCCGAAAATGCATACAATTCTTGCAGTTCTTTTTTTTTACTGATGAATGGTGGAGCGGTTCCACTGTTTTTGTGTGTAATACTAAGCGAAGTTCTTCCTCTATCAGAAAATATCAAAAGCTATTGTATCTATCGGGCAATAGAAACATAGAATCATCTTTACTGTAGCCGTTATTCCATTTTCAGAAAAAAAAGTGGGTGTAAAACTTGTTGAATAAAAAATTGATGATCTGACGTTTTAATATAAATAGGCGTAAGCAATTGATGCTGTTTTTGTCCAAGATAAACATAAATATAGGATTTGTCGGTAATTTTTATTTTTGACAGCTTCAGACAATGATGCCCCTAAATGAAGAAACCTTTTTTTTGTAGAGAATTCATTATTTTTGGGATGAGCACTGTGAATATCAACTGTTCACTCATCAGTCTCATCACTTGGGTCTGTTTCGAAAATGGGAAGAAGAAACTATCAACAATGCTCAGCTTTATTGGCCATCACAAAATATTCTTACATGTTTCTCATTCAAAGATCCAGGAGAGAAATTCCACCTTGCGCGTACTATTCACGCCACTATCAAGCAGAAATGTTTCATGGCTACCGGAGTCCACTTCATAGGCAACAATATACCGTGTTTCCTTCGAGACCCACCTTATATTGGTCAAATGATTGGTTCGTCTTCGTCCACAGGAACAGTTTTAGAGAAAAGTGTCTGGGTGAATTTTTTGACTAGATATTCAAAGCCCCAAAATCGTAGGAGGCACAGAGGTGTAAGTCCAAATATTTTGATATGTCCTTGCTTAGGGATCATACCAGTTATATATCAATATTCAACTTTGTGCGACATTGCTTCAGGCTTTAAATTCTCACATGGTTTTTTCCTGAAATATCCGGGCGACAAATTAACACTCAGCCGCCTTTCCTGCAGAACTAACCAATCGGAAGAGTTACAAAGGCTCCCTCACACACCTTAGCACTAACAACAAATCTCTTTTGTTCATTTGAAACATATCTTATATCGATCGGATACTCCGTTCACTTGCAGGAACAGCTTGGAGATAGGTATCTCTCTAATTCTTAGAACTTGACCTTTGAGGATGAAAATCAAAGGACGCACGAGGGTGTAAGTCCGAGTATTTTGATATGTTGTTCCGTAGGTCCAATAGAACATAAATACCAAAATTCAGCTTTGAGGGAATTTGTTACGGGTTACCACGATTTTTCGACTAAAATGCCTGGGCTAATTGCTCCACGAGCTCCGACCAATAATCCGAGAACTTTGATGTCCTTGAGCCCATATTTTTCTTTGAAGAATGGGATAGTTGGATTATAGATTCTTTGTTTTTCGATGTTGACTTCCATCGGTTGCTGTTCGTTTAGTTCGAATCTGATGGTTGGATCTATAATCCAACCGACCCTCTTCTTTGAATCAATGGCAAGGATATTCACTCTTCTAATGCTGCCGAGATCTGCAGAGCCTACCACCTCCTCGTAGACTGTGAGGTCTAACTCTCTCAGAGCATCTGCTATCATTGTGCGGATAGTATGGTGACGTTGATTCCGCAAGAGCTCTCCAAATGGGCAGGATCCAAGGACATGAGGCAGTGTTTCACGAACGAAATTCTCAGCGTCGGAGCAGTGTCGACACTGGGTGCCATCCTTGGACCTACCCGGAAGAGCTCTTACAGGAGCAACATCACCAATAATTTTGATGGCATCTTTTCGTTCTGAGAGAGTTAGACCCCCGTTTTCATTGAAAAGATTATTTGCTTGGGGGTATTCTCTGAAAAGAATCACACCTCTTCCCTTATATGGCAATGCTGCCCATTCCTCGAACTCCCTCTCTCTCAGGATAAAAACTGAGATCTTTTACTGGATAATTTAGAAATTTTTCATCTGTAATGTTGAGTTTCGACAGGCACATTTTCTTCTCATCCAGCAGTTGTCTTGTATTACGTATAATGTCATCACTACATTTCTCTAGGCGGCAACAACAACAACAACAACAACAACTCTTTCATGACAACATTTTGTCCAAGGTAGGTAACTTAGAGTTCCCACTTCAAATATCATAGAGAATTCAAGATTTCACATTTAAATTATTGACAAGTAGTTACGAGTACCTGGGTAGATATGACAACCAACTTAGTCGAGCAAAGTTGAAGAATTTATCATCACTTCTTCTACAGGATGTCATATCATAACCTATAATTATCAATTATTGTGAAAAGGACCGGGATATACCGGGTGATCGTTTGAAAACTATCCACCTGCAATCACTCCCGATTTCTAATGAAGATGTCTTCGAGCAGAAACAGGTCGATTTTTATATAGAGGGGAACATCTAAAACATACAGTGACTAATTTCTATCTTCAGCCCTCTTGCTCCCACCCATCCCAACTGTGAAATTTCAAATGATACCACCTATATCGCAACACATCAAATTAAACAAAATTGAATTCTCTTTCTGGAAAAATATTTATAAAAGTTTTAACCTCACCCCTATCTGTCCTAAAATCCTCTGAGTGTCCATTTAAATATTTCAACCTCTCAATTCTCTTCAATGCAGTCAACATCATCCTGCACAGCATCGAAATAGAAAATTTTCTATGGAAAAAATACATCCCAAATTTACCCCTCCGCTCCCCCCACCTCACCTTGAAAATCTAAAATGACAATACCTACTTTGTGATATATCAAATTGAAGGAAATTGAATTCTCTTCCTGGACAATATTTTTTCCAAATTTTTAATGTCCCCCGTTTCTCTCCTAAAATACTTCAAATGTCCAATTTAATGAAGGTGGAGTTGGAAATTCCCAAAAAATTGTTTTCTGAAAGAGAATTCGATTCCCTTAAATTTGATGTATTACAAAGTAGGTGGTGTTTTGTTGAATTTTGAAATGAGATGGGGGGAAGCAGAGGGGTAAACTCGGGGAGCTTTTACTCTCCCAAAAATTCTCTTTTTCGATGCTATCCAGGATGACACTGACTAAATTGAAGAGAATTGAGGGGTCCAGAATATCAACTCGAAGAATTTTGGAGGGTGAAGGGGGGTGGGTTAAAAATTCCGAAAATATTTTTTTCGGGAAGAAAATTCAATTCTCTTTGATTTGACGTATCGCAAGGTAGGTTATGTCATTTGAAATTTCAAAGTTGGGGGAGTGGGGGCGAGGGGGCTGAAAATAGAAACTTGTCAATGCGTGTTTTGGATGTTCCCTTCGATATAAAAATCGACCTGCTTTTGCTGGAAGAAATATCCTCCAGGTGTCGGGAGCTATTACGGGTGGATAGTTTTCAGATGATCACCCGGTATATTATTCAAGATGAAAAAAGCACGATGAACGAAGAACGTGTTCATTTTATTAAGTTTATATCGAAACAGTAGGTATAGACAATACAAATAGAAAAGACACATGTCGTCACGGATTTTTACGGTTGCGTAGGAACCAGGTGAGTCCATCATTCAAAAAAAGGTTGGCTGATTTTTGATGCCCCAATATCCGTGACGACGGTGGTGATAACATATGGTCTTCTCTATTTGTATTGTCTATACCTATCTACTATGGTATATGGAATCTTCTGTGAAGCCCGCAAAAAAAAAATCATTTCGACTTTCATTTTCGAAGTTATAAGGGGCCTCGTGACTCGTAACGGGTCAAGTCTTATATCAAAGGGTAGTCATTTGAAATTTAAAATGCCGCTACTGGTCTGGAAAACTCAGTCCGAACTAATTGAGTTGAAGCAAATGAAAGTTCAGGCTTCAAACTGTAGCCGAACGTAGTTAACCACATTTGACTGAAAAATGCACTCACGACCTCTGTGCACTACATCATCGATCATTTGTAATCAGGATGAAAAACGGAATCGATTTCCATGTTTAAATACAGGGTGTATGATTTGAGCAAGAATTTTCGATGTTGCACCCTGTAAGCGATGTACCATTAAATTTTTTTGTAAACAGATATGAAACCGGCGTAAAAAATCATGTAAGCATCGTTTTCCATCCCTAAAATTATGCCAGAGGAGAAGTCTTCAGGAGAAGGTAAATTTTGGCCTTTTTTGAAAATTTCAAACTTGTCTTATGGACCGAAAGCCCCCAAGAATTTTGTCTTATAACCCGATTTTTGATTAAGGGGCTGTTCCCACACAAAAGCCCGTTGGTTTCATTCATGTACCTTACGACATGAATTTTTGACATTTTTTCGAAAACTGACAAGCCTGTACCAGTCTTAAGCCCCCGGTCTGACATGTGAGACAAAGAAATTTTCAACAACCTTATCAATGCACATTAGACCTACAGGGTAAAAATCATGTACCTTATGACGTAAGTTTTGACGCACCCAGCTGCCTGTCCATAGGAATCGGGAGTTATTGTAGGTGGATAGTTTTCAAATGATCACCCGGTATAGCGCCACTTGTATTTTAAAGTGAACTTTGAAAAAATTAATCGAAAGATCCGTCACAACTCTGTGTGAACTAGGCTTTAGTAGCGTCCGTGCTTCATAACGTCGCTGTGAAGCACAATAATTGAAGCACTCTAGAGTTTTTCATTCTTTATAACCAAAAGCATTTCTGTTACAGGTGGAGATCCCCAGAAGGCTGAAAAAATCACGAGTTTTGGAGAAGGCAAAACAAAGGTGGCCATGAGAAACATTTGCTAGGAGTTTCGAAAACAACAGTTGGCTGCGTGGAAACTGGATAGGACGCCTACCGAGACGCCAACTTTTTTACGTGTACTAGGTAGGCATGTAGCCCCATGTCAAATAAAACGGAGTATTAAATTAAAATGGAGCTCAAATCCCCAGATTTCGCTCCAGATACCAATCTGCCGTTTATTATTCCGGTTCTGGATCTAACTGAAATTCTTGTACGAGGAGTAATTTAAAACATCTCTTGGTGTGCTTTTGCAATTACTTTATGTGTTTTCCGCGCACATGGCACGATTTGAAAATACACTCCATCTCGCCCGACTTTCCGCCCCCCCCCCAACCATCTCATTTTCCCTCGCGCCCACCCACCCCACGTTCCATTTTCTTTCACGCGCTCTCCCCCCCCCAGTCTCCCCTCGGACCACCCCCCTCGGCCCCTATCCCTTTATTCGTTTTTCTCCCGCTTTTCCCGAATACCTATAGGTATATAGGTGGCGGCGGCGGCGGCGGCGGCGCTCGTCTGTCTTCAAAAGCATCATACAAAAGCAAACTTGCGAATTTCTAATTTTAACAAATATTCATTCATTTTAATTAAAATTTAATCAACCCCCCGTACCCCGCGTGTCCCCTTCTCCGTGGGTCCTGGGCTGGGTGATGCCTGAAAGTCTCCGGGTTCTCTCTGGATGCGATGCTGAGGCTTTGCATACCTCTGGGTGTGTACGCGTGAGAAAGAGAGAAAGAGAGGGCCGCGGGTTTGCAATTAAACTCTTAAAATAATAATTAACTTTTAGTTTTTGCCGGGATCGTGGGCGTTGGGAGGCCTGCAGACCGCCCTGGCCCTATGCCCGGGCTCAAGGGTCGACCACCTCCTCAGAGCCAAGCACCGTCGTTTCTCCCAAGCCCTGCTGAAGTCAAATTAAACTATATTCATAGTGGCATTCTTTACATTTTATTCAGAAAATCATATGGATGCCCCGATAAAAAGTACGGTCAGGTTATCTAAACTGTCACTCATTTTTCTGTTTTCGTGGTGTTGGTTACGGGCATTTTCTGGTGTCAATGCGGCTTTGGCATTGAGGCGAGGTCTAAAAACAATTCCCCTTTTCGTACTTTTACAAGCATCACAAAATCAGATCCATACTGTGTAAACAGGAAACAGTCCAAACTATCCATTTTCAATAAAATTAAAATCATTGACCGTCGTCAATAATGGAAGAATGACTGTTCAATTTAGTAGTGAATGGTGTCAAGGGTTTTAAACTGGGTCATTTTAGTGGGTAAAACATTGTTGATGAAAACGTTTGAAGCACTAAACTTAGGAAACGAATCTTTGGAAACGTTCAAAAATAACGCTGAATAAACGGCAGGATGTTGCGTGATCAAACGTTTTTTCCAACGAAGGATTAAACAAACCTTCACATAACGCTTACTGAACTTCTTTTTTGCATTTTTTGATGTATCGACTTGAAATTCTCAACATATGCCTACTTTGAATAGGAAATGAATAAGCATCTGTCACATTCGACATTTCGATTTGCCTTTATCATCATTTGCAACTTCATTTTTCCTACCACGTTCACTAAGGCAAACTCCGTGAACTTCCAAGTGACTTGACCCGCAGCACTCGAAAAAATGTATCCATCAGGGGCCGACTGGATGCCCCTCAAAATTTCAAGATGTCAGAACTTTTAACATGCTCCATTTGATACCGCCATATCTTCCGTACAGGACTTGAACAACTCAATTCTTGACCATCATAACATTTTTTGTCAAATCAATTCAATTCTTCTTATAGAAAAAATATAATTTCTTTGCCTGGTCAACAAATTGAGGAATGATATATATGTTTGCTTCGAATGTTCGTATATATGAAGAGCGGAGCTATTGCTCGCATCCGAACACCCCAGCACACAAAAATAAACACCCATACCGCTATCCAGTCGCCCAACAACACCCATTTTACTTCGGTCTTTGCTTTTACGTCATTCAGTTTTATTTATTTCTCTTGATTTTGTGAGGTTTTAATAACCGTCAATTTATAACTGGAAATATAAAACTGTCAAGAGTGACAATAACGTCAACATTTTACAGATCACGGACTGGGATGAATAAAATACTACACAATATCTTCAATATACAGGCTGTCTCAAAAGTATCGCTCACTCTCCGAGTCCATCAGAGCGATGAATGGAATCTACTCAAAAACACGAAAAAGATATTTATTTATATTGTTGAAGATATGGGGGGGTGGGCCAGAGGGTGGGACTTCGCCCCCGTTCATTGTGTATGAAATCAAAGTTCAGTGCACACCCAGTGGTTGATAATTTTTACTGATTAGTCTATCACAGACAGTTCCCCAAAATCACTTAAACTTACAAAAATAGAGAGGGACGAAGTCTCACCCTTCGATCCCCCATATCTTCAAAAATAAACGTCACACATTTTTACTTACCCCAGTCGAATCCACTTTATTCCACTGAAACTCAATCCAAAAATACAATTCAACCCAACCTAACCAACCCAATCCAATCTAGGCCAATTCAACTGAGTTCAAGTTGGTTGAAGTTGAATTACTTGGTTCAATTTATATCGATTTCTATTCAACTCAATTTGATCAGATGGAGCCTTATTTGCCTCAAAAACTAATAGTATGGGGGCATAGGTCGTGCCGTGTGCAGCTTCGTGAAGATATATGGAGTTATGTCTTAATCGATTCTTGGGGATCAAGGACTATGAAAAATTATGGTGGAATATTGGCATTTACTGCAAGCAAATATGGTGGAGGCGCCAAAATGGGCTACATCTGGTAATAAGAAACTGGGTGTAGCTCGTTTGTTTTTTAACGGATTTTGACATCTGGAACGTCATTTTGTAAACAAAAAAATTCTCTTCTTACTTCATTCCCAAAATTACAAACGTCATTTCGTGAAACTGCCAAAATTGTCTTTATCTACAAGCGTTAAATAATACCCGTCACTTTTAGCACGTCGTCATGGGCGACGTGAAAAAATGATGATTCTGCGCATTCCTGTCATATTTTCAATAAATTCTGACATTTACCAAACATTTCAAAGACCATTGTAGATAAAATCCTGTACGATACAAGGGTTAAAAGTGTCTTATTTTGTTCGCGGGGTTGCTCTACTCGCTAATGCTCGTTTCGCAAGCGTCCCCGCTCACAAAATAATACCTGTCACTTTTAACACTCGTATCGTAAATAGCTATTATAAGATATGCTTAATTCCGCCATTTTTTTAAGGTTATCCGATATTTTTGGAACCAGGCAGTACCATGGACTTTGAGCTGCTCTTTCCAAATTTCTACTTTTCCACTTCGTACCTTTGCCGTTTTGGCCGCCATATCGAACAGATGGCGCCCAAAAAACAGTTCTTTGTTAATATCTTGAATTCAACAGACTCAAGATTGAAACGTGTATTGCGGAGGGAAGCCCATTCAAATCTCTACAATTTGACATATCAGTTATTCATGTGCAATTTATGGTTCTTGAGTTAGATCTTTCAGTACTGCCGGAAGCATCAACTTTCGGCATTCAATCAGCATGTTAAATTGATACCACCGTCATGTAGTAAGCAAGTTAACCATAAATAGCTCTTGGCCATTAACCACAGATGATAAAAAATTTAGAAAATCGATCATGGTGATTTAACTTGTGTAATTACAGGGTGAACTGTGAAAGTAAATTGATTTTAGAAAGAAATAAAGGTAATATAGCATTTGAAGGATATCAGATACATTCGAAACTCATTATCATGATGAAATTTGGGGTCATCATTCAGAATATTGATTTTTCCACTTTGTATCTCTGCTGTTCTGGCCATAATTTTGAAAATATGGCGTCCAAAAAAACGTATTTTCAGGAAATTTTCGGAAAATTCGTCATAAAATTTTAGGATTCATATCAAAAGTAAAGGTCTATCAAATTCTCTAAAATATGCGACTTACGGTTCTCAAGCTATACCTTTTCAAAGTCAATTTTCCCTTAGATTTCACCCTGAAGTTGCATAACAACCGTTACCACGATTGATTTCCCAGATATCAATGGTCTGTGGTTGACAACTTATCATTATTTATGATCAAATTGACTGCCACGTGGAGCTAAGATCAACTTGATATGATGATTGGATGACAAAAGTTGATGCTTCAGGGAGTTCTAGAAGCCATAACCCAAGAACCGGAAGTAGCACGTGCACGAGTAAGATGTCAAATTGTAGATAATTGAGTAAGCTTCCATTCGCATACAAACGCATCTACCTTACATTGACTGAAATGAAGATATTGACAAAAAACTGTTCTTTGGGCGCCATCTTTTTAATATGGCGGCCAAGACGGCAACTATACGAAGTGGAAAAGTAGAAATTCGGAAAGGGCACCTCAAGATCTACAATACTGCTAAGTTTCAAAAATATCAGAAAACCTTCAAAAAAGGCCGGAATTTAGCAGATCTTATAAAGACAATTTTGACAGTTTCCCGAAATGACGTTTGTAAACTTAGGTATGAAATAGGAACAGAAGTTTTTTGTCTACAAAATGACGTTCCAGATGTTGAAATCCGTTGGAAAACAAACGAGCTACAGCCAGTTTCTTATTACCAGATGAAGCCCATTTTGGCGCCTCCACCATATTTGCCTGCAGCAGATGTCAATATTCCACCATAATTTTTCATGGTCCTTGATCGCCCAGGTGTCGATTTAGACATATCTCTATATATCTTCACGAAGCTGCACACGGCCAAGGCTTTCTTGACCCTATGCCCCCCGACTATAAGGAGTTGAGCCCAATTTACACTTTCCAAATACTGGTCATATACACTATTATACAGGGTGTTAGGTACTGGTTAATACAAACTTTGAGGGATGATTCTCTATCAAAAATGAGGCCGAAAGAAGAAAACTCATGGTCCCAAAATGCTTCCTTGAAGAAATGAAGTTAGAGTTAACTTTTTTGAACCTTTTCACTGTAACTCTTGAACTGTTGGACCGATTTCAACTAACTTTGGAAATCATCCTGGAAACATCACTTTTAAAAGTCTGAAAGTTGAAATTCAAAAAACTCAAGATTTCTCAGCTGAAATAGGTTTCCTAGCATACTCAAGTTGAAAAACCGCCATTTTTTCTAAGAAGCAAAAAGTTTTCAGAAAAAAAAAAATGGGCCCATGAAAGTGGAGATTTTGGGATATTCTCCGAGGTTTCAAACTCAAATATTCAAAAAATGAGGCCTCCTATCAAAATTTTGCAGAAGTAAATTTTCTTCATTAATTGAAAGTAGATCTCAAAAATTGGAACTGTTCTCAAAAATATTAAGGAAAATTAAAAAAAGGGAGAAAAGGGGGAGGGTAACCCCCATTATCTTCGCTCCTGAAAACGTTTTATAGAATGCATGATTATTATTCAATAGAGACTTATTTCAATGAACTTTGGGTCGAATTTGAACAAAATCGATCGAACAGTTTCAAAGTTATGCAAAAAAAGTTTTTTTATTTCAACTTTGAAACGCTATATCTCCGTTATTATTCGTTTTTCAAGGAAAAGTTCATGATGGAAGTTCCATTGTTTTTTTTTGCTCTATCCGCTGTTCAAGTTTTTAAGATAAGGTAAACACCGGACATCCAGTCTACAGAATGGTCTAGGTTTAGTAAACAAATTCACAGGGTGGATATAAAATCAAAAGAAAAGGAAGAAAAGAAAAGAAAGAAAGAAAAGGAAGAAAAGAAAAGCCCTGGAAAATACTTATCTGGAGCGCATAATAACGGAGCTATAAGCCTTCAAAGTTGAGCGAAAAAGTTCGGTTTTTTTTTCAAATTACTTTTGAACCATTGAACCGATTGAGCCCAAATTTTGCACAGATATTTGTCAAATACATACTAAGCTAGTACTCGGAATGGAATTGTTCAATGGCGTAGGTGAAAAGGGGTAAGCCCCTTTTCACCCAGATATCTCCGACGCCACTGGATAATTTTTAGAATTGATCAATTTTTTTTCATTTCTTGGTCAATTTTGGAGAGAAAACCTCCCAAATTCTCCCATGATTGGGGCAAGAGCAACTATTTTCGAGATATTCCAGTTTGAATGAACAAAAACACTCGCAAGTAAATCGGCATATTTCCCGTCTAGATATTTTGATCCGGAACGCTCTTCTTTGAAAGGCAATTTGAAAAATAATATCACCTACTCACCTACCTAAATACCTAAATCACAATGTTTTTTTTTTTATTAAGCGATCGTTGGAGCCTAATAAGTGTCTTGGTTTCAAAAAGTGGTAAGTGCCGATTCAATTCAGTGTTTTTGTTCATTCAAACTGAAATATCTCGAAAACAGTTGCTCCAATCATGGAAAAACCAGGAAAGTCTGCCCTCCAGAATTGACCGGGAATCCAAGAAATTTATCGTGTTTAAAAAAAGAGTCTAGTGGCGTCGAAGATATTTGGGTTAAAAGGGGCTCACCTCCTTCCACCTACGCCATTGAACTATTTTTGAAAAATTCAATCGGAGTTTTGGGCTCAATCGGTCCAGTGGTTCAAAAGTTATTGGGATATGAAGAATTATTTTGCTGAACTTTGAAAGCTCATAGCTCCGTTATTATGCGCTTTATATATTTTTTGAGACTGGTCATTCCGTTTTTGATTCTCTATCGACCCTGAGAATTCCTTTACTGAAACCTGGGACCACCCTGTATACTACAAACACAAAACACATAGAAAAGTTTGGTGTCCAAATTTGAATTCTATGGGAAAAAATGTTGCAGAAAATATTTTCTCCTGCCAATTTCATTTAATGGGGAAAATTCTAACGGAGAAGAACTCTCGGTGGATTACCCTGTACATTGTGAAATGAAGCATTATTTGTATGGACTTGGTGGAGCTTATGTGAAAATAAAGTGTGTTAGCGCGGTACACATAAAGACGGCAGCCTTCCGATGAAGGCTGCATTAAAACAATAACTCTTGGATTAGGAAAGCAGCAAGCGACAGTCAGAAATAAAATTCACAACAACAATCAAAAACTTTAATGCAAAACAAAGAAAAAAACACAAACAGACAGAATTACAAAACAATTAAAAAAAACAATGTGAATTAAATGAAATGAAAAATCCGAGTGGTTCTGATCGGGGGCAGATTCGCTGGCGCCGAGTGGCGTCCTGAAAACGAGACGAACTGCACTGAAGGTATACACCCCGGCAAACGGGAATAAACGGTAAATGGTAAAAACAATGGAAAATATGGAACTTACGGGATCTTATTCGGTGGCGGCGTCGTCCTGGCGGAGTCCGAAGGCGGCGTCGTGGTGGATGGCCGTTCTGGTGGTGGATTTCCTGGTGAAATGCACGAGTGCCCGTGTTCGTCACCAAAATGGCGGACGAACGACTCGATCCCGTCCGAAACTGGAGCTTTGTGTGCGGCTGGCTGATCCAAGCCGCTCCCCGGTGAAAGCGGTGAAAACTGCCGCTTTCTGGACTTGGAGATGCTGCAGAGCTCCTCCAGGAGTCACTATCGGACGCGATGGGCCTTGGATGGGCTTCTGGTCGAGTACGAATGTACGCCGATGGCACGACAAGATGGCCGCGAGAACGATGACCAAAAAAAGACGGCGTGGCTTCCCGCTCGACGTACGGAGATCAACGCCGCTTCGAACGAAGCGGCAAAGGCACGAGCGGAAAGAAAGCCGAAGAATGCCGAAGACGGCCGAAGAAAGTGCTGGAGCTCGTTTACGCTTGCGCCTGACAGCCAAATGCCAGGCACACCGAACAGGGGGTGAGGGGTGAGGACTTGGACGACACAGGGATATTTTGGGTTGCATACCCTCAGTGCACACGAATGCAGTGTTCAATGAACGGGGCCGAGACAAAGTGAAAGTGAACTAAAATGAAACTGACAAAAATGAGAATTGAGGCCATAATATATTATTCGCAAGTATTTGGAAATATTATTCACAAAAAATCTTGACCTCACAAACTATTCAAGATCACCAAAATTTGTTTGATGACTCAAACATGTTGAGCAGTGTTTTGGCGATAAAAATAGCAAGTTTTATGTACCTAGCGTCTAAATATGAAGATGAATTTTGAAAAATATGTGTACAAAATCTCTTTTTTTTTTTCAAGTTTTGAATTTTTTGCCAAGACCGGCCCTGAAAATCCTAATCTGCTCGATAAGACAATTAGCCTAGGCATTTTAGATCAAAATTGACCGAAACCTGGAGAAAAATAACGTGAGTCTGAAAATTTGTAGAACGCTTCCACTTTAACCCTTCAAACACATACTGAAAGTCCTATAAAATCCTATGTCCGATTCATTGGTTTTTGGCGACAAAAAGGTGTAAGTGACAATAATTTAGAAACTATCTTTTAGAATACGCGACGAAGCTTCGTTACAGCTGAAAATTGCTGAAAATGGTCTCCTCGGTCAGTTGAACAACATATTGAAAGTCCTGAAAAATCCTATATCCGCTCCATCGTTTTTTAGCTGCAAAAAGGTATAAGTGACATTGCTTTGCCAACTGATAATCAAATCACGCGTTGAAGTTTCAATGCAGCTGAAAATTGCTGAAAATGGGCTCCTCAACCAGATGAACAACATGTTGAAAGTCCTAAGAAATCCTAAGTCCGCTTCATCCTTTTTTTTTCAGCGGCAAAAAGGTATAAGTGACATTGTTTCAAAAACTATTCAATTAAACACGCGGTCAAGTTTTAATATAGCTGAAAATTGCCAAAAATGGTCTTCTCGGTCAGCTAAACAACATATTGAAAGTTCTGAAAAATACCATGTCCACTTCATCAGTTTTTGGCAGCAAAAAGGTTCAAGTAACATTATTTTGAAAACCATTTATTGAAACATGAATTGAAGCTCCAGCACAGCTGAAAGTTGCTGAAAAATAGTATCCTTTGTTAGTTGAATAGCATCCTGAAAGTCCTGAGGAATCCCATGCCCGCTTCATGTTTTTTGGCGGCAAAAATGTATAAGTGACATTATATTGTGCACTATTTTTTTGAAATACGGGTAAAAATTTCAGTACAGCTGAAAATTGCTGGAAATGGTCTCCTTTGTTGATTGACTGTACTAGTCCAAGAAATTTCCAGCTATTTTCAACTGTATTGCAGCTTCGACACATATTTTGAACAATAGTCTCAAGAAATGATCTTATTCCTTTTTGCCGCCAAAAGACGATGAAGAGGACATAGGATTTCTTGGAACTTTCAGTATGTTGTTCACATGATCGAGATAACCAGTTCCAGCAATTTTCAGATGAGTTGGCATTTCAACGCCTATTTCAATATATAATAGTTTCCAAAACAATATGTCACTTATACCTTTTTTCCGCCAAAAAACAATGAAGCGAACAGGGATTTCCCTAGTATTTTTCTTGTGTTCTTCAACTGACGGAAGAGCCCATTTTCAGCAATTTTTAGCTGTATCGAAACTTCAACCCGTATTTTAATAAATAGTAACAAAAGAAAATTTAACTTACACATTTCTGCCGCCAGAAACTAATGAAGCGGAGTGAAGATTTTTTTAGGAATTTCAATATGTTGCTCAACTAATCAAGGAGACCATTTTCAGCATTTTTCAGCTGTATCAAAACTTGACCGCCTGTTTGATTGAACAGTTTCCAAAGCAAGGTCACTTACATCTTTTTGCCGCCAAAAAACATTGAAGCGGACATAGGCCTTCTCAGGACTTTCAGTATGCTGCTCAACTGACCGAGGAGACTTGATATTTTCACTTGTATCAAAACTTCAACCCGTAATTTAATAAATACTAACAAAAAAAAAAGTCACTTATACCTTTCTGCCGCCAAAAAACAATGAGAATGAGACGGACATCGGATTTCCGAGGACTTCTTGTATGTTGTTCAACTGACAAAGAAGAACAGTTTTTAGCCATTTTCAGCTGTACTGAAACTCCAACTCGTATTTTAATGAATAGTTTCCAAAATAATGTCATTGGGACCTTTTTGCCGCCAAAAACCAATGAAGCGGAAGAAGGATTTTTTAGGACTTTCAATATGTTGTTAAACTGACCGAGAAGATCATTTTCGGAAGTTTTTAGCTGTATTGAAACTTCAACGCGTATTTTAATGGATAGTTTCTAAAATAATGTCACTTACACCTTTTTGCCGCCAAAAACCGATGAAGCGGACATAGGATTTTCTAGGACTTTCAGTATGTGGTTAAGGGGTTAAAGTGAAGCGTTCCACCATTTTTGAGACTCACGTTATTTTTTTCCAGGTCAAAACCTAAAATGCCTGGGCTAAATGTGTCAGCTATCTGTAGAAGAATAAATAGATAAAAACACTCTTCTTCTGAATTTCTCGAATACTCCCACCTTTCACCTCAAACTTCACTGTTAGGGCTTGGGAAGGGCTGCCAAGAGTTTGGCTTTTTCTATCGAACAGGATATTTTTGAATAAAAAACTGATTTTTGGTTTTTCCCACTTTTTCTCAAGTTGCACCCCTGTTTTTCACCGAGGCTTCCTGCGTTCCAGCAAAGCTTGGTGTAAATCAAATTAGGATCAATTCTGCGTGACGCGTAGGGAGCTACTGACCCAAGTGAAGCTGTCGATTACTTTCACCAGTACCTCTATGGCCGGGAATTTTTGGTGAAGACTGACCACGCTGCCCTGAAATGTCTATTGCAGTTGAAGAATCCCGTGGGACAGTTGGCACGGTGGATCGAGAAACTGCAACAATATGACTTCAAAGTCCATCAGCATCGCCCTGGAAGAAGTCATGGCAACGCGGATACTCTTTCTAGAAGACCATGCAACGAGGACTGTAAGCACTGCAAGAGGGTAGACAAGCAGAATGGGAACGTCGAAGTCAAGGCAATTGTCGTTGAAACCCCAAGGAATTGGACTACGGCTGAGCTCAAGAAGGAGCAGCGTCAGGACCCAGCCATCGGTACGCTTGCTTAAAGAAAGAAACTTGGTCAGAACAGACCGGAATAACGATGAGCCTATTCGAGACAAACAGGCTTAAGAGGGGAGCAGTGTTACGAGCGGCGATTCTGGATACCTCGCGATCTTTTCTTGACTCTTTTCGTTAGATCGCAGTGTACAAGTGCGGAGCGTTCTGGTGTGTTCCAGAGCACGCGTGTGGGTTTTTTCCCGTACAATTGTATGGAGACTTCAGCAGTGGGTCAAGCTACATCTGTTCATTTTGGCGGAAGTGCCACACACCAGAGCACACGGGAAGCACGTGAAAGATGTGTAATTATTCAGGAGTCGTCTAGAAACCATATGCCGGGTCACTATGGAAACTGCTGGAGAATGCATGGAATATTCCAGATGAATTTGTCGGACCTATATGAGCCTATTTCTTATGAACTGAAATGCGAAGTGGTAGCAAGCGGGTTGAAAGCGAACAGTATTCACAGCGATATTCCTGAGTGAATAATTGTTGACGTGTATTTATTGCAGTACGCAGTAATGAACAGTGTGGTCAAAAACGATCGTGTCAATGATAGGTTTGTTCCATCGGAAATCCCAAACTAGTCACCGACAGTTTGCAAACTGTGAACAATGCGCATGGCCCACTTCGGACCAGTTTCCGTCTGGCTGCTGCTCGTTGATGGAACAGCAAACCGTCAATTATGGCTAATGGCTAGGTACCTTATTTTCTATCGTTTAGCAGTTAGCAGCTGGAAATAAGCCGAGTATTTTATAAATTAAATGAATGAATAATGAAACCACCAATCTAACCCATATTATTTGTAAACATTGACCAGAGAAGGCTCGATGCCAAATAAATATATTCCGCTGCGCAAGCCCGGACGATAAGTTTCCGTAAAATCCGCAAACTTTTCTGACCGTTCCGAAACTAGTTTGAGCCGATGGTGGAACAGCGGATCATCAGTCAGGGGATCGTCCGAGATTTTGATGGAACGCCAAAATCGTAATGCGCATGCCGCTGACGTCCGCGGACCGTCAGGGACTGTTGATGGAACAAACCTTATATCCGAACATGTACGGGAAAAACATAACAATATACAGGATGAGTATACAGGATGAGTTTCATCCTATCTTATTTTATCGTATTCATTTTGAGGGATATTTATAGCTTCTTGACTCGTTCTGAAGCTAAATTCATTGAAGAAGAAATTCCACAGCTTTTTTCAGGTTCGTATTTTCTTCTAGCAATAATAAGAAGAAAATACCGCTGCCTGAATACGTATTATGGGTGTATGAGGTATCAACCCACTAAACATTTTCTATTGGTGAATATTGCCATTCATTTGTCTTGTATTGGGAAGGAACTGATTTTAGCTCCAACTTTAACGCCCTGCATCTTGAAAACGAGTTCCCTGGGACTTTGCATAAAAATCAACAGATATCATCTCTTAAGTTCATAAATTCAACGACATAGGTTGGAACTCACTCCTTAGGTACACAAATTTTGTCTTCTATCTTCATGCAGATTTACCTGTAGAAAGAAATTGATGCGCATCAAAATCTCTTTTTCAATGGAAATCTCCGAAGGGAATCGATTGGAACGTATAATTATGTAGGTATATCCCGTTCACTTTTTATATTCAACAGTAATATCACAAGTGCTTAGATTTTCACGATGATTTTGGACAGGCGATCGCGAGTGCTGGTTGTAGCGATAAATGACCGACTCCGTAGGAGGAGGGCATTTATCTGGAGACAACCAGCCCGAGGGACACGCCTGGCCAAAATTATCTGGGGAAATCTCGAGCACGAGTGATATTTTGGTGATTATTACAAAAAAAAGTCCGGAGTGACAGCTGTCAGATTTGGTTGTTTACATCCATTTTATTCCGTTGCTATTGACAGTGGGATTTAGATAAGTGAATATTATCCTTGTAGGTCTATTAATCAAGGGCGTTGTGTGTAATAATCAACAGTAATATCACAAGTGCTTAGATTTTCACGATAATTTTGGTCAGGCGATCGCGAGTGCTGATTGTAGCGATAAATGCCCGACTCCGTAGGAGGAGGGCATTTATCCAGGGACAATCAGCCCGAGGGAAACGCCTGGCCAAAATTATCTGGGAAAATCTCGAGCACGAGTGATATTTTGAAGATTATTACATAAAAGAAGTCCGAAGTGACAGCTGTCAGATTTTGTTGTTTACATGAATTTTATTCCGTTGCTATTGACAGTGGGATTTAGATAAGTGAATATTATCTTTGTAGGTCTAATAATCAAGGGCGTTGTATATAATAATCAGTAGAATGACTTTTTGGAGCAAAAATGAAGTGACAAGCTGGAGCGCTGGGAGGATCCTAAGGCTGATGGCCGCTGATAGTTTTGCTCCAAAACTTTGCAGGTGCCATCAGCCGTAGCCGTAGCCTCCCAGCTTGTCACTTTATTTTTGCTCCAAAAAGTCGTTCTACTGTGAATTTGAAACGTGAACGGCATACAAGTAGGTAATACCTACTGCAATTCCACAGTGACTCACAGGAGTATCAATTATTCCAGAGACGATCGTAATAATAACATGGAATTAACCAGAACTATTTTGTATTGGTCTCTACATGTTTTTCTTTATCTTTCACCAGCTCTACGCGCTACGTCGTATCTAATAGTCTTAATATAATACTGTAAAGCATTTTACCTGTACTTTATACGAGAGATAGAGGGAGAAGTTATTCCCCTTGTCTCTTGCCCTTGCCCACTCCACTCGCCTTACTACCCCTATGTCCGGAGGCCCGAGGAGGGGTGGGCAACCGGTCGTAAAAATCGCTCATATAGGTGGCCGTGCCTGGAGTAGGGTGCCGGCGGTGGGGGTAAAGTAGGAGAGCGGACGAATAAAAAGAACCAGACTTTTATACGCGGAGCGAGAGCACCAGGGCGAATAAGAACGCAACGTTTTCCAACCGACCCCGCTCTTTCGGATTTCTTTCCACCGTCTCTCTCTTTCCCGCCGCTCCTCTCATTTCCCGTCTCTCTCGCCCACGGTCGCTCTCGATTTTTCCGCATTCGTTTCTCGCTCGCTCCCGTCTTTTCTGTCCAATTAGGTGGCGCTTTATTGACATTTCGCCGCCGCGGGAGACCCCGCGTCCGCACCCCTCCCTCTGCCGCTGCTCGGCGCTGCCGGTGCTCCCTGGAAAAAGGCATTTTCACAGAAAAGGGGCGAAAAAGTAAAAAAGAGTAGGGTATTATTGGCGTTCGCGTCCCATTGGACGATCGGGTCCCGGCCTGGTTGCGGGCAAAAATCAAGCCGCAAAGGGGACGCGCGTCCGGGACAGGTGGGAAAATCGTGGGGGCGTGAAAATTCTTTTTCCACTTGTGGAAAACTTGCCGGCATTAGGTGCGAATGCGGCCGTAAAAATGCCATTGGCTGGGAGATTCCGCCGTGCAAGTTTCCAAAGGAGCTTTGTGGAAATTTTAATTCGTAAAGGGATAGGTAGGTACGCAACTATTTCGACAGAGCTGATGGGTCGCAGTGAAGACGAAACAAAATGGTATAGGATCCTCAAACTGCAATCTTTCGAATTGTATAATATTTAATAAAATTGAAGGCAAAAATGTCATTTCCAGCTGTCAACAGCCAAGGTGAAAACAAAGCCTATCTCACCACCTTCAGAATAATACTGGTAACTAAAATAACTACTCACATACTTGCTTGCCTTTAAATTTAAATACCTTTTATAAGATACCTACCAACGCTATGACGGGCAATTCACTGATTTGATTAAGTTCAATTACCTACACTGGAAAAGTCACTTAACTGTAACTTGCGGAAAGTCATTGAAGTCCACATCTTGTATGTATGTATATTAATTCATTCCTTATTAACAATGTACTCTGTAATGTAGGTATACTCTATACACTGATAGAAAGGACCACCAGATTCCTCCGCTTGAAAAGTAGTCCCGAGCGTTACCCGCGAAATTTAAAATTCCAGTTAGAAAGAGGTGCTTATTTCCGCTAATCGCAGCTAAGTGCTATGGTAATTTTAAATGGCACCAGTTTAATACCAATTTTAATAAATGAGAAAATAATGTTTTTGAATAAAGCTGATTTTATTACACAACACTCACAACAGCCGAGCCGACTAAAAAAGTTCAATGAAAATAACAAACATCATAGAGAAATGGAGGTTAGAAATCGTACATAAGTGTCAAACTCGCTGAATGTTATGCCATTGGCTTGGCGTAGGAATAATTTGCCCGGGTAAGACTACCAACCGAACAAAACTAATATTAGTTCCAAACGCGCCTATGTTGTTACATTCTTTGGTGCTTTTGTTTGTTATAGGTTACATCACTGAAATTCAAAAAAGTCCGTTCTATCGGTGTACAGACTATACCTATTAACACTCCAGGCGACTAGGACATTGTGCTCATATTTTGAGAATTATTATGAATCTGATGTGACCCCTGACCAGAACCAGCTGGCTCAACACTTGAACCAGCAATAAATAAATAAATGGATATGAACATTGCGCCAGCTTTGTTTTAGGTATGAATAATGAACAGTAGGTATTTGATCAAGTGAACATTAAAGTTATAATAATTGCCAAATAAAAGCGCCCTTGCTTTAAACCAAGTAGGTATCTTCTTGTGGACTGTAGGTATATCAGCTTGATTATCGATATCTATAAATATTTGAACTTGGAAAAAGTTTGAAACTGTTTATTGACATGAACACTCACGCAACGCGGACATTTGAGCCATTAAAATTATGACTGCCTCATGAAAACGGCTTTTTTACTAGTTTCACACAGGCCGAATTTGTGTGACCCGATTTCTAGGGCGCCCAGTGTACTACTGATATGATCACTCAGAACAAGGCGAACATTTGAATTGTGATTCTTGAATTGAATCGGCTTTGTTGAGAAACAAGCAGGTACCTACCTACCAGTTTATGTCTATACCTATAGGTACTTACTGATACCTACTGATGAAACTGTATAAGCGATATGAGCTATAGGTATCTACCTACCTATACCTACTCGGTAGAATTCTGGAACTATACAAGTGACACGAGCTTGGCAGTTATTCAAGTGAAATGAACACACTTGAAACAAGGCGAATACTTGACAATTCAAAAACATGATTGTACATGCACATGCAAAACTGTATCAGCGATATGAACACTTGCACTCAATAAGTAGGTAATAGTTTAACACCATATGTACTGTACAAGTGCAACAAACACTCGAAGCAAAGCAAAGAATTCAAAGTGGAAATAAAATTTGCTTGATAAAACCGGATTAGTTTGAAACCGAGTACCTAGATACCTTCCCAAAACTGTATCAAAAGATTCGCTCGGAAGTGATGAACAGTGAATTCAAAACCGAGTACCTGACCTACGACTGTATCAACGATATGAATAGGTACTAAGTTCAGTAGAGTGGACGTTGGAAATCATTCAAGTGATTTGAACACTTGAAATAAGGCGAACTCTTAAAAATTTGAAAAAATGATTGCTAAATATAACCGGTTCGAGTAACCTACTGGAAAACTGTATGAACGATACGAACACTTGTACTCAATAATAGTTGAAAAACCGTAGACATAGGACAAAACTTTCTTACTCAAGGGAGGCTGGTGGTCTTGGTCATTGACAGGCAAACGAGGCTGATTTCGGCCAGGCCACAGCCTCCCTTGAGTAAGAAAGTTTTTGATCATAAGGTATAATGAAGCTGTACAAGTGCAATGAACACTCAAACCAAAGCGAATGATTATTCAAAAATTGAAATAAAATTTGCTCGATAAAACTGGGTTCGTTTATAACTTTAAAACCGACTACCTTACTGATATAGGTACCTACTGTTTACCTAATAAATATCAAGAGATTCACTCTAATTATACTTACACCTGGTAGAAACGTATAGGTAAAGCTGTACAAGTGATTTGAACATTGAAAAAAAAGCGAAAATCTTGATAATTAAAGTTCGAAAACTGAGTAACCTACCTGTATCCTGTAGGTATAACTGTATCAACGATATGAGCATTGAACTCAGTAATGTTGGACTGCACAAGTAATATGAACATTTTACACGACAAAAGTTCGATATGTGAATTATCAAATTGTCAAATGAAACCGGCTGCTTTCAAAACCGAGTACCTATCTACCTGTAGAACAACAACCGCGATATGAACGTTTACACCTAGTAAAAGTTTGGACCTGCTACAAAAACTTGAAACAAAATAAAAACTTTCAATAATTTGAGCTGTATAATAAGAGAATAAAACCAGCCTAATTCAAAACCAAGTATCTACCTGCAACACTGTATCAGCAATACGAATACAGTACAAGTGATATGAACACTCGAAACAAAGTGAACATTTGCGCCATTCCATTACAGCTGCCTAAGAAACCGAATGCCACCTACTTATTTGTTGAATTCGAGGGGCAAACCGCTGGTCAAATTCTGTACACCAGACTTTCCCCTCGTAAGGACTTCCTCCGGACTTCCTCCGGACTTTCTCCGGACTTTCTCGGACTTACCCCGGACTTCCTGCGGCATGTACACCAGACTTCCCCAGCGGTTTACCCCTCGGTTGAATTTTATAAACGATATGAACACTTGAGATTGATGAAGTTTGAATTTGTGAAAGTGAAATAAACAAATGAAACAATACAAGAAATATCAGGATTTGAAATATATTTACTATTGCTGTACAAAACTGATTGCATATTTTTCAACTGTATCAGCGATATGAACAAATGAGTCTCGGACTCGACAAATTATATGAACACTCCAAGCAAGGCCAACTTGTTAATACTTATCTGTGAATCTGTAGAAGGGATATGAATGCTCACTCAATATAGTACCTGATTGACTAGTAGGAATTTGAAATTATATGTGATACTCCTGTGAACACTTGTTACAAAACGGAGCTTGATACCTACACGTGAATCAGTCAGCATGAACAATAATGGAGTAACAATTTGACCTCGAATTAGACTTTTTGTTAAACAGCAATAAGAAAGATACTTAATTTTTTTCATTTGAGCATTTCTATTTGATTTTGGATCTTAAAATGCCGGTATGAACACTTGAAACAAAAAGATGCGATCATGTAGAGCTTGATTTCAATGAGAGTGTGCGAATACCAGTAATTCCTTTTTGTTTACCAGTAGAAATAGCTATCATTTCGCCACAATTATGTTATACCAGTTTGAAAATATCGATATGAACATTGTGAACACTTTATTGCCCTGCATCAAGTGGTTTCAAGTACATTTTGGAAACTGTGATCGATTTCGACCAAACCAGGGATATAAACAATTGAAACAAAGCGACACGTCCTTAGTTTGAAGGTTTGTGTCGCATCGCGCCAAGTGGTCATATCGGTAGTTCAGTTGAACACTTCTAAGTTGAACGTTCTTTATTTATAGACAACATTGATGCAATTGTTCACAATGTTGCTCTTGGAAAAGAAAGTTTTGAGTTTTGATATCAATGTTTAGTCAACCTCTTGATATAATGAAAAAGTTCATGTCACTCTGGCTCGATTGTTCATATCAATGATTCAAAAATAATCTAACACGAAGCTAAAATCGAATTTAACGATTCAAATTGTCAGTGTTATAAATAATATTGTTCATGAAATTAAATGAATATGAAATGAAATATAATTCGGGTTAAACCCGTCAAAATTCAATGAATAAATAAGTGATGATCATATGTCATGTTCAAAGTTCATATCGTTCCAAGTGTTCATATCGGCTATTCAATCTGAGTTACAGTTCAATTTTGAATTCTGCTTGCTTGACAATGTGGGTGATATGGTGATCCAGTATGAAATGAACATCTTGAGTATAGTAGTAGGTATCTAAATTGAAACCAAATTCACAGGGCTCGTACGGCTGTGTGTCAGGTGTTTAGGTAAATCGGCGGCTCAATTGAACAGTTCATTGTTGGAGAGCCATTGCTCAGAGATGACAGTGATGATTGTGTCAGTATCTAGAATATTATATGTTATATGTTATATGTCAGGTATCTTATATGTTCTAAGCATTGATATCTACTAGAATCGAGCTCATGAAGTTGTTACCGCTTTGTTTTAAATGTTCATACCGGCGATTCAATTGAACAGTTCAAGGTTTAATTTTCTTTGCGTATAGATGACAATAATATGGAGGTCATCTTGTATGAAACGTTCACTTTGAACATTAAAATTGAAATCGAGTTCAGGGGGCTCGTATCGCTTTGTGTCAGGTTGTGTCTACAGGACCTTTAGGGAGGAACTCCAAAAAATTCTGAAGAATTTAAGACAAATCCTGGATGAACAAAATGGCACTCTAGAGACTTGGAAGAGCTTTCTGAGGAAACACAGCAAAAAAACTCTGGGAAACTCAATCGGAAAAATGACCTCTTTTGTTGAAGTTAGGGCTCGAGTTAGGGGAATTTAGTGGGAGCTAAATATTCTTGAGGAGCCCTGGAGAATTCTGAGAAAACGCGAAAGTACCTAGATACTCTGGTGAAATTCAGGGAAACTCTGGAGAAATTTGGAAGATTTTCGAAGGAGTTCAGCAACTCCGACAACTCTTCAAAGCTTGGCTTCACAATCATGGAGTATTTCTTGGACGTTTGTTATGGCAGGCACATGCCATGAAGGAATGCAATAACGTTATACAGTTGCATCCACAACTTTCTTTTATTCATACTTAGGTATGTTAGCGAAGTCCACCGTTTTTATTAGGTGGTCAAATCGTAGAAGAAACTTCACAAAAATTAAAACTATCTACAGCAATATCATGAACACTGGAAACTTTCACCCTCTTCCTGCGTATATCATCCACTTCCTTCCCTGGCATCCTCATCCCGCCATCACCATCGATTCGACACAGGAACGACGTGTCAACCCCGCGTGACTCCCTGCTCACTTGATGTGTGAGTAAACTTCAAACCACACGCTCTAATTCTATTCATTAACCTCTCTCACCTAATCTTACTATTTGTGTGTGTGTATAATGTGCGTAAGTTGAACGTTATGAACACTTTATCCCATTAATTTCTCTCTCCCGTTTTGCGGCACAACATAGGTATTGTTGTTTGTTGTTGTTTTTGAAAATTGGCTATATGAACAATTGCCTAATTTTTTCAGCAATATACACTGGAACTATAGAGTCTGTTTCATAATAAAAGTGAACGGTAGGTACGTTTCACTTTCAATGCAGGTATGTCTAGTATTTATTGTGAGTGTAATGGACTCAATAATGAATAAGTATACAGGAACAATTATTTCTTTCTATGATTGAACACTGAGATTTTCATTTGATATGAACACTCGCAAATTTTTTCTTAGGACCTACATTCAACTTTGTACAGATTGGGGTGAATATTGTTGAGCGGATCGAGTTTCCATGCAGGTAAATGCTGATGGAACCGTTGAGCATATGGTTTTAAAATCGTAATTTCATATTACGTCAATTATGTTGTCAATATTGATTGATGTCCCGGTTATTTATTGTGCAACATAATGGCCAATTGAACGAGTCGGGTATAATTTATGACTCGGCCCAGAGGCTTTATGTATGCGATTTCACGCTGATGGCGCTCATATGAATGTCGCCTGAAAAATCGTTCCTGCAATTAACAAAAAAATTTGATAGTGTTCATATCGTGTCGGGATTTCAAATATTCATATTGCTGTAGCAATTGGCCATGTGTCTCGTTACTGGTGTACAAATGAAGTTTTAGAAAGAAAAAAGTCCTTGGCAGTTCATAACGTATTCATATTATATTGCAGAAAAATGGAATGTCCATATATCGACGTTATTTGATCTGCTTTTCCGAATGTTTATTATTTGACTATAACTTACTCCTTCATTGAAAAGCAAATACTGAGGCAATCTGAAGAATTAACGGTAAAATCACGTATACGTTAAGTTGGCAACACACGACTGCTTGATACAAGGAAAATATCCAACAGCCTTCCGCTCATGCCGCTCGCAACGTTCATCCATTTCGTTACTGTTCCAAATGTTCATATTTCAAGCCGTAATATTGCAAATCACGGGAAAATTCCAGAGATTCGCCCTCCACCCCGGTATCTTTCCGCTGCCGCGCCGGCGGATGATGAAGCGTGCCATATTTTAAATTACCCGGCAAAAGAGGAACAAATGGAAACGTATAGTGCACAACATTAAATAGAAAATTATTAATGGCGCCATATTTCTGGGAGAGAGTGCCACGGAATCGTTACGGCGAGGAAAACGAGAGGAGCAGGGAAATAACAGAAGGGCTCTCATCTTTCTATACGGCGAGCCCTTATTTCACTCCTCCGACCCTATCTCCTTTTCAATTTACGTCTGGTTGGTGATAAATTCAAATTTTTGGGCCGCCATTTGGAATGTTCGCATCCTTAGCATTCTAAATGTCCGTACATCGATTTGTTTCAAGTGTTCATATTATCTTTACCTGATGCCAATTACTGTCCATAATCCAGTTATTTGATTGATCTTCAATTTTAACAATTTAACCCTCATTTGCATCAAGCTCTCTGCTCTCTCACCTTATGTAGGTTGTAAATATCAATACTCGTTTCTGTTGGACAGAATGATGAACTTGGTCAATGTGAGTCCAAATTAAAATTCTAGACAGCTTGCTGGATAGCCTCAACTCTTCTTTTATCAAGCTCTGATGCTATCTCAACAATTTGAGATATAAAGTCATTGCTTCAATTGTTCGTAACGTGAATTGCAGTGTTTTTATCGTTTATGCGATGAAAGTTGCAAATATTAACTAATATAAAGCTAACAATGTCCGTATGTAATATACTTCAAGTGTTCACACCGCTGGAAATGCTTGAAGGTACTGGTTATATTGATCTAGATATTTTATTTATTTCCAATTTACATCAACTTGATTATTATTGTATCTTATACTATTATAGCTTATGAATTATTTGAGTTTTTGGATTGATGTTTTTTGCAGTAGGCATGCAAACAAAGGGCAAGATTCTTGATTAGGAAACAAGAACACAAGTTCACAAGGTTGGCACCTTCATTTGATGAAAGTGTTCATGTTGTCACAAGAAGCTGATATGACCTATTCATATCATCCAGATATTTTATTGAACTTCTTAACAAGCTTGATATCCCCCTGACTTTTTTTTTTAATTCGGACTATTGAGTCATGTTTAATTCAAAGTGTTCATATCGTGAACTTCACTTGGATAAACATTCGCACATTTAACTGATACACGGTTTAATGTTTTTGCAAAAGAAAGTCTCCAAATAAGTCTCCATTATTTGTTACGAATGTTCATATCGCTGATTTACTTGCGAAGTTGACGGTTCAGTTGGAAGCTGTTAGGTATCAAGATTGCACGGTCCTATCGCTACAATTTTGAAGCTCACCACAAGATACCAATGATTCCAAGTCTGAAATCGCTCTTTCAAGTGTTCAAATCGGCGAATTGATTGATAACATTCCAATTTGAAACGTGATCATGTGATTGAAAATATGTTTCAAAACCTGAATGTTTATGCTCACTGTTCATGTACTGTACATGTGAGTCCATAAAGTTCATTCACTTTGTCTGAAATGTTCATATCTATGGTTCGGTTGAAGACTTCAACTTTCTTAGCGTTTCTCGAAGAGCTTGTATTGATTGCTTCAGAGAAAACTTTATTAGCAAGAGATTACTGCTTTGCTTCTAGTGTTTGTATGACGGAAGGTTTGAGTGTTCATACCATCAGGTTTTCTTCAGGAACTTGTGGCTAAGAAAAATGTAACATGTAAAGAACTGTCTCTTCCGATTACCTACTCTTACGATTCTACGAAGATGAGCTCTCTTCCTATCAACAAGACCGAAATGCAGTTTGCAGAGTTAATAATTATTACATTTTTAATATTTGTACTGCAGCAAACCTCGGTGAAAATTCAATTGGTTTCAACACATTTGTTAAAATTTGGATGACAAAATTCTAGGAATATAACGATTTTGGTGTTGAGTGTTCATGTGACTATATCACAAATATTTAGGAGTTAATACCAAATAAAAATGCTTCTCCTATTCCCACAATATTGGCATGATGCGGGAAGGAGAGGTATTATAGTAGGTGCTCCCACAACAAATTGTTCATGTAGGTAGTACCTAAGTACTGATGAGAATAGGTATATCAGTGTTTGTACAGTATAAGCGAGAACAATCATGGCAATGGATCAGGCAAAAAAAAAGAAGATATTCCCGCAGCTTAGGAAGTAGAACTTCTCTGTTCATAGGAATCAGCAGATATATTTTGACTTTGATTTTTCATATGAGTTGAGTGTTCGTGTTTATTGATATGCGAGTTGAAATGTTGGAATACTCTAGATCAAATGAAGTAATTCAGTGCTTAGCTGTTTTGTTTTATACCCAGTGTTCATGTAATCGTAGACTCAGTTGAGCGCTCTTTTCAGATGAACGCTGTGAGTCCAGTGTTCATACTCTATTCTCAAAGTTCATAATCAGCAATTCAAAATAGAATCCGCAGTGTCTGTGTTGATCCAATGTACTGAAGCTACCAAATAGTTTCAAAATGGTTTCTATCAGAAACTTCTTCATCAAATAACAACAAGTGAGTTTTAATTTTCTTATAAACTTCACAAGTGTTCATGGTTCCAAGTACATTGCTATAAGTGTTCATATTGACTAGATCGTCAATGAGAAGTTCAAAGTGGTTTTGATGTTGGAAATATACCTTTCTTGGTTTTTTTATATCAGTGTTCATGTTAGCAACTACCCAAGTCAACCGTTCACAAACACTATCTACATCTATTTCATGTGAACATTCAACACAAACCAAATGTATTTTTCTTTCTGATACGAAGTTTGTAACTCATCTTATGAAACTGGAAACGTGAGAATTGTTTGTTTTCATTGTTCACATCTACATTAGGATTGCAAAAAACTTTGAAGGTATCATCTTATGTCAAGTGTTCATATCGCTGAGTTGCAAAATTGACATTGCTTTTCTTGTCTGTACCTATTTAAATTCAAACTCCTGTAGCCTAAACGTATTTTCATCCAGAAAAATGTGTCACATTCTATTGAACGATATAAACATTGAGCAGATGAACACTGGGATAGTTCATTTCATGAACATTTATTCTTGGATTCTTGCAATAATTTGCAAGATTGTTCTTATTTATCATCGATTGAAGAGTTCAAGTTCTTTGGGTTCAGACGTTTATAGAGTTTGTATTGCTTGGGAAAGAAATAAGGATCCAGAGTAGGTACTGCTCATTTCATTATTGCTTCTACCCATATAGCACAGGATATCTTATGGACGTCCATTTCAAGTACATATCAAGTCCTCATGTCCATGGACTTGATTTGGACATCCATAAGACATCCATTTAGGGAACATTCTATGGATGTACAGAAACGACGACCCATGGACGTCTTTCATGGACCACTTTATGGACATTCTTTATTTTCAACATCTAAACATAGAGTCCATTGCCATAAAAAAGTGTAAAAATATGTGACAAGGTACAGCTATTATTTTTCAGCAACAAAAACAAATTGAAAGTTGACTCACAATTCAAAAATTAGGCCACCAGGCCTAATATCATATTATTATCATTATTATTGCGGTAATTTGAAAGAAAAGCCATTTTTCTTAATTAACATAATTTACGTACATCAACAGATCTATGATCAACAGTACCTTTTACTCCTTTTAGTAACTTTAATTCTTGTCGGTTGGCAGAGCTGCGAATACTTGTCATCCCTGAGTGTCACTCAGTGTCACTACTATCAGTACTGTCACTGTGATAGCGTCGCGTCGTTTTCCTCAAACCCGCATTTCTTTATGCAAAGTTTTCTCCGTGCTTTCGAGTGATTCTTTGTACAAAAAGACTTTATAGTGTTTATTGAAAATTGACAATGCCGTCCTGTTCTGTGCCCAGTTGCAAACGTTTCGACAAACGGAAATATCCGACATAACCTATTATGTACGATTCCGATGTTTTTATTCCATTTTTTATTTATTACAAAAGAATCGTTTCAGGTTTCCGAAACGACTTAAAGTGGAGTAGCCATCCCTAGGCCAGGGATCAACAAACATTCATTATTCAGCAGCGCATGTTCGTTCAGATCATTTCTTGGATGATGACTACGAGCGAATTGGATTGCTTAAGAAACTGAAACCAAATGTAATACCTTCACCTAATTTGCCTACCCCGAGGCCGAGACCTATTCCAGTAGCTTTAGACAATCAAGCTATCCCAGAAGCTCCAACAACAACAACAAGCCAAGTTAATTATGTTGAAAGCATCAACAACCAAGCTATGCCAGAGTCGTCAGCAAGTCAAGCTGTGCCGAAGGCAACAACAACCCAAGCTATGCTGGTTTGCTTTATTGTTATCTGAAACTTTGATTTTTTTTTAAGAATAAATATTTTCAATGATTGAAACGCTTTTTTTTTGAGAAACGTCTTTTGAATGTCCAAATTTATCACAAATGGTCATCTTATGGACATCCCATAAAGGACGTTTTAGGGACGTACAACTTAGTGCCAAATGGACGTCCATAAGCTGTCCATAAGACATCCACTGGACCTTTTATGGACGTCCAATGGATCTCCGTATGTCCATTTCAGGATAGCCTATGGACGTCCAATGGATGTACTTGTGCTATATGGGTAGTGTCCATATGTTGTGAAATATTCAACTGTTCGTAATGCTTAGGTTTCGAAAGTGGTAAAAAATGACACGAACACTTGATTTGATTATTGGTGTGAGAAGTATTTTTGGAATCCCATATAAGTGAGTCCAAATAATCTCAATGGAATAATATTTTCGAATTGAAGATGAATCTTGCACATGAACCTCTAGACCTTTCACGACATATAAACACTAAAATAGGCCACTCTAGTACTTCGTAATGGGATAACTTCTCCAATTCCTTATGACTTTCAATATATTCCGTTCAAATCTGGTGAATAATTAGGTAATTCTAATCATATGAACATTGTTATTAAGAGCTATGAACAATGGAGCGATAAGACCATTTGACATTGCTTTATTTTTGATAACACCAACAAAATCATAAAGACTCGCGCCAAAGCATAATAATTCAGTTTTTTGGATGGGTCTTCAAGGGGGTGTTAGACTGGGTTTGGATGAACACGTCAAGCATCCAACGCCTCCTAGATACCCCAGATTAAGACGCGCCAACGCCACCTTAGATAGATAAAAACACAAACGATTAATTTCCCAGCAGTCCTCTTTTCCCGCTTGCCAACCCCCTTTTTACCCTCGTGCGCCCCGCCCCCCACCATTTTCCTCCTTTCACGGATAACTTGATCTAGATTAATGAAAGTATTTCCCCGGGCCAATTTATCTCGGAATTAAGATTAAGACGCGAGTCTCAAAATGTCCCGGTCTTAATTTGTCACATGCACATCTTCTTCCGCATATACCTATCTGTGTGCTATATAGCAAAAGCATCAGAGCAGGCGACTCGAGGCGACCTCCTATAGATAGAGCAGCAACTCGACTCAACTCCTTTTCTTTTATCTCTGCATCTATTATAATGCTTTGGGGGGCACACTGCTGGCTGGCACATAGCCGGCTGTGGAGCCATCTTTGTCTCGCCCGTTCGTCTATTGTTTTCCACGGATGATTTGATTTTCTATCGCGCGCACGGCCGGGCGTCTTTGGGGAACCTGGGGGGGGGCGGCTGTGAGGAGACGAGAACGAACCGGTTTTCTTCTCGCAGGCATGGCCCACTACGACGCCGAATTTAAATTGTAAATGGATTTCCATCTGGGCGGCCATATTGATTTTTCACGGGGTTAAAAGAGACGACGACGACGGCGACGACGCCCGCCAACGACGGCGGACGTCGTTTGCCCGGACGCGGCGTCATTCTTCGAGATTTTCCTAGCCGAAGTTTTTCATTTTCTCACACACCAAAAACATTCATATTGTTCATATTGCTTAGGGAATATATCGAGGAATATATTATCTAAGTATGCAAAATGTTCAAGTGAGTGCTTATTGCAACGTAGGTACCTACCTAATAGGTAGGTACCGTATGATTAAAAACTTTGCTACTTGCGGTAGGCTGTGGCCTGGCCAAAATCACCCTCGTTAGGATGACCAAGCCCTCGACCAAGGCTACCGCTACCGCAAGTAGAAAAGTTTTTGATCATACGGTACCTACTGTTAATATTAGCAGGGATTTTTCAAAAATTCACACAAAAAGTACATCTTGCTGAAATGTTCATTCGTTTCTGGGCCAGTGTTCATATCAAAGTAAGATAAGTTTATCACAGATTCGAAAAAAAATTCTCACTGGATCATGATCGAATTGGAAGAAAAGCAGTTAGGTACGGGAATCACAGATTAAGTACCTATGGTGTTCATCAAATTGTGTTCTTTCCGAGATTGCAATGTTCAACTGACCCGTCGATATGAACATTTGACACAAAGATTTCGTATTAGCTGGATTTTACGACTACGATATCTAGTGGAGTATTTCAAAATCAAACTGTTCAGGCCGAACATTTGGTATGAACATTTGAAACAGTATGAATTTAGAACGTGAACAATATGGCCAATACCGACTATTGAAAAATTGCATATGTTTCAAGTTCCAAATTGAATTATTTCTGTCAAATCAGTAATATAAGCACTCAAACCAGAGCAAAAACAACTTTTTCATCACCATCACATGAACAATTAGACCGAACGTTACTGTCAAAACTCGGAATATATTATCATGTTTTTAGTTAAACAACAAAAATAAATTATGATTGTCCATAAGCAGAGCATCGAGCAAAGCACCTCCAACGAGAGCAATTCAGATTTCAGTTTTGAATTGTTCAGATTTAAAACCCGGTATGAACACTTGAAACTATATGATTCGAACTTGAAATTATTCTCAACACTACCATTCTGAGACACTGAATTCGATTCCAGTTCCATGTTAAATCATGATTGTTGGATCAGCGATATGAACATTTGCAGCAAAGCATTGGGAGCTGATGATAATCAAAGATTTCTCAAGAAAATTGATGATGATTATTGTCAAAATGACGTGTTATCGAGCGTGTTATTGCATTTGAATACGTTACGAACATTATGAAGTCATTTGATAGCCTCGGTAACTAATCCGATAACTTTTCAGGTTCCATTTGTAAGAATATCGCTGAAGATGGCGGAAAAATATCAACTATGTGAACACTGAAGGCAAAATAAGAATCAAGAAATACAGCAATTATCAATGCGAACACTTCAAACAACACGAACATCGCAAATTCTATTTTGAATTTCTGGCATGAACACTCATAATAGCATAATGAGAACGGCGATCCGATGATGACCGTATTGTACTGCGAGCATTCAAACAGCGTTGAATGGAAAACAAAACGCTCAAATCAAGTTCAAGATAATGTGAACACTGGACTAGGAACGTCATACAAAAAAATTAGGCTTCATTCAAGTCCACGATGATACGAACACAAGGTACAAAACAAAACACAGCAAATGAACCTCAACTCGCTTGAAACAAAAATTTGTTTTTCCTTTTGGTTTTTGGCTTGATCCATCATCACCATCATGATAGCTTGTATTGTACGAACACTCAAATGTATACTTTTGTACCTACTACATGAACATTTTTTCATATGATCACCTACTACAGTGCATTCTTCTGCATTATGCAAATGTTGCGCGGACAATATAAACATTTCAAATGTGATACTTTGACACTATTTCATTTTTGAGAACAGTTACATGAACACTCGAACCTCCCCTCGGAACATTTGAAACTTCCTGTTCATGAGCAATACTCCAATATAGCGTTTTCTACTGGAATACAAAGTCGAATTTCTGCGAATCTCCAACAACGCGAGTACAAACATCCAGAACACTGCAAACTGCATTTCGTTGATGTTGATTTGAACACTACAACTTCAGATCAGTTTATCGTACCTATGCGTAATCAACACAGAACTCATCGAGGAACTCAATTTGTGGAAAAATTGAATAGTATGAACATTCCAACCTTCCATGTTACACGAACACTAGAAACAGTCACTCAGTGCAGGCTAGTTCAATTTTCTTTTGGCACAAATGAAATGACTTGAAGAAGTGGAACTTTTCTGACGAATTGTTGATATGAACATTTTAAACAAAGCAATGGGAACGTTGTGAACACACGAAGAGTATATGAACTTTGAGCATAAGCATTCGAGAATCGAAAGTAGGTATACCTTTTCTACAATGAAATCACGTCTTGAATCGAACTGTTTTCAACGAGATTTTCAATAATTGTGATATCGGTATGAACATTAGGAACAAAGCGATACGAACTTTGCGAAATTCAGCTTTATGGTTTGGGCGAATTCATGTGAACATTTTCTGACCACATAAACTTCAAATCATTGTTTGGGAAACTTTCAAATAGCTTACAATACGACAATAACTGTTTCCTGCTTCAATAGTTCCAATAGTCTATATAGATATCTGAAGATAGCAGCAATTTTTAACTGAACTTCTTAAATGAATCAGCGAGATAACACGACAAAATGACCGTTGGTTGATGGGAATGTTTTGATACACTCCAATTTCATTATTTGACGATATGAACACTTGTAGCTAACGATGATAACGTATCGAACTTTGGACAGAAAAATGTACATGTTGAATGTTCAAATCGAGTGAAGTTGTGAACGGATGAACATTTCAAATTGGAAAAGAGGATCTTACTTTTGACCTGTAAGAATACGTTATACGTTCCAACTCGAATTTTCCAGCCGGTATGGACAGTTTAAACACATACACACTTTTCTGCATCATCTCAATACAGCAACAATGGAACAAATAATTGAGTAATACTTATCCAACATTACAGAGGTATAGAGTGGGAAGAATGATTACAGAGCTGTGCGAGTCTGGCAAACACGCGAAAGTCGAATTTTCGCCGACCGGCGAGGAACGTAAGCATGCGCTCTAGACTAGATGAAAACTACCATTGAATACAATACGAACACTGCTAACTCACTTTACCTATATGTCTTGATGTATAATTTGAAACTTGTAATTTTCCTCAATTTTTCTTGAATACAATACCGTTCGGAAAAAATATTGTCCGGAACTCGAACAGCCGGTGTGAACACTTGGAATAGAATAACATCACTTTTCTGAACCATCTCAATACAGAAACAATTAAACAGATGATCAAATAATAATTAAAATGAACTTTTCACACATGAGTTTGGAAATATTTGGTTTTGGTTGTGATCTACTTGATTCACTGACAGAACAAGTTACAACTGAATAGGATACGAACATTGCTGACTTACTTTACATGTCTTTGAGGCATATAATACACAATATTGCGCGGAAGTGGCGCTCCGACATGGATGTCATGCGAACTAAGAAAACAGTGACAAGTTATCATCGCGCATGTTCAGAAGACGACAATGACATTGATTTCTGTGTTTGACGTTGACGTTTTGTTCAGTTTTATCAGCAACTTGTGGAGTCTTCCGATTTAAAATGGATATTCGGCGGTCGAAAAAGTGTGTGCCACTCAGAAGACTGCCTGTCGCCACACCATGCTGTTGTCAATACAATATAGCACTGATTAAATGAAATATCCCCAGACAATTTCGCGGTAAATTTAAATTTCATGGTTGAAGCATTGTATGTTGAAGTGTTCCATGTTTTTTTATTTCGTAACTTGGGGCATTTTGGAATGATCCCTCACATATGTGCTTTCATGAATAAGTTGCGAGGGTTACTCCGATTTTTCTATGTAACCACTTCTACTTAAAAACGACGCATAATCCATCAAGCTTAGTTTGAGAATCACCTATTTTACGCATATGGAAGACTTAGAACGAATCACCTCGTTTTTTAGCGCATGCGCTTAGCAGTCACGCAATATTGTGTATTCTAAGTTTTGAATTTCCATCAATTCTTGTCGAATACGATACATGTTAAGCTTCGCATAATATGCGAATATCATACAAAAGTATCTATCATGAATTAGCTAGATGAACACTTTACAGTGTGAACAATCAACTGAGGTTTCTGAACATTGAGGTTATCATGAACTTGCAGTGATTTTTAGTAATCTCTAATCAGGTCTAGCTTTGTATCAAGTCTTTCTCAATCAATTTGAAAGAAGCATACCTAAAATTGGAGTTTTTCACCGCATTATGGAGAGGAACATTCCAAATAAAGCGAGAAGGACATTATCATCATAACGTCTGGTATTAATACCGATTTAAATTTTGATCAGTCCAGGAAAATTCTAGTTATTCGTGACGAAAGAGCTATAGAGGAAGCTGAGCTGAGAATTTGATATCTATCCATTCCTGCAAGTGAATTTTTTATATGAACATTAGACACCTTACCTTTTTGCGACATAGTTTAGTAGGTGAATTTTTTTTTCCACACTCAACTTGTGATCCACTACCGCAGAACTTGTGTTGTTTTGTAATTTTTATATAATCATACATAACCGAAGCCTTTTCTTTTGCTACAACCATATGAACAATAGGTAAAATAGGTACCTACTTATACCACCTGAAACCAAAAATAGATTGTAACATTTCGACTCGAGTTTCGACTTGAAGTTAGGGTGAGCAGTCAAAAATCATCTGGTCCGAAATACATCATTTCGATGCTTGACAAGTGCTCAAAAATCGATGTGAACACCTACCACCAAAAAAAATGGATGTTTGAGAAATGGATGTTTTTCCTTTGATGGGGACATTAAAACATCGGCGGAAAGTGCTTCCTCCAGCCGCAACATTCGAAATGATGTTATAAAATACCGCTCCCGCTCTCCTACTCCGAAAGGCTACTCTCCGTTCAATACTTCTTCTTTACCTTATTTCAACCTTCTCCTCCCCCGCCCACCCCCTTTCCCCTTTGCCGCTTTCGTTAGCCGGCGCAATCTCCATCCCCTCCGCGAAACCGCCCTCTGGACTGCTCCTTTACTTTGTGTCTACATTTCTCATATCTCAAGCATCTGCTCTGATTAAAACCCTAAATTTTTGTATATAGGTACCTACTTGAAGACTTATCTAGCAGGTACATAGTATGAACAATAGATAGTTTCCGATAGAAATGTAACGTTACACTTCTTAATATCACTCGTAATAGTAAAATTCAGATAACTGTTCGAACTCCGTTCGCTTCCTTCGTATAGCTCGGAGCGTTATAAGTACCTATTCACCTTAATGTCTGTTTGGGAGTGCCTATATTTTTTTTATTGTGAACACTGTTAGCACTGGCTGATGAACCTGTTTGTAAAAACTTTTGTACCTATATACCTACTATGAATTTTTTTTTTCAATTTTGATGGTGCATTCCATTTCAGTGTAATGAAATACTGCTTATGATACTGATGACACAAAATCATCAAGATGAAAGGCGAGCATGTGCTCGAGCATAGCCTAGCATACCTATATTTTTTATATGAACACTGTTCACACTTGCGAATAAATCACCGCGGGTAGGGCGCGCTTTGCGAAAGTTTTATCATGTTTATGTTAATCCATTCTTATATGGCATGTACCGGTGGATTAGTCGGAAAGTTACCTAATTCCGCAAACTTAAGGTTTTAAAACCTCCTAATCCAACCGCGGCTTCCTTAAAATGTCGTCTTTGGAATCCCCGGTGGTTGTGGCAGTCGCAGGCGGCGGTGGAAGTTGGGGACACACACACACAAATGTGTGACACATAAATATTATGCGAACCGCCGTCTCAGGAACCGCCGTAATTCCGCAGAGTTCCACGGCTTAATGAACGAAGTGTTCGTATGGCAAGAGAACGAGCCCGAAAAATTGCGTGAGTTTTCGAATAAAATTGCAAACATTCCAAATTTTTGTCAAGTAACTAGCCTGATGGAGGGCAGCTTACGCTTCTGCTTCTACGCTTGATCCGGTTTTGATTCCAAGTGACTATTCCCGTCATTTAAAGGATAGCTCACGAACATTTCGAACCCCCCCCCCCCTCCCCCAGTATCTCTAAGTGCTCTTCCACATAACCCATATACGTAACGCGCTTCGCGAAGATGATAAATTCCCGTCCATATTTCGGATGTTCTCTCTGCCTCCCCGTTTATAAAACAACAGAAGGTGGCGCTGGGCGGGCGGGGGCGCCGGGGGGTGAGACCCGGAGAAAAAGGGGAGGCTCCGGGGGGGGGAGGCTGAAAGGGTAAGGTTTTGCAACAATGGAGTGTGCGTCTATTTGTTTGATAAATTGCTGCGTTTCACTTATTACTTTGCCTTGCCTGGGAGCGGAGGAGAGCGAAGCGGGGGAGGGGGGCAGGGATCGCGGCTCTCACTGCGCGAGCCTTGTGATGAAATAAGTTCTTTGTATGAACCTTCCGTGTACATAGATAGCATTTATAACGAATATATGCTGAATTTATAAAGTGTGACGTTTTAATTTATTATCCTCCAGATCCGAACCTCTTATCCACCCTCTACCTGCCACCGCCCCCCCTTCCTCATTCCAACCCCTCCCCGCACCCATATTGTGCCGACTCTTATTACCTTGATGGTTGAGGACGCGCGCTCCGATTTACGTGTCACGTATTCCGGCGGCTTCGCGAGTGATGGAGGTGACAAATTGCTTTTCTGGTTTTTGAATATATGCGCACAAATCTCCCAATATGAACCCTTGAAACACAATTTTACAGGGTGCCTATTCATAAAGAGTCGAAATAATTTATTGATGAATTTCCACTTTTTTCTCAAACTAAGTGATAATGAGTAAGGAAGAAATGAAATACCTTCAAATAATGGGCTTTTGACCTCGCTTTTGACCAATACCTACCTATGAATAATCGAAACAACTGATCCGAACGTTCATACTCAAACGTGACCACTTTGATATACCCAAGCCAGTACCTTATGTAACTTGGTGAAGTGTTGAAGTTCTCAGTAGTGAAAATCAATTAATTACATTGATATGATCCTCAGTATCAACACTGCGAGCTAAAATTCCTGAATGCGAACATTTGATATGAACATTGTTACTTCTGTCAGAACCTTTTTTTGTTCTAACTTCAACGTAGCCCTTTTATTTTATCCTCTCATTAGAAACTTATTCTGGTAACAATTTCAAATGGGTATTTCCTCGGGTATTTCGTTGTGAACATTGTGCTTAAATATCAATATTTTGATGTGAACATCATTACCTACTTTCAAATGGCTCCGGCGCATCTCACAGAATATGTTTGATTGTTTATTCTACAAAAAATACACACTTATTTGTTAATTTTTTTTACAGATAAATTGGTTGAACTGCAAGGAGCCTGGACAAATCGAAGGGAAATGACTGGGAGCAGAAGCACCTCGAAAAGAACACAATGAACAGTATAGAGAAAGGATGCTAAACGAACAGGGATGAGGAATTGAGAAGAAGCGGAAGATGGGAATTCTATCGATTGAAAACAAGAAAAAATGGAGAAACCAGAAAGAGGCAACACTGATGAGACTTTCCCATTGAATGAACATTTTATTCCATACTTGTATTCATTTATTTATTTCTAAAGATTTCCAATTCCATACAGAAAGGATTCAACAGTTTTGTATTTCCACATACCTACTTGAATAATGTAGGTACCTATCAGGGAAGAATTAAATATTTTTTGTTGTTGGGCCTGTTATTTCCCTTGAATTCCAAATACACTTCATTGCACACTCACCTTGGATACAAATTAAAAGAAGAAAGCTGGGAAGAAGGTCAAGAAAGAGTACCTAGGTATGTAGGTAAGGATAAACGTCTATTTGCCTTCTGGAACTCGTATCTACCTACTGTTGGCTAAGAAATCCGTTGGCTGAATCTACTACAGAGTTTACCTGACGCAAGTTCGCTTGTGACAGGATTTGCCACTAAATAGGAAATGAGGATATAAAATGAATGGTTAAATTGTTCACATGTAAATTCAAGACTAATTTCCCGAATTGCCTTGTAGTCAATGTTCATATTGCAAAAGTCGATAAGAAACAATTGTCTTGCGGCTATTGAAACTCCTTATTCTTTACTAGCAATTTTTTATGTTGGAACCTTTAAAAATCATAACGATTGTTCCCAGTGTTCATATCGCAAAATACAAGAGCAAGTGAAATTCCGAGCAAAACAGTGACTAGGTATAGAAAATTGAATTCAGTCTCAAATGGCTCCATGAAGAGTCAAAAATAATGTGATGGCAAATCATAAAATGGAACGAGTTTCAAAAAAAAAAAACTTTGCATTTGGTGTTCAGTGTTCATACTGTCAAAGTCGATAGAAAACAATGTTCATGTTACGGAGCAAACGCTTCAACTCTGGACTCAAAATTATATTATAGAGAAGTGGACGCCAACAAATAAATTTTCAACATTTTGTGTAAGATATGGAGAGGAGGTAATAATAATAAGGTCGCCAAAAATCTGAACATTGCTCGTTCTTTTGATTCCTTGAAAAATCTGAAAAACTGGTTGCAGTGCTCGTACTGGGGAGTTTTTGAAAATAAGGTCAAATCAATGCTTCCAGTGTCATATCGCAAGACGAACGGATTTCGAAACAATAGGTAATATAGGCAGGTGTGCAGATATAATCCACTCAATTAGTCATGCAGAACAAAAAATCACAAAAAAATCTGAGACAATTTGTGAAAAAGTGAACCGATTTTCTCAAAAAAGTCCTGTATCCAGTGGTCGTATTCGTAAATAGAGAGCAATGTTCACGTTGTAAAGCAAGTTTTCCACGTTTTTTCTCCACTCCATGCTATGAAACGTTTGAAAATTATTAGAATTATTTCTAGTGTTCATACCGCCAAGTGAAACTCTGAGCAATACTGGTTAGGTAGGTTTGCAGACTGAATTCAAGCTTTAATGAGTTATTAATTAGAGATAGAAAGACAGGAATGATTTTTGAGAAATGTGCCATGTAGCCAGTGATGATGCGCCACTGTGTTTAGGAAGGTAGGTACCTAGGAGGGTGGAAAATTTCAATAGATCTCATTCGAATACTCAATTATTTCAATGACGAACATCTTGAAAATTCTCCGTACCATAATACAAATTCTATACTGTCAATAATGATTCAGAATGGAAAAAGTCAGGAAATTGTTCTCAGTGCTCATATCGTCGATTGTAGAGTTTTCAAGAAATCTGAAAACACTGGGGCCAAAATATTGATCAATTTAAAACTAAGTGGAACAGTTTCCATTATAAACCCATTAAAAACATCATGCAAGGTGATCATTACCTACCTAATTGTCATGTTGCTGGTGTTCATATAATGATTATTTCACATTTGGCTATGCTTTATGAATGGAAGTGAGAAATTAGCCTTTCACGAGGCCTTTCACGTTCCAATTGTCACAACAAATTTGCACTTCACTCGCTGAGTTTTTGACCATGGCTCCAGTGTTCATGTTACTGATATTATTAATAGTCAATAGTCCTGATTTTGGTACATTTTTTACGAAATCCAGTTGAAAAAAAATTTCAATAGAGAAACTAACACTGTAGGTAGGTATAGTTTACTCACCTACAAATATAACCAATATTGAGTCCCTTGGTGGAAAAATAGATGAAGCACTGGCCAGTGATGGACAATTGACACTGTATACATATCTAAATGACAAAACCGATACGAACATTCAGTATAAACACAAAATAAGCCTACAACATAATATGAACATTCGAAGCAACTTCAGCAACTATTTCAGTGGAAACAATCATCTAAAATCCACGAAGATGTGCGTGTGACACTGCGAACTGCATTTTCGAAAGGTGGGTTATGAACACTCAATACAGGATCACTAAAAAAAATACGAGAGTACAGTTTTGTTTCCATTTAGGTAGGGAATGTTAGGTTAGTCATGGAAAAATGAGCCTCTGGTGATATTCCTGAAACGTCGTGGAATTTCACAGCAGATTCTCCAACTGAGAAAATGTATCTACCTACCAGAGTTTTGCAGAAAAATTGGAATGTTCGCGTGAGGAATGTTCGTATTTCACGAATCACGGGAAGTACAATCTACCTGATGGCTAGAGTATCATGATGACTTGCTTGAGAATCTTGGGCAAGTATTCGTATGGCAAAAATGGTCATATGACAAGTGTAATTGACCAAATGTTGATATTACAAGTGACCATATAACAAGTGTTCATATATGGAATGTTCATATTGTCTTAAAAAAGAAGTTTTCGAAGATTTTTATTTGTTCTGATTGATTATTCCAACCAAACGCAATTATTGATTCTGTCGAAAAACTAGAGCAAGTGTTCATATTACAAGAGCTCGTATCTTGAAAACGATGGAGAAATATTGCTAGCTCACAACCATGTCTGTTCTTGTAGACATCAGGGTATTTTGAACAGAAAAGCCAATTTTATTCAAATTCAATTACAGCAACTTGGAAAGTGGAGAGTGCGGGTGAGCATTTTTTCAAATTAGAAGCGTCCATATTACAAGTCAAGTGGTTATATTGTTTGATGAATTTAGTTTTCTAGGATTATTATCATTCGTTCTGATAGATTGATCATCATTCAAACTGAACGCAACTGATGATTCTGTTAGAAAACTTGAGCATACCTATGTTCATATCTCAAAAAATTGTAGGTATATCCGAGGATCTATCATCAAAATAATTAGGGTAGAGTAGGCTATATCGTACCACCAAGTTAATTGTACCACTGATTAGAAGCTCATCTTTTATATTAATTTTGAAGCTGTTATGCTATCGACATAAACTAGAGCAGTTTTTATATTTAATGACAACATGGTAGCAGGAGAGTTTCGAAATGGATGTGAAAAATGGCATTTCCCTGTAGTTTCTGAATTTGGGAATAGCTGATACGATTAACCAGGCGGTACGATATACCCTACTCTACCCTAATCATTTACTCTCATTATTTATACACTACTTATTCTCTGTAAGTTATTTTTGTAGTTTCATAATCTGTAGGTACAATGTGATTAATAAAATCCATATTTCAGTCAGAATGATAAAAAGATATAACTCACCATGCAGTATTGTTGTTTTTGCAAATATCACGATGATGAATATGGGAAGCCACAATTTTTGCTCGTGCTATTTGTAAAGCATCTGGAAACAGTTCAGTATCTAAGTGTTGAGTGTTCGTATCGTCAGTGTTCATATTGCTTTGAAATTGGAGTTTTTAAGTTTCAATATTTCAAGTAGGTATGCCTGGGGGTTAAAAGGCCCACCTAAAAAAAATCACAGTTATAGAAAAATTTCAATAGGTAGGTACTCGCTTCAATATTTTCACAAATTTTTTCAAATTCAACTTAGGCACCATTTTGATAGATAATTTTAGAATAAAACAATTAACAAACCTAAGGAAACATTCTTTGGAACAAAATTTGAAAAAACTGCGTTTGGGCCTTATTTCCAACAGGTGAAAGAGATGAGGCCCGGAAATTATTTTATATTCAAGGGGTGCAATCTGGACACAAAACGTCTTCAGTGTCTTCAATAACATATCTAATGCACTCCTCATGCACCCAGATGTACTGAACCATTGCCTCATATCTGCCATGAAGTCTACATTACACACAACACAATACCAAGATTCTTCATCGTTAGCTTGAAAAGGTGAAGACGGAATGAACAGAACAGGGCTAACTGATGCTTCAGCAACATCAGGTGAAGAAGAGCGGCGACAAGTTGTAGAAATCTTAATCTGGTTTCCAACGCCAGACGGGAAAAATTTCATTTTGTGTACTTACTTGTGCCTGAAAGTACGTTCCACTGATAAATTTGTCCGTATTTTTCTTCGAAGTCAAACAAATTCTTATATCTTGGCTCGTACAAGAGGTACAACGACTGGGCTGCTATTCTTGAATCGTGTGAGAAAAGTCCCTGGCAGTAAAATACATTCCGCAGTACACTGATGTAGCGAATGTTGCCTAAAATCGTGCTTTTTAGGCAATTTTCGCTACAGAAGTCTAGTACGGATTATATAATAAAACTCCCAGACCCAGGGACTTTTCTCACACGATTCAAGAATAGCGGCACTGCACTTTTCCGTTGACACTTCATTCTATTTATTGATTTTATCCAATCCTGTTGAATAATGCACGCATTATCACGCACATAGGTACATGCCTGCATTTTTCAATAAGACTGGATAGAGCATAGTACTCTACTCGCAGGTAATAATGGCTATTACTCATTCGGATGCTTTACGACAATCGCAAGGCTCGTGTTGGCAAACTGCATCCTCATGAGTAAGAAGCAATCATTACCCGCGTGTTGAATAATATAGATACTGTTTTTATCTACATTTCCTCAATATTCGCTCAGAAATTGGCAATTCTGTCGGATAAAAATGAAAATGTTTGACAGGTGACACACTTCAGAACTGACGTTCGCCTACCTCCCATTGTCAATAAATTGTTCGCATATTGATTGAGAAATAGTTTATTGATATGCTCCATTAGAGCACTGTTTTCGATGTAATAATGGATCCATTAGTAACGCAAAGTAGAAAAACAAACTAACATGGAATGCGAAACAAAATAAGCAAAAAACTGGATACGAACATTTCGCAAAAACAATAATAATAATAATAGAAGATATTATGTAATTATGTAGAGCATGAATTCCACAGCACGCTAGTTTAATAAAACACTCCTGCGAGTGCAATACAATAAAAACTGTAATAAACTCCTAGGGACGTCCCTATACCTACATGCATATCTCCCCCTTCACCTACCTATATTAGGTATACCTATCTAGTTAAAACTGTTTCCAAAGCTAGCTTCCTGAAAGTTTGCTATACATATATTTCGAGCCTCTGTGATGATGAAATTACATTACATTTCCCCACACACGGATACACCGTACCGAATAATAAAACTTTACAAATTAAAACTATGCTTCGAACTCCTTTTTCTTTTTTTCGGTCAAGTTTTTTTTTTATTGCTCGCCGCTGGTGGAAGCTGAAAAATAATTAAAAAGTTAAACCCTGATGCATAAAGTTCCGCGCATGTATTTTTGCGTGTTTTATCATTAAATTCAGATTCCTCCGGCTCGCCGCGATAATCAAGAGGGCTCGGGAAAATGAAAGGGTTGAGTACTGGTGGCGCCATCTGCGGGGCGATAGCCGAAGCAGGCGGAAGGGGTTCGCCGCCTGCTTCGTCGCCGCAGTCTCCGCTTGTGTGCGGGGTGGGTAATGCAGTGAGCTTTTTTCGCTCGGTTTCTTTGATTTCGCAGTGCTAGGTTCTTTTCTCGGACTTTTCTATTTTAGTGCATACCTAGAAAACGTATTTTTTCTTGTAAAAAAAAATACAAACAAAAAAGTTTCGAAATTAGTTTTTGTAACAATGTATTGAGAGGATAGCCCATGGCAATTGAATGGTGACGTTTCCTGTATGCATGTGAGAAATGAGAAGTGCGAAACGCCTTGGGAAATAAGGGAATTTTCTGAGTGTGTGGGAGTGCAGGTACGATGAAGAAAATCATTTATTTTTGACCTGCGCACTATTATTAACTCGTTTATAGTGGAATGGTCATTATAATCAGATAGATTGTATCAATAAGTAATGTATTGTATACTTACATAGAAAAAAGCACGCTCTTTTAGTTTTCTTACTGAAATTGGAAAAAAAAGTAAAACGGGAGATTTATTTTCATCTGAATAGAAGGGACTGAGGCTGAGGCTGCACTCCTTGACTATCTGAGCCTAAAAAAAAGGGCTATCGGCCATGGCTGCCTAGTTTTCAGAACCAATAAAATTATCGGCTATATGATACTTACTTTGGTGACCACTTAAGATTATTCAAACACAAAAGTTATCTGATCTCTACACAGGTCAAGTACCTTCAAGTTTCGAAACCAGAAAAACTTTTTACTTTACTGCTTCTCAATTTCTGAAGTATTTAACAAACTAAATATTCATGCGATATGAACACTGGAACCAGTCGGAAGCCAGCTTCAAATCTGATTTCCTAAAATTCTAAAATTTCCCAGGATGTAAATGAATACTTGAGTCCTATTTTTTTTTTGATAACTGAGTAATTGATGAAAGAAATACTTTCTTGATGGAACAGGAGATCGTTTATCGAGATGGAGCATTCAACATAACATTTCTACAGGATGTTCAATAGACTGGTGCAAAATTTCTGAAAGTTTGATACACAGAGAAAAGGATTTGTTTGAACTAAATAAAAAAATTTTGAATCAAATAAATTTGTTCTTTGTATACGGGGAATGAAATGTTTCTTTGATGTACAAGAATCATTTCTTTAAAAGTTATAAATAACCATTTCTTTCGCATAACACACAAGTTTCTTCAACTTGAATATGGGCGTTGCTATTTGTTACAACAAAATATTTCATTAAATTGAATAAAAAATTTCTCAATTAAATATTAGGTTCGCCATATACAATGAACTAATCTATTTGATTCAAATAAATTTTATTCAGTTCAAACAAATCCTTTTCTCTATGTTTATATTGTGCTGTAACTGATGCAAAATGGCGGATTCCTCAAAGGAAAAAAATGTTTCACATTTCCTCTGCCTCTAACGGTAGGTTAGTAACATTACTCGCTGCTGATTATTGAGACTGATATCATCGATAATATGATGCACAATAAATATATCTTCTGCTGTTTTACTGCTTCCCCATGTGATTTACTTGTTCTTCACTTCAACAAGTTGACCATCTACTTTACAAATAATCAAACCTGCTTCACTTACTCAAAAGCAACATATCATAGGTATCGAGATCTCAACCAAAATTCGGAGCCGCTGCATATGCCCCAAGGGAAACAGCTTAAGGAATATTGAGCAACCTACCGTTGAACTAGTTTCAATAATCAGCAAAGTGAATAATGTTACTTACTCTTGGAGACGAGCAAAGATGACAGAGTTTGTTTCTCTTTAAAAATTTTTCCATTTTCATCAGTCACCACACAACAATCACAACATACATTCAGCACAGTTCTGCCGTTCCGCATGGAAGGTAGTTTGATACTAGCGATGCTGCAGGTGGAGCAGGAAGTCGGGAACAAAGTCCTTATTCGTAAAACACATGTAATCTTCACTTGAAGAAATATTTCTTTGCTTCAAACTGCAAGGTTTTGTGTCAAAGAAAATAGTTGTAATGGGCGAGATCCCAAAAAATAGGAATAAATATTTCTTTGAGCGAAAAATACTACTTGTTTGATCAAATTTCTTCCTATATTTATTTGTTTTCTAAATATATTTGTTTGCATGTAATAATTTAGTGCTACTAAAATTCAAACAAATTCGGGAACCAAATGAAAAAAACGAATTTATTTATCACAAAGCTATTTTACTTGATGTAATAAAATGTGGTTTGTCTGAATCAAATCTGTGTCAAATAAATGAAGTTACTAGATCCAAATAGTCCTTTTTCTCTGTGTATGCTTGATCTTTTTTTTTTTAATATTTACATTTACAATGCTGCATCATCCATTGAAGGTTATTAGCAGCTCACTTAAGTTACTGAAGTGTGACGTACGGGTCAGATGGAGTCAAATATTTGGATTTCTTTCAGAAAAGTTAGATCTTTATCATATTTGTTAGGGTCTGTAAGTAAGAGTTGTTGGAGACTCTGCAACACCATATAGTGATCTGTGTGATTATGGTGGTTTGGGCAATAGTAGAGGATATGGTCGATTGACAGATGGATGTCGCAGGTTGGACACTTCGGACGATCTTGCCTCGACAACAAAAATGAGTGGGTAAGTCTGGAGTATCCCAGTCTCAACCTATTGAGTTTAACTTGTTCGCTTCTTTTCTCTGGGCAGGTGAGAACTGTACAGATAAGTGGTTTTATTTTTTGAAGATAGTGGTCTTTTCGGTTCCAACACTGCTGCCAGATACGAGATATACTGACCTTCACATATGTTTTGAAGTCGGCTGGGGGATTAATTCGACAAATTGGTAGATTGTTCGATGATGTTGCCTTTTTGGCCAGATCGTCAGCTCTTTCATTACCATCTATTCCGATGTATGATGGTGTATACATAAAAACTATTTTGTCAACCCTATCGGACAGTTCGTCTTTTATTATTTGTATAAGGGGATCTCGTGGGTAAAGATGGTTCAAGGCCTTTAGTGAGCTTAGAGAATCTAAACAAATAATAAAATTTATTTCAGGGTGTGTTCTTGTGTAAATTAACGCTTGAAGTATGGCATAGAGATCAGCTGTATAGATAGTATTGTAGTTTTGGAGGCGAAAGGATTGTTCAGATGTTGGGGTGATCAGGGCAGATGCCACTTTACGTCAATTTTGGAGCCATCGGTGAAAATCAGTCTGTGATTTGGAAAACCATTGACTATTTCAAGGAAATGAGCCCTGATAAGAGTGTGATTCGTTTCAGTTTTGTCAAACCTTGTAAGATCAAAGATCAATATAACCTTGGAGTGTTTCCATGGTGAGACCGAGGAGTTCTGCCAAGGAAGAGTTTCAGGGATGGTGAAGTTGATTTCTTGTTGGATGCAAGCGACTCTTTCATGAACTGGTGGAGCTACGCTCCCGTTCAAAGTGATTTCAGGCCTAGTTGGGAACACTAAGTCACGACTCAGGCCTTGTGGATTTGAGAGGGTGTTTATAGCGAAGTTCAGGGTGGATCTTTTGTTGCGGAGTTCGAGAGGGGGCTCGTTCACCAACGCTAGGAGACTTTCCACCGTGTACAAAACGCTCCTGTTGCTATTCTGATAGCTATTGATTGTATAGCACTGATGGATCTGAGATAGGACTTTTCGGCTGTCATGAAGGCAATTGCTCCATAGTTAAGTTTTGATCTTATAAGACTGCGATAGATCATCAACAATGTTTTGGTGTCTGCTCCCCAGGTGTGGTTGGACAAAATTCTCATTGAATTTTAACCTTGGTGGCATGATGTCCTGAGTTGTGATAAGTGTTGTTTCCAAGATAGCTTCTGATCAAATGTAATGCCTAGAAATTTGGTTGATTCAAAGAATTTTAAGCTTCTGCCGTTCAGTCGAAGGAGAGGGGAGCTTATTTGTTTCTCCTACTGAAGTTGATGCAGGTTGTTTTTTGCGTAGAAAATTTAAAACCTGATGTTGAGCACCAGTTTTCTATGTTACGCAATGTTGCTTGAAGGATTTCTTGCATCGATGTGAGATTTTTCCTCTGAGGTATATCACCAAATTATCTGCGAATAGACAACAGCGGACTGGAGCTTCAATGCGTGTTAGTATGTCATTATTTGCTACCAGGAATAGGATCACACTCAAGACTGAGCCCTGGGGAGCACCGTTTTGCAGTTTCTTACTGTTGGAAAAACTGTTGTTGATTTTGACTTTGAATGACCTGTCACGTAAAATTTTTTGGATGAACGCCAAAATATTATCCTTTATGTTCCATTCTGTCAGTTTTTCGATCACATGGCGAGTCCAAGTCATGTCATAGGCTTTCTCGACGTCAAAGAAGATGGCCAATAATTTTGTTTGGTTGCAAAAGCCTGATGTATCTCGGATTCCAACTGTATTATGTTGTCAGTGGTTGAACGGTGTTTTCTGAAACCATTTTGGGCGGGATGAAGCAAATTATCTTTATCCAACTGCCAAGACAAACGTTTTGTGATGATGCGCTCGAAGGTTTTGCACATAGTGTTGGTCAGAGATATTGTCACTTTTCATCACTTCGTTTGTTTGGTTTCAATAGTGGTATGACAGTTGATTCAGACCACGCTTTGGGGAAAACCTGAGTTTGCCAAATCTTATTGTAAATGTCCAAGAGTTTGGTTTTGCCTTTAGCCGTTAGAATTTTCAAAAAAAGATGGGGGATATCGTCAGGGCCAGGGATAGAGTCTTTGACTGATTTGAGCGATTTGTCGAGCTCTGATAATGTAAGGGGAAGATTGATGTGATGAGTATTGTCAAGACAGTGGTCAGTTATTTTTTGCATTTCCCTACCTCTTTTATATTGTAAGAAATTTTGGTCGAAGTCCAAGTCACTTGAGTTTGTACGAAAAGATTCAGCCAAAACCTCAGCGATGTTAGTTTCAGATTCATAGATTTGATTGTTGTCCTTGAGTATTTGATAGATTTAAGTCTCCTAATTTTGTTCCAGACTTCCGAGATTGGGGTGGATGACGAGATTGTGGATACATATAATTTTCCCAGGATAGCTTTCTACTTTTCTTGGTGATATACCTTGCTCGAGCGCTTATAGCCCAGGCATTTTAGTCGAAAAATCGTGGTAACTCGTAACAAATTCCCTCAAAGCTGAATTTTGGTATATATGTTCTATTGGACCTACGGAACAACACATCAAAATACTCGGACTTACACCCTCGTGCGTCCTTTGATTTTCATCCGCAAAGGTCAAGTTCTAAGAATTAGAGAGATACCTATCTCCAAGCTGTTCCTGCAAGTGAACGGAGTATCCGATTGATATAAGATATGTTTCAAATGAACAAAAGAGATTTGTTGTTAGTGCTTAAGTGTGTGAGGGAGCCTTTGTAACTCTTCCGATTGGTTAGTTCTGCGGGAAAGGCGGCTGAGTGTTAATTTGTCGCCCGGATATTTCAGGAAAAACCATGTGAGAATTTAAAGCCTCAAGCAATGTCGCACAAAGTTGAATATAGATATATAACTGGTATGATCCATAAGCAAGAACATATCAAAATATTTGGACTTACACCTCTGTGCCTCCTACGATTTTGGGGCTTTGAATATTTAGTCAAAAAATTCATCCAGACACTTTTCTCTAAAACTGTTCCGGTGGACGAACCAATCATTTTAACAATATAAGGTGGGTCTCAAAGAAAACACGGTATATTGTTGCCTATGAAGTGGACTCCGGTATCCATAAAACATTTCTGCTTGATAGTGGCGTGAATAGTACGCGCAAGGTGAAATTTCTCTCCTGGATCTTTGAACGAGAAACATGTAAGAATATTTTGTGATGACCATTAAAGCTGAGCATTGTTATAGGTTCTTCTTCCCATCTTCGAAACAGACCCAAGTGATGAGACTGATGAGTGAACAGCTAATATTCACAGTGTTCATCCCGAAAATAATGAATTCTCTACAAAAAAATTGTGGTTTCTTCATTTGGGGGCATCATTGTCTGAAGCTGTCGAAAATAAAAATTACCGACAAATCCTATATTTATGTTTATCTTGGACAAAAACAGCATCAATAGCTTACGCCTATTTATATCAAAAAGTCAGAGCATCAATTTTTTATTAAACAAGTTTTACACCTACTTTTTTTTCTGAAAATGGAATAACGGCTACAGAAAAGATGATTTTATGTTTCTATTGCCCGATAAATACAATAGTTTTTGGTATTTTCTGATAGAGGAAGAACTTCGCTTAGTATTACACACAAAAACAGTGGAACCGCTCCATCATTCATCAGTAAAAAAAAGAACTGCAAAAATTGTATGCATTTTCGGAAGAAAATTGGGCATATAATCACTTTCACAACAGATCAATTTTCTGATCTTATAATGGATACAGGCACATTGTTTTTATCGTTTTCAGGTATAAAATGCTTAAGAACAATGTATTCTGTTGGTAATACTCAATTGAGATGATTCTAACCATACGGAAACCGAAATTACAAAACGACAATTTCAGATGGCAAAAATCGTCGTTTTTTCAGTAAAACTTGTTTATTCGTGTTTCAATTCAATTTTAAACACCATATTTGATATCAAAGGCCAAGATTTAGTTAGAAACGATACCACACTTGCCGATATCAATTCGAGATTTTTGAGAGAAAAACAAAATAAATTTTGCCGATCTTCTTTTTTTTCCCAGGCAACTCAAACTACTTATCAACAATTCAAACGTCAAGCAAATATTGTGAAGCCTTGAGGCATCTTAATATGATTTTTTCCATTTATATAAGCTACAGGGTGTCATTTACGCATTTAAAATGGCAATATTTAGCCCCCTCCCTCACAATCAATGACGCACAAGGGTGTGCCACCGAGTATTTTGATATGTTATTCCTTAGGTCTTACAAGGCCCGTATACCAAATTTCAGCATTGTGGGAATTTGTTGCGGGTTAAAACCTAATATGCCTGGGCTATTAATCTTTTGAAAGTTAGGAGATTTTCAAGGGAATTATTTCTTTTTAGTCTGTTGAACGCATTTTTGTTCTCTTTTATGGCGTCTGAACATTCTTTGATCCACTATGGAACAGAAGTATGTTTTTTCAGGGCAGTAGACTTACCTAGAGATTTGTAATTGGCCGTGAGTAGGATGTCAGAGAATTTTATGGATTATTTGGTCAATGTCATGGTTAGTAATGTGCACCAGGTCAAGATCATGCTCTACCTCATCAGAAAACTTGGTCCAGTTTGCGGTTTTTAGTTTCCATTTGGGGTGGTGATTATTTAGATCGTTGGTAGAGTTGATTTGGTCATTTCTTATTTCAATGGGGTAATGGTCACTACCATGAAGGTAAGGGTAGGTTTCCCAGGACAAATAAGGTGTGAGGTTTGGAGTACATAAAGTGAGATCTAGGGCACTGGCAAAGGAATTTTTAACAACCTCATGCAACGCACATTAGACCTACAGGGCTAAAATCATGTACCTTATGACGTAAGTTTTGGGCACCAGCTCCCTGTCTATCAGTTACAAATTGACAAACAAAAATTGCGAATCAACCAATCTCGTATTATCTGTTTTGTGGAACCCACGGTGAGAAAGTTACAACTGAAACACCAAAAAGTTGACTTTTTGGGGTCAATCTGTAAATTGAAGAGATAAACTGGAGATTCAAGAGCCGTCCCGAGGTATGAGCTGTAGGTACTTTCTTGCTGATGATGTTGAAATCCAAGAACAAAAATGGTTTTGCTCAAGAGCGAGTATGTCAATCTTTCAGTAATTTTGCACCAGTCTATTGAACACCCTGTAGAAATATTACGTGGAATACTCCATGTTTTTGAAAATATGGACCGATAGCTGAAGGACTGGGCTAGCGAACGGTCCGATGCATGGTTGATTGAATCGCTTGTAACATTTCAAAGTTGTCTAGGTGCAAATTAGGTCAAATTCCGCAGGGTAACACTTATTTTGTTGAGTAGAACTTCAGTAAGCATCCAGTGGTGTGGTCTTCTTCTCTCTTCTCTAACTCCGACGTCACTGGGGATTCTCCAAAACTGAGCGCACATTGAAATTTATCTTTCAATGAAGATAAATGAAGAAAGAAAGAAATGTAAAGCTTCTGTGAAATTCCAAAATAATGCTTCTATTTCGAGACATTGGAGTCCGAATGTTCGAAAAACATTGACCAAACGCTCATTATTGTTTGATTCAGATTCAGGAACGACTTTGGTCTTTCCGATGAATTGATGGAAGAAATTCATATCTGAGCGTTAGTTAGTTTATACTCGGAAAGTCTGTATAGTTTCCGAAACCATATTTCCTGTAGAGAAACTGTCCCCTTGTAGTTTGTGATAGTATGTCTGATATACAAAGCATGGATATCTACTCGCATAATGTTACTTCGGAATATTATTTTTTCGAAGTTTCTCTTTCGAATTCACCTAGTACACAATATGAACCCTCACCGTTAGAACACTTTCGTTGGTTCTTCGAAGTAATTTTGAATACTTTCCCTTTCAGGTCGCGATAAGCCATGACTGGGAGCTTATGGATACGATCAAGTGAATTTTTTCCACTATAAATAAGAAAGAATTCATTTGTGGTGAGTGGTGTTGTATAAAGTTGAACGTATACTTATCGTATATCTTAAAAGTACACCACAATTTTTTGTATTCTCTTTTGCCAACCGGTTTCGCCTTTCGGCATCGTCTGGGCTTGTATAATACACTGCTCCAAGAAATTAACGCATCACCATTTCTCGGCAGTTACTTTGAGGGCGAATATTTTTCGAACGCGTCGCTGGATTTTGAAAAGTTTGCAAACTGCATGCCAGCATTCGGAAGCTAATTTTTTTGACTATAAAAGGAGTTCACTCCAAGTCAGGAACTCTTGGATGATTGTGACTCGTTATACAGAGTGGTTTCTACAAGCATGATTTTCTCTTGAAGTTTGACAAAATGCACGGGGAGTACGAATCACTCTGTGGATGGTCCCTCATGCGCCATCGTTAAGCCCAATATGTCACTTATTCATCATTTTTTTGGATTCTGACCGTATCTGGTCTGTGTCTTTTTTTTGATGCAACTGTATGCAGAGTGAGCAGTCTTCTCGTTTACTGGCTGAGACCGCCTCTGACTACAATTTTCAGCGTGATTTGCATTTTCAATTATTCACTTTGTACAAAAAAAAACACTGAATCTTGACTACCTACATTTAAGTAGTACTACATCATTTTGATATTTCTCAAACGAACACAAACATTACGACATACGAACGCTTCTTGAAGTGTGGGAAGTTCTGCTGTGACAAGCTGAGACTGTGACGTAGCAACAAACTTATTTCTCTAGCCAAAATTACTTCACGGCCCCTAGACTTGTTCCTTTAGCTGCGGCACGGGTTGCATGACCAACCGCCAGTTCCACAAAAAAGATGATCAGCGATCAAGGCTGATTGCAGATTAACTGAACTTTTTTCTGCTGAACCCTATTGGCGATTAACCACAAAAAATGCGTGAAATCTGTACTAGACCCTAGACCCATCATCTTTCCATTATTGAGGGGTAAACCAGCATTTTCATTGATCACTCAGCTAGAAATGGACTAACAAAATCGCGAGTCAACTAATCTCCTATCATCTTTTTTTTATGTGAAACCCACAGTAAGGCTCTGAAGTATTTCCTGCTAATTCACGAAATTGTAAGTTTTCTAGTTTATATCGAACTACCACAATAATAAGCCTCAGAAGGTCGAATTAGGCATGGTACAAATTTTATCAATCCCACCCGCAGACATAAATTTGCCAAAATCGCAGCAGTATAATGGTTAGATGAAATTGCGTCATGTTGGTACCACGCGTTTTGTTGACTGTCAATGCAATGTCAATAAATATTGCTTAATACATTCATTGATTCTCACAACTCACAATTTACAATTAGTGGAGTCGGCACGTTCGGAAAAAGTCCTGTTCGCTGCATTTTTGAGTGCAATGCCCTTTGGCACACATGTTCTTAGAACCTGTCTGAACAATTCTGTCCATCGCCGCAAGCAAAATTCAAGTTCAGATCCTCTATACAGGGTGAAGAAGAATAACAATTTGAAAAAATTGCATCTTTTGAACGGAGAAAGGTAGAGTATTGCAGGGTATGTCATATGATGCGCAATTTGATGGTTGTTGAGGTACACCAAACCATTTTGAAACATTAATCACTGTTTTCGAGATATTCCAAAAAAACTGAGATCTGTCAAAAAAAACCCATCATCTTCATTATACCGCTTATTTTTGAAGATATCGGAATGAAATTTGGTATTTGCCTTACAAAAGACGTCATAAATGAATAACAGCTGCAGTTATTTTCTGGGCTACTATTTTCCTGAATAAGACACTCAACTTTTTTTGAGAGGGAGCCGCCATCTTGTTTTGTGAATATCAAGCTGATAACCAAAAAAATGACTGATGTCGTTAGGCTAGTATCATGCCATCACTCTATCATGTGAAAGATCACCTTAGATGGAACATCATACCATTTTTGCTGAAAGAAAGACGATGCACAGATTTCATCGGATTCCTCAGAGTTAGAGGATCTAATGCTAGCCATCGAGCCATTGCAAGTAATTGAACACCGCGATTATGACCCTTGATCAGAGGAAACCCTGACCCACTTAGCGAGGCAAGACGATGTGCAAATGACGTTGAATCTCTTTTGAAAATGATGTTTGATCTATACCCTCTTCTTCCAAACAAGGCTGCCAAAACAAGATTCATCCGTATACATAAAAAGATCGGAAGTCAAATGACAACACATGAACTAGGAAAGAGCAGATTCTTGAGCCTGAGCACCTGCTCTCTCGATTCTCAAGACTCCCAACAAGACGAGTACTAACCCCTCCACACCCTACCAATAAAATCATTTTCTCCATTCTACAGTGGAACTTGAATGGGTACTATACCCATTTGGAAGAATTAAAACTCCTAGTTGCTAACGACAAGCCCCTCATAATCTGCTTACAAGAAACACATTTAAAAAGCGATCCTTGTCTCAGAGGTTAAAAATGTTTCTCCAAACACCGATTAGACAGAGAAAGATCGAGTGGAGGAGTAGCTCCATACGTTAGCACAAATTATCACTCTCAAAAAATCGATCTCAACACAAACCTTGAAGCGGTTGCCTTCTCAATACAACTTAAACCCCGAATATCAATATGCAATGTCTACATTCCCCCAAACAGAGAAATCCACCAACAAGAACAAAGAGATCTTTTTAACCAGATCCCCACTCCATGTGTGATACTGGGTGATTTCAACGCTCATAATACATTGTTTGGTTCTTCCTTGAAAAATCATAAGGGTCAAATTATAGAACAATGGCTTGACTTTTATAATCTAACCCTACTCAACACAGGTTCTCCTACCAGGTTTAATTCGTTTACTGGCAATTTCAGTGCCCTAGATCTCACTTTATGTACTCCAAACCTCACACCTTACTTGTCTTGGGAAACCTACCCTCACCTCCATGGTAGTGACCATTACCCCATTGAAATAAGAAATGATGAAATAAACTCTACCAACGATCTAAATAATCACCACCCCAAATGGAAACTAAAAACCGCAAACTGGACCAAGTTTTCTGATGAGGTAGAGCATGATCTTGACCTGGTGCACATTACCAACCATGACATTGACCAAATAATCCAAAAACTCTCTGACATCCTACTCACGGCAGCTCACAAATCTATAGGTAAGTCTACTGCCCTAAAAAAACATACTTCTGTTCCATGGTGGAACAAAGAATGTTCAGACGCCATAAAAGAAAGCAAAAATGCGTTCAACAGACTGAAAAGAAATAATTCCCCTGAAAATCTTCTAACTTTCAAAAGATTAAGGGCTCGGGCAAGGTATATCACCAAGAAAAGTAAAAAGCTATCCTGAGAAAATTATGTATCCACAATCTCGTCATCCACCCCAATCTCGGAAGTCTGGAACAAAATTAGGAGACTTGAATCCATCAACCGCCCTCGAATAAAAATACTCAAGGACAACAATCAAATTTATGAATCTGAAACTGACATTGCTGAGGTTTCGGCTGAATCCTTTCGTACAAATTTAAGTGACTTGAACTTCGACCAAAATTTCTCACAATATAAACGAGGTAAGGAAATGCAAGAAGTAACTGACCACTGTTTTGACAATACTCATCACATCAATCTTCCCCTTACATTATCAGAGCTCGACGAATCGCTCAAATCAGCCAAAGACTCTATCCCTGGCCCTGACGATATCCCCTATCTTTTTTTTGAAAAATCTAACGGCTGGGTTTTATGTATTCTGTTAGTGGTAGGTATTGAGAAGAGAACTCCATTAACAGATATAATATAAATACTGTTTCGCTCGAGGTTTCGCTCTAAATCGCTGCTGGTAGTTTCAAAAAGACGAACGCCAGACAAATATGAGCACTGCAAAAAAGTTCATAACGAGGCTCGCAATGAACACACAAAACAATTACTACGTTTCCATGGAGAATTGAAATCGATTTGAAAACGGTATCGGGATTGAATACGGAAGTGTTCACATGAGTGGTTCGAACTCGGTATTCAAATCGATTTGAATTCTGTTTACATATCTGTCATGTAAGTTCAACCCTAACCTAAAACTATCCCAACCTAACGTATCAGAGAAAGTGCAAATACTCTGCAAACTGCAAGTGTGCAGAAGGCAGAAGTGCAGACAACAGGTGCAAGTATGAATGCGACCCTCGATGCGACCAGAACAGCGGTTTTACTCATTGCTATGTGTCAGTTTCTGTTTGTTGATGTTTCGATCCAATCCGATTGGGTTTCCATGAGTAATTTCGATCCGATCCCGATACGATCCCAGAATTTGCCGAATCGACCTTGAGACTCAAATCGATTTGGATACGATGTTGCAAGCGTTTACATGCAGTTTTCAATCCCGATACCGTTTTCAAATCGATTTCAATTCTCCATGGAAACGTAGTAATTGATTCTGAATCAATCGCTTACTTTATGATACTCACATAATGTTCCACTTACTTGAAACAATTCTACTTTCTACCTTAAGTTTGTTTCTGAAATATGAAGGTAATTTGAAAATTGACTCAGTGTTGAACGCCAAAGTGACATGTGAACAATGAAAACATGCCAATGCCTGGAAAAAATTGAAAATCGTAGCTCCCAGTTTCACCGATCCAGTTTTTCTCGTATCAAGCTTGAATACGAAAATACCATATCTGCAGACGAGAAATGTGTGATCTGAACATTCGAACTGAGGATTTTCTGGCGTTTTTGAACCTGAAAAAGTAGGTAGAGAGAACAGGAATATGAAAAAAGGAATATAGAATATAGAACACGTCGGTTGCGTTCGGTTGTCAAATGAGTGAGATTCCCGGCGCGTAGGTAATTGAATATTCGAACAGGTTGGTACAAATTCGACTAGAACATATACGCGAAAGTGATTGATAGCGATGTTAGGTACAAAACCTTCTTATGTATTTGATAGATTCACCCACCCATTAGCTCACCATTATATTACTATTTACATTCGATATAGTTTCAAAACGTAAAAACATAGGTAAGCGAAGATTTTGCAAATGACTTTCTCTGCGATATACTATGAACACTTACAACACTTGAGATGTAAATGGAAGGATTGCACTACCCTGGGTACATCTCGATGGCCCCTAATAAGACTAGCGTAACTCGTGAGACACGGTTAGAACTGGCGTATCTCTGCGTTTACTAAATGAACTAGCGTATCTCTGCGTTCACTAAATGAACTAGCGTATAGCCTGTGTAAATCAAATGGGAGGGACGCTAGTTCATTTGGTGAACGCAGAGATACGCTAGTTCATTTGGTAAGCGCAGAGATACGCTGGTTCTAACCGTGTCTCACGAGTTACGCTAGTCTTATTAGGGGCCATCGATCTGGTTGTCTCTATAGCGTTAACTGCCAATTACCTAGCAAAATGCCAATATGTGCCGCTCCTAAAAAGTACAAAATTTTGCCAATATTTTCTATTACGAGCAGTGGCGTATCTAGGGTAAATTGCGCCTAGGGCAAATCATGAAAATTGCGCCCTTGAATTAGAACCCCTAGGAAATGCGCCGCAAGTGGTTTCTTAAAAATTTAGGTGGGCCAACAACAAATTGTGCCCCCCTATCAAGCTGTACCTGGATCACATGAAAAAGTCGCAAGTTCATTGTCTATAATACCATCATGATAGTTGTGCAAAATGAAAAAAAAAACAATGAAAAGTTGATTACAGGGCACAGGGATGAGTTCACTACCTCATAACTGTTTGAATGTATTGGTTTTGTTTTTTCCCTCTTTTTGTGTCACCATTTCCCTTGTCAATAATAATTATTGACAAACTCAATAATTATTTCACTCACTCACTCACTCACTCAATGTTTTATTAATTATTACTGTTGGGCTTACAAAAAGTGCGCCCAACAGTTCAAGTAGGTACCCAAATGGTTTGATAAAGTCAAAGAACTTGTCTTTTGATTGTTTCTTTTTTCCTAATTTTTTCAATATTTCTGTTCTTTGTTTCATTTTTTATGCATTTTCATCAGGCTCAAAGTGCGCCCATAGCACGTGCCCCACTTGCCCTCAAGAGGCTATACTGTCATCGTCTGTGGACGGATATGGTTGCCCTAAACATTACTTGAAAGGTGATTAAACCATCTTCAATATGCTTTGACTGCAGTGCCGTCACAATTTGTATCTTGGATGTTATCAGCGGTCAAAGTCGGTACTGGATCAACCGCGGGACCTTCAAAAGGCGCACTTTTTCAGTTCCGGTCATTACGTCTGCTTTTCTTGCAGGTAAACGTTGCTAACGGAATATGGAGAAGAAAATGTGCTCAAAAGAACCATGGTTACAGAAAATCTACTTTTTTTTGTAGTTTTCGAGATATATGCGTCCAAAAGTGCACTTTTCAAGGTCCCGCGGTACCGGTACCGACTTTGATTGTTGATAACATCCATAGATACAAATTGTGACGGCACTGCATTCAAAGCATATTGGAGACGCTTCAACTGTCTTTCAAGAAATGTTAAAGGCAACCATATCCGTCTACGGACAATAACAGTATAGCTTTTTGAGTGAGAACCTGCAGTTTGACGTCCCAGAATTCAGCTGACCGCTTCGAATAATTTTCAGGGTAGACTTTCGAGAGCTGTATTTCGGTAACCGTTTATTGCACAGTGAAGGCTGTGACATCATTTTGTTCAAAATTTCACGCTCTTTAATTTGACTCGAGGGGTCAACCACCTGCTGAAAATTTGTACAGTGATTTCTATTTTTGGAAATACTTGATAGTATTTTGGCTGTATTTCCAGGTATTTCCAATATATTTCCAAGTATTTCCAAATATTTCCAAATATTTCCATGATATTTCCAAGTATTTCTATGATATTTCCAAGTATTTCCAAGTATTTCCAGGTATTTCCATAGTATTTCCAAGTATTTCCAGGCATTTCCATAGTATTTCCAAGTATTTCCGTTCGCAGATTGCCTATCTTTCAGGGGCGAAGTTTGGATTTTGGTACACGTAGGTACCTAATTTGAAGGGGGGTACCTACCTGAGTGTACCAAATTGTGGGTATATTTCAGTAGACTAGACTTTGATTTGAATTTGAATAGAGTCGGTTGAACGGTTCAAAGATATGCAAGAAAATCTGTTTTTGAAAAACAACTTTGAAGGCCTGTATCTCCGTTATTATACGTTTGCAATGGAATATTTATTAAAAAAAATCTCCTTATTTTTGAATTCTCCACCGTCCTCTGAATTTTGTAACCTTTATTCCGGGACACACCCTGTACAGGGTGTCCGGTGTTTAATGGCGGAAACTTTGATAATCGATAGAGAAAAAAAATAGACTTTCTTCAAAACACCCTGTTCAAAAACGAACAATAAGAGAAATATAGGCCTTCAAAGTTAACCTTAAAAATTGTTTTTTGCATAACTTTCGAACCGTTCAACCAATTTTGTTCAAATTTGGACCAAAGTTTACTGAAATAATTATGTCTCAATTGAACAAAAATAACGCATTTTATCGAACATTTTCAAAGGCGAAGGTAATAGGGGTACCTATACTCTCCCCCTTCCCCGCCTATTTTTACTCCCCTGATTATTTTTGGAAATCGTTCAAATTTTTGAGTTCTGCGTTCAATTTAGATAAGAAAGTTATCTACTCATGCAAAATTTTGATTAGAGGCTTTGTAAAAAACCTAGTAAAATCTGAGAAATCATAAGTTTTTTTAATTTCAATTTCTAGACCTTGAAGTGGAATTTTCAAGATGTTTCCCCAAGTTTCAAATCCAAATAGCTCAAAAATGAAGCCTCTCATTTTGCAAAAGTAACTTTCTTTTCTAAGTTGAACGTGACAAATTAAAAAAATGGAACGATTCCCCAAAATAATTAGGGGAATTAAAATAGGGGGAAAAGGGTAGGTCACCCCCCTATTATTTGTGCCCCAAAAAATGTTGGGTAAAATGCGTTATTATTATCATTCAATAGAGACATACAGGGTGGTCCGACTTTTATGTCATTAAATTTAAGGATCGATAGAGAATGAAAAATGAAGGGGACTTTCTTCAGAAAACATATTCGAGAAATGCCTAATAACAGAGATACAGCCCTTCAAAGTTGGAAATAAATGATCGTTTTTTTCGCATAACTTTTGAACCGTTCAACCGATTTGATTATAAATAGAACCAAAGGTTGACTGAAATTATCCCCTGTCGAACAATCATAACATGTTCCATAAAAAAGTTTCAGGGGCTTGGACATTAGGGGGTAACCCTACTTTCCCCCCTTATTTTTCACCCCCTAGTTATTTTTGAAAACTGTTAATAATTTTGAATTTTACATTCAATTTTGAAGAAAAAAATCACTATTGCAAAATTTTGATTAGAGGCTTCGTTTAGGAGATATTTGGGTTTGAAACTTTGGGAAACATCCCGAAATCGCCACTTTCAAAGGTCCAAAAATTAAAATCCAAAGAAACTCATGATTTCTCAGCTGAAATAGATTTTCTAGAATTTCTAAGTTGATAAACCATCATTTTTTCCAAAACAGGGAAAAATTTTAGGAAAAAAACAATTTGGGTTCTGGAAAGTGGCGATTTCGGGATGTTTCTCAAAGTTTCAAACCCAAATATCTCCTAAACGAAGCCTCTAATCAAAATTTTGCAAAGGTGATTTTTTCTTCAAAATTAAATGTAGAATTCAAAATTATGAACAGTTTTCAAAAATAACAAGGGGGGTGAAAAATAAGGGGGGAAAAGTAGGGCCACCCCCTGATGTCCAAGCCCCTAAAACTCTTTTATGGAACATGTTATGATTGTTCGACAGAGGATAATTTCAGTAAACCTTTGGTTCTATTTTGAATGAAATCGGTTGAATGGTTCAAAAGTTATGCGGAAAAAACCATTATTTATTTCCAACTTTGAAGGGCTGTATCTCTGTTATTAGGCATTTCTCAAATATGTTTTCTGGAAAAAGTCCCCTTCATTTTTCATTTTCTAATAATCCTCAAATTTAATGACATGAAACGAGGACCACCCTGTATTTTAGTAAACTTTGGTCCAAATTGGAACAAAATCCGGTTGAACGGTTCATAACTTACTTATCTAAAAAAATCGATTTTTTAATTTCAACTTTGAAGGGCTATATTTTCTCCGTTATTCTTCGATTTTGAACGAAGTGTTTTGAGGGAAATCTATCTATTTTTTATGCTCTTATCGATTGCCAAAGTTTCCGCGAATAAATACCGGACACCTGTATATCACCCTGTAGAAACTTCATCCTGAGTTTCTTGATGTTTCCTTTCATAGGATATACCTATGTATAAGAGGAAAATTGAACTGACCAACTCAAGAAACGTAATTGAAAGTCGTCTTATGGGCACACAGAAGTTATTGGCCTTCAAATTCAGACGATTTTTTTTGAAACCGACTACTAATTTGTCCAGCAGTTTATGAGTACAATGACGTAGAGACCTGTTCTAGTTGTCACAGGCTTCACTAGGAATTTAATTCTGGCAGTTATGGTCAAGTATTTCCAAGTATTTCCAAAGTATTTCCAAGTATTTCCATAGTATTTCCATCTATTTCCAAGTATTTCCATATATTTCCAAGTATTTCCATAGTATTTCCAAGTATTTCCATAGTATTTCCAAGAAAATGTACAGTGATTTCCACTGGTGGTTGACTCCTCGATTTGACTGCTAGACATTCTGGTCGTATCATGACCATTTATGAGTTATTCAAGAAAAACGGTCGATTTTCACCAATTTTCAACTTCTTAACTTTTTTACCATGGTTCCGGAGGTCACATAAGGTCACAAATTTGAATTATTCATAAGGACTCCCAAGTAAACTAATATCAAAAAGAAAATTTCCTATGGGACCTTTTGCAACCTAGAATATTCCTGCTACTGGCCTATTAATACGAAAAGGATGTATTGGAGATGTTCTATCTTGTAAATACTAAACTCGTTGCCTAGAAACATTTCTATTTCTTTATTGAAAAGCTGAGAAAACGCATCATGGTGTTCACCTTGTGAGGATTTTTTTTTATATGAACATGAACACTTCGAATATACTGTGATACATCGAGTGATATATGAACATTAGAGTACTATGATGTGAACATTTTATTTTAACAAAGATTTGCTAGGCTCCTTTCTTGATGTTCAATTGTACAGTCATCTACTTTATTCCATCTCAAAATATGATTTGAACTTTCGGAAACTACAAAACGACACGTCGTAGGTACATAGCTGACGAACGATTTTCCCGAGGATTTTCCTTTGTCGTCACAAACGGGCCCGTGCATCCTGGATTTCCTCGCGAGACGTTGCTGGATGTCGCTGGGTGCCTCGGCAACATCCGAATTTGCACATTCATATATCTGCGGAGAAATAAACTGGAGGTGTCTCTGTTACAATTCAAATTACAAAGTTGGCAGTATTCTACTAGCGCTGCTGCCTGGAACTGTATCGTGCAGAGAGAGCTATGCTAGCAGCAAATGAATCAAACTTTGTACGTGTATATTTTACACGAACTTTCGTCATTACGAATATACAATTAGCAACGGGAGCGAGCGAGCTGTGCGCTGGAGGCTCGGCACGGGGGCAGGGGCAGGAGAAGAAGTTGTGTGTAGCGAGCGGCCCCCCTCCGCCCCCTTCCATTTTCCATCCTCTTAAATTTAATAACGGCGCGGGCAAGACAAAGACGGACGGTTAAATTAAAATCCGAAACGTCTAATTACTCCACACCACCACCACCACCCATCCGGCAGCGGAGCGAGGCATCCAGGCTGGCTGCGGAATGGAGTTTTCGCGTCGGGACGCCATCTTGAAAACTTTTCTTCGACGACGACGACGACGACGGCGACGGGCGAGAGGAGTTCTATTAAATTCGCATCGCAGTAGGCACTTTGCGAAGAGAAATGTTTCCAACATAGATCAGCCAATCGTGATGATGGAAATCGCGATTGCTAATTTGAAGAGAAATTGGAAGGATGAGTTTGTGAGGATTTATTGGTAATGAGGAGTGAGAGAAGCGAGAGGGGGGGAGTTTCGACAAAACTTTACTCCTTTGTACCAATCTAAGTGGAACGTGGTGTTTGATTTTTTGTTCCGGATTTATCAAGCGATAGTTAGTGTTTTGAGTGTTCATTTTGGGAACGACGTAATGTTCATATTCGCATCTTGATCTCATCATCTAATGATGTGTGATCCAGAAAACTTTGTCCTTCTGCAAACGTCATTTTGTGTCAATTTTTTCCTTTGTCGAGTTAATCAAACAGCCAGTCAGTGCTTCGAATGTACCTACCTTCATTTAAGTCAGTGCTTCGAATGTAGGTACATTTGAAGAAAATTGCAATGGTCGTCGTCTTGTTGGCACTGAAACATGATTACAGAAATTTTACTGATCCTGCCTTTTTTTTTCTGGATACAAAGCAATCCTCAAATTTGGATCGAACAATCTTTCTACGGTTATTGCAGGCAATATGTGCGGTTTTTAGGCATGTGTCGGTGGAAGCGTTTTTTAACTAGTGTTCGTATCACGCTTACTTTGTTAGGATATACAAATCTTGGAAGAAACGCAGTGGAACTATTTGTTTCCATTCCATCGTCGCATTACGATGTCATTTACATGTTGACAATTTGCTCAAGCAAAGTGTCAACTAAGATCTTGCTAATGTTCATCATTATCACGAGCCTTTTATCATCCAAAATTGAATAGGGAGATGAACCAAATGAGTCTCATTTTTTTGTGTTGCTAGAACAGAACTGGCATTATGAGTTCCAATAGTCTGTAGATGATTCCGGTTCTCATGTTGCTTTCGAATACATCCTTCTCGTTTTAAGGCCATCTTAGCGCAAGCGTCAGCAGGGTGGTACAAATTCTGACAGACGACAGTTAACGGCGAAACAACAGAAATTTTAGCTGTGTTTTGACACATATTTTTAAGGTAATGTCATTTCAGAACGCGATTTGCTCAGAAAAGCAGCTTCCTTATTAATCCTGCACTGCAGAAGGACCTTATATGGTAATTCCATGCTCTAATCTTCCTAACAAGCCCAACTAAAAAACAAATTGTCAACACATCTACTGTTCCAAATGTTCGTATCAATATTTACGAAGGAGTCAAACAGTAATCAAAGTTGGAGCTCGTAATTGAAAATATTGGCAATATTTTTTACTTTTTAGGAGCGCCACATATTGGGCATTTTGCTAAGTAATTGGAAGTTACCGCTAGAAACAACCAGATGTACCCAGGGTAGTGCAATCCTCCCATTTACATCTCAAGAGTGTTGAGTGTGTTCATATCATATCGCAGAGAAAGTCATTTGCAAAATCATCGCTTATGTTTTCACGTTTTGAAATTATATCGAATGTACTGAAGCCACCCGCATTTGGCGGGCCGAAAATAATCCGGAGGAAAATAATTCAAAGCCGTGAAATCGAGGTATGAGAATGTGAATATTCAGAGTCAAGGCATCATTAAAAGATGTCGCTAGTTATTTAATTCATTCGTGTAAATCCCGCAAAGCTCTACAACATAATTTATTTGCTTCTCATCGTCAATTCAACAACCGTCCCTGCTTGATGTCCGACGAAATGGTGTACTGGCGCATATGAAGTAAAACACCCGCACTTCGACTCAGCTAGCTGCTGCCGTGCTCCTGGCTCCTGCTGTGATGACGCGCCGTGCCATCGTCCGCTGCCCGCCACCATCCGATTCACACGTGTTAGCACCGCTGGTCGCATTCTCCAGCGCACATCTCAGATTACCTGAGCCGTCTATACACCGTTCGCGATCGTTTTGGATGCAATAAAATATTCCGAATTGCTGGGAATGGAGGATATCGCCGGAGATTGACCGTGGTACCTGGACCAATCCTCCTGGGCTGCCGTCCGCTCCCGACTTGTCACGTCCGCTGCCGAGTGCTTCTGCGGGCCTGTTAGCGAAGAGTTTTAGTCCCCTTCGAGGAAGCTGAGTTAGAACCCGTTTATGTTGCGTCGCGACCCTCCTAGAGGCCGAAGCGTCGAAGCCCCAATGATGAGTCCCAGCCCACTTGGAAAATGACGAGTCGATTCCCCCCGATGTGTCTCAAAGGCCCCCTGGAGAAAGCCGAGTTGGAACCCTTCGGAGTCGTGTTTTGGTCCCCTTGGGGGCACGCTGAGTCGAGAACCCTCCAGGTTGAGTTTTGACCCTCCGAGAGACTGATGAGTTGCTTCCCCCGTTGAGTTGCAACCCGTCTCTAGGATGTCGAGTCAGAGCCCTTGGACGTTGAGTCTTGATCCGCCTCCAGGTGTCGAGTCAGAGCCCTCCGACGACGAGTTCCAGCCCTTCTCCAGGTCGATGTGCCAAGGCCCTTCCGGTGTTGAGTTTCGACCCTTCTCCAAGTCGCAGAGTTGGGACCCGTTGACGAAGTGTTTCGAACCCCCTCCAGGATGCTGAGTCGCGTTCCCTCCACGATGAGTTCTAGCCCACCTCGAGGATGTCGAGTTGAAACCCCTAAATGAACCAGGCCCGATAGAAATGAGGTCTCTCGTTTCGGTATCTCGTGTGGCGGAGTGATGACCTCGACGAGCGGGAGGTTAGTCTTGGTGAGTTGGGATAGTTGCTTACGGTTAGGCTTTGTCGGAAAAATGTATGATGGGGCTCACGCGTGCGTTCTGAATCTGCCTGCACGTGCTGGTATCTGCGCTACTGTCTGCCGTCAGGTACAGCCACTTTCAAGCCTCGTCCTTTGTTGGATACCTTCATAGAAAGGTATTCGCGCTCTTGGGCCCTCTGGACTTGGCTTTGTGACTGCGGTACTCAGAGCACCGGACCTAGTGGGTTAGATCTGGAAACTCGCGGGTGAGCTTCCTCTGCGTTTCTGAAGTTCCTAGTTATTCGGAAAATGTAAAATTTGAGAACTACGTGAAAAATCAAGTTATTGAAATAAAATAGAATCGCGTTTGTATCGGGGTTCGGACCCTGCCGTAGAGTCGCAATTGTTGATCGGATTGATGGACACCCCCCCCCCCCCTCCTTGAAACTAATGATTCTGTTTTAGCGCCACGACAGTTCCGTATATTTCCATATAGAGCCTGTTACGGGAATGAAGACGTTCTTATTCGAAACTGATGAATTCAATCCGGTACCCAACGACGCCACCGTTCAGATAGGGACTTTGTAAAAATGAATTGTTATTAGGGCTCGATCAGGAATAGTGTAGACGGCGATTACTTCGTGTTAGGGCAAAGATTATTTCGACGCCTCTCCGCATCGGCTTTTCGGCGAACACCCTGTATAGTCAATTCTCTGCGTTTTGTTTCTCCTGGTTGCGGCCTTCTCTCACAAATTGCTAAACAACAACGAACTAGCGCGTATACGGGGCGTGCTCAAAACGTTCTCCAAATTAAATTTGTACCTTGACTAGAGTAATTGTTTCGCGCTCACCATCGGTTTGAAAGTTTTTGGAAGGGCGAAATTTGGTTCAACATTTCCGGTTATAGACACGCGCGACCGCGGGAATCTTTCTAAGCGTTGGGGGCGACTCACGGTGAAAAAAGGGAATAGGCCCCCACGAAGGCAGCCATATCCAATCCTTTCCAAACGGGCAAAAGAGACCATGGCCCAAAAAGAAGCAACAGCCTTTGAAAAGAATGCCACAATTAGGTGGGCTACCATACACACACCGGCCCACAAATCTTGGATAGCACTCGTGGTCGAAGTCACTCTTCTCTTTTCAGTGTCTAGAAGCCGGGCCTAACCCTAACATAACCTCTAACACTAACATAAATGTTGGATCTGATTTAATCACAAAAAGAACTTTAAACCGCGAAAACCAGTCAGAATTAAATGTCGGTCAAGGTGTAGAGCCAGGTGTTCGTCGGAGGGTTGGGGTGTTGGGACGTCTGAAATAATTAGGGGAAAGGTATCTCTTCGGGAATAGGTTAGATCTTTTAGATAATTTAGCCTGCGCTGTGATGGTAGGACTAGGTATAGGAGCGAGCCATTATTTAAACATTTTGAATTGTACATAGAAGTCAATAGATTGATGTTATGTTAAAACTTTAACTGTGTCTTATTGCGTTCAAACTCGTAGTCAGACCTGTCTCAACAATCTCGAGAACTCTATAATCGAACAACAAGAAGAGAGGCACAACGGGATGTCGTCCTGATACTAGATGATCATCGGCCAAGCGGTTCCAAAAGCGGGAAAAGTGATTTAATTCAAATAAGTTGAATTAAATGCCAGTATAATGGGTTGCCTACCCATTCAGGGGTACAAGACGATAGCTGGGGTCGTTTCAGTACCTAAATAGTAATATAATGGTGGGCTGATGGGTGGGTGAATCTATCAAATACATAAAAAAGTTTTGTACCTAACATCGCTATCAATCACTTTCGCCTAGGTAGATATGTTCTAGTCGAATTTGTACCAACCTGTTCGAATATTCAATTACGCGCCGGGAATCTTACTCATTTGACAACCGAACGCAAGCGCACTGTAGTAGGAAAATAGTGTATCTTTGGCATTTTCTACACTTCGAAAGCCACTTGGAGTGGAACGTGACGGTCAAGTGTTCGTATCAAGATGTTCAATGAGAAAGGTACCTACTGTAAATGCTCGATGTAGATTATTCATATTGAAAGATTAGTAAAAATGATTTACGTCAAGCCTTCCGTCATGAATTATCCAGCAAAACGTAACAGTGTTCATGTTATTCCCGTCCATTTCACATCAAGACCTGTTTTTTTCCTGGATCAGTCGTGAAAATGAATGTATCATAATTCAACAGGTACCTATTTGCTTTTGTCCATAGTGCCTCCTGCTCAAAAACTGAAGAATTCTATGTTATAAGTACTGTTACAGTCGAGTTAGAATCGAGGTTACAATGAAACTGATTCAGCGATACGAACACTTGGAACAGGTCAAACTGAACTGTAGTACCTATCAAATTTGAATTAATAAACTGAGCAACGATTGGAATCGGTCATTCAAATATTTTAGTTGTCTACATGTTCATCGACATGATTCAGCTGGAGGTGTTTATGTTACTGATGTTCATATTAGGAGCTTGTCCTGAGCAATCATTTCAGGGACATGCGCTAAATTTCAGGCGGGCTTTTCGAAAAAACCGAACAAAAACCTTTGAATCCTACTCTAATGCACCTGTTATGTAATATTACGCGGTAGATTTCCAAGGCTAGTCTATTTTTGAGGCAAAATATGCTATAATATTTCATCTGTGCAAAAATTTTGTTTATGACAAATCTGCGTAAATGCATCAGTTTGTCCGGTTGTTTTCAATATCCCGCCATTTCTTGCACTTCGCGCATGTGCAGTATGGCCAGGAAAATGCCCTGACAATAGTGCCTGTCATATATGCTTTTCAAGCTGACTCAGTGAAGGTTCAAGTGTTCATGTTTCAAGTGTCCTTTATGATGTTTTCAAGTAAAAACAATGAGCTGGACAATCAATAGTTTCTGAAAACAGAATTTTTCCATGCAGTTTTTCAAAATAGTTCAAGTGTTCACATTGCACGTGTTCGTTTTCCAAGCTTCCAATTTGACGGTTAGCTGGATCTGAAACATGCAAATTTCGCGCATATGTTGCTAAAATACGCAACAATACGCAAATACTATTCTTGATTACAAATGTTCATATGTCAAGAATTTCCTATTTTTCCTCAATGAACGCGTGCAGACTTGAGAAAACTATTTTCATTTTATTCATTGCCACACAGCATCATTGGCAATTTGTACGTCGGATGATTCCAGTGTTCATATCCAATTGTTTGTAGGTACTATCTCTCGTAATATCTTACTTATATGGAAGTGAATTTGGAAGCGAATCGAGAATGGAAATATCTCGGGAAATGTTGTTCGCATTGCCATAGCTACCGAGGCTTGCTTCTGAGGCTTGCAGTTGAATTTTGCAAAAAACAAGTCCAAGGAATGCTTTTTCTACTTCCTTAAAGTAGAATAACAATTTGTGCAATTTATGATGTTGCATAAGTGCATGAGTTGGTGGAGGCGTTTGTGTTATTACTATTCATATGGCAGTTATTTCGTTCCGATGAACAAAACTTGAAAGAAAAAGAGTGGAAGATGTTTGTTTTTTCATTGTCGTTACACAATTCCAATCACATATCGACAATTTGTTCATGCCACCGATCAACTTGGAATTAGCCGAGGAATTCGCGAGTGTCCTTTAATGTTCATATCATGAGTGGAGTGAATTTTTCAAAATTGAATAACAAATTGAACCTGTAGAGCCTCATACTTCCTCTTCCAGAGGCTGAGTGTCGCTCTACAGCGCAGCAATGTTGCGTCCATCCTAGGAACTCTAGGTATATTGTCAAAATGGGAGACACCATACTATAAACATTTTAAATAAAAGGTCACGTATGCAACCTAATTTCAATGCAAATATGCATAAACTTGTCGACAAAAAAAATCAATTCGAGTATTTGTTGATAACTTGGAGTTGAAACTGTATCAGCGATACGAACACTTGAAACAAGGCAATCTGTGAACCGCAGTGTCAATTGTGATTCAATACATGAACAATTTCCATGAACGATTCAAGTGCCCTAATGTTCAATCACTAATCAAACTCAGTTCACCTGGGTATATCTAGAAACAGGAGAATTTAAGAAAGATTTTTCCGAGATTTTGAAACTGAAACGCTGAGATATGAACAATGAGAATCAACACCTAACTTGATGAGCAGATGCATGCAATATACGAAATGTAAAAATCTTGAACGTTGGAACAGGTGAGTGATGCTTGAGGTTATGCTCATACCCACTTCAATATTGTTAAGCAATGTGTTTCAAGTGTTCATATCATATTATTCTTCTCATTGGCGCGTTTCTACTGATATTGTCTTTTTGAGGCCGATATAATATGCTTTATAATTAGACCAAAAGCAATGAACCCTGTATCAAAAAATATTGTGTGAGTATGGAACTGATTTTTTTTTTCCACTAGTGGATGCAGGTTATTTGGAAGCTGCGGTCCTTCGAACTTGAATAACATGTTAGTGTTCTCTTTATATTATTGAACCTATTTTGTTCTAATACCTTACATACCGAGAGAAGAGGTTGAGAAAATTATCATTAACATATTATGAGCTCAAAAAATAAATTATAAAAAAAAAGCATCAAAAGTTGGGATTCTCTTTTATTGAGAAAAAATCTCCAGATAATTAGAGTTTTCTACTCCTGCCTTCTTTCGTTCGATATCTCGTTATTTTCATTTGATCATGAATCAGTTTGTGTGGTTTCAAAGTTTATATTTTTGTTCATGGCATTTTTAATAGAGACGTTTTATGTTCCTACTGTTGCCTACTCGATGTCATTGTTCATGTGGTTTACGACACTAAAGCTTCGATTGTAAAAATTCCAATTTTCAGTTTCAACCTTAGCTAATGTTCATGTTACGTTCGTGTTTGAGCTGAGACGGAAATCAGTTTTTCTTGAATAAAAACTGTGAGCAAGGGAAATGAAACAATAAAAGATGGAACAAGAGAAAAACCATGACAAAATTCTTCAAGATAAGATGCAAATTAGGTGTAAGTAATTAGCGGAAAAAAATTGCACAACAGGGCTTTTGATGTCCGAGGTCGAAACATCGCGCCTCGCCCCAGGAGTGGATAATGCCTAATTAACCAAGGCGCGACCCTCACCCCTCACATACTCGCATGCACCCTCAACGAGTGGTCAGTTCGGTTGCGTCTCTGGACAAGGCACACACGTGTGGTCATCTCAGCTTGAAAATAACAAGCTCGTCTCCCTTACCCTTCCCTTGTCGCGCACACCCTTATTTAGTATATTCCTCCACTGCCTCCTTATTATTATATTCACAGAAACTTGTCTGAATAGCACGATATGCTACCTCTATACCCACCAAAGGCGATACACATTGAAATTCAAACTAAATAGAACGTACCATACAGCGTCTTTTTAAACCATATTATACAAGCATTATTCTGTATTGTATTCCATTATTTGCAACCTATGGAAGATCGTATTGTGCTCAATTGTTCGTATCCCCAACTGATCATCACAGAACAGACGTTGTAGAGAAACGTTGTGTGTATAGAAATGTGATTATTGAAATAAATACGTCTTATTTCCTTTTGGTATGGGCTCGGGTATGAGTAGATGAAAAGGTACCTAGTCGCCTGAAAAGATACGTTACTGTAGCCAAGGTTGTACATACAAGGTGGTAACTGTATTAAGTTTCCAGATATGAACACTGTTCTGTAACAGAATTAGATTGGATAGCCGGTAGGTACCCAACGTGTTTTTGCTCAGTATTATAAAATGAGGAAGCCGAGAACGGCTGAAAAACGAACATTAGAGACACCAATGTAATGATGATGTCTATATGAATATTAGATATTCGGAATAGTTATCTAGGAGGAGGTTTTGTTGTATGAACGTCAGAATGGAAGTGATTGTGCGCTGCTCAAGCGTAAAGATAATGTAAGTGACGGTCGAGGAATGGATGGACTTGAAGAGGCGGTTCAATAGTATTTTACTGCTCTCTATCTTGTCTATTTATTGTTCGTTCCCTCGATTGTTCCTTATTAAATAGATTTGAAACGTTCTTGTACTAACAATAAATACCTATAATAAAAAATGAATACCCATACCCAGAAGAGCAACTAACCAGATATCTGTAAAAATAGATGGATGTCAACTGCACGTGAATTTTAGTCAAATTTTTGGGTTATAGGTTATCTATATTATTTGCTATTGGAAGACGCATGCCATAGACTGGGACAGTATAGGTGTCCCAAAACTCGAAGAGTCAAAGACAGTTTAAAAAAAGCTTCAAATGTATCAGAAAAGTTGTAAGAGATTGGATCTATATTTTTTTGAGATATGGGTGATTGGGTGGTCGAAAGGTGGGTAAGTTAATTTTTTAGGACATACTAAACAGTGACAAATTAACTCTTCAGTGTATTTCCTTATTTTCTTATATACTACATATACCTATATTTACGAGTATATTTACATATAGGGGAAGGTTACTTAAAATGGGATACTTAAGGTTTGAACCCTTAGAAATAATAGCTGGATAAAGCAAACCTCATCTAATTATGTCTAATTATTCCTTGCTCTGTTTTATATCATAACCCCAAAGAGTTTTTGGAACGAAAATGTATTTTCCGAAATATAACTACTTTTCCAAGAAATGTGCAAGTATCCCATTTTAGGGAACCCATACGGTAAAACGGGATACCTTATATCCTTAAAATGGGATAGTAATTGAAATTGATAGATTTGACTAGTCTATTAGGAATATGATAACCAGACATCCAAATTCCAAGTTTTAATTATGGAAACTACTAGGTAGGTATAACAGACATATAAAATATGAACATCAACTACCATTCTTAGGTAACAAGACAAAAGCAAAATAAACATTCTTAAATTATGCATAAGACAAGAAAAAAGAAAAAAAGAAAAAAATCAGACTTCGAGGCAGAAGTCACAAAGAAAATCTTCTCCTTCTTCATCTGCCCTGGCGCAGGCATCATGAACCCACCTTCTGCACCCCACGCATCTGGGATATCCCGTTTTACGGAATGACAAAAATCCCGTTTTACCCGAACACTCATATTTGACATTCGAAATTTTTTTTTACGTAACCCCAAAATAAATCAAAAAAACTTGTTGGTCAAATCAATAGTTCATATCTTGGCTTGAGGTGAATAAATAATGAACATGTTCTCCCTTTCACTTCGCACGCAATTCTTACTAATATGAACCCTTGATATTAGATCAGAAAATTTGAAAACCATAAAACCTACCTGGTACGGCTCGCGCTTCAGCTGTCAACTTGAAAGTACGTTTGACCGTTGCATTAGACTAGAGCTTGAGTTCGGTGAATATTGGGTTAGATGGCGATACTTGGTTTTGTCAGAACCTTTGGTATCCCGTTTTAGCTGAGTATCCCATTTTAAGTAACCTTCCCCTACCTAAAAGGCGAGTATGATGGACTCAAAAGATTCAAAGACTCATTTTTCTTTCTAAAAACAATTGCAGAAGGTTCCAGACGTCCTCAGGTGATAACAGAAAGGAAATAGAATGATTCGTTCCCATAGAATTCTTTTGCGAGCAGTTTTCGTGAGAACTGTATTTTTATTTTGGAGTAACCCTGTGTCGTAGATGGAAATTTTGCGAATTGTAAAGCTCCATTCTTCTGATTTATCGATGACAAAATTCACTGAAATTTCATAATGATCAGAATAAGAGGGGACAACGCCCCACGCTTCGACCCCCTATGTCTAAAAAAAACACGAAGTTCTCAACATTTTTGTTTTTGACACATTTGAAACACTTCTCTGAAATGTCTTTGACCTTGAACCGCGAGTTAGGGAATAGCCTGTATAAACAATGTGACCACGCGGAGAGCAATAGAATATGAACATTGGAAATGTCGAATATGAACATTGGAAACATCTTGTGTTCAAGCATACCTTCCTACCGGATGCGGAATTCTTCGAATTTCCATTTTGTTTTGCTATTGTAGACTTATGTCTCGACTTATGTTACCTGTTTCAGTATATACAAGGTGTTTCAGCGATGATAGCAAAAAATTCAACTGTGAGTCGGTCTCGTGAAAATATGAAGAAAATCTATATACCATTTCGCGAAGTTCGGCCCAATAACAAAGATACAGCCCTTCAAAGTTGACTTTTTTTTGGATTTCAAAGATTTGTAACTCAGTGACGTTTTGACCAAAACAACTCAAACTCAGCACTGACTGATTTGTCAGAAACTGTCTACCGACCTGCCAAATTTTGAAAGAACTCAAGCAGGGGTGTAGGAGTTATTAGGGTCGACAATTTAGAAGCTTCCGAAGAAAAGTTTAGTAAAGGTGACCCCTCTTAACTTCTACGCCACTGATTGGATCATCCAAAAATTTGGCAGATTGATAGTTAATTACGACAAATCAACTTATGCTGAATTGAAGCTAAATTTGTCGAAATCTTCCTGAGTTAGAAGTTTTAAAGTCCGAAAGAAGTGAACTTTGAAGGGCTGTATCTTCGTCATTAGGCCAAACTTTGCAAAACCTGAGATCTACTCACAGTTGAATTTTTTGCTATCATCGCTGAAACACCCTGTATATCTATCGCAGTTCACAAAGTTTGCACCGTTTGTGATTGTCGTGATATCGATATCTAATATGTAATTTGATTAGGTATTGATTCGATCTTATCTGAGAAAGTGCGAACATTCAACTTCGAACGTTCTTGCTCTTGGGCAGAAGCCTAGGCTAAAGCGAATGAATTATCTTATTTGTCTGTGATCTAATCAAGGATCTAATCTTTCAGTTGATGTGGCTTTGTAACGAGTGTTCATATCAACGATTCTAGAGGTGCGTTCAGTCAGCTTATTTAGTCGCTGTTTTAGTTTTAGTCGTTGTCGTAACAGAGAAGAGCGTTCATACAGCAAGATTTAGTCGTAAGAATTGACCAATAGGAGCTCGAATGATACTGCGCGAACCTTCATCTTCATACGGTCCGTGTTCATAATGGGTAGTATTAATATAAAAACTCGTAAAAAAATAAGCATAAATAAGTATTTGCTTACATTTATGAGGAGTACAACTCCTCTGAAATCGAAGCAAATGCTTATGCTATTTTTTTTATTGATACATACAACCCATTACCTACCATCACCATCCGGGCTCATACCTTATACCGGTAATTACGCAACCTGCAAGTCGGCATCATACGATGAAGTTCGGAATTCTTACGACTAAAATTAAAACTGAAACTCTGTATGAACGCCGCGCATATGACGCGTGCTTTCTACTTTCAAATTTACGACAACGACTACGACTAAAACTAAAACCAAGCTGACTGAACGCACCTTAACACAGCGTCGAGACTGTGTTGCTAAAACAATAATAGAGGTACCGTTTTACCGTGTGATCACAAACTTTTCTACTTGCGGTAGGCTGTGGCCTGGCCAAAATTAGCCTCGTTTGCCTGCCAATGACCAGGCCACAGCCTAGCGCAAGTAGAAAAGTTTTTGATCATACCGTATAAACAACTCAAGGAACACGAGCGTTCATACGAGCATGGTGGACTACCTACTTACTTGAACAACCGAGGAAACAACAATATGGATTGGATTAGATCTCAAAATAAAACTTCCAGATACAATTCACTGTAAGATAAGGTGACCAGACGTTCCGATTTGATCGGAACTGTACCCTTTTCGGGAGACACTTTCCGATTCGACTTTCTGTTCCGTAAATGTTCCGATTTGAGTAGCTGTTCCGTAAATGCTCCGATTTCCGATTTAAGCAACGAATATTTCAATTTTTTTCCACCTCTTCTCTATTTTCGTTGAATTTGGTTGAAATTCATGTAGATTGTAGTTTATTTACAAGATTGAATTTATTTCGATTGGCACCCACGCTATGCAAGTGGGTCTCGACCGAGGTCTCGACTGTCGGCAGAATGTACCGTATGATCACAAAATTTCTTACTCAAGCAGGGAGGCTGTGACCTGGCCAAAATCGCCTCGTTTGCCTGCCAATGACCAGGACCACAGCACCACAGCACCACAGCCTTCCTTGTGTAAGAACGTTTTTGATCATACGGTACATGACTTCAAAAAAGCATAATTTTATTAACAACATTATTCCATTATTATTTGTATTATTGTGAACACTGTTGGTTGAGAAGATGGCAAATAAGGGACAGCACTTACCCGCCCTCCTGCTGTTGTTTTGCAGAAAAATGATCAGAAAAACTAAGTTTCAGACTCGGTTTCAGAAAATATCCCAAAATATCGGTCTATCCAACAATGAACAGACGCGAGATCCAACAATGAACAGACGCGAAAAAATGAGGAATAGCTGATAGGTTCTGAATCAGCAAATAAAAAGTACGCCCCTTTTTCAAAAAATAAAAAAAAGAAAAAGAAAAAAAAAGTCTCTCCATGTTCCGATTTCTTCACTGAGAAATCTGGTCACCTTACTGTAAGAATAATAGTACTTGTAATTGTACTACTTTTAGTACAATAGGTAAAATAGGTAGATACCTAGGTACTGATCATTACCTACACTTTTGACACTGAGAACCATGACGTGAACATTTTAAGAAGCAATGCGACTGTTGTGACAGTAAATTGTACCTACTAGGTACCTACTAGGTAAAGCAATCTTGTTCGAGCAGTTTGCATTCTTACAATAATAATCTTGTAATTCTTACAACGTAAATGGCTACCTACTTACCTGCGTTTGTCGATCTTGTTGTTTTCAATGCTCACTTGCTGTTCCACACTGCCGTTTTCACGGTTGATATTATTATGTAGGTATAGTTGTTAATAAAAAGTTCACAGTCAGTAGACAGTGATTATTTTGATCGATTCACTATCAAGTAAGTAAAGTATATGAAGTTGGTAGCTAGTATACCTACTTGTCAAAACTTACACGAGTTCAGAGAGTAATATTTCTAATAGTGGCATAGATCCATCATTCTACATAACAAGAAGAACACAAACGAAATAAGTAATCCAACAATAACCGTTTTCAGCAACTTACTTGGTCGTCGTCTTTCCACTTCGCTTCCGCTCATGTCAGAATGTCACCACTTACCAGTGTATCAAGTATTACCCGTCATCCGGACGTCAACCAGCAACCTTCCGCGTACCCTACCAGTGGCGTAACCGTAACGAGTCATCCTTGGTAGGTACCTAGAAACTTCTCACTTCTTGTCTAGATCATAGATCTCAACTTTGAAAGGCTCGAGGAAAAGCTACATCTCAGGTCTTATTGCTCGTTTCTGCAATAAGACTGGTGTACATGCCGGAGGAAGTCCAGGGGAAGTCCGGGGGAAGTCCGGGGGAAGTCCGGGGGAAGTCCGGAGGAAACCCAGGGGAAGTCCGAGGAAGTCCGGAGGAAGTCCGGAGGAAGTCCGGAGGAAGTCCGGGGGGGATCCTTACGAGGGGGAAGTCTGGTACACTGAATTTGACCAGCGGTTTGCCCCTCGGCCTTTTTTCAGTAGAGAGCCGCTACGCGACAATAAAACAAAGTGATATACTGCACTTCATGTTAGAGCTATAAAATTTGATACTTTTTCAGGGAACTATTTGCAATAATTCTGTCCGAGGTGCCCAAGAAAATTATTGCTGCATGCAAAATGGCGGCCGTTTTCCAAAATGGTGACTTGAATATGTGAAAATGTCATATTCGCCCCATTGTATACCGCAGGATGTCGATTTCCACACTAGCTATTCTTATACTTTCGGTAACCACAGTAATTGTGACAGATGCCCTATTTTCTTTGTACAGGGTGTTTGCCCGAGGTAAAACCCCTCCCCTGCTCCACCAAACCCTTCTCCTTGAAGGTATTTTGAGAAGACAAAAACTAATCCTTCATAATCTTTCCCGTAGCTCTCGAATATGTTCATTATATGTTTCTATGTCTCATAACATACAGAGTGTTCAATTTTTTTTCAATTTTGGCGACACCCTCTAATTTATTATTGTAGTCTATGTAGCTTTCTAACGCAGATCACAAATTCTCAAAAATGAATAGATCTAAATCGGGAAGACCGTATTTTAGGCAGCTAGGAGATACACCACAGTTCATGTTAGAGGTATGAAACTTGCTACACTCCTTTTGGGGAACTGTTCGAAACACTTCTGCCCGAGGTGCCAATCAAAATTATGGCTGGGTCCAAAATGGCGGTCGTTTTCCAATATGGCGGCCTATACATATGTGAGTCTCGTATTCGTCCGATTAAATCGCGCAGGATGTCATCGATTCCCATAGATTTAGCTATTTTGGAACTGACTGTAGCCGCAACGATCGTGACAGATGCTCATTCACCCATGTATAGGGTGTTCACGCGAGATGCCACAGCCACAGAAAAGTAACGCCGTCTCAAGGGCTTGATAGTTAGGTCCTTCTTTTCATTTGAAATGATTGTATACAAAAAATTAGGCATCTGTCAAGATTGTTCTTATACCATTAGTCTCAGAATAGTCGAAAATATGAGAATCGACATCCTGCGGGATATGATCGGACGAATACCAGACTCTCATATAGGTATGCAAGCTGCCATATTGGAAAATGACCGCTATTTTAGACGCAGCCATAATTTTGACTGGCACCTCAGGCAGAATTGTTCAGAACAGTTCTGTCCTCCACAGGAGTGTAGCGAGTTCCATGCCTCTAACATGAAGTGTAGTGTATCTCCTGGCTGCCAAGGATATAATTTTCGCAAGTGAAATCAATTAATTTGTTAAAGGTTATTTGAGGAGAACCCATGAGTTCCACACATTTTTGTAATCAGCATAGAAAGCTACATAGATTATAATCATTAATTACAGGGTGTCGTGAAGATTGTAATCGTTTTTTGAACACTCTGTATATTATGAGTTAAACAGATATATGATGGGCATATTCGAGAGCTACGATGAAAATGATATAAGACTTGTTTTTTTTCAAATACCTTCAAGGAAACCATTTGGTGGAGGGGAGGGTTTCACCTCGCGGGTACACCCTGTATACAGAAAATTGAGCATCTGTCACGATTATTATGGTAACCGTCAGTTCAAGAGTTGCTAGTATGGAAATCGACATACTGCGGTATACAATAGGGCGAATATGACATTTTCACGTATTCAAGACGCCATTTTGGAAAACGGCCGCCATTTTAGATGCAGCGATAATTTTCTTGGGCACCTAGGATAGAATTGTTCCAAATAGTTCCCCAAAGAAGTATTTATGCCAAATTTCATAGCTCTAATATGAAGTGCAGTAGCTTTTCACGTAGCGGCCCTACTATTTATTGAGCCGAATTTGCAAAATGGTATTATGTTTAGATACATTTTTGTAACGCCACTGATGCGCTTCAATATTGTATCTATCTTGGAAAGTTGGAATACCAATACTCACATTATACTAGTGTGTCACGTCGTCATTAACCCTATGATCATTTAGAACGTCATTCAGGACCTTGATGATAATTAACTAGAAGTAACCATAATCGCCGAATAATCGGCGGTGGTCGTGCATCATCGCCGTGATTTTTGAATACCATTGGCCAGCGTTTCTGCAATGAATCGCGATATCTGTCATCAAGTCCGTCATTTCGGTACGCCATTTGGAGTGTCAGACACGTATTTCTGTGATGGAGGAACTAGACTTTGTGTCTTGCCTCTTGCAACAACATTTCTTGTACCAATATCTGAAATAATGCCCGTAGCGTACACGCCTATAAGCACGTACGAAAAATAAAAACACTCCCCGTTTTACATTAGAATCGACAACCTTTTCGCAGAATTTGTATGATACGAACATTGCAAATGTGCAGCACGATATCGATTGGCGGCACTTTATTTTTGGGCAAAGTCGAATTTATGGATGAGGAGATAGGTTTCCGTGAGTATCCGTGGGACAGGGAGGTATAATAATGCCCGTAGCGTGCACGTGGGTATAAGCACATACTATGAAATGACCACCTGTTCGCGAAAGTTGGAAGATAGGAACATTGCGAACTTGTAGCTGGATATCTGTTGTCGGCACTCTACTTTTGGCAAAGTCGAATTTATTGATGAGGGAATAGGTTTTTCCGTCAGTATCCGTGAGATAGGTATGGTTGCCCATATAAGTGTTTATTTCCATATAGACTTATTCTAATTCTATACCAATCGCAAAAGCAGTTGAAAAATTGCAAAAAAGTTAGAATGCCCACGCACGATAGATACGAACATAATGAACTATAACATGCATCTGTAAATTGCCTTGCCACTTGCTAGCCGCGCACATAATCCAGGGCCGCGCAAAATTGAAAGTTGATCAGACTACTCAGACTCTGGACTACGGGACTATGCGATTTTGATCAGGTTATTGACTAAATCATCAGTCTTTTATTCTTCTTTTCCTCCATTTCTCTCAACTCAATACAAATTCAACATATATTTTGGCAACAAATGAAGATAGTATGGTGTGGTGTGAACATTGCAAGCATTGATAAAATAATTATTGCTTTCTTTATTGAATGGAATCTAAGCTGAATACCATCTCACACCTCACCGAAAACATGGAATTATCATTTATAATTATAGATAATAAGGGCAATAATAGCCCAATACTTCCGACCATTCGACAATTTGACATTGACATGTTTGGGAAAAATACAATTGATCGCCACGTTTATTTACGCGCTACAGCGCAAGCTCATCGGCTTATCACGATTTGTAGTGTGTCACCCTCAAATTCGCAATCGTCATTTAACGTTAATGATCATTGAGTGTAATGATCATTAACGTGCAGACTGTCTAGAATATTATAGAATGTTCAATGATTCTGGTAATGGTGAATAGTTCTTGCATCCTTCACTCCGTGCCTTCACTCCATTTTTTCTTCACAACTAGGTACGCACATCAAAAGATTCTAGGAGACAAGCAAATTCAGACGATTTCTAAAATCATCATAACTTTTGATTGCCGTCAGCGATTTCATATCGGTTTTCAGTGTTCGATAGCCTAATTCTTCGATCTCATACCTTGATCACGTCGAATACAAACAATGTTTTGTAAAGTTTCTACAGGGTGATCAATGGAACAGTGTAAAATTGCCGAAAGTTCAGTACGAGCGTGATTTCCCAAAAACAATTTTTTATGCATTCTAATAGCACAGTTATGAAGACTGTTTTGGAATTTTGAAAATCGAAGGTGAATTGCCAAAGATATCGATCATTCTATGCCGCCAGATTGAACTTCTAAGAAAGTGATTCGATTTCATTGAAACTTGGATCACATTCATGTCTGGTTCAAATAATTGGAATTTCAAGGTCAAATGTCTTTTTTGGTCACTTTCAAGCCGCCACATTGAACTTTTATGTAAATGATCGATTCTAGTGTGTTTCAAGTTTCATTCAAATCGAATCTTCCATGTAAAAAGTTCAATATAGTGGCTCGAAAGTGATCGAAAGTGGAATTTGTCCTTGAAACTCCAATTACTTGAACCAAACATGAGTGTGTTCCAAGTTTCAATTAAGTCGGATCACATTCTTCTTTCTTGGAAGTTCAACATGACGGTACAAAATGATCAATATCTTTGACAATTCACCTTCGATTTTCAAAATTCAGGAACGTTATCGAAGCTAAAACACCGATCTTTATAACTGTGCTATTGGAATGCATGAAATTTTTTTTTTGGGGAATCGCACTCGTACTGAACTTTCGGCAATTTTACACTGTAGAGCTTGATCACTCTGTAGCAACCTCATGAAACATTGTTCGTATTTGACATGATAAAGGCATGGAAACGGAAGATTGGGCTATCGAACACTGAAAACCTTATAATATAAAGATGACAGGAAGGAGCAATGTGCCGTTAGCCTACTAAAAAAATGCGACGGAAGTCGCCATCTCGAACCACCACGGGTGACTCATTCTTTTTGACATTTGTCATTTTGAAAGTTTTTTTGAGCTGTGTATGAGCCATTTCACTGAGTATTTTCGTGATTGAGTGTGTTTAGCGAATATTTTGCCCCCGATTTTGCCGATCAAATCCCCGAGGACGAAATTTGTAAGGTGAAAATATATATTGCAGTGGAAATAGTATTATACCTACCTACTGTTTGACCTTAGGGACAGGTATGGTCAGTTGTGCTGCCTGTGGTTGCTCCAAGACCAAGAGAAACATAGTGAGGAAAGTAACGTTCCACTCGTAAGTACCTGCCTTTTTTTTTTGTTCATTTTATCAAGATTTAAGTGCAATTATGAGTATTTGAAAAATTGAATCTTGAGCGTCAAAATTTGACAAATTAAATTCATGAGCGTACCGTATAGGCATGAATTAGGGCAAGGAGTTGAAGTCAGGTTTGGTTACATCTTTTCTGATTTTTCAAGCTCTCCCAAAGACGGTACTCGACGACAAGCATGGGTGAACTTCGTCGAAAAGCCAGACTGGACCCCAAAAATAAAAAGCGTCTTGTGCTCATACCATTTTGCAGAGAACTGCTTTGATCGCTCATCTAAGCTGAAAGTGAGGCTAATACTAACTGCCTGCCCTACAATTAAAGTGGATCGGTTGAAATACGTGAGTCTTTTAATGAAAACATGAGATCAGTAGGTGTTGTATTGTGTGATCATCGATTTAATTATTGATTTTAGGTGAAAAATTACAATCCTATCCATCAGATATCGGATGCAAAAGATGTGGATGGAAAGCGAAAGATATCCGAAGTTGATTATGCCATCGAGTCGACTGCAACGGTATGTGGCCCCTCGTGTTCCTCAACACCACCTGGACAAGAAGATAGTCAACGGACGAAAAAACTGAAGGGAACAATAAGCGATCTGGAAAAAAGAGATCGGTTGAAGAGTGAAAGGATTAGGAGGCTGCAGAAAGTTATATGGAAACAAAAGAGGCAGATTTCGTCGCTGAAGTCTTTGACCCTTCAGTTAAAGAAAAAGAATTTAATGTTGGAGGAGCACGAGAGGATTTTGATTGAACATTTTGGAGATAATCAATATATTATTGAAAGACTTTTCCAAAAAACACAGAAAAAAAAAGTGAAGAAGCAATTTGAACATGCTGCAAGGGCCTTTGCTGTGACTTTACACTTTTTTTCTCCAAAGGCATACAACTTTGTTCGACAGAAATTTCACAACAGTTTACCCCATCCAAAAACTCTATCGAAATGGTATTCGTCAGTGGATGCCAAGCCAGGTTTCACTTCTGAAGCTCTCCACATTTTAAAATCCAAGGTAGCAAATTCTGAGAAAAACGCTTTGTTTCTTTCCCTTGTGTTCGATGAAATGGCTGTCAGGCAACATTTGGAATATAGTGGTGACAAATACTATGGCTATGTGGATTGTGGAAATGCACTGCATGGAGACTGTATGGAACTGGCAAGAGAAGCGTTGGTATTCATGGTTGTATGTCTGAATGAAATTCGGAAAATACCGATCGGATACTTCTTCACTGCAGGAATCACCAGTGAACAGAAGGCTTCTTTGACAAGACAAGCGTTAACATCACTAAAAAATATTGAAGTTGTTGTCACCAATATCACGTTTGATGGGTGCGCAGCAAACTTTAGCATGTGCAGTTTGCTGATGAACAGTCGATTTGATAAGACGAATATCAAAGCGGATTTTCTCTTTGATGACTCCAAGTACTTTCTTTTGTCTGATCCCGTTCATATGTTCAAATTGATTAGAAACTGTTTCGGCGAAAAGAAAAAATTCATAGATATTAATGGAGATCCCGTCGATTTCGATTACTTGATAAAACTAAATGATCTGCAAGAGAAGGGAGTGCAGCCCTTCCTTCTCTTGCAGATCATTTTGCCCAGATCATTCCTGGGCAATAAACTGAGAAAACAACATGTGCAGTTCTTCAACCAAAAGATGAAGGTGAAACTAGCAACACAGCTGTTGAGCAAATCTGTATCGGAGGCATTACTGTACTGCAGAGACCAACTGGAACTGAAAGAATTCAAAAATTGCGGTCCAACTGCTGGTTTCATATCATTGATGAATGATGCCTTTGATGTGTTGAATTCTCATAAAGTTTCGGACTACGGTTTTAAACAGGCTGCATGTTCAAATAGTATAGGAAAAATCGAATCACTTTTCACAACTTTTCGTAACTATATTCTTAATTTGAAGTTTCCTGATAAAATTTTGGTATTGGATTCTCAGAGGAAATCGGGCTTTGTTGGTGTGTTGATGGGGTTTGCATCTGTATTGGGTTTATACAAAGAGTATGTTGTCAAAGGAGCATTGAAATTCATTCCCACTTATAAGTTGAATCAAGACCATCTCGAGCTATTTTTTGGAGCTGTCAGATCTCAAGGGGGCTACAATAACAATCCAACATGTAGGCAGTTTACTGCAGCATATAAAAAAATATTGATACATGCTGAAGTGAGGGACGGAGGAGTTGGTAATTGTATACCCCTAGAGGAAATTAATATTCTCAATGTTACCTCTCGTCAAAAGCCTCCCGAACAAATTATAAACGAATCCATACCAAATCGCTCATATACCGATGCAGACTCAGATGTAGACAATAATACTGTTTCCGATTTTTTAAATGATCACGATTATGCGTTCTATTCCAATTCTCTATCTCAATACTGTTTGGAGGTTATCACATATATTTCAGGCTTCGTAAGTTTCAAACTCGGACGTAAATTGCAATGCGAACATTGTATCTCTCAACTTTATGGTGATAGAGAAAACTTCTTGGAATCATTAATTCACCAAAAGTCAAGAGGAGGTTTGTCTTACCCAAGTACCGATGTCATAAGTATATGTACACAATGTGAACATTTTCTGAAAATACAACAAAATCAAAATAAGAAAATTAATAAACAAATTGTTACTTCTCAAGTTTTGAAATATTTTGTGGGCAAGAACATTTTTTCAAATATGGTTATGCATGACGTTACTGCTATTGAAAGCCATAGCGTATTATTGACGAAAAGTATTTGTAATTGTTACCTTAATACACGTATCAACTTTATTTGTAAAAATTCTCTTACTGCAGATAAAGTAAGAAACATGTATACAAAACTTATTTTGTTCAAAGAACAATAAATTATATGATTTCGTTTTCGCTCGCATTACTTACATATTTTCCCACTTAACATCCAAAAGCTTAATCCTTATTACCCTGTATAGTCCCTTTTTATAAAGACGATACGGTACGCCACTGTTCAATATGACGTTTCAAAGTGACAGCCGGAAATAGCAAGCCGCCATATGCAACCACCATTCTGGACCCACCATTATCTAGCAAATGCTCCTTCCTGTCATCTTTATATTCTAAGCTGAAAACCGATATGAAATCGCTGACGGAAATCAAAAGTTATGATGATTTTAGAAATGATCTGAATTTGCTTGTCCCCTAGATTCTTTTGATGTGTGTATACAGGGTGGTCCAGGTTATAGTAGCAATAACTCACCATTCGATGGTCCATCGAAAACTAGGTCGACATGCTCAATTTAATTTTTCTCCAAAACGTTTACTAAGGGAGATAGAGCCCTTCAAAGTTCAGTTGTTAAAATCATCTTTTTGCAAAAACTCTAAAGTCGTCAAAGCGATTTCCACCAAATTTGGCACAAATACTTATGAAATAAATACCCATCATTTGACGTAGATAACTTTTGTCAAAATTGTCCAGTGGCTTAGATACCGGGGGATTGTTCAACTTCTCCCACCCCATTTTCTACGCCACTGAATATTTTTTTAATTCCTTGTTGCATTCACAAAAAAGTTACTTTTGTGAAATTTTGATAAGAGGCTTCATTTCCGAGATATTTGGGTTGGAAACTTTGGAAAACGCTTCGAAATCGCGACTTTCGAAGGCCTGAAAATTTAAATCCAAGAAAACTCATGATTCCTCCACTGGAATAAGTTTTCTAGGTCGTTTAAGTTAATTTACTGCCATTTTTTGCTGAGAAACGAGGCGTTTCCAGAAAAAAAACAATTTGGGCTCTGGAAAGTGGCGATTTCGAGATGTTTTTCAAAGTTCAAAACCCAAATATCTCAAAAATCAAGCCTCTAATCAAAATTTCATAGGAGTAACTTTTTTTTTAGCTTGGACAGGGAATTCGAAAAAAATATAGTTTTTATAAAATATTCAGTGGCGTAGAGAATAGGGCGAGAAAAGTGCAACAACTTCCCCGTATCTACGCTACTGGACAATTTTGACAAAAGTTATCTATGCCAAGTGATGGGTATTTTTATCGTGAGTATTTGTACCAAATTTGTTGAAAATCGCTTCAATGACTCTAGAGTTATTGCAAAAAGAAGATTTTACAAACTGAACTTTGAAGGGCTGTATCTCTCTTAGGAAGCGTTTTAGAAAAAAATTAAATCATGCATGTCAACCTAGTTTATGATGGACTATCGAATGGTGGATTATTGCTACTATAACCTGGACCATCCTGTATTGTTAAAACAATTCAGGCAATTGCAGTGGGCTTGCATGGACTCAAGTCTAAAACTCTACCTTATTTCAACGTAAACTTATCGTTAGCTCACTAAATTTTCGAAGCTCTTTCTTGTCTAAGCCAAGAAGAGAGACCCACAAAACAAAATTTTGGCTAAGGTGGCATACGGACTTTTCCCGCAAGTGACTATTGCGGCAATATTTCAGACTCGGGATCATTATCAAACAAATTGATAAAATTTGATTTAATTCTTGCGGGGTCTTCCAAGTTAACACATTGCTGCAGATTCACGATATTTTCACATAGAGGCAGCATCATTCGACAGAAAAAGTTTCTTGATGCCGAGGCTATTAAATCAGGTGATAAATTCAATCAAAAAAAAATCAGAAGCTAAGCTGCTCAGAATCCCGCACGGATGCAAAAGTTTGAATAAAATAACTCGGGCATTGAAATCTGCAGCAAGTTCTCATGCCTCACCTCCATAGAGTTGCAGCGGGTGAGAATAGTTGCGAGTTGCCTCACAGGTAGGTACCTACTTGACATGACTGCGGTCGGAAGTCAAAGACGCCCGCATCTAGAAATGCGAATGATCTCTGGTGATAGATAAACACTAAACTTTTCCATGGCTGCGTAAAAAATTGCGGGTTACGTCACATCGATAGTTTTGAAACAAAAATTTTGATCAATAGATATTTCCTCAACCGTGTGAGCTGACCCCGTTACTTTACGCACGGGTAGATGTGCGTTATGACCGCGGCTCTATTTACTAGTGATCTGACTATTCTTTTTTGTAGAAGCGACATTTATCTATTCATTTATCTACTGATGCCTTTTAATGGTGATTCTAGATAAGAGTTTGTTATTGTTACCCATCACAATTTTGACGGCAAAATTTCACCTGGCTCCCAAAACGAAACTTGAAGCGTCGTCGGGTGGTGGAGGTGGTGGCGGCGGCGGTACCAAGCAAGAACCGAGAGACAGCGCCCGTCACCACCACCACCACCGCCACCATAGTAGTGTTTCATTTATATTACATAACAGTGCGATATTAGATATGCAAATGAAGCTTCCCGGAGCACAGCGCCGCCTGCCTCCTTTTGCCTGGCGGTGGAGGAGGCGGCGGCGGCGGCAACGGCAACGGCAACACACTCAACTAATTGGCAACTTCTTAATGTCGTTTATACTTACTTTGCCAGGCTAGGCACGTCTCTTTGATAAATTTACTTCACTATATTCTAATACAATTCTCTTGCCGGAGCCAGCTCTCTCTCGTCTCTCCGCCGCTGCCGCCCGCCAACGCCAACGCCGCCATTGCTGCCTCTTCTACTGCTTGCCGGCTGCCTCCGAGACATTGTGTACTGGGGCGCGAAAGACGAGGCGCGTCTCTATTTTACATCCGTCCTGCAATCAACTTCTAATTAGGCGGGAAGATTCGACGACGACTACGAAACGAGGCACGAGGCACTGTTCTACCAGCTACGACCCTATACTCCACCTACCGAGTACAGGGCTGATGGTGAGAGGCGATGCGAGGAACATAAAGAGCGACTGTGTAACAGAGGAATGGCGCGGAGAACGCCAACTTTGTGCGAGCGTGCATGTGTGTCGCATCATTGGGAAAGGAGAAATATAAATCTTATTTGTGGTTATAATGAGCAGGAACGCACAAAAGGACTCGCTCATTAGTCAAAATATGTAGCTATTGTGGTTGACTCACTATGTTTAACTTTGTTATCGGGTTTTTATCAGATAATAAAGAAACCACTTCACACTTATTGATCATCAATTTCTTGAAAATAATAGCAAAGTTTCAGAGAAACGTCGAGAAGGCTATCGATATAATCCTCAGCTCTTGCAATGTGGTAATACCACAAATACCTGCGACCTACGACTATTAAACCTAACAATGTCAGTTGCGGTGAAGATTTTATCTAGACAATCAAATCAACTTGCATGCAGTTCCATACAATGAGATTAATTACATTATTTGTTGTACCTGATGGGAATTGCTTGGATACTTAAGGGAAGGGGAACCCGGGGCAGTATAGTGGCAGTACGGGGTACTTAACTTTCAAAGGTATGTCAAATCTAACCTGAAGTGAACCTTTGAACTTCAATAGCGATAATCAATTGCCTGAAGCATTCGTTACTGTGTGGAACTGGAAAAGGTGTAATAAATAAGATACAAAGTGGGTCACATAATTTTTTATTACTCGGTGCGTTTTGCCCCGGTTTTGCCCCATACCCGGGACCCGGGGCAGAATGGGGTATCACATCACAAATTTAGGAATGAACCAGGATGTAGGTAAGAATTTATATTTGTAAAACATCCGACCTTACTATGCCATATCTGCACCTGTCTGACTACAGCGGTTACAGAAAAAAAAAGATTTCTGACTACAGAGTTGAGTGCTATCAGAATACTGAGGCCTCACATAGTTAACAATAGGCAATTCAAGTATGCTTGAAACGTGTAGGGGAGACAGGGGCTGGAACTAGCACGGGTAGGTTGTAACAGTGCCTATAGTTTCTAGAATTTTTGTAAGATGTCGCTAGAGTTCCGGGTGCGATGTTCATTGACATCCACCTCCTTACCACATTGCTGTTTTGCAACTGTCATTTAGGTTAGGATTGTTCTAACAAGTGTCACAATTTTCTGCCTAAAAGTTAAGTCGTTGTGTCGTCTGTCGAGTGATTTTATGGCGACCTCCCAAACGCAAACCAGAAGGTATGTACATTGTTTTGATCTTGATTAATTGATTATGTTGGCTAACGATGGACGCAGAACAATTTGACGTCGGGATTGCGATTTATTGTGATATGTCTCAAAATTGTGTTGAGTACCCTTGGGGTCAAAAGTAACATAGTGTTAAAACCAATCCCAATCACTTTTCCCACCTGCAAAATATTATGATCAGATCACTTATGTTTTCACAAAGCTTATAAATTGCTCTCAACAGCGATCCGGACGATGATTTCTCAAATTAATGTTCCTATCTTCTCTCGGTACTTTTTCCAATTTTATGATGTTTCATTGTGGTACGTTTTATTTGACAAAGTGTCTGTAGATTCCCACTGTGTCAAAGTGTTTTTCAGTTTTTCTATATTTTTTCAAATCAATAGGGAATGAGAGATTTCTTGTTGAATTTTATTTATAATACCCAATAATTCATGATCTTTTGTAAATTATGTTGATCTTACAACCTACCCCAAGTATTGTTACTTTTAGCCCCGCTGGGGCTAAAGTAACAGCTGTCTTGATCCAGAAAAAAAGTTTTTTCTCAGAAATGCTCCATTCAATATTGAAAAAATATATTCGGCATGAATAGTCCAGGAATTTTAGAAAAAAATAGCGAACAAAAATGAAAGCGAGCCGGATTTTTGTATAAAAGCTCAGTTAAGCATGTAGTTTAACATAGTAAAAGTCCTCAAGAATCCGGTGTGAGCTTCGGCCGTTGTGGCCTCGAGAAGAACTTGAGGATCAGTTTTTCGCGTATATCTCGTGAACGTTGGCACTTGGGAAGAAAGTGTTCGAGAAAAAATTGTTGGAAATTTTATTGTCTATAAGAGAGGTCCTCACACATTTCATCGTCAGTTCACTCCTTCTTCGTCAAAACACAAGAAAATTAAAATAATCCAGATGCTCGATGCTGAAGACTGTATGGACCTTGAGTTTTATGATGGCGAGGTGCCACTTGGTAGAGGTGTTGCTCGATCTATTCTGTTTTGACTGAAACTATTTGCCATCAATACCAACTATGCCGGTGGCATATACAGGGTGAAATAAAAATAAAAAGTTGAACAAATGTACCTCAAGAACCAAAATCGGTGAAGACATATAAATCGCCAAAAATATTCCTTATTACATGGTCATGAAGTCGTCTTCAAGGATCAAATATGTTGAGCCGTTTCTGACATGTCTTCAGAAGACTGAAGTCGTTACGAGAAAAAACTAGTTTTCCGGATATCAGTAATTCTTCAGATATTGAATCGAGACTTGCTGTTTTGAATCGAAACCATAATTGATAACATTTAAAATTAAATAATAGTGAAAAACACTCTCTAGGCCAACTACTTTTAGAAAAAACACAGTCAACTTTTTTTCTGATGAGTAGGCGAAAAAATTATTTTTTTCGGTAACAACTTCAGTGTTTTGAAGATTTTCAAGAACGGTTCAAGATATCTTATTCCAGTTTACGATGACTTTATGACCATGAAATCAGAATTATTTATGGCGATTTACATGTCTTCACCTATTTTCGTTCTTGAGGTACAAATGTTCAACTTTCTATTTTTATTTCACCCTGTATATGCCGCCGGCATAGTTCGTATTGATGGCTCCAAGTTTCAATCAAAAAATAGTGGACCAACCAACACATCTACGAGGTGGCACTCCGCCATCATAAAACTCAAGGTCCATACAGTCTTCAGCAACGAGCATCTGGATTATTTTAATTTTCTTGTGTTTTGACGAAGAAGGAGTGAACTGACGATGAAATGTTTGAGGACCTTTCTTATAGACAATAAAATTTCCAACAATTTTTTCCCAAACACTTTCTTCCTAAGTGCCATTGTTCACGAGATATATGCGAAAAACTGATCCTCAAGTTCTTCTCGGGGCCACAACGACCGAAGCTCACACCGGATTCTTGAGGACTTTTACTGTGTTGAACTACATGCTTAACTGAGCTTATATACAAAAATCCGGCTCGCTTTCATTTTTGTTCGCTATTTGTGATTTTAACAGCTAAAATTCCTGGACTAGAAAGTCGATTGTGCAATTCATCACAGAAACACTTTAAATGGGGAAAAAGTCACAAGTCCGCATGGAAAAAATGAAAACCAAAAAATGTTACTTCCATCCCCGGTCTCCCCTACTAAAAACCCACTGAATGTCCCGTCGACGCTGATAACCTCGCAGTTGATGCGTCGTAAAACATTCAAGAAAATAAAACAAATCACAGAGATCTACAAATCTTCTGCAGCTAGTGTTTTGGGTTCTCTTCGTTCCATTCCTTCTACTAAACAAGAAGAAATTTTTTATATTGTTACGTAGTACTTACCTAACTTTTAAATTTTATCATATCATTTTATATATTTTCAAAACTTCATTCCTGCAATACAGAATTGCATAAAAAAACAGCTGAATCACAGAAGACTACACAAAATCAATACATTACAGAAATGTGTGAATTCTATCGACCGGGGCAGAATGAGGTCCTCCACATTCATCAAAACTCATCCCCTAATAACTAAAGACATCCATTGCATACCTTCTTCGTAGAGTTTTGGCAAGCCTTATCCTAACAGTCCCATTGAACGTATGATGCGTAGATGATTCTTTTTTGTCCACCACTGTAGAAACTATCCCATTAGGAAGAAACTCCCCCTCCCAAAAAGTACTTGTCCCATCAGTTTTGGAAAATCTGTTACAACATTTGAATAACAACTTTCTGGTGGATGAGGTAACGTAGCATCCAAATACCTTGTATTGTGACAGATTTTCCAGAATTGATGAGACAAATACTTTTTTAAAGGGGTAGTCTTCTAACTCGTCTTACAATAAAGTAGTTTCTACAGAGGTGGACAGAAAAAAGATCATCGAGGCATCATACGTTTGATGGGACTGTTGAGATAAGACTTGCCTAAACCTAGTAAGGAAGGTATTAGTCTAGAAATTTTAGCTGTTAAAATCGCAAATAGCGAACAAAAATGGAAGCCAGCCGGATTATTGCATAAAGGCTCAGTTAAGCATGTAGTTCTACATACTAAAAGTCCTCAAGAATCCGGTGTGAGCTTCGGCCGTTGTGGCCTCGAGAAGAACTTGAAGATCAGTTTTTCGCGTATACATATCTCTTGAATAATGACACTTGAGATAAAAGCTCCGGAGAAAAATTTGTTGCAAATTTTATTGTCTACAAGAAAGGTCTTCAGACATTTCATCGTCAGTCCTCTCCTTCTTCGTCAAAACACGAGACAATGAAAATAGTCCAGATGCTCGATGCTGCAGACTGTATGGACTTTGAGTTTTATGATGGCGAACTTCCACTTCGTATCATACCCTGCCATTCGTAGATGATTTTTGGGGAATGTGGGGGACAATTTTGGTCACCTTGGAATGTCACGAGCGATGTTAGAATATTGAGAAGAGATAAAAATGCTCACATGTTCAAAATCTTGTAGTCACCCACAACCCTTATTATAGTGGGATGATTTCAAAATCTCCTCGGAATTTTGGAATGTTCGGAATAGTGTCGCAACGAAGATGGAAAAAATATATCGCTGTTATGTTCCATCGTTCGGGAGATACAGCCTTCGGACTTTGTGAGTATAACAACCCTTGACAAAAATGAGAAAAACGGGGTTGTAGTAATCTGAAGGAGACTCATTTATTACGCAATGGATTGCTACTGATGGTTCATTTGACCCACCCTGTGATGATGAGGATGCAATGTATCAGTCGAACGTGTCCTGTTTGGAACATACTGCAAAGGGGGTTGCAGACGTTCACAGGGGGTAGCGTTCTCGATGGTCAGTGGGATCAAATTCAAATAAGGGCTACTTTCGAGGTTACGTTGTGGAGCGAAGTTATGCATTTATTTCACATTTGAGCCAAGAACATGACCTTGGAGAGAACTGGCATCATAAAACGTGAATTTGTCAAAAATTGACATAACTTCCTTGAAGACTCAGATAGGAGGATGAATCAGAAACCGTTTAGAAATATTGGATAAGCTTCCCAATACTTGATCAGAAAAAATCTAGGATTTCTTTTCGCAAAGTTGTGCTCGGTTGAGCATTGGCTATTTTAACACTGGTTTTGTTGTCACCCTGTACATGGTAAACAATGTGAATGTCCACGTGATCCAGCATTATATTTTGCAGCCAGAAGAATGACCTATCTGCCATGACCGCTTTCTATTAAATCGGTTAGTTTTTTGACGAAATTTCCGATCTTGAAGTAGCGTGAAATTTTTAGGTGGACCAGTTCAATTGATCACCTGTTTATATCTCTTATAGAAGAAAAGTTATGGACTGGTGCGGTTTTCGAAAAACACACGGTAGGTATTTAAATTGCACTTGTAGCTCAGATGAATTACATAAATTACCCAGGCATGAAGCTCATTCTTAGTCAGACTGGCAGTACGTGGTTCATTTCCCCGATAGTACTGAACGTCCTATATGGGCCCGTTGGTCCGTCAGATATTTCATGGGATGGTTTCTTGAATGGAATCAAAAATTCCTCCTCACCTTCGCGACAATTACGGTCTGGTCAGGTCTAGTCAGGTCTGGTCAGGTTCCAGGGGGCGAAAAAATCACTAGGTCTCCGGAGGGGTTTTAGCTGCGGGTGTCGCCCGGCACTACCTGGCGAATCGATCCACTGCCGGGTGTCAAGCGATTTTCCTTACGCCCCTGCTTGTTAGGCAGAGGAGCAAAAAAAAAGATCTGGTCAAGTCTGGACAGGTCTGGTCAGGTCTTTTATTGTCACCTGAATACAAGAATTGGGTAACTCATTTTCTTTGTTCAGAAATAAACGGCAAAATATTCAGTTATACTTGCATATCGTCTCTTGCCGGCAAAGCAACGTAAGCGACATTTTAGCAACTTTGCAGGAGAGACAAAAAATCGTGTTGTTTGCAAATTGCCCACGAGAGAATATTAATTTTGCATGTGTCATGTTATGAAATGATTATTTAAGTATAATTCAGTCTATGTGATGGTTCACTAATTCAGTGAACTTATTATTGCGGCTCAGTGAGACCTTTACAACAAGACCAAAAACTTATTTTTGCCAAAATGGCGCTTACGTTGCTTTGCCTGGCAAGGGACGATATTTGCATTGTCCTGCTAGGTTAATACAGGTCGCTGTTTTAGTGAGAGGAGATGACCAGTTCTTGTACGACTATTTGTACGACCTCTTTAACGTAGAGTGAATAGCTCCATCTAAACTGTTTTCAAGTTACCTAGTTCTTGCATCCAGTTGACGATATGGTAAATGATAGAATTAGCAAATATAAAACATCAAGTTCACAAAAAAAATCTGTTAAAAAAAAAGTTGGTAAAAAATATGAAAATAGTATATTCGAGAGTATATTATACAGCGTGTTTCAGCGATGATAGCAAAAAATTCAACTGTGAGTAGATCTCTTCAAAATATGTATGATGAAAATTTATATACCATTTCGTAAAATTCGGCCTAATGGCAAAGATACAGCCCTTAAAATTAAAATTCATTCAGACACCAGTGGCGGACTAAGGGAATCGGGGGCCGGCAGACTTCTTGGCCCTCCCTGCCCCGCCGTGATTGAGAAAAAGCCCAATAAACAAAACAATATGAGTTGTTAACTTGACTAAAAAATACAGTGGCGTAGTCTGTAGCGCGCAGAGAAGATAATTTTGTTGTTTTGTCTCTCCCCTCTTTTGAAAAAAAAAATATAAAATACAAAATATTAAGGGCTTGAGGCCCCTGGCACTATGATATCCGGGGCCGGGGCCCCTGAAGCCTGAAGTGAGAATAATTCTTAGAGATTCCGTTATACAGGCACACCCCTATTGCCTGTGTGTAGGCCCCCAAATCTGTTGTCATGGGGCCTGCCAGGGTAACTTTAAAATGGAAAAAAAAGGAAAAACAATGTTACTGAATAAAATTTTTGGATTTTATCCCAATTTTTTTGCAGTATTTTTTGCAAACAGAAGGAATTGGGGGCCCCATAAGATGATTGAGGCCACGAGGCCCGGGGCGGACCGCCTCCACCGCCCCTCCCTTTAGTCCGCCACTGGGACACAAATAAATTGTAGCTCGAGAAAGTTCAACAAAATTAGCCTGAATTTAGCACAGGCTGTTCTGTTGAAAACCGACCCACCAAATTTCGAAAGAAGCCAACCAGTGACGTAGGAGTTATGAGGGTCAATAATTTAGAAGCATCCGAGGAAAAGTTGACTCTAGGTCACCCCCCGTAACTTCTACGCCACTAGCTTGATTCTTTCAAAATTTGGCAGGGTGATGGCAAATTTGGCAAACCAGCTCATGCTTTCTTTTATTCGTTTATTTAGCGTCGGCCTATTTCCGCAACCAGGCCGAACACCGACGCCGGTGAATGCTTACCTCCACTATACCAAAAATTTTGCCGTACCTCTGTGTATTCCAACACAGGGTAGGGATTTTTAACGACCACCAACATCGCACGGGGTCGGCACTATCGTTCGTATTTTACGTGCTATGCGACACACGTTGCATTCAGCAAGCATTTCAACTAAACCAAGAAGCTTGTTTTCGAGGCAAAAATCCGTTCCCGGCGGAGATCGAACTCGCGACTTCTGGAGTGGTAGTCGAACGCGCCAACTACCACACCACAAGCTTCTCCAGCTTATGCTTAATTGAGCTAATTTTGTCAAAAGGTTCCTGACTTGCAGATTTTTGAAATCCGGGAAAAGTCAACTTTGAAGTGCTGTATCTTTTCATTAGGTCTCAGAGCTTTGCGAAATGGTGTATAGGTCTTCGACGTATATATTTTGACGAGATCTACCCACAGTTGAATTTTTGCTATCACCTCTGAAACACCCTTTATACCAAGGTTGAGAGAGTATTGTAACGAGCGGCAAGACTATCGCGTCCATTCTGGGGCACACCACGTGGTCTTTCTAGACTGTTCGAGTGTTCGCATAAGATCGCAGTTCACAAGTGCAAAGCTCTAGTGCCTTTCAGAAATTACACGAAGGTTTGAACCGTCGGGATTTACGTAGAGACTTCAACATGCCAGTAGGACACATCTGTCCATTTGGCGGAGGTGCCGGCTTCACAGCACGTTGGAGTTGCTCGCGAAGGTGTGTGATTTTTCGAGAGTCGCAGTCGCCTAGGAACCATATGCCGGAGTCATTATGGAATCCTCAACGTCCCTCAACTTCACCTCAATTTGGGGTGGAGAGGAAGTTGAGGGATGTATTTTTTTTCGATTCTGCTGAAACTTCTTACTACCAAGATCACTTTTTTTGCATTTTTCTGATGAAACGACTGGAACTCAACGCCATGATATTTCAATTGCTAATATCTGAAAACATTCCTCAACAGCTCGATTGTGCCAAGCATTTTTTTGCGATGTTATTGAATGTTTTATGTAGTTTCTGAATTGACCAACGTCAAAGTGACTTCTATTGTACGTCACTTTCAAATTTTGACAAGAAATTTTGTCATTTTAAACAGTTTTTACGATTGCAAATGTAGTAGTAAATGTTATCACTATTAATATGTTATACTAGGTACCTCAATAAATACTATTGTTGAGTTTCATGTTCCGACATTTTGAGTTTTTTAATTTTTACGGAATAAATTCTTGTCGGAATTAGAAAGTGACGTACAATAGAAGTCATATTGACGTTGGTTGTCAGAATTAGTTGATGCAGTTTGGATTTAGGATTATCTAGTTTGATTTTCAAGTTGATTACTACTTGATCCGGTGCCATGGCCTGCGAGGTCACCCGACTTGACTAACCCGATTTTTCTCTTCAGGGCTTTGTTTACGATCGAGTGTATGAAGCTTAAGTCAATACCAGGGAAAATATGCAATAATAATCAAATACATTCTTTATTTTCACTTGATAAGTTCTTGTCAAAATTCAAAAGTGACGTACAATAAAAGTAACTTTAACATTGGTTGTCAGAATTAGTTGATTTTCATTGCACGCTAACTTTAATCGATGAAATTTGTGTCCACTTTTTAGAAAAAACCGAGTTATTTTCCAAACTATCAACTTTTGAGGAAAAACATAATCAGTAAAAAAAATGTGGAATGAAACGCTAGATACGAATAAAAAATAAAAGACAGGGGGTGCTCGAGGGGGTAACCACTAGGACTTAAGGCGTCCCACACATGCAATATTGCACAAATATTGCATGTATTGCATGAATATTGCTTGTATTGCATGAATATTGCATGTATTGCATGAATATTCCATGTATTGCATGGATATTGCATGTATTGCATCAATATCGCATGTATTGCATAAATATTGCATAACAATTGCATGTATTGCATCCATATTGCATAGATATTGCATAAATATTGCATGTATTGCATGCATATTGCATGCATTTTGCATTACTAATTGCCATCAAAATAACACGGTAACCGGCACTTAAATACCTACATGTAGGTAAGTACCTGCAGGGAGGTAACCTACAAACAGCCTACAGTTCATATTTCCCATACCTTCAACACTCATTTGACGAAGATAGGTAAATCTCGAGGTAAATGTAGAAGAGAAGCAATTATACAACAATTGAACAATGATAAAAAACTGCAAAGAATAATAACAGGCGAGATAACAGGTAGATAACTGGTATTAGTCGATGAACCAGGAGCCAAAAATCACGATTTTCACCCCGGGGACTTGACGTGTCATACCTTTTTGGATTTCCCACAACACCAGCATGAAAATAAGCCATGATACGTTTTTGTATCGAGTAGCTTAAGGCCGCCATCTTGGAACAACCGCGCTAAATATGTAGTTCTTGTGGTTTGTATTTTTTTTATCAACGGTACCTCCAATTAGAAAATTGAAACTAAATAAAATTAAACAACAAAATTCACTATAAATATCGTTTAGCACCGTTTCTCGACAGGTCTCGTTACTCCAAATATGACAGTTCATAGTTAAGCTATGGCAAATTTCTTTATCTAACATTTTCGAGTACACCCGATGATATTTATACAAACCGAACTTTACTTCATTGTTTTTCTAGCGTACTTCACTAGAAATGCTGCTCTTAGCGGCATTTTGATGTCCGTCTGTCCATCTGTCCATCGGTCCAACTGTCTGTCTTATGAATTAATTGCCTCTGAACAAGAAGACCTAGCGAAAATCGACTTCTTGTGTGTAACATGTAGTCACCGGAGAATGGTAATTAGAAAAAAAAATTCTCAAACCGTCGCCATCTTGATCCGCAATGTCAAATTTTCTTAAAAGTGATCCGATTTTCATGAAACTTGGAATACACTCATGTTTCATATGTTAAAGAATGATTTTAATGTTTTCTTCTTGATCCGCCGCCATTTTGTCCGCCATGTTGTATTTGGTTAAAGTGGTCCGATTTTGATGAAAACTGGAACCTAGTCGTGTCTTGTGTATGCACTGATACTGATGGTTTTTATGTTAGTTCCACGATTTGCGCCATATTGACGTGTCACATGGAAATTAATTTGTTAAACGTTGTGCGTTAGCAAAGAAATTTTTTCTACTCATCATCCTTAAACCCTCAAAATTCGTCGAACTATAATTCAATCCAATAAGACAAAAATACAAACGAATGGAAATTAACTCGGAAATTAATCTCCAGCTGTCCGTGGAGGATACCATTTATCACTTTAGTACGAGATACAGCGACAAAATGTCATCGCATCAGAACACGCTTGCCAACCAACTCTTAACCAAAGTGACGTAGTACAAAGACTGAATCGTCTTCAGCCAATCGACCTGGTTGATGAACTCAGATAACGAAGAATCACCCAAGTGTCAACAGTCGCATTGTACATTCTTTCATCTTAATATGATTTTAATATGTATTGTATGTCATTTTGTTATGAAATAATATTTATTATTCATTATTGAGGCTACTCACTGGAGCACCTTCTACATGTCATGTACCTATAATGTTTAAAAAGATATGCTTATTGCCCGATGGGCAGATTGCTGTACCAAGGAGAAATAAAAAAAAGTTTCATGAAAATCGGATCACTTTTGAGAAAATTTGACATTGCGGACCAAGATGGCGACGGTTAAGGAATTTATTTTTTTTCCTAATTCCATTCTCCGGTGACCACATGTTACACACAAGAAGTCGATTTTCGCTAGGTCTTCTCGTTCAGGGGCAATTAATTGATAAGACAGACAGTTAGACCGATGGACAGACGGACATCAAAATGCCGCGAAGAGCAGCATTCCTGGTAAAGTACGCTAGAAAGACAATGACGTGAAGTTCGGTCTATATGAATATCATCGGGTGTACTCGAAAATGTTAAATAAAGAAATTTGCCATAGCTGAACTATGAACTGTGATATTTGGAGTACCTAACGAGACCTGTCAAAAAACGGTGCTAAACGATGTTTATAGTAAATTCTGTTGTTTCATTTTATTCAGTTGCATTTTTCCAATTAGGAGGGCCGTTGATGCGAAAAAAATACAAACCACAAGAACTACATATTTGGCACGGTTTTTCCAAGATGACGGTCTTAAGCTACTCGATACAAAAACGTATGATGGCTTATTTGTATGCTGGTGTTGTGGGGAATCCAAAAAGGTATGACTCGTCAAGTCCCCAAGGTGAAAACCACTCGAGTCCCCTGGCTCAACGACCCACACTTACGATATGGTGACATCTGAGCATGCGCGATGTGCTCTACTGCGTATTCATTGCATGCTTATTGCACACTTATTGCATACTTATTGCATACTTATTGCATACTTATTGCGCATTTATTGCATACTATTGCAACCTATTACATAGATATTGCACACTTATTGCATACTATTGCAACCTATTGCATACTTATTGCATACTTATTGCATATATTGCACACGTATTGCACACGTATTGCACACATATTGCACACATATTGCAAACAAGGTGTCCCACATATTGCATGAGTGGTTACCCCCTCGGGGGTGCTATTCGAAAAAATGAAGTTATGGCTCTTCAAAGTTTACCAAAATCAATGTGTCACAGTAAGGTGATACCAGAACGGAAATAAGCGATATTACCGCCAAAAGATACCTTATGCCATTGTTAACACATGAGCAAGTCCCAACATGATAACCTAAAAACCAAGTGCCTTGCGATTTATTTAGTGAGTGCCTACAAACGCACTAATTTTTAGAAAAAAAATTAATAACTTCTGAACGGTTGAAGAGAATTGCAAAAACTCAACGAATTTGTAATGCCTGAGAAAGGGCAAATCCAAATATGCAAAAATATACAGGGAGTGCCATTCTAAAAAGCTCGTTCAAAAACAGCTTTGCAAAAATGGGGCACCCTGTATAGAGAGCAAAATAATGTTACAAACTGCACTTTGACCACCCGTTTGCAGTGCCGTTTGGTTCATTTTGATATAATCAATGGCGTAGGTGTAATTGAGCTCGCCCATATCAATGACTCACCCTGTATATACTGGTACCCGGTTCTGCCTCGCAACCCGATTCTACCCGCCCCCCTTCCTCCCCCCAAAAATGTTTTTCAAGCTTTGAATTGTTTTTCAAGGCCGGCCGGCCCTAGGAAATTCAAGTCTGCTCAATAGGAAGCTTAATTAACGCACAAAAGATCTTATAGACGCACAAAAGATCTTATAAGTCGCAGTGCAGAAAGGATCCTCCGAGACCAAACGACCACCTCTAATCTACAACGCTTACATACCTAGTTTCGATCTAATCTATTCGGTCGTTATAAAGATATGGCTCACAAAAAAATGTGAAAAAATACAAATGAATCACCCGGTAACTTCGAAACGAAGAGCGCTAGAAAAATGTTGAAGTCAGAACCTGATTAGCCTGGAAAAACTGGACCTACCCTTAGGCTATGACCATTTGGTGGTAAACAACACCCTGTACTTATATAGTATTTTTTTACTACTAGAAAATCGCCACCCTACGCCATACTTCACGGCTAGTGCCTATACTGAAAAAATCTTTTTTCACATAGCTTGTGAATGGTTTGATCCGAAGTTTGATCAATCCTGTCCAAAATATACCGGGTGATCATTTGAAAACTATCCACCTGCAATAACTCCCGATTCCTAGTGAATATTTTTTCGAGCAAAAACAGGTCGATTTTTATATCGAGGGGGACAACTAAAACATATATTGGCAAATTTCTATATTCACCCCCCTCACCCCCACTCACCCCAACTTTGAAATTTCAAACGAAACTACCTACTTTGCGATACATCAAATTGAAGGAAATTAAATTTTCTTTTTGAAAAAAATATTTTAAATTTTTTCAATCCCACCCCCTTTTCCCTAAAAATTTTCTGACTGTCCCATTTTATATTCTGGACCCCTCATTTTTTTCTCAATTTAGTCGGCGTCTTCCTAGATAGCATCGAAGAAGGAAATTTTTGGTGGAAAAAGTGCTGCCCAAATTCCCCCCTTTGCTCTTCCCCACCTCAACTCCCAAATTTAACAAAACACTACCTACTTTGTGATACATCAAATTTAAGGGAATTGAATTCTCTTTCCGAAAATAATTTTTTCGAAATTTTCTACCCCTCCCCCAATAAATTGGCCATTTGGAGTATTCTAGGGGGGAGATGGGGGGCTTCAAAAATTGTGAAAAAATCTTTTTTTGGAAGAGAATTCAATTTCCTTCAATTTGATGTATTACAAAGTGGGTATTGACATTTTGAATTTTTGAGGTCAGGTGGGGGGAGCGAAGGAGTAAATTTGGGTGGCACTTTTTTATAGAAAATTTTCTCTTCCGATGCTGTGCAGGATGACGTTTACTATATTGAAGGGAAATGGAGGTTAAGAATATTAACTTGGACACTCAGATAATTTTAGGAAGAACAGGGGGTGAAGTTGAAAAATTAAAAAATATTTTTTTAGAAAGAGAACTTCATTCTCTTCAATTTGACGTATCGCAAGAAAGGTGGTGTCATTTGAAATTCCAAAGTTAGGGTGAGTGGGGGCGAGGGGGCTTGAGATATAAATTCTCCAATGTATGTTTTAGATGTCCCCCTCGACATAAAAAATCGACCTGTTTTTGCTTAAAGACATTTGCACTAGGAATCGGGAGATATTGCAGGTGGATAGTTTTCAAATGATCACCCGGTATGTTCGGCTAAAGCTCAGTTTAAGAATCATACAAAAATCCGCACAGGCTTTTAACAAAAGTTGATAGGAAGAATTATTATTCCAATTATAGATTAAGGTGAAAGACAACGAAGAAAAGTGTCTAGACAAGGGTCAGAGCACGGGAATTCGGGCAACTCATACTCGAGGACTGAATAAAAGGGGTTGTTGGTTTATTTTTATGTCCTACCCAAAGTTTCTTATCTTTATACCGGCGAAATGACATGGGGATCATCGGGAGGTCGTGGGAAAGAATACCAGTTTTTTGGGGTTGATGACGTGATGGTCAAGTTGGCCGGTCGCCGGACTCGACTGGACAGGGACAGGACAGTCGATGTGGGATTGCGGATCGTCGTACAATTCCATTAGATACAGGGTGAATTTGCATATTAGCGAGGGTTGGAATGATGGAAGAGGTGTAGAGGTGCCTTGATATACCCTATACCTATACCTGCTCCTTTAATTTCATATAGGTACACTTTGTCGTATTGTTCACTATAATAAGAGAGGCGGATGGTCATTTCCTGAGCTGTGTAAGTCTTTAATCAGTTCAATTGAATGTTAATTAATCGTATCTACCTGCAGGGTATTTACTTGGGTTTGAAATAATACCTTGAATATTACCTACTTATTTCTGTAGCGATGGAGTTCTTATTCATTATTATTATAGTATCAATAATTTGAAAAATGGGAATTCAACTAGACCAGGATTAGGTACTCGCTTTTGATGATGTAGGATGGTCTATTCCACACGTTGTTCCCAGCTCGGAAATCGACTTTTTCCAAACAATTTCAATTATATCAAAAGCAGATTACATTGAGCGTCGTGTAGGCCCATTGTCAAACGCGACACGGTTTCGGTCTTCCGGCGAAGATTTTTTTCTAAATGAAACTTGCACATTACGTGAATTAAAAAAAATTGCAGACCAAACTTCGACCTGCGGCTAGCCCCACCAAATACAGGGTGATTCAAAAATGGCGCATTTCCTCCCGTGTATACGTTGTGAGAGACGTTGAGGGAGCACGAAAAAAATAGTAAAAAAAAAATTGGCTCATTTATCGTTCGAGCTATGAAGAGGTGAAGTTGAGAATTTAAGTTCTTCAGTTTGCATGATTTTAAAGCAAAACATTGTTACTTGCGAAGAGTCACATGCCCTTAGTAGTTCCCGATTGAAAATTTCTCTTGCAATTGAGATTTGAGTCGTATTTTCAAATTTCAAAATTCGTCTTTCACCTCAAAAGTGCCGTGAAAATACATTTGGCAAGTATGTTTGGTATGGTCTGGCCACGAACCTGTAATATAGCTGGACTGATGATAACAGAGGGGGAAATGACGCCAGGCGGGCGCTGCCATGAGATTATGTGGACGTTGGGTTTTTGTTTTCAAGGGTTGGCATCATCTGCCACGGCAACGGTCTGATTCTACGAGTTCACCTAGGTACATCCTGTTCACTTTTTATTTTCAGTAGAATGACATTTTGGAGCAAAAATAAAGTGACAAGCTGGAGCGCTGGGAGGATACGGCTGACGGCTGCTGATAGTTTCGATCCAAAACTTTGCAGGTGCCATCAGCCGTAGCCGTAGCCCCCCATCTTGTCACTTTATTTTTGATACAAAAAGTCATTCTACTGAAAATAAAAAGTGAACGGGATATAGGTACAAGTCGCAGAAATCAAAACCAGAAATCAAGATATTATCCCAGATCAAGATAGCGCGGCATTGACAGCCAAGCACCGACTGTCACCGAGCGAAAATTATTCCAGTGAACCTCAAACGTTCTATGTAACTCTTGCAAATCTCCATAGATCGGTAACAAATTTAGCTGAAAATTATATTAATATACACTAAAATCATATATTTATAAAATAGAGTATATAGTCATAGTCATCAATACATAAAACGGCTCCGTTGAATATTGAAAGCCACTCTCGAGGCCGCTACCAAACATTTTGGGTACCGGTCATGTACCGGTGCATAATAAGATGGCGACTTCCAGAGGAGGGGTCATAATTTGTTGGGGGAATCTGGGGAATTAGCAGTCCAGCTATACTACAGGTTCGTGGGTCTGGCAGGTTCTACGGAGTTTCCAGGGTAACAATACAATAATGCTATTGTGATATGTACCTCTATGATCTAAAGGTGCCGGGTAGGTACTAATGCGATGCTGCCAGATTGGATAAGTTTGTTTTTGTTAATAACTTGCAAATCGAAGCCGATTAATTTTTCTCAATATTTTTCCCATGCTTCGTTAACGTCCACTATAACGTGCCCGAAAGGAAATGCGCCATTTTTGAATCACCCTGTATACATTTTAGGTGCAGGCTTGCTGCAAGTCATAGTTGGAGAGAATATTGGATTAATTTTGTGTGTGTGGGAGGGAAGGGGGAAGGGAGTTTTCAAATCGTACCAAAGGCTTTTGAGCTTCCCTTTTGAAAAAGCTGCAAATTTTCAATTTCTACTCCGTGAATAAATTTTCACCTTGTTATTTAAACAAGAGGTAACTGGTTCGTGAACATTTTCCTCGACATTTTCCAACGATGCCTTTTTCCAGTTTCTCGAGAATTTTTCAGTTAAAAATGCAAAACTGACCTGACTTATGAAGACCAGACTCAAATGATGGGACCTAAAATGAAAACTTGAAGGTTTTTCCGGAAAATCCACATTCTACTGGGGGAATTTTCAATCTCCTGCAAATTTGGATGAATTTTTTTAGAAAATCCGGACTTTTCACCCGTCTTGAACAAAAATTTCCGTAAGTTCCTGATAGATACTACTCGGGAAAGTTTTGTGGTGCCACAACAGATTTGATAAAAATGAAGTCATGTGTGACGTAAGTATCAACCTAGCTAACCTGAACTTTGACATTCCAATGACAGAGCGCTCTTGAAGAATGAAACCACTTGTCATCCTCTGGCTTTACTCTACGCCCCGGCCTACTATGTATTAAAGATAAAAACAGACCCACCTCTATGATAGGTTACAATGTTTTGATTGTGTGCAAAATTTTGATGCACTATTCCATTAATTATTACTATTATCAGCCATCAGCATTAGCATAATTGCAGTAGCAATTAGCATAGGTTATGTTTGGCATACACGATTCGTTGAACGCTTCTTTTTCTTAGAGCTCCATCAGCAGTCTCTTTTGCATACTCTTGCAAACCACAATGTGCTGTTCATTTCTGCGAAATGTATATTCGGGATACTACAGGCTATTTTACGAAGGAAAAGGTACGCATGTGAGACATTTCAATTAGCAGGCATCAAGGGTGTCCCGAATCCCGATCAAAACGTTGCCCTTTCTTCTTTTATTTTTGTTACTTATATTTCCACTGTATCTGGTCTTAGTCGGAAACCTTTCTTGTGATCTTGAAAGTTCACTGATTTACTGAAAAACTATATGGGCATCCCGGAATAAGGGTTACGAAATTCATATGGAGATAGAGAATGGTGTTTTGTACTATTTGTTTCCAATTCGTTCAAAACAAAGTACCGAGCGTTCATAAATTAAATGGGTCAAGGGTGCCTGTGACTTTGAAAACATCTGTCGGAACTAGCATCGTTCATTTGATGTCTGTAATTTTTTGGTTATCGTAATTTGTCAAACCAGTCCCAGTTTTCGTTTTCGGGACATTTTAAATGTGATTTTACGGCAGGGCACAAAACCTACATGATCGAAGAGTATTTTCGAACTTGAAGTATTCTCGTAAACTTACGGCAGATCAGAGATCAATAATATGGGACGTAACTTGTCAAAGTTTGACAAATTCAATACAAAAGGATTACGCTAGTTACGACAGACGTTTTTGAATTCACAGGCACCCTTGACCCATTTAATTAATGAACTCTCGGTACAAACTGAGATCACAACAGGCATAAGAATTACTCGTATCAAGAATCCCGATACTCCGTTCAGATTTTTTTTTAATTTGGGCGGTAACAGGCGAAGATTGAACTGGAAGACTTGTGACGTAGTGAACCTGTTCTGCGCTTGCAAACTAGGCAGGCCATCGTTCATATGCATTGACCGTTCTAGTCCAGTCAAATTAGGCAAAGATCGAGCCAAACCGGAAATAAATTTGGAAGTTGTCGAACTTTGGTGTATCAGAATTCAACGTAGAATAACATAATGAAGTTCCAAAAAATTTCAAGGCTTGTATTTTTTCTTAGGACCAATAAAAGAGCGCCATCCTCCGGAATTCTCGATTTTTTCTGAATAACTTGTGAACTATTACCTTCAGAACACAAATGCCCGCGAAGAAAAAGTGACTCGTTAAATTCCCAAGAGATCAGTACCAAACTCATCACTTTGTGGTCGATAGTCTTTGAGATACAGCGTCTGCTAAAATGCAGTGACAATAACTCAAAATTTATTTCCTAATTTTACGTAACAATTATCAGCATGGTGTCAGTTCAGGGGCTGTAACGTGGATAGCAAATGTGCAGATTTCAATGTGTTTTACATTTTTGGAAAGCGAATCCAACATTCGGTATCACACTTTTGTCTAGAAGTCGCCAACTTCAAAATGGTACTTGTCCTCGACCTTCGAAATCGATACTTGATGTCCCGAAGAATCCCCAAAAACCTTTCATACCAGGCCGTTTGCCTGATTTTTCAAGCAGAGCAAAACCATGCAAGGAATATATGAAGAATCGAATACCAAAAAAATAACATGTTTCGGGACCTTTTCCCCAGTGATGGTTCCTGAGCTATATAGATTAAGAGACTGAAACGATTTATTTGGGAGAAAAAAAATAGGTATTCCGGACACTAACTGCTGAATACTATAAGAACCTTGCATTTGATGATACAAAATGCCACTCAGCAGACGTATTGAATATACTTATGTACTTTCCAGGTCTGCCAAGTGGCATCTCACACCTCAAATGAACAACGAGTTTTCAGAATTTAGCGCCTTCACGCATGCGCACCTGCCCAAATGAAATAGCCCATTAAGTGGCTGATAATATCACTCAGGCATCGACCTAGGCCAAAAAAATCGTTTTTTGTAATTTTGTATAAGACCCTATTCATCTACTTGTTCAGATCCCAGAGCAGAGGACTTCTTCCTGATGTCCTCGCCCATGCCGACCTTGCTGATACTCGCATCATACTTGTATTTCATCTACAGCCTTGGACCGAGATTCATGAAGAACCGTCCAGCGTACAGCCTCAGAAGAATTATAATTTGCTACAACATTTATCAAATTCTACACAACTTTTACGGCGTGTGTTACGTAAGTTTCAAACTTCAGAGGTTTTGGTCAAGATTTTAATGCAAATGAAAATTCCAGGCGGGTTATCAATGGCGAAACGAACTGAACTGGTTCTGTTCGCCCGTCGATTACCAGAACTACTCTCACATCAGTAATGTTCACGTGTATTTCATGAACAAACTCATCGATCTCTGTGACACTGTAACTACCAAATAAATGAGGATAAGTAATGTGTTGAAGGATACAAGAAATATGTTTTCAGATATTTTTCGTCTTGCGGAAAAAGACAAGGCAAGTGACAGTTTTGCACGTTGTGCACCACGTCGGATTGGTTTGCATGGGGTGGACTTATACGGCATTCCTGGCAGGAGGTCCGACTATATTCTACGCATTAGCCAACTGTCTTGTCCACACAATCATGTATGGTTATTACCTTCTGACGATTTGGAAACCGGAATACAAGCAGAGCATTTGGTGGAAAAAGCATCTCACACAGTTACAGCTTGTAAGACTCGTGATTTTCAAAGAAACGTAGGCCAGTCGGCAGGTTGTTCATACTAGCCAAAGAATAGGCTAGAAAGGCCAGGTGGAAAGAATATTCTTGTAATCTGAAAAAAAATGTTATAGAAAGAGCTCTCAGACTACTAAACATCGAACCACCAGACCAGAACTCCACACAGGCATGTTTCGCCTCCCCCCCCCACTGGGGGCTCTTGGGAGATTTCTTGACTGGTGTTTCATTGAGTCGTCCAGCCTGAATGGTTTTGCACTAATGAACCCCCAATAGGGACGGAAGACGTGTCTGCGGAACTCTGGTCTGGCGATCCGGTGTTGTAGGTACAGTGTTTGCGTGCTTGTTCTTTCTTAAAATTGTTGTATTTGGCCAGGTGTCAGGGCACAGTGGGCACACCTATACTATTCAAACCTTGATTCGCACCCCTATTCAGGGTACAGGGCTGGCTCGACCACCATCTTGAAAAACGAGCCAAAAAATAATCTGACTCCGAATCAGTCAGAGTCAGACTCCCTTGCTTGCCTGTCAGTTTCAGAGCACAATTAGCAAATGCGCAATAAAGATTATCAAATTATCTACAGAATAGGCTGAAGCTCTTTGCTATACTACTCATAATTTGGAATTCATGAGCGACCGAAAGAACTGCACGGGACGTACCCTGACATTCAGCCAAACTGATTTTTTCCAATTTTTGCGACTTTTCTGAGTTCTAATGCATCTGTGGACTGGCCTAACGCTACTTGATGAACGAAAATTGATGATTACGATGATTTACATTTCAAGGTTCAATTTGTGTTCATCTTCGTCACATTCGGTCAATTGCTGTTCAAACCTTCCTGTTCGTATCCAAAAGGATCTGCGCTGGTCAGCACGCTAGGAGCCACCCTGATGATGATCATGTTCGGTAATTTCTATTATCAAACTTACATCAAACTCTATAGAATAAAAGCTGAATAAAAATGTCCCATTACTCATACATACTTCATTTATCATGATTTTCTTGCAAAAATGGTGCATCCCACAAAAATTTTTGAACTAAAAGAAATCTCCGTTGGTAGGTATATAAACAGCTGTTAGAAATAAATATACATGTTTGGCAATAAGAAATTGACTAGGGCTAGGGCTTTATCCTGTGAAGAATGCTGGAGAAAGGATTCAGATTTTGAAAAATACAATCGACCCTGGACTTGTAAAACCTATAGTCAAGGCTCAAAGCACAACTCAGGGTGATTTTTTGAGAAATACCTTCCATTTTGCAGTTCCTTTACTTAAATAATTGTTTTTTTTTTTAAATCTGAAACAAGTAATTTTTTTTTCAGAGAGACATGCCCCCCATCAGATGAGGTGACCACTCTTCCAAAATTTTTGAAAACAGGGGTCGAGTTGCATATCTTTTTTGTTGGTCCTTCAATTGGAAGCCAAATTCGTCAAAATTGAATCTGAAAACCCGTTGATCTTTTTGGTAAACATCTTGGATTGAGAGAGGAAGAGAACATTAACACCAAACTAGAACAATTGTTTTCCACCCCGGATCGGAACTTAGCTATGGTAGGAGGTGAAATTACCCCTCAATTACAATAGGTGAGCTGAGATAAGTGATGTTCCCTTTCAAGACTTCAAACTCTCCTTTGAAACTTAGCCTCCAGCCCTCGCTCCAGCCTCTTCCACCCCTTACTCTATACGATGGTAATGAAGAATGCGAGGAGAAATGTTAATTCAAAATCGGTGTTCATGTTTTCTTTCAATCTAAGATGTTGCTGAAGAGGTCATTTGCTTTTTTTCTCATGTCCAATCTCGACAAAAAAGAAGAATCATCTTGAAATTTTGAGAGGTTCATAAATTGAGAACCGGATGTCAGACTTTCATTTTTCTTGAACTGTTGTATGAAGAATGGAGACACCTTTGAAATAATGACTAGATACAGATCCCTATTCCTACTTGCAAGTTTTCAAAGAGTAGCCGCCCTCTGTAGGGGGTGGAGCGCCGCATTGAAAATACTCTAATGCCCGATTGCACAAAAAAAAATTTGATACCGAACTTTGTAGTACCGCATCAAATTTTGATGCGGTATTAAATCGTAATCGCATTGCAGGAAGCATAATTAGATCCAAGATCAACTAACCCCGGACCAAATGTGAACGAGCCACAAAAAGCATCGAGGCGATCGTCATATTGACTTCATGCGGCTGGCAATTGAAAATAGAGCCGTCGTAGCATGGTGATAAGGGGTCACTTTGTTGAATATTCTGTTTTATATTCTGTTGTATTTACAAAGATAATAAAGATTTTTTAAAGGTAAAGGTAAAGATTTCCGATGCAAAGGACCAGGTTCGAACCTCATCAGCAGCAAGCCAATTTTTTTTTTGCTTTAACGTGAAATATAAGGGCTACACTTCTCAAGTTTATTGTTCTGATATGAAAAATTGAAAATCTGACATTATTCTTGAATTCAAAGGTAAAATGGTTGAAAAAAAAATTGGTCTCGACAGGATTCGATCACGGTACCACACGCATGCAAAGGCAAGAGCCTAACCACACGACCAACCAACTTCAAATATTATTTTGGGTTGGCACGCACATTATCTGTGTGTGTCAAATACATTTTGTGAAAACAATTTTTGAATGAAAATGCACAAATAATAGCTTGTATGCACATAAAACCTACTATTATATGCACTTGCTGTGATTTTATGCCGAATCAAACGCACGGATCACCCTGGAACGATCGAATTTCCAACGATCTGTCATTCTGTCAATTTAATACCGGGGTCGAGGTGATATCAGATTTGATGCGGTATTAGTTTGTTTAGTTCGGTATCAAATCCTTTGTGCAATCCAAAATGGGCGTAATCTGCGTTTGGTGCGGTATCAGAATAGTTCGGTACCAAATTTTGATCCCATGTCAGATTTTTTTGTTTCTGCACTCCATTTTGTTGTTTAGTCCGGTATTAAACGATTTGATACCGAACTAAATATTTAATACCACGTTTGTGCAATCGGGCATAATAGGAATGTCTTTCGCGAAAAAAACGTCCTATTTTAGCTTTTCTCAAAAGAAAAATTGTGCAGCGAGAAGTTGGAGGTTGGGTTCTTGGAAAAAATCACCGTGTGTTCAACTCTTCCACAATTTAAGGTGCAGCTAAAAAAGGAGTTGAGTTTTGGAACACCTGTATATTTGAAAGTGGAACCACCTGTACAGTCTATTATTACCAATTTGTATTGCTGAAATCCACTCTTCAGAACTCCACTATGACACTAATGCGAAATATAAATAATATGTAGCCCAAAAGACAAGTAGGTAGTGGCTAATGTCCAAAAGCCCAAAAAAATATATTTGGAGCCCATCAACGACTACCGCATCAGAAAAGGCTAAACGCGTCTAATGAAGTCTGAACTTGTGAAGCTGTTGCGTGAAGACAAGGGACAACTAGAGAACCTTGAGGATTTTATTTAAGTAAAGTAGTCAATTTGGTGAAAATTACTTATCTATTTCGTTGAAATTTTACATAGTTTTATCTTTAGGGGTACATAGATTTTATCGCGCGTTATTTCTGTATTTGTATTTCCGAGAAACTTTACACATCGTATTGTAAAATGCAGAATGTAGCAGACTGTTCACTCTCAATGACACTCAAAATGTTTGAAACGTTCAATGTGAAACTTATACTGATTATCACAAATTTCCTTAGAAAACTGTATTTTGAAAAAATTTTTGCTTTCATTCCAATGTAATTTCAATGTCCACCAGTCTCTCAAGGAGATTCAATGGGAAAATTGCAGGACTGAATGCAGATTCCACCAAAAGTTTCATGAGCAAATTTACTTCAATCCGATTTAGCTTCTACGATACAGTCAACAGCAAGTAAAGGCCATTTGTTTAGCAACTAATTTAGATTCGATTCATTTCGCTAACTCGCTCATGAAGCTTTTGATGGAGCTCGTAGTGAGTCCTATAAAATTGCATTCAGCCGGGGGTTTTTTCTAAATTGTGAATCAGGGCAGGCTGTACTCTGGCTGAAAAAAGGGGAGTGAGGCTGTTTCCGGCTGAAACATAGCCTGCCCCAATTCATAATTTGGAAAACCACCCCGTAGTTTCAATTTTCTTATCAGGAGGTATCGATATTTTTGTGACAAACTTCTGAATGGTTCATAATGTTTTTACGGATTTTGCGCCGGGTACATTTATAATTGAGAGATGAACAAAGAACGTTCGAACACAATCTGTTCATTACTGCATACTGCTGGATACACGTCAATTATTATTCCGTACTTGAATATAAGGTAGCCCAACTTCGCCGATCACTTGCTTGTTGTCGCTGTGAATCTGATGTGTCGGTCGGCTCGTCTGTTCTTATGTACTCCAACTGTTACCTTCGGGAACATTCCACCTGTTCTCTGGCATATTCCACACTGACCGCCTTGAGCAGATTTGCGATGGCTCTTGGGAACGTTCATTATTTGCCTGAATATCGGCATTTGTGCAGATGTGTTCTACTCGCCTCTTGGGGTCTCCAGCTTGTGCGACGATCCAGAATCTATCGCTTATGCTCTAGAATATATTTATTGCACGTGAGCCTCGCAACGCGTAACATTAGGTATAGGCCAGTCAATATCGACACAAAAAAAAAATACATCGCAAACGCGCATGTATCTACGATTTTTATATATATTGTTAGGATTCTTGAGAGTAGTTATTACTAGAGAGCGGATTTATAATTTTTCACATATTTTATTCGCTAAGTCGGATGCAACTGTCGACTTGCAGCTTGACGTTTCCATCTATAAGGAACCTAAATACCAAGTTTTATTTCGCATATAATTTATTATTTCGAGTTTTTACCGCATACAAATTGATAATTCATATAATCGCATATTTAGTCCATATTTTTGCATATAAGTGAATATTTGTTGATATTTAGGCCATTTTCTCTATATGTGCTAGAAAATTACGATTTTTTCATTTAAAAAAAAAATAATTCGTAAATTTTTTTTTTCACTTTGATGGTCAAAGTTGGTTGGTTGGTTTTACATGTGAATGTTGAAATTTTCACTATTTTTGCAGCTCATATCGCATATTTACTCGCATAAATTGCTTTATTTGAACGTTTTTACGGCATATTTTGATACTTTTCAAGCGCATATAAACTACATATCTTGAGCTTTTTTACTGCATATAAATCCGCTCCCTAGTTATTACCCAAGTTTGCAACCCTGAAAACCCTGTGCTACTCCCGTGGTGCTCGAAGAAGTGTGAAATTCTGGCACTTGTTGCAATTTTTCCCGAAAAAACTATCCTAAGGAAGCTTTTCACGTGTATAATTTTTGTAAGTAGCAAGCGAGGTTATACTTATGCAAAGCATACTAAATTTGCAACAATTTGAACTCAACCCGAGCTCCCTAGGTGTATTGGTTACGAAGATGCAGCCAGTCAAAGAAGTGCATTTTTTTTTCCAAAACGTGAAAATTGACCAGTGACGTACTGTTCTCAGTGTCAGATCTCCCCTTGTTATGTCCTTCCTTGGGTCTATTGGTAGAATCATGGCTCGCAGTGGTTTGAAGGAGCTGTCTACAACAATTTACACCGAAAACAGCGTTGACAAAATGCTCCATTATCATGCTTCTTCGAGGGCCGTAAGGGCACTATACTGATCACTCTCGTATTAGCTGGAATGGTAACGGGTGAGATAGATTAAACAGGTAAATGGTGAACGTGCTGGATTGACAAGATTGATGTGTGGAAACGAGATACTTCTTGCCAACGAGAATAAGGTTTTTCAACTCGCGATGTGCCAAGTTCAGAGCTGCATTGAAAAAAATTGAACACAATGGGCCCATATCCAAGCTGTTATGCCAATATTATCGCATGTCTGCTCTCAGGAAGCCAGGCGGAGCAAATGGGAGACTGGCAGCTTCACCTGGAGTGTGTAGATAAGATGCTCCCATTCTTTCATTCAGCTGGACATTTCTCTTACGCGAAAAATGCCCGACTCTACCTTCAAGACATACTTAATCTGGAAGAGCACATGAAGCCAGACGAGTATCGTATGTTCACAGGGGAAGCCTTCACAATACGTCGCTCCGATAAGTTCTTGTCTCGTTTGTGGACAGGTTTGACAATAGAACAAGTACATACTGATGAGATCCATAAAAAGCCAGGGTGGGCTGACTTATAGCCGAGAAATACCAAGCAGTGTGCTGGTCCGCTGGTCAGTAGGGATGGTTTCCATGCTCAACATTTTCGAGGGGGTGGAACGTTTCACTGGAACTGCGACTTCAACATCAGAACAGCACGTTGATATGAGATCACCTCAAATTGTAAGAGACACCGCAAAAGCCGGTTAAAAAAGAGCTCAACAGGGCTACAAATCACACATAAAGACACAGGGGGCCTAATAGGGCTAAAAGAAACCTGGAAAGGCACAAAAAGGCTTTCAAAGATGCCAGAAACATCGAGAGATCAAAAGGGGGTCACCGGGGTTCCAAACAATAATTGTGGACACAAGGGAGCTCATTACGGCTCCAAATGATACTTGAAGATACACAAGGGGGCTCAGCAGGGTTTGAAAAACTTCAATGTAGATAAAAGAGAGAATAGTGTTCTTATAATTGCAAGAAGGCCTGGCGGGCTCAGTCGGGCTCCAAATGACACTTTGAGATACGGAGGGAGCTTGGAAAGCCCTGTAAAATTTCGACCAACACATAAAAACTCAAAAGAGCTAACTAGAGCTTCGAAAACTAACACATTGTAGAAAAGGGCTCAGCAGGGCTACAAATGAAACATAAAGACACAGGGAGCCACATAGTGCTCTGAGAAACCTAATGAGGCACAAAGGAGCTTTTTGAGACTCCAGAAAACTCGAGGGTCACCTGGCCTGCAAACTATGAATGAAGACACAAGGGGGCTCAATAGGGCTCCAAAGGATACTTAAAGATAAAAAGGGGCTCAGTAGGGCTTGAAATGCTTTAATCTAGACACAAAAGAAGAGAGGCTTCTAAAAATCGGACGAAGGCCTGGCGGGGCTCACTGGGGCTCCAAATGATACTTGAGGACAAGAGGGGGCCCCGTAGAACTTTGACCAACATATTAAGACTAACAGGAGCTAACTATGTAGAGCTTGGAAAACTGATACATTGTAAAATAGGGCTCAGCAGGGCTACAAATGAAACATAAAGACAGAGGAGGGCCACATGGGACTCTCAGAAGTTCAACAAGGGGCACAAAGGAGCTTTCTAAGATTCCAGAAACTTTGAGAAATTGGAAGGGGGTCACTTGATCTGCAAACCATAATTGAAGACACAAGGGGGCTCAATAGGGTTCCTTAAACGATACCTAAAGATACAAGGGGGCTCATAGAGCTTGAAACGGTTCAGTTTAGCTTCAGACACAAGAGAAGAGAGGCCTTTAAAAATTGGACGAAGGCCTGACGGAGCTCATTGGAGCTCCAAATGACACTTGGAGACACGAGGAGGCCCCGTAGAACTTTGAACAACGCATAAAGATCACCAGGAGCTAACTAAAGCTTGGAAAACTAACACATTGTAATGAGCAGGGCTACAAATGTAACATCAAGACACCAGGGGGCCACATAGGGCTCTGAGAAACCTAAGAAGGCACAAAAGCGGTTTCCAAGATTCCAGAATTGTCAAAAAAATCAGAAGGAGGTCTCACTTGGGCTGCAAACAATAATAACTGACGACACAATGGGGCTCATTATGACTCCAAACGACATTTGAAGATACAAAGGGAGCTTAACAGGGCTTGAAATACTTCACTGTAGACTTAAAGCAGGATAGAGCTCTGAAAATCGCAAGAAGGCCTGCTTGGCTCAGTAGGGCTCCAAACGACACTTGCAGACACAAGGGTGGCCAGTAGGATTTCGACAAACACAAGAAGACACACAGGAGTTTATGGAGCTTTGAAAACTAATGCAAGATGCAAAGGCGCTCAGCAGGGCTACAAATGCGACATGGAGACAAGGGGGCCTAATAGGGCTCTGAGAAACCGTCCAAGGCATCTCAGGCAACCGGCATGAGGGCGAAGTAAATCTCTAGAAAATTTGAAGCTACCCAAGGGGGTTCATCCAGATCCCAAACGATGCTTGTACAGACAAGGGGGCTCAGCAAGAGTAGAGCTTGCAACGCTACGTGAAAACCCAGTGGGGGATAGGGCTCTGAATATCACACTGGGCCTCACTAGAGCTCCAAAGTTTCCGCTGAAGGATGGTCCGCACGAAGAATTATCCGCGAAAAATTGTCTGCCCGAAGAATTTTCAGGTCATCTCTACAACGTCCCCTACCCCAAACTTCAGAATATAAAATGACACCACCTCCTTTGTGATACATCAAATTGAAAGAAAGAAAGAAATCGAATTCTTTCTAAAAAAAAACATTTCAAGAATGTTTAACCTCTCCTCAAATGAATCGGGAAATTTAATACCTTCAAGCTGATGAACCTCCACAAAGTGGTGTTGTTTAGCGAGTCGAAAATATTAAAAACTGGACATTCAGAGAAAAAATGGTGGGGTTGAAAATTCCAGAAATATTTTTCTCAGAAAGAAAGCTTAGTTCTATTGGATTGGTGGTGCCATTGGAAATTTCAAAGTCGGGGCAGGCGAAGGTGAAGGGGTTAAATATAGGAATTCACTAATAAATGTACCTATGCTTTAAAGATCGCACTCGACATACAGGATGAGTCAAAAATGTCGGACCATCTCGGAGGTGAGTAACATGAAGGTGTATAGAGTATGCTGAAAAGTTATTGGAAAAATTCGGGAAAAAATTCTATGTCTTCCAATGATGAAGTTCTGGAGAGACCGAAGTTGGTCCTCCGATAGTTTCTTTTTTTGTTGTTCCAAAAGATATTGGTAAACCGTTTATGGAGAAACAGTGAGTACAAAAAGTCAATCTCTGAGTCTGTGATGAACTTCTGCTCTGAATACAGGGTGGGTCATGAATCCTGAAAGTTACTTTTCTCCTCGCTTTTCTCCAATAGTGCTTGCAAACAGTCACAGTGTCCCATTACCTATGACAGTATAATAAAACACAATTTATTCTATTGAAGTTCTTTTGCTTTTGGTATTTTACGAAAACTAAATTTTTGTAGTTTATGACCTACTCCAGTTCTTCATAACTTCAAAATGAGAAGACAGAATTTTTCCAACAATCAACACTTTACTGCACCTCCATATTACGCATCTTCAGGGTGATACGATTTTTTTTAATCACCCTGGTTGAATCGACATGTTTTTGCTCGATGAAATATTCAACAGTAACATCACAACACAAGTGCTTAGATTTTCAGGATAATTTTGATAGTATCGCTACAACCAGCACACGCGATCGCTAGGCCAAAATTATCGTGAAAATCTAAGCACTTTGTGATATTACTGTTGATTATCACATACAACGACCTTGATCATCAGACCTTTACGGATAATATTCACTTATCTAAATCCCGCTGTCAATGGCAACGAAATAAAATTGATGTAAACAACAAAATTTGACAGATGTCACTGTGGACTTATTTGCAATAATATCACTCCAAAATATCACTCGTGCTCAAAATTTCCCCAGATAATTTTGGCTATTCAAGCATTTCACTCAGGTTGATTGTTCCTAAATAAATGCCCTTTCCCTACGAAGTCGGTCATTCATCAACAGTAATATCAAAAGTGCTTAGATTTTTATGATAATTCTGGCCAGGCGATCGGGAGTGCTGGTTGTAGCGATAAATGCCCGACTCCGTAGGAGGAGGGCATTTATCTAGGGACAATCAGCCCAAGGGAAACGCTTGGCCAAAACTATCCGGGAAAATCTCGAGCACGAGTGATATTGATTGATTATTGCAAAAAATAAGTCTACAGTGAGAGCTGTCAAATTTAGTTGTTTTCGTCAATTTTATTACGTTGTCATTGACAGTGGGATTCAGATAAGTGAATATTATCCTTAGAGGTCTGATAATCAAGGTCGTTGTATGTAATAATCATCAAAATATCACTCGTGCTCGAGATTTTCCCAACTAATTTTGGCCAAGCGTTTCGCTCGGGCTAGTTATCCCTAGATAAATTTCCGATTCCAGAGAAAAAAAAACATGTTCATTTAACCAGGGTGATTGAAAAATGTCGGATCACCTTGAAGATGCATAATATGGAAGTTTTAATTTTGATAAGTGAATGTTATCCTTGTAGGTCTAATAATAAAGGGCGTTCCCACACAGCATAGCATGTCATGTTTCATAAATGAGATGATCTCAATCATGATTGTCACAAAATAACATCAAAAAACGTTACTTCCACATCTATTTGATGTTCATCCGCGATGTTATACGATGTGATCTCTGAGAGATGTTTCGAAATGGACTTAGATTGAACATCACACATGAGATATCTACCGGACATAACATTGTTACTGCTTTCAACTTGCCGAAGTGTAACATCTCACTGACGTCAATGAGACGTAGCACTGAGAGATTTTTTTAAATTCCGCGGGCTGTCATAGTTGAGCTCTGTGTGTCGGAAAATATTAATTGAATAGTTTTGCCCCCTATTCCATGTGTGTAATGCCAGAACAGTCTTTATGTCTTCATGTTTAGTTTGAGGCCCTGCGGGCCCTCTCATGTCTTCATGTGTCGTTTGGAACCATTTTTGTGTCTTCTTGTGCTTGTGGCTTTCAGAACCAGTGTGCCCCGTTTGTGTTTCCTTGTGTTCTTTGAAAGCCTACTGGACCCTCTTGCATTTTGTCGTGGCTTTTGCACCTTTGGTGAACCCTTGTGTCTGCTCTTGTGTTACTTGGAATCCCAAAATTGGCCCATTTTTGTCTTATTGTGCTTTCGAATACTTTGATTACTCCCGTTCATGGCTTTTTGTAACGTCCGGGCCCCCAACGGGGCCCCTTGTGTCTTGCTGTAACGTTTCGAGCCCCAGCGAGCGAAGCTTTTTGGGCTCGGTGTATCGTTTGGAGTGCTAATGAAATATCTCGAGAAATATCCCTGAACATCAAGCGCGCTGTTCAAATATAGGTACTATATTAGATAAGCTGGTAGCTTAGACGAGTCGGCAGCAGTATCTCTAACTATCACCTGTGGAGATATCCAGATTGGAATCCTCCGGAGAACGCCAATAAAATAACAACTTTTCTTAGGGGAAAAACGTGCTGTAAAAATTAGTAAAAATAGGTGCGGAACCTCCTATGACATAAAACTATGTTGAAAAGTGGTGAAATAGTATATTATATACCAAGGTTCATATAAACTAGTCGTCAATTGAAGTGGGACACCAAAAAAAATCACCAACTTTGGGAACCTTCAACTTTTTTTTTTTTCGCCTTTATCTCGCAAAATTATTATTGCAAGACTTTTGACAACTTTTGACTTGGATGACCGATTTCAAAAACTCTTAAACTGTTGAATTACATAATTCTTCGACAATTCACTCGTCATACCATTTCTTTATCTAACCACTTATTGGGCTGTATACAGAATGATTTCGTGTATACAGTAGCGTGTTCGACTACCACTCCAGAGGTCGCGGGTTCGATCTCCGCCGGGGACGGATTTTCGGCCTCGAAAACAAGCTCCTTGGTTTAGTTGGAATGCTTGCTAAATGCAAGACGCGCCGTGTGTCGCATAGCACGTAAAATACGAACGACGGTGCCGACCCCATGCGATGTTGGTGGTCGTTAAAAATCCCTACCCTGTGTTGGAACACACAGGGGTTCGGAAAAATTTCCGGTATAGTGGAGGAAAGCATTCACCGGCGTCGGTGTTAGGCCTCGTTGCGGAAATAGGCCGACGTTAAATAAACGAATAAAAAAAAAACAGGGTGATTTATCAACACGTGTTTTTTACCCCAACTTTGGTCCCTATTTTTTACTTTTGTTGTCACCCTGTAATTATGGTTCATATCTCGTCTTATGAAGACATGTTTCAGCTACAGACTCCATTTCAAAATTTGGCTTTGTCTCTCTTCAATCTTGAGATATAACCTCAGACATGCGAAGGGGTGGTTTTTTCCAATAATGTATCTGTACCTGTATCAATAGAGTATGCCATGGATAATAAGGTGTCATTATGACATTTTAGTTATTAATTGTTTTTGACAGTAATGCCGCGTATACCACAAGCTGTACTAGAACGAGTTATTGGTACAATAGAAGCAGGCACCTCTATTAGGGATGCTGCAAGAATGTACCAGATGACACGAAGCAGTGTGCATCGTGCCATCCAAAGTTTCCGAGCACGTTCCGAGTCAATCACACGCCACAATATACTCATGGTGGAGGTCGAGGAAGGATTACCACTCCTGCTGCAGATAGACAACTGAGAAGAACCGTGTACAGGAACCGATGATAAACGCCACGAAGATACGGCAGGAAGTTTACGTGTTCGATGCCAACGCCAACGTTTCGACGCCTACGGTAAGAAGAAGACTTCATGACGTGGGTCTTCACGCTCGTCGTCCCTTGATACGCCCAAAATGGACACGCCAGCATAAGAGATGTCGGTTGCAGTTCGCTAGGGAACATGCCGACTGGAACATGAACGATTCGGCCAATTGCTGGTTTACCGACAAGTCCAGATTTTGCTTGTGGCCAGATAGCCGATGCAGTCTTGTGTGGAGACGTATAAATGAAAGAACCAACGAAAACTGCACGGTTGGAGAAGTTCCCTTTGGTGGACGGTCCATTATGATTTGGGGAGGCATCGCGCTGGGGCAACGAGCCGAATTGGTGGTTTTCAATGAAAATTTAAACGCCATACGTTACCTGAATGAGGTATTGGAGCCTGTAATATTACCTCTAGCGAACGAAATCGGTGAAGAATTTCTGTTCATGAACGATAATGCTCGGCCACACCGAGCCGCGGTCGTGAACGAGTTCTTTGAGAGGAACAATATCAGGCGCATGGTAGGCCGGCCATGTCGCCTGATATTAACCCCATTGAGCACGTATGGGATCTTTTGCAACGCCGGTTGTCAGACAGAGAACCTGCAGCAAGGACCGTGGAAGAATTAACTGAGTTCATACAGGAAGAATGGGTGGCTCTTCCACAGCAGTTGATTGATAACTCCATCAGAAGCATGCCACAGAGGTGCCTGGCAGTTAGGGAAGCCGCAAGAGGTCTCACCCGTTATTGATTTTTATGAAGTTGAATTACTGTTTCACGATTCTGCACAACGAAAATAAATCTTTTCTGATTCGATAATTTATACAGTGTTTTTATGAACATTGAATTAGTGGCACTATCCAACATATGAGGTCATATCTCAAGATTAAAAAGAGCTAAATTCCAAAATGAAGTCTGTAGCTGAAACATGTCTCCATAAGACGAGATATGAACCATAATTACAAGGTGACCACAAAAGTAAAAAATACGGACCAAAGTTGGGGCAAAAAACACGTGTTGATAAATCACCCTGAATACAGCCCAATTAGTGGTAAGATAAAGAAATGGTATGACGAGTGAATTGCCACAGAATGAGGTAATTAACCAGTGGAAGAGTTTTTGGAATCGGTCATCCAAGTCAAAAGTTACAGTTGCCCAAAATTGGTGAATTTTTTTGGTGTCCCACTTCAATTGACGACTGGTTTAGTTTTTTTTTTACGAGAAAATCGACATCGCAATTCAGGAACAGGTTAATAATGGTGTACTTCACGGCTAGTAGTAGAAAAAATTAATTCTTATTCAAAAATCTACCTACATCTAGAATGCGAAGTAATATGTACATCAAAAAGTGATATCTACGAGATGTGGAATAGCGATGAAGATAGTATGTCACATTTGGACATCTTTGAGATATCTCATTCATGTTCTGAATACCCGGACATAAGAGGTAACAGAGATGTCCACAAAATATCGCATAGACTTTTTTTGTTAACATCGCAGTTGTGACTTGAACATCTAAGTGATGTCTGATGTCAATGTCACAGAGATGTTTTCTTGCCGAGTGGAGGCGCTTTCGTTTTGCCAGCAGGAGCTACTCGGGGTAGATCACTAGACAAAGAAAGTAGATTTAGCTGGGTCGTGATTGGTGTATGTATCTACTCTCTCCGTAGGAGGAGGGCATTTATCCAGGGACAATCAACCCGAGGGAAACGCCAGGCCAAAATTATCTGGGAAGATCTCGAGCACGAGTGATATTTTGGTGATAGTTGCAAAAAATAAGTCCAAAGTGACAGCTGTCAGATTTTGTTGTTAACATTATTTTTATTTCGTTGCTATTGACAATGGGATTTAGATAAGTGAATATTATCCTTGTAGGTCTAATAATCAAGGGCCTTGTATGTAATAATCAACGGTAATATCACAAGTGCTTAGATTTTCTCGATAATTTTGGCCAGGCGATCGCGAGTGCTGGTTGTAGCGATAAATGCCCGACTCCGCAGGAGGAGGGCATTTATCCAGAGACCACCAGCCCAAGGGAAACGCTTGGCCAAAATTATCTGGGAAAATCTCGAGCACGAGTGATATTTTAATGATTATTACAAAAAAAGTCCGAGGTGACAGCTGTCAGATTTTGTTGTTTACATCAGTTTTATTCCGTTGCCATTGACAGTGGGATTTCGATAAGTGGACATTATCTTTGTAGGTCTAATAATCAAGGGCGCTGTATGTAATAATCGTTACAATCAGCACTCGCGATCGCCTGGCCAAAATTATCGCAAAAATCTAAGCACTTGTGGGTGCTAGTGTAATAAAGGGCAACGGCCACCGCACATTTTACAGAAAGAATTCTACCACCATTCTCTTCCTTATGCAATTTCGAGACGATTTAGGTACGGATGGATGCGATTTACTCACATTAAGTAGTCCTTCTCGTCACTTGAAAGTGCTCCCTTCTTGCGTTCATGTCTTCGTTGCTGCCATGACGACCACCGCATGTTGCTGTCCTTTTTTTGGCAGTTGACGTTTCTATGACGTCTCTCATCCATCTATTCTATTAACCTTTGACAGCGTTGAACGAAGGAGAAAGTTGTTCGGCGCCATTCTTTTCGTTCCGCGGTGTTTCCCAACGATTCGGTATGGAGTTCAATGAAATGCGTGATTACGGCGATCTGCGAACGTTGCTCTTTTCTGGCGTTCATTGCCTTCTCCATGCGAAATAAAATGTGTTCCTATGCTCTTTCCACCATTTCCAGCGAATTTCTGCCTTCTTCTTCTCTTTCCACCATTTCCAGCGATTTTTCTGCTTTCTTCCTTGTTTTACTGCGCATTACTTTTAGATTCTTCCCGCCCAACACCCCTGTTCTGCTCCCCGATCCCGCTTGTCACTTTTTTCATGCTTTTCTCTCGAGTTCGACCGATTCTTTCTTTCCTTCTCTGTTGTGCGTCGAAATGTTTTTAGCTTCTCCCCACCCAACACCCCTCCTTTGCTCCCCGGTCCCGTATCATGTCTGTTTTGCTCCTTCTTTTCAGGCGTTCATTGCCTTCTCCATGCAAAATAAAATGTGTTTTTATGCTGTTTCCACCATTTCCAGCGAATTTCTGCCTTCTTCTTTGTTGTACTGCGCAATTATTTTAGATTCTCCCCGCCCAACACCCCTGTTTTTCTCTCGGTCTCGTTGGTGACTGTTATCTTTGGTTTATTTCCAATTCCACTGCGTTTGTGAAGTTGCATAACTGTCAGGCGTCAATAATACACTACGTATTTTCGTAGGTTTCTTGTTTTTTTTTCAAAAGTTTGTGGATGATCCGCAAATTTTTTTCAGAAAACCTTCTAGGACAGTGTTTTCAATCTATTCTTACTTTTGGAATTATCAAAATCGTGTTGTCTTTTATGACACCGGACCCCACTTGTGATATTACTGTTAAAATATTGCAAAAAAAAAGTTCGAAGTGACAGCTGTCAGACTTATTTGTTGTTTACATCAATTTAATTCTGTTGTCATTGACAGTGGGATTTAGATAACCGAATATTATCCTTGTAGGTCTAATAATCAAGAGCGTTGTATGTAATAATAATCCTAGTAGTAGGTAATAATAATAACTAGGAATCGGGAGTTACCACAAATGGATAATTTCCAAATGACCAATTCATAGGTTTTTGAGATGAAAAGTATTTAAGCACAGCGTCGGTGAGATAAGATGGTCAGTTTGGTCCATTCCGACATAAGATCGATAGCTGTGAGGTGCAAAAAAAAAAAAGTCTATATCTCACCATTTTCAAGAAAATGGCCTGATCGTCGAGTTCTAATCACCCTGTAGTACCTACATCACACAACGCACTGTGTAACCAAATACTCGTATTGAAAAATTGAACCAGACAACGATCAAGTCCGCTTCACAATTACAACTAAAACGAGCTTATTCATCACAATACCTCACACCACCAGTCACACCCTTCGTCTTCCTCACATTCAAATTCATATCACTGTTATTGTATCCCGCAGTATATAGGTATACCTTTAGCGCTTATACCTACCTCTATGTTGGAACGAGCAACGAGTAATAATCAGGTCGTCGCGGCGCGTCCCAAAAAAAACGCACATCGCCGGTGGCACCACGGTAGGGAGTGTCCACTGGTCACTTTTATTATTTCTCTAGATCGAAAAAACCTGTTTCCATGAGAACTTGCTGAAGCATACGCCGCTCGTCGCGACCAAGCGGGGAAGGATGCCCTTTGCTCAAAGAAAGGGTCAGTCCGGTCCGGTTGCGAAACGGACCTCCGCAAGCTATAGACCATACTTGCCTGTAATACCACGCGAAGCACCCTTTTTCTTCAGACCCTTCACTCCGCGTGTATACCTTCTATTATACACTGACAATCCCAATGTCCAGTACCTATGGGCAGTTGTAGTGGTGGTGGACACAACCTGATTTTCTAGTTTTGCCCGAATGCAAATTGTGGCGCATTTTATATTCCGTTTGTATTATAATAGCTTTATCACGTACCCATATCGAACAAGATATGGGAAGGTTAGAGGGAGCGAAAGAAGTGCGATGGGTCAGTCCGATTCGAATTTTTAAGGTGGAAACATCTTAGGAGATGTAGGTACCCGCTTAGCGGGTATTCTCGGGTGCAGTTCCTCGGGAATGTAGTTGATTAGATCGTGCAGCTTCCGAGGGATCCCGGAAACGGGCAAGGCTTGGCAAAAATTACGTCGTTGTCTTGAAAAGTAATTGAGTTTCTTCTTCGCGTCGGGTCGTTTTTGGAATTATCTTCGAAGTTGTGCGTGGAACTGCGAATAAAACGCAATTTTTGGATTTGTCCTGGTAAGTCTGAAATATTCGCTTCTTCCACTGAGTTTTGGGTTATAATTATTGTGTAGTTGGTCACAAATGAATGCTTCAGCAGTGATAATTTTTGGGATATTGTACCCCCCAAACTCAACTTTTTCTTTGGAAGATTTCTATTTCATGATCGGTCAAAGTATAGTACGTTCACTCCTACTCTTATTCCAGTCGACTCGACTGTGAGATTTTGTTCTGAGTTTCCAAATGTGAAATATAGAAAATACCCGGAACTTTGCGGTTGGCTGCTATAGCGATATTCAACAGTAATATCACAAGTGCTTAGATTTTCACCATAATTTTGGTCAGGCGATCGCGAGTGCTGATTGTAGCGATAAATGCCAGACTCCGTAGGAGGAGGGCATTTATCCAGGGACAATCAGCCCGAGGGAAACGCCTGGCCAAAATTATCTGGGAAAATCTCGAGCACGAGTGATATTTTGAAGATTATTACATAAAAGAAGTCCGAAGTGACAACTGTCAGATTTTGTTGTTTACATGAATTTTATTCCGTTGCTATTGACAGTGGGATTTAAATAAGTGATTATTATCCTTGTAGGTCTAATAATCAAGGGCGTTGTATGTAATAATCGGTACAATAATTCACGACGAGACACGAAGTCGTCAGGACCACTTTCTAAACAATTTTTTTGCGCATTTCCTGTGCAGATAGACGGAACATTTTAGTGGGATGTGATATCCGAAGCATTTTTTCATTTTATTGGAAAATGTAGTAATTTTTGATGTCTCTTAAATTTTCGCCAGTGAACAAATGAATCAAAGCAATCTTGAAATTTGACAGTTGTTGTCAAAAATATTCATAACCTTTCGAAGCCAATTCAACTTTCCGATGGTTCAAACTAAAGAACATACAAGTCCTTCGTCCAATCGGAAAGACACGCCAAGCTCTGAAGAATTATAGACAAAACAAGGATCAAGGATCTCTGCGTAGGTCTGTCATGTGCAAAAGGATCGACGTATGAAAATTTATTGAACCAAATTTTAGAAACCCAGCCGCTTGCATATTGAACAGAAATTTATGTGAGTATACTTTTAGTTTGCAATTTGCTTCTGTTTTGGGGCTTGGCGGGACGAGTTTTTGTCGGCTCTGAATGACCGCCGTTGAGATGACTTAGATTGAAGGCGGCCCCGTGCGGTTTTGGTGTCTAAATGACCGTAACACAGCTCTGCGCCCCCCTAGTAGCACTTCCACATACAGGGTGTCTCACGAAGTAACCGACATAGTTCAAGGGTAGATGCACTTCCTCTAGGCAAATCAGAATCTGCCTTCGAAATTTCCCTGACGTCTCCCGTTTCCGATATACAGGGTGATTTATGTGTTCAACCGAAAAGATTGATTGGCCATATCTCAGGAATACATCAGTAAAATTCATTGAAATTTTACAGGTATATTCTAGAACCAAGAGCCTTTGTAGCGCCCTATTCACTCATGAAATAAATGAATACAGGACCGTACCCAAAATTTAGTTTTTCGAGTTTCTGTTGAAAAAGTCATCCTGTGTAGATTTGTTCTCAAATCTGATGTCATATTTGGTAACTACATAAAAAATGCTACAAAATGGGATTCCTGAATTGTCTTGCACTAATTTAGCTGATTCTAAAGAAATTATTAGGAGAGATTTCATGAATATTTTTGAAAATTTGATTCAAATCACTCAAACGCTGTTCCAGATGATCAAACAAAAACAAAGATCGACAGAATTTTTGTTTCAAAAATTAGGTATCGAAATTCAACGTGGTAATGCTAGTTCGGTATTGGGCACGGTTAATTTTAGTAGATATTTAGATGAAATTTTTTGGCTTGTTTAGTTGAGTTTATTGTAAAAATGTAAAATTATTTGTTAATATTGTAAAATTGTACATAATAAACGTTGTAAATAGATTGTAAAAAAAACAAAGTCACAATTTCAATTTTGATGCTTTACCAAACTAAGGATAATTTCAGGAGATTTTCTGGAAACATGAATTTGGGCAGGAATCTCAGGTACTAAATTCATGTTTCCAGAAAATCTCCTGAAATTATCCCCAGTTTGGTAGAACATCAAAATTAAAATTGTGAACTTGTTCGATCATCTGGAATAGCATTTGAGTGATTTGAATCAAATTTTCAAAAATATTCATGAAATCTCTGTTGATAATTTTTCAGCTTCATTAGTGCCAAACAATTTAGGAATCCCATTTTGTAGCACTTTTCATGTAGTTACCAAATATGACATCAGATTTGAAAGAAAATCTATACAGGGTGACTTTTTCAAGAGAAGCTCGCAAAACAAAATTTGGGGTACGGTCCTGTATTTATTTCATGAGTGAATAGGGCGCTACAAAGGCTCTTGGTTCTAGCATATACCTGCAAAATTTCGATAGATTCTATCGATGTATTCTTGAGATATGGTCAATTAAACTTTTCGGTTGAACACATAAATCACCCTGAATATCGGAAACGGGGGACGTCAGGAAAATTCCTAAGGCAGATTCTGATTTGCCTCGAGAAAGTACATCTACCTTTGAACTATGTCGGTTACTTCGTGGGACACCTGTATACATATACAGGGTGATTCAAAAGTGTCGGACCATCTTAACAGTGCATAATATGGATGGAGGTCCAGTAGAGTGCTAGAAAGTTGTTGAAAACATTTTATGTCTTTTAATTTTGAAGTTATGGGGGGACAAAAGTTGGTCCTTCAATTGCTTCTATTTCCGTTTGTTCAAAAGATTTTAGTAAACTGTTCATGGAAAAATAGTCAGTGCAAAAAATCAATCTCTGAATCTGTATTGAATTTCTGTTCTCTATACAGGGTGAATCACTTACTACAAAAATTTACTTCTCCTAAAAAAAACGGAAGCAACAGAATTATATCCAAATGAATTGTGTTTCATGGTTTTATTGTGCTCTACATAGGTTACGGGACCAATGTGGCTGTTTACAGGTACTTTCAGAAAAAAATAATTTTCAGGATTCATGACTCACCCTGTATACAAAACAGAAATTCTTTGCAGATTCAAAGGTTGATTTTTTGTACTTATTCTTTTTCCATAAACAGTTCACTAAAATCTTTTTAAACAACGAAAATAGAAGCGATTGAAGGACCAACTTTTGTCCCTAACCTCAAAATTAGAAGACATAGAATTTTTCAACAACTTTCCAGCACTCTATTGCACCTCCATATCACAGAATAGCTATATACAGAAGCATCACTCGTGGCGGTCCCTTTGATCTTTTGCCTTGGTTACCGGTGACCTTGCGCCATTTTGTTGGTAAATTTTCGTAGAGGTGGGCGTAAAAAAATGCCGCAGAATGAGAAGTGGGGTGAATTATTTATTATTCATCATTCCCTTTTCTTTGCTGAAGGTCTCACAGTTGGTTTTCTTTTTTTCATTGATTAAATGTCACTTTTTGCTTTTTAAACCAGTTTCAATGGAAATTACCTTTGATTGGGGTATTCTAGACTGTTTCTGCCCCAATAATCTCCATTGGGACTGCATCAAAAAAGTTATTATGTATCGAAAGTGAGTTCAGCTAATTTTTCAAAGAAGCCGTGCGATTTTTTTTCCATCACAGCCGTAAGTAGGTGTAATTAAAAAAGTAAAGGAACAAGTGTAGAATGGTTTATTATAATGAAGACCAATTAACAGTATAATACAAAAAAGTGTGCAAGCTGTGTCTGCTATGTCCATTTTGTCGACTTTCAGTTACAAAAAGTCAAAGAAATTTTCATCAACTCCAGTGGAAAACCATATGAACCTGTCTGACATATTTTTCTAAAACAGTTTTTGATGGCAGAACAAGTGCTTTTTTTCAAGAGCTTGTAACATTTGGGGCCCAAAAAATATAATAACAAAGCAAACTTTTTGAATTCATCAAGCTAACGTCGGCCATGGCAATTTCTTTTCAATGGATTGGCTTATTGCACTTCGGCTAGCTTGGATAATTCGGAATTTAAAAGTTTGTAGCACAAAAATTGAAACTGGATTCATGTCCGAATCTTGACTACTTTTCCTAAAATTCTCCTCGATCTCATTCTTCAAAGCCGCATTTTCTTCTTGGAGATGGACATTTTTTTCCAACAGCGTGACTTTTCTTGATGAGTTCTGCCTCAAAGCTTCGAGGAGTTTGAGTCTCAGCTGAAGACTCTCTTGTTTCGAAAGTCTCAGTTTGAGCTGGAGACATCTGCGGCGGCTTTTCTCTGTGTCCATCTAAGTCACCGATCATCTCAGAAACTGAAACATTTTTATTGCTATGAAAAATTCTTATTTCATCTTTGATTAGGTACCTACCTCAAATATTCTGCAGTATTTTAGGTTTTTTTCAACTGCTGGCTGGTCACATATTATGTCTCCACAAGAACTCGATCCTTCGTCGGAAACACTTGTGAAACAACCACTACTTGTAGATGGAAGTTGGTTTATCTTGCCAATGAAATCCATCGAAGTCCATCCATTGAAATGAAGTCCATCACGACCACTGTTCTCGATCCAAATTTTACACCTGAAGCAAAAATAAATCAAATACGTGCAAGATAACATAACACACGCCAAGAAGCAGAATTAATGTGAATTTTTGGTGAAATAATACGAATGCAGAAACTGTACAATTGTGTATGTATGTAGGTACTTACATTGCTGTGTCTTTCGGAAATCGAAAAAACCGGCGATAAAGGCTCTCAGTCTTCACTGTCACTTTCAGAATAGAATCTGTAGCCGGAATCTTTGTACGAACATGCAACGCCCCATTTCCTTTTCAGCTTCACCTGTTCTGCATCGTTCATGGTGAAAATGTTTTGAAAATGCCGAAGAAAATGTTTTCGAAAATCGAAATGTCAGAGTGACATGAAAAATCAAATGCCAAATATTCCCAGTCTACTTGGCCATTTCAAACGCTTCGCGCGTCCTCATCGCTGTGCCCATCTCTCGCTCAGTGCCCAATAGGATTGCCCACATAACACGGAAGGTAACGAAACTATACCGAATACTGCCGAGTAGCACTCAAGGACCGCCTTCTGGTCAATTTTTTTATCCCACTCTAATTTTTGATATCCTTTTCTAGTCACGCTTCTGTATATAGCTATTCTGTGTCCATATTACGCACCTTCAGGGTGGTCCGACACTTTAGAATCACCCTGTATGACAAAGTCAGTTTTCCGAGATTTTAATATGAATTTGATAGGGAAAGTAGCTTCATTTCTAGAGAAGCCGGATTCACACCAGTTGAAAAAGCGGCGAGTTTACAATGCGTAGGATAAAATTTGACCAACCAACTGGAATCACAGTAAAAGTGAACCTGAACCTACTATACCTAAGTGAGCCTTATAGGGCAAGCGGTACCCGACAAATATCGACAAAATACCGCTATATAGTATGAGGGATTGTCACTTGGCACGATTTCGCTAGCCCCGTGTAAAGCCGAGACATGATATTTCGCCAAAATGGCAGCTTTATTTTTTGAAAATTCAACATCATCAGACTTAACATGCGGAATAATATGTTGTCTACAGTATTTTCACTCCCTTAACATGATTTTGAGCCTTTTTTTTAACATCTCGAGCAAGTGGTGGTTAAGTTATGGAATTCGACTTTCAGCAAGTGTTTTTCCCAGTAACGATATTTGTATAACTCCGCCGCCCCTGAATTTTGTTAAATTTTTATATGTAGATGAAAAATGTTCGTTGAATAACTTATGCCAGATTAGAGCTCAGTTACTTTGATCGTTCACGGAATACAAATTTAAAAAAAGTTGAATTTCCAGACTAGATAATTTTGTCAATGCAATAACTCCTCGAAGATTGTCTGCTGAAACATTTACGTATGACCCTTCACAACCAGTTCGATTTATTAACCCAAGCTTCAAAACATACTGAAAGCTTATTATTCTGGGGGCTGTACATCACGTACAAAGTGCTGCATAAAAAAATCGAAGATTGAAGTACCGTGTTGAGCAAACCAAGTACTGCCAGAGGACGTGATTTTCTCAAGCACATCCTCTTATTTCATAAATTATTAGTACTGAAGTAGTACTTAGAGGTAAATCAAAATTTTGCATGCAAGTGGGCTTTGCAAAAGCAAGTTCACTGATAATGTAATAATTACTGATTGGCCCTGGCTGAAGCAATTCCTTGAAAAGCAGTAAATTTTTTTCCAAGTCTGTAACAGCTATGGGTTCTGTATGTTGGTGGTGTCAAATTTTTAACGATTTTGATTGTCGAATGCTGATGCGTGAAACTTAATCCTTGATTTCATATTTTTCCTAATTTTTCTTGGCACTTCTATTTAGGTACAACACTGAAGTCAGAGAACTTCTGGAGATATATTGGAAAATATTCCAGAGAATTCAAATATGCCTGCCAGTTAGTGTTTTGATACATGTCGAAAATTCAGAAGTACTGAGTACTTTGAAGCGAGTCATAAACTTTCAAATCAGAACTCAAAAATCCCAAAAAGGCAAACTCCCAACCAAAGCTGTCAAATTTCCCAAAAGACTCTCAAAGTTTTCAAAATAATTGTCAAAGCTGCCAGAAATCAATCAATATTATGTATATTCCAAAAAAAAAAAAACTATCGAAAGTTCAAAAACTGATGATGGCAGCTGAAAAACTATATTTTTTCAACGGCTTTATCTTGGAATAATCCCAATGTCGGGTTAGGTCAGGTTCAAGAATAGTCGAAAATTGAACGTTGAAATATGTATGAACTAACAGAAAAAATCTTCGAATTATTTGAATAATGAGATGGTTTTTCAAAAGTAAGCTTTTCTCAAATTTCCAGATTTTGCTCAAATTATCAAAGTTAGTAAGCTTTCTCTAGCTGTCGTAGAACAAGTTGGGAGACTGAACTTCCCAATAATCACTTATTTTTTCATCGATGAAGAACTTGTTTCGAGTTTCCGAAACTTTTTGTTCAGAATATTAGTTTTTGAGACAATCGTGAGAAAAGTTCCAAAAACTCAGATGCATGATGCATGCACGGATATGAGCCTCTGAAAATCCAAAAACTCCCTCAAAATTTGAAGAAAACTGGATATTCTGTTCAATCTCCATGAAACGTGTCCAGAAAAGAACAAAGTTCACGAGAAAACTGTCAAAGTTTCCAATAAAATGGTCAGGTCAGGATCAAACAGAGAACCATCCAAACTTTCCAATAATGAGATAATTCATCAATGGAAAGCTAAGCTTTCATTCGACAAATCCCAGATTTTGTGGAGAATATCAAAGTAAGAAAGTTTTTTTTTGCCAATCGTGGAACACATTTTCAAGAGTTCAAATGCATGCAAATGCATATAAATGCTCAAAAACCTCCAACATTCCAATTCCCAATTTTGATTGATTGATTATCTCCATAAATAGTGTCAATTCACAAGGATTCACGAAGAAGATGTGTCAAAGTTCACAAGGAAACTGTCATATCAACAAAGTTCCCAGGGTCTGTAAAAAAAATTCGAAGTTCACAAGAGGTCAAAGCTTCAAATAAAATGGTCAGGTCATAGGTCAAGTCAGTTTCCAAGTAGCAATCAATATTTCCCCCCAACAAACTACTATGAAAAATTCAGAAACTGATGATGACAGCACCTAATAAGCTGTATTTCTTCAACGGCTTTATCAGCCCCAGCGACCAACAGGAATTCTTTCAAAATTTTCAGTTATGGAATAGTTTATCCATAAAAAACTTTATTTTGCGATTTTCCAGCACTTTTTGCTCAGAATATCGGAGCAAGGAAGTTTTTGGATCAACTCTGAACCAAATTTCTGAAAATTCAAATGCTTGCAGGACGATGAATGTCCAAAATCCTGTCAAAATGAAGAAAACTAGACATTTTGTTCAATTCCCATAAATGGTGTCAAGATTTACGAGAAAACTGCTAGAGTTCACAGGAAAACTGGCGAAATTCCGTAATAGAAAAATTGTAATTATTTGAAAATGGAAACGCTGTCAGTTTTGTCACTTTATTCTACATATTGGGCGCTTTCCATTTGAAACATTTGTGTCGGTTTGTGTCAGCTTGTGTTAGCTTGTGCCGATGAGACAAAGGAACACAGATCAAATGGAACCCATTTGTGTCGATTTGTGTTGACACAAGTCGACTTGTGTCGGTGAATGGAAAACGCTCATTGATGCTTGTGACTGCACCTGAGAAAAGCTGTAGCTTTTCAACGGTCATGTCTGGCAACAATTCGAGGTTGAAATTGAAATTGTCGAATTGTCGAATCAAATTGAAATTGTCAAAATTAATGGATAGTCCGGTTTCTCAAATTTCATCAAAATTTTGGAAACTGTCACAATTTTTCACACTTTGTTTCTGTCTGTGACAGCACGTTTATTTTTTTCAACAGCCTCACCTGTGGGATAGCTCACCAAGAATTATCAAGAATTCATCGTTGAAACGTGAAAGAACAAAAGGGCCAGTTTCCAGTTGTACTTTTTGTTAGATACTAAAAATAATAATTTCTGGAAGTTTGTAATATTGCGAAATAGATTTAGTAAAACTATTTATTCTGTAAGTTTCTGTAACTTTTTGCTCAAAACGCCGGAGTAAGGGAGGGGGCTTGAAAAAATCGTAAAAAACTTATAAGAGCTCTAACGCATGCAGCTATGTCAATGTCTAATAATTTGAATCTGTCTAAATTAAAAAATGTGGACATTCGACAAAACTCAGAATTTTTGTGTTGCCAAGATTAACAAGAAAAAACTGTTGAAGTTCACAACAAAACTTCCTAAGTTCACAAAATAGTGCTCAATTGAACAATTCAAAACTTCTGAAATTCCAAAAAACCTGTGATTCCCCCTCTCCCCAAAACAAAATCTCTCAGGAACTCAGATAAAATTTCGAAACTGCGTTTTTTTCTCATTTTTTAATTTGAATTTCAAATCTTCATGTCCGCGACAGATGGTTCCAGTAGTTGCGTTTCGTATTTTGCATTGTCCGGTCGATGTGTCAGTGAGCCTTTCTGACGGCCAATCATATTTCGATGATTCCTCGAGCAGGACAATCATCATTCCCCGCTTTCAAAGGCGAAGGTCCCGGGTTCAAATCCGCACTGGGCTAGATCGTCTTTTTCACGCGTTTTCTAGTACTGGGGCATCTACTATCGTGCGGTGATGCCCCGGGAAAAAGGATGGAACGAAAAAGCCATCGAAACAAAACCACACTGATCAATCCTCACTGTTCCAAAAATGTCTTCGTTGTTATCGTCAATACTGTTACCGTTACTGGAAAAACCCCAAAGAAAAACCTGCTAATAAGCTAGTAGTTGATGCAGGGCAAAAAAAAAACACAATTTATCATTCAACGTCACGCCAACTCATTGCTGATTATTCCACATAACATACTTCTGACCAATCAATGCGTGCGAAACCTTTGAGTTGAACCAATGAAATCAGTTTTAGCGATAGAACACGATACCTTTGTCTAGTTTCATACTGATGAAACTACGCCTTCTTTTCACAATTCCTTTTTGTATTTGGGAAGTATTTGGGTTTAAAGCGTTTTTATATTTGAATAAATTTCACCCTTTACGAAATATTCCCCGCGATCCTGCGGATACCACTGAAGCTAACAGAGTTTTTGTATTTTTTTTCCAATTTGTATTTTAATAAGGCTTTGTTTTCATGAAGCATTCCAACCTGTGCAAAATGGTTACTTTATGACCCATGATAAAAATGTTCCAGCTTCGCTGTCGGGTTTTTATTTAAAGTACGCAACAAAAGTCGTGTCACCCCCTAAATTTTCATCGGATTTCAAAACTGATTATCCTCAAATTCTCTCGGGCGATTTTGGATTCCTGTGAATTGGTAGATAGCACAATTCTTCGGCTATCAGATCTTGCTTTTGCGAAATACGACATATGTCAAATAAGGTTTGTACAGGATGACACATCAAACAGTGCCAAATTGATGGAAATTCCGTGGTCCCCCATTTCCTCAAAAAAAAATTTTTCTTAATTCAAAAATGGAATTCATGGAGAGTGATGTCTTACCTCGGGATGGTTTTTGATTTTCAGCCCTATTTTGATTTTTCTGAAAAATATTTGTGTCTGTTCGTAATCTCCCAGAAAACAGCAGAACCGTTGATCTGATCGATTTGAAATTCGGTATGCAGGTATGGTTTTGCTGTCGAATGAGCCCATCAGTTTTTGGCTGTCATCTGTCAAGCAGAAGTGTCACTGCCAGAAATTGACAGAAGCATATTTCCACGGAGCTTGACTGCAATACGTCATTTGAAAGCCCGCAAAAAAATGTTTTCAAAACTGTTGGAATTTTGTGTCTATCTGTCATCTGTCAAATAATGAAAAATGTCGAAAATTCAAAATTTTACCATTTAATTATTCAAAATCTATCTTTTGTATTGGCACCAAATTTGGTAGAAAGCGACACAACAAAAAAATCAAATCAAGTCTGCAGTTGCACTTTCGACTACTTTCTAGTCGGGCGTTATGAATTTTTAAAATTTCTCCTCGCCGTTGCCACCCGAAAGAGCCTTCAACCCGGGTTTTGACCAGAACGACTCGCTTTTGATGCAGGACTCCACTCAAAAATACGATTGTTCCTCGGGGATCGACTTTTTTTGAATAATTCTAACTGATGTCAAAAAGATATTGGATTAGGCGTCGTGTAAACCCATTTTTTAAATTGACAGCTTCGATTCTCCGACGGTGATTTTTGCAAAATAAATTTTGCTCATTCCGTGAATTTGGAAAACCTGCAGTGCTACAGTCAAAAGCTGCACACGTTTTCAGTAGGCAATCACTGTACGGGTGAGTTTTTGTTTTGAACACCCTGTATGCCAAATTAATTTTTATCCTTGAATAGTATTTAAGCCAAAATCCACCAGCACTATGTTGAAAAATTGGTTGTTTCACCTTAAAACTTTTTTGACTGGTATTCAAGACCTCTATGGAAAATTTTCTTCGAAACGTCCTTTCGGGTGAAAATTTGGAATTGGAGAGAAAGATTGGGAATAATTTGTAGGAAATTGAAAATTGTGTTTTAGAAAATTTCAATTTTCAGGGAAAACCTAAAATCTTTTTCCAAATCATCTTATTGCAAAATCGTCAATTGAGGCTTCACTCAAAGCTCCATAATTCAAGTCCGGTCCCGATAACCCAGGTTAGTTTTAAATTTCCAACAGGGAAATTCCCGAGAAATTGGGAAAAAACTTGTTGGAGAATGTTGAAGAACCAGTTACCTTTTGTTTGAAAAGGATGGTGGAAATCTGTTCACGGGATAAATCAAAAGTTGGAAAATATGCAGTTTTTCCATACAGGAGAACTAAAAACCGTAGGTCTGACTTCAAAAATTTCTCCATCAAAAATTAAATCAATCTCTTCTCCACCGTTCATTTCAAGCATGTCTACACCTAAAATGAATATTTCGTGGGGCTCACCGCATGTTGAAGTTTACACTACGGTTTTTTCAAATTCTTGGAATGTGCAAAATTCATTTTGAAAAAATCACCGTCGGAAAACCGAAGCCGTGTCGATTTTGAAAATGGGTCTACACGACGCCCAATCCAATCTTTTTTCTATATCAGTTGGAATTATTCGAAGAAAGTCGATCCCTGAGTAGAAATGAATTTTTGAGTGAAGTCCTGCATCAGAAGCGAGTCGTTCTGGTCAAAATCCGGATTAAAGGCTTTCTCGGGTGGCAACGGCGAGAAGAAATTTTGAAAATTCATAACGCCCCGATAAGAAAATGGTGGAAAACTGCAACTGCAGACTTAATTTGATCTTTTTAGTTGTGTTGCTTCCTGCCAAATTTGGTTCCAATCCATCGGATAGATTTTGAATAACTAAATGGTGAAATTTTGAGTTTTTGATATTTTTCAATATTTGACAGATGACAGATAGACTCAAAATTTCAACAGTTTTGGAAACAATTTTTTTTTAGGCTTTCAAATGACATATTGCAAGTCAAGTTCTATGAGAATATGCTTCTGTCATTTTCTGGCAGTGACGCTTCTGTTTGACAGATGACAGCCAAGGGACAACTGAGGGGCTCATGCGACAGCAAAACCATATCTGCATACCGAATTTCAAATCGATCAGATCAACAGTTCGGCTGTTTTCTGGGAGATCATGAACAGACACAAATATTTTTCAAAAAAATCAAAATAGCGCTGAAAATCAAAAACTGTCTCGAGGCAAGACATCATTCTCCATGAATTTCGTTTCTGAATTGAGAAAAAAACATTTTTGAGAAAATAGGGGATCACGGAACTTCCATCAATTTTGCACTGTTTGATGTATCACGCTGTAGAAACCTTATTTGACATATTTCGTATTTCGCAAAAGCAAGATCTAATAGTGGAAGAATTGTTCTATCCACCAGTTTAAAGGAATCAAAAATCGCCTAAGACAATTTGAAGATAATCAGTTTTGAAATCCGATGAAAATTTAGGGGGTGACACGACTTTTGTTGCGTACTAGTAATAGCAGTTGATTATTGTGAAAAAGACTTTTACCGTCCTTTATAAAGGACGGTCGGGCTATATGGGTTAACCCTCATTTGCCGACGGGGCAACTAGCAATCAACCAGGATAACACATCGGTTAGCTGTTTTAGCGGCGAGTCAAATTTCGGTTAAAAGTTTTGTCGGTGAATAGCGTGTCAGTGAACGGTAAAAGCGGTGGGTAGGTAATTCTGTTTGATGAAAATTTTGCTTTTGCCAAGGATGAGATTGATTGGTGAGTAAGACAGTCATGATCTTCGATCTTGAAGACCCAAAGACGATCATCGAAGGCGACTAGATACAAGAGCTCAATCAATGACGACTCCAAGACATTCGCCACGCACCAGAACTTGATGACAGCTCAAAGACAATTATTATTATTATAGTTCACTTTATACACAAATGTCGAAGTGAACGACTCAGGAATGAGCGCGGAATGTATTTTGATGAAAAAATCCAGTAATGACGACTGAAATACGATTGCTCAGCATCAAAATTTATGGCGGCTCAAATACAATTGTCAGACCCGACTTGATGCACCATAACTCGGTTGGACCACTCAAAAGTAATTGCCCAGCACAATAATTTTGTGACGACTTAGATAGGTACATCAGTAAATACGATTCAGTACAAGGACCAATTGATGACAAGCTAGAAAAAAAAATTGAGTGAGTCAGATAATCGCTCAGTACATAACAAACTTTCATAGTGATTCAAGGACAATCAATGAAGGCAACCTTAGGTATTATAAGCAAAACCTAAAGTGGATGAGTTAGGAACAAGCTCGGAGGCAACTGAAAAGATTTCAATGAGGAACCTCCAGACAAAGACTCGATTATGAAAGCACAAATTATATTCGCCCAGCACAAAAATCTTACGATCGATGACTCGAAAACAAATGCCGTAGTCGACTTTGTAGAACATGAGTAACAATTTGAATAAAATCTTGCTGCCGACTCAATTTGCTGAACTGAGTTATGATTCCGCAAAGCCATTCGCCGAAAACTCAATTGTGTCAACTCAAGAGAAGATAGCTCGAATTTTATGACAAATCACAGGTGATAAAGACGACTCAGTACAATAATTCAATTGATGACAATTCCGAGACAATCTTCTAGATTACCTTGCACAGAAAACTGTGATCAAGACGTCCCAGAAAGAGTCGCTTGACACTAAAATTTCAGAACGACTCAAATGTAATTGTCGGAGGCGTCTTGATACGCAAAATTGAAATATAGTAACTTGGAAAAAATCGCTCGATACAAGAATTCTATTATTTAGTTGGAGAACGTCGCTCAAATTTTATGACGACTCAAAACAATAGAGAGCAGCTTAGTACGATTAGGTACTCAACTAAGGATGATTTAAACATAATTGTTAGCGGTAGAGCTTGGTAGAAAAAGCTTAGTTGTTGTGACGACTCAAGGACCACAAAAATTTGATGAGTACTTGAAGACAATGTTTGGAGGCGACTCACCTATTGAATAGAGCTAACTTTCGACGACTCAGAGACAGTTGCTTAGCGCAAGAATTTTATGACGGCTTGAAAGACAATCATTAGGGCGTTTTTATAAAACTTGATTAATTGCCACTCAGAGACAATCGCCGACAGCAAGTTTGTTTAGAAACGCAATTGCCACGGCTCAGGGACAGTTTCCCAGCAATTAAATTGGTCCCGGAATATTTGGTAAGCCACCGGGAAAATGCGGGAGGCTTCTTTTCACTTGAAATACGAACCTGTTTCCAAGTTTTGCCATCGACATCTCCCGCGCTCTATTAAATTTCAGGAATTCCTCTCATCGCTTCCACGCATCACTATATTGAGATTTATATTCTCTCTCTTATTCCGCGATATTATGGCAGCCGCCCAGCCCAAGAACTTTGTCGAGTTCTCTCTCAGAAATTTCCCTGGCGCTCTCCTCTGCTCTCTTACTTCCATACGTAATTATCGCGCATCAGGGGTGCCTCTTTTCATGCCTCCATCCCCGGCACCTCACACCGCCGCTTTCCACCCTGTATACTCATTCCACGACCCCAACATCCCCCGCATAGCCTGGCACCAACTTACTTCTATCATCGGAAGTATAGAATATGAGAAATTTCCCGGCATCCATAGCTTTCGCTCTGCTCTCTCTCTGCAAAGTGTAAATAGTTAAAGTTCGGCCGTATTTTAGCTGAGAGACGTCGCACAGATGCATTTGACAGAACTAAAATTTACAAGCTGTAGGTGTACACGTCTAGGGCTATAATTATGAGGGATGAGGGAGAGAAGGAGGGTGTGTGGATTGGGCTTTCTTCCATCAGAAGAAGTTGAGATTTACTGCGCCGTCATAAACTTATCATTGGTTTTGGTTAAGCGCCCATCTCGGTTATTTCTTGATCTTGGGTATATTTAACGTATATTCAGCTGACTTTGCATTTTCATACCAAAATCATGAAGCACAAGAGCCTAAAGGTCAGATACCAGATTGACAAAGTTGACGATACATCCATGGATCACTCATTAGCTAACGAAGCATTTGGCTATCAAAAAATTGAGAATTTACTCACGGAGCAGCACAATTATTTTGCCTCAGACCACACTTAGAGCAAGTGTGACCTAAAGATCAGATTGAAAATTGGCGAGAAGCTAAAAATAGTGCATATCTCTTCCTTTTTTTATGATAGCTCTAGAATAAGCAATATATTCGGACTCCTCATATCTCTTCCGGAGTGTCTACCTTTTTTCTCCTATGAAGAACCGTTTTTCATACAGATTCTTCTGCTTGTCATCATTAGAAAATCCCTTGAGCTCCTTCCCTCTTGTCATCTGTGTAACTTTCCAAAGCCTCGCTACCAACTTCTAAAAACGAAAATTTTTGGAGGGATCATTTTTTGTGTTCACTCCAAGCAGAGAATAGAGTAAATCGGCGCTGCAACCCAACGGAAATAAATTTTCGTTACACTTCCCAATTTCCGCACAGCCAGCACCCTCGATTCTCAAGACGTATCGTTTTAACCCTTATACTTCTCCCCCATCTCACCCCAATTCACCTTCAAGAAATTGAATCAGCAACTGTAGTGTTCTTTCCAGTATTCCAGCTCCTTCCTTCCCGGCAGTTTACCCCGTCCCATTTCTCCACCCCGTTCCCCTCCCCGCCCCTTGCCGGATGCTTTATTCCTTCGCCCTGGCTCTTGAAGTTTGCTCCCTCATTCCCAACTTCAGCCCCGGGTTTAAAATCACCCTCTTTGCGTTTTAACCGCCTCTCGAGCGATTCTCGCCCTTACGCAACCCGGCCTAAAGCCCAGAATCCCACCACTGACTCGGAGAAAACTCGCACAACCCTCATATCCCGGCACGCCGTGCGCTCTCTAAGTATATTCCGCCTTAGATTTTATTTAAGATATTCTCGCCCTTATTTGCGATGTTGTATAAGGTCGACTTTTCCTCGATTTTTGCCCGGATCCAAAATGGCGGCGGTGGCACAGCACCACCACTACCACCAGCGTCTCGCGTATACACCAGCTAGATATTTAATGTAGGGAAAGTAATTCTGCAATTTGAATTTCTCAGAGAGTGTGGATTTCAGATTTTCACGACCTGGAGCTCTGGAAGGAGGCTGGAGGAGGGGGAGGAAAGACTGGAGGAGGGGGTGGAAAGACTGGAAGAGGGAAAAATAGGGAAAAGCGCCATGTAGCACCATGCGAGGGAAAAGAGAAGGACGGTTTTTGGTCGTGATCGTGCTCCCTCGCTCCAGCCGACTAATAATGCTCAGGCAGCGTCGGAGAACTCGACTGTGTTTTGTTTGTTATTCCTGCCATGTTTAAGGAGCAGCGCCGGGGATTTTATGGTGCGTCGTTAAAATCACAACCGCTCCCCCTCCCCCGCGACCCCCAATTCCTCCTTTCGGGTCCCTTCAACATCCCAGTCCTTTTCCCTACACTACCAGTCCCTTGAATCTAGGTCCTTGGAGCCATTTCTTATTAATTATATCAAAGCAGGGTGCATTAATTATACCCATCTTGGGGCGTATGTCTACACACGTTTGTTTGTGAATCTTGAACGAAAAAGGGTTATTTGCTCAGTTCAACGTCTATTTATCGATTTGAAAACTGAGTTTCAATCTAATTTCTACCGCCGAGCCGCCTTGAAAATTTGTTCCTGAGTCGTCATAGAATTTTTCGCTTAGTGATTCAACTTTGATCGTCATGATTGGATCTCATGTATCAAGCCGACCTCAACCGTTGAGTCGTCATAAATTTTTTGTAGTAGGTAAGCCACCTTCACCTTCAATTTTGTTCTTGAATCATCATCAGATTCTCGTACTCCGATCTCATCGGAGTCGTCATAATGGGGTACTTGCAAATGGAATAGATTTAGCTGGAAATACTTTTGATTGCTAGTATAAGTGATAAGGGGACTCTACTGAGAATTTCACAATAATCCCGTCGTTTTCTACAGAAAAAAACGAATTTGAAAAATCCTCCTAAAAGCTTCGCGCCAGGACAGGGATTTTGAGTGGGGTTGGTCTGACTGTGTGACAATGAAATAATCAAGAATGTCAGGGATGTCACTGTGACACTGTCATTTTGAACATGCTATCGCAAAACCGGTTTTCTATCGAATTCTCTTACCATGAGCATTTAGACAATAAAGTCGAACAAGGTTTCGAAGAAACTGACTCCAGAAACCTCTTATAACACTGTCTCAGTCGATATAATTTATTTCGAGGGGAGAATCTGGAGGATCACCAATAGCACAGAAATAAGAGGCTGAAAATGAACAGTGAGCTTTTATAGGTTCATCATTAGCATACAATTCCGGATAGGTAGAGTAGAGCTACAAGAGATCCATGTGGGAAGGACGCGATGGATCTCCAAATAAAATGTGGGGAGCAGGAACACTGATGTCCGAAATGAAGCCGAGGGTCAGCCAGGTCAGAGCACGGGTGACAAACGTGCGAAAGGCTTTTAGGTGGACAGCACTGACGACTAAAGAAAGAGACTAGTTAGGTTGAACAAGGAATGAACAAAACGAGTAGGTACTTACCGCGTAGATCAAAGCCTCGATCAAAGCCGTCAAAGGCAAAAAAGGGCACAGGAAGAAATTACGGTCGGCGGTTTGACGTTGTCAGTCAGACTCAGATCTTGTTGTTTGAAAACGGCACCTTGACGACGTTATATCATTGCCAACCCAACGAGGAAAAAGAGCCCTTCTATGTTCTATATCTAATATATTTGTGACGTCACAAATATATTTTTAAAACACGCATTGCGGCCGCAATTTTGGGAATTTAGGAAAAAGAAAAAATACGGGTACATTATTTTTAACCATACTATCGATTAAGCCAATAAAAAAAAATTAGGCAAGTACCCCATTGAATTTCGTATATCAAGTCACATTTTAGAATGACCTTTGAGTTGACTTTGAAGCTCGTTTGGAAGTATTTCTTGTATTAGTCCGCCTTAAAAATTATTGTATTGAATCGTCATCATATTTTCCCCTGAGCGATTGTACAGGTGGACCACGGAAGCGGAAAGTTCTGAGTACCTGATTTATTACCTCGTAATTATACCTACATAGGTTAATGTGGATGTCTTTGTCAAATTATCTGTCATTGTATGCCATTTGGTGGACATGGTACCTACAGTGGCCCGGTGAACAACGTTCTTTTGTGATTAAATCTTACAACAAAATATTGGTTGTGTGGTCGCAGCGAAGCGACAATATCGAATTAATTTCAATATTTCACGTCAAGGAAGAATTCCATCTGCCCATGTCATAAAAGACTGGGTTCGCAAAATTTAGAGAAACTGGTTCAGCTCAGAATGTCAAACGTCTGGGACCAAGACCAAAGCCAGCAGTTTCCTGGCCGCGTCGTCTCCAAACACGGAGACATTGAGTGGCCTTCAAGATCGCCAGGTCTTACAGCATGCGATTACTTTTTGTGAGGTTATCTGAAGGCCAAGGTTTTCCTTAATAAACCACAAAATATCTAGTAGCTGAGAATCAGAAAAACTTGAAAAAATTGCTGATATTCTCTTGAATAAGTTATACGTCGTGCTATGCAGAATTTCAACATCCGGCTTCAAGAGTGTGTAGTGCGAGCAGGAGGCAATTTGCTTGGCAAAGTTTTCAAGAAATAAAAATGCATACATTGGCCTTGCTAATGTTGTATTCAGTTTTCATTGAATAGAGCTACTTTCTGAATGACGGCGTTCTCAAAACTTCTCGCTTCCGTGGTCCACCCTGTATCTGAGTCATGGAAATCAAGTGCTCTGTAGCCTTCAAGCACGATATCTTTGATCGTCGTGATTTTATCTTAGTCGTCATATTTGAGTTGCGTCATACAATTCTTGCGCCTTTACGATTTTATTTGAGTCGTCATAGGCTTCTTTTTATTAGTGTTGTCATTATAGTCACATAGTCACATAGTCATTTGAGTTGACATATAATATTATTCAATCATAGCTGGCTATCAAGTCGCCTTTCATTGTCCCTGAATTGTTTTGAACTAATTACTTGTATCAAGCCGCCTCAAGTTCAAAACTCATAAATATTTTGTAATTAGCAATAATTGTCTCTGAGTCGTCATAATTGAGCTTCACGTATCAAGACGCCTTTGCGACTATCTCTAAGTCGTCATGAATAAATAGGTGCTTTCCTTTTACAACCTAAACTAAATATTCTTATCTAAGTTGCTAGTGATATCTCAGTTTCGCGCATATGATTTCTCGCTTTTTCTCTCTCTAACTTAGATCAGATCAGTGAGTTTTGTGGTAAAAGCAAAGCACCTGATGTTCCACACTAAACCATCTCCATTTATTGTCTTTTGATCGTTATGGAACCCTTCACTTGATCTATTGTCTCTGAGTCGTCATAAGTGGAGTTTATCACCTTTCTTTCAAGTCGTCTGTATTGATTGTTTCCACTCGTGATATAATTTGAGGTTCATGCATAATGTCACTTCAAGTGATTGTCTCTGAGTCGTCATAGCATTCTTGTACCAAGTTAATTGTGCCTGAGTCGTCATAATTCAGTAGTATGCATCAAAACGCGTTTGATGATTGTCTTTGAGTCGTTATACATTGTTTTCTTGTCCTGAGTTGACTCCAATAATGAGTTGTCTTTGAGCCGGCATCAAATTCTCATGCCGAGTGATTGTTTGTGAAACGCAATAATCAGAATTTAAGTATCAAATGGTCTTGGATGATTGCCTCTGGATCGCCATAACCATAGCCTGTCTTCTTGACTTAGACTCCTTCAATTTTTGTTTTTGAGTCGTCGTCGCTACATTTTTGTCCTGAGCATATTTCTTCCAGTCGTCATAATTGAATCTCAAGTATCAAGTCGCTTTGACGATTGTCTCTGAGTCGTCATTGACCTATCTTGAAGACGCCTTCAATAATCATCATTGTTTTTGAGTCGTCATTAAATTTTCAAGCTGAACGATTAGGTATTCCTGAGACCTAATGAATTTTATGTAGCAACTTGAGCCTTCATTGCATATCTTTGAGTCGTCATGAATCAATTTTTCTCAGTAGCCGCGCTTTGACGAGTGTCTTTGAGACGTCATCAAATTTTTGTGTTACGCGATTGTCTTTGAGTCGTCATGATTAGGTTTTGTGTATTAAGTCGCTTTTTATTGTTCCCGAAGTATTTTTATTTTATTTTATAACTGCCTTAGAACCTGGACTTTCGAATAATTCTAATAGTCTAGAATCGTTCCTCCCACCATTCTATTTGAACATGAATTAGTGGATTTTACTTCCCCATTTTGACATGAAATGGAAATTTGAAGTGCCTGTGTCCCATTTCTAAATTTTTATTGATCTGAAAACAGAATCCGGTATGTAGCTTAAATCAGGCATCTACCTATTTATATAAAAATAAATAAGGATGTTCTACTTGCTCATTTTGGCTAAGAATGTAAGTCTTAACTGGCCATGTACCCAACCTATTCAAATTTTCAACTGCCCAAAATGCGGTCTATTGACGACAACAATTTGTGCACCTGGCTTCGACCCTTCACTATTTCAATATGGATCAAGTAATTTCATTCACCCATCATTTTGGCCTCGAAGTTATTTGAAGTGACTGCAAATTTTCTCAATTTTCGACTGCACAAAGTCAAAGTCTGATTTTTCATTTTTTCATGCACCTGTGATCGGCTTTCTCACGATTTCAACATAAATCAGAAATTATCGCTTGCCCATTATTTATTTCAACAGTGTAAAGGTGGTTCATTAAAAGCAAACATGGATGAAATATAATGAATCAACGTAAATTGTAGAAAATTTCGCCCATATTTTGACCTATATCGTAGGTTTGAAGTGACCCTGTATTTTTTTATCTTTTTTCAAATCTTCAACTAAATACATGGAATCCGGTCTCTTGGATCATTTCTTCTCCTGAAAGGAGCCCTTCCACTCTTTGACTTCGATTTAGAAATTTTATCCAAACTAATTTTAACCTAAAACGTAAGATCTAAATGACCATGTAATAGCTTTTAATTTTCAACTGCCTAAAATCTGGACCCTTGGATTATTAATTCACCTGAATTGAGATTAGGCCTTCTCGCCGTTTCAACTCATTCAATAACAAAAGCAGCACTATGAAACATTCTGATCTGGTCTCAAGTTGGAAAAGAAGAATATGGTGCTATCATACTTAAGCGTTTTGTTTTCAGGCGAGATAAAAGTTCCAGGGCTTCCACCCCCAGCAGCCAGGTGCGGATGTAATTTTGCTGCAATTTTTTTTGTAATATCATGGACACTCGAAGATTTTAGAATACTTGAGGCTAAGAACATCACTGTCCAGTTGAAAAGAAATAAAACAATAACCTGGAATCGACCTTCCCACGATTCCAACATGATTCACGAGCTTTTATTACCTGTGTTTGCCTATATTACAAGTTTCAAATAACCCCTGTGAGTATTTCAATTTTCAATTGCCTATTATCCGGTCTCTTGAATAATTTGTGCACCTGGAGTCGGCCCTTCCACTATATCAACATTGCTTAAAAAATTGTGCTCATGCCCATTCAGCCTAGATTCTGAGTTTGACGTGAAAGTGTAATATTGTTCAATCCTCAGCTGCCTACAATCTGGTCTCTTGAATAATTAGGTCATTTGGAAGCAGCCCTCTCACTATTTTATTTCAACAATAATCAAGAAATCGTTGAACTGATGTTTATTTAGACCAAGATTGTGAGTGTGAATTGACCTTGGGACATCTTCCTATCAGTAACAACCGCATGAAATGTGGTCTCGCGAATGCCTTTTCCACCTAGAATTGAATTTCATACTACATTCACATGAATTAGGATATTTTACTTGCCCATTTTGGTCTAAAATGTCAGTTCGATTTAACTCTGTTTATTTGAATTTTCAACTGTCTAAAATCTGGTCCCTTCAATCTTTTTTTTTCAAAAATGAGCCTCAACTATCTTGAGCAGAAGTGAGAAATTCCACTGTTTGCCTTAAATATAAGTCTCAAGTGACTGTGTGAATTACTTTTATTTTTCAACTGCCTAAGATCCGGTCTCTTGAATCATTCGTCCTTCTGGAATCGGCCCTTAAACTATTTCAACATGGATAAGGAGATTTTTGTTGCGCATTTCGGCCTAACATCAAAGTTCGGAATGTATGTTTCGGTACGGTACGGTCTTTGCAATCATTTGTGAGAGTTTTAATGCCGCACCTGCTTGATTTTTCAGTCGTAAAGACACTGTTTCATGTACAAAAAGTCAGCTTATCAATACTTGGCTCTATTTCAATGTTTACAGTTGAATTCCGCCGGTGAAAGCGAGTCTGTATCTATAAGTACTTCCATCGGTTTTCCTTTAGTTCAACGTTATAACTAGAGACCGAATTTTAGGCCGTTAAAAAGTGGGAATTAGGACACATGTTTTGGCATATAAAACCTCTATTTTAGGACGCTTTAGGCCGTAACGAGCTAAAATAGGCACAATAGGCCGAAAGCTTTTAGGCAAAAGGCAAATTTTTTCTTATGTAATGAATAGAATGATCAATTTTTTAGTTAATAATTAAATAGTCATTTTACCGACTGTTTTGAGTCCGCGAAACACGAATTTTGCGAACTGTAGATGCTGTCAAGGTGTTTGCATTGTTCATTTAGCAGTTGAGCTGTGTACTGGTGTGTAGTTGCATTGTTACAGAATAGGCAACGTCACTATGGCCCACATAGAGTACACAAATTGGTGTTTGGAGAGCCTATGCTAAAAACTTTTGTATGCAACAAGTAAGTACTCAAAATGCTTCAGCGGCTCATCCGCTTTCAAGAATACTCGGCTACTGCCTTGTCCCTAAACATGCGGATTTATATTGCGTACTTGTTACATGAATTACCTACCAATTGGTGTCGAAATATGTGGATAAAAGTGACATTTTTGTAGGGAACAACTAAAACAACGGATGTTTTCCAGGACATTGTGAATCATTTCAACCGTGACATAAAAAAAACTCAATGTAGGCCGTTAAAAAGCACTTCTTGGGCAGTATAAATCCGAGTTTTCCTGATTTCAGGTAAATTAGACTTGCAACAAAGATATGTGGAACCATAGAGTGTGGAACGCAATCTCTTCCAACACATCAGCTACCTATGTAATATTTCAAAGTTCCGTGCAAATAACCAAAACAAAAACCAGAAGTCATTTCGCCTAGAATCCTGTCCCTGCGTGTCAATATTAGATGTCAAGCTGTTGAAGAGTGGACATTGAGACGTTATGTTAACATTTTTCAGGTGAATAGAAGCTGTACTTCACGTCAGCAACCTAAAATAGGCAATATAGGCCAAATACATTTCCAAATGAATTGAGGTAAATGAACTAATATCAGTGTTGAAATCAATTTACTTTCACATTTTGAATGGAACAAATAAAAAAATCGATATTTTCCTCAACATTGTGGATCATTTCCACAAAAAAATTGAATAAGCCTATTTTAGGCTGTCAAAAAGGTCTTTTTAGGACAGTAAATCCGATTTTGACAATTTTAGGCATTTGGGCAAAAACAAAGGGGTGTCAAAGCAATGTTTTTTTAACACTTATATTTATTCCAAGGTTTCTCGCACATGCCTAAAACAGAAACAGAAATTCTGGCATTTTGCCCAGAATCCGGTCTCTAGAACTTTGTATTGATAAACCGGCCTGAATCGCACCTTGCGATAGTGATCAACTGATCAGCCCGTCAAAATCTAGATTGAAGATTATGTATGATATGAGTCAGGTCAGGTCAGGTCAGTTCGGTGTTCCATCAGTGTCTTTGAGTCTTCCGAATCACGTTTTGTATTCTACAGTGTTCGGGTTTGGTTATTACAAACATTGAGGGATGATGCCCCATCAAAAATGAAACCCAAAGAACAAACAAGAAACTCATGGTCCTAAAATGTTTTCTTGAAAAGATACAGGGTGTTGAAGTTGACTTCTTTGAATGGTTTTTTCACCATTTAAAAATGTGAGTAACTTTTGGACCGTTCGACCGATTTTGATCAAATTAAAACCAAAGTTTAGTCAAATGAGTCTCCATCGAACAATGATACCACAATTTATCTAATATTTCTGGGGGCGTGGATAATGTTGAACTGCCCCTTATTTTTGCCCCAATTTTTTTTCCCCTGAATATTCTTCAAAATTGTTGATATTTTTGGATTTTACGTTCAATTTAAAAGAAAAGTTACTCGTGCAAAATTTTGATTAAAGGCTTCGTTTCCGAGATATTTGGGATTGAAACATTGGAAAACATCTCGAAATCGCCACTTTCCTGGGCCTAAAAATCAAAATTCAAGAAAACCCATGATTCGTCAACTGGAATAGTTTTCTGGACGTTTTTACTTGATAAACCACCATTTTCGCTAAGAAACATGAAATTCAGAAAAAATTTGAGCCTGAAAAGTGGCGATTTTGTCTTGTTTTCCAATTTTTCAAACCCAAATATCTTAAAAACGAAGCCTCTAATCAAAATTTTGCAGGTGTGACTTTTTCTTCTAAATGGAACGTAAAATTTGAAAATATCAACAATTTTGAAAAGTAGTCAGGGAAGATAAAAATAGAGGCAAAAATAAGGAACAGTCTCCTATTATCTACGCCCCCAGGACTTTTTGGTAAATTGTGGTATTATTACTCGATGGAGACTCAGTTGACTAAACTTTGTTCAAATTTGATCGCAATCGGTTCAACAGCTCAAAAGTTACGGTGAAGAAATGATTTAAAAAAGTTAACTTCAACACCCTGTATCTTTTTTAGAAAGAATTTTAGGATCATGAGTTTTTTGTTCTTTTGGCTGAATTTTTGATAGGGAATCATCCCACAAAGTTTGTAATAACCAGACCCGAGCACCTGTATATCAAGACACCTTCGTTATGAAATTGAGCTCTTGAAAAACTGGAATTGCCTGCGACCATAGTTCTTTAGTTGTCAAAACTGAGTTCAACTTCCTGTTCAAGAAATCATTGCCGGATAATAAGAGACTCAGAGACAGTTACGATTCCTATGTACTATTGATGTAGACGCCGGCCAAAGGGGGATTCAATTCAAATGACCCAACTCAAAATCAATTGCTACAGAGCACCTGCAGGGTACTTGATAGGCACAACAGGGATCAATTCTAGAGTTTTAAATAAACTTTTTTTTTCAGATAAAAATTCCACGGATGACGACTCAGAGACAACAGTTATCAATACACCCAATGGAAATTGGTAAGCAGAAGATTTATCTTCTACAAATTTAGTTTATAGAACACATCTCAAAGACGATCAGTGAAGGTCACTTCAATACAAACAAGGTTTTTTCTACAAAAACTCAGAAACCAAACGACAAAAGGAACTTGGTAGAGATGAATAATATTCTGTGGCAATACTGAATCGCTTCTCCGAAGCTTGTCCTTAAGTTGCCATTTTTCTCTCGACGATTGATATTGAGTCTCAAGTCTCCATCAAATTGTTTGAACTCTAAGAAAAAAATAAAGCTTCTCTATATCAATCGCTGATTTTGAATTGATGTTTCAGTAGGAAGTTGTCAGAGTGATGATGATTTTCAAGACGTAAATCTATGAACATTTTTTGAGTTCTTTCGGTAAATAAGCTGCTCTTGACGATTGAGATTGCGCCAACTTCATCATGTTATATAGGTTTTGGAGAGAAATAGTTTTTCGATTAACTCATCGTTTTTGAGTCGTCGCTTCAGTCTTAAGCCGCTAGGTAAAGTCTAGAGTAGGTCACGTTCTGAGCATTGTTTTTTGAGTCGTGAACTCGTATGTCGACATTCCTCAAGTAGGTACCTGAGTCAATCTGGACGATTATTCTCAAGTCATTGTGTGCCTCCTCTCATCAAACAATTTGTTCGAGTTTCATGACAATTGAACTTGTTTTCTCTTATAAATCATGTTTGAACGATGTTTCTGAGTCGTCGCTTTATTATCATGAAGCCTCTAAGCGAACTCGTCTAAGATGTTTTTGAGTTGTTAACTCGTAAGCTTGAAAGTTCCTCCAGTAAGTCCGTCTTGACGATTTCTATTGAATCGTTTAGTCTCCATCGGGTTGTCAGAGCTTTGAGAAAATGAGTTTTTCATATTAAATAATCATTCTTGGTAATGGTTTTTGAGTCGGTGCTTCAGTAATTAGCCCAAAGTCTTTGTGGTAAATCACATTTTGGACGTTTGTTTTTGAGTCGTCGTAGGTATAAACTTGTACATCAATGTTTCTCTAGTAAGTCACTATCTGCGATTACTGACTATGAGTTCCTGTGTGACTACATGAGTTTTGAGAAAATGAAAGTTGTTCAGTGATATTTTGATGAATGTTGTTGAATCGTCGCATCAAAACAGTAGTAGTATCGCCAAAGTCTAGAGTTTACCATATCACGTTGGTAATGGTTTTTGAGTCGTAAACTCGTAATTTTTTTAGTTAGTCGCTCTCGAAGAACTCGAAGATCGGAGATTGGTAATTTTGTGTCTTTGTCAAGTTAGTTGTTCAATGTTTTGTATTGAATTTTTTTTCAAGCCGATACTTTTTTTGAGTATTTATAGGAAAAAAAATTAATTGGCTGTGTCTACCATATACATAGCAGGCAGCTTCCACTGCCTGAATGTCTTCATTTTATATACAATTAAACGTATACTATTGCCCAGTAAAAATTAAGGGATGAACCAAGCTTATAGGCGATTCAAAACTGACAAAGGTTTTCAGACCCCGTATATACCTTTCCCCCGGGTTCACAGCGTAGCTATTCCAGTATTTCACCAGCCAGGCTCTCCTGCTGCTGCTTACAAAATAACGTGAGCCGAATGGAATATTAAGAAGAACGACTGGCGCAAGCAAAAGGGTTTGCTCGCGCGAGAGGGCAAAGCAGGGGGCGAGGGCGCGGGCGGGAGGCGGCGGTGGGCCGGAGGGTGGATTTATAACCGAGAAAGGGGGATGAGTATGGCTGAAAATAAGAGAGAAAGGGTTCGCAAGGGTCGTGTAATAATACAAACTTCTGCGGGAACGCATAGTTTTTCCCAACATGGCCGTTCTGTATACGGTCCTTGTTTTCTGACGACGAGTTTATAAGTATGCTATTATAGTCGCGGTAAAATTAGCGTTGTGTTATAGAGAATTTGAGAAAAAGGAAATTTCCAACCCCGCTCTTTGAACTAATAAGCACGCACACACGCCGAACCGCCGCTTTTACCGCTTCTGTGCTCTCTCTCCAAGCGATGCGATATTAAATTAAAATTAATGACTAATAAGATTAGTTATAAGAGTATAGAGCGGTGAAAATCGAATCAATTTGCGTATTAGACGGAGGCTTATAGGAAATCGTCAATTTACGCTGGCGGTGCAACCCCGGGACTTGGTCTCCGATTTCTCGGCAAGCACCGAAGCAGGCACAGTTCAAAAAGAAATCTTTTAGCCCTTGAAGAGATGAAGAAATGAGAATTGAAACCTGAGAGGCGGAAAGTGTATTCATCAAATCGTTGTTCATTTGCAGTAATAGCTTATTCAAGCTTCCACAAGGTGTTTCACTTCTGGTGTCAATCAATATTTTAGAAAGAGGTAGAGCAGAGAAAAACAAGTGAATAAAAAGATACAAATGAGTAGGTCCCCAACAAAATAAGTGTCACTCTGCAAAATTTGACCTAACTTTGATACTAGACAACTTTGAAATGCTACAAGCGATTCAATCAATTTTCAGATCGTCCGGTTCGCTAGCCCAGTCCTTCAGCTATTAATCCGGATTTTCCAAACACATAGGATGTTCCGCATAATATTTCTATTTCTACAGGGTGTTCAATGGACTGGTGCAAAATTTCTGAAAGTTTGACATGCTCCCTCTTGAACAGAAAAATGTTTCACTGTATTCTAACATCGTAGGCCGGGAGGTAAACCTCATACATCGGGACAGCTTTAGAATTTTTGGTGTATCTCTTTTATTCACAGGGCGACCTCAAAACGTTAACTTTTTTGTAATGCAATAATGACTCTTTTCTCGTTACCCGATTTTAAAAATTTGTGGCTCATTTTGGAACTAAAGCTTCAGGGAGCAATACTGAAGTATCAAAATCAACTCAAGGCAGACATGCAAGATACCAGGATTGCATGAAAAGTGACCCAAACCTCGACTCCTCTCGGAATCTAGGTTGAGAAGAGAATCGGATGAAAATCAACTCACCTTGCAAAGCACCATCAATTTTGAAGACTTCAAGGTGCTTTTTTCTTCTATGGGACTAGAATTTTGCTGATTGACAGGCCAAATTTGAACTGTTTGCTTCTGAACGAGAAATATCGCCCTTGTGCAACTGAGAATGTTCTAAACCAAAGTAACAAAAGCCTATAGGTAATCACTAACAAACAGTGATCGACAAGTGTGTGATTGTTCCGATTTTTGTAACGTTGATTACGAACGGCTTCATGTGAGCAAGGCCCCGATTTTCCTCCGAAAACATGCGCTTGTAATTTGGTTCCTTCACTAACAATTCAGGTCTTATGCAAGAAGAGAATACCTTGAAGTGTTCAGAATCTATGATTCTTTCGGAGGTGAGTTAATTTCCATCCGACTCTCCTACCAATTCATATTCCAATAGCAGTTCAGGTGTTTGTGACTTTTAATGCAACCCTGTGATTTTATTGTTTGCTTTGAGCAATTATTTTGATCCTGTGATCCCACCTGAAGCTATAGCTTCAAAATTAGCCTTAAATCTCGAAAATCGGTCAGCGACTGAGAAAGTTACAACTGTAAAGCTTAGTTTATGATGAGCGATTTTTTGCCGCGATTTGAGCTGAGCTGAGCGGAGCGGGCGATTTTTTTGCCTAGGCCAATTACGATGCGGGGACGTGACATCATGAATGGACGGGATTGGTCCAGACAAAAAAAAATCGCTCAGCTCAGCTCCGCTCCGCCGGGTATCGCTCATCATAAACTGACCATAACACCAAATAGTTTACTTTTGATCATGTTTTTAGTGATTTTGCACCTCGTTTTGCACCAGTGTATTGAACACCCTGTATAAATATCACGGGGAACGAGTCATTGTTTCTGTAATAAGCTTCCGTCAAGTGTCTTTTTTCCTCCAAATCCAAAGGACGTAGGTTTCTTGCCTTCGATGCTCGTCCCTGAATGCTCAATTTTATTATTTAATCTCCAAGACCCATCGTCCTATTTCTGAGTCGTCAATGTTGAGTGTCTGCATCCAATTTATTCTGGCAATATACATTTCATCTTATCTCAAATACATCTAACGTTTTCCAAAATACAATTGGCAATTTCTTCATTAAACTTCGGATCTGGAATGCATTTAATTTTTCCTTAAATACATTTGGTAATATCTCGATTACATTTCGTTAATCTAAAATACATTTCATATTTTCTGAAGTACGTCTACAATTTTCTAAAATGCAGTGGCGATTTCTGAAATACATTCGGTTAATCCTTAATACATTTTTCATATTCTCTGAAATACATCTGAAATTTTTAAACTACAGCTGGAAAAGGTGTAGTTGTTTTTGACTTGATGTTATGTTTTCATGATGACTTGTGACTTGATTCCCTTCGTGACGTGTTCTAGAAGTTAGACTTCTGAGAATCGTTTTGTTGAACGGTTTCAAAAACGCCACAGGTGACGTTTGAAATACGTTTGACAAGGCAGTAACAAAAAACGTACAAACAAGCCACATTTAGACTATTTATTTGATCAACGTCATGGTTTCAACGTTAATTCTGTATTCACTTCGTCGTCCCCAAAACATTTGAGTTCACATTTTGAAGACGTTGATCTAATGCCTCAGAAACACTGAAGGTGAAGTCTCATACGACTCGTGGACTTGTGTAAACATTTTCTTTATGTGAAACATTAATAAACATTACATTACATTACATCATAAGTCCTAAACGTTTATTCAACGGTTTGAACATAAATTTGGCGTTTCAAGAACCTCCTGTCGACCAAAAACTGTCTGACAAAGAAAGTTTTATAAACGCTCAATATTTACTTTACAGAAACGTTCAAACATGCAAAATTCACTCAACGTTTTTGCTTTTTTGAAGTTTTATTCTTGTTAGAGCATACAGAAAAAAAATACATTTGGGATAAATAAATTTGCTTTATGTCAAATAAATTTGTTGTTTCAATACGTCGAAGTAAATGTTTTCTTGATTGGAAGATGCCAAATGCTTGAACTCTTGATTGTAAAGTTTATTTGAAATAAATGAGATTTGTTTGAATTGTGCTTATATTTCATTCATTTGAAATCAATATTTTATCTTTTTATCAATATCGTATTTTTGAAATCAAAATTTATTTTCTTCTTTTAAACAAATAATGCAACTTCCAATAAAAGTGTGTTTTTGACGTTATTTCTTTTATTTGTTGTTTTTAATCCCAATTTATTTGATGTAATCGTATATTATTTTGATAACTGAAACAATGACTGGTTTAATTCAAAACTTTTATTGATCTGCCTTTAACAAAACTATTTATTTTAATACTGATTCTCAACAGTTTCAATGTAGGTATTTGAAAATAAGTAATTTAATAAGGAATAATAACAAGTTGTGAACAACTGAAATATGAGAACAAACAAAACAAACAATACAAACATTATAAGGTTATAGCACTTTAAACTACGTTAAAATAAAGAAGTAAATTTAAGAATAATATAATTATGTATGTCAAGCAAATTTTTCGTTATCACTTAAAAACTACATACTAGTGAAATTTGAAAACATGCACAAAAGAAGATGGAACATATCGTAATATTTTTTACAATGAACGTACATTAAAAGTATCACAAAATAAACCGACTTAGCAGAAATGCTGTTTATCACTGTACTGTATCAAGCAAATATAGCTTTCGGAGGTCTATCGGGCCCCCTTGTACCTTTATGATGGGCGACGATTGGAAACCTGATGAGCTTTCTTGTGTTTATTTCGTGGCTTTCCGAATTCTAGTAAGCCCCCTGTGCCTTTTGGCGTTGTTGAATTCTCGGAGCATCACTAAGCCCACTGTGTCGTCATGTGATATTCCTTGTGATATACCTCTGAAAAAGGTATCATATTTTGTTGTTAGACAGAAATTGCTCCATATCACCCACTCAATAAGTCACTGACCACTGACCACAGTCACTGACAAGAACAAAACAAAGGGACACTGACAATAACAAAACGAAGGAAGAGTATGGATGACTGCCAGCTCTAGCTATTGATTTGCTGTTGCAGGTCCGTACAAGATGGGCAATGGGGTGGGGGAGACTATACCAAGTGTATTATTTGATTCAATTCAAAGAAACATTTATTCTCATCAAATGAATTTTTATCAGATCAGATCTAAGCAAACATTTTTTTGACTCAAATAATGTCACTATACAGTTAGATATTCATCTAATTACAATCAAATAATTTTGGAATTGAATCAAAGAGACTGATATTGATAATGAATATGTTTCATTTAATGCAAAACTCCTTTTTTTGACGAAAATAAGCTATGATCAAACAAACGAGAGCTTCAAATCTAAATCTTTTTATCTCTGTGATGGGGGTGAGTGGAGACAATCCGATATTTATTAAAATCGAACGAATATTTGTTTCACTTGATAACATCATTCTTGAGGGAAACGATTAATTATCACAGATTGAATCAAACTTGAGGATTGACTCAAAAACACTGATATAATATATACAAATAGATTTTATTCGAACTAACTCTTTTTTATTCGATTCAAATAAAAATTGGTCAAATAAATGGAAACTTGGAATTTAGGTAAATCATCTTTTCTTTCTGTGACTGAGTGGATGGATGTTTAAGTATAATACATATACAGGGTGGCCCAACGAAAACAGAACAGAGGGGTTTTCGGGCATTTCATCTCATTTTTTTGAAAAAAGCTCGGACAGGCAGGGCCGGGCCTGATGGCCTATCTGCCGCCTGCGTGCCAGCGAAAAATTGCCGCCCCCTTCACCGGCAGTGAAGACTCCCCCCCCCCCCAAATGCGGGAATGAGAAGAATCTTTCAACTTTATTATTATATTGCCGGTGCCGCCCCATGACTTGCCGCCTGCGTGCAGGCACGCACTGCACGCCTGCTAGGCCCGGCCCTGCGGACAGGTCGATTTTTATATTGAAGGAGACATCCGAAACATCCATTGGCGAATTTCCATTTTCAGCCTCCTTACCCCCACCCACCCCAACTTCGAAGTTTCAAATGACACCACCCATCTTGCAATACATCAAATTGAAGAGAATGAAATTTTCTTTCTGGAAAAAATATTTCAATAGTGTTCAACCCCACCCTCCTTCTTCCTAAACTTGTCTAAGTTTCCAATGTAATATTCTTGACCTCTCAATTCTCTTTAGTACAGTCAACGTCATGTTTCGCAGCATCGAGGAAGAAAATTTTCTGTGTATGAAGTGCCACCCTAACTCACCCCTTCACAACTTCAAAATCTAAAATTACATTACCTACTCTGTGATACATCAAATTGGAGGGAACTCAATTCTCTACCTGACTAAAATATCTTCAGAATTTTCAAAAAGCCCTAAAACACTCCGAATGTTTAATTTATTAAAGGAGGGGTTGAAAATTAAAAAAAAAATGTTTTCAGAACGAGAAATCAATTCCTTCTAATTTGATGTATCACAAAGTAGGTGGTGTCTGTTAAATTTTGGAGTTGGGGTGGGGGAGAAGGAAGGGGTGAATTTGGGTAGCATATTTCTCTATCGAAAATTTTCTTCTTAGATGCTGTTTAGGATGACGCTGATTAAATTGAAGAGAATTGAGAGGTCGAGAATATAAAATGGGACAGTCAGAGAAACTTAGGGAGATGGGGGGTGGGGTTGGAAAATTTTGAAAAAAAAAATCAGAAAGAGAATCTGATTCACTTTGATTTGAAGTATCGCAAAGTAGATAGTGTCATTCAAAATTCTGAAGTTAAGGTGAATAGGGGTGAGGGGACAAGATAGAAATTTACTAGTGTATGTTTCAGATGTCCCCCTCGATATAAAAATCGACCTGTCTGAGCTTTTCTCAAAAAAATGAGGTAAAATGCCCAAAAACCCCTCTGTTCTGCTTTCGTTGGGCCATCCTGTGGAGTCAATCAAGTGAAATTGGCAATAGCAAACTTGTATACATATAGAACAATAATTTGAATGATTTCGTAGTTCTTCGACTAGTCCCTATAACTATGCTAATAGTGTCTCTCGGGGCAAAGACGCACCGTACCGAAACGCACATTCATTACTATTATTATTATTTGCAATTCATCAGTGGAAGTCATTGTTAGCGGTGTGTTCCACCTCATCACCACACCGTCGTACCACCCGCGCTCACACACGCGTCCTTCCTGCTCTTCCTCTGAACTCCTTTCCAGCTCCTTGGAAGCATTATTATTATTCCTTTATAAATTATGTTTGACTATACTACGGCAGTATAGCTAGCTAGAGAGCTAGAGCTGGAAGCAAAACAGTAGAAAGACGGCGGCGGCAGGGGGTGTGGGGTTGTGTCGAAGTGAAAGCCACGGGAGCGGCGCGCAGAAAGGGAGGAAGTAACTGAATAAATGAGAGTAGGCTTTGATGAATAAGGCTCAAGGAAAGTGCTTTGTTTCAAAGATTAATTTAGTAATGTATCCATTCGTCTTTGTTTTCGCGAGAGGCGGACGAGAGCGAACGATGAGAATATAATGTCGTTATGAGAGAAAAGCCGAGGACCTTTCAAGGTGTTCTCTCTATCCAGTAGCTTCAAACCCGTCCCCCCTCAGCGAAGTTGGCTCTACCTTACACTTATTTGGTTACGCCGCCGGCGGCGGCGGCGACGTCACCCACCCCTTTTGAAAAGAGCTCGGCTGTGTTCCTTCACGTGCCACCGCCTACGGTCTTTTTTGAATGTAACCGGCTGGTTAGAAAGCTTCAAGACGTGCGTTTCTACTTCGTCTAGCTCATATACTGTAACCTTCACTGTATAAAAGCATTACAGAATATAAACTACTCAACAATTGAAGTGGCCCACCCAAAATTTTCAATGAAGTTCAAAGTGCCCTAGCTTCCGAGAAAATAGGACTAATGCCAATTTTTTTCTCCCCTCACATATCTGCGCTCTTTGTCTATCAGAGAATGGATACAGAATCAAGTTCAAATCTTCCGTGTTGGTTATACAGAGCATCGCGTAAAACCCTGCAAAAACTAAAAAGTTTGAGGAATTCCCAATTTGAAAAAACAAGTTATTGAATATTTCCAACTGGTCCGCCAAGGAAGTTGGTGCACCCATATCTCGTAACGGTTTTTTAATTTTTCGTTTATCTTTCCTCACTACGGGGTAATTTGAAAAAACAACTTTTTGCTTTTTTTGGTCATAGCTTTCTTCCTTATTGACCAATTTTTATAATCTGTAGCTCATGTTAGAGCTAAAGCTTCAGGGAACAAGAATATGTGTTCGAAATTGATGCAAAAGAAAACTTGAAATTGAGACTCCGCATCAAAAATGACGCAGATCTGAATAACGCCCGGAATCAGATCTAGAGACGGAACTTGTCGGAAATCAATTTGCTTTAAAGTGAACCATCCAAAATGATCATTTCAAAATATACCTCTTCCTATATAAATGAAGATTCCTTGAAAAGGGAATCAAATTATGACTGCATGTTTTCAGGAGAAAATCAGTGTCCCTCTTACCTGAAACCTAATGTGTCCTACGTTACGGATATACAACCTGGTAATCATTATTGAACCGAGAAAAATTCAACAATGTTTTTTTAATTCAATAACCAGCTTTATTGTTCGTAACGTAGGTTACATTAGTTTCCAGTTAAGAGGGACACTGATTTTCTTCTGAGAACATGCAGCCATAATTTAATTCCCTCGTCAAGAAATCTTCTTATCTACAGGAAGAGGTATATCTTAATATGACCATTCTGAATGGTTGACTTAAAAGCAAATTGATTTCGGACGAGTTCCATCTCCAGATCTGATTTTGGGAGCTATTCAGATATGTGTCATTTTTGATGCAGAGTCTCAATCCCAAGTTTTCTCCTACATCAATTTCGAAGACATATTCTGGTTCCCTGAAGCTTTAGCTTCAACATGAGCTGCAGATTATAAAAATCGGTCAACAAGGAGAAAAAGAATGTAGAAAGTTGAAATCTTGTCTCTTCACTTGTATAATATTATTTTATTCTGCTCGACGCGTTTCGAAACTTTTATTTATAGTTTCATTTTCAAGAGCAAGTATATAAACTGCTCGTCAAAAGTTAAGCATAGAGCAAAATTTGCTCCTATTTCAAGCATGGATATCTGAGGGAAAAAATATCTGATTTGAAAGAAGTTTATGGCAGCTGCAAGACGTTTTGCCGACTTACGGCACCATTGACTTTGTCTATGATATACGGAATGTCAAAGGAAGGAGTGTCAAGAGTGTTAATTTTTGAAGTCGTGGAACTTTTCTAGAAAAAATTCCGGATTTCTTGTCCCTTGAGTTTTAGAAAGCGTATCAGTTTCTCGTAACGGTTCTCAACTTTTGATTTTTTTTGTTTTTTGAAAGAGTTCTTGATTTTTTTATGGAATTGAGATTTTTTTATGCAGAATTTGCTAGAGCTGTGGCTTTTTCTTGAAAATTCACAAAAATAAACACAATTGCTTGATGAACTATACCATGGGAAAATTTGACCTCATGGGCCCCCAGAAAAGGTTATCCTCTGGGCCTCTTCAGGGGAGATGCCCAATGAAGAATGCTGCGACATCACATTGACACTTATTGAACCCAGCATAGATAAAAATGCAAGACTTGTAACCATACGTTGCATCAAAATTATCATGGCAACCAAATAGTCCCATCATGGGTGATTTTGTTACTGCCCAAGTCAATGGAAATTTCCAGAAGTGATATCTCCTAGACAAGTAGAGATAGAGTCATTATTCTTTTTTTGACTTCAATCGGACACATTATTGACTATTCGAGTATGATGTGCAATTTTTTGACGTTTATACTTTTTCACTGGAGGGGGGTAACTGTGACGTTTGTCATGTCAGATCTTTTTTTTTGTACTTGTCATCATTGAAATGTCAACTACCGACACGACTAAATAACGCACAGAATTATTAATCGCTTAGAAATTCACAATGTCGCTTGAGGTGTTGACGCCACGATCGCTCGATTCAAACTCTCTCGATGCCAGGTCAAGCTCCTCTCTTATAGTGGCATCGAAGGTTCTGGATGCTTCCTGATGATGTTTACAGCACACGAGGATTTCTCTGGTATCTGCGTCGAGAATATACGCGTATTTTCTACGGCACCCCCGCCAGAGGTCTCGACGTGTCGTGACCTACCGCTGAAGTCTCTCGATGCTTCCCGAATGCAACGCGTAATGCTAGATTTCTCTAGAAAGAGCCAGGATGGTCGCGAGCTTCGTAACACTGCCCCCCTCTTGAGCCTGTTCGTCCCGAATAGGCTGAACATTACTCCCCGCGTAACGTGCGAAACGATCGAGGTGAACAACTTCCATTTTGGTTCTCGGGGCTCGCTGGATCCGATAAACAACGTCGTTGATTCTCTTGACCACCGTGTAAGGTCCTTTCCAGGCGGGGTGTAACTTCGGTGACCTCCCCTTTCTCCGTTGAGGATTGTATAACCAGACAAGATCACCAGCTTGAAATCCTGCTGAATTCGCCTTCAGGTCGTAGCGTGTCTTCATCCGGTCGGTGGAGAGTCGAATCCGGTCCCGCACTAATTCATGGACGTCGTGCATCCGCTGTCTCAAGTCGTCGACATACTCCGGAACAGCTTTGGGGTCGTCCTCTGGCGTGCCAAATTGCAAATCGCAAGGGAGACGTATCTCCTGACCAAACATGACCCGGGCTGGTGTTTCGCCCGTTGTGTCATGAATTGCCGCTCGATATGTCATCAAAAACAATGGCAAATGACGGTCCCAATCTCGCTGATGTTCGTCAACTACCTTTGACAAATGCTGCTCCATCGTCCTGTTGAATCGCTCCACCATTCCGTCGGACCGTGAATGAAGAGGCGTTGTCCTTGTTTTCTTGATCCCAAGCAAATCGCAGACACCCTGGAACACGTTGGATTCAAAGTTGCGTCCTTGATCCGAGTGCAACTCCAGTGGTACACCGAAACGACTGATCAGGTTATCCACCAGCACACCCGCCACTGTGGTAGCCTCTTGGTTTGGTAAGGCGTATGCTTCTGGCCACTTGCTGAAGTAGTCCATGGCAACCAGGATGTACTTGTTGCCACTCTCTGTTGTCGGGAACGGTCCGGCCACATCAATCGCGATGCGTTCAAAGGGTGCTCCAATATTGTAGGTTTTCATTTCGGCTCGGGTACGAGTCCTAGGTCCCTTGCTGGCCGCACAAACTTCACATTTACGGCACCATGCTTCCACGTCGTTCCGGCAGTTTACCCAATAGAACCGCTCGCGCACCTTGGCCAACGTCTTGTTCACCCCAAGGTGTCCTCCGGTGACGCCGTCGTGCATCTCTTTTAGGACCTCCTTCACTCGTGTCTTGGGGAGCACCAATTGAACCATCTCCCTCTTTCCATCAGGGCTCTCCCACACTCGCTTCAGCAGACCGTTCTCTATTTTCAGAGATTTCCATTGGGCTCAGAGAGCTTTAAATTCGGGCCCTTCGTCAGAGATTTCAGCCCACTCTGGTCTGTCCTGACCATTCTCCTTGCGTTCAGCAAGTGCACCAATAGCCGGGTCTTCACGTTGCTCTTTCCTGAGTTCAGTTGTAGTCCAATTTCTCGGGGTTGCAACAACCATTGCTTTGACGCCAACGTTTCCATTCTGCTGGTCCACTCTTTTGCAATGCTTGCAATCCTCTTTGCACGGTCGTCGAGAAAGAGCATCTGCATTTCCGGGACTTTTCCCAGGACGAAGTTGACCCCCTCGATCAGCAGCCCCCCGTTCAAGCATGAAACGGTCTACTTGATCTCTTCGATCAGCAGCCCCCCGTTCCAGCATGAAACGGTCTGCTAAAGAGTATCGTCGCCTGCAGTCACGTTGCAGATGTCCGTCCTTTCCACATTCGAAGCAACGTGGTCTTCCTCCTCTACGATAACTTTCTCTCGACTGGTGACTTTCTCGATCAGCAGTTCCCTGTTTCGCTATGAAACGATCTGCTGAACTCGACCATTGCCTGCAATCCCGACGCAGATGTCCCGGTTTCCCACAGCCGAAGCAACGCGGCCTGCTCCCTGTCCTTGCTTCTTTATTTTCCAAAGCGATGAGAATCTTCTGGAACATCTCTTGGACTGACGGGGACTGTGAATCGCTGGCCTTCCTGACTGTTGGATTCTCGGGTGCTTCCAATGTCGCTTCTCTGACTTTGAAGTGACGTGGAGAATCCTTGGCTGCTGCGATGCGGATCGCGTGGATTAAGGCATCAGTGAGCGTCGCTGGGTTGCTGATTGTGACCATCTGGCGCAACTCGTTGTCCCTCAGTCCATTGATAAAGGTTTCTCTCGCAATATCAGCCAGCAGACTTGATGGATAGGCTGGATAAGCAAGGTTAACCAGCCTCTGGACGTCAGCCTCGAACTCCTGCAGGCTTTCTCCGCTCTTCTGTACCCTGGTTCTCAGACGGGTCTGGTGTATCTGCTGCACATGGTTGTCACCGTAGCGAAGTTCCAGCACCTTCACAAGTGTTTCGAAACACTTCTGTTCGTTCTCAGGTATTGTTTGAAACAGCTCCAATGCCGGACCCCTGAGAGCAAGAACCAGTGCAGTAGCCTTTTCCTCGTCCGTCCATCCGTTGGCTTCGGCCGCTGCGTCGAATTGCCTTTTGTGAGTGGACCATGGGCTTTGTCCATCAAAATTCGGCAGCTTCACGCGATGGATCCCGCCCGTGCTCGTCGCTGAACTGGAAATGGCAGTTTTTCTAACACGTTGTTCCAGTTGCAAGATGTTTGCCTCCATCGCTGCCACCTTCTCATGGACAAATCCTTGGACCGTTTGTATTTGGTCCCTCATCTGTCCATGCACGTCTTGTATCTGTTCGTGTACATTATCTAGAATGTCAGCTTCCAACTTCTTTTGTTCCTTCTTTAGATAATGCAATTGACCCTCCAGTACTTCTCTGAGCTCCGTTTTCTGCTCTTCGAGAACTTTCTTGAATTCCATCTTTTCTTCGAGCCGTCTCTGCTCCTGCTGTTCAAGAATTCTTTCTTGCTTCTGCTCCTGGGCTTCCAGAACTTTTTTCAATTCCTCCTGCTCTTCGAGACGTTCCTTTTTTTGTTCTTGCAGCATCGCCATAATGCTCGCTAAAGCCTTTTCCGTTTCTTTTTGTGTCATGCTTCTGGTCGTCATCAAACGATTTCTCGAATGTTCCGACAATCGGCGCAGTCACTAATCGATTACCTCGAAATCAGCAGTTGAAATTTCCAAATTCCGAAATATCCCACTTCTGACACCAGTTGTTACGGTATTCGCCTATCTCGGAATTGGATGCGCTGATTTACTTGTAAACAAACTGCACTTTATTAGCTACTACCGACACGACTAAATAACGCACAGAATTATTAATCGCTTAGAAATTCACAATGTCGCTTAAGGTGTTGACGCCACGATCGCTCGATTCAAACTCTCTCGATGCCAGGTCAAGCTCCTCTCTTATAGTGGCATCGAAGGTTCTGGATGCTTCCTGATGATGTTTACAGCACACGAGGATTTCTCTGGTATCTGCGTCGAGAATATACGCGTATTTTCTACGGCACCTCCGCCAGAAGTCTCGACGTGTCGTGACCTACCGCTGAAGTCTCTCGATGCTTCCCGAATGCAACGCGTAATGCTAGATTTCTCTAGAAAGAGCCAGGATGGTCGCGAGCTTCGTTACAATACACTAAAGAAGTGGTCAGCTCACAGCTTTACTGTAAAATGTTTTGAAGGCCCTCTGAAATCATCAAAATATCAAAAATTCACAGTACCAAGGAATGTATATAACAGTATATCATATACCAAGGAACCAAACTGAATTTTTGATTTGGGGATTTGGGCCCAAAGAGCCCTCGAGCAACAAACTTCACCCAACGGATCAAAAATTCACTTTGGTTCCTTGGTATATAATATACTGTCACATACATTTCTTGCTACTGTAAATTTTGATGATTTCAGAGGGCCTTCAAAACATTTTACAGGAAGGCTGTGAGCTGACCACTTCTTAGGTAAGTATATCAAGTGAAGCTCACATAGCAATGCATATTGATATTGGACTCGTGATAAGTGCTCAGAATTTCGCATAGGCCAAATCGAACAAATACCTATGTCAAGCTTCTCTGTTCTGATTTGATTCCCGTAGTACACCCTGTATATGTACAATGTGACGTTTTTGACTTTTCAACATTCGTAATCTACGGTTCAAGAAAAAGAGTTTAAGACCATCACCGCAACTATAGCATGAAGAATTCTTGAGTAATCTTATTTTGAATTTTTTTTTGTCACATCGACATTTAATTTTTCGAGTCAAGTGGCCATGGAGCGTTCACGACAATGACTCTCGCTTCCAGAAGCTCTATCTCAAAGACCATAGGTCGCAGAAAATTGATTGAAAAACCAAACTGTAGGGAATTTCATAGGCTTCAAAATGACTCCTCACATCTTCTGCTGTCAGATGACCCAAAATCAAGATATTTGGCAAAAACCACGCTGGTGCACTTCTTGTTGATGATGGCGACATGACGCCGACATTTCCGAAAGGGGGGAAACTAGTATGTCAAAACCTAAGCTACACATATCGTTTTGAGCTAGTTTTCAGCCAGGAAACAATTATTCCCTCATTGTTTTCCCTGGAGCCTGGGCTATTAAGTATTTTCCCAGGCTCATCTTCAAAATTTTGAAAATACAATTTTTTTGTCTCACCTTTGTTCATTCGAAGCATTTATTCAAACTGCCCTGTGTGCGCAAATTATGAAACACTCTTGTTACACCAGCAGCTCAGCTTTCAAGATATAAACCAATAGAAGGATAAGACTAGGTATATTCCAAGGAAAAAAGAGGCGCAAAAAAAATAGTTGCTACAGATTACTGTTATACCTACAGGGTGAACTTTACACCATACAATTAATATAGAAAAGATATGCATAGCAGACCTTTTGCTCAAAGTGCTTGCTTCAGACAATTTTCGTTCCGCCGCCTTGCCTCGCGCGCGTTAACGAGCCAACCGCCTCACGACCACCTACCCGCCACCCCGCGCCCCCTCCCACCTTAACCGCCACACGAAGACGCCGCTCCTCGCCAAATGAGTAAAAAGCGTTTAATTTGCAGAGCTGACGGCAGACTTCCCGCTTTAGCCTCCCCACACTCTCCCCCGGCCCCCCTTGCCGCCCCCCACATACACGCGAGCAGCACAGCATAATTTTCTTAGTTTTGCTTGCTCCTCTCCATATACTATAGCAGCAGACCCAGCACCAGGCGAAACTTGAAGGAGTGTAATTTTACTTTGAGCAACACCAGCAAAACGCCCGCCCACTCCCAATGTTCCATCAAAATTTCCAAATTACACCGCCGCGACGCATCAGGTCCGCTGGACTTTTACAATGAAATGCAAGGCGGCGGCGGAGGCGCGCAAAATGGCGTTCCCATCTGTCTTATTTTAGTTGCTTTTACTCTTCTGTGCGATGCTCCGAGTCTTCTCCTTTTCTAACGTTCTCGCATCGCCCCCAGAATGTGCGACGTGGAGTAATTTTGAGAATGCTCCGCTCCGTAGTTTTCCTCCATCCCACCTCCCCCCGTTTCCACATCACCTCCCGGTCCTTCCCGTTCCCTTCGTAACCTCCCCATTCCCTCCCCAGATAATTTATATTAGCGAACACCACCTTTGGTGGTGATGAGAAAGGAGTTCATAATGTCAAAGGAAAGTTACCATTTTGTACAACGTGATGCATGAGTTCAGCTCGGCATGTCGCCTGTGAGGTGCGAGATTCCCTCGGCAAGACGATATAGGTGCCTGGTATTAAAATGTGCAAGAGCTGCGGGATTTATTCGAGCGTGGAATATTCGCCTCGCGAGGCTTTGATGAGACGCCGTAATTGGGTTGCGATTGAAGTGTAACCAGGCTTGGCTTTTTTCTTCGCCCTATACATCGTCTCTATTTTCGGCATACTCCTTTTCTATCTTACCACACACTTTATACATCGAGTTTTGAAATGGGTATTTGTTGTCGAATTCTGAACAACTGATGAGGTCTTCGAATTATCAATGAAAATTAGGTAGGTATGCCAAAAAGTCTCTCAAAAAACTCAAAGAAGCGTTCTATTTTTCATTTCTTGAAAATACCTGAAGCTTTCAGAAATTTTGGTAGGTTTGCACGTTTAAGGATTGAAGGTTCGAGTGATGGATGAATTGACAGGAAGATTGAAGGACCTCAGGATTGAAACAAGGGAAAAAACATACAGAAAAAGAAAACGTAAAAACAAAAATCTTTGGTGTTGAGACTTGAAGATGGACCAAAAGACTAAATATACCCAGAACTTGACGACTTGAAAGGATTTATGGATCGATTTATTGATTGATCAAAAGCTACAATTGTGAAAAGCGGAACATCAAAAGACTGAGTAAGCTTGAATCGATTGATTTATGCCACGGTAGATCTATGAATCAAATGAGGTTTGAGGGTGGATTTTTCAAATGATCTGAAGCTTAAAACTAAAAAAGCGAGACATTGAAAAAGCGAATAAGCAAAGGATCGATTGATATATGTATGTAGTAACACACAGTAAATCTAGGAATCGAGGAATTGATAGATGAATTTATCGAAATATTCAGAGCAGTAAACTGAAAAATCGAGACAATTAAGTTCACATGAGAAAAAGATAAATCGGTACGGTAAGGAGCTATGGTAGATTGATGAGTGGGTTAATTAAGAATTGAAAGCTGAAAACTGGAAGACCAAAACGTCAAAAAAGTGGATTAGCGGAGGACTAATCAAAGTGTGATACGATAGATCAATTGATCGAAAGGTCGAGGATCGAGGGGTGGATTTATTGGAGGACCAAAAGTGAAAACTAGAAGAACCGAACTTTGAAAGCTCAATAGAGCGAAGGAACCATTGATCCAGGATATCGAAATGTCGAAGGGTCGATGAGTTTGGGATTGGATGGTCAAGAATGCAAAAGAGTAGAAATCAAAAGAGCAACGGATTGAAGATGGAAAGAGCAAATAAACGAGAAAGCTATCAGCCGAGAGATCAAACGATCGAAAGAATAAATGAGCAAAGAAGGGATGGATCAAATGCATTTTGAATTGATATCGACAAATCAATCAATGGATTAGTAGATGATCGATGGATCGATAGAGCAAGTTATCAATGTAATAGATAATTACCGACAGAATTATACGGTTTGTTGAATTGGAAGAACAATGTATCGAAAGGGTGATCGATCTTCGCCACGGTAAATCGATGAATCACACTTCTGATGCGTAACAGGAACGAATTTCCTGGATGAACTTCCATCGGAAATGATTCCCTCTGGAGGGAACAGTATCTCAAAACACAATATCAAATTTTCTCCTTCTTTCAGGACTTGTTCCGACAATTTGCCCCGCGAACAATTATAGTCGCAGAATAATATTTCACCTTTTGCCTCAGCTTCATAATAAGTCCAATGTTTTTTCGTTGCTTTTCGAACTTTAGTAAGCCCTCTTATGTCTGATTGTATTATTTAGAGCCCTATACTCTGCATCCTGGTTTCTTCATGTCTTTGAAGCTTCTGCTTAGTCCTCTTGCATAATTTCGAGAAATTCAGTTAGTACACCCGAGTTTTAAGAGTACCAGCAGGTCCTTTGCACCTTTATGTGATATTCAGCCCCTATAGGGCCCCTCATCTTCTCTAGTGTACCTAAATTTTCAGCGCAAAACTAGCCCTCTTATATTTTCACAGCTTTCAGACTTCAAGTAGGGCCTCTTCTGCAGTCTTGTGTTATCAAGAGCTCTATTGGGCCCTTCTATTCTGTCTTCAATGTAATTTGAAGCCCTGCTGAGTCCCCTTTCATTTTCCATGACTCCCGGAGCAGCAAGCAGCGTTGTGTCGTTATATCATGTTCGGAGCCCTATCGGGCTCCATCTGTGTCTTAGTGTAGCTTAATATGTTTTCCATGGCACGTTTTGCGTTATTTTGTTTCGCAGAGCGCCGTTGAGGTGCGGCGACAAAATATCCCAGCCAAAAATATCCCACCACAAATATCCCGGCAATAATATCCCCGCCAAAAGTATCCCAGCCAAAAATATCCCCGTCAATAATATCCCTTCCAATATTGTCCCGGGCAAAAATAAAGATGAGTGATTATAGAATATATATTTAGATATAAATAAAGAATTCCAGACCCACCCGAGAACGAGTCTATTGTCCATTGAAGTATCGTCCTCATTCTGCCTTCAATATAATTCAATTTTTATGTTTTTCGAAGCAGAAAGCAGCGGTGTGCCATCATGTCATGTTGAGAGCCCTGTTGGGCTCCCATTGTGTCTTCAGGTGTAGTTGGAACCCTGTTGTGCCCCATTATGTTTTTTCATGGCATTCGAAATAGGTAACGGTAAGTCCAATTTTGAGTTATTTTGTTGAAGAGACCTCCCTTGGGCCCCCTTGTGTTTTCAATATCGTCCGAAGCTCTAATGAGCCCCTTTGCACTTTTCCAAGACTTTCCGAGTACTAGTAAGCCCCTTGTGCCTTAATGTGATATTTGGCCTCGGATTGGGACCTCTTTGTATTTTCAAGTAGGTATAATTTGGAGCCCTGGTGAGCCCAATAATGTGTTTTCAAGACTGTCAAAAATCCAGTAACTTCCCTTCGCCTTCTCCTATGATATAGCTCCATTGGGCCTCCATTATAGTTTTTCTATGGCTTTTGGAGCTATATCGGGCCCCTTGTGTCTGGAGTGTAGTTTGGAAGCCTAGTTAGCCCCCTTGTGCTTTTTTACGGCTATCAGAGTTCCAATAAGCCCCCTGTTGCCTACATGTTATCCAAAACTCCATTGGGCCCCCTTATTTCTTCAATGTCTTTTGAAGCCCTGCTAAGTGCTGAGCTCCCTACATTTTTTCGAGACTTTTGGAGCATAAGTGAGCGCCTTGTGTCTTGATGTGATATTCGGAGCCCTATTGGGCTCCTCTGTTTCCTCAATTGTAGTTCAGAGCCCGAGATAGAACCTAATTGGCCCACTTATGTTGTTATTGGCTTCCAGAGTACCAGTAAGCCCCCATTTTCTCTTTCATTGTTATGTTATGCTCCAATGGGCCCCCTTGTGTCTTCAGTATAGTTTGAACCTCTACTGCTTTAGTGCATTTTTTCGTAGCATTTGGATCTCTATTGGGCCCCCTTGTGTCCTCATGTGTCGTTTGGAGCCCTAATGAGCCCCCTGTGTTTTTTCGTGGCATTCAGTTTCCAGACTTGGAAACCTCAGTGTGCATCCCTTGTGCCTTCATGAGACATACGAGCCCTATTGGGCCCCTATGTGTAGCAAGTGTAGTTTGGAGCTTTTATCAGCCCCCTCGTGCTTTTAAAAGACTCTCAGATTTCCAGTAAGACGTTCCAGACGTTTTGCGGGAGACATTTTTTTCTAGATCCTGTGGCTGAAGAGCTGTTACCTCTCCTTACGATATTTTCGGATCGGGAAATTTTGTCACGGGGATATTTTTGGGTGGGGTCTTTTTGGCTGGGATATTGGCAGGGTAATTTTTGGCCTGGGATATTTTGTCGCGGGAATATTTTTGGCGGGGATATTTTTGGTATGGGATATCTTGTCGCGGGGATATTTTTGGCCGGGATATTTTTGACATGGGATATTTTGTCGCGGAGATATTTGGAGATATTTTTGAATGGGATATTATGGCCGGGATATTTTTGGCTGGGATATTCAGTTACCCGACCGCCATCGGGCCCCTTTGTTTTCTTCAATACCGTTTGAGGTTCGGTTGGGCTCCCATTGCGCTTTTTTGGAGCTTTTGGAGCACTAGTATGATCCTTGTGTTTTTATGTGATATTCGGCCCCAAATTGTGCCCCCTTGTGTCTTCAAAGATGATTTGAAACTCCAATGTTTCATGGCTTTAAAAATTCTACTAAGCCCTCTTCTGCCATCTTATGTTATCCACCCCTTCATTGAGTCTTCAACTTGATTTGAAGCCCTGCTGAGCTCTCTTTTCGTTTTCCGTTACTTTTAGGAAATGATAATCAGAATCACCCTTTTGCCATCATATCAATCGGAGTTTTTTCGAGCTCCTTTGGGTCCCCAAATGTAGTTGTAGCCCTGATGAGTTCCTTTTTGTTTTTTCGTGCCATTCAGAATCCCAGTAAGCCTTTTTTCTTTTTTCTCCTATTCTACAGAGCTTCATTGAGCACCTTGTCGTTTTTTCCTGACTTTCGAAGCTCTATCGGACCCCTTGTGCGCTCTCCCTGACCCAAATTTGTAGTTTTAACTTTTAAGCCCTCTCATTCACGTTTTTATTGGCTTCCAGAGTACCAGTGAGCCTTCCTTTGCCTTCTTCTGTTATATGTATAGAGCCCCTTGTGTCAACTTGTATGACCAATTCCGTCTAAAACCCTACTGAGCCCCCATTTTTTCCGTGGCGTGCGAATTTTTATTGAGCACCCTTGTGCCGTTAATATTAGCTGGATGAAATACAAGCATAGCATTGTTTACTTGTAAATAAAGTTTATTTTCGTTGAAGAAACCGTTCTCTCGGTGACAGGTTGATTATTACTGAATAATATCTCACTCAAGTGTGAAAATTAAGGGGGTCATAATTTCTAAGAGAATTAGGAAATTCATAATTCCCTGCAGGGTTATTGTGAATCCATGATTCCCTGTAGCTCATTCTTACTGCCAGACATGACAAATTAATTTAAGAAACTTGGAAAACGTACTACAGAACCGTCTAAGGGTCACAAAAAAAATATTTATATAAAATTAAAATAAAAAAATTATAAAATTGAATTAAAAAACAAAAAAATTGAATTTTTAGGGGAAATTTCGTTACATCGGATTTTTCTTATTCTCAATTGTCGGATGTATTTAAGGTGTTAACCACTCTATAGTACTCATATGATCTCTGTTCATTATTCAACAGGATTTTCCATCCTCCTAGCTAACTTTTGCAGTAACTCGAAGCGCCTCGATTTTTCGAAAGCCCGATTTTTAGGTGTTCAAAGGCTGTAAACCATTCTATAGAGATCACTATTTATACTTATACAATATTTTCCTCCTTCCTCGCTACCCTCTGCACCAACCCAAGGTGCCTGACAAAAATCTGATGTAGGTATCGGATTTATTTCCCTTATTTCGGATTTTTCAAAAGCCCGATTTTCAGATGTTCAAAGACTGTAAACCATTCTACAGGGGTCGTATGATCACTATTTATACTTATACAATAGGTGCTTTCCTTTTACAACCTGAACTGAGTATTCTGACCTATACCTAAGTTGTTAGTGGTATCTCACTTTCGCGCATGTGATTTCTCGCTCTTTCTCTCTCTGACTTGGATCAGATCAGTGAGTTTCGTGCTGAAAGGAGAGCACCTATTATTTCCCTCATTCTTCGCTACCCTCTGCACCAACCCAAGGTGTCTGGCAAAAATCCGATATATCGGATTTATTACCGTTATATCGGATTTTTCAAAAGCCCGATTTTCAGATGTTTGAAGACTGTAAACCATTCTACAGGGGTCATGTGATCACTATTCATACTTATACAATATTTTCCTCCTTCTTCGTCACCCTCTGCACCAACCAAAGGTGCCTGACAAAAATCCGATACCTATATCGGACTTATTTCCGTTGCCTATATCGGATTTTTCAAAAGCCCGATCTTCGGATGTTCGGGTTTTTGTCAGGCACCTTGGGTTGGTGCAGAGGGTAGCGAGAAAGGAGGGAAATATTGTATAAGTATAAGTATGGATAGTAATCATATGATCTCTGTAGAATGGTTTACAGCCTTTGAACATCCGAAAATCGGGCTTTTGAAAAATCCGATATAACGGAAATGAATCCGATATAACGAAATTTTCTCTAAAAATTTAATTTTATAATATTTTAAATTCAATTAATTTTTCTTGTAAGCCTTAGACGCCTTCGTAGAAAACATTTATAACGGGAAAAGTTCTGTTCGGTATGGAAAAAAATAATCTACGTATTACGGGAATTGTCAAATGGCATTAGCTTCGAACAACCCATGCGTTTAGGGCGGGGTAGTCTGTTGTCCTCGATTTTCACCATCGTTATGATTCCCTTATGAATAGCTATACACATGACCACCAAAAGGAAAAAACCATTGAAAGAACGAATACGTGAAAGATCGACTAATATCATGTCACAGTAGATCTACGAATCAAAGGATCGATAGATGAAATTTATGAGAGGATCGAAAGCTAACCCAAACGTGCAAGTCTTCAGATCAGCGAAATTCCAGAAGATAGAATGACTTATGTAAGAGAAGATTAATAAATCTCGGATTGATGAATGCAAATTAAATTCGAAGGACTGAAAGCTGAAAACTGAAAGAGCGAAACATAAAAAATCGAATGATCCAGATCCATTGATCTATACCATGGTAGAACGATGGGTGACTTATCAAAGGACTGGAAGTTGAAAACCGATAGAACTAACTGTCAAAATAGCAAGTCACTGAAGGATTGATAGAACAATGCCACGATAGATCGATTGATCGAAGGATCGATAGGTGGAATCATTAGATCATTGAAAGCTGAAGACCGAAAGACCAAAACAGCAAAAGGTGAAAACACCGGAGGATGGATTGATTCAGGTTTGGTCGGTTGATGGATGTCGATGGAAAAATGGAACCCTATACCGTCCTTTCAAATGGACAGCATTTTTCAACTTATTACATTGAAAAAACATGTAATTTTTCTTGTAATTCCACCCTGCTTGATAGACAATAACTTTCGAGAGGGAATGTTGCATGCGAAAACTCTGAATTTCAATTTTTGTGGGTGAGAAAAATGCTGAGAAATTCGGAAAAGTATAGTCGGCTCTTGATATAACAAGATTGAAATGGTTTAGATCGATGCATCCTCCGTGAAGATATAATTATGACGATTCCAAGGGTAGTACACTCATCATTTTTCAATTCAAATTCGAATTCAATGGTGAAAATAGCATCAATTTAGTGATTTTTTCATCTAGACAAAATTGTCAATTTCGCCTGGATTTGAAAATCGCTCGAAACATCTCTTCTTTGGCAACCCCTCAGCTGTAATCAAATTACCCCAGAGGCAAACCCATAGTACATAATCAAAGCAAACACAAGATTCCAATTTCCTTGCCATTATACGCACACCCTTCACCCTCACACCACCCTTATCTCGCGTCTCCCTATTTCTACATTTTTAAAAATATCCAAGCACACAGATTCACATTTCCCCCTTTTCTTACAAACACGAAACACATCAACCAAGCCCTTTGCATTATCTGCCAACCCCTGTAGTTTTTTCATCATAGCATTCTTACGGCAGCAAACGCCAATAACCCGCTCGTTGCCTCCACAACGCCATCAGAAGTCGTCATGAAAGCTTAAAAGATGAGAAATGCGTGGGGAAAGACCGAAAGAGCGCCGAGAAAGAGGAAGGAGAATGGAAATAAACGTGCGCCGGCATAAAGGGGGAAAAGGAAAAGGAGCAGTGAGGGGTAGCTCCAGGCATGCCAAGCCGCACCGCAGTTCTCTTTCTCTCTCTCCCTCGTCTCTGTATATGCGAGTGCGATAATTTAAGGGTGGAAACAAAAGCAACCTAAGATGCAATTAAAATCCTGAGATTTCCATTGGCGCTGCGCCCGGGACGCTATGCCTGGAAAGAGGCCGCGGAATATGCGCGTCCTGTCGTACAAATGCTCTTTTGAAAACGACTAAAGCAAAAACTATAATATGAAGCCTCAGTTCCACCAATTTCATGTAAGTGTTCTCGCTTTGCATGATTCAAAAATTTGTTTAAAAAAAATTGTAATTGATTTCATATCGGCTACGCCTCAGGTTTTTTTTTATTCTTTGTCACACATCAAAAATTGTATAAGTATACTCAGTGACTTTATGAAAACGCCCAGGCATACTTCAAGAACTGTCTGACAAGAATCTTGAGTAAAGACCTCAATCGCAGTTTAACTTTTGGGAGGTGGCATTCGGCTGAGTAATTTTTTCGTGCCAACTTATCGTCTCCTCTTTCTCTCCCTCAGCCTCGTCCTCTCTCTTTCGTAATTACAGCTCGCCTCATCCCAGCGTGCGCTGATCTCATCCCAGGTTATCCAACGTCGGAGAAACAAACTTTCCCAGAATAAACAGCAATTTCCTTACCAAATTACCAGAGGAGCAGGACTTATTTGCAGAAAGCTGCTGCTACATTTTCGCTAGATACATAAAATTACTATGTATTTTGCTTAAAGTTCTCCCAGTTCTCTCTCTCTCCAGAAACCGGCTCTGGAACTGTTTGTATAATACGCGAAGTATACATTTTCTCCCTCTTCTATACATACACATACAAAGTTTGCTCCGCGCTTCTGGTGCCGGCAAATGTGGAAAGTGGGTGGTTGGGTAGAAGAAGGCAAAGTGGAAACTGTGGAAAGAGGAAGGAGGTGGAGTTTTGACGTTTCGTTTCTGAGAGACGCCGGCGTCGCGTTGGCGTCGCACATGGAAAATCTCGTGATTTGTTAAATTAAGCTCTCTCCCTTCCGCCCCACGCGAGAGCGTCCCAGAGACAGTTGAGATGACGAGCGCCAACAAGACAAGTCTTAAATTTAATTTCAAGGCACACTCTCTGGATTCGCTCGACGAGTTCTCTCCACTACCAAAGACAGTTGAAGGGAATGGCCTCCTTTCCATCCCGGTGGGGTGCTGCCGGCGCTGGTACCACCACTCCGCCTCCGTTGATTTAATTAAACAATTTGTAAAAGCGTGCCTCGAATATATTGACAATTGAAGTCGCAGTAAATAGTCGAGGGAATACAAAGAGCGGAGGAGATGTCGTGTGTTTGCTCATACTAGGCGGACTATTTTCGCCCGAGCATCGGAGCTGGCTGTGCCACCCTCGGCGTCTCCGGCATCCCGCACCCCATCCTCCCGCGCAAGACGCCCCTCCTGGGCGACCCTTTATAGTTAGTTTAGCTAGCAAGCCCTTGTTTTCGGTGTTCCATCTTACATCGGGGGTGTGGATCAATGGACCGTTTTTTATTTAGTATTTTTGATGACGAGGGGGAGGGAGATTTCAAGGGTGGACGCGGTGGCCATGTTTGGTCCAGTTCCAGCTCCTGGGTCAAGGCTAAATCAGACCCAGTCGAACTCAAGTTAGCTCAGCTTCAGTCAGGGAAAGGCGAAGAGTAACAGTAGATTATACTGTTAGGGCCTCGGAGAGCACGTTAAGCTGTCGGTCCACGGTTAAGTAGAGTAGCCATTGGCTAGACTTCGCCGTAACAAAGACAAAATTATTATTATTATTATTATTACTATAGATTGTCGAAATGTATTGAGTATTGTTATCATTTTACTGCCAACGCAGCTTCATTTTCTGTGGAATTGCATCTTGATTTCACAAACAAAATCACTACAACGTGAAATTGGAATCGCTGATGACAGTAATTTCGTTGATGGTTCTAGGACAATTCGTCGCACGGACAATTTGTCGCGGGCAATCCGTCGCGGACAATTCGTCGCACGGACAATTTGTCGCAAAAGGAACGACACTTCTCGATGCGTGGCCGGACAATCAACACATAGGGGCTCATCAGGGCTCCAAACTACACATAAGGACAAAATGGAGTCCGATAAAGCTCCAGAGCCACGGAAAAAGGCGAAGGGGCTCAGCAAGGCTTCAAACTATATTGAGGACATGAGGGCGCCTAATGGAGCTCTCTATAACAAATCAAGGCAAGAGGGGGCTTACTGTAGTACTCTGAGAGTCAAGAAAAAACATAAGTGGGCTATTAAGCCCCTAAACCACACTTGAGGACACAAGGGGACTCGATAGGGCTCCGAACATCACATGAAAACACAAAGTGCCTATTTATTTATGCATCAAAAGTCAAGGGAAATGAGAGGCTCAGCAGGGCTTCAAAACACGTTGAAGAGACAAGGGGGTCCAATGAAGTTTGCTTGAATCCAGGTCGCTGGCTGTGAAAAAACATAAGGGGGCTAATTGGGGCTCCAAACTACCTTTTCGGACACAAGGGGGCCAATAGGGCTTCGAATGTCACATGGAAGCACACGAAACTCACTAATGCTCCAAAAGCCACAGAAAAAAGTTGGGGGCTCAGCGGGGTCTCAAAAGACGTTGAAAAAACAATGGAGGCCCACAAAGGATCACTAGGGCCGTTGACAGCGCAAAAAGGCACAAAGCGGCTCACTGAAATTCTGAGGGCTTCAAAAAAAAGGGGCTTATCAGGGTTCCAACCGATACGTGAAGGCACTAGGGAACCCGACAGAACTCCGTAAACCACGGGAAAATGCTAGATGGCTCAGCAGGGCTTTAAAAGACGTTGATGAGACAAGAAAGACCTTTGAGGGCAACTAGGGCAACAAGGGAGCTCACTGATATTCTCAAAGCTACAGAAGGAGTAAGGGGGCTCATTAGGACTTTAAACGATACATGAGGAAACAAGGGACCGGATGGAGCTCCGTAAGTCATGAAAAAATTCAACGGAGCTCAGCAGTTAAAAAAACGTTGGAGAAACAAGGGGGCACTTGGAGGGCCACTAGGGCCTCTAACAACGCAAGAAGGCACAAGAGGGCTAACTCGAATTCTGAAAGCTCCGCAAAGAATAAGGGGTCTCATCAGGGCTCCAAACGATACATGAGGACACAAGGGGGCCCGATAAAGCTCCGTGAGCCACGTAAAAATGCTATGTGACTCAGCAGTGCTTTAAAAAACAATAAAAAACAAGGGGGCTTTCAGGGGGGTCACTAGAGACCCAACAACGCAAGAAGGCACAGGGGGCTCACTGGGATTCTGAAAGCTATGCAAAGAATGAGGGGTCTCATCAGGGCTCCAAACGACACATAAAGACACAAGGGGGGCCGATAGAGCTCCGTAAGCCAAGGAAAAACGCAATGGAACTCAGCAGGGCTTTAAAAGACGTTGAAGAGACATGGGGGTTCATAGAGGGCAACTAGGGCGATAAGGGAGCGCACTGGAATTCTGAAAGCTACGAAAAGCATAACGAGGCACATCAGAGGTCCAAACGATACATTAGGGCACAAGGGGGGCCCGATGGAGCTCCATAATCCACGGAGAAGTGCTAGAAGACTCAGCATGATTCCAAATGATATAGACGACACAAGGAGCCCGCGGGAGTTCTGTTTAACAAAAGAAGGCAAAAGGGCTTACCTCTGGGCTCACTGATACCCTGAAAGCCATGAGGAAACATGACGGGGCTGATTAAAACTACACTTGCCGACACAGGGGGAGGGGGGGCAACCAGGGTCGGAATATTATATGAAGACACAAGAGACTTACTAATGCTCCGACCAATAGGGCTCCAATGACATGACGGCACCGGGGTTCTTAGTGCTCCGAAAGTGACGAAAAATACAAGGGGACTTAGCAGGTCTTCAAATTTCATTGAAGACACCAGAAGAAGGTCGAAAAATTTCCAAAATCGGCCAATGTTTTCTCGAGAACTTGTCAATTTAGCCGAAACCAAATTTCGGGGTGATCCCTAGTAAGACCATTTGGGTGTGTATACTATACAGGGTCATTCGAGAAAGATGTCCACCTCCATTTCTCATGTAAATGAACAACATTCTCCAACTAAACTGCATAACAAATCAAATATGTTGTCGCGAGGGGAGATCTCAAGATCCGTCGAAGCTAGCGAGTTGCAGTAAAGATGGTTGGATTTAGCTGATTTTTCTGATCAAATTTGATTTGTCAACAGAACTAGTTACTCCGCTAAAACTCTGAGTACGGGAGCACCTCAAAATTTTGAGCAATTTTTGTATACTGTACAATATTGAGTGATATGTATTTGGAAAGCCCTTGAGAAATTTCAATGGACAGGTGCAAAAAGATTCCAAAATTTTCCAGCGGTTTTCATTCAATGATGAAAACAAAAACCTGGAGAAACACATTTTTAATGTATAAAATGGTTTCATGTAAAAGATAGCGATTCTCAAGAGGGGATGAATTTTCTAGTTAAACTCTGAAGAATCAAGAAGAACTCCCTAAAAAGCGGAAGGAACTCTGGAAGTGTTCAGCAGTAAAACTGCAAGAAATTCAGTGGCCAAAGCGGCAATTTTTGTACAAAGCGAAGGACATTAAGGGGACTGCAATATTTCAAGTGAAACTTTGGGTGATAACGAAGGGTTTTGGAGAGACCCAAAGTATCTCTAAAGGACAAGGTAACTGCTCGGAGTTTATTCGTAGAACGGAGCTGTGTTGTCCAAATTAGGGGGCCTTGATTTCTCGTTTTTGTTCCATCAAGGGTGATCTGATATTCCAGAAGAACTCCGGGTGTTGGAGACACAAAGTAGTTCTGAAGCTTAGCAAAAAAAACTGTTAGGAACTCAGTCACAAAAGCTATTTGTTTTTGACGTATTCTGGAAAACATTTCAAGAGTAACTTATCAATCTGAGGCAACTCCAATAGCTTGAAACGGTTTAAAATTCACGGAATGGAGTAGGCGGAGAAAAAGGAGCGTTGCGAGGGGGGAAATTTGTTATTATTGGGGGAGTGACGTTTTCTGAGTTCGAACGAGAATCATCATCGAAAAATGCTCGAGTAGAAGCGCCCAGAGGCGTGTCGTGTTTTTGTTTCTGATCCCTGTACCGTGTTCTAGGTGAAGCTGATTTGCTGGAGGATTGCCCGGCTGTGGATCCAGTGTGCCGTTAGGGCTCTCGCAAGGCTCTGTCCTTCCAGCTTCTTCAACACTGGTGGCGTCCAAACTTCCATCCTTTTGCTGGCTGAAGGCTGAGCCGAGACCCCTAGCCGTGGCAGTCTTCCAGTAAGATCAATGTCTTCGCCGACGAACACGGAGGGATCAAGAAATGCGAGCTTCACTCGAGTGGATGAGTATTTATTGTTATTTCTTTTATTTATTTTATTGGCTTTCATTTCTGCTAGAAACGGTTACAGTTTGCGGTGTATAATTAATTTTGTTGTAACCTTTTTGTTGTTAATATACATTGTAAACTGCATGTTTCCTGATTTTCCTTCCTCTGACCCTGTGCGCAAGCATTAAATTCCGTAACCCGAACCCATGAGCTAGCCTTCGGAAATTACCATCTTGAGAGGGGTATATGCCCTAGGAGCTAGCCTCCTAGCCCCGGAGTCATGAGCGGCTCAAACTGGTCACTCAGACCAGACGGTATTAAGCTGCAAGGAATTTTGATGAAACGCAACTGAGCTTGGATGAACTCAATAGGGCAACTTCAGGAATTTAGCTGCTGGCGTAATCTCTTTTGCACAAGGAAAAGTCTCTCGAGGGGAACTAAATATCTAAAGGAAAGTTTGAGGGAGCTTTGGAGAATACCGTTAAGGCTGGTATTCTTAGTAGGTAAAAACTACATATCTGAAGGATTTCTCCTTCACAAATGGAGATAGTAACTCAGTTTTTTTATACGGTGTACTAAGTATATTACAAAACTGAGTACAGGGTGTTTTTTTCAAATATGTGAAAAAAATATACTTTTCCTTTTTTGTTGACAACTTTTTTTCAAAAAGCGGCTCTGAACTCAATTTTCTACGTCTCTCAAAATTATAAAAGAGTTGATAATTTTCTTGTTCATTAAAAAATGCCCCAGTTATCCTTCAGAAACTTTTCTAGTGTTTTAGGGCTATTGGGCTCCTAAAAAAATGTGGGGTAATCCAAATAGTGCAAGCGGTACACACCTAAAAACACATCGATACTGCATTTTGGAGTGCAGTAACGAGATTTGGTATGGGCATACTTTATACCAAGACAAGCGATTTGACCCGCAGCACTCGATATTTCGTCCCTTAGGGGGCCAATGGGGGCCCTCCAAATTTTCAAGATGCAAGAACTTTCACAAAATGATCATTGAGTATCGTTATGTATGTCATAAGTGAAGCTTACGGGTCTATTGAAATTATTTTCATCAATTGTCGTTGTGTCCGATTCATTCTTCACACTTGAAAAAAAAATTCTTTGGCAGAGGTCAAAAAAACTGTTTTTATTTTTTCTTCTATGCAAGGAGACGATAAATTCATATGTTCTGTTGCGTTCTCAACTAAATCGCATTCCCTTAACCTAATTATAAAGAAATTTTTCTTGAATTGGTATTTTTCAAAGAAGTGGTGACCTCTTCAGTACCTCTTTTCCAAGAGCATTTCTTTCTATGTCCCCACTGGATATCACTCGTAATTTTTGCAGGAATGGAGACCTCGAAGTCTTTACCTGGTGGTTGCGAAGCAACATGACTCTAAAACGCCCAAGGGAGCCCAAAAATTTTTTTTTCTGCTGGGCCGTCCAACTTACGATATTTTGATTTTATAGTAGGAGAGACGCGGACCAGTATTCAATCCAGGCTGCTGGCACAGGCGATTTGGTTTCAACAGAAAATATTCTCCCATCCCGTGTTTTATTGCAGTACAACAAAACGCAGAGTCGTTAGGTGTATGTAGGTATATTTTCCGGTAGAACTTATTCGCCTAGACTAGATCTTATTTATTTGCGCGTCTCCCCTACTACAAAATCAACATGCCAAAAATTTGACGGCCCAGCAGAAAAAAAAAGTTTTAGGGCTCTCTTGTATGTTTTGAAGCCATGTTACATGGAAATTACTAAGAAAAGAGTTCAAGCTTCTCATATCAGCGAAAATTGACAGTCTTATCCACTAGGAACATTGAAAAAAATGCTGTTGAAAAAAGTGTACTGAAGAGGTCACCTCTTCTTGGGAAAATGATATTGCGAAAAAATTGTCTTCATATTTGGGCTTACGGAACGCGATTTAGTTGGGAACGCAACAAAACATATGAATTTATCGTTTCCTTGCACAGCAAAAAAAATAAAAACAGTTTTTTTGACCTCTGCCAAAGAATATTTTTTTCAAGTGTGAAGAATGAATTGGACACGACGACATTTGATGAAAACATGTTCAATAGACCCGTAAGCTTCACTTATGACATACATAACAATACTTAATGATCATTTTGAGAAAGTTCTTGCATCTTGAAAATTTGGAGGGCCCCCATTGGCCCCCTAAGGGACGAAATATCGAGTGCTGCGGGTCAAATCGCTTGTCTTGGTATAAAGTACGCCCATGCAAAATCTCGTTACTGCACTCCAAAATGCGGTATGCTTTTGCGTACCGCTTCCACAATCCCATTAAAATTTCTATATCTCTTCACCTTCATTTTCGGAAGAGAAATATTGATACCCTGCGTATACAGCTTTGAGTCCAAGAGTAACCATGCTCAGGAGGAGAAAATTTGGGGAATTCTTTCGCAAAAGTGATTTTTGACGTACAAATCAAACGAAAATTGAGGAAAACGAACATTTTTGGAGAAACTCTGAAAAGTGCCAAGGAATTCTATGGGAGCGACCAAAAAATGTGCTTCTATGGAACTCAGTGACAAACTCAAACTGAGAGCTTCTTCAACCGGGCTGGCAACTAAAGGTGGAAAGCACCAAGGAATATGAGTCGACGAGATAAACCAACAGCTGATTTGGCCTTCGCCATGTAACATTCAACCAGGAAAATTCACTTGATTTCCATCTAAATAATGTCGCACCAATTCTATCTCCAAGAACCAAAATAATACAGATAAATTTTATGGTTTGACGCTTGAGAATCACAGAAGTTGTCAACTTTTCATTGCGAAACTCACTGCGGTTGTCCATTCGTCCATTTCTGAGCTTCAAGGAGTTACCAGAATCGACAGCTTCATTGCAAAAAATTCACTAGATGGATTCAGTTCACCAGCTTGTTATTTCACTGAAAAAGTCTCTAGTTCATCTCTTGAATATTACGAGCGTTACAACGTAACATAACAGAATTTTTCGTCTTTGGAAAACATTCGCGTTCTTTCGCGAGTCCCAGGCTTGAAAAACTCATCAGAATCACAACTTGATCGCGAGAAGTTCACTAGGTTGCCTTAAAATCGTCATCAATTTGATGTATCTGGAAAGAAATCGAATACATTCAGTTGGACGCTTGAAAATCCCGAAAGCTGTTGACTTCAAACTACAAAATCCACTGCATTTGTCCATTTGTCAAGTCTTCATCGAGAAAGTCGTGAAAAAAGTCGGCAACTAGGCTATAATTTACTAGACCTATCTGACGTTCACCATTCTAGTATCGCACTGAGCAAATCCAATAAGAAAGGCTTTAGTTTGACTCTTGAATGTCACAAGCGTAACCAATTTTTCACAGAATATTCATCTTCAAAAAGCATTCTTTATTCGTCAAGTCCCATAAGCTTGGACAAGTTGCAAGAAACTGCATCTTTGTAGCGAAAAATCACTAGATTGATTTGACTCATCAGTTTGATGACCGAGACATGGGAGTCTCTAGTTTAACGTTTGAAATGTACAAGTGTTCACCAACTTTATTTCGAGTTGAGTTTCAAGCTTGGAGACCTACCAGAATCAAATATCAATCATTCTTCCCCGCGAAAAGTTCACTAGACTTCATCCTGATCAATTTTATAATTGAAAATAACAAGTCTCTATAATTCGACGTTTGGGAACCACAAGAGTTTATTGACAAAATCCACATCGCAAGACTGTCTGCATTCATCCACTTCCACTTGTGAATTTCACGGCGGAAAGTCATAAAAATTGACAATTTCACCAAGAAAAATTCGCCGAATTAGGTATTATAAGCAGTATTTATTTATATCGATGGATTTGAATGTGTGATTGATTCAGGAACTTTCTTGAAAATCACTAAATCTTCACATCAGATGAACCGATCCAACCTCGGATCCAACCCATTCTGATCTTAAAATAAAGCAAGAACTATTCTCCATAAGTTTTGCTAGATCGATAAAATAATTCCCGCATTTTCGATTTCATAATCAAACAAACATTGAAAAGTTGTGTAGGTGATTTTTTTCCGGAAAAACCTTCCAAGTCATTTCCAATCTATCTACACATTTTTCCATTTACATTGCAGTTTCCCATTACGGAGAAAAATTAATCCAAAATAAATATTTCGTAGGGTCCATCACAGGTCGAAGTTCGCACTGCAGTTGAAAAAAATGTGGAATGTGAAACTTCTTTGAGAAAACATCGCCCCTGAAAAATCGAAACAGCGTCGCATTCGAAAATGAGGCTACGCGACGCCCAAGACGCCTTACCATATCAGCTGAGTTGGGCACCCAAACTCTAATCTCCAGGCCAAATCTTCAGGGAGGTTCAGGATTTATTTCGAATCAAGTGAAAATAATGCCCTTGTACCAAATTTTGATAGGATCGGATCAACGGCTCGCTAGTTATCGTCAGAGATTACAGTCATACTCATACAGAGGGACAGTAACTCTGGAAATGATCTTATCGTCTTGAGGAACCTCAAAAGGAATATGAATATATCCGCTTAATTCAAAATTAAATCAACACGATCACAATACTTTGTATTCCATGGGTATAGGGGGTGGGAAAAGTAAAAGTTATCCCGTTCAAAAATAGGGTCAAATTTTGACGTGTTATACAGTTATTTTGTTGAGCTCTTTTTTGGGAAAAGTAAACCTGTTAACAGGACTTCCTTGCACCTCCGACCTGCTATATGTAAAGGTTAGGTACCTACTTGTGTTTCATATAATGGTATGAAATTGTTGAGAATCACATTATAAAATTGCGTTATGAGACTACGAGCTACGCATATTGTGTACTCATATAACATTTACGTACACCCCACACTTCGTATGAATTTACTGATGAAACTCCAGATGTGCTCCAAAAATCTAGTTTTATACAGATCCAGGTGCGGTCAGCAACCCCTTTTTAATATAATACAAAACCGGTATATACCTACATTATACACATATCCCTACACATAATAAACTACACCACGAGCACCGTCCAGAGGATAAAATTGAGAAAAACCGAATAGCGGCGCGAAGCATACACTTTCCACCCTTTTGAAACATTGTTCAAATAAATTATGACCGGACGATTTCCCTCGCTCCTCCGCTCCGTTTTTCACTTTTCCTCTTTCACTTTTTCCCGCATCACACTACTTAATCCCTTCAGTTTTTAAGGTCGATTTTCCACCGGTTTTTCTCCATCGGAGTTATATCACCAGCTAACGAGCCTTCTCTTGTATCTCCTTTTCTCTCTCTTTCTCTCTCCGTCTCGCTATCTATCTCATTCTCTCCCGCTTTCATTTCGCTTTCCCTCACTCTCTGTTTGCGTTCCGCGATGACGCCCGTAACTGGATAAAAGTGAAAAGCCCTGGCGTACGCTAATTTTCTGGCGGTTACACGCAACAACATCGCATCACCGGGGAATGAAAAATCACCGTCGGAAAAAGGGTGGAAAAAGGACGGGGCTGGTGGAAAATGTTTTCCCGGCAGAAGGGCATGCCGGCCGGGCACACACACCGGGAGGGTTGATGTGAAAAATGAGCGTGGCACTTTTAAGTTAAGTGAATTTTAAGTGGGTGGCAGATTGTTACACATTATTTAGGCGAGCCTCATGTTGGCCTCTTCATTACCGTCGTAGCCGGCCGTGGAAACATGCATGCTTGGGTTTCGCACGCCCCACTGCGCCAGCGCCAGTGGCGGAGGTAATTGCGCGGCTAACGCGCGAATTACGGCACACGCGGGCCGTGGGAATTTTTCATCAGGACAGAAGTGGGATTCCTCGACGGACGCAAATCCCGTGTGGGAAAATCCAGTCTTGCTGTTGGTCATATAAAACACAGAATTTGCGTTGAAGTCTGTAATATTGACGTCGGTGTACAATCACACCAATTATATCACTAAATGCTACTATTGCGACAATCCACATTCAAATTCACTTCATCGCCTCTTAATTTTGCGTCCATCTCTCTGTGTGTCGCACTTACTCCTCCTTGCAAAGTAGCCTGCGTAAAAGAGTTCGGCAAGCTCTTGAGCGGCTCCTCCGCCAATTCTACGGGTTAGCCGCTTGTCTTCGCGTTGAGGTCTCCAGTGATTATCGTAGCAATACTTGAAATAAATCCTCTAGAAAAATCTAATGATTTGTATTTATTTCCAGGTTTACCAACACTAAAGTAACCCGGTCTAGTAACAGTCAACGAGAGTGCGGCCAACATCACCCAGCACCACCAACCGCCAATCGTACACCACGACTCGTACCAACCCAAACGACGCCAAGTAACTATGCACCGAACTATCCAAAGTCACGCCGGCGATGAAATTCCTCGCAACTATTCCAGGTATTATACCCATAGAACAGAGCACGAGGCGAATATAAGCCAAAGCACATAATATATTATAAACTCCTCGCAAGATAATAATATAATATATTGCGTTTTATATATTCCTCGAGCTCCGCTCGAACTTCCTCTCTCTTACCTCCTCCGTATAATATCCACCCAGTACCTACGTAAAGCCGTTAGAGTCGAATAATAATATTCGTATGTGTGTGCAGTTTGGCGCCTTATCGGGACTCTCCGGCATTCCCCATGGGTATTTAAATCGGAAGACGTGGTAGTTGGCTGTGCCTCGTACAGGGCCGCCACACCATTCCTACCAACGAGATAACGTCAAAATAACCCACGCTTTACTCCGCGTTCATGGCCACCTACCAGAGTCTCGCGGGGACTTTGCCGGTGGTACGGCGGTGTATAAGACGATGTTTAACGGGGTTGGTAGCATTGTTTTTGTGTGACGCGGTGTCATCATCGCGTGCAGTGCAACTCGGGGATTTTCTTGTGAAGGGGGAGGGGGGAAGGCTGAATTTACGGGCCCGCAGGAAGACGCTCAGAATTAATTTGCTTATTGTTGGGGAGGAACCGTGAGGAGGGGGAGCAATCAGGAAAAGGGGGATGCTTATCGTCCGAGTGTGCCGTGACAATGACACTTTACTGTCAACTGTCAATTATGTCAACTCCTCACGTTTTTCGACTTGTTTCTTATCCAAGTTAGATATGATATTACTACAAATTGATTACTTGCTCAAAAAGGTATCAAGTTTGAGGGGTTTCTCTGAAGCCAGTAAACAATCGGATTGGTATCGGTAGAAATCACTTTTGGCCTCTTCCGTTACAGAGAGGTAACATGAATTGATCTTGAAAACATTTTTGGTAAGTATCAAAGAGAATTTAAATTTCGAAACAGTTTTCTTTAATTCAAGAAATTTCATCATGTCTTCAAAACCAGCGCATAGAACCTTTCTTCAGCTTTCGATAGAAACCTGGATGGTGAGTTTCACCCAAGGAATAAGCCCTCCGGAACTGATTCCGTGAATTCTTATTTCAACTAATCCAACTCCATTCTTTTGCTGAGTTGTTAGAACCAAAATAAAGAGTGATTAAACGTCAATTTTCCAACCAGAGACCAGAGACGTTTCCCAAATCATTAGCAGCTATGGTGCATTTTTCAAATCAAGTTTTGATCCTTTTCGTTGACATAGCAAAGTGGGTCACAGTAGAAGCCAGCGTGATATCACAGAAAAGATTGACCAGCCAACTCATCAGACTCGAGTCCCATTGAGTTTGGCTAGTCCAGGCTAGAAAAAGAAATTTTTTCTATAGACCTCTCTTGGAGAATTTTGGACACGTGGGAATAGTTCCCACAAAACTTCATCATTGTTCGTCTTCGGAGCATTTTCGTCAAAATTAGGGTTCAATGCTTATTTTCTAACAGAGACGTTCCTCAAATCATCATTATTAGCAGCTATTAAACGTTTGTCAAGTATCGTTTCTATTCATTGACAGAGCAACGTGTGTCAAAATCGAGGCCAGCATAACATTCACCGAATGGATTGGCCAGTCAGACCACCAGACTTGTGTTCCATCGGCTTAGCTGGTCGAGGCTGAAAGGAGACATTTCGTTGGGGAATCTTGGATGAAGAGCTGAGGCTAACGGTCACAATAACGTGAAATTTGTTTTCACAAAACTTGGTCAAATTTTCGTCTTGAAAATATTTTCACCAAAATTGGGACCAAACATTTATTTTCTAACGGCAGGCATCACTTGAATCATCATTATTTGCAGCTATTGAACGTTTGCAAAGTCATCAAGTTTTGTTTCTGTTCCTTGATAGAGCGAAGTGTGTCAAAATCGAGGCCAGCGTAACATTCACAGAATGAATTGGCCACCCAACTCACCATACTTGAGCTTCATCGAGCATGCCTGGTCGAGGCTAAATGAAGAAATTTCTACCTGAGACCTCCCATGAGAATTTTTGAAGGGGTGAGGATTGCAGTCAGAGAAACGTGGAACTTGTCTCCAGAAAATTCCGTCAATTGTTCGTCTTGAGAGTATTCACATCAAAATTAGGATTAAACGTTTATTTTCCAGCCAGAGACGTTTCTCGAATTGAGTACCATTAGCAGCTGTTGAACGTTTCTCAAGTCAAAGTTTCATTTCTATTCGTTGACAGGGCAAAATGCTTCAAAATCGAATCCAACGTAACATTCGCAGAATGGATTGGCCAGCCAGCTCACCAGACTTGAGCCCTGTTGAGCTTGGTGCAGGTCGAGGCTAAAGAAAGAAACTTTTTTCTAGAGATCTTCCTTTTACAATTTCGAAGAGCTGAGGATCGCATTCAGAGAAACTTGGATTAGTTCCCACAAAAATTCATCAATTATTGTTTGTCTTTTGGGAACATTAATCAAGCTTACCAGCCTGCTGATGCGCAAACAGCTGGGTCACATTGGCTGAAGCTTACGCTGAAGTAAACTAATCCGAACTGGCTTGAACTAGCGTTTGGTTGGAATAAGCTGAGTTGTAATATTCTGGACTGGAATTCAGCTAAATTGCAATAAACTTAGCTGATATGAGACTGAAGCGTACCTGTTGGCTTGTTTGAACTACCTCATACTCAGATAGAATAAAGTGTAGCCAAACTAAGCTGATTTGATTAGACTAAGTTTAAGCAAAACTGAGCTTATCAAGTAAGTAAACCTAAACCCACGCTTTTCTGCCCCAGTTAAAGACTTGCTCAGCCAAGGTGTAAGAGTTGAGTGAGTTCGTATACGCTATAGCCTGAATCGGAAGAATTGGTTTATCCAAGCTGAAGCGATCAGCTCATTTGAGCTAGAAGTAGAACCGAGCTCAACTTAAGTGAATAGAGCTACAAATCACGCTGAATTATGGGCTGAGCCGAGAGTTTAGCTAAGGCTTGATCTAAAGTTCAGTTTAGATACCTTTAAGTGAATTCACCGTAGCTTGAACTAAGAACTAAACCAATTTTTTCAATTTAAAAGAAATATCTGAACTAGTGGATTGAGTAAGTTGAGCCAGCTTGAACAAAAACTTGTGAAAATTTGCTTACTCGAGCTCTCCCACCTCAGCTAGGCTGGCGCTGACCTGAGCTCACCGAAGGCAAGAACAAGTTGTGGTGATTTAGCTCAAAGTATCTGCCTAGAGTTTGGTAAGTGGCATTAGAATATGTCAGGTTGAGATTTGGCTGAGCTAAATGACTTACTGAGTGAAAAATTGAGCTACATTGAGCCATATCTAGCTAAACCTTACTCAAGCTTGCGCTTGCTGTAACGAAAGTTGGAATAAGAAATCCTTTTTATTTCATCTGAGCTTACTTGAAAGTGATATTCGATTAAAGCAGCTAGAAATGATACAAATGCAAAGCTCAGTTACAACTTTGAAGCTGAGCTACAGGCTGAGCTAAAGGCTGAACTAGTCTGGTTCCATCTGATGAGATGAAACTCAAATCTAATAGAGATAGCCCAGACTACAGTTCAGTAAGCTAAGCTGAGGCATAGAAATTACCCTGAGGTGAAGCTAAGTGAGCCATTCAGTCTTGGCTTGACAGCTGGAGCTAGTGAAGAGGAGCCTGGATCTAAAACTAGTAAACTAGAGAGGCACAGCAAAATATTATCTTCATTGAGCTAACTCTTTCTACATAATAATACAAGCAGATCATGTAAGAACTGCCACAACCACGTAGCTTATCACTTTAGCTGAAACTTTATCTTATCGAGCCACATCCGATACATTCTCTGTTGAGATTAAACAATTTCAATTGAGCCAGCTTGATGAACAGATGAGATGAGTAAACTTCTTAGAATAAATGACCCTGAGCTACAGCTAAGAACGCATTCACATTTTTCATTTTTTGTTGTTCATTCTGGACGAATCATGCAAAGTGACAGGGTGAATTACCTCTCACTTGCATTACATCTAAAGCGTTCATCAAATATCAAAATGACTTCGGATGATTCAGAGACATTTTTCCCGAGATCACAATGGATGTCCACAACAAATACCTACATGCCTGTTTTTGATAGAGCTTTATTGGGTTGAGTCAAATTGAGATTATCTGATGAAACAGTACTCAGTTTCACTTGAGAGCTAGCTGACTGGGCCAGTTCAACGTGTACAGATCAAGTTGCAGTCAAGCAAACTGGGTCGTCAAAAGTAAGCATGAGCTACAGCTGATATAGATCATATACCTGAACTAGAAACTGAGCTAACTTGAGCTATGACTATGGATTAATGTGCCTATTTGAGCTGAAAGTTTGAAGTTATGACAGCTCAAGCTTAGCTGATTAGGTGGAGCTGCGTTTCAAACAAGGTAACTCAAGCATAGTCTCTGGTATAGAGTACGGTCAGATTAGGTCATCAAAATATAACCTTAGCTACAACTAAGATGAAATAATAACCTTGCAGCTATAGACTAATCAAACTTAGCTGATAATTTGAACCAAATTTATGTAGAACTGGTAGGAATAAGTATATGCTTATTTTGCAAGATTTCACTGAATTGACCTAGATATCTTTTGCTCACCTCGAACAGTTGTTGAATTGAGCTATTCAAAAAGACCGTTGAAATACCATTAGTTACTTAAGAAGTTAGCCTAAGACGAAGGTGATCGTGACTTGCCCAGTTTGCCTGAGCTGGATGATAAAGTGAGCCAACTAGAGCAAGAACTGTTAGGAATATTCCTGTTTATATAGCGTGTTTAGCTTACGCCTCAAGCCACTTAACTAACCTGAGATTTTGTGGAGCATCTCTTGCAAGTCTTTATTGATGAGATGGAACTTAGTTTTACTGAGAACTTAGGAGCCACTTGAGCTGAGCCATTAGCATCAGAAGTCAACTTGGCTCCTTATTCATTACTGTTTCCTGATCAAAAGCTCAGCGTCACGGTTGAGTCAAAGGTTAAACAGTCTGTGAGTTATAAATTTGACTGAATCTCATCAGCAAATCTAAAACTCTAGTTGAAGCTTAGTTGGAGTAACGCTGAATTTTAGGAATAAAGATAACTAAGCTATCCATAGCTCAGCAGATTTAGGTTGATCGAGGCGATATTCTTACAGATTTTGGCTGATGTTTTTTATACGTTCAGAAGGTGCTTGTGAGTATTTATTTTGACTTGAATTTAGATTCATTTCATTGACCGTTGATCAGCGGTATAACGCTGGATATTTCTGGTTCTATATATAATAGCTATATTTACGGTACGCCTCCTGCGGGGCACAACATCCATCATTCAGCGTGATATGAATAAGTAAAACTCGCGTAAAACTTAGAAACTCCCGCTTGTTCCTCTCTCCAGCCCTCCTCCCCTTTTCTCCATCATCCTCTTTCGTGCTGCTGCTCTTGGTAGCATGATGGTGATGTGCTCAAATTTTAATTAGTTTTGAGCCGAGTTTAAGTTGATGTTCGCCAGAGCAACCAGAGAGAACAAACTTTGGTAATATTAAAACGGAAATTAAAAGATAAGAAAGTACTGTGCGGTGGTGGATGGTGGGAGTGTGTACACGCTTGCTAAAGTTGATGCTTTATAGGGCTGCGAGAAGAGAGAGCGAGAGAGAGAGAAAACGGGTTTCTGACGGCGTATTATTATAATCATGGCGGCTATGGGCCCTCCTGATGCCAAAGCAAAGGATGCGATCATAGAAAGCTCCGTTGGTGCCAGCCAAAATCAAAATCCTCGATATTATGATTATGACGGTGCACGATGCGTGTTTATTCTCCTGAAACTTTCCCTCTCTCTTTGCGCGTCCTTGTAGATTTCGATGGAAGGATAATGGTAACAGTGCTTTAATCGCCTTTCCTTTTTTTTAACCTCCAATAATAATCAACGGCTAATGCTTTGGATGTAAATATGTACTCGTAACTACAGGCTGTTCCGTGATCTATGTGACAAACTCAACACTGGATAGAGGATTCCAAGATGAGTTGAGATCAACAAGAGAAATTTTTTTTTGGCCATCGGTTACGAAGATTAAGGGTGTTTTGTACTTTTAGTCACAATTTTAAAAGTGCAATATTTCTGCAGAGGTTTCGTATAATCGATTGAAATTTCCATGTTGCATTTCCTCACATAGTTTCCGATAGCATAGCTACCAAACTCTCCTTTGAGCTAGATCAGCATAACCAAGTTTCAGCTAGAAAAAACTTGGATAAAGGAAACGCACTACGATCAAAATTCGGAAACCGTTCAAGAGATATTGATATGTGCTTTTCAAAACTGCACCCAGGATAACTCCGAAATTTCTTCCACACAAGCGGGGCATTGAATAATGTGAACTCGCCTTTAGCACTCCTTTTGCTTCCACCCTGTATAAGTGAATAGCCCATTCAACGTCGTCGAACCTCTGTATCATCCAAGTATCTTACAGCCAAAAGAATAAGCTATCCAGCTTGATCACGATTCCTGAAATCGGTCCATTTCTTCCTGAGATATTCACTTGAAGTGAGTTAAAGTTTTTGAGTGAATCATTTCAACTGTTGCCCAGTTTAGTTCAGCTTCAAGCTGGCTCAATAACACTAAACTCTTGCTAAAATTAGTCTCTACTTCAATTCGATCCATCAAACGCCACTTCAGTATATCTAAGTTTCTTTGTTTGAAGTTTAGCGCATAGATCAATCTCAAACGAAGGTAGCTCCAGTTTGACTTTGGTTGAGCTTAACGTAGTTAAATTATAGCTCAAGCTACGCTGAGTTATCTTTTCCATATGGGACGTTAGCTTGAGATAGCTCGTTTTAGCTCAGTTCAGCCGTGTCAGTGGTTCAGCCTGAGCTTTAGCTCAGGTTTGCCGTGTTCAGCTCAACTCCACCTTGAATTAACTTCCAATGGCCTGATTCTTTGAGCTTCACCTTTGCCTAGCTCATGCTTTTGCTAAGGTAGTAAGGTAGTCTTGGTTAGCTGCAGCTCGAAAGTACTACAATAGTGCAAGCGGTACACACCTAAAAACACATCGATACTGCATTTTGGAGTGCAGTAACGAGATTTGGTATGGGCATACTTTATACCAAGACAAGCGATTTGACCCGCAGCACTCGATATTTTGTCCCTTAGGGGGCCAATGGGGGCCCTCCAAATTTTCAAGATGCAAGAACTTTCACAAAGTGATCATTGAGTATCGTCATGTATGTCATAAATGAAGCTTACGGGTCTATTGAAAATATTTTCATCAATTGTCGTTGTGTCCGATTCATTCTTCACACTTGAAAAAAAAATTCTTTGGCAGAGGTCAAAAAAACTGTTTTTATTTTTTCTTCTATGCAAGGAGACGATAAATTCATATGTTCTGTTGCGTTCCCAACTAAATCGCATTCCCTAAACCCAATTATGAAGAAATTTTTTTTGTAATGGTATTTTTCAAAGAAGTGGTGACCTCTTCAGTACCTCTTTTCCAAGAGCATTTCTTTCTATGTCCCCACTGGATATCACTCGTAATTTTTGCAGGAATGGAGACCTCGAACTCTTTACCTGGTGGTTGCGAAGCAACATGACTCTAAAACGCCCAAGGGAGCCCAAAAAAAATAATTTTCTGCTGGGCCGTCCAACTTACGATATTTTGATTTTATAGTAGGAGAGACGCGGACCAGTATTCAATCCAGGCTGCAGGCACAGGCGATTTGGTTTCAACAGAAAATATTCTTCCATGCCGTGTTTTATTGCAGTACAACAAAACGCAGAGTCGTTAGGTGTAAGTAGGTATATTTTCCGGTAGAACTTATCCGCCTAGACTAGATCTTATTTATTTGCGCGTCTCCCCTACTACAAAATCAATATGCCAAAAATTTGACGGCCCAGCAGAAAAAAAAAAAGTTTTAGGGCTCTCTTGTATGTTTTGAAGCCATGTTGCATGGAAATTACTAAGAAAAGAGTTCAAGCTTCTCATATCAGCGAAAATTGACAGTCTTATCCACTAGGAACATTGAAAAAAATGCTGTTGAAAAAAGTGTACTGAAGAGGTCACCTCTTCTTGGGAAGATGATATTGCGAAAAAATTGTCTCTATATTTGAGCTTACGGAACGCGATTTAGTTGGGAACGCAACAAAACATATGAATTTATTGTTTCCTTGCACAGCAGAAAAAATAAAAACAGTTTTTTTGACCTCCGCCAAAGAATTTTTTTTTCAAGTGTGAAGAATGAATTGGACACGACGACATTTGATGAAAACATTTTCAATAGACCCGTAAGCTTCACTTATGGCATACATAACGATACTCAATGATCATTTTGTGAAAGTTCTTGCATCTTGAAAATTTGGAGGGCCCCCATTGGCCCCCTAAGGGACGAAATATCGAGTGCTGCGGGTCAAATCGCTTGTCTTGGTATAAAGTACGCCCATGCAAAATCTCGTTACTGCACTCCAAAATGCGGTATGCTTTTGCGTACCGCTCCCACTACAAGTGAGCTTCGTGAAACCTCATTCAGTCAAGACAAAAAATCACTACATTTAACCTGAATTTCAGCTCAGTGATCAGCTTAGTTCAACTTGGTTGAGTTTAGGTGCATGTTACACTAGGTCAGATGAGTTGAGCTCATTTTTACATCAACTGACTTGAGCTAGCGTACTAAAGCGCAGTCTCTTTCTCCAGCTCAGATCAGCTTGACTATGGTTTCAGTTCGAGTAAACTGTCAAATTTAGCTCTAGCTCTAGCTAGGGTGACTTTTGAGCTTAGCTCTAGCTATAGCTGAAGCTGGCACCGAATACCTTGAGCTTAGATAAGCTTCCGTTGACTCAGATGAACTAAGCTGCAGCTCAATATAGCTTAGTTTGGTATCGTTTGAGTTCAGTAAAATTAATTTTGCTTTGAACATTTCAGCTTGAATTAGTTGAGATTAGGCTAGGGTTATTCCAGTTTTCTCAAGCCAGCTTGTTGATGCATCCTGAATTTCACCACGCTAGCTCGTGTTAGCTTAGCTGAACGCAAGGTATAGCTCGCATTGATTTAGTTAACCGTGATTTGTAGCCCGAATTATCTAATTTAAACTCAGAAGTTTTGAAATTGAAGTGAAACTGGACCTGCATGGGTTGTCTTCATGCCTCACCCACATAATACTCCAAATCAGACCAAGCTAACAAACCTGAATCTGTACATCAGTAAAATTTCAGCAAGATTAGCTTAATTCATATCGATTTTACTTGAATTTTCGGCTTATGAGCTCACTTTCAGCTAAAGCTCATCAGCTAAGCTTAAGCTCGGGATTATCAGCTGAGCTTTAGCTTGGACTTATAGCTGGGCTACAGCTCAGGCTTATGATGTAAGCTTCAACTCAAGATAGCTCAAGTTAACTCAGCTCAGCGCAAGCTTCAGCTCATATTGGCTTATCAGCTTGATATATTTAGTTGAAGTTCAGCTCCGAGTCCAAATTCAAGCTCAAGATTATCTCAGTCCAACTTATGAGCTGTGGCTCGAATGAGTCCACTTGAAAGCTCCGATTCAGCTTCAAGATGAACTTCTAAATATTAGAAATAATCAAGGCGTAGTCGAACAATTGAAATTTCTCAATCTTGCTGTAAGCTGTCGCAGACTCCTTCTTAGGTTAGCTTTGTCAGCTTAACTGAGCTCTATAGTCTAGTCAAGCCAGAATTTTACATACACTATCTCAGTTTCAGATCAAGAAGCTTATTCAAGCAAAACTTGAGTTGAATTCACTTTAGGCTTCGTTCAGCGTTGTAATTAGCTCCAGCTCAAATTACTCAGGCTCAGTTGCTCACCTTGAGTTCAACTTGAAACTTGGTTTGGTTGCCATAGATCCAATTGTTGCAACAATCATTTCCATAGTAACCAAACCGGGTTCAAAGTTAAACTCAAAGTGAGCAACCCGGCGTTAGTGTCAGTTAGGCTCAGTTCCGCTGAGTTATCCCAAACCAGCCCAAATCAGTTGAATTTCAGCCTTGCAGATTCGTTTCCTCTCTGAGTTCATTGCTGAGTTCAGTTATTCTAGCTTCAGCCGTTCCAAGACGTTTCATCAAAGTTGAGCTCGCCCAAGAAAGCTTGGATAAGCAGTGTTGAGTAAAGTGAAATTTACTTGCTACTCTTTCAAACTAGCTCAAATGAACTTGGGCTAGATAAGTTCAAGTTCCATACCTATCTGTTTCCGGTAACCTCACGTTAGCTTTCCTCTTCCGACACTGATTCTACCAAACCCTACGTAATCTTAATTCAACTTTTCAGGCTTTTCCAAGTTTGCGTCAAACTTCAGTTCAAACTATTGTTACGTATTTCGCGTACGGGTTCGAATATAATTGAGACGATCGTTCTAAAACACACACTGTTTATTACTGCGTACTACAATAAATACACGCCAACAATTATTCATCCAGGAATATATCGCAGGTACTATCGCTTCTTATCCGCTCGCTGTACCACTTCGCATTCCAATTCACAACTGACTGTCGATGTCGCACTGTTAGACGGTGCTTTTATATGCCTCCGATTCGCGTTTCCGAGCTTTCTATCATCTTCCAGCAATTTCCATAGTGGCCCGGCATATGCGGTTTCTAGACCACTCCTGAATAATCACACACATTACCCGTATAATTCTGCCGTGCTCTAGAACCGGCGCCTCCGCCAAAACGGACGGATGTTTCTCGATCGAGCATTAGAGTCTCCATGTATTTCAATGCTATCGGGTTTACTCTAGAGATGTCCAGTGCTCCGCGCATTTTTACACTGCGGCTGTGGAAGAGTCAAGAAAGATCGCGGGTTTATCAGTATGCACGGGATCGCCGCTCGTAGCACTATAGTTCAGGTTAGCCTAGTTCAGCGTGAGCTCTTACTGTAGCTCTAGCTCTATCTCGAGTTCAGATCACCAGTTCAGCTCAACTTTGTTGAGTTCAGTTCAGCTGATGTTAGCTCTCCCGATTTAGTTATAGTCGAGGTGAGCTTTCGATCACCTAACTCACTAAACTCTATGGTCTAAAGCTAGCTCACGTGAAGTTACACTAGTCTGTAATAGGAATAGCATTCATTATTTCATTGTCTATTATTATATTAAATCTTAATTAATTCAATTCAATTCAATTCAATTCAATTCAATTTTATTAGTTCTGAGGGAAGCATTTTGTATGTAGGTGTGCATTAGTTCCAAATCTGATTTTCTTGCTCACTTTAATTTGCTCAGGCTTCAACATTCAGCTTGAACGCCTATTTCTGATACTCAGTTGAAAGTTAGCTCTTGCTCAAGTGGAAAAGCACAACAATTGAGGTACTATACCTACCTTTTTCTACCTCAGCTTTTACCCGTAACTGAAGCTAAATTTCAATTCAGATTAATTTAGCTGAAGCTCTAGCTCTAGCTCTAGCCCTTCAGTTCCAAGTCAGCCCAGTTAAACTGCACTCAGGGGTTTTTGATGCCACTTGAAAAGTGGGTGAGTAGGAATCACTTTCAATATTTATATTTTGAAACTTGAACATCCAAATTTTGCATGCTACTTCCATGAAGACCACTGCCATTCCATGCCACTTCCGTATCAGCAATACGGTTGAAATTTCCAATTTTCTGGGAAGAAAAATGGATTTTTCCCAATTTTTTTTCTAGTTTTTGAAAATTTGAGAATAACTAGCATTCCCCATACATTTTTCTCCAAGAAAGTCGCATGCCCAATTTGATTTTTTATTTTTAAAATTTGAAATACCAAAGAAGTATTCCGTTAGTCCACTTTTTCAGTGACATCAGAAGCCCCTTATAAACTCAAAGTATGACTACTCAGTTAGCTTAATTCAGCGTGAAGGCAGACCCAATCTAGTTCAGATCCAGATTAGCCCGCTATTGATAGATAATGATCAATGAACAGGAATCCGTATGATTTTTTGCGGGAGGATACGAACCAAATCTGCAGACACGGTGTAGATCATTTATCGCGAAGTAAAGAACACATGCAGAAAGTGAGAGAATCAAGCGATCGACAACATTTTAAGATTTGGACATTTTTAAGACAACAATCATCAACATATTTGGAGAACGAGTTGATTGGCTACTGACAATATTCTCCACATTTCTTAAGAATTGTTTTTTTTTTCCAATTCTGATCAAATTATTTTCATTTTTCAGATCTGAAAACAACTAAAACGACGCCAAACACTTGACAAACGACAAGCACACAGAAATCCATGGCCAAGCTGTGCGAGAATCGGACTCATCCGACGGAAGAAGAAAACGCCCTGAAGTGAACTCGACTCTGACGGGGGTGCTCATGATGCTAAAACCAACCCCGACCGACGTCTCCACCCGACTATGCCATACACTGAACACGAACATCTACTGAAATCCTGCGCCCTGAAAATCTATACCTCTACGCGTCCTGAAAGTGCTGAAAAATCGACTCGCTGACAAAGAATCCCGGAGCAAAACCATCCAAAACATCAACATCAATAAAAACAAAAGGTAGGGTAGTTTCTTCAACAGTTGGCTCTGAATCAAAAAATGGCGGTAGAAAAACAAAAAGCGAAGCACTTTACAGGATTTTCCAGTCATTTATTTTTTTTGTCAAGTGGAAAAATTTTGAACACAAAAAATCAGTTTCCATACATTGAAAAAACACTGTTTCCTGCAAACGAGAAATTTATTCATATACAACGAAAACTATACTAGGTACTTATTTGATGCAATAGAAAAAATCCAGTTCCAGTATAACCGAAGAATACTATTTCAAAAAAAAGGAAAATTCCATTTTCAGTCAATAGAAAAATTCAACTTTCCATGTTCAGCAATAATCGCAAACTATGCGGCTGAAAATTGTTCCTCAAGCTTAATCCGCAATTTTCAGGACCTCACCCCTATTTTTTCACAACACTAAGCGTCAGCCGGTTGCTGAAAGCTTTCGTATATCAGTTTTTCAGCAACGCTTCCGTTTCCAATAGACCAGAAAAGCTTGATTTTCTTGCGTTTCAGATATTGCAATACCGAAGGGGAAATTTTCAACAGAACTCAATAGTAACCGTACAAATATAAAACATGTTATTTTGTTGTTTTCGTTTATAACTATAACGCTTCGAGCTTTCCAGTGGTTGTAACTATCGACAGGAGAAGAAGCTCTTTCAAAACAATATAGACTTTTCCACACGTACACAAGAAAATTCAAGCATTTCCGCAGGAAAATTCCAGAATACCAAAAACAAAATCATCCCACTAGTATTCCTGCAAGGTGCACGTGACCACATTTCAATGACATGCAATAGTTCTTTCTCTGCACACAAACTTTTGGATACCCAACAAACTCGAACAAAATTGAATGGAAAATAGTTAAAAAACTCACGATGATAATGACGACAATAGAAAAATCAAAGGGAGGTTCTGGTATGAAACGTTTCAAATGACAAGTTCCTTGCAGGAATATCCGAGCATGTACCACAAAATCAAATTTTCAAATACCTAGAGCAATAATGTGTGATAATTATAATTACTGTCAAATAATGTATCCCGAGCAATTTTCAGCAACAAGTCGATATGCTGCGCTAATCCCGCTAAAGCTCCGTAGCTTTCAGCATCAAATTCTGTATAATGCATTCAGGATCAATACTGTTTCCATTCATAACAGTACTTATTGCAAAAAGCTGTAAAAAAGAGCAAAAAGGTATGAAATAAAAAAGCACTGGAACTAACGAAAAAAAAGCACTGCAAAATTTGTCAATGTAGCTTCATAAGGAACCTCAAGTTCTGGAGTGCAGCAAAAGCACATGAATTTTTTATTTAATCCAGTATCGATAACAGAGATTTCATCAGTCGATCGAAAGCTTACGGCATTTGGAGACAATTCAGGCTAAGTTTAAAATAAAGTTTCGAAAGTTGAAGGCGATGAGATTCAAAACTAAAGATTCAAACGTGGGAAAAAGTGTGATTTCTTTCTTCGAAAATATAAGTTTTTATATACAGTAGTACATTCAGTATATAAAATTGATTAAATAAGCAAGATTAAGTTTTTTTTTTTGTTGAAATAGGAAGCCTTGGGGTTCTCAGGTGATGTTCAAAATCTAGTTTTAGTTCTCATAAATCAACGAAAATATCTACTATGAATTCTATAAGTTCAAAATCCGCACCGAGATGATAAATAGTTCAAAAATCTGACTCTTGACTGATTTTTTAGTTTCAAATTTGCAAAAAAATAGGTTTGCAGGTTTTGTAGAGGGAAACTCCAGCAACTTGATTGATTCACAGGGCAACAGCCAAAAATGAAATGATTCTTATCACGTACGATACTGTGGAGTTGGAAAAAGTCAAGAAAATCTTGTGCAAGATTGCTTGTGGGGATATCTCCAAATTCCAAACAATAGTCAAAAATGCCAATCAAGAATTCCAATGAATGATCAAAATACAAAACTGTGAGAAAATAGTCAAGATTCCAAGAAAAAAATCAAACTCAAAAAAAAACTATCAGGATTTCAAAACAAAAGTTTCAAAAAATACTCAAATCTCAAAGAAACGACTGAAATTCCAAAGAAATAGTCATGATACCAATAAACTGAATCGCAGACAGAATAGCCAAGATTGAATAAATAACACAAGCAATCCTGAATAGTAGCAAAAATTTCAAACTTTGACGAGCCCAAACATCAGGAAAATAGTTCAAAATATAATAAAATGTGAAGGTATGCAAATTCAGAAATGAGAAATCAAAGTAGGTACATGCTACAGAGGTAATACACGGCGACAAAATCTGAACTGTACAAAATTGTGAATATTTGACCACCCAAAATCGTTAAAAATTGTTATGCAGCAGACAAGATTATCAAAAAATTTAACGGAATGGAGATGGAGAAGCCAAAATCATGGAATGACACCCAAACAGCTGACATTATCAAGAAATTGTCGTTAGGCAGCCAAATGGATTGGCCAAAAAATCACCAATGAATTACAAGAGGTCGAAAATGCTGTTGACAAAATCAAACAAGAAATCTTCAGAAAAAAAAAGGCAAATATACAATGAAAGCTCTAGAACTTTGAGACCATTTCAAGATTTTGCCCTGACCCACCCAAAAACCGCCAAAATTGCGAAGTGAGAAATCTGAATTTTTCACATTCTAACAATGAAATATCTGGCAATAATGAATCCAAGTGGAATAAAATAATCACATTTTGACATTTCTGATGGTCAGGGACAGCCAAAATCTTCCAAATTCAGCAAAGCTTTCATCGAAATTTGACAAAATTTTAAAAATTCTACATTTTACTTGTCCACAGCTGCTGAAATCAGTTGTCTGAAAACATTCGAAAATCTGGATTGACATATCCAAAGATCTGGATCAAAACATTTAGAAATCTCATTGAAAACAACCACAAATCTGGTTGAAAGTAATCAAAAATTGTTCTTCTTGACATGCAGCAGTCGGCATCTTAAAAATCAGTTTGCTTAAATCCAAAATATGTCAGAAATACAAAAAGAGCCAAAACTTTTCAGATTCAGTAAAATTGATTTGAAGATGGATGGAGAATGGTGTTTTTTGTGAATCGGCACTTGGCAGTTCTGTATTCACATTCAAAATCAGTACACTTGAATCCGAAACAAATCGAAAACTACCAAAAATCAGCCGTTGAAGAACCAAAGTGTCACAATGTCGACTCCAAAATTCTGGAAATCTGGGTCTAAAAATTTCATCTAAGGGGAATCTGACATTTTCATTGGTCTATCATGACCCAAATGCGAATATTCAAATACAAAATATGTCAATGAATTATAAAAATAATAGCCAATAATCAAAATGTCAAATTGATCCAAAAAGCTGGAGCAGAAAATTTGAAAATTGGTCTTTTTGGCATTCTCAACAGTCCTCTAGATCCAAAGTCGGTGCAGTGTGTTCAAAATAGATGAGAACTACAAAAAATGAACAATCGCAGACCAAAATGTCGAAAATTTGAATATCTGGGTCCCAAAATCAAGGGTTCCAAAATTGAAAATCTGGTGCCAAAAATACAACCTCCAGAACATTAGGCATCTTCAACAGTCCAGAACAATCAATTCCTCATATTCCAATTCAAACAAGGTCAGAATGAATCTGAATCTGAATCTAAGGGAGAACAGCCACAAATCCAAATTATCGAGTTAGTCCAAAAAACTGGAGCAAAAAAATTCAAAAATTGTTTTTTTTTGGCATGTTCAGCAGTCCAGAATGATCCGAGTTTATTAATTTCAATCCAAACTAGGTTGAGAATACAAAAATTAGACAGTAACCGATACAATATGTCAAACTGGTCCAAAAAGCTGGAGGAGAAATTCAAATCTTGCACTTTTAATTTTTTAACAGTCCAGAACGAACCAGTTCCATTCATTCTAATCCAAACAAAATCAAGAATCTAATTCAAGCAAAGTCAGAAATGGAAAAGTCAGAAATCAAAATTGTCAGATTAGTCCAAGAACTGGAGCGAATTGGACTGAGTTAGCATTTTCGGCAATCCAGAATGATCCAAATCTATTTGGTCTGATCCAAAATACAGTCAAGTCACAAATCTAAATTGTCAAATTGGTCCAACAATCTGGAGCAAGAATTCAAAAAATGGGTCTCTTTGGCATTTTTATCAGTTCGTTGCATTCAAAATCAGTACAAATAAATCCAGATAGAGTGGAGAAATATGAAAAAGAGTTTGCCAGATCCAAAATGTCACAATATTGGTCCCAAAATTTAAAAATCTTCAGGACTATCCTTTTCAAGTAATTATGTATATTCTGCAGTCTAGAATGATCCAAATTCAAATAATGGAGTACAAAATACGCCAAATGAACTCAAAAACGCCAGGTCATAAATTCAGAATGCCAATTGGTCCAAAAAACTGGAGCACAACATTCAATTAAGTATTGGTCCTTTTAGACATTTTTAACAGTTCCGTACACTCAAAATCAGTGCAATGAAATCCAAATTGAGTGCAACCAAGACTGAAACCAACCAAAAGCTATTAAAAAAAACTGTCGCAAGTCCAAAATGTCACAATCTTGATCCCAAAAATCTTGGGTCCAAAAATCATTCCCCAAAATAATTTGACATAATCGACAATCCAAAAAGTCAGTCCGGACTGATCAAGAACCCAATACTCCAAATTCAGAATACGCCAAAAATACAACTAAGAAGACAAAATCTCGAATGCCAAAATAGTCAAAAAGTCTGGTGGAAAATTCAAAGAATGGAGCTCTTTGACTTTTCCACAAGTCTAGTACCTCCAAAATGGATAGGTACTAAAGACAGAATAGGTCAAAGCTACAAAAAATTAACTGTGCTGAATCTAGAATTTGAAATAACCAAAGTTTGAAAATCAAAAAAACTTCTTACATAAGATTTTACCATTCTCCAAATCCAGGACATCCCAGTCTAGCAAAGAAATGCAACAAGTCCGCTGATTCAAATCCAAAATACGTCAAAATAACCTTCAGCTTTGGATCAAAAATGCGAAACTGACTTGGATCAGAAAGAATGAGTCTGTTTCCTTACAACATTCCAAAACATCCAAATCACTTCATCCAAATCCGTAACAGGCCGTAACATAGTTCACATCTCTAAACATCACACATATCTAAACATATTGATAACAAAATGGAAGAAATCCAAAAAAGTCAAAATCCAAAAACTGATGTTTCATTTGAAAGTGACGCATACCCAAAAAACGTGCAAGTAAATTTAGAATAGGCAAAAAATGCACTTAAATCCAAAACGGGTCAAGGAATCACAAAAAAACACCATTCATCCAGAATGTGATGAAATTCAAAAATTTTGATGAAAACAAATTTGACCACGAATTGATAACTTTAAAATAAGAACATTTGAACTGGAAATGAGCTCAAGAAATACATTCGATAGAGTATAAAATACAGATCAGAAACTCAAAATCCGTGTTTAAATAGGGAGAATATCCATAAACTGCTTCGACTGATGCTGGAGGAAGAAATATAGAAGCCAAAAAAAGGAGGGCATAGAGAACAAAAAACAAAATATCAAAACAATTCATACAAATACAGGAACAAATAACAAAATAGAGGGAAAACGGAATGCAGGAGTAAAAATAGAATGCAGGAACAAAAATAGAAATACAGCAACAAGAATTTGTGTTTTCTCTTCGGCAAAAATGCTTGATAAAAAATTCATAACAAAATTTGGATTTTCTGATTTCAAAACTTTCAAAAACAATGCTTTGTTCCATCAAGACGATATAAAATCACCAAACACAAGGAGAACGTGATGAAAAACACTCAAGACACAACTAGGCAACTTATACAAAAATAAACAATTCAATCTAAATATATAATAGAAGTCAAAACAACAAAACCTTGAGAAAACACAAAGATAAAAGTGATACAGAAAACCTTGCACTTGTTTACATTCTAGTACTTTGACTTTTTGAGTTCAAAGACCTCTTCAGATCCAAAATAAAATGGAAAACGATAAAAATTGCAAAATTTGTCCCCAAGAAATCTTGACAAGAATATCAAAAATGATCGAACGAGATCCAAAGCAAATCTGTTGGAGATAAAATGTGAAGCTCTGATTGTCTGATTTTGGAAATCATTTTGACTCGACATTCAATCGACTGAAACAAAGTAATACAAACATTCTCATAGATGCAAAAATTGAGCAGGGCGGTGAATTTCAGCTCGAAAATTGAAGGAAACACAACAGACAGCAATAATAGAATTTTTGACTGAAAGTTGAAGCAAAACAGGAATCAATTTTCATTTGAAACTTGACCAGAAACACAAGATTTGAATCAGAATTGAAGAACTAGACAAATTTTTCATCGAAATTTGACGAAAACGCAAGTACTTTTGGTTACAAACTTGTCATTAAGAAAATATAGTATTCAGGATCAACCACCCACTTTTGATAGCTTGTAGTTCGAAAAATCCGAAAACGAAAGAAATTTCCAAGCGGGACTTGGAAAATGAAAAGACAAAAAAGAACAATAAAAACAAAATACTTATCTGGTTTGATTTTTCCAGGCAGGATATGGAAGACAAACAATCACGATAATCAGTTTTATTCATTGGTATTCTTTATACATATACGTAATAAATTTGTATATATTTTATAAATTGTTACCTAGATTGTTATTTTAGCTCGGAAAAAACAATTTTGAAAATTTGAAATTGAAATTGATAACATTTTTCATCATTTGAAGAAATAGCAGAAACATTCCATGAAAAACAAAGTAAGGAGGCATTTACACTAGAAACTGAAATTGAATGAATTCGAAAAGCAGACCATCGAAGTTTTGTCATTTTTAGGAAAATTCTTTGAGAAGAAACAATTACTTTGGAACACTTTCCAGGGGAAATGAAAATAGAAAGAATCATTCCATACCAAACCAATCACAGGCTGTGAAACTGGATAATTTTGATTTCTAAAACTATCAATTTCCAAACGATATAGACAAGTGGGAAGAAGACAGACATTCAAAAGCAACAATTTTTTTAAGACGAGATACAGACAAGAATAAAAACCAATTCAAATAAAGACAAAAACAAAGTATCGGCTACTTGAAGCAAAACAAACAAAAATCGTTAATAATATTAAAATAGAACCGGTTCAATAAACTGATAAATTTTGAGTTTTCCGACACTCAAAGAAATCACACGGATTCCCAAAACATACCAAAAAAATTTTAGCTTTAATAAAATTGAAAGAAATTCATTTTTATAAATTAACAGGTAAAACAAGTCCTGTTCAGTGCTTTCGTTAACATCTCAGAGCCAACTGTTGAAGAAACTACCTTACTAAAATTCCAAACTCCGTATTTATGAATACATCTTGATTTCCATTTTGATTTGAAATTCAAATGCGACATGCCCTCTTGATTTAAATTTCCCGTTTGTTGCGTCCGACGTTTGAAATTTAACGCGACAAATTTTTTTTTTTTCAGCCGGCAATACCGTCACCGCACAACACCTGAACCCGTCAACCCGACGCCACCTGCAAAAAATTTGAATACAATCGATGCTCCTCTCACCCCTGGCGTACCCTATTTTGTTTTTATCATGTGTCGCCGTCATCATCATCATCGCCACCATCAAGGAGCCCCGGGACCGGCCGTGCCGCGAGAGGAGAATCACGCTTCTTCTTATATTCACCCCGGAGAGAGGGGGGACGGAACAGGGGAACCGCGGGGATTCGGGGAAAGAGTGGAGGGGCGGTATAAGGAGGGTGTGGCTTAACGTAAGAAATCAATGATTCAAAGCGTATATACCCTTGTAAGAAGAATGCGAGTTGGCTTTCTAATAACGCGCGCCTTTCGCTACCCCCCTCCGTTCCTCCGCCGCCCCTCGCCGCCCGCCAAAAACTCCCTCCTCCTTCTCCTCCACCAGTTTTTTCATCTTCTGCTGCTGCCCCCCCGTTCCCCGCGCTTCCCGCGGCCGCCTTTGATGCAAAAGGAACGCGCTATTCGCTACAGCTACTGCTACCCAGTGTGCCACCCTCCATAATTCATAACTTAAATTGCTAAAATACCCCATTAATTTCTGTGTGCTTGCACTGATTTCTGAACGTAACATTAAGAATGTCGGCATTCCTTCTCTCTTCGCCGCTGCTTCTTTCTCAATCCAGAAAGAGCGAGAAGTCCGCATTTTGGTACCTTGAATTTATAGGAGGAGCACCTACGGAACTTCTCCATAAATTATTACATTTTAATACTATGTTTCGTTTCGAATTAAATTAAAGGTGGCTGTGCGGAGGACTGGGGAAGGGATGTATCGATACCTTAACGAATCACTCAGATCTAGGAGGCTTGGAGGGTCGCTAATTGGAGTTTTCCGCCGCCTGTTAAATCGCTAATTATGAACCTTATAAATACCCAACAATAGTTTCTGTACTTTCTAAACGATCAAAAATAGTTCCTAGGCCTTTTAAGCTCTCAAAAATATTTTCTCTAGAGCTTCGCAATACTCGAAAGTAGTTTCTGGATTTTCTCAACACTCAAAAAAGCTATGTTTGATCCAGCTATGAACTCAAGAAAGCTTAGAAAAACAAAATGTAATTTTTATCGAGAATTGATACAACAAATTGGGTACCGTTGTCGCTGATTAGAGTAAAACTAGGAATCCAAACTAAAAAAGCACTAACAGGAAACAATTTGATTTTGAAGAGAAACGTTGGCTGTGAATGTCATTATAGGTATCATGGTTAAAATGACAAGTCATTGTCACTGAAAACTTCGAAACAAAAGTTAGTTACGTTGAATATATTTTACGGTGCTGTTTTGAAAGCTATAGTTCATGAAAATACTTCGAACATTTGATCATTGCATCAGTTCAAACTGGTTCAATGGATAATGGTTTTCCATATCCGGATTAGTTGGAAAATTATCACTGAATTATCATTGCTGCATTATCATTTGTTCATTAGGAATCGCTCAAATATCTATCATGATTATAAAACATGTTGGTGAAAAACATCTAACAAAAAAAGATTCACCGATTCAGCGGAGGAAGCAATTAATCTTGACGTATCAAATCAATACTGGCGATTATTATTTCATTTATACAAAGTAAAATGCAATTCTGGGCTGATAGATGAATCAGCACTATGAGCACATACTCAGTGAACAATCGAGTTTCTTTGTGATGAAAAATTAAGTAAAAGTAAGTTTGGCTGTGGATGTCATTTTGAAATTAGTCAGGAGTAAGTTTGGAGAATGGCATCAAAATCACATTCAGGCTTTGACCTTTCGAAAATCTTCAGTTTCAATAATCTACACAGAAAATTTGGATTCGCAGCTGAATTAGTCAGAAATGTACAAAATTGTCATTGAATTATCACTCAATATCATCTCTGTTTCATCATGTTTCAGTTATATTATTTGGGTTTTATCATATGAGATCAAGAAAATCGAGTTCAAAATAATAAGCTTATTTAGTGCAGTGCCGGAAGTAAACCAATGTGAATGGATTTTCTGCTAAAAGTAGATATCTATGACTAATTGACTATTACGTACCTGTGTTATTCTCAAGAAATAATAAGGAAAAGCATGAAGTAAGAGCTGTTCCATAGTTTCAGACATGTTCCATTTGATTGGTCAATCAAATCGGAGAGGCATGATAAATATCGCATTTGCTCATACAGAATGATCAGTAATGAACATCATTTTTCCATCAACAGCACTCATAATTCAAAGCTGAATGTTTTCATCAAAATATAATTTGTTCAGAGTTGGAAAATAGACCTCCAGCAAAATCGCACCTAATTTATAGCAGAACTTTTATATGCACTTCAGAGTCAAACTAGTAAGAATACCCAAAAAATTCTTGAAACGTCATGATATTTATTTATTTACAACTCACTATCATCATTTTTTTATCATAACCTCACCTTTGAAAATAAGCATGATGATCAAATGATCAACTGGGCATCAAACCGCAACATTATTTCATATCATGGCATACAGGTCGTTTCATCAAACTTACAAAATAAATTCACACTTACATAATTACGTATCATAACGTACAAGCACAGAATTATCACTAAATATCAGTTGTGTGTCATCATTCAAATATAATCGAATTGAAATAAGAATGACTGATGCTTTCCAGTGATTGAGCAGGTACCTTCGATGTTCACAAAAAAAGCGAAAAAAGTAGCAAAACACATAACGTCATCAGTTATCATATCAATTATCATCATTGTTGTTTTATCATTCGTATAAATCGAAGCAGCTTTCGCTGGAACAAACTTTCTGTTTCGTGTGTTGTATGCTAATGATCATTAAGTTTGATCTGCAAGACATCAAGGCATTTTACATCAAGAAATATCTTACAGATCATCATATAGGTAATTATATCATTTCGCATGTTAACACTCAAAAATGTCCAATTCAAAATAAATAAATAGTTGGCGACAATAACATTCTGTGCATTGTTGACAAAGACGAATAACCGCATTGTAGGTATATTGATTCATATTGATGTAATTTTCATCCAATTATCATCAATTTACCATTGAATTGTGATCAAATTAGCATTCAATTCATCATTGAATCATCAATAAACTTTAGTTGAATCTTCAATAAATTTCCGTCAAATTATCATTGAATTATTACTTGCATTTTATATATGGAGATATGGAGTCAAATTTGTCCCCATTCAAATGAACCTAGATGATGTTCACTTTATGCCTGAAATGATGATGAAAACGCTTTTCTATGAAGATGATGATCATTCCAGATTCATGAAAATGAAGATTTTTGTGGAAGCTGAAAAAATTTAGCTCAACGAAATTCAAGAACAATACTCTTGTTTCTTATACTTACAAATAAAACTCATTTACAATGATTTTCAGCTGAACGCTTTCATGTATCGCAGTCCGATTTGCCCAGTAAGAACATCACACAATCACCATTTATCAATCCTCGCGCTTATTAATCATCATCGTATCTAAACGTGTAATTCAAAAATAAAAAATAATCCAAAATTACATCACATCACAATGCTTTATACCTCCGATTGTATGATAACATAATTTTGTTGTATAAATAATCACCAGGTGATGATATATAGAATATTGATGTGAGTGTCATGGCTCAGGAATGAAAATTAATTGTCAAGGTCACCGGTAACCTCAGTTCTCACAATCCAGACTTGCAATTTCACTCTGATCTTTAATCATATGAAGCAAAAGTTCTGTATCGTGATTGAATTGGCATTGAGAAAATTGAAAATTCTCTTCCTAATTATCATCACTTATCATATCATCATATATCAATCATTGTCCCTGATCAATTATCATTATTCAATTTCGACTTATAAATTGATACACAATTCGCGCTAGTGCATGATCATGTAACAGGGGAGGAAAGGACAGGAAAAATTCAAAAATGGCAATCTATCTAAAATTACGTAAGTATGCTTGACACAATATGATATTTATGATAGAATGATGATGAAATAGTGCTGAAAAGGAGATTTTGAGAGAAAAAATTGTCCATGGATGTCAAAATTACCTCAATAGTCTCATTCTAGACCTCAACAGCTTTAATAATGCAATACAAAATTGTTATATCTGACAAACCACAATAAATCTTGAAAGCATATACCTAATCAAATCATCATTGATTATCATCTCTTTTGTCATACAAAGCACACTCCAACAATGAACTTCATATGAATCGTATCAAATCAGGACAGCACAAAAACAGTGAAAGTTGATGAGTACCGATCATAAAATTTTAGACATTGTATCAGTATTTCATCAATTATTATCATATATAAAAAATGCAAGATTATGGAGTCAAAGTGGAACAAGCTGCTTGACATCATGCAATGATCGATTCAAAAACAGTTTTGTGGACAAGTGTAGGTACTTATCGAGTAGGTAGGCATGAAGCGAGGTACAATGTAATGTATAAGGTTCAAGGAAAACAACTATCAAAGAGACTGTTCTGATAAATTTTGAATAATTTGTTGATTTTGAAACAAATGATAATTTTGGATAACACAATATGAAATTGATGGAGAATTGAAAATTCTCAGACATTTTCCACTTAAATCCCTCGTCACTTTTTCAGATTTTATCATTATGTTGTGAAAAAAACTAGTAAATATGTTGAAGTTTTGAAGTTGTTTTGAAATATTTTAGAAATCAACAAGACGTTATGAAATTTGTCATATCAATATCTGAATAATGAATGAAGGCCCTGAATAACAAATAATTATCAGTGTATAAGAAAAACTAAACAAAGAAAAACAACCGCTCAAAATGTCTATAACTTATTGATACAAAAAAATTTTAACAGAAAGGGACCCTTTGGAGACGAATATGAGGGCATCTTTGATAATGCTTGATGATAATTAGATTATCCAGAAAAAACTTTGAATCTCAATTTAGAAGCAAATGGAAAAAATTAGTTGATCTAAAATTTCTTCAAAACAGTGGGAGCATGATGAATTTGTTTCGGAAATTGTAGAAAAACAATTGAGCATTGTCACCACATTGGTAATCTACTAAAGATCAAGAGAACACTTGGTTGTGCAAAAAACGTCGATCCAATGGAAAAAATCAATAAACGAATTATAATTCCAGAGCTTCCGTAACCCTTCACCGGCTTGAAATATCAGTAATATCCTAACTTGAAGTTCAGAACGCAGAAGCTTTCATCTCAACTAAGTTCTCTCATGGTCTCATTTTTATATAAAAAAAAAATTAATCAATTTACATCAACAATAAAAAAAAAACATAGAAAGAGTGATAAAACAGAATGAAAAGCAGGCTTTGAGTTTGTCATGCTCTAGGAAAAAAAAACAAGTGAATAATATGGAACATCACTTGGAAAACAAACGTCAAACCAAAGCGACCGTTGTTTGGGTATACCTAATAAAATAATATGAAACGATAGAAAAATGCTTCATGCAGCAATACATAACAATTTAATATTAGCAGGCTTGGTTTGAAACCATAGTGATTCAAAAAAAAAGAACGTTGGATACATTCCACAAAATAAATAAAAGCAAGATACTTGTGTCGATTGAACCGAAGATTTGATTCAAAAGTGAGACTGTGAATGTGAGGGAACTCTTTCTTTCTTTAGCTTTTTTCTCCAAGGCCAAAGCACACAAAAAAAAGCTTTTTTTCAGTTTTTTTGAGCAAAAAATTAACCAAAGCTGGAATAATGGAAGTAAGCTCTAAGTAATTAGCGACTATTATAAACACCTCAAATTAACACCCTAGAAATGAATAGCAAGCATACACGGGCTTCTTGATAAAAACAAAAGCATAGATAAAAATTGTTATTTTGGAACAGTTGCATGATGCGTTTGCTGCAAAATTCTGTTTGGTTTTCCTAAGCTTTCTTGTTTTTATTTGCACAATCAAAACCGAATTATATGCACGTAAAAACCTGACACAGAAAAGCATACTCATCAAATAATATATTGACGGTATTTCTATTTGATGACCAAATAGAAATCAGAAAACTATTGTGGATACCTGCCTGCATTTCGAGGAACATAAAAGTGCGATCTAGTCAACCGCGAAGTGATGACAATAACAAAGTGGCGCACGTCACTGCTCGTGTCACAAAATTTTTGTTTTTGATGCCAATTAATAAATCAAGCAGGCGACGACGGCGCTCCTAAGCACCCAAACCGCACGCCCACCGCCGCCACCGTCTTTTGTTTGCACAGCCTCCCGTATATGTATTACGTTCATTTATCTTAGCTTTTCGCCAAGGCACACGCGATGAATAATACATCTTCTCATCTTTAATTCCATGAATCCTAAATTCCTTATTCTCTCCGGACAGGCCCGGCTAGGCTGGCGCTGGTGCGGGCTCGTCAGGTCCGTACTCGACAAAAATTACAATTTTATCCGTATACCTGTAGAACCGCATCAAGTATCAAGCTCTACAAAATCAATAAGTCCAGGAAATACTTGACCCAAAAAATTGACGAGCATCATCAGGAACACGCAAAACAAAAGAAATAAAAAACGAAACACTTGTTGATCCGATGCGGCGCCGTCGCCACAGCCGCCTGCCACTACTAAAAATTCCTGTAAACCCTCTAATTGAGCGTTAAAACGACCGCGCGTTTTAATTAAATCCCAGGGATTTTTTCCCATGGCCACCCTCGTCGATTTTTCACGCGAGCAACAAGTGCCGTCCCGCACACAGAGGACGCGTATTTTTCAACGCCTGCTGTCCAAACAAAAGCGCAGCTTTCTCGCTGATTTGACACTCTGAAAAAATATTTCAATACCAATGATATTTTTAGCGCATTTTTTCATATTTTCGACAAGATTTATTTCACATACCTGATAGGTACTAGTTTTGTATCTATGCTCAGGTATCTATTACTCTGATTTGACGTTTTTTTACAAAAAGGCCCCCTTGAACATCTCGAAATTTTTTGTAAAAATAAAACTCCCCAACATACTCCCGAAAATTCCATCTTATTGTACTACCACTACTCCCGAATGAAGCAACTTTGTTATATTATGTCTATTATAATGGAAAAAAAAAGTATAAGAGCTAAGAAAAAGTAAGAATTAACAAAAAAGTAAGAATTAAAATTACAAAATTGAACAAAAATGAAAACGGTATGATGCGTTTTTGTTGCTATAATTTGTATTTTTATGATAAGTAACGGTCTAAGTTTAAGGTTAATTATAATAAAATGAGGAAACAATTAATTTGTAATACACATACAACTGCTGAATGTAGAAAATAAGGTTTCTTTCTTTAATTATTGATAGTTTTAAGAGGGTTATTTTGTTAAATTTAATGATTGATAATAATTAAGTTTTTTCGTTTACAATGTCTTTTTTGTATTCTCTATAGTTTTACGCTGTAATGTTTGTATTTGTTTGTAATGTTATTTCTTCAATAAAAATTTGTCCAGCAATCTGCGACGTGTTATTGTCATATTTTTTGTTTGTTTTAGTAACTTAAGGGTCAACTTAACTAGCTATAATAACTGAGTTAGAGTAAGTATTCTGGTGCTAGGACAGTTCGTGCCGCGAACAATTCGTCGCGGTTTTATTACACATGAAGACACCAGGGGGCTTGATAAAGAGATTCAAAAATCTAATGAAGGGGTTCCGATAGAGATCCAAAAGCCAGGAAAAAATGCAACGGGGCTCAGCATGCAAGGCTTCAAACGATATCAAAAACACAATGGGGGTCTTATGGAGCTTCATATAACAAATGAAGGCGAAAGGGGACCTACTGATACTCGGAATTCCAATAAAAGCCTATAAGTGGGCCAATTACAGGACTCCATGCTACACTCAAGAGAACGGGGGCCGATAGGACTCCGAATATCACATGAAGACACAAGGTGTAAGTGGGCTCAGCGGGCCTTCAAAAGACGTTAAAGAAATAAAGAGGCTCAATAGAGCTCCGGATACCACAAGAAGGCAACAAGGGGCTTACTGGAATTCTGAAAATACTAGAGGGGCCACTAAGGCTCCAAGCTGCACTCCTGGACATAAAAGGGCTCACTTGAGCTCCAAACTACACATGCTGGTACAGGGAAGTCCGATAGGGCTTCGTATATTACATAAGGGCACAAGGGACTTACATCAGGGCTTCCAGCAATGAGAGAGCGCACAAGATACTTACTGGAATTCTGAAAGCCACGAAAATACATGAGGGGGCTCATCAGGGCTCCAAACGACACAAAGGGCCTAATGAAAATCCGGAAGTCACGGGAAAATGCAAGAAAGCTCCGTGGAACTTCAAATGATATTGGTGACACAAAGGGGTCCAAGCCGCTCTCTATAACGGGAAATGGTGAAAGGAGGCTCACTGTATGGTAATCTGAAAGCTGATAAAAACAAAAGTAGACTGTATAGGGATTCGAACTGAGCATAAGGGCACAAGGGGGCTCAACTGAGCGCCGAAAGCTATGGAAAAAGAACAAAGGGCCCAATGAACCTCTGTATAATCGAAGAAGGCAAAAGAGGACTTGCTGGAACTCTGGAAGTCTTGAAAAACTTAAGGGGACTCACTAGGATTCCAAGCTACACTTATGTAGTAAAGTGGGCTCACTAGGGCTCCAAACTACACTTTCGGGCACAAGGGGGTCTGATAGGGCTCCGTATATCACATGAAGGCACAAGGAAGGCCAAGGAACTTTATATAACAACAGAATGCAAAAGAGGGCTCACCGGAGTTCCAAAAGCTTCGAAAAAACAAAAAGAGGCTCATTAGAGCTTCATACTGCACTTAAAGGCACAAGGGGGCTTGGTAGGGCTTCGAATATCACATAAAGGCACAAGGTGCTTGCTACTGCTCCAAAAGCCACAAAAAGATGGGGTGATATTTTTCAGCCCGACAAAAAAGGGGGAAAAAACGACAAAAAAGGTGAAGATCACGGCAAAATAGTGGTTTACGCGACAAATAAGTATTTTGAACGCTATACATGAAGCGACAGAAAAGGTTCGAATAGCGGCAAATTTGGTGCTTTTCACGGCAAAAAAAGGGAAAATCACGACAAAATGAGGGTTTGCACGACAAATTTAAAAGATCAATCGGGGATAGTTACTGTCACAGATTTTTCTACATACGTCGAAATCAAAACGTCGCAGTCACGTTCCAGTCATGCCAGTTTTGGAAGACTACGATGAAAGTAGCAGGGCTGATGAATCTTCGCCTGTGAAGAGAAGAAGAAGAAGGGAACGAGTTTTAAATTGGGGAAAAGTTCTCTTCGCGCCAAGAAGCGAAAGCATAATGTTTCTTCTCTTTGTTCTCAATGGTCGATCCTCCAGCGATTCTCCCGCGCGTCATACATTTGTTAACAAAAATGGTAAGAGTGTTATAGACTTGTGTTGGTCGAACTTGGGTGGGTTAGCAGTGGTGAGGGACTTCTATGTAAGCGATCGCCTGGTATGTTCTGACCATTTTGCCTGTTTTGTTAATTTAGATATTGCCTTGTTTTCCAAAAATCAAACCTTTAATGCAAACGAGTCTAAATCAGCTCCGGGTTCATATTCTGTGAAATTTTTGTGGAACGATGGTTTACGAGAGAAATACATAGCCACTCTTCATAACACCGATCTTGACTCAAACTCACATTTTAGTGATTATGACAAAATTATAGATACTGGGCGAGATAAAGAATGCAGCATGCATATCAGGTATGATGAAAGTGATACATCACAGAAAACGTGCGACTAGTAACCATTACTCTCAAAGCTGGTTCAACCTATCCTGTAGAAACGCGAAGAAACTTGTCAAAACTAAACTTGCACTATGTAGGAAAAACGGTTTTCTTGGTAATTTTTTGATTGAGTTTTTGGAGGCCAAAAAAACGTATAAGACCACTATAGCTTGCAGCAAGGAAACTTACTACGATAACAGGCGTAGAGCATTATCTAATGTTAACAAGCGAATATGCCTCATGGGCATGAGGCTCAGTAGCGCACTTCCTTTTTGGAGGATTAGTGAACGCAAGATGTTAAGTGATTAGGGTTCTACCGTCTTTGGCAAAAAATTGCAATATGGCGGCCAAAATATCGACAGAATCATGAAATTCGGCTTGAAAATCAAAATGCTCGTACTAGACAAGGGTAAGTTCCAAGTTTCATGAAAATCGTTCCACTAACAGGAGATTTCAATATGGCAGCCAAGATGGCGGCAGAATTATGAAACTCAGCTTGAAAATAGGAATGATCGTACGAGACAAGCGTAACTCTCAAGTTTCATGAAAATCCTTCCACTTATAAGAGATTTCAATATGGCGGCCAAGATGGTGGGGCAATCATGAAATTTGGCTTGAAAATAAGAATGATCGTACTAGACAAGGGTAAGTTTCAAGTTTCATGACAATCGTTCCACTAATAAGAAATTTCAATATAGCAGCCAAGATGGCGGCCGAATTATGAAAGCCAACCTGCCTATTTGGTCCTTGAGGACCTAAGCTATCCACCGGATAAAGTTCAATCTTCAAGGGCTGTAGCTTTATTTCCCGAGGAGAAGTTCAACTTCATCGAAGTGCACAGGAGATCTCTGTTTTTTGAGAATAATGATAACGATGTATGGATAACAAAAAATAGTGCCCATTGGCCACCCTTGGGGACATCAGCTATTAATCGGGAAAAAGTTCCAAGACTCTTGTTTCAATTCTCGAGAAGGAGTACAGCGTCTTAATTTCTGCACGAATTCGGACAGACAGACAGACAGACAGACAGACAGACAGACAGACAGACAAACCGGCCACATAAGCGTCATTCTGTTACTTATATAAAAAAATGTTCTCCAACTGATTTCGACCTCCTGAACACTAATTTCGGGTTCACTTTTGAATTGGAACATTTCTTTTTTATCGAAAAACCGAAAAAATGGTAGCCTTGTCACATGATTTTTAGTGATACCTACCTACTTTTTTTTTGTTATTGAGCGAACATCTTTCGTAATTTGAGTGCCATTATCCTTCAGGTACCTAGTATTGACTATTTCAAAATGTTCAATTACTATTTCGGCACGTCTGATTTTAAATTTGTAGGGTCGTGTAATATGCGCCGAGCCGTGGCTTTGCGGTCGTTTTCAAAAATTGATAACAATTGACCCAACGGTCGGATCGAAGTGGGGTTTTTGTCAAAAGAAAGTTCAAATTGTTCTCTAAATATAATGCCGTACATGCAGTGATGTATTTCATTAAGAAATTGTAGTTGCCTGCATATCGCAACTTTCTACATCTTACCGCGAATGCCAGCACTTGATCGGCGAAGCCGCCCTACACCAAAATGTTATTTTTGTAATTGTTCATGATTATTTCGGCAAAATTTTTCTTGATTCGCGTACCAAGGCCATGAGCTACCCATTCGAGTTGAAATATTTTCTGTATTGAATTTCGTTTTGTTCGGAGGAAAGGATATCAAGCACCAGCAAGCAACGAATAAATCATTTGCGGCCGAGCCGTAGTTTCGGAGTCATTTTCAAAAATTAATAACTACTAATCGGCACCTCGCACCGATGTGAAATTTTCATTAAAATGAAGTTCAAATCATCCTCTAAATATAACTCCGCATATGTATTATGGTAAAATGATAAGATCGGGTACTTCCTCGCATGTGATAACTTTCGAGATCAGGCCGGCTTCTGAAATGCAACATTCAACGGCGATGCCGCGTCACACTAAATTGTTATTATTGTCATTGTTTATTATTATTTCGTCAAGATTTTTCTTGGTTCGGGATACAAGGTCATGAGCTACCCAATGGAGTAAAAATTTTTCGCAAAAACCTTTTCGTCTAGGACTAGATGCTGTGACGGACGGACGGACGGACGGACAAAGCGAGGACAAAAGCGCCTTCCCGTTTGGAGAAGTGCGCTAAAAAATACAACAGACTTTTGGTCGGCAGTACGCTCAATGAATTTTATCTCTAAAGTTAACCCTATCACCACGTCTATCTGGGAAAATTACCTAATAGTGGAGCGAAATCGGCCTGAAAAGTCGTCGTTTTTTTTTTTGAAGGTATAACAGCACCAAACCTTATGGGTTTTATATAGAATTAAATTCCACGTATGTATGGTCATTTTGGGGATGATTTTGTGGTAGGGACCTTTTTTATGGGTAAAAAACCTCAAAAATTGAAAATGAGCAGTTCAGCATTCACAACGTTATATTTCTGGATCCAGTTGAGCTATCGGTCTGTTCTTTTTTTTAAATAAAAGTACATGGAAAAACCTTTCCAATGGTACATCACTGACTGAAGATAATTGTTTACGAACGTGTTTATAGAACAATAAACATTATATTGACCAAAAATGCAGTCCCTTTTTGACCATGCGAAGAACTTCTTTCCTCGTAGGAATTTTTAGATACAACCTGCGAGGAAAATGAAGCCGAAATATCAGAGAAAATTTTAAAGAAAGTTTCATTGATCTAGGCCGTATAGTTTGTTGATTATGAATTTTTTTCTGGCGCATTGAGTTGGAACGTCGCCCGGCGAGTGCTTGCATACAGTAAATCGCCGCGCCGTGCCGCGTTCACTGTTTGTTATGCGGCGATTTACTGTATGCAAGCACACGCCAGGCGACGTTCCAACTCAATGCGCCAGAAAAAAATTCATAACTGACAAACTATACGGCCTAGATCAATGAAACTTTCTTTAAAATTTTCTCTGATATTTCGGCTTAATTTTTCTCGCAGGTTGTATATAAAAATTCCTACGAGGAAAGAAGTTCCTCGCATGGTCACAAAGGGACTGCATTTTTGGTCAATATTATGTTTATTGTTCTATAAACACGTTCGTAAACAATTATCTTCAGTCAGTGATGTACCATTGGAAAGGTTTTTCAATGTACTTTTATTTAAAAAAAAGAACAGACCGATAGCTTAACTGGATCCAGAAATATAACGTTGTGAATGCTGAACTGCTAATTTTCAATTTTTGAGGTTTTTTGCCCATAAAAAAGGTCCCTACCACAAGATCATCCCCAAAATGACCATACATACGTGGACTTTGATTCTCTATAAGACCTATAAGGTTTGGTGCTGTTATACCTTAAAAAAAAACGACGACTTTTCAGGCCGATTTCGCTCCACTATAAGATCATTCTATGCGTCCACCGACTCAGGCCCATTTATTACATATTTTGATGCCACTCATCCATTTCTAGATGATTCCATCACTTTATCCGAACTAAACCAAAATCTGCATTCTCTCAAAAACAAAAAAGCGCCTGGACCCGATGGAATCTCTAATGAATTTTTAAAGGCGTTACCAGCAAAATATAAACAGTTTCTACTAAACCTATTTAATTCTATTATCGATAAAGAGCACCTACCACCCGGCTGGAGTGAATGTGTCATTTCCATGATACATGAAAAGGGAAACGTTCATGACCCATCAAACTATAGAAGAATAGCCTTGTCCAATGCACTATCTAAACTGTTTAGTTGTATCTTCTTCCGACGATTAAGTAGATGGGCGGACGACAATAACCTATTACCTGAAAGTCAATCTGGTTTCAGAAAAAACAGGAGCTGCATAGATAACATCTTTATTCTCACTTCCATTATCCAGTTACATCTTAGATTACCAAAACGCAAAGTGTATGCATGTTTTATAGACTTTAAGGCAGCTTTCGATTCAATAGAGCATCAATTACTGTGGAAGGTTTTGTACAATCTGGGGATAAGCGGGAAGTTTGTGAGAATATTTGCCAAGATTTACAGCCAAGCCTCTGCTAGAGTAAGAACAACATCGGTAACTACAAACGCGGTACAAATATCAAAAGGCGTGCTTCAGGGCGACCCTCTCAGTCCACTCCTCTTTTCACTCTTCATCAGTAAACTGGAAGATTTTCTGCGTGAACGAGGCCTCGGCGGGCTGAACTTGGATGGTTTTGTTGATGTCATCGTTCTGCTATATGCAGACGATATCATTGTGTTCGCCGACTCGCCGGTGGACCTGCAACGGAAAATGAACGTCATTCGGGAATTTTGTTCGGAACTCAAACTTGAAGTCAATACAGAAAAGACAAAAGTCATCGTTTTTAGCAGAGGCACTCGTAAATGTTCAGACAGATTTTTCTATGGCGACGGTGAGTTGGAGGTGGTTGATAAATTCACTTACTTGGGAGTCCCTTTCAGCTCTTCGGGAGTTTTTTCGGTTGCTCAGAAACACTTCAACTTCGGGGCTTCTGTCGCGATTGGTAGCGTTCTAAAGATTTTGATGGCTGGAAAATCGGATTCCTGGCAAACCAAAATAAAGCTGTTTCGGTCTCTGGTTGTTTCCACATTATTGTATGCTGCAGAAGTTTGGTCCCTTCAATACGTAGATAGCCTTGAGAGAACCCAGGTGAAGTTTGTCAAATCAATTCTTCACTTACAGTCTTCAACTCCAAACTGTTACATAAGATGCGAGACTGGTTTGGCAAAACTAGAACTGGACGTGATGAGAAAAACTTTAGGGTGGTGGTGTAAATTGTTGAAAATGCCCGACAGTAGGTTACCAAAGATTTGTTTTAAAAGACTGCAACAACTAGACGCTGCAACCGCAACCTGTAACATCAAGTACAATTGGGTTACTCAAGTGAAAGTTCTACTTACAAAACATAATCTGTCGTACTTACTCGACCACGGCTTTCTTTTTGTTGAGGAGAATCTAGAGTCAATTTTGGACGATTGCAGACGGGTCATGATGGCAGCCGATCTAGAAATCTCATCTGAGTCGCACTACAGTAACATCTACAGGGAGATACTCAGCAGTGACAGCTCAGAACACTCACTTGGCTACAGTGGGTATCTTACGCAGAATGTTTCTATAAGAAAGATCAGGCTGATTGCGCAAATCCGGTTGGGGTTTCATAGGAAATTAAGGCTTTATGTTAATGGGACCAAATTTGTATTTGATCAGGGCAAAACCTGTTCTATTTGCAACACCGACGAAGTCTATGACCTCTACCATTTGGTTTGTAACTGTCCTATTTTTACAAGATCGAGGAATCGCTGGCTGGTCGGTCATATAAGTCTTCAAGCTACGCGCGAGGAATTTCACTTTTTGTTCGCCAATATTTGCATTGAAAAGCTCATCAATATTTTTCACTTTTTCTCGGCAGTCGAGAAGTTCCTGTCTCTGATTGAGGAATAGTGCTCGATGGATCTTGCTGGGCCTCTTATTCTGTGGCTCCTGCGGTTGGACATAATTTTTGGCATACCTCCATTGTTTTGTCCCTACTTTATTTTTGTTAATTGAGTACATAATATTTAGTTACTTTTATCAATTATTATCATTGTATTTACCTAATTTTTTAATTAATTTCTAAAGAAGATTGTGTACCTGCCTATTTACTTTGTATACCCCAAGGGTTTAAACAAATAAATTACATACATACATACACACATAATGTTTCTTCTGAGAGATGGTGGAGCAAGTCGTCTCTAAAATCGATTTCATACGGCGAGAGGGTGGACTACTGCTGCGTTGCCGGAAACAATCGCCAGCAGGATCTTTTTTTATAGCTTCAGACTGCTTCCAATGAGACGCCTTTTGCCTTTAAAATGATTTATTCGTTGCTTGCTGGTGCTTGATATCCTTTCCTCCGAACAAAACGAAATTCAATACAGAAACTATTTCAACTCGAATGGGTAGCTCATGGCCTTGGTACGCGAATCAAGAAAAATTTTGACGAAATAATCATGAACAATTACAAAAATAACATTTTGGTGTAGGGCGGCTTCGCCGATCAAGTGCTGGCATTCGCGGTAAAAAGTAGAAAGTTGCGATATGCAGGCAACTACAATTTCTTAATGAAATACATCACTGTATGTAGGGCATTATATTTAGAGAACAATTTGAACTTTCTTTTGACAAAAACCCCACTTCGATCCGACCGTCGGGTCAATTGTTATCCATTTTTGAAAACGACCGCAAAGCCACGGCTCGGCGCATATTACACGACCCTACTTTAAAATCAGACGTGCCGAAATAGTAATTGAACATTTTGAAATAGCCAATACTAGGTACCTGAAGGATAATGGCACTCAAATTACGAAACATGTTCGCTCAATAACAAAAAAAAAGAAGGTAGGTATCACTAAAAATCATGTGACAGGCTACCATTTTTTCGGTTTTTCGATAAAAAAGAAATGTTCCAATTCAAACGTGAACCCGATATTCGTGTTCAGGAGGTCGAAATCAGTTGAAGAACATTTTTTTATATAAGTAACAGAATGACGCTTATGTGGCCGGTTTGTCTGTCTGTCTGTCTGTCTGTCTGTCTGTCTGTCTGTCTGTCTGTCTGTCTGTCTGTCTGTCCGAGTCCGTGCAGAAGATAAGACGCTGTACTCCTTCTCGATAATTGAAACAAGAGTCTTGGAACTTTTTTCCGATTAATAGCTGATGTCCCCAAGGGTGGCCAATGGGCACTATTTTTGTTATCCATACATCGTTATCATTATTCTCAAAAAACAGAGATCTCCTGTGCACTTCGATGAAGTTGAACTTCTCCTCGAGAAATAATGCTACAGCCCTTGAAGGTTGAACTTTATCCGGTGGATAGCTTAGGTCCTCAAGGACCAAATAGGCAGGTTGGCTTTCATAATTCGGCCGCCATCTTGGCTGCCATATTGAAATTTCTTATTAGTGGAACGATTGTCATGAAACTTGAAACTTACCCTTGTCTAGTACGATCATTTTGATTTTCAAGCCGAATTTCATGATTCTGTCGATATTTTGGCCGCCATATTGGAATTTTTTGCCCAAGACGGTAGAACCCTAATCACTTAACATCTTGCGTTCACTAATCCTCTAAAAAGGAAGTGCGCTACTGAGCCTCATGCCCATGAGGCGTATTCGCTTGTTTTGTTACTATTTAATAAAATACGGGTTGAAGTTTTGATACAGGTGAAAATATTAAGTCTCTTCGGTCAGTTGAGCCGCATACTGAAAATCCTAAGAAGTCCTATGTTCGCTTCATTGTTTTTTTGGCGGCAAAAAGGTGTAAGTGACATTGTTCCGGGAACTGTTCAATCAAACAGGCGGTCAAGTTTCGATAAAGCTGAAAATTCCTGAAAATGGTCTCCTTGATAAGTTGAGCAACATATTGGATATCCTAAAAAATCTTCTCTCCGCTTCATTAGTTTCTGGCGGCAGAAAGGTATAAGTGAAATTTTCTTTTGTTGCTATTTAAACATACAGGTTGAAGTTTCGATACAGCTAAAAATTGCTGAAAATGGTCTCCCTGTTGTCCAGTTGAACAACACACTAAAATTACTGAGAAAATCCCTTTTCGCTTATTGTTTTTTGGCGGAAAAAAGGTATAAGTGACATTGTTTTGGAAACTATCATTTATTGAAATAGGCGTTGAAGTTCCAATTCATCTGAAAATTGCTGGAACTGGGGTCCTTGATCATGTGAACAACATACTGAAAGTTCCAAGAAATCCTATGTCCGCCTCAACGTCTTTTGGCGGCAAAAAGGTATAAGATCATTTCTTGAAACTATTGTTCAAAATATGTGTTGAAGCTGCAATACAGTGGAAAATTGCTGAAAATAGTCTACTCGGACTAGTACAGTCAACTAACAAAGAAGACCATTTTTAGCAATTTTCACCTGTACTGAAACTTTAACCCGTATTTCAAAAAAATAGTTTACAATATAATGCCATCTATACATTTTTGCCGCCAAAAAAAAATGAAGCGGGCATGGCATACTTCTCAGGACTTTTAGTATGTTATTCAACTAACAAAGGATACTATTTTTCAACTACTTTCAGATGTGCAAAAACTTCAACTCATGTTTTAAAAAATAGTTTCCAAAATAATGTCACTTGAATCTTTTTGCTGCCAAAAACCGATGAAGTGGACATAGTATTTTTTAGGACTCTCAATATGTTGTTGAGCTGACCGAGAAGACCATTTTCGGCAATTCTCGGCTGTATTAAAACTTGACCGCGTGTTTAATTGAATAGTTTTTAAAACCATGTCACTCATACCTTTTTGCCGCTGAAAAAAAGGTCTGAAGCGGACATAGGATTTCTTAGGACTTTCAACATGTTGTTCAACTGGCCAAGGAAATCATTTTCAGTAATTTTCAGCTGTATTGAAACTTCAACGCGTGATTTTATTATTTGTGTGCAAAGCAATGTCACTTATACCTTTTTGCCGCCAAAAAACAATGAAGCGAATATAGGATTTTTTAGGACTTTTGATATGTTGTTCAACTGGCCGATGAGACCATTTTCAGCAATTTTCAGCTGTATCGAAGTTTCATCGCGTATTCTAATAGATAGTTTTGAAATTATTGTCACTTACACCTTTTTTCCGCCAAAAACCGATGAAGCGGACATAGGATTTTTTAGGACTTTCAGTATGTGGTTAAGGGGTTGAAGTGGATGCGTTCTACGAATTTTCAGACTTACGTTATTTTTTTCTAGGTTTTGGTCAATTTTATTTTAAAATGCCTGGGCTAATTGCTGCTGCACGGAGAAATGTAAATAATCGGGTTTAAGCAGGACCCGGAGTTCCCAGATGTCGTGCTGCGGACGTGGTCCAATATTTTTGTCGGAAATATACCGATTGTTTGGAAGACCTGTGTCAGGCTCCCGCTTGTGTAAACCTGACGCGGGCAAGAAGACTCACTTTGCTCAATTTGTAAAAAGAACACCATCCTAATAGGTTATTTGCTTTGGTACCCACATTGGAATGATATCTGGTTGCAGCATGCTGTCTCAATCATTTTCCTTTTATTGGCGAGAAACACTTTATTTCGCAGCTATTGATCAAAAACCTTCCTAAAAGCCTTATTGAGCTGCCTGATTTCTTAGAAGTTGCGATCTGAGAAGGCGCAGCTAGTTTTTGGAGAAGTAGAAATAAAGATGTGGAGCAGCCCTTGAAAAAAAAATCACTTGGAGGAAACCATCGCATGAGAATCGGAAAAAACAGTAGAGACATACAGAGCCTAAAGGAGATGTCACGTGAATATACAGGGTGTTTGCAAACTTGAGATAGAAAATTGAACCGCAGTTGAAGAAATGCTCCAAAAGTGCCGAAAAAATGTTGGAAAAAAACTATGATCTTTATTTTACCTATACACCCTGTATAGTAAATAAAATTACAAAACACATTTAAAGGTTCAAAAACATTGCTTCCTGGTCTGTTGAGAACAGTTCACTATAAAATCTTTCAAAATAACGAAAATAGAGGAGGTCGAAAGACCACATTTTGACCCTCCATATTTTTAAAAATAAGAACCTTTAATCTTTTTCAACATTTTTCTGATACTTTTGAAGCATTTCCGTAACTGCGGTTAGATTTTTTACCTCAAAGTTTGCAAACACCCTGTACAATGTACCTTTCACCCTTATTGATGTTATTTCATGTTGTCAATGAATTCTGTTAAAAATCTCCAAGCAAATCACACATTCAGTAGACAATAAAAACCGTCAACAGAGAAGAAGATATCTGATTTTTTTTCTTTTTCTTTTCAAGAGTCTAATCAAGACTCTTGATCTTGACAGCCTTACTCTTGTCTTGTCTAGAAATTTCAAGACAAGAGTTTCTAGAGGTCTTGTCTAAGTCTTGACGTCTTTTCAAGACAAGACTCTAGAAAGTCTAACTCTAGACGGCAACACTACACTGGGTCCCCTTATTCTGTCTTGAATGTAATTTGAAGCTTTGCTGAGCCTTCTGGCACTTTCCGTGACTTCCAGAGCAACAAGCAGCGTTGTGCCGTCATGTCATGTTCAGAGCCCTATGGTGCCCCCATTGTATCTTCAAGTGTAACTAAAGCACCGTTGAGCTATGTTTTTTTCATGGGCTCCGAAGTAGGTACCAGTAGCCCCATTCCGCATTATTTTGTTATACAGAGCTCCATTTGACCCCTTTGTGTCTTCAGTACCGTTTGAAGATCTGTAGGGCCCCTTTGCACTTTTCCGAGGCTTCGGAGCACTAGTGAGCCCCATGGGCCGCCATGTGATATTATTCGGCCCAAATCGGGCCTCTTTCTGCCTTAAAGTATTAGGCGAGCGGCCGTTCCCTATTTTTCGAGCTATAGTGACCACGGGCGTACAACAACTAGTGTTGCCGTCTAGAGTTAGACTTTCTAGACTCTTGTCTTGAAAGGGCGTCAAGACTTAGACAAGACCTCTAGAAACTCTTGTCTTGAAATTTCTAGACAAGACAAGAGTTGGGCTGTCAAGATCAAGAGTCTTGATTAGACTCTTGAAAAGAAAAAATTGAAAAAAAACAGATATAGAATATTCCTCTCCGTTGATGGTTTTCATTTTCTACTGAATGTGTGATTAATAAAGAGCGGATTTATATGCGGTAAAAAAAGCTCAAAATATGTACCTAGTTTATATGCGCCTAAAAAGTATCAAAATATAAGGTGAAAATGTTGAAATAAAGCAATATATGCGAGTAAATATGTGATATAAGCTGCAAAAATAGTAAAAAATCTAACATTCACATGTAAAACCAACCAACCAACTTTGACCATCTAAGTAAAAAAAAAAAATCCTTCGAAATTTTATTTTCTTGAAATGAAAAAATCGTGATTTTTTAGCAAATATGAATGAAATGGTCAGAATATTGACAAATATTTAGTTATGTGCAAAAATTGGACTAAATATGCGATTATATGGACTATCAATTTATATGCGGTAAAAAGTCAAAATAATAAATTATATGCAAAATAAAACTTGGTATTTAGGTTCCTTATAGATGGAAACGTCAAGCTGCAAGTCGACAGTTGGATCCAGCTTAGCGAATAGAACATGTGAAAAATTATAAATCCGCTCTCTAGTGATTAGCTTGGAGATTTCTTACAGAGTCTATGGACAACATAAAATGACATAAATAAGGGTAAACGGTATGACAAAATGCTATTCAAAACTATATCTACTTGAGATGAAAATGATTGCAAAGGGTTCTTATACTATTTTTCTTTTATTTGTTGAAATCAAAGTACCGAGATCACTACAGACGATATTAAATATCTCGTCCCAAAAGTCCCTACTTTTTTAGAAAAAAATCTGGGAATTTGGGAGTTTAAATTGGGAGAATAATGAAGCAATAAACCTGTCCTGCGCTTGCGCACTAGGCAGGCCATCATGTCATTATGCATTGACCGTTGTTGTCAGGCTGTGTCTGATAGGCAGTCTACAGTCCATGAATATTTTGAAAATTAGGAAAACAAAACAACACATAGATACATCTTTCTGTATATTGTGCATTTTATATTATATCAGAAGACAATTTGATTTTTGGTTTGTGGTGGCAGTTCACTATGAATTTATCAATTTTGCATCAGAAAACGGAGAAGCGTTGCCAGAGAGATGCCATGTCGAGTTATATTGATGTCTTATGATTATATATTCACATGACAGACTCTGTATGTCTTTACTGTTTTTTCCGGTTCTCATGCGAAGGTTTCGTCCAAGTGATTTTTGCTTTAAGGGCTGCTCCAACATCTCCATTTCTACTTTTCCAAAAAAAGCTGCGCCTTCTCAGATCGCAACTTCTAAGAAATTAGGTAGCTTGATGAGGCTTCTTGGCAATAGTAGCGAAACAAAGTGCTTCTTGCCAATAAAAGGAGAATTATTCAGACAAGATGCTGCCGCCAGATATCCTTCGAATGTACCAAGGCAAAATACCGATAAGGCTGGTGTTCTTTCTACAACTTGAGTGAAGTTAGTCTTTTTGCCCGCGTCAGGTTGACACAAGCAGGAACCTGACACAGGTCTGCAAATAATCGGTATATTTTCGACAAAAAAATTGGACCACGTCTGCACCACGACATCTGGGAACTCTGGATCGTGCTTAAACCCAATTATTTACATTTTTATTTGTCCAGCAGCAATGTTTCGAACACCAAACAGCAAAATAATATTGGAGGTTGATTGTTCAACTTTTTCTTGACTGTGACTCTTTCGTTGACTGTTTCTTGACGTTCATGGCAGCCTCGTATTGTTCTTGGCTTGTTTATTGATTCGATTCGAACCGATGGACTGCGGTGAGTTGAATTTCTATATCCTTTCCCGGTGCCAGATTTTTTGAGTACTTTTTTAAATGAACAGTAGTTGACTATATTTATTCAGATTTAGGCATCAACCTACAGCTATGGAATCGTATGTTGTCATTTTATCTCGCATTTTATATAAGACTCCATTGCAGAAATACGTCTACTAACAGGTTGAGGGTGGCGGTGGCAACCTTTTCTTTCAGCATTCACAGTATTCACACCAATGATAAATTTCAGTGTCAATAAAAGTGTTTTTTTTTTTGGAATTTGAACTTAATTATACCCAAGTAAAATATTTTATTTAAGCACAGTCCCTATTCGAAGGGTGCTCCATGCTCCTCACAGTTCCTCTGTTTTTCTTGCTGAAAGATGTTTATATTTCTGGCACGTGTTTTTCTTGGAAGAAGGGGTTTTATAGTAATTTGCTTTCAAGAGTCTATCTAGAGTCTTGAAAAATTTCCATCAAGAGTTAGAGTCTTGTCTTGAAATTTTGAAATTATCTTGATATTTCAAGACAAGACAAGAGTAGGGCAACTCTTGTCTTGTCTTGTCTAGACGGCAACACTAACAACAACGATTTTTGGTTTTCAATAATAAGTACTAGATGGGGGTGTGCCGTTTGTGAATTTTTTTCGAAATCGCCCCATGGGAACTCTCGTCAGGGCCCCATTTCCATCTTTTTTTCAAAGTCATCCTTTCTTCATTTTTTGCATTCGGCAGCTCATAACTCAGCGACTATTGATGATGAAGCGAAGATTCTTTCACCAATACGATGTCTAGATATTACTAATACCCCCACATTACTTTTGTGTTGCATTTCGTGATAATAACTTTCCAGGACCATAAAAACATAAGAGGTGCAGAAATACGTCACAAGAACTTTCATATGCGGAAAGCTATATCAATTTCTCAAAATATGTGCACATATATGCGAAAACATATGTAAAGAATACTCCAAAGATGTTTTTGGGCAAAGGGCGTTGCAGCAGGATTTTTGGTTTTTGAATTATGATTTTTTCAAAATCCGACACTGATATGTGCGAGCGGCCGAGCGGCCAAATTGGCGCGAAACGAGGATTTTCATCAATGTCGTTGAAAAAACATCACAGCATGAGCCACAACAGCGGTCTTTTTTGTGCTCCACCTAGTAGTAGGTAGCTCAAGGTTCAACTAGACTTCAACCAAAGGGTCAACCTGAACTACCGTTTCCGTTAAACCGTTCTAAGGAGTCGTCTACTCCACTGCAACATTTTGGAACAAAAACTTGTATTGCAGTAATTTTGATGTGGATTTTTTATGTATAAACTTCGATTTCTTTTTGAGACTCAATGTCAGTTACCTTCTACCTCTTCATAACTTTCCATAGGTAGGCACCCCTATCACACTTTGTGTCTTTTTAATGATTATTATTATTACCTACATAAATTACGAGCAGCACAGGACCGCAGACTTCAGAGCATAACGTTCCAATTGCCTCGCATGGTCAAAAGGAGATGATTTTACAAGGTTTCTTCCCATGGAAATTGCAAAGATAATCAATTTTGAAGAAACTCCAACTCTATGCTGGTTTGACCTTTGAAATTTTGATCATCTAACCGCAGTTTTTCACTGGTTAGGAGGGTTCCATACTACTTTCGGGTGACGAAGCTTTTCCTTCATCGAGTCCTTCAGCATGATTGTGCTTGTCATGAAGCTCATATTGTTACCGCGACGCGAAATTATATTTTTAATCCCATTGGGCGTTTTTATTGATAAACACACGAGTCGTGCCACCCGCTTCTCGTTCCGCCATCAGCGTGGCATATGGCATCGGGTGACACGAAGGTGACAAGTGTGACGGAAAAAAAAAGGCTTTCAAGACCTGCGGCCAATACAACTAATTCTGTTGGTTTTCACTTAATCCCGTTTGAAACTCCTACCATCCTACCACCCCTGGTTCCTGGAGAGACTGTCCACAGAGTGGACGTTCCCACAACAGCCGACTTCGAGCTAGCCCGGCCGTATGTGTTTGCTTCCGCCCGAAGTTAGTAACATATTTGGCGCGTCCAACGTGTAGCCAATTCTCCAGGACCTCTTCGACTCCTCTGCCGTCCTCTTCGAGCAGAGTAGCACCTTTTGGTTCTCTCCAACGCCTTCCAGAATTTCCAGAACTTCCAGAATTCTCCTTGGGTAAGACTCTGCCATAAGTTTGAAATTCGTCGCGAGCGCGTAAGAGACCAAGCACAACGATGCCGTCGAAAGCCCGGAAAACCAACAAGTCCTCGCGTTCCCGCCTGGAAGCGGGAAGTAAAATAAACCTTCCAGTGGCGCCCTATCAACCGATCCAGACTTCGACGCCTGCCATTTCGACGACCGCGTCAAGCGTCCACATTTCGACGCCCGTCGTCTCTACGACGGTGACTAGCGTCTACTCGCCGCCGACGCCCATCATCAACGTTGCGCCGCAAGTACCCGCCGTGTATTTTAATCCTAACCACTACAACACCAGGCCGTTCAGTTTCGAAACCACTGACATCGTGACGCCGACGCATAGCTATGCAACGTACACTTCGACGCCGGTCATCACCGCTTCATCGTTCGCCACGACTCTCGCGACAACTTCCAGCTCCACGACGCCGTTTTACGCGAACATCTACACTTCGACGTCGGCCGTCGCCGCTTCATCGCTCGCCATGACCTCCACGACAACGTCCACCTTCACGATGCCAGCTTGCGCGAGCGTCTACACTTCGACGCTTCCCGTCGCGATGCCGCTCGAACACCAGACGCAATTCGAGTCTGCCGCAAACCGCGAGCCACCGCCGCGTTCGCGTACCGAAGAACTGCTAGTAGAATTGCTGTCAGAAATGCATCACGAGCGTCGGCACGCCGAAAGACCCGTTGACTTGCCCTCCTTCGCCGGACTGCCGCACCAGGTGGCTGAATATCACCTGGAGGATTGTAAACAGCTTCTCCGAACCTCGAACATTCCGCAGGCTAGATGGGTGGCTGCAGTAGCGCAACGGTTCAGCGGAGACGCACAAAGGTGGTACACCCCCTACGCATCCCTCGAGCTTGACTGGGAGGACTTCGTGAACGCCGTTGTCACGGAGTTTGACTCCTACAAAAGAAAGAGCGCCGCTATAGTTCAGCTGCGGACTGAGCGACAGAAGGACGAGCCGATCTCTCTTTTCATCCGGCACAAGGTCCAACTCATGAGACGGCTGGAACCATCCATGAGTATTGACGAGCTGGTGGAGCTCATCATCGCCCTAGCTGACATTGAAGTCAGCAAATCACTGTTGACGACCCGTGTCCAATCAGTGGAAGAGCTTATCCAAGTGGCGCAGCTCATTGAGAGCCGCCAAGAAACCAAGCGAAACGTTCGCGCACAACTGCCGCGTACGACAACTGCCGCATCAGCTTCGCAGGCTAGCCAGCAGCTTGCACCAGCTCAGAAAGCAGACTCTCCACGTCAACCGCCGCCGTGCCGGTACTGTCCCGAGCGACACTATCACCGCGACTGCCCGGTACGCCAAGCTCAATTCAATGCCTATGTCGAGCAGCGACACCGCGACGCAGGCTACAACCAACAGCATGTCGACGAGGACTACAGACAGCAGCACCACGACGCCCACTACCGACAGCAGCACCGCGAAGTGGACAGGCGTGCGGAAAACCAGAATGGGGCCGGAGCTACGCGGGAAACCTCCGCGCCCCAAAGACATTAGATACAAACGCGCTTCCCCAAGTTCCGCTGCACTTCGACGAACATGATGTTCACGCTCTGGTAGATTCCGGTGCCACGTTGAACTTCATCGACTCCTCGCTTGTCAGCAACCGACGATTCGACAGCAACGAATCCCTACCATTGCGCCTAGCCGTCGGCGCCAACGACCAGCAGCGTACACTTGGCAGCATCTCTATAGCGTGCCTCCTGGGTAGCACACCACACCAGATTGAATTCCATGTGGTAGACGGTCTAAACGAACAAGTCATTCTCGGATACCCCTTTTTAAGAGAGCAGCGAGCTTGTTTGGATTTTGAACGCCGTTGTTTGCATGTGGGAGTTGCAGAACGCCGTGCCATACGCTGGATTGACCAGCAGGACGAACCTTCGCGTTTAGCGCCGCAGCCGCTACGCATCACCGACGTCGATCACGACTTCCCACCACCAATGCAAGCCACGTTCCAGCGCGTCCTTGACGATTTCGCAGACACTCTCAACCAGGACCCAAGACTTTCCACCACACTCACCACCACTCACACCATTCGTCTGAGCAAGGAAGCACCGTTTCGCATCCGACCATACCGTGTACCGCCAGCGAAGAAGCGAATCATTGAGGAGCAGGTCGAGCAGATGTACCGGGATGGTATCATCGAAGCAAGCACCTCTGAGTACGCTTCGCCGATCGTTCTGGTGCAGAAAAACGGTAAGTCGCGATTCTGTGTGGATTACCGCCAGCTCAACTCCATCACACAGGACGAGGTCGCGCCACTGCCACGTATACAGGAGATGCTGCGAGATCTAGGTACAGCGAAAGTATTCAGTACTCTGGACCTCAAGTCCGGATATTGGCAGGTGCCTTTACATCCTGACAGCAAAAGACTAACGGCATTTTCTACCACCGATGGCGGCCTATACCAATTCCGAGTAATGCCGTTTGGTTTAAAAAACGCGCCGAGTACGTTCCAACGTCTGATGTGTCAGGAAGTGCTGACGGGCCACCTTCGTCGTTTCTGCCTCGTTTACTTGGACGACATAATTGTGTATTCTGACTCGCTGGAGGAACACATTGAACATTTACGTCTAGTTCTAGAACGACTCCAAAATCACCAGCTGCGCTGCAACCATGGCAAGTGCAAATTCGGAAAAACACGCATCGAATACCTCGGTCATGTTGTTAGCGACGCCGGCAATGAACCACAAACAAAGCACCTGGAGCTTGTGCGTGCTGCGAAGCCACCGACCACAAAACATCAGCTTCGAAGTTTTCTCGGCACCTGCAATTGGCTGCGCGAGTATGTCGAGAACTTTGCCGACACTGCTGCACCTCTGACAGACCTACTTGCCTCCAAAGCTCGATTTAGGTGGGAAAAATCTCAGCAAGAGGCATTCGACCGGCTCAAGGACACCCTTGCGGCACCACGACACCTTCATCGACCAGATCCAGCGCTTCCCTTCGTCCTCCAAACTGACGCTAGTGGCCTAGGTATGGCTGCGGTGTTGTACCAGGAGAAGCCAGACGGAACCAAGGCGGTGATTTCATACGCGAGCGCTCGTTTCAACGCCACCGAACGCCGACTGCACATTAACGAGCAGGAATGCCTGGCTATCCTGTGGGGTGTGAAACACTACCGGCCATACTTAGAGGACCGCCACTTCACGGTTCGTACAGACAACCGTGCGCTCCTCTGGCTACACCGGTCAAAGGATACCAAGGCGAAGCTGACGCGATGGTCGCTTCTCTTGCAAGAATTCTCGTTTACCGTTGAACATGTTCCGGGAAAAACAAATGAGCTGGCCGACGCCCTCTCCAGGGAGCCCGAAATACCTGTCAAACCTTTTGATTTCGAAGACATGGAGCGCCTCTTGCCGCCAGAACCACAAGCACAACGTCAAACTGCCGAAGGACTTCCGCAAGCCGCAGCGAACCTGATGGATGTTAGGACGCTGAGCGACGAAGTAAAAGAGGCCCAAGACCACGACGAATCCACTCAACAATTGATACGACAGCGTCGCGAGCTGGAGCACCTACCTAACAATCGCGACTGGCACCCCGGCTTCCGTGCGATGTTCACTGTCGAAGACAATCACTTGTACAGAGTCCGAAACGACGGACGTCGCCTCTTGTATGTTCCCAGTGGCGCGCGTTCACGCGTACTCTTCGAACATCATGACAGCCTCCTAGCTGGACATCCCGGCGAAGACGAGACGAAACGCTCCATCTCCGAACAATACCATTGGCCGGACCTGCCAAAAGAGTCGCGCGAATACGTGCGGTCGTGCTTGCTTTGCGCGCGATACAAAGCCCGTGTAAGTCGTAATCCTGCTGAACAGAGTCCGCGGCAACCGCAACAGCCCTTTGAGGTCGTGGCGATCGACATCATGGGTCCCTACGACATCTCTGCTAGCGGAAATCGCTTCATATTAGTGGTTTCGGATTTATTTACACGGTGGGTAGACGCGTGGGCATTACCACGCAGCACGACGGGGACGCTTATATCCACGCTGGATACGCAGTTCTTTCCCATGCATGGCTATCCAAAAGCCTTACTCAGCGACAACGGCTCCCAGTTCACCTCCGTTGCTTGGTCTCGCGCGTGTGCTCGGTGGCAGAGTCTGGCCTGGACAACGCCAGTTTACCATGCTCGCGCCAATCCAACCGAGAGGCGAAATCAAGAAATAAAGAAGGGGCTGCGACTCCGTCTTGACGGACGCCCTCCGTCCGAATGGGATATTCATTTGCCGGCCACGCTGTTTAGTGCGCGCCGCCGTCGAAACGCTGCGACTGGTCAGAGCCCTGCTCAGCTCCTCTGCGGCTACAATTTGCCATTCCCTGGCGAATGGTCAACACATCAGCCCTTGCAACCACCGCCAGCAGCCGAACGTCACCAGCAAGCCAGAAAACACCAGCAGCAGTACGTCGAGGCTAGACACCAGGTTCCTGAACGGCTCACACCAGACTTTCTTCCCGGCGACTCAGTTCTGGTCCACCATCCACCAGCACCTGGTGCTTTTCACCCCAAGTGGCTTGGGCCACACTCCATCATCAAACGTTTTGCCCCACACATCTTCCTGGTCAACATTGACGGTCGCTCCGTCAAGTATCACATTGACAAGCTACGTCGAGCGCCACTGCCGCGATGTCGTCGATGAGTGCAGCGAAAGAATCGTGCGCGTTTCCGAATGTGTTTTGTTGATGCGATTGCATCCTTGTTTTCTTTTTCATTGATACCCTTGTACCCTTTTGTTTTTTTTTTTTACTTCTGTTTAAACAAGTGTTTCACTTTGAAAAAAATTTTCGCTATAAATAAATCGTCCCAATGGTCTTGAAAGGGGGGGCGATTGTTACCGCGACGCGAAATTATATTTTTAATCCCATTGGGCGTTTTTATTGATAAACACACGAGTCGTGCCACCCGCTTCTCGTTCCGCCATCAGCGTGGCATATGGCATCGGGTGACACGAAGGTGACAAGTGTGACGGAAAAAAAAAGGCTTTCAAGACCTGCGGCCAATACAACTAATTCTGTTGGTTTTCACTTAATCCCGTTTGAAACTCCTACCATCCTACCACCCCTGGTTCCTGGAGAGACTGTCCACAGAGTGGACGTTCCCACAACAGCCGACTTCGAGCTAGCCCGGCCGTATGTGTTTGCTTCCGCCCGAAGTTAGTAACAATATGCCACATGTTGCTTAAATTTAATGCAGGTTCCGAGAGTGGCACTCTGTCAATGTTGTTCCCGCTATTTACAGCCAGTTGTGCCGGAAGATCATTTACGGATCCATGATCGGTGGCATGTTTTCTGCTTGCATCTTGGGAGACAAAAACAATAAATTTTCTTGCTTCCAAAACTTTATCGGTCATTGATATGTGTTGGGTGATGAAAGGAGTGATAGGACGCTAAGAAGTGAGGTGACAGATCCAATAGATATTTCCATTCTCCTTGTCGCTTGAAATGCTTATTTCTTGCCCACGCCATACATTGCTGACACTGTATTGCACTCTGTTGAAGGATAAAACGACTTGCAATCCTGCAAAGCTTCCCAAAAGTTTTCTCCAAGGTGGCAGAAGTGGAGTGTTTCTACCCAAAAACTAGGTCTATCGCACATTGTTTGGCAATACATCAGTAAGAGCACAAGAACGTCGGTGTCGGGCGATTCAACAAAAATCCGATGTGAGGAGCTTGTGGTGTGGTGGTCAGCACGTTAGACTGCTATGCCAGAGGTCGCGGGTTCTATTTTCGCCGAGGACGGTCGGATTTTTGTCTCGAGAAAAAGATTCTCGATTTAGTTGAAATGTCTTGCTAAATGCAAATGTGTGTCGCATAGCACGTAAACTACGAACGATGGTGCGACCCCATGCGATGTTGGTGGTCGTTGAAAATTTCTACCATGTGTTGGAATACACATTACACAGGGAAGAGTTCGGCAAAATTTCCGGTATAGTGGAGGAAAGCATTCACTGGCGTCGGAACACGATTCCGTTTTATTTGTACCTGAACCAGGAACCTTGATTGTTTTTGTAAAAGTTCTTTTGTTGTAACCACCAGCCAAAATAATTGATTCATTTGTTTTCCATGTCTGCCGAGATGTCTGCTAACTGTTTTTGGCGCATTATCCTACTCTATTCATTGAGACAAGAAGTCACACGAATCGCTCTTGCTCTTTCTCACGACAAAAAATAATCTCCAGTTTGGTGTTGACTGAATTCTCTGGATTTCATAGACCTGCTTTTCTTTGGTAGCATAGCAGCGTAGTTGTACTAGAAACATGCGAATTTTTTGTCGCGAATCGTCGCCGTCGTACCGATCAAAAATTAAGTGAACTTAGCTGGCATTAAGAAACCTTGTAATTTTTCCAAGAAGTGTCGACTTCAGTCGTCAAATGTCTGCAACGCTTTTTAGCAATAATTATTTTGAGGCATTTCAGCCATCCACCAAACACACGGTCGTTGTACGGTCGTTGTATGTACGTACCTATCTCAGACAAAGAGCCTGGTCATGCACGACTTCACTCGCTCCAAAACAATTTGGATTTTGCTGCTGTTACTGGGCGCTTTCCAAATACTGACACAAGTCGACTTGTGTCGACACAAAATCGGCACAAATGCGTTCCATTTGATTTGTGTTGCTGTGTGTCATTGACACAAGCTAACACAAGCCGACTTCAGTTGACACAAACCGACACAAAGTGTTGTAAATGGAACGGATGTGGTCGGATAACTTGAGACTTTTTTAAATCGACATCATTTTGATTTTTTGACAAAGCTAGCGCTCACCGATGAAATAGGACTTCGAGCGACGAGCGAGACAATTTTCTGAACATTTAATCCACCTTGGCGAATGGTAATTAGTAATCTCCTCATCCATCATGTCGGCAAAAACGTCTTCGAGCTTAAGTTTCTTATAGGTGCATAGAAGCTTCGATCATTATTTCTCGATTCAAGGCGATCTATTATGAAGATTTGAAGCTGTTATTGACCTTTGTGTGTAGTGTCTAGCCATTTTATTAGACAAGTACGGCCAGCATTCGGAAGAGAGGTCACCATGTTGAAATAGGTACACAATAGAATATTAATCTAAAGCTGAGGTTTACATAAAATCCATACAGAAATCACTGCAATACAAGTTTTTGTTCCAAAATGTTGCAGTGGAGTAGACGACTCCTTAGAACGATTTAACAGAAACGGTAGTTCAGGTTGAACCTTTGGTTGAAATCTAGTTGAACCTTGAGCTACCTATTACTAGGTGAAGCACGAAAAAGACCGCTGTTGTGGCTCATATTGTGATGTTTTTTCAATGACATTGATGAAAATCCTCGTTTCGCGCCAATTTGGCCGCTCGGCCGCTCGCATATATCAGTGTTGGATTTTGAAAAAATCATAATTCTAAAACCAAGAATCCTGCTGCAACGCCCTTTTCCCAAAAACATCTTTGGAGTATTCTCTACATATGTTCTCGCATATATGTGCACATATTTCAAGAAATTGATATAGCTTCCCGCATATCAAAGTTCTTGTGACGTATTACTGCACCTCTTATGTTTTTATGGTCCAAGAAGGTTATTATCACGAAATGCAACACAAAAGTAATGTGGAGGGTATAAGTAATATCCAGACATCGTATTGGTGAAAGAATCTTTGCTTTATCATCAATAGTCGCTGAGTTATGAACTGCCGAATGCAAAAAAGGAAGAAAAGATGACTTTGAAAAAAAGATGGAAATGGGGCTCTGACAAGAGTTCCCATGGGGCGATTTCGAAAAAAATTCACAGGCGGCACACCCCCATCTAGTACTCACTATTGAAAATCAAAAATTGTTGTTGTACGCCCGTGGTCACTCAACCCCTTAAAATGCACGTTTTTCGCTAACGGCCGCTCGCCTATATAATTTGGAGCCCCACTGAGTCTCCTTCGAGTACTTCATGGTTTCCAGAATTCCAATAAGCCCTCTTTCGCCATCCTATGTTATTCAGGCTCCATTAATGGGTCCACTCATTGTTTTTTCAATGTGATTTGAAGCCCTGCTGAGCCCCTTGATATTTTCCGTTACCTACTATCAGACCATAGTGATCACCATTGTGCCGTCATCGTCAGGCCATTCGGAGTCCTTTCGGGTCCCTTGGATCCTCAATTGTAGTTGGAGCTCTAATGAGCCCCCTCATGTTTTTTTTTCGTAACATTTCGACTCCCTTGTGCCCACAAATGTAGTTTGGAGCCCTAGTTACCCCCTTCATATTTTTTCATGGCTACCAGAATTCCAGTACCTAAGACCCCTGTTGCCTTTTTCTATTACCTACAAGCCCCATTGTTTTTTAAAGTTGACGCCGTGCTGAGCCTCCTCGCATCATTCTGATAGGTTTCGGGGCATTAGTGAGCACTTCATGTCTTCATGTGATATTCGGAGCCCTATAGGACTCCCTTGTGTCAAGTGTAGTATGAAGCCCCAATAAACCAATTTATGTTTTCATTGGCTTTCAGAGTAACAGTAAGCCCCCTTTTGCCTTCATTTCCTATGTGTACAAAGCTCCATTGGACTTCCTTGTATCTTCAATATCGTTTGAAACCCTGATAAGCTCACTTGTATTTTCGCGTGGCTTTCAGGAACTCTATCGCACTCCCTTGTATTTGCTAATGATTTTTAGAGTCCCTCATTGGGCCCCCTTGTGTCTCCATGTACGTTCCGAAGCCTTGGGGGTTTTTGGTTTTTTCATGTCGTTCCTTGCTTACGAAGAATTGTCCACGGAACGCATTGTTTTCAGCACCCTCCAATGGAAAGCTGAAGCTTCAAGGGGGGAAAGATAGAATGACGTAGAAAAACTTGAAAAGGGGCCTCTGCCGTTGCAGACAAGAAAGCTACGTTCATAACCTACAAGAGGAGGTTCGGGCTCCTACGTAGCAAGGCAAGTGACTCGGGAAGAAGCCAAGGGGGCTTCTGGAGTTACAGACAAATTAGTTAAAAGTGATGACCACTTATATCAAATTGCCAATTAGACTACAAAAGATTCACTGGAGGCACTAGTTTTCCAGGTTCACAATTTGATGCTTCACCGGAGTTCCAGGGTGGGTACAGGGCGAGGGGTTGACCACTTAGTAAATGTGGTGTACAAGTTCGAGTAAATGTTGGTAAATGTTTGGTATATTTGGTAAATGTTGGTAAATATTTGGTAACTGTTTGTAAATGTGGTAAATGTTTGGTAAATTTCAGTGAATAACAGTCAATTTTAGTAAATGTTTAGCGGATTTTTATAAATGCTTGGTATTGGTATTGGTATATATATTGTGATGAATATTTGTAAGTGTTTGGTCAATGTTGTAGTTTTTCAGATAAGTATTTCAAGATAATTTTTAAATTGCCGGTTTGTCTGTCTGTTCGTCTGTTATTATCAAAAGACAAAGATTTCCTTTGTACTTCTAAGAAATTGAACTCCTCCTCGGGAAATGAACCTAGAGCCCTGGAACTTTTTCATATGGATAGCTTAGGTTCTCAAGGGTGGCCGGTGAGCAGATTGGATTTCATGGTTGCTCCGCTATCTTGGCCGCCATATTGAAATTTCTTATTAGTGGAACGATTGTTATGAAACTTGGAACTTACCCTTGTCACGTGTGATCTTTTTTATTTTTAAGCTAAATTTCATGATTCCGCTGCCATCTTCGCCGCCATATTAAAATCTCGTATTAGTGGAACGATTGTCATGAAACTTGGAGCTTATGCTTGCCTCGTATAAACATTTTTATTTCTGAACTAAATTTCGTAATCCAACGCCATCTTGGCCGCCATATTGAAATCTCATATTAGTGGAACGATTGACATCAAACTTGGAACTTATTCTTGTCTTCTATAAACATTCTTATTTTCAAGCTGATTTTCATGATTCCGCCGCCATCTTGGACGCCATATTGGAATTTCTTATTAGTGGAACGATTTTTATAAAACTCAGAACTCAACCTTGTCACATGTGCTCATTCTTATTTTCAAGCTGAATTTCATGATTCCGCCGCCATCTTGGTCGTCATATTGAAATCTCTTATCAGTGGAACGATTGACATCAAACTTGGAACTTATTCTTGTCTTCTATGAACATTCTTATTTTCAAGCTGATTTTCATTATTTCACCGCCATCTTGACCGCCATATTGGAATTTCTCAATAGTGGAACGATTTTCTTGGAACTTAGAACTGAACCTTGTCACATGTGCTCATTCTTATTTTCAAGCTAAATTTCATGATTCCGCCGCCATCTTCGCGGCCATATTAAAATCTCTTATTAGTGGAACGATTGTCATGAAACTTGGAACTTATGCTTGCCTCGTATGAACATTCTTATTTTTGAACTAAATTCCGTTATTCCACCGCCATCTTGGCCGCCAAATTGGAATCTCTCATTAGTGGAACGATTGACATCAAACTTGGAACTTATTCTTGTCTTGTATGGACATTCTCATTTTTGAGCTGAATTTTATGATTCCGCTCCCATCTTGGCCGCCATATTTGAATCTCTTATTAGAGGAACGATTAACATCAAACTTGGAACTTACTCTTGTCTTGTATGAACATTCTTATTTTCAAGATGAATTTCATGATTCCGCTGCCATCTTGACCGCCATATTGAAATTTCTCATTAGTGGAACGATTGTCATGAAACGTGAAACTTACTCTTGTCTCGCATGAACATTTAATTTTCAGGCCGGACTTCATTTCTATCAATGACAGATCTGCACTAAAAAATGCGCTATTGCGACTCACGCACGTGAAGCGATATTCACTTGTTGGTAATTCCCTCGGTTTTTCGGACATCAGCAGTCTTTCAAGTTGAGTTTCATGAAAAATTTTTTTTCGGAAACGGACCCATGGTTTTTGAGTTTTGAGTTCCAAATTCTCATACTGTGAACGGATTTCCACAAAAAAATTTCAACAAAAGTTTACTGGTTCTCAGACATTTTCCAACAGTTTTTTTATCTCAATTTCCGAGGTTTATAGCTGAGAACGAGAAAACCAACTCATAGCCGAGAGTAGACAACAATGATGGATCTCAAAATGAAGCCTTAATTGACGACTTTCATAATGAAATGGTTTGGAAAAGGCTTTAAGTATTTTCGGGAAATTCAAATAATTTTCTCAACCAATTGTCAATGGAGTATTATACTAAAAAAAAATTTTGATTGAAATGGAAACTAGATTGAAAAATAATTGACCCGTGTTTTTTTATTTAGTCAATACTCGTATCGTTTGGGCGCAATAAATTAATAACATCAACTAGTTCTGACGTCACAGTGAGTCACCGCTTATACTGCCTGTGTAAATGACGTCAGAAATAGGCAGAATATAGGAATTTCGTTTATTTATTGCGGCCAAACGATACGATTTAGGGCAAAATAAAAAAATACGGGTCAGCTATTTTTCAATATAGTCTCCGATTCCATCGAAATAAGAATATTTTCTTAAAAGTATAATACTCTATTTCCTGCAAATGTATTCCAATCTACCTTTCGAACTCCAACTTTATACCTGAAGAAACACATCGAACAAAAATTTCCAAGGGTTTCTGGATACTAGTCGGGAAAGTTTTGTGTTGCCCACAACAGATTTCTCAAACTTCCAAACGATACGTTTTGTAGTCGATTCCATGAAATTTTAGAAATTTAGAATGTTTTTGATAAATGTTGGAATTGTTGTGTTCATTTTCTGTTCAATAAATGAGAAAAGTCAACTATTTACTTATCACGTCTGTGGTTTCCATTTTTCTCACAGAAAATTCTCTGACGAGTTCCAATTTCCAATGATGTATAGTCAAAAACTCCGCCCTAGACTCTGGTAACAGGTAACACAAAATTACTCGAGAGACAAGTAGCTGACTTACTCAGTACGACGATATTTTGTTCGTTACCTTGTTTCTAGTTGGTATTCCGGTAATTATTAGTAAATGGGTAGTATTGATAGAGAATAAGCATAAGCATTTGTTTGAATTTCATAGGCGTTGCCAGGGATAGTCTGCTTAGCAACTCCTTAAAAATCTGAGCAAGTGCTTATGCTTATTTTATATTAATACTATACCCATTATTGCTTTTGCACATTTCAGTAGTTCATCGTATGCTTTCTACTACCTAGTGGATTTCGTTTATAAATGTGGTAAATGTTGGTAAATGTAGTAAATATTTAGTAAATGTTGGTAAATGTGGTAAATGTTTGGTAAATATTAGTAAATGTGGTAAATGTTTGGTAAATGTTGGTAAATGTTGGTAAATGTGGGTAAATATTTAGTAAATGTAGTAAATGTTTGGTAAATTTTGTAAATTTTGTAAATGGTGTACACAAATTTCTTAGGTGGTCAACCCCTCGGTACAGGGTCTCTGAAGTCACAAGATTGGAAAGCCTCTGCAGTTGGAAAAATTCAAAATGAAATTGACGCTTTACGATTTAAAAATGCAAGGAAACACAAGAGCCACAAGAACCTTCAAACTCTTCAGCATTAGATTCCCAGTGAACTTTTGAGCAGACTTCAAGGAAGCACTGGGTCTCCCAAGTGACAAGATTAGGTTAACATTTAAAAAAAAAACATCAAGCGTGACTTTTTTATTTGTCACTTGTCAAATTTGTCGTGCAAACCCTTATTCTGTCGTGAATTTACCCTTTTTTGTCGTGTAAAGTATGTCGTGAAAGCTATTATTCAGCCGTTAGGTTCACCTTTTTTGTCGTTTTTGTTCTGGCGTGGAATGTATTTATTCTGTCGTGCAGTAAACATTTCCCCAAAAAGATGTAGGGTGGCTCAGCAGGGCTTCAAAAGACGTTGAAGAAACAAGGGGATTCAATAGAGCTCCGGATAACACAAGAGGGCAACAAGGGGCTTACTGGCATTCTGATAGCCGGGAAAAACACAATAGGATTCACTAGGGCGTCAAACTACACTTGTGGACACAAGGGGGTCCGATAGGGCTCCGTATATCACATGAAGGCACAAGGAAATTATACTAGAGCTCCCAGCAACACAAGAACGCACAAGACGTCTCACTAGAATTCTGAAAGCCACGAAAACACATAAGAGGGCTCATTAGGGCTCCAAATGACACATGGAGCACAAGAGGGCTCAATAAAAATCCGAGAGTCACAGAAAAATGCAAGGGAGCTCCGCAGGGCTTCAAATGTTATTGGTGACACAAAGGGGCCCAATGGGCTCTATTTAACAAAAGAGGGCACAGGTAGGCTTACTGAAAGGTATTTTGGAAGCCAACATAAACATAAGTGGGGTAATTAGGGCTCCAAGCCTAATATAGAACTCCGTAGGCCATTGAAAAACGACAAGGGGCCCAATGAAGCTTTGTATTATGTAAGAAAGCACAAGAGGCTCACTGAAATTTTGAAAGTCATGAAAAAACATATGGGGGCTCATCAGGGCTCCAACTACATTCGAGGACCCAAGATTCAAGGGGGTTCGAAAGAAAGGACTCTGAATGACATGACGACACATGGGTGATTAGTATGCTCTGAAAGTGACATAAAATGCAAGGGGGCTCAGTAGGGCTCAAAATCACATTGAACTCACAATGGAGGCCCAATGGAGCATGGATAAACGAGATGGTAAACGAGGACTTGGTGAAATTCTGCATGGAAACCATCAGGCACATTAGGGGGCTCATAAGGGCTCAAAATTATACTTGAAGACACAAAGGATTTGGGGCCGAATACCTATAGCATGAAGGCACAAGGGACTTACAAGTGCTCCGAAAGTCTAGGAGAAGTGTAAAGGGACTCAACTTCTCGACTTCAAACAGTATTGAAGACACAAGAGGGCCCAAGGGAGCTCCGTATAACAAAATAACGCGAAATAAGGCTTAATTGTAGGAACCTACTCCGAAAGCCATGAAAAACATAAGGGGGCAACGGGGCTGGTGTGCCACACCTGAATGCACAATGCCGAACATGCTATGACGGTACAATGCTGCTTGCTGCTCCGGAATCAACGAAAACTGCAAGGGGGCTTTACAGGGCTTCACATTACGTTGAAGACAGAATAAGGGGGCCCAGTGGAGCTTTTGATAACACAAGACTGCAAAAGAGGCCTTGTGGAAATCTGAAAGCTATGAAAAACACGAGGAAAAACATGAGGGGATTCATTGGAGGTCAAAAATTATACACTGGAGGAGATAAGGGACCCGATAGGAGCCACTTATCCCATGAAGGTACAAGGGGCTCACCAGTGCTCCCGAAGCTCGGTGTACTAGCAGAAATTCTCGGAATAATACAAGGGGACTAAGCACAGCTCTTATGACATGAATAAATCAGGGAGCGCAATGGGGCTGTGAATACAACAAGATAGCATAAGGGGGCTTACTAAAGTTTGAAAAGCAACAAGAAAACACAAGGGGACTCAAGAAAGTTAAGGTAAAGGGCAAAACATTATTTGGCGACGAATTGTCCGTGGGACGAATTGTCGGCGACGAACTGTCCGCGGGACGAATTGTCCGGTCACGAGTATTCTGACCCCTCCTAGATTAATTAGGAGATGTCAATAGTATGTTCAGTGTTCACCCAGGCCAAAAGGCCATGGCTAGTGGTCGTACTACAAGGTATGCTTTGTGGTACCACATTCTTTGGAAGTGTCCCTCGAAGTGTTCAGGCGTCCCATACGTCTCCTGGATACGTCTACGCCAGAGAGAGGACTCGCCACCAGTTGCAGACCGTCCCGCCGAATCCAACGATGTCCTTGAATCCAGGATTTGACCGCTGACAAGTTCCTGAGAGCTTATTCTCGAAAAACTGACGTTTGAGGATGTGGTCAAAAAATGGCGCCACCGTCTCAACCATCTCATGGGAAGTATTCCATCCATCGTGAGAGATGTAACAGAATTTTCAGCGAGCAACTTTTGAATTGGGCAGGGGAAGACGGAGCAGGCATAATGTTCGTTTTGGTATATTGCTACTCCTGAACTCTTCCCGTTTTGAATCTTTGAAGTTCATTATTTTGCACAATTTCCATTTCTCATCTGATAGAAAATTCAGACAGAATATTTCTTGTACTTGTACTTCTTGAACTTCGATGAAACAAAAATGATCGCTAATGGATTCAAAACTCAATACCGTGTTTTCGGGAGAAAAACAACGGCTGGGCTAACTCACGAACTCCGGTAACCCAAGTTATAATAGGTAAGTCATGATGAATAATTATGATGAAATCCATGGGAATCCAGTCCAAATGACACGCTAAACACTCAAACAACCAGTTCTCACTTTTTGTTACTTAGGTTACCGGAATTCGCAGGTGAGCCCAGGCGTTGATTTTTTCCCAAAAACATGGTATAGTAGTTCACTTGTACCGTGATTCTAGTAGGCTGGGCAAATTTCACAGTTTGGCATTGCAGACTTCACGTCCAACTGCCTAGTGTGCGCCTGAGCGTCTGGCTTCGAAAGATAGGTTATGTTGGTGCGTTTTTGTCAAGATAGGATTATGTTGATGTGTCGGCTGTTCCTGTCAAAAATGAAAAAATACCGAAATTAACTTTGCAAATTGCAAGTATGGAGTGGATGTAGTTCATCTTTCACAAGTTCCGCAACTTTCTTGTTTCAGTACGATGTCCTGAGCAGTGAAATCAAGTAATCACGCCGATGAATCCCATCCACATAAAAATTAGAAGAGTGTAGGTAGCTTCTCAGAGTTCCCAGCTTTTGAAAACCAGGAATAGTTCACAATGCTTCCATATTATGTGGTTTTTGAAAATAAATTCACGTCTTCTCCGCAAAGCTGCACGTTATGGGGTCCATGCCCAGCACCTATACTCCGCCAATTTTCTCCCAGAAGCGAGTTCTTGATGGCACCCTCGAGGGCTTCAAAATGGGCACTGGACGTTATTGTTCAAGACAGAAGCTGAGGCACAAACACAGTTTGCCCAGTTTAATGGGCATAATTCCACCACAATTTCCGTGAAACTCGTGATTTTCAGTCTATTTGACATAAACGGTAATGTTGTTGATGTTGTCAAGCTTAAACTTTTAAACATCAATTCAACCAACTGCCAAGTTCTAGGGAGTTTTCAAATATCAGATTTGGAAACTTAGAAACAAAATCTCACAGCCAACTAGAATCACGGTACAAGTGAACCAACTATACTGCGCTTTGGACACAATTGAGATAATTTTTCACTTATCGAAGTACAGAAGCATCATAAAATGTTCAGATTGGATAGGTCTTTCTAAAACACGTGAGGATTCATACCAGTTTTCCTTCAAATTGGAATTTTATAGAGATGACTCGCATTTGAGTCGCGTTTGTTGCGCCCTCTCATTTTCAAATTTCATAATAGGTCAATTGTGATTCCCAAACATTTTTGCCTGAAGTTTGAACTTCAACATGAGCTTTATATTTTGGATATCGGACAACAACGAAAAAAGTTGTGACCACAAGATCAGAAAGATGCTTTTTGAGATTACCCTGTTATTAGGCGAGGTAAGTGAGAATTTGTGAAACCGTTTTGAAGTACGATACACTGTTTCCCCTGAACCACTTGAAGAATGAGTAGATATTGTTCTCATGAATTGGAAGCTGGTCAAATTTCTGACATTTTTGCACCACCTATGTGTGTTGCCCTGTATAACTAATAAGAACATCTGCACTGGAAATTACTGATTGCGTGTTATAGTCCAAAAAGCCAGCTATCCATAAAAGTAAAACTTATTCAAAATAGTCTACAGTTTCGGGAGATATGGCACTTTGAGTGCGACTGAAATTTTGGGGTGGGCCAATTGATATGGCCAATACTTCATAATCAATGAAGAAATAGTAATTGTAACTTGATGATTGATAATTATGTTTTTTGTTCACAATGTTTCTTATGTATTCACTATGGTTCTACGTTGTAATGTTTGTATTTGTTTGGATTACTATTTCTTCAATGAATAGGTACTTGTACAAGTACAATACTATATTGACACAATATAGAATTATGTGCGCGATTCTCTTCGAGCAAGAAAGAGGAATTGATAACCAAAAGCTAGAGCTCACAGAAACAAAAACACTGAACAAAGAAAAACAGAGTGATACCATACCTGAACAAGTGGCTTGATTATTTGGTAGCATGAAAATAGAGTTTTCTCAAAGTTAAAACGAAGTCTTGTCAAAAATGGACGTGTCGCAGTACAAATGCCCGTTTTGTAATGATTTTTTCGTTTTCCCCGCTCGTCTGAATTGCAACCATGCGTTTTGCAACAATTGTGTGCTCCTATTTATGGCTAAAAACTGGCCCTCTTCTTCCATCACAGCTGAAGACGTGGTCTGTCCCCTATGTCGATCTAAAATCACAGAAATCCAACTGGACAGAAACCTGGACGCTACAACCTGCAAGGTATGAACCTATTTCATGAGTAAATTTGCTTTCAACTTGTCTTCAGGTGAATCGACATTCTTATTGGTTCTCCAGCTCGGCACATGCTCACTGCTCAGTCTGGCATGGTTTTGTTCGTACCTATGTGAGATTCTGTGAAAAATGAATTCGAAATGTTATATTTACAGATTGCCAAGCCACTGCTGACAGCTGCCGATATGAAGAAAAGAATCGAAAAAATTAGGCACGCTCGAATGGTACACGCAACAGTGATCGATATTTTGAAAAAGCACAAGCGAGGTGGTAACGCGTGAGGGCGAATGTGAACGTTGTGGAGAGGCTGGCGATTTGGCTGAAGACGATATGAAACTGCTTAGGGAGAGAAAAGAAAGAGATACCGCGAAGCATTTTAACTAAGATACCACGTGTATTGTGTGGGCGCGAGTCTCCATCAGCCTTCAGAAATAGAATTCAGCTTTTTTCGCCTTCCCGCTGAATTGGTAGGAGAATGTTTAGTTCAATTTCCTGTCAAATGTGACTATAGTGGCTATTTGTGACTTTTCCGATGCATTTGCTACATACCTGTACTTTGTATTTTGTGTTGTATCTTTGAATCGAGTGTGTGGAGTAAATAAATTGACGTTTCAAAATTTGGCATACCTAAATGGATACCTATACTGAGTGTCCCAGCTACAACAATCTAGCGCAATTTTCTCAAGAATATCAAAGCAACAGAAAAAAAATTCAATTGGGGGGGAACCTGATCTTTCAGCTTTCTTTTGAGGGGGCGCCGATGCTTGTAGGTGCTCTAGTTTCCAAGAAAATGCAATTTGAATCTGGCGATTTACAAGAATTCGAAAATTCATGACCGACAAAACACAATACTTCAGTTGAAAAAAAAATCTTCTTTCTCCGGGCTTTCCATTGATGTGTCGCCGATGTCTGTACCTGGCCCAACAAGCCAGAAATTCTGCCTCAAACTTTAGCAAACACAATATTTTACTTTAACTGTGTTACTAAAACTTTTTCACTTAACATACCTGGATTTTCCATAGCAATGAATACTGGCTGATGTAAAAATCAACAGGTGTGTGATCGGTGGCGTCGTTATGAATTCCTATTATTGTGTTTGCTGGACTTCAAGGCACAATTTCTAGCTCATTGGGCCAGGTACAGACATCGACGACACATCAATGGAAAGCCCAGAGGAAGTATCTGGGTAGTAAGTATCCCTTCATCTGGAGTATTTTGTTCTGTCGGTCATGGATTTTTGAATTCTTGTGAATCGCCAGAGTCAAATTGCATTTTCTTGGAAACTAGAGCACCTACAAGCATCGGCGCCCCCTCAAAGGAAACCTAAAAGATCAGGCTTTTCCCCATTTGAATTTTTTTTTGTTGCCTTGATATTTTCTGAGAAAATTGCGCTGGATTGTTAAGGCTGGGACACCTTGTATGGTATTTCATGCGTTTTCACTTTTTGCCATAATTTTTTATCTCAACAATTAATTGTCACGTTTTAAAATCAGCTGATTCGACTGTTTCTTGTCTGGCTCGTTACCATGCAGTGATTTTGCGGTGATAGGTCAGATAAATTGATGTATTTTTAATAGGTCAAGAAGTGGAAGTTATCTTGGTCAGCTAAGGCTGAGCTACTGAGACTATAGGAGAAGTTTTGAAGCTTACAGTCTCAAAGACTCGTCCTCTCTCTCGTAAAAATAAGACACGCAACTTGAAAAAAATCGGTTGAGTCACCACAAAACTTTCCAGATTAAAAGGGACCCAGGACCCTATCAAAATTTTTGTTCTAAACGTCCCTTTGGGTGGGAGGTTGGATCTAGAGAGAAAGATTGAAACTAATTATTGCAGGTAATTGAAAATTTTGTCGGAAAACTTCAGATCTTATTCCAAAATCCAAATCAGCTTATTGCAAAGATCGTCAATTGAGCCTTCACTTCAAGCTCCATCATTCAAGTCAGGTCTCAAGAGTCCCAGGCCGGTTTTAGATTTTCAACCGGAAAATACCCGAAAAATTGGAAAAGATTTCTTGAGAAATGTTCAAGAACCAGTTAAGTACCTCTTGTTTAAAAACAAATGGTTAAAATCTGTTAACGAGATGAAAAATTGGAGAACTTGCAGTTTTTTTAGAAAGAAAAACTCGAAGACCGTGAATCTGTTCTTAGGAGTTTTTCCACCAAAAATGAATTTAGTCTTTTCTTCAACTCTGATTTGCAGCATGTCTGCAACTAAAATAAATATTTCGTGGAGCTCACCGCATTTGAAGTTAAATTGCACTGTAGTTTTTTCAGATTCACGGAGTGGCAAATTCCATTTTGATTTCATTCATTTCAAGTTATTACCATCGAAAAACCGAAACGTTGTTGATTTTGAAAATGGGTTTCCACGACGCCCAATCCAATCTACTTTCGACATCAGTTGGAATTTTTCAAAAAAAGTCTATCCCCAGGCAAGAATTGATTTTTGAACGGAGTCCTCTGCATCAAAAGCTGCTCTTCCTGGTCAAAACACGGGCAAGAGGCTCTCTCGGGTAGCAACGGCTAGGAGAAATTTGGGAAATTCATAACGCTGGACTGGAAAATGGTAGGAAACTGAAACTGCGGACTTAATTAGACTCTTTTGTCGTGTTGCTTCCTGTCTAATTTGCTTCTGATCCATGATGGGATATATGATAGATTTATCATTCGGTACCTACATAAGATAATTAGTCAAGTTTTGAGAGAAGACGACTTTTTTCAACTTGTCCAAGAAAGGACCCCGCACATTCCTTATGGGATTTGGCTCCCCGGGGGATTTGGCTTAAGCTTTGATATGTTGTAGCCCTTGTTGAGGTGATCAAACTTTATCATTGCGCAAATCCTCTAAACCTAGAGGGGGTGGGATGCCGGTAGTCACAGAACTAATTTATTGCAATTATGGGCTTCACTGAGCAAAAGGTGGATCTATTTTGACGCCACGAGGTGGTTCTAGGGTTATTCTTGCCATAACTTTGAGCTGGTCAAAATATCTCATAGACCCCTATTTTTAGAACCACCCCTAGCATTTCGAAAAATGACTGAAAAATTTTGGGGAATTTTTCAGAATTTCTGACATAGTACTATGTTTAAAGTGATGCTGATCCATTGTTTCTTGCGAATCAATCCCCAAGATCTGACGTTCACCCTCCACTGAATTATCAACTTCTGCTCTGCCCTACTAGAAATAAATTGTTTCTTGATAAGTTAAAATAAGTTTCTACGACTGTAACATGTTATGTGTTGAAGAAAGTTGGTCCATATTGATCTCTTATGTCTACCCCTCACCCCTATAGCCCCTATACCCCAAATAGTTTTTCCCAAATTGGCAGTGGAAGCACTCGTTGCACATTTTCTAGTTGAATGAGTTGAACTAATCATTTCTGGAGAAATTACCAGGATATAGGTGTTATAAGGGTAAGGGTGGGTAGACATAAGGGATGAATATGTATCATGTATCACCTTTTCCTAGATATGGTGTTAAAATAGTAGAAACTCAATTTAACTCAACAAGAAACAATTTATTTCCAGTAGCGCTGAGCAGAAGTTCATAATTCATTGGAGGGTGAACGCCAAATTTTAGAAGTTGATACTTAAGAAAAACTTGATCAGCAGCACTTTGAACAAACCGTGTAAAAAATAAAAGAATTTCCCGTTTATTTTGGTCGTTATTCAACTTTGAATTTTCAGTCATTCTTCGAAATGCTGGGGGTTGTTTGTGGAGGTCTCGTATTATGACCTCGGGTATAGGTAATGTAGAGTAGTAATAGCACGACTATTCAGGTTGACTTTAGTATATTTTATGAATTGCAATAATGATGCCTTATAATACGTGAACTATTCTACCCCTTCTCTAAGCTAAGCCTGAACCCTACATGTTCTTAAAATAGGGGTTTATGAAATATTCTGACCAGTTCAAAGTTATGGCAAGTATAACCCTAGAACCACCTCGTGGCGTCAAAATAGATTCACCTTCTGCTCATTGAAGCCCATAATTGCAATAAATTAGTTTTGTGACTACCGGCAATCCACCCCCTCTAGGGGGTGAACCGTTGAGTTTGGAGGATTTGCGCAATGATGAAGTTTGATCACCTCAACAAGGGCTACAACATATCAAAGTTTGAGCCAAGTCCCCTGGGGAGCCAAATCTCATAAGGAATGTGCGGGGTACTTTATGGAACACGAACCAAACTTGGCATGTCTAGAGTCCAGAGTTAAGTACACGGTGTTCCATCTTCCACGCTATTGTGTTCCACTCCAACAAAACTACTCGTCTTCTTAGGTCGGGTATAGCTTAGTGCGTGAATCACTTTGAACTCAGCGTTATCGCTGTGGAAATGATTGTTGCAATGAACAAATAATAAAAATCAAAACAAGAAACAAGCTCAAAACTAAACTCGCACTGAGCCACCGAACCTTGGGAGAACTAAATTTTTATTATGTCTTCTATTAACCACAATCTTTTATGGAAAGGGGTCTTTCGGAATACATGGTAATACAAAAACCTTGCGACATCAAAAATAAAACACCTGAGTTTAGGCCGGATCTGTCATTTTTCAAGATAACTGATGCGTCGCATTCAAGCTTCAAACTGTCCAGAATTACCACGAGTCAGAAAATTACCTCAGAACATTCCACTTTGATACCCGAGGCGAAAAATTCAAAAATTGGATCTCAAATTGTTTTTGGTACATCGAACAAATTGTGCGAACACACTGTGTAAAGTTCAAGCAATTATATAAAGGCAATTCTCTCGCCAAAAATTCGAGGCCTACTTCGCTAACGTCTAATTTTCAGCTTCACGAAATTAATTTTAGCAGGCCCTGCGTACGTATATGCACATCCCAGTGGGCATAAAACTTTCATCGCTGTTTTTAGTGAGTTTCGTATATTTGTTACACAACGTAACGTTGGTAGGTGCCTAACTAACTGCGCTACACACACACACACACACACACACAAGCCTACTTAAACGAAGTGAAAATTTTGCTTGAAAGTTAAATTGCTTTGGAGCTGGGCCCGGGTGTGGACATTCGTATTTTACAAATTACAACAAATGCGTGAAGCAGGCCGTGAAACTTTCATTTATTATATTGCTCAAGTACCCACCCGCTCATCGCTACCCTCGTCGCTACCTTTCCGTTTTTCTCATTGCTTTATTATTCTATAACTCAAGTCTCAAGTAGGTATTTAAATTGAGGTAATTGAGGTAAAGTTTTTTGCTTGTTTTTTTCAAGAAACACTAAGAAAAGTCCTTGATAATGTACCTATACACAAATGCTCAACTCAACAAATTAATATTATGTTGTCGAGATAAAAGTTCATACGACTTTGAACCGCATTAACTTTTGAAGATGTGAGTTAAGTAATTCAGTGTTATTTATTTTGGGAGGTGATAAGCTGAATTTTTCTGTTATTCATTTTAAGGAAGTAGGTGGTATAAGTCAGGAGGTTCCAAATAAAATATCTACTTATGTGGTAGATACAGTGTGAATCTGATTCCAAAGATTCCACATCTGATGGGCACATATTCCTGAGTTTACACTGGAATTCGAAAAAAATTTCTAAGTGGGATATTGCAGTTTATTACTGTTCCACATATCATTCTAGAGTTATTTTACACAAAGCTTCCCAATTCCTCACTCTTTACTCTCTCAGCCTCCACACAAACTTGGAAGAAAAAGTATTGTAATCGTGCAGAAAGTTTTTTTTATTCCGCCGGACATATTCATTTTGAGGTCCCCCAAGATCATTTCATGCCAAGCGGCGTCATCTATCAGAAGCATTCCGCAGATGCTATATTTCAAGGCATCAGGCATGCGAGGGAATGAACAGAATTCCACGTGAAACAACACCGTCGCCAAGAGCATCGATGGTGGGTGTACACATGTATACTCATTACTCAAGCCGAGTAGAGCAATGTTAAAAGACAACAAACACGCAAATATGATTGAAATTTGCGCCTCTCTAGGCCATATAGCGGGCACCTCGCATTTTTAATAAACAAAGCTCTTTGACTACCACAACATTGGACGGTCGAACCGAAACTGCACAGACACGTGTTTCGCCCTTATTGGGGGCTCATCAGTGCGCAGACATTCAGCTCAACCATCCGATGCTGCGGCAGTTAAAGAACTCATGGTGATATACACCCAAGAAGACTCCTCATATGTGAGTCCTCCAAGCGGCGCCATCTATCAAAGGCATTCCGCAGATGCTATCCCACAGCATGGTTGAGCTAAATGCATGCGCACTGATGAGCCCCCAATAACACGTGTCTGTGCAGTTTCGGTTCGACCATCTGATGTTGTGGTAGTCGGAGAGCTTTGTTTCATTAAAAATGCGAGGTGTCCGCTATATGGCTCTAAGAGGCGTGATATTAATTTATATTTGCGTGTTTGTTGTCTTTCAACATTGCTCTACTCGGCTAGAGTATACATGTGTACACCTACTATCGATGCTCTTGGCGACGGTGTTGCTTTACGTGGAATGAGGTGTTTCGCCGCTGAAGAAGACGATAGATGGCAGCAGGGGCCAACCCGGGTTTATCACTAGGTTACTGTTGGTTGGTAAGCCTACCTGCTCACTCGAACAATGAAAATGACAGCAACGACCATATGACTGACATTTGTTAAAAAAAATATTGAACGTGGGGTTGTTCTGGTCGGTTTTGGTGATTTTTGGGGGCTGAAAAGGCCCAGCGACCGGTGCAAATGTTTGTCAGAGGGACCGTCCGGTAGACAGCACCCGAGGAGCAGTTCGTGGACACGCCGCGCCGGCCGATTTGAAATCTATTGCAACCTACCTGGCACTGTGCCGTGTGCCCCACCGTCCATGTTCAAGAACACAATTAATGACAAATTAATATGCTCTTCTCCAAAACCATCTAAACTAAAAATCTATCTCTCTGAAAGCCAAGTGTGCGTTATTTTTTTCATATAATTCCTCTCTCACCTCTGACGACACACAAGGTTTGTTCGCGTCGCAGGAACTCTTTGCACTTTCTGCACCCTAGCCAATAGCGTGGGGTCTCTGGCAGCAGCTGACCAATTACAGCAGTTTGAGTGCAGAAAGTGCAGAGAGTTCATGCGATGCGAACAAACCTACACATTCATACTTGACTTGACATAACAGCCGACTCGGCATCGGCAGGCAGACACCCAATTCAAAAAGAAAATCCCCTCCATATGAGATCTGTTCAAAAAGTAGCGGGAAAATAACCCGGGTTGGCCCTTGCTGCCATCTACTTGACACCTTGACAACTGCAGAGAAAACACCCCATTCTGTCAATTCCCTCGCATGCCTGATGCCTTGAAATATAGCATCTGCGGAATGCCTTTGATAGATGGCGCCGCTTGGAGAACTCACATATTAGTAGGTCTCTTGGGTGTATATTACTATGAGTTCTCTGACTGCCACAGCATTGGATGGTTGAGCTGAGTGCCTGCGGACTGATGAGTCCCCAATAGAGGCGAAAGACGTGTCTGTGCAGTTTTGGAGGCCTTTGGAAAAATGTATTCGAAGATTTCGAAACTTTGCCATCGAATTTTTCAAAAACTTCTTGATGAATTTCATACAAACTTGCGGAAGCAACACAACAAAAGAATCGAACAATTGCTGAATTTGCCGCCCTCCCCATTTTCCAGCCGGGCGTTATAAATTTTCAAAAATTCTCCCAGCCGTTGCCACTCGAGAGGGCCTCTTAACTAGGTTTTGACCAGGACGACTCCTTTTTGTTCTCTTCAAACTTTCCTATTGCATCGCTTGACGTTCCGTCTTTATTTCCGATTCTGCAGTTGAAGTCACCCATCAAGATGATCTTTCCTTCACTACTTTCTGTTACCATAGATAACTCTTTCCAAAACTTGTTCTTTTTCTCTGCCGTGTCGTCCTCGTTTGGTCCGTAGACCACTATTATTGTGATCCTGTTTTCTTTTCCATTCAGTTCCACTGATAGTATTCTTTCAGAATGTCCTGTCCATGTCCATTTATAAAGCCTATCTATTATTTTTTTGTGGATTATACAACCGACCCCCGCACCCGTCCTTTTTTCTTGCGGTACCTAGTCCATTGTACAACAACAAATAATTTCCTTTCAGTTGTTCCGTCCCTTGGCCCTTCTTATTTGTTTCGGTTATTCTCAGTATATTTAGTTGTGTTTCAATGGATTCTTGTCCTGATTCTTTCTCTTTCTCAGCCAGTTCTCTAATATTCCAAGTACCCATCTTCCATATTTCGTTGTTGTCAGCTCTTCCGTTTACCTTTCCGTTTCTTCGTAGACTTTTCCATAGCTTAGTTGTCTTCGATTGTCCAGTTCTAGTTGCATTTGTATTTACTATTGTGATTGTTCCCTTGCTTCTTCCTATTTGGTTCTGCCTTTTAAATTTCGAATTTTCTGCTGTTCGAGTTCCATCTCCTCCCGATTATTATCAGCCTCTGGTATCCGACTTTGACCACGTGTCCCATACACCTTTCCTCTTGGACTTTCCCCACCGGCGCGGCGTCTTCTGTATCTCCATCTCTTCTTTCGTGAAGTCGTTACTTATGTAGCGCTCTTATTTTTTCATGTAAAAGTATATTGAAAACCGAGGTAAAAATCGTGAAGATAAAATTATAAAATATAGGAAATTTCAGCTAATTCCACGTCTAGTTGTGCTAAACAAAAAGTTCTCATGCCAAATCTTGATTCTATGGGCAGTTTTTGTTCTACAGGGGACAAAAGTTGAAGATTTGAGAGCATAAATATTGAAGTTTAGTCCCTTGTAGAACAAAAACTTTCCTAGGGTTGATTTTGGCATGGGAACTTTTTGTTCGCTAGAACTAGAATAACACAATACTAAAAATTCAGCCCGAGATTTAGCCAAATTTACTGAGGAAAATTGAAAAATCGCCACCCCAACATTCGGGGTAAAAAATAATTTTCATGTCAAAATTCATAATTTAAATACAGAAGTCATCTGCATGGCTTTCAAGAGTGATTTAAAATTTTATGATGGTAGATAGGGGTTAGAGGTGAATGACGGGGTTGATATTTTTCACTTAGTTAAATACAATTGGCGTAAAACACAAATTGAAGAGAAACCAAATAAGAAACTTTTATGTATATCATAAAATCATTTTGAAGCCGTCAGAACCTGAAACTTTAACCCCCTTTGGGTAAAAAATTGACCATTATTTGAATTTGGGGTTCACGGTATGTGATCAGAATCTCATGAGCTACAACACATAAAAAATTCAGAGAATTTAACCGCGTGCCATTTTCCAACTTTTTATCCCATGAACAAATTTTCACCATTTTTTTTAACAAGAGGTAACTGGTTCTTGAACATTTTCCAACAATTTTTTTCCAATTTTCCGGGAATTTTCTGGTTGAATATGTGAAACCAGCCTGCATGATGGGTTTCCGAGACAGGACTTAAATTATAGAGCTTGAAGTGAAGCCTTATTGGCGAAAATAAATTGAAAAAATTCTAGATGGTATATATTGAAATAATCTTGAAACTACACCAATATATATTTTCTACTTCATACAACACCACTTCAAGAACAATGGATTTTTACTTATTTATGGAAAAATTCTTCCATCCTTCTTAAAGTGGTGTTGACAGTAAAGGTTTTTTTTTATTTTTCTTCGAATTACACCACAAATTATGGACTCTTTGGTCAACCGGTTTCGCCGTTAGGCATCGTCAGGGCTGTAATGAGTCTATTGAAGCTGTTGTATATTGAAAGGAATAAAGGATCTTACTTGAGAAGTGACATTTTGTGTTATTCATAATTATGTATGAAATTCAAATGTTTTTTTAAGGTGTTATGATTTTGAGTCGGTTCCAAAACGAGTTGGTTTAAGATTACATGTATATAAGCATAAAAATATAACAATAGTGGACCCAGAAGGTGTTGCTACAATGAACAAAGAAGTCCATAATTTGTGGTGTAATTCAAAAAAAAAAATAAAAAACGTTATTGGCGATTTTAAATTATGGAGCTTGAAGTGAAGACTCATTGGTGATTTTTACAATGAGATGATTTGGAGAAAGATTTGAGGTATTCCCGGAAAATTCAGTTTTTTCAAAACACAATTTTCAATTTTCTGCAAATCATTTCCAATCTTTCTCTCTAATAGCTGTATTACACTACACAATTTCTTGTACAATTTCTTGTACAATCTGTCAAAATAGTGTCATAAAACAATGAACTTGATTGTTTAACTGACAGATTGTACAAGAGGTTGTACAAGAAATTGTGTAGTGTAATACAGCTATAACGACGTTTCGAAGAAAAGTCTCCTTTAGGTCCCTGGATACTAGTCGGGAAAGTTTTGTGTCGCCCACAACAGATTTTTGAGATGTATAACAGAAATATTGAGGTAAACTGCTCCTTCAAAAGAATTGAAATGGTTTGTGCCATGAAAAATTCATCGCGGTCCAAAGTCGGAACAATTTTTCCCTCGCGGTAACATATTTGTCAGGCACTCTGTTATAGATAGCTACCTAGCTGATTGCTAGGTAATCCATCGCCTACTTTGATACTCGCTCCAATAAGTACCTCATACAAGTTTTAATTGAGGTATTGTAATGGGAATTTGCATCGCAGTAATCTTGGCAACAAATGAGGTATAAGAAATAAGACAGGAGGGTGGATGGGGGGGTGGGGAGGAAGCGCAAAGGCATGAAACATCGCGCCAGAGCACACTACGACGGCCATCATCAGAGCGTACCGGATGCAGATTCCTTCGTAATTCGAGTTAACGAATCATTAAGCGACGGGACTAACTTTAACTGAAGATTAAATATAATAGTTGGCGTAACTGAACTCTAATGTCACTCATCGCTTAAACGTCACTTCCTTAATTATCGCATTAAGACGCGCAGCGCAAGAAGGCTGGTGGCGCGGGGTGGCGGCGGGAAGGGGGCGGGAAGACAGGGCTTTACCCGGGGGTAGGTATGCAAAAGGGTAGCATTGTACTTTATCAATTATCATTATCAGCACAAATAATCAAGTAGGTAGGTGAGTAATAGTTAATAGTTACATGATTCTTAGATATTGAAAGTGAATTATTGCAATTTTGTACTTAGTTGAATTGGAATTGTTAGTGAAAACCTGGAAAGTTCAAGCCCAAGCTTAACGTACCCACCTATCTATTTGAATAAGTGAAATATGGCGAAGATTGTTTTGAAATCTAACGCCACCTATAACGTTTAAAATTTTCGCGTTTTTCATCTTCGCAAACAAAATAACGGCCATGTATGAAGAATAATGTTATTCGCTATCAAATTCTGCCTACCTAGCTACTCGCAGGCGCGTGCTGGCTAACCGGGCAGCCGGGCATTTCCCGGTAGCAGGGCCGTTCCTAACGGGGCGTTCAAGGCGTGCGACGCACGCGGGCGCACTTTGCCAGGGGCGCAAAAATTCGACCGACTGGAAAAATTCAAAAAGGGCGCTTCGCGCCCCCCATTATAGCCGGGCGGTGCTTTAGCGTCCGATGCGAATACCAGTTATACCACTACGAAGCAATTTTCCGTTGTCAAGCTTATAGTTTATAGCCGACGCAAGCGGATACGTAACTGCATATGGTTACGCAAATGGTAGCGTAAGCAAAACCGCTAGTTTATAGTGAACGCTCCCATAGACGCACGCCTGCGTCGTAGGAGAAGAAATCAGAGGTGTTTTGGTTTCCTGAGTGTGCCGCTCCACTCCACATTGACATTGTTGTTCACTTAGCCATCCAAGCTCAAATTCTGATTGGTGGAAACCAAGCCGCATACGGTTAGGTACACAAGGCTATACTTCGACAAACTGAAAACGCCGCAATCGTTTATAGTAAACGCAATACTCGCAACCGTATCCCGTATACGCAAGGAGTTGGTCAACATCCAACTCTTGCGTTGCGGATACGTAAATGACCTTGGTTTACATCAATCAGAATTTGAGTTTGGATGGGCTAAGTGAACAGCAATGTCAATATGGAGTGGAGCGGCACACTCAGGCAAACAAATTCCCTATGATTCCCTCTCCTACGACGCGAACGTTCATTTATTGGTTCTCGGTTCGAATTGAGCGTTCCGTGTCGAATGGCTAAGTCACCGAACGTTACGCGAACGTTCTGCGAACGTTCTTCGCTAACGAATGCGAATCCTTCTAATTCGCTATAAGCGAATGCTCCTACCTAACAAGTATAAAAGTTAGGTATTCACTTGTGATCCCTGAAAGATAATGAAAAGTTCCCAGCAAAAAAGCAGAAATGTATTTGAAAACCCAAGATTCATTGATATCCTGGATATTATTGTTTTTTTTTTATTCAATCACTGAATTGTTTTTCTTTTTGTAAGATTTATATCTGTTAAAGCTGCATCACACTACACAATCTCTTGTACAATCTGTCAGTTGAACAATCAAGTTCATTGTTTTTTGACAGTATTTTGGCAGATTGTTCAATAAATTGTGTTGTGTAATACAGCTATTATATTACTATTGTGAAAAACTAAAAAAATTAAACAGTGACATGGATTCTGAATTATTTCATCTATTTGGTCGGGTATAGAATAGGCGGGGGGGGGGCGCAGACTAGAAGCTTTGCACACGGGCGCTCAAACCCCTAGGAACGGCCCTGCCCGGTAGGCCCTCAGCCAAAAGGCCTTGTGGGGTCTTTCTTGTTTTTTCAAAATAGGAAAATTGTTTAATTTTTTTCCATGCATTACACTGAGTACCTACCTAAATACCTCATCGATTTCCAGACTTCAACAGTCTTACAGACGTCAGACGTATCAACGAAGTCCTTAATTGGATTCTCTTGAATGAAAAAATATCGGGAGAGAACGCCAAGACAGGTCGATTTTTTTGTAATTTTTATAGGGGCACATCTAGAATGATGTGTTTGGAGTATTACCCGAGGGGGGGGGCATTTCTGTCCCAAAGGGCCTTTTGACTTTTGACATGAATTCCCGGGCCCCCCGCCCGGGCCCTCTTTAGGGTCCTAGCACGCGCCTGGCTACTCGATTTGGTTTATTACAAAGTCCTACGCTCCCTTTTCCGAGTTTTTCGAATATTTTCATCAAAAAGTTTCCCAATAGAAAATTCTTGAAATAATAATTATTGGAAGTGAAATGACGTATCTGAAGTGAAATTGTTGCAAGAATATCGGGAGTGATGAATTTCTTTTGATTGATTTTTTGATTGATACGGAATCGGTCCAAGGCGGCCGTACATTTCGAGACTTTCCAGCGTATCTCCGGCATTTTTCAACGTAACCAGATCGAGTTTGGTATCAAATTCCAAAGCAAATAGTACAGGGTGTTTACGATAAGATTCACCCCCTCCCCTCTAGAAGATTCCCCTTTGAGACATTTTAAAAAACTGAAAACTTTTTCCCAACTATTTTTCCAGGGATCTTGAATCGATCATATAAAAGTTTTTATTGGTGCCATATACAGGGTGTGACATGTAACTTTTTTATTTCAAATGCAACACCAACACCCTATATTTCATTACGTAACTTGATGAAGCCTTCCCTTTCGATCACAAAGATATATAACATTTATGATTTATTTTGACAAGGAAGCTGTCAAAAAAATTATAAAATAGGTATTCAAATAAATTAAAAATTGGAAATACGCGACACACTGTATTAGGAACAAATTAGACCATTTATCCATGCAGAGTTGAATTCTGCAGACAAAATGCTGAGAGAATAACTTTTTTGAAAGTGAACTGTAGAAACCAAAGCCATCTTGCCGCGAAACAAAATTATTTGACTACCTATTTTATTATTTTTCCGACAACCCACTTGTCAAAATAAATCATAAGTGTCATATATATTTGTGATCAGAAAAAAAAGCTCCAACAAATAAAGAATAAAATATAGGGTGTTGTATTTGAAATAAGAAAGTTACATATCACAACCTGTATACGGTACCAATTAGAAACTTTTAGAGGATCGATTTAAGGTCCCTGGGAAAAATCGTAAAGAAAAAGTTTCTAGTTCTTCGAAATATCTTAAAGGGAATCTACTGGGAGGGGGGGATTTTATCGTGAACGCACCCTGTACCTATGCAGATTTGATTATATCTTTTTGTCAAGTTGTACCTAGTTTAGTGTGGCAATTACTACATCATAAATAGTATATTTGATTTTGTTTCACTAAGTACCTACTTGGGCATAATGAGACGAAGGAAAAATTAGTTGTCCAGGCATCGATCCGGAAAAGCTCGGTTTGCAGCGAAAGCTCGCCAGGAATTTATCGAACTCGTCCGACCGAATTTTATCGTCAACCTTCGTGCCGGGGGTTAATCATCGTGATGTATAAGGAATGTTGATGGTTTGAATTTTGCGCTTATAGTCGTCCATCTCTTTCTCTTCCTCTTTCCACTTCCTCGGTTCTCCTCCATGCACTCAAGTCTCTATAATTGGAGAAAGGTGAAGAGAAATTGCTGCAAAATTACCACCTCTACCCTCTACCCGTCTGACTTTTCAATCCGTATACAATAAATCTTTGTTCGCATGGTTCGCATCGAATGAAAATAATGTAATCCAACTGGAATACAATTATTGGAATATCAAGTACCTAGATGCAGAAGCAAGGGCTCGCTGAACGAAGTCAGAACAGAATATTTTCGAGTTTTTCTCGGAATTTTTTTAAGCTGGTTCAGCTACCCAAACAGGGATATACTTAAAGAATTGGAAAATAAGTTCGCATGGTTTCAATCCAAGTAGGTAAGCGATGGCATGTAGGTATGGCATCTAATGAAATAAGTATAGAACGTATAAAATTCAAAAAGAGCAAATTTGTCTGTGAATTGAAAAACAGCACGAAAAACAAGCAAGAGGTTTTTTCAATCATACATGAGAAAATGTGTTAAACTATTCATAGATAAATAACTTGAAAGTGTGAAGCCGCACGCCGCCCAGAGGTTTATGTCTGAACTATGCTAGAGCAAAGAGGGGTGAATTGGGAATGTGGCGAAGGGATCCTCCAGGAAAATAGTAGGAGGTTCGTAACTGAACTGCGCAGAATTACAGGTTCAATAATGCTTTCAACCCGGGCAAATCTTGGCATTGTTTCTGTACTTTTGTGGATACTTTTCAAATAAATAGGTACTCATAAAAAATACTTTCCTATGACTAAAACTTTTTCAGAAGGTACAAAAGCTTTTTTTAATTTTAAGTAATACATTTTAAAAGTATTTGTGAATAGTTGATGCTTAGTTCGTGAAGGAGGTACTCTTGGGTTATTAGATTACGATCAGCTTTTAGTTTTGATGTTATTTGAATACTCATTTTTCCATTACTACAATACCTAGTAGCAGTATACTTAGTAGATATTCACATAGTTTTGAGTTGTTTGAATGCTTTAAAAATGCCATTTGAATACTTGGAAAAGTATTCAAATATTTTGTTGTGATTTAAGTTGTAGGTACTCACTTAGTGGCGTACCTAAATTTCCTCAAGTTTCATCCTTCATACTTTTTGATCTCAAGTTTTTGATTACGAATTCCATGGAAATATGGGAGGTTATCCAGATGCATATTTCTCTTATAGATTCCAATTTATTTCACGGAGTATACCGGAAGCGACAAAAGAGCCAATACCTTTCCTCCCCTCCCCTGTATAAATTACGTTTTTGATTCAACCTTTTGCCAAAACATACCGAGACGACTGGAACCCTGAATAGAGCTACAGGGACAAACATACCTGATAATAACGAGTATTTCAGGATCACATGAATAAATAATTCTTGTTACCATTGTTTTTGGTATGGAACTTTGTTTTAGTAACTAGTCCACTTTTTGATTGAAAAGATGACTTTTTCTTAGCAAAACCCATTTTGCCTTCAATAATCGAGATAACAGGATGGAACAAAAAACGAGATTATAGAGGAAAGATTAAGATGACGGATTCATTGTTGCTTGATGCTATTAAATACTTGAATAAAAATATTCACCAACAAGAGCAATAAAAGTAGTTGGACGTTTTGTGAATGTCATTCAAGTAAGCCTGTTTCTGAAGGAACGTGCTGGAGATCACGATGCACGAATAAGACATGCGCAATTGGCGGAGGAGCTGCATAGAGAGCTTGCCGGAATATTTGCGAAGCAGATGGGCTTTTCAAGAGCTTTTGCGAATATATGGGGGCTGGTAGCTAAAATACTGGGATAACGACAACCAAAGGGACGAGAACCATTGGGGCCTTTCCAATGGTTCTTTGAAGATGGCCTTTCAAGATGCTGGAATACTCTCGCATACAAGACGCGGATATACAGGGTGATTTTTTGAAAAGTTTCCACCCCTTGTTTCTCGCCGCCAAAATGTTTTACAGGAAAACGCCGAAACAGGTCAATTTTTGTTTCGAGGGGGTCATCTAGAGCACATATCACCAAATTTTTATCATGAACCCCTTCGCCCCCGCCCCACCCTGCTTTAAAATTTCGAATAGCATGACCTACTTTGTGATACATCAAATTGAAGGCAATAAAATTCTCTTTCCGTTAAACATATTTCAAATTTTTTTAAACCACCCCTCAACCCTTCTGAAAATCCTCTTTTCGTTAATGGAAGGACAATGTTCCCCCTATAAACTCTTGATTCCTGAGAAATAGACTTCCCAGCAAAAACAGGTCGATTCTTATTTCAATGGGGTCATCTTAGACACGAGTGGCCAAACTTTTATCTTCAACCCCTTCGCCCCCACCCTACCCTACTTTAAAGGGGTGGTTTAAAAAAAATAGGAATATGTTTGACGGAAAGAGTTTTATTGCCTTCAATTTCATGTATCACAAGATAGATAATGCTATTCGAAATTTCAAAGTAAGGTAGGGTGAGGGCGAAGGGGTTGAAGATAAAAATTTGGCCACTCGTGTCTAAGATGACCCCATTGAAATAAGAATCGACCTGTTTTTGCTGGGAAGTCTATTTCTCAGAAATCAAGAGTTTATAGGGGGAACATTGTCCTTCCATTAACGAAAAGAGGATTTTCAGAGGGGTTGAGGGGTGGTTTAAAAAAATTTAAAATATGTTTAACGGAAAGAGAATTTTATTGCCTTCAGTTTGATGTATCACAAAGTAGGTCATGCTATTTGAAATTTTAAAGCAGGGTGGGGCGGGGGCGAAGGGGTTCAAGATAAAAATTTGGTGATATGTGCTCTAGATGACCCCCTCGAAACAAAAATTGACCTGTTTCGGCGTTTTCCTGTAAAACATTTTGGCGGCGAGAAACAAGGGGTGGAAACTTTTCAAAAAATCACCCTGTATATGAGCGACATGACCATCAGGGAGCAGGCCAGAGTTGAATTACAAGCGAGAGTGCAAAATTCATGTGCGACGATTTGTTTGACGTCCTAGTAACAGATAGTGTTGAAACGTCTGTCTTTCAATTATTAAATTACCGAACAAAAACTTTTCATAGTATCTCTGGCATTTGAACTGAAGTTGATCTAGGTGAGGTCAGCCCGAGAGGTTAACAGCTGAAGAAATTGCCTTCTGCGACTGAGTCCATTCGAATTTCCTCACTGAATTCCTCAAGAGTTTCTAGAGCTTCCCTTGAAAACTGATGAGTGTCTCTAAAATTTCTTGATAATAACACTAACGACAATGTTATGAATTATAATAGTAATAAAATGTGGCTCTATTTATCATTGTCCACTTCATACAAAGTGGAAGGTTTGAGCCTCCATTTTTTTAGTCATAATGTCGTTTTACTTGAACAAATAAGAAGCTTTTATTATTACCGTCAAAGCAGTTCCCTGCTGGAGCACTCGAAAGTTTCTCTGGGTTTTTTAAAAATTCTTGGGGTTCACCAGAGTTCCCGTAGAATATTTAGCTCCTCCTCCCCCAAGCTCCTCCTGAAGAAATCATGGAAAATCCGTTAACTCGCCCGAAAAAATTAGGTGAGCACTTGGATTTTGCGCCTAAATTTTGAATTCTACGCTTCCTCTGCCGAGTTCTTCAGAGTTCCATTGGGTTTTCCTGGAATTCTTCCGAGTTTTCCCGGGCTTTCTCCAGAAAATTCAGTTCCTTACAAGCTTATTCACTTTTTAAGAAGATGTCTCTTTTGTGACTGAACTCTCCGAAATTCCTTCGACAAGCTCTTTCAAAGCTTCTCTGGGTTTTCCAGAATCTTTCGAATTTACCCAGAATCACGCTGGAATTCTCACTTTTGCCTGGGAGCTCCTGAACTTCAGTGCCTCAAGATTATGAAAGAGGTTACCTATGTGACTCAGCTCCTCGAAATCCTTATACTGAGATTCTCTGGTTTTGTCGAGAATTCCGTGGAGTTCTTCAGATTTCCAGATTATTGATTTCCCCTGAATGTCTTCTAAATTCCCCAAAAAGGTATCTTCTGTAACTGAACTCTCTTCATTCCTTTTGCTGAGCTCCTCCAGACTGTTTAACCTAAGTTTTTGAAGTTTCTAAGAATTTCCTTCAATATATTCATCTAGTTCCCTTTGATTCTATTCACCTAGTACAAAAGTGGTCTCTTTTGGTCTTTTGCGACTAAATACCTACCTACTCACCAGAGTTTCTCTGCTGAGTCACCTGCACGTTTGTCAAGATTTCTTTGCTATTACCCAGAATTCTCCCAGATTATTCAGTTCTCCTGAATACTCCTCTATTTCCCACAAAAAAATGGGAGATTTTGTGACACACTTTCTCAGCATTCTTTTTGCTGAGCTTCTCCAGAAATCACTTGTGTTTCTTCAGATTTCCTCTGAGTTTCCCTGAGTTTGGTTGAGAATATTTAGTTTTTCAAGTCTATATCAACTTGTATCAAATGAGGTGTTTGCGACTGAGTTCACCCGAATACCCTTGATGGGTTCTTCCAGTACTTTTTGGTTTCTTATGTATACCCTGGAGTTGCTCAAGGCTCCTCCAGATCATTAAGTTATCTTAGAATATCAGGTTCCTCTTTAGGTCGCTCTTAGAATAAAGAATTCTCAAACTTGAACAAAAAAGGTCCCTTTTGCGACTGAATTCGACGCAGTTTGCTTGCTGAGTTCTCCTCCCTAGAGTTACTTTTGCTCATCCTTAAGATAGTCAGTTTTTTTTATGTCCTCTAACTTGTATGAAAGAAATCCATTTGTAACTGAACTCCCGGAGTTTTTCTTCTGAAACCCTCCGAATTCCTCTGGGTTTGGTCAAGAGTTCTTTGAGATTCCCTAAAGCTTTCCAAAATCAACAACTAAGTTGACCTTGATGTCCTTCAACTTGCACGAAAAAAGTACACAGGCACTTAGATTTCACAACTTAAATCTCCGCTTTTCCTGCCAATCTCTTCCAGAGTTCTTCTGGCTTTTCCTGGAGTTCTTTGGAGTTCCTCAGAGTTTCCTGGTAAAGTATTCAGTTTCTTGGAGTTTGTTGATTTGTACACAAGAAGTCACTTTTTTGCGACTGGAATTCGGACTTCCCCAGAGTTTCTTCCACAATATCGAGCTTCTTTTGAGTTCATCTACCTTGTGAAGAATAAATCTCTTTTGCAAGTGAACTACCCGGAATTCCTTCGACGAGCTCCTCCAGTGATTCTTTGAGTTTTTCAGAATCCTTCCAGGCACTTGAATTTAAGAATCTCAAGTTTACAAAAGAGATCATCTTTGTGAGTGAACTCCCCGAAGTTCCTGTGCTGAGATTATCTGATTTTGTCAAGAAGAATCGCAAAAAAGGTAGCTTCTGCAACTGAACCATCTAACTTGTATCAAAAGAGCTATATTTTGCGACTCTCAGAGTTTCTTTCGGTTCATCAAGAATTCCTTGGGAGAAGGGCTCTTCCGGACCTTTCTTGTCCCTTTTGCGACTGAGTTACGACGTAGTCTCCTTGCTGAATTCCCATAAAGTTACTTCGGTTCTTTTTTCAAATATTGAAATTCTCTTCCCAGTATGGATCCTCTCACTGATGGAAGAGCTGGGCAATGACAGAGCACCATGCTCAGCTGTTTCGTCCTTCTCTCCACAGCCTCGACATGTGAGGTCACATCACATCAACTGACAACCTCATCTGCAAGGGTCCCTTCACGAGTTCAATCGAGCTTGTATAAGGCGACATGGTTTTGGCCACACAATGTTCTTATTGATTTGTTCTTTGTGTAATATTGACTTACTACAGCGGTTTGGTGTATGTTCAAGCATTATCATCCATGAATAAAACTTCCTCATCCAATTCGAATTCGTTAGGCTAATAGTGGAATCACAGGCTTTAACCCTTTAACATCTTATTTAAATACAGTGTGTTTCAGCGATGATAGCAAAAAAATTCATTGGTGGGTGGATCCCGTCAAAATATGACAAAAACTCACGTGCTATTTCGCAAAGCTCGGACTAACGACAAAGTTTCAGTATTTCCAAACTCAAGAACTTTTCGACGAAATAAGCCTCAATTTAGCATGGAATCCCAAGAAGTACAACCATATTGGACCAACATTGTTTCTCAATATTGCGCCAATAACAAATGTGGATTTTCCGCAATATTGGCCCAATAACAAATAGCAATATTGAACCATCAATATATGCCATTATTGGCCCAACAATGTCTGACAATATTGAACCAATAACAGGAGCCAATATGGGGCCAATAAAGAATGTGGACGTTCCACAATATTGGCCCAATAGCATAATTAGTGTGTACATTAATGGTGCTATTCTGTAAAAAAGATACATCGATGTAAGCGCTGTATCGCTGTAAGATGACACATGTGACCATGCAAAACATTATCACTGATGTCAGTTTACAACGATGTAGCGCTTACATCGATTCATCTTTTTCACAGAATAGCACCATTAGTAATAACGTACTTCACGGATCACGGCTAGTAGTAGTAAGAAACCATAATTAGTCTAATATTATCTCAATAATTTATTTCAAATTGCACAAATAGGTGTATGTATGGCTCTCGGAAAACATGCCCTTTGCCTTACGTCAAGTGTCTTTGTTGCGGCCTCTATAAATTCTCCAGTTACATATTATATCTGCATGGTCATCAGTCTTCAATTCTTAATCCTCAATTTCCACGAAATCGGATATTTTGACAGAAGTTGCTCTCTTACAGCTCTTGCTAATTTGAAGACTTCCAGTAGTACGCACTGTTGAGGTTGTGGCTGGTTGTACACTTCTATGGTGCAACCAAAATAGAAAGGCTGTTGAATGCTTGCATCCATCTGTAATTATCATTATTATTACTAGTAGCTACCGTTTCGCTTCTTGATTCATCGTAGCTATATTCTTTTTGGTATTCCTAATTTTTTGAATGCCATGGTCATGTCTGCGTTGATGGGAAATTACCTTGAGCTGCTAACAGTCTGAGCATGTTGGAGAAAGTAATTTTTTCTTGGTCCTCATTCATGTCCACACAAAGGTGGTAATCTGTCTGTCGAGTTTTGTCCCCATGGGTGATAGTATCATCCAGCTTCACACCTGCTTTTTCATTTCAAACTTGAACGAATCCAGTGGCTTCGTCTCCGTAGTGTTCTCGCCGAGCCCTACAAAGAAGATACACCTTCTTATTTAAAGACAAGAACCTGCTTGAAACAGATTCGATTGAAGTTATTTTAGTAAGTTCATGGGGGTACTTACCTCGTGAGTTTGACTTCTTTCATTTCCGCACTTATGCAGTCAGGATAAATCACAAAATATTGTGCTGTCATTTCACTATCCACTGGGGGAAGATTATCCGAAAAAGCTTGCGAAAAACTAGATTCGATCTCGATGCTTCGAAGAATCACAGGGAAAGTTTATATGTGTCAGTGTCACAAATTTGAAAAATCAGGTTTCGTCTCCTATTTTGTTTGCGTGCATGCGCAAGGAAAAGTCGTAGGTGATCTTTGATATATCAACACTTCGATATCACGACCAATGAATAGCACATCCTGGCCCGGGAGTACGTCACGTCCGAGGCCACGCCGATATCACGCGCCAAACTCTATAATTTTTCTTTTAATAAATCAAACAATAATTTTTCTATAGATACTTCTGCCTGAGTATTCTCATGTGTACTTTTGATTTTCGACGAGAAAAAATGATATAATACTCTTTTGTTCAGAATGGTAGTTACCTCGTTTACAGTAGAAAGGTATTGCAGTTTTATACTGATCTCTGATAACCTGATTTGACTGAAAATTCCAACCTGCTAGCCAGCCGAAACGGCCGAATTTCGAATCGGGTACCTCTTGGTTGGTGGAGAGGGAGAGGGAGACCAATATACTGGCATGACCTTGTGAATCAATCTTTAAATAATACTGGCTCATTTAACATTGGCGGGAGCTTGCGAATCAACATTGGGAGCGATATTGGCTCATCCAACATTGGCGGGAGCTTGTGAATCAACGTTGGGGCGATATTGGTTCAACCGATATTGGAAAAACCTTGTGCATCAATGTTGGATCAATATTGGTTAATCCAATATTGGCGTGAACTTGCTGATCAATGTTGAATCAATATTGGCTCGCTCAACATTGGCGAAAGCTTGTGAATCAATGTTGGGCCGATACTGGTTTTGCAATATTGCTGGTAAAAGTATTGAGCCAACATTGGCGTGCTATCGAAATAACAATGAAACTGGATCAATATTGGGCCAATACAAAACCAAACTCCCACCAACATTTTGTGCTACTTGGGATGGTTTGTAGAAATTATCTGCCTGTCTGCCAAATTTAATAGGAATCCAACGAGTGGCGTAAGAGCTCATGAGGGTCATTATCATTAATTTGGGAGCATCCTAAGAAAATTGATTCAAGATGATCCTTCATAACTTTTATGTCACCGATTTAATTTTCTGAAAATTTGGCAAGTTGGTAGATAATCTTGACAAACCTATGCTAGATTTAAGCAAATTTTGTTTTCTTTATGAGTTGCAGATTTTCAAAATCCAAAAAGTGAGCTGCTTTAAAGGACTATATCTTTGTATCACTGGGTCATCAGACTGAACTGTGCAAGACAGTACACAGAGTGGCCCAACGAGAATGTAACAGATAGATTTTCAGGCACTGGACCTCATTCGTTTGTATACTGTGATATGTTTACTACAGGGACATAAGCCCAGTCGAGGCCCAGTCATGAGTTATGGGCTCGGCAACTTCAAACCAGCTTCTTGGAAGGGGCTGGAGCCCTCTCACAATACTGAAATCAGCATAATCTGAAAAAATAGCATCGCTGTGAAGACAATTGGAACCAGCTCCAAAGTTATGTATCACTCAACTCCACTTGTAGTTCATAATTTTTCAAGGGGCCGCCACCTGGACTACGGGGTTGAAACCTCACGATCAAATTCATAGCATAGAACATCCCCTTTGAAAAAAAAGTTGACGTGTTAGGACTTATCTCAAAAATAAGGTCCAATGCCCAAAAATCTATCTGTTACGTTCACGTTGGGCCACCTGTATAGGTTTTTGTCATATTTTGACGAGATCTACTCATCGTTACTTTTTTGATATACCATCGCTGGAACACTCTGTGCCTACATATACCTGCAGGGTCCCCTAAGAGTTTTTCGCAAAAGTTTTCATGCTAGAAGTCCAACCACAGAGTCTTAAGTTTATGTTAACAACGGGTGTTTTTTGCGGCTGAAACTTTCCAACCTTTTTGTCCTGTGAACATAATTTTTTTTGTTGTTGGCCGATTTTGGCAAATTAGAATTTTTGTTGAAGCTGGAGGCTCATGTGAGAAGAACTGAGGACTGAAAGTGACTTTGGACAACAACTCTGAATATTTAGATGATTAGATGATTAGAAAAAGACCCAAATGTGGAGCAGCTTGGAGATCCGGCTCAGAGAAAAAACTGAACAAAAATCAACTTGTCTCGAAGCAGACCAATCATTTTCAACATGTATTTGAGGTATACCTATTTCTCGATTTTATGAAATAAAAATTGTCGACGAGGAAGGCACCCTGGAGAAGCCTGCAGAAGAAGTCTCGAGTGTCCTACGGGTCAAATCACATGTTTTTGTGTAGGAGCATCTGTGCCAAATATGGCATTTGTACCTATCCCTATCACCATCAGTGAGGCTGGGGAGTTGGGAAAGTAAAACTGAAAAGAATACTGAGAGACTTCAACGATCAAATAGACGAGAAAATGAGCGGTAAAGAACAGTGCGAGGTACTGGGTCGTACTCTTATTTCTTTCAGCACCTTGGCGCCCTCTACTGGAGGGTAGACGGAGCAACAAGTACTGCAAAGTAACCAAGCAGGGGTCTGTACCTTTAGACTTTCATTTTTATCTACACGCAGGCCGTGAGGGTGCTAGATGCGATGTAGGCAAACAAGCCCTTTGCCAGTTCGCCACACGCCATCACCAAAACGTCTGTTTATCATTATTACTGCAAATACTGCTAATCCGCAAAAAGGCTCTTTACGTAAGTACATGGTTATTTTTTGATCATTGAAAAAAAAGTGGTATTTTGTCTTCTTGCAGCCGATGACTATAATAAACGGCAGCTGGTCGAAGGCAGTGATTAAGAATGCTACAGGATGCAGAGAGCGATCCGTTATGATCGACACGTTTCATCCTTATTCTTTGGGAACTTACATTGACAGCAACGAAAAGACGCAAGAGCACAGGATAATAACCCAGCGATTTCGATTTCCCATCAATTACAAGAACATGTTGATGGAACGTCCGCGAGTTAACAGAAACAGGAATAGGGGCAATCGCGATATGGACTTTTTTGATAGAACGAAACAGGAAGGGATATACAGCCAAGAAGTAATCAAAGCAATCGAAGCGATTCACGACAAGTACACTGTTGTCAGAAGCGACCTGCGTGATGACGATGGTGATGCTCAGCTCATCAACGGGGAGAAATTCGAATGTCAATGTGGGACTTCTGGAACTTCAAATCAAGAATCTCCACGCAGCGCCGGATTGACTTTTTATGGGGCCCGATTCGCCCGGTGCTAAATTGTTGACAGGAAACGGGGGCCCTTTTTGAGAAGGGAGGAGGGTAGTTGGCAAATGAGGCAAAAACTTTAGGCATTACTGTTTTGGTGGCGTCGCGTCGTGTCACTCGTGTACTGAAAATAACACTTAGACTGGTGGGGGTGTAGCATTCATTATTTGTTTCAGTAATTGAATAGACCAGTGGTTTCAATAATATTATAATATAAATAGAATAATACTTACCATAAGATATTGCAAGTCATCAGCCGGATTCCCGGAACACGACGCGAGGCTCGGAAGCAAAACAATTATTATTATTGATCATTATTATTCTTTGAAGTCATAAGGTCAAGCTGAGCAGTGAGTGGTTCATTTCTCGCAATTTTTGGGTGTAACTGTAATTACTATAGCTCCTCTCCGAGATAATAACATCACAGGCAGGCATCACATAGGGAAAAAATATTCTTATAAAAAGTTGAAGGCAACTTCACTTAGCATAACTTCGGATTTTTTTTTGTAGGTAGTATACTATGAGAGAAAATAAAAAAATGATTGATTCAGTGGTTCGGGGCTCTTGAGGCACACATGAAGTGGGGGCCCTTGGGGCGCCCATAAATTGGATGCTCGGGGGCCATAGCTTTTCCAGCTCCCATTTAATCCGGCGCTGTCGACAAGCCAATGAGTAGTCGAAGTAGCTCTTGGAACTATACTTCAGTTCTTCTGTTTTTTCTTTATTATTCCTACTAGCGTTTCTATTTTTTCTACTTTATTTTGTATCATTTCTACTTAGAATAGAATAAGATATAATAATAGAATGTAATATCCAACTGTTCCAATCTGTACTGTAACATAGGTAGTCAGAAATATTATTTTATATCCTCAATCTCATGACGTAGAACGTGTCAAGCAGAAATAGGATAAAATAATAAAGTATAGAAGTATAAAAGAAAATTCATATGAGAATGAATACAAATTTCATATACGATAAAATGGGTTTGAGACATGATTCAACAAATTAAAATCGAGTCAAATCACGCGCTCCTCCAAAAAGAATGACTAAAGCATTTAATGGTGTATTTTTTTATTCAATTTTTCTTTCCGCTACATTTTTCATTATTTCTGATTCGATCAGGATCTACAGGTGTCCCGTTTTTCAACGCTCACTATGGGTATCTCGGAAACGGTAAGAGATACAAAGTCGGTTAAATTACAAAAAAGTTGCGCAATTTTATGACTAACTCAAATATGTCAAGATATCCAAGATATCTTTGGTCATTTCTGAAATATCCCCAAAAAACTGAAAAATGCCGAATTCGAAAATTTTAAATCACTTCTTTATTATGACAGCTATCAATTTGAAATTTGGTATTCTGACATTTTTGAAGGTCCTTGATCGACTAACGGTCATAATTTTTTCCTACGTTTACTAGTTTTTGGGATATGACAGTTAACTTCATTTTTTCTTATGGACACCATATTATTTCTCCACTCCATAAAACTCACCTTTTCTTTCTTTTTACAAAGATATAAAACACTTGTAGCATTTTTGTCAAAATAACCTATAAAAATTAGAAAAACACTTTCTGTGGCGAAAAAATCTAGTTACCGGTTCGGTGCCATGCTCTCGTGACATAATAACAATGGCATTTGGTTGCCATGGTCGGTTGATTTTGGAAAAAGTTGGGTTACATTTCGTTTTTATGTATTTGATAATGATAATAAATAAAAATCAAACAAATACAAAACCAAGTATAACACAAAATAACATCGCAATGGCAATAAACATTTATAACTCACAATTACTCGAATTGGAGTCCATTTTGCTCTGTGCAGAGTTGTGTGCCTTTTAGCCATATTTTCAACGGCTACGCTGATATTGTGCGGGTTAATTGATTGAAACGCAATATCAACTCCTTGCTTCCAGCTCTTGGTTGCTTTGGGATGTTCTGTCATGAACCATAAATTCGATCTTGAAGCGTTCCTCGCAAATAGACTCCATTTCGAGTAATTGTAAATTATAAATGTTGTTGCTATTGCGATGTTATTTTGTGTTATACTTGGTTTTGTATTTGTTTGATTTTTATTTATTATCATTATCAAATAGGTACATAAAAACGGAATGTAACCCAACTTTTTCCAAAATCAACCGACCATGGCAACCAAATGCCATTGTTATTATGTCACGAGAGCATGGCACCGAACCGGTAACTAGATTTTTTCGCCACAGAAAGTGTTTTTCTAATTTTTATAGGTTATTTTGACAAAAATGCTACAAGTGTTTTATATCTTTGTAAATAGAAAGAAAAGGTGAGTTTTATGGAGTAGAGAAATAATATGGTGTCCATAAGAAAAAATGAAGTTAACTGTCATATCTCAAAAACTAGTAGGCGTAGGAAAAAATTATGACCGTCAGTCGATCAAGGACCTTCAAAAATGTCAGAATACCAAATTTCAAATTGATAGCTGTCATAATAAAGAAGTGATCTGAAATTTTCGAATTCGGCATTTTTCAGTTTTTTGGGGATATTTCAGAAATGACCAAAGATATCTTGGATATCTTGACATATTTGAGATAGTCATAAAATCGCGCAACTTTTTTGTAATTTAACCGACTTTGTATCTCTTACCGTTTCCGAGATACCCATAGTGAGCGTTGAAAAACGGGACACCCTGTATACTCGCCGGCCTATTCTGTATCGCATAACATGCCCGTTCGCAAACATTTTTCGTTGCGGAACAGTGACGGATTAACTAATAGGCTAAGTAGGCTGCAGTCTAGGGCGCCTCGATAAAAGAGGGCGCCGACCGAGGCAAAATTAAAAAAAGCATGAATTCACAAAAAAATGTTGTAGTTTTTTGTTTCATATTGTTGCAATAATTTTACGCCAGCTAGAAAAGTTGGAAAGGTACTTTCCGGCATCCACTCCTAAAAGTGCCCATTCACTAGGGAACCCGGTTGGCCAACCCGGTTGGTCCGTGTTGGCTGTCAGGTTGGCGGGTTTTATTGCTTTGCCCACACACTGGCGAACCGTGTTGGCGAACTGGGTTGGCGAGCGCAGTACTTTGGATAGTTGATGAAGACGAAGTCATGAACGTATCAAAAAGAAAATTACTGGCGCTATGTGTATGTCATACACAGCAAACCATTGAACAAAACAAAAGTGGGTAAAAAAAAAGTCGACACGCAAAATTGTATTTCTTCAAGAAACGCAACATCGGTCTAACGACTCAAAAATTTGTCGAAAAAAGGTAATTTATTTTCAACTTTGAAGAGCTATATCCGTTAAGTAGTTACGTACTTACGTCTGTTAGTACGTTTGTATAATACAAATATGGTTCCCAGAGTGAATCTTCACCTTCTTAGATCCTCTATCGACCCTTGAATTTAGGCGGTTAAATCTTAAACGTCCTGTACACCTATAGGTAGGTACCTACGCACCTACCTAATTACCTACCTACTTACCTACTACTAACCTACCTACATCGACGTAAAAATGCATCTGAATACAGATTACAAATCAGACGTAGAAGTGCGAGTTTTTGGGGGGTTTTCTCTTTTCTCATACATAGCTTTTCATCCTGAATCCACAAGACGCGAGAAATTATCAGTGCTGCAAGAAGGGAATGGTTCCTATCTCTACACATTATTTCTTGATGAATTATTGAGCCTTGCGTTTGCCTCCGCCTCTCTCCCCGCATCTTGCCGCCTTTATGTGTAACGCGACTGTAATGTAGCAAAAACAAAAGAAATCAAGTAGGTACCTATCTACTGTTTTCTGATTCCTTGGATTGAATCTAGATATCCTGTATCACATGTAGCTATATTACATACACTGACATGAATGAAATGTCATTCTTTCGCAGACATTCTTTTTCATAACCGTATCAAAAATACAAAGTAGCTAATCTACTTTGATGATAATTAATCACTTATGTCTAATTAATATCAATATTCCATCAAATAATTCAAATACCGTGATTAGCCGTAGTAACTATCCCTGATGTTGGTTGTTATGTTGGCCAACTTACCCATTCACTGACGAACCCAACAACGAACCCAACCGCGTTTTCAAGCTCGCTGGAAAACCGGCCAACTTGGTTGGGTTGGTGTTGGCGCCAACCACACACTAGCCAACATCCGACGAACTCGACCGGGTTGGCCAACCGGGTTCCCTAGTGAATGGGCACCTTAAGTGAAGAAATGCTATGAAAAAAATGAATCGAAATGCTGGCAACTGATAAATTATGAATAAAATAATTAAATTTCATAATAGGGACACTACCCTTTGGTGGTAGTGTGCGGTGGTATGCTCAGGTTTGCGGAGTTTCTGGTCGAGTAGGGTGTGAAGTCAGCATTCGTCAGAAAAAGTTGCTGGTTCTTGTAGAGAAAAAGTGAGCATCTGTAAACGTAGATGGCATGCACAGTTAATAGTCTTTTTGACCTAAATATCGAAGCGCATGACTCCCGCGGTCTCAAACCAAACATCAAACGCATAATCCTCTTCTGAAGGATGAATACTCGAGATATGCTCGTTGCTCGGCCCCATAGAATGACGTTGTACTGTAGATGTGTGTACACCAGAGAATAGTAGCTCGTAACAAGAATTGTCTCTGGTACAGCTGGTTTCAACTTCATCAAAGCGTAATAAGCCGAGTTCAGTCGGCCACACACGGAGTTTATCTGCCCTCCCCAGGAGAGCGTGGAATCCAAGAAGACACCCAGGAACTTCGTTGAACTGACGCCATCTCGCATTTGTGTCGCGCACGCTGTCGACCAGAAAAACTGCATGTAGACTGTCTTGTCTGCATTCAAAATCAGACGATTTTTTCGGCACCAACTCTGCATGCCCTCGACAACTCCTTCCGCCGCAGCCAGTGTGTCCGCGATCGTATTCCCCGTGATTATTACAGATGTGTCATCGGCTAATTGGACCATGTGACCAGGAAGCATCAAATCATTGGTGTAAAGATTGAATGCAAGAGGCGCAAGAACAGCCCCTTGGGCTGCACCCAGGTCAATGTCAAATATAGTGGAGTGTTTCCCATTCGCCGCCGAACATAGCTTCCTTTGAGTCAGGAATGAGTCGATCCAGTTCAGGATATTACCTCGAATTCCCTGGGAATATAACTTCTCTTTTTGAAAGGCTGTGTCGATGGTGTCAAAGGCTCTTGACAGATCGAAGAAGAGGCCCATCACATTTCGCTTCTTCTCCAGTTGTTGGTAGATGTATTGCACGAAGTTGAAAGATGCGGTTTCTGTTGATCTATTCTTCCGGAATCCATGCTGGGTGTCAGACAGTACTTCATATTTATCCAGAAAGACGGTGACTCTGTCGTAAACCACACGCTCAAAAATTTTGGAGAAGATACTCAGGAGTGATATGGGTCGGTAGTTCATGATGTCCATTTTATTGCCCTTCTTGTAGATTGGAATCACCAGCGCAGTCTTCAGGGACGTAGGAAATCTTCCACTCTCCAGAGATCTGTTCAGTAGCACTGTGAGAGGTCTCGAGATCGACATGATGACGCTTTTCAGCACCCTAGCCGAGATTCCATCAATTCCGCTTGTTGACGTATTTGCCAATTTTCTTGTGGCAGTTATCACTTCGTCCTCTTCCACCGAAGAGAAATACATTGAGTTGTTTTGCAACCGTTTTGTCGTGCATGCTTCGCTCAATTGGCTCCCAAAATGGTGCGTCAGTTGTTCACGTGCGACAGCAGCGAAGTGGTATCCAAAAGCATCAGCCACCTCTCCAATTGGGATTTCCGTGTTGTTCTTCATCAGGGTAATGTTTTGACGTTTCTTCCCAATGAACATTTTTGGTTATATTAAGGTGATCATTACATTTTCTTCACTAGTTTATGAAACTATAGGTTATATTAGTTTGCGTTCGTTACTCCTACATAACTTTTACAAACCATCTATATATCCAAAGTGGAGAACCCTATAAAGGTTACCGTCACGTATCAGAAGTACCCGTTAGTTTTATAGTCTTGGTTATATTATTGTAATCAGCGTATCTTACAAACCTCTTATAAAACCTCTTATATAACTCTGCACAAGTTATTTGTGATCACTATAGGTGATGATATGGTTATTATCACTTACTAGTAGTGATTATAAACTTAGTTTATAGAAGTTGTTATCATGTTTATATAACTACGTGACTGAGCTACTTCACAAAAAAACTATGCCTCTCTCTTGCTCGCAATATTTATTCATAATGTTGTCTTCCTTTCAATCCGGCATAAGATTTTTGCTAAGACAAGTCATGAATCCTGATTATTACAAATCTTTTCATCTACTATTATGATGGTAATGACCAATTTCTTGCCAGTAGACTCGCGAATAACACCTGGGAAGTACAATATATCGAGTAATTTTCTAACCTACCTCGATAAAAATCACGCGCTCCAAATATAATTAGGTTTTGATACTTTTTCATAGAAAATAGTAAATATTATCATTGACAAATTTGTTTTTTTTTTGTTTTCCTTGAATGACATTCGATATTCAGACCTCTTTCCAAGAATAAATGAATTTTCTATGATTTCTTCAATCAAAATATGCATTTTTACGAAATGTTCCAAACAAGCTCCATTATTTGAACAAACAAATATGGCCGAAATTACAAGTCGTCAGCTATCACTCTTAAATAACAATTATATCACATGTATCGCAAATTTTAGACCTATTATACCCATAACAAACATTCAAGGAAGCATTGACACCAGTATATGCCTTCAGGTTATATAGGAGAAGTACAAATGACCGCAATATACCCGAAGATTATAAGTGGTAGCATCTCAATCGTAATAGTAACAGTTTGATGCCTTTAAGTTTTATAGCAGAAGTACAAATGACCGTGATATACCCGAAGGTTATATAATGGTGACATCTAGTCGTAATGGTAATAACTGATCTCTTTATGAAACCTGCAGTAGCAACTGGGTTTCTCCCGCGTCAACTGCATTATTTCCTGTGCGACGCAAAATTTTGTGAAAATTCTGGCAATGTCGTTCAAAATTGTACTTGTGAGATGTTGATTGTGAGATGTTCTCGTAAAAATGAGATTCAGGTTTTGTTTCGCTCTACAATGAAACGAACCCCTCTTCTTTCACTTTCTTTCAATTATTTTTTATTCGCGAATTCACTTTCTTAATCTCTCCCGATCTGTCATCCATTTTGTTTTGACTTCAAACGACCACATATCACTCGACATATTATAGAAAGACCCCACTGTAAAACTCAGTGTTTTGTAATTGAAGTTATAGGTACTTTTGGTTTTCTAACAGTATTAGTCGGCACTAATCTTTTACTTTTGTCACTGGGAAGATTTCAAATTGGTTACTTATATACCATTTATGAGAGTTGTTTTATTGAGGTTACAGTAATTCTGGGAAGATTTATAGTTGTGTGTTGTTACACCGCTATAAAACCAGATTACCCTCAGTTACATAAGGTGGTGAATGGAGACAACTATATATCCACTTTTATAAACCTATTAGGAATTAAACTTGAAGTGATCATGAACATGGTAACAGATACGTTTATGTCACCATTTTAAAAAACTGTAAGGTATATAACACTTCAGGGTTCTTGAAACTCTTAATATAACAACAAGTTGTTCAGAAAACCCTAATATACCTTTTATAAAACCAACATCCCTTTAGGTGACCCGAAATGTTCATTGGGTTGGTTTTACCCAGCTCCCTGTTGATTGTAGTCCAGATTTGCTTGGTTTTGTTGTGGGCTTCACCGATAAGTTTCGTGTTATGAGCCCGTTTGGTCGAGATAACTGTCGTTTTGTATTGTTCTCTTTTTTTCTTGATAAGCTTTTCTGGTAATTTGTGAAGGAAAAGCTCTGTAGATATTGTAGAGTTTGTTTAGCTTCATTCTGTTTCGTCTGGTAGTCTCGGACATCCAACTCGCGTGCCTGACTCTGTTTGGGCATCGAACAGATCTCTCGGGACAGGCAGCGTCGAAATGTCTCAACAAGGTGTCCATGAAGTAGTCGAACGGTCCTCGTAGTCCTCGGTCAGTCGTTCGTTCAGGTCGTTGAGTGTTCTGTCATTCAGTCGTCTGATAGTCTTTCATTCGTATGTTGTGTTAGTCATTGTTTGGCGAGCCTTGGCAGGATAGACTCTGATCTCGTGTGCCATATGATCTGATAGATTAGCGTTATTAGTCCAACAAGCTGTCCGGCTCCTGCTGATTTTGGTGCATATGTAGTCTATTGACGAGGACGTTGTTATACCGTTTTTATCTGTTGCAATTCTTGATAAGTCGCTGCAGCAGCTTTCTATCCGGAAGGACCCAAGGATGTCGCGCAGGAGATTCAGTGTTTTTGATGTTCTCAATTTGTCGATGTTGAAGTCTCCACAGAGCACGATGTCGGAGCATATCTTCGCTGCCTCGAGCAATACATGATTTACGCTGGAGAGTTGCCTGTAGGTGGTCTGTATACGTTGATTATGAGGTATTTGTTGCCGTAAATGGTGACCAGGGCGGAACTGCACTCGAAATCCATCTCCACTGAAGACCCCCCAATGTTCAACAAGGATTTTGCGGTTATGTCCGCTCTAATGAAGATCGCCGAGCCGTCGTGGATATGAATCTGTCTACAGTAGACGGATTGGAGTCTGTAACCAGGTATGGAGACATATTGAGTTGCATCGCTTGGGATCCATACTTCCGTGAGACAGAGAATCTCAGGTGAGACCTCACTGGCGAAGATTTCCAATTCGGCGAGCTTGTTCATGATGCTTCTGATATTTAAATGGACCATTTTGAATGACCTGGCGGTGGTGACGGCGTATGACTTTGAGTTCGACGAGTGGTGGTGGTGCTCGATTACATCAGTCTCTACAGGACTGTGCTGTCCATGCTGAGTTGTGAGAGACGAGGGTATAATAAATGTGTGGTCGTTCCATCGCTTGATTGGTTAGTTGTTCCTGTAGCGGTAGTAAGAGTAGAAGCAGTCTCAATCGTCGTAGCGCTCTTCTGGGCTCTTCTCTCCTCGGCTACTTCGCAGATCGTCTGGTACGCATCTGGTGCATTACACTTTCTGGAAACTTATTGCCCCATTGCATTGTATTCCTCGACCTTGGAAAAATATAGGTACCTAATGTGTGGTTAGCCATAGAATTCTGAGGCGATCCTCAAATCTTCAGCTCTTCTCAATTCATTCTAGGTTGGATTCAGAGACGGATTCAAGGACGGGCGACAGGGACAACCGCCCTGGGGCCTCCACAAGTTACCATGAATCAAGGGCCTCCACAAATTCAAATCCATCAGAAAAACACCTTATTTATTACTATTATTCTTAGTGTTATTCCTAACAGCTTAACTTGAGGCCTCCACAAAATACTGTCGCCCCAGGGCCTCCACATCCCTAAATCTGGCACTGGTTGGATTGAAATCTTGCATTTCTATCCTGGGTATATACCAGGCAACAGCAAACTACCAATGTCACATCAAGGTGAAATATCTCACCCAATCCCGTTGTAAAGCTCACTTTGATGATCGGAAATGAAATTGAAAAAGCCATATTATTCGTCAAATTCGAGATTCCGGATTTCTTCTCCTCTGGAAGATAGGCAACTCGCGAAACGTCACCTTAAGTCATTATGACATAGTGCACATCACGTGTATATCATTATTCATGCTTACCTACCACAAATCAGCTCGATTTTCTATCAAATAACCAAAAAAACGTAGATTTCTTGAATCTGCTCCTGGGAGATATTTAGGGGAAGGTGTTGTACCTTGAAACGATTTTTTTTTCAATTCATTCTGAGCGAAACATAGCTGTTGCAAACGGTTTTGTCTCATCATATAATTTGGTGAGGATTTATCAATCATTACGCATGTCACAATCTGCAAAATTATTTATATTGGAAATTTCGAACATAGTTTTTTCTAGCTTTTGGTCAAAGGTACAATCTAGTGTTGTACCTTGGACTACTACCGATTGTACCTTTGACCACGACACAGGAAAGTCAAAAACAGTACTTTTTATTATTTATTCACTCTGGAATAAATAAACTAGTGAGGAATAAACATGATCTCTGAGAGTAGACAATAATACTATGAAAATATCACGAATAGGTATTTGTAAAATTCTCGGAAAAACTTATAATGAGCAAATTCTACGCCAAAGAAAGTCCTGGTCCTGGCCTTTTGTTGTTCACATAACATTGCATTTGTTCAGTCCAAGGTACAACGAGCTGGCCGGTCCAAGGTACAATAAATTCAAAAGTTGTAAAAACGGCTTGCTGCTATTTTGAGGTTACATTCTAGCCAGTCCGATTGTCATCAAATGGAACAGAATTGAGTGCACTATTTTTCAAAAATAGAAGTATCCGTATAGACTGCTATTTGAAGGAAGTATTGACCTCTGCTTAGTGTTTGAATATTCACTTTGGTAGGAGAGAATCATAAATTTGAGAAATTTTCGACATCCTTTTTCTTCGAGGATTTCTCACCAACTCAGTGACATCTACCATTAAGTGCAAAGTACAATTGACATTGTCGACCATACAGGTCACTGCATTTTCAAAATATCGCATTTGGTCTGAGGTACAATCGGTCCAAGGTACAACACCTTCCCTCAACCCACAATATCAAGAATTTGCCGGAGGTAGCAGGTGGGCTCCATTTCTTCGAATGAACCATAGGGTATTGAGAAGACCCCAGCTATCTTCTTATACCCCTGAATGGGTAGTCAACCCATTATACTGACATTTAATTCAACTTATTTGAATTAAATCACTTTTCCCGCTCTCGGAACCGCTTGGCTGATGATCATCGAGGCGGGACGACCCAGCGATGTTCCCGCAACGTCCTCTTCTCCTCATGGACCTCGTTGTGGGGCTCCCTTTTATAGTTCTTATAAAAGTGTTGAGTGTGTTGGGCTCTTATGTCTAACGATTTGAAAGTAGACTCGATACATCATAATTAATTCACATAAAATTATTTATTCAGTTTATAATACATTGCAGCGGTGCGATGTAGAGTGTGGTCGAGTTCAATTGGTATCCCTTTTCACCTCTCCCCTTAATAAACACCACTTCCCTTCATCTCAAAATTATCTGACTTTATAATCCCCTCCCTTTCAACCCGTTCCTTTCCAGGCGAGCACTGTGGTGGCTTTGGACACCCCTTCGATTTCCATCAGTTTCTACGTTGTTTTAGCAAGCGATTAGGGTTAGCGTTAGACCCAATAGATAGTCCCGAAATAAGTTAATCGGCGAAGCTCCCCACCGTCTAGGCCTTAAGGGCCGGTGTGTGCGGTGGCCCCCTTTTTCGGAGCCTCTTTTCAAAGACTAACGCTCTTTTTGGGCTATGGTTCTCTTTTGCCCGTTTGGAAGGGATTGGATATGGCTGGTCTTTGTGGAGGCTTTAAACCTTTTTTCGCCGTGAATTGCCCACAAAGTCTAGACGGTTATCGCGATCGCGTGACCGGACTATCCTTGGGAACGTAGAATCTAACTTTCTCCTCTTGTGGGCGTCCCCAGTCCACACAGTCATCACCTCTGGCTGAAGGCCGATTAATCAAAAACTAATTGAGACTTTGCTTGTTCTTATTGACCCATCGCATACTCCCGTGTCCTTGACAAAACTTTTGAAATGCCCAAGTATAACTTTTGAAATGCCCTAGTATATGACACTAGAAATAATTTTAGGAACTTTTACTTTACAACCAAATTTATTGACATAGCGTCGTTGACAGTTAGAGGTTATGCTCTCGCAACAAGTGTTTTTATTTTGCAAATTCTAATGAATATAAGTGGGCTTTATAGTGGTACAAACTCTGATTTTGATTCTCCCAAGGCAGGTACGTCACCAACAAATTCCCCCTTTTCCAATAGTTTACTTTTACCACTTACAGGTGTGAATAGATAACATCTCTCGACAACACTCCCTAACAGGAAGTACTTAAATAACACGGAAATTCAAACGCAATATTCATCCATCTTCGTAGATAGGCCGGGCCTGCACGGGTACATTACCCACCTGGGAATAAAATAGTTATCAGCGGCCAAATATAGTTCTCCAGCTGTCGGAGTGCCTCCCAAGCCGTACTCCTGTTTTAAATACTGGGATGTCTTTCGGTAAGTCGGGTCTCAGGTTGGTTGACTTTGGAACTGAATGCCTACAACAAAATGCTAAAAATGATTTATTTCAGGTCGTTACCCCTGCAATGGTGATCCTGTTCTATAGCGCCCTCTACAATTCGAACGTCGAATCTCATTCGTATGCAAGCCGGAGTCTCCCGGCAAGAGAAACCAATAAGTTTCCAATCTCTTCGGTTCTACCCAAGATGCCGAAATCTGAAGTACTTCTGGTAGGCTTCAGTCTCCCCTTTTTCCAAGGCGAGAAGAACAACAGTTTGAGCGCTGTGGAAACAAAATTTAGGGATTTTGGCATAATTAATTCTTAACTATCATGTTTGGTTTTTTTACTTCGAATAAACAAACAAAAAAACAATTCCAAAAAAAAAAGAATAAATTCACAATTCACAAGAATTATTCTAGCTTCCTTAACAAATTTATCCAAAAACTTAGAAACCTACACATTCTAAAAAATGAGAAAAAAAAAATTAATCAGCAGTAGAACGGCCTTTGTTGGCTTTTTCCTGAGCTTCGTTGGCTGTTTTCTGGGCAAAATAGGCTCGCACAACTCGTCGTCGTAGTCGCCGTTGTTGATTGATGTTCCTTTTGGTCCGGGTTGGCTTCGGGGCGCTTGTAGATGTGGCCCCGACTTGGCCAGTGGAGGTCCCCGAGGGTTTTTCTTTTGGGGCTGCTTGCCGGGGCCTCTCCACCTTCTTTAGGGTGGTGCCTTGAGAGGAGGTCTGCATGACATCGGTATTCGGGGTATTGGCCTGTTCCTTCTTGCTTTTTCCGGGGACCCGAGGTGGCTCGAGGAGTTCCGGTGCTACTTTGGGAATGACTGGGAGTTTGATGGCGGTTCCCGTGCACGCCGGGTAAGGGGTCGTCACCGAAGCAATTTTTTTTTTGGCTATTTTGGTGCGATCCCCTAGTTTGTTTTCTGGGGGTGTAGGTCGGGGTCCAGGCGCTCCGGAGGATGAGGTGGGGTTTTTTTTCAAGTCGGCGGTATCAAGTTTTGGTTTAGAAGGAGTTTGGGTATCCCTTACTCGATACGCGGACGAAGGAGCCCGAGGAATCATTTTGCCCGTGACTCGATCCCTTCCCAAGACGGGAGATTGATAGGGCTCCGCCCCGCCAGTGAATGGCTTACTTGAATTTTTTTGTTGGTCTTGTCGGATAGCCTCCCACGCGGTCTCGAAGTCCTGAGTGACTTGAAGTCTACGTCGTTCCTCCACTTTCGGGGTGCTACGTGCCGAATCCATTGTCGCAAGCGGTTGAAAGTACGAAATGCGTAGTCCTAGACAGTACTAATTTAAGTTGGTGCGGGTTGTTTTTTTTCGGTGTGAAGATAGGCTGTAGGGCTACCAGTTATCCAGTGATGTACTGGATTAGGTTGGCGACATTGTAATTTCCGATGAGTTTATCCGATTGCACTTCTTTAAGGGTGTACACGTTGACATGGGGAACATTGGTAATTACGTAAGGTCCATTATAAAGCAGTTGGAATTTTTGGGTGATTCCCTCAGCAGCGCTAGATATTGGGTTTGTTTTTAACAAGACCAGATCCCCAATATGGAACGTCGTGGTTTTACTCCGCTGTTGCCTTTTCCTCTTAGCCGCCATTTTATTCAAACAGTTTGTTACTTCCTGATGAATTTGTTGTAAGGGAGGAGGGAGTGGTGGCACATATTGGTCGACTGCGATGTCCAAGGCAAATTTTGGCCGTTCACCTGTGAGGATTTCAAGTGGCGCTTTGCCTGTACTAAAATGAGGCGTGGAATTAAGGCAGTTTTCCATCTCCGGTAGAAAAAGGGGCCAAGACTTGTGCTGTTGATGGCAGTATGCGCGGAAGAAGCGGCCTAATTCCTTCATACAACGTTCCGAGGGGTTCGAACTAGCGTGACGGATTGAAGAGTAGGTTGGGCGCACGTTTTGATTCTCCAGTCCCCTTTTCCATTTGGTGGCTGTAAACTGGGTTCCATGGTCGGAGAGGATCACTTCCGGCTTAATCACGGGAAAAAAATCATCTGTCATTCTTTTTAAAGCAGCTTCTGCGGTGGCTCGTTTCAGCGGGAAAAGTTTTATATATTTCGAGAAAACATCAATCGCCACTAAAATACAGGTGACTCCCCCTCGCCCTTTGGGTAGTGGTCCGTAAAAGTCGACTGCTACCAGTTCACCAATTTTAGTTGGGATAATCGGGGTACAGGGTCCTTCATTCGTATAATTTCTTTTTTTCGTTAATTGGCATAGCTCACAAGTGACTAGTAATTTTTGAATTCGTTTTCTCATATTCGGCCAGTGGAAAGAACGTTTCATTACAGCATGGACTTTTCCTGCTCCAAAGTGTCCCAACTCATAATGGTAATGCCAAATCAACCGCTCTTGGAGAACTTTTGGAATTTCAATCGTCGAAAGCTGTAAGCAAGGGTCATAATGTAACAGGACTCCATATTTAAAAGTGAAGGTCTCTTCGTATCTTTCTTTCTTTCGATCCGTAGCTACCAGTAGACCCTTCTTAATTTGGATTAATTTCATCAAGTAGTCATCTTGTCGTTGTAAATTCTTCAAATTTCCTAAATCTTGCAGTAGTTCAGCGGTGCCTTCGACCTGAAAAATTGCCACTATTGGATCCGGGTTTTCAACAACTCCTTCGGACGGATATCTGGATAGAATATCGGCTATCATATTCTCTTTTCCCGGAATACGTTGAACCTCAAAATCGAATTGTTGTATATATAGCATCCATCTCATAAGGCGTTCATTCAAAAATCGGCACTTTTGCATAAATAATAATGCATTGTGATCTGTTCGAACGACAAAGTGAGTATTGCAGAGATAGAGTCGAAATTTGAATAGGGCATAAACAATACTCAATAATTCTTTTTCGGTTGTGGTATAGTTCAGTTCTGGTCCTCGTAGACTCCTACTGAGAAAGCCGACGACTCCTTTTTCTTCATCTGTCACTTGTTGGTACAAAACGGCTCCTATAGCTAGATCGGAGCCATCAGTTTCTAGGAAGAAAGGTTTCGTCGGGTCTGGGTGAATGAGTATGACTGTTCGTAAAAAATGTCTCTTCACGGCTTCGAAACTATTCTCTTCCTCTACACCCCAAAACCATTTCACGTCCTTTCGTAACAGTCGACAAAGGGGAATTGTCAAATTGCTATAGTATTGAACAAATCGTCGATAATAATTACAGAGGCCTAAAAAGGCTCTGAGATCCTTGACACGAAGTGGCCGGGGAAACTCTTGAATCGCTTGGACTTTTTCAGGGTCCGTCGTGATTCCAGTTGGTGTAAGGATGTGCCCCAGAAACGTCACCTCTTCTCGTACGAAAAAGGACTTCTTCAAGTTGACTGTAAATCCAGCCTCTTGAAGGCGGGCTAAGACTTTCGTAGATGTTCCATATGTACTGCAAAGGTGGGTGATGCTATAAGGAGATCGTCAATATAATTGTAAACAAATTCTCGAATTTCGGGCCCAAGAACATAATCCATACAGCGGGAGAACGATGCGACCGCAGTCTTCAAGCCGAATGGTAAGACTTTATAAACGTAGCTTCTTCCATTATACAAAAAGGCGGTGTATTTCCTACTTTCTTCGGCCAATGGAATTTGCCAATAAGACTGTACGAGGTCAATAGTGGTCAGGTAGCGACAATTATGGAATCGCTGCAGAATTTGCTCGCCGCTCGGTGGACACTCCCAGTCGGCCACCATTTGAGCATTCAGATATCTAGCATCTAAACAGATGCGAACACCACCATCCTTTTTCTTTACGCACGTCATGGGGGATGAATATGGTGACGGGGCTCTCTCGATTACCCCCAGTTCCTCCATCTCGGAAAGTTTTTGTTTCACGGCTGGTCGAAGGGCAAAAGGGACTGGATAGCTACGTTTCACAAAAGGTGTCTCATTTTTCATTTCAATTTTATGCTCATACCAATGGGTTAGCCCTGGTGTAGGCTGGAACAGTACCTCGAATTGGGTGAGTAATGCCCTTAATTTTTCCCGTTCTGTCTCTAATAGATGCTCTCCTTGGATCTTTTCAGAAATTAACGACTGAATTTGTTCTTCCGGTGATATCTGTAGAACATTAATTCCAATTAATTCTTCCACGGTTGTAAACTCCGGCCGTATAATCAAGTCTTGTGAACATCCTTCTTGCCATCTAAAAGGGACTTGAAGCAGGTTACCTTTTTCAAGGAAAAGACAGTGTTCTTTAAAAGAAATGGTACTTTGTTGTTCCATCAACCAATCCAAACCCAAAATAATCGGCTTAATAAGCCCTTTGATAATGAGGAAGCAGATTTCAAATTGCCGGTCCGCCACTTTCACTGGAAGTAAAACTTGTCGAGTGATCCGGTGGCTTTTGGTAGAGAAGGCTCCTTGGATTTGGACCGCCCTCAACGGCAATAATGGAGTAAGCTTCTGATGATTTAATCCTTGCCAAACCTCTTCTTGAATACAAGTGACTTCACTACCAGAATCCAGTAAAGCGGGAAAGATTTTACCAGCAATCTCAATTAGGACCTCCGGCATTTGCCGTCTGCCATCCTTATGAATTGAACTAGTCAAGTACTTCTTTAAAGCCTCCCCTTGTTCCTCTGTTTCGTTGAAATGGTTTTTATTAATTGCTTTAATTGGTTGTAGAATTCCATGATTTTGCCTCCCCAATCCTTTTCCACGTATCCATCCCATCTTCGTCATTATTTCCCAACCCTTGGAATTTGTCCTTGTTTCTGCGTTCGTCATCATCGGGTTTGTCATACCGGGCGAATTGGGAGACGTCCTCAATTCGCCCCTGGGAAGTTTTCCTGCTGTTGGTGGGGAACTTCAGATACCTCTGTAGTGTTTGGACTGGCACACGTAGTTACATAATTGATTTTTCTATACCGTGGGTCCTTCCACATCTGCGGGGCCGGCTTGGGGGCCGGTACATTCTTCGTCGTGGGAGCCATAGGGGTACTAGTGATTAACGTTCTCCTCGCACCAATTTTCTCTTGTTGCTGGAGGAATTCTGCTGTTCCGATAATACTTTTGTCGACTTGCACATTCCACAAGGCTTGGATATTGCTAGGAAAATGTCGAATTAATTCCGCTCCCAGGATTTCTTCAGGAATTGGTATTGTCAACTTCTGGGCTTGGCCCACCAGCTTTCCATAATACTCCACCATTCTCGTCTTATGGTCCCATTCTCCCGTCATAATGTGGTGGCGCACCCGACTTTGTTCCTCTGCAGACCAATATTGCCTTAGGAAATCCTGTTTGAAATCTGCATATGTTCTTCATCCAACTCGATACAAACTCTCCCAATTCTTACTGGCTCCTTCCAAACATTTTCGGGCCTGTTTAACTCGCATCTCGCCAGAGATATTGAACTTCTCAAAATGCTCTTCTAATTCTTCCAGAAATTCAAGGGGGTGTGGGTTTGCTCCATCGAACTTTGGTAGCGTCATCTGTTCGGTATAAGTTACCTGAGGCGTCTGTGGGGCGACAGTGGTATTCAACGGAGTTGGATCCCGAAGGGACATATTTAAAGTGCGACTATCTTGTAGAATCTTGGCGTTGTTCTGCAATTGCTGATTCAATTCATCCATTTTCTTCCTCACATCCCGGATATCGACCCTCAAGTTTTCATACACCCTTATCAAGGCACCACCCAAATCGCTAAACTTTTGATCCAAAGTTTCGGTCATTTCTACTAACTTCTCCATTACTTCCCCAGCACCTTCTTCCTCAACATCCTCATTATTTTCCTGTTCGGTCTCCACTTCTGCAGGTTCTTCCACGGGGGTTTCGACATTCAGACGAACTTTCTTTCGTCTACCGCCGGTTTCCGTTCCTTCGGGGTTATGCTTCCGATTTCGCTTGGGTGTCTCGGCCATTTTCACCTGGGAATAAAATAGTTATCAATATCTTCCATGTTCTATTACCGTGCTACCTCCAAATCGACTAGCCACAAGCCCTCAACTCAACAACTTTTATCCTGGTCACGGCACCACTGAGAAGACCCCAGCTATCTTCTTATACCCCTGAATGGGTAGTCAACCCATTATACTGGCATTTAATTCAACTTATTTGAATTAAATCACTTTTCCCGCTCTCGGAACCGCTTGGCTGATGATCATCGAGGCGGGACGACCCAGCGATGTTCCCGCAACGTCCTCTTCTCCTCATGGACCTCGTTGTGGGGCTCCCTTTTATAGTTCTTATAAAAGTGTTGAGTGTGTTGGGCTCTTATGTCTAACGATTTGAAAGTAGACTCGATACATCATAATTAATTCACATAAAATTATTTATTCAGTTTATAATACATTGCAGCGGTGCGATGTAGAGTGTGGTCGAGTTCAATTGGTATCCCTTCTCACCTCTCCCCTTAATAAACACCACTTCCCTTCATCTCAAAATTATCTGACTTTATAATCCCCTCCCTTTCAACCCGTTCCTTTCCAGGCGAGCACTGTGGTGGCTTTGGACACCCCTTCGATTTCCATCAGTTTCTACGTTGTTTTAGCAAGCGATTAGGGTTAGCGTTAGACCCAATAGATAGTCCCGAAATAAGTTAATCGGCGAAGCTCCCCACCGTCTAGGCCTTAAGGGCCGGTGTGTGCGGTGGCCCCCTTTTTCGGAGCCTCTTTTCAAAGACTAACGCTCTTTTTGGGCTATGGTTCTCTTTTGCCCGTTTGGAAGGGATTGGATATGGCTGGTCTTTGTGGAGGCTTTAAACCTTTTTTCGCCGTGAATTGCCCACAAAGTCTAGACGGTTATCGCGATCGCGTGACCGGACTATCCTTGGGAACGTAGAATCTAACTTTCTCCTCTTGTGGGCGTCCCCAGTCCACACAGTCATCACCTCTGGCTGAAGGCCGATTAATCAAAAACTAATTGAGACTTTGCTTGTTCTTATTGACCCATCGCATACTCCCGTGTCCTTGACAAAACTTTTGAAATGCCCAAGTATAACTTTTGAAATGCCCTAGTATATGACACTAGAAATAATTTTAGGAACTTTTACTTTACAACCAAATTTATTGACATAGCGTCGTTGACAGTTAGAGGTTATGCTCTCGCAACAAGTGTTTTTATTTTGCAAATTCTAATGAATATAAGTGGGCTTTATAGTGGTACAAACTCTGATTTTGATTCTCCCAAGGCAGGTACGTCACCAACAAATTCCCCCTTTTCCAATAGTTTACTTTTACCACTTACAGGTGTGAATAGATAACATCTCTCGACAACACTCCCTAACAGGAAGTACTTAAATAACACGGAAATTCAAACGCAATATTCATCCATCTTCGTAGATAGGCCGGGCCTGCACGGGTACATTACCCACCTGGGAATAAAATAGTTATCAGCGGCCAGGTATAGTTCTCCAGCTGTCGGAGTGCCTCCCAAGCCGTACTCCTGTTTTAAATACTGGGATGTCTTTCGGTAAGTCGGGTCTCAGGTTGGTTGACTTTGGAACTGAATGCCTACAACAAAATGCTAAAAATGATTTATTTCAGGTCGTTACCCCTGCAATGGTGATCCTGTTCTATAGCGCCCTCTACAATTCGAACGTCGAATCTCATTCGTATGCAAGCCGGAGTCTCCCGGCAAGAGAAACCAATAAGTTTCCAATCTCTTCGGTTCTACCCAAGATGCCGAAATCTGAAGTACTTCTGGTAGGCTTCAGTATGTACAACATTTTTGCCAAGTGGCAGCCCGGGCGTCACGACTAGCAAGGTTGGAGCCATTAACGTCTGGACTATGACAACGTTGCACCGAATGAATATAAAAAAAGTCCAGTACCCTATTATTGCTACTATAACCTGGACCAGCCTGTATAATGTAGATCTTGACTTGATTATGTTTATGGGATTTTCTTACCGAAGGCTTCAGCTTCACTATGAGCCCTGGATTTTGGAAATTGGTCAAGAAAGGGAAATGTTATCAGTAGTAATATAACAAGGGCTAGACAAACTTACCGATAATAACTTTACCCACGCGTAGGGTCGAGGGCTTGTAGCAATGAAAACTGCCCGAGGGCTTGCCCGAGGGCAGTTTTCTAAGGGCAACAGGCACGATGACTCTACGCACGGGTAAAATTAGAGGTAAGTTTGTCGCCCGCGTTTATATTTTGAAGATAATTACATAAAACAAGACGAAATTCATCAAATGAACTCTGAAAAAATAAGTAGCCTGCTTGTTGCATTTCCATGGCAGCAAAACAACATCGCAAAAATGGAGGCGAGGCTACTGGAGGTGAAATTGACGAGGCCATTGATGAAGGTACGCCAGTGAATACGAAGAGGTCCAATGCTTATGTGTGGAAACAGTTCATGGAATTCTGCCGCGAGCGGGGCTATGAACTGGAGAAAACAACGCCTGTCGAGAAGCTTGCTCAAGTAATGAAGGACTGGGGGTACAATATGAAAAAACGGAATGGGGAAGATTACAAGGAATCTGTAATTAAAACCATATGGAACGTGACCGCAAAACAGCTACAGAAGTTATACTTCGATAATTTTGGAATAAAATTTGATCCGTTCTCTGATATGGACTTCAAGCAAAGTCGTGAGGCTCGTGACGCAAGAAGACGTGCATTGCAAAAGCTTCCCGAGAAACGAAAATGCAGCTCGGCGGTCCTCACTGATGACGAGTATAAGAAAATGGTTTCCGTGTTTGATGAAGAAACACCGGAAGGACTCCAGAAGAAATTTTATTGCATTGCAAGCTATGAACTGGCCTGGCGAGGAGGGGAAGCTGCAGCTGCGGAGTTGGATTATTTTCGCGAGGAAGTCAATAATTGCGGGATGTGGTCTGGAAGGATAGAATACAACACCGTGTTCAGCAAAACAACCCAAGGTGGAAACCAAAAATTAGCAGACACCAAATGGCTTGTAGCTAATGTGGAAAAACCCGAACATTGTCCCGTGAGGTAGGTACCAGTGATTAAAAAACCAAATACCTATGACTTGACTAATTTTAACGGGATTTTCCAGGTTATTCAAGAAGTTAATGAGCAAGAGGGGATCGCGAATTACCACAACAAGGTTTTTCTTGACACCTAATCCACTCTGGAAAGATTCTTCTTCAGTTGGCTGGTATAAAAATTGTCCAGTTGGCAAAAATACAATATGCCAGTGGACTAAATCTGCAGCTGAACAAGTTGGAATTGATACTAAAACGGCCAAAATAACGAATCACTCAATGCGGTCCACAGCTGTTTCGCATCTAGCAAGGGAAGGCGTCGGTGAAGAGCAACTGATCAAAATCACTGGACATTCTAGGACAACTTCCATCAAGCCCTATTTGCAGCTGGATGAAGGTCATCATGCCAAAATGTTAGGCAAAATGAGACAACAAGACCCGTCCACTCCATCCACTTCTTCCTCGACTTCTACAATTTCAAACATACAGAATACATTGGTGGTTCCTGACGAAGATTGTGTTGACAAATGGTGTAAATAAATCAAAAATTATAAGTTCCAATAATTGTACATTTTATAACAATAGGTTTTGATTTTTTATGATATTAGGCCATTATGCTACATTCATACCTGACCTATAATTTGTTCTTCAATAAACTTTCAAATACAATAATTCTCATTATTACACGTTGCTATACCTTTTACTACTTTTTATGGGAATCACGGGACGATTTACTCGTCGAATAAGTACCATACATGAAGTTTTGATTGATAATCATCCTTAGGGCGCTTATCGCTTTGAAAAGCGCCCTAGAGCGCTTATCACGTAAGCAGATCAGGATTGGCTGATTTTAATAAAATTGAGCTTTGTCATTGGATAATACCGGTCACGTGACAGTTGAATGTAATTATCACCAGAAGAGCAAAAAGTCGATTTTCCGATACCACCCTGCTGTAAATTAAAGTGGTAGAAAGATAAGTCAAAACCTGTTCCGAGATATAAACTTTTGCTACATGCCTTTGATGTTTATATCCAAAAATTTTGCACTGTTTCACCTATCACCTTGTATAGATTTCTCATATGAAACATTCTGAACTTCACCTTCTAAAAACGAATAACCGAGGATTAGCCAACTAACTCGCAAAGCAGATTCAAAGGTGCGTTCAGTCAGCTTATTTAGCCGCAAGTTTTAATTTTAGTCGTAAGCGCAGCATCGCTTATTGGCTGATCTGAGGAGGCTGGTTCATGACAGCCAATGAGCATCGCTGCGCTTACGACTAAAACAAAAACTTGCGGCTAAATAAGCGGACTGAACGCACCTTAAGCTGCATGGTTTTTGCCATTCAAAACAAAAGTTATTGCGGTCCAAATTTGGACCAATTTTTTCCTTGAAACAACATTATCTTTTATTGAGCACTTTTTTAACATCATCGAAGTGCCTCACAACCTTACTACTACCCTCACCCATCCCATTCCTATATACTCCGCGATACCTTCCTGCTCGCGTTTCCAGTAATTCAAATTCGATTTCTCATAGTGTTTGGCGTTTGCGTCTCTCGTTCTCGTTCGATGCTAGCATCCACGGGGAAAGCTCCGGCAGTTTCCAGGAGGCTTGGGATTGGGGCAGGGGGGTGGGTGGCATAGCAGAAGGTGGAGGCGGCGTAAAAGGGAAGGCACGGGAGAAGACGAAGGCACAGGAAGTGGAAACAAAGGAGCGCCGCGCGGTAAATAGACAGCGCGTCCTCATTGGCTGTCGTTAATAACTGTAAGACTCCAGGAGAGACGGGCTGAATTAATGAGGAACGGTACTAACCCGTCCGACTCCCGCCACCCAACCCCCGGCCACCTCTCCAGATGTGCCGTCGTCTCTCCCTCCCGGTCCTCCCACGACGGGATCAGCACCAGTGTCTTCTGAGCAAGCGAGCACGAGAGCAAGGGTGGCCATGGATGAAACATAACATCTTCTGTCAGATGTGACAGGCACATCTCTTGATGCTCTTCTTGTCTCCGCGTCACTCGAGGAAAACACAATGCCTGCTGGATTATAAGGGACGGATCAAGCCGTCGTTGTACAATGCAACGTGCGAAGTAGACGTTCACTCGGAATCACGCAAAAATGTTAGACGCGCGTTTCGGATCCAGAGAGCTGCTGACAGAGAGCCATTGATAGAGAACCACTCTGTAGATTTAGCAAGACGAGCGCAAATTAATAAAGCATCTCCGATTATTCAAGGCCTACTGCTTGCGTCGCGCGAAATAATTCAAGATCCATCACTTACAGGGGTAGGATACCCAGTAAGTATAGACGGGCAAGTCTCTAAGAGAATTATAGACATTCCTCAAGTGGACGATCCAAAGGTTGTTTCGCAACCGGCAAGCCGCAAACCGTGGCCCGCTTCTTTATCAAATTTAATTGATTAAGCCTTGCTCACCCCTTCCATCCATTTCCGTGGTCAAGAGACCCGTTTTCGTCTTGTGAAATTCCGTTTGATGCAAACTTGCTCTCCATGCAGATCCCTTAAAAATCCAATCACAATATTTTCCATGACGAGGTTCAAACACAGTCTGACAGACGCAGACGGTCTGTTGCCTTCGTTTCCAATTATTATGGCAAGTGTCACTTCAACGAGTTCTTCGAGCTTGGAAAAGGACACGAAAACTGCGGCTCTTGCTTTCAAGTCTCAACGGAAACAAAACTAATACAATACTCACCTGATAGTTGGAATAAATTGGTAGGTAAAAACAGTTTTCGTAACAATTTTTTCCGTAGACACCAAAAATTTTTATATACAGGTGTCCCACGAAGTAACCGACATGGCTTGAGGGTAGATGTTCTTGTTCAAGGCAAATCAGAATCTGCATTCGAAATTTTCCTGACGTCATTCATTTCCGATATACAGGGTGATTGATGTGTTCAACCAAAAAGTTCCATTGGCCATTTATCTCAGGAATAGACCAACAGCATCGATTGAAATTTCGCAGGTACATTCTTGAAGCAAGAACCTTTGAGCGCTCTATTCATTCATAAAATAATTAAAGGACCGTACCCAAAATCATGTTTTTTGAGTTTCTGTTGAAAAAGTCATCCTATAGAGATTTTTTCCAAAATCTTATGTCGTGTTCGAAAACTACATGGAAAATGTTGCAAAATGCGATTTCTAAATTGTTTGGCACTTACTTGGCTGATTCGAAAAAAAAAATACCAGATATTTTTTGCGGCGGCGGTTGATAGATGGCGCCGCTTGGAGAACTCACATATAAGGAGTTCTCCTGGGTGTATATTACCATAAGATCTCTGGCTGCCACAGCATCGGATGGTTTGACTGACTGCCTGCGCACTGATGAGCCCCCAATAGGAGCGAAACACGTGTATGTGCAGTTTCAGTCCGACCGTCCGATGTTGTCGTAGTCGGAGAGCTTTGTTTGTTTCATTGAAAATGCGAGATGCCCGCTATATGGCCCTAAGAGGCGCAATATTTATTTATATTTGCGTGTTTGTTTTCTTTTAACCCTGCATAATATGATCATATTCACATAGCAAATTAAATTATTCGGACTTGAACAAAACAGCCTCATCATTTCCAATATATAAATACAGGGTGTCAAATAAATGATAAAGTTTTTATTTGAACACTTTGTACAGGGTGGTCCATCCTAGCGTAATTATCCCATAGCGGTCTTACCGTTCAATATAGAGATAAAGATGTTGGAAAGAAGTTATATGGTTTGATGAAACCTATAACCTAAAATTATTTTCAGCTATACAGGTGTCCCATTTTGACGGGATCAACAAAACGTCAATTCTTTTAAATGAAATACTCTTTTTTTTGCATTTTCATGTTGAACTTTTTCAACTGTATTATGCCTGGATTTTTGTTTTTCAGTTGTGGGGCAGTGCTACCAACTAAAAATTGAAAACTGAAAAAAATCGCATTTTCACAGTTTTCTTAAAAAAATTGTAGCGGCCTTGCTTTCCAAAACTAAGAGATGAAGCTTGACATGGTGATAGGCAAGTTGAAGACCAATATTTCAATGTCAAAAAATTGCAATTTCTTGATACAGGGCGTTCACAGAAAAGCTTTAAACTTTATAATTTTTAAGGTATCATAACTCATTCTTTTCAAATGGCATGCCTCTAATTTTATAACGTTATCTGATAGCTTTTTTATCCTTTTTTATTTTCACTGGGAGAGCCCTACCCTCAAACTTTTTTTTCTCGAGATAATCGGAGATCTTTACAAAATTTGCTATTTTTTTTGTTTTTTTTCTCCAAAAATTGAGTTGGCCGTGATGAATGACAGATAAGCCAAATAGTTCGCAACTCTTAGTTAGTCAATCTGGATATTGTCGAACAAAGAAAATTAACTTTTTGCACTACCTATATTAAATGCGTTATTTTACGACCTCAAAACAGGGCCTAAAGTGACTCTTTTTAGCCCTTGGGCAAAAAAGTCGTCATGGCAACAAGCGCTCTTGATCCGTCAGAAGAGACGTCACCTTCAATTTTGACGTAACTACTTGATGCGATGCAAAATGGACTTCAATTTGTAGGGAACACGAAAGACTACAAGAACAACAAAATTAGCACGTTTACATACCAAAACCAATAAATACCTGTTTTATGCTAGTAAGCGATGAGGCCCCGGCAGCTACGTGTTCAAGATAGGTGATAAGTAATAACCTGCCACTCGTCCATGCGATCTGGTAGGCTATGACCTGGTTAAATTTCAGGATGTCAAGCTGCTTTCTTGGGGCACAGCCTACCCCAATTCCGAATTTTGTTGATCGTATGGTAGATCGTGCGACATACAACCAAGTAATCAGCGCTGCCATGACAATTTTTCAACGACTGAATAACTCGAAATTTCCAGTCTTGCACTAGCCAGTGCAAAAAACATTGTATGCACCTTGGGCCTAAAGTGCCTTTTTTCCCCTTGTGCTTGCTTCTCTCGGCCTACGGCCTCGGTCGCAATCTCGCACAGCGGGAAAAAAAAGTGGCACTTTATGCCCATGCACCGAGAAAAAAGAAGCGGAAGCAATACGCGATAAAGCGTTGGTCCTACTTGCTGTAGCAGTTAAATAGGCGCCAACTTATACATGGTGGTGATAATACTACTACAAAATAGTAAATGTGATATAGTTCCGTAATACACTACTTCTCGTATATATTCGCAATGAATGGAGTAGTAGATTTTACCACTACAGCAAAGTAAATTTCAACATTCCATGTCGTCAACATAATGTTTTCGTAGTTGTAAAGAATACTGCATTATAGTAATAAGAGATACCATATTAGATGGTTTTACCCACCTTACGGAAAGATTGCTATCACATATCTGGTCGGTAACATTAACCGTTACGTTTCATTATTTATAAATACACTTGTAGTATTGGGAATAAATAAAAAGAATCGAAATTTAATACAATAATATGTAATTTAAAGAAAAGAACCATACAATTAAAATTCAATGAAATTTGAATAATTAACATACGTACGTACATTACAAGACATCATAGAAACAGATAAATTTTCATAAAACAAAACAAAAATGGGAGAACGTTAAAAAATACAGATTACAAAGAAAATTAAAAATGAGAAGGGGTTACATTTAATTTTAGATTGCGGATTCCATAAAATAAACTATAATAATGTAACTTAGTAATTAATCAGTACAAATAACATGATAGTTTGAAGCCTCGGAGGAAATTATGTTATAAAGGTCCGTATTTAGGGACTCTGGTATCATCCGAGACTTCATAGTTTTAATTTTGCGAACTAAGATAATCCTCACTCACGTTAGATACAAATTCTTTCCACTTCAGCTTTAGATCAGCCCTCAGCTCAGCCCTTAGCCCTCTTGAGGCACTAGTTGCATCAAATCTTCTTCCGTCAAAAGGAAAGCTCCGTCATCCAGAAAATTTGCTATAAAATAAACCGTTTCAGATCAATTTATGCTAAAAATCTAACCTTTTTATTTCAAAATAAAACCGGAAACTCTCAAGTTATGGATACTCTAGCAACATACAATAAATACCTAGCTAAAGCTGATGAATGCAAACCATTGATGGCAACAGAAACCATGCCGAAGCTGAATGGCAAATGCGTGCAGCTAAACTACCTACGTATCTACGACCACAACTACACTACAGTGCAACTAGGTAGCTACTTCACCACAATATAAAATTTAGCACCTACCTTCGAAGACTGATTTCAGTTCTTGTGGAATACAAGGCGTCTAGCTACTTTTCCATTGCCCTCGCAGAAACAGAAACACCACACACCGGAACCGCAAGAAAAATGGAGAACAAGCACCGACAAGAAGAATATGGCTTGGGCGCGTGGGGTGAGATGCTTCCCATCGAAAACCCGAATCAAATCACATGATCACAATTCGGAAATCTCATTGGCTGACCGACTCGATTATTACCGATCGTAGCCGTGTAACAGAGCGTAACTTCAGTAGCAGTGATGGTAACATTTCTGTAGTGGTAATTTCTACCATTTAAACGTAGGACATATAACTATGGTGATATTTGACGGTGAATACTTCTACGAAGATGTTATTAACAACATATGTAGTGGTGGCTGCCACTGCACAGTTCAACTATTTTGAAGTAGTATTTCTCACAATTTGTAAAGCTGTCACTTAGTCTTAGAGCCGTTGTACGAACCGTTTTTCAAAGTATTGATAATCAGTTGATAAGAACTGCTACATTTAGTTAATGGGAAGTTCAATATTTTTCTGAGTGTGGTACATAAATAACTATTACGCGAGAGGAAATAATTGATATGATATTCTGGTAATAATCCAGATATCCAGGATCTCACTTTGTTTTCTTTTTGCGTTGAAGCCATTTTTTTTGTTCGACAGTATTCAGACTGACCAACTGACAGCTGCGTACTATTTGGCTGGCCTGTGATTCATCACGGCCAACTCAATTTGTAAAAAAAACAAAAAAATAGCAAATTTTGAGAAAATTTCCGATTATTTCGAGAAAAATAAAGTTCAAGGGTCCCTAGTAAAAATGAAAGAGGATGAAAAAATCTATCAGATAACGTTGAAAGAAATGAATTATGATACTTCGAATATTATGAAGTTTGAAGTTTTTTTGTGAACGCCCTTTATTAAGAAATCGCAATTTGTTGACATTGAGATATTGGTTTTTGACTTGACTATTACCATGTCAAGTTTCATCTTTTAGTTTTAAAAAGCAAGGCCGCTACGATTTTTCTAAGAAAACTGTGAAAATGCGATTTTTTTTGTTTTTAATTTTTAGTTGGTAGCACTGTCACACAATTGAAAAACAAAAATACAGGCATAAGACAGTTGAAAAAGTAAAACATGAAAATGCAAAAAAATATGGGTGTTTCATTCAAAAAAATTGACATTTTGTTAATTCCGTCAAAATGCGAATGCTTTGCAATAATTTTAGGTTATAGGTCTCATCAAACCATGTAACTTTTTCTCCACATCTTTTTCTTTATCTTGAACGGTAAGACCGCTATGGGATAATTACGCTAGGATGAACCAGCCTGTATAAAGTACTCAACACTTGAAATGGCCCACCCCAAAAAATTCAGTCGAGCTCAAAGTGGTACAACTCCTCAAGGAGGAGGACTAGTTAAAAAAAAATAAATTGCTGTAAAAGCTGACTTTTTGCACTTTCACATTCTTCATGCCATATTCCATAGATGCTCTACACATTTGTTATACAGGGTGTCGCGCAAGGTTCTGAAAAAATGGGAAGTTTGAATAACTCCCAATACTGTTTGAAAATATTTGGAATTTTTGCAACTGGTCCAGAGAGACACTAGAATTTATACGTCGAAACGGTTTTCGATTTTTATCTCTTTTATTCACAGGGTATGATCTGGAAGAATCAACTTTTTGGTTTTGCAGTGATAACTTTTTGCTCCGTCACCCGATTTTCAAAGACAAGGGCTCATATTGAAGCTGAAGCTTCAAAGAAGACGCTTTGATGCTAGGATTTTTCTACAGATGTCATCGTAAAATAGGGGTTTCCATCAAAGTCCACCTAAATCTGAATTATCTTGAAGATCCGGTCTTGCAAAAGAAATAAACAAAACTCAACTTGCCCTTGAACAAGCCATTCTTTCCGAGCAATTCAAGATCTTTTTCGCCGTTGTGAAGTTTATATTGGTTGACGGGGAAGCCAAATTACAGATTCATGTCTTTCCAAGAAAATAATGCCCCTGCACACCTGACACACCTGACATTGCATGTAACCTAGGTACGAAAATCATCACAACAGGTGAATGATGAACTTCGATTGTCGTATTTTTTGTAGTCGTAGTTAAAATGATTTTCGTAACCTAGGTGTCGCGCAATGTCAGGGCACAGAATATCAAACCAGAAGCGACACTCTATTGTTGTAGCATTGTTGTTGCTATGACCAGATTCTATGACCTTGGAACTGCCAGGTGTTTCGGGACTAGTATTCCTGTCAAGAGATTTGAAATGTTCCAGAGAAAAATACACCAACTACCTACTTGATATTTGGTGAGAAAGTCTTCCGTCAGTGGAATCTATAGTCAGATGGCATAATTCACCATCCTTTCCTTTGGAATCCTGGTGATTCCTTTTTGGCGCATGCGGGAATATTGTAGGGACATAATAGGAACAAAGCCTGTTCTTTTAATTATTTGAAAACAGTAAGTACATATCACAAAAATGAACCGCACGTATTTTGATTTTCCCGAAGGGACGCTCCAATTTTATTCGTCAAGTCTTCGCGGCTGCAAGCTTCTAGCCGAGCTTCTAGCCATATTGTCGCTCTGAAGAATAAGATATATTATGTAGAAGTGGGTAGATAAGACAATTTTGCTGAACAAAACAGCTACCTTTATTCACTTTCTTCCTTCACTTTCTTGGAAATTAGGTATATATCACACCTTTCCGCTTCCTTTGGGAACTTGAAAAAGGTGTCTTTTTGAGGGACGAATTATCCACACATCCACGTACCGCACAAGAAAAGTCCCGTACCGCACCAATTTTTTGTTGTTCAAAACCTAGTCGAATTTGGCACTGACAGAAAACGTCAAGATTACCTATCATTTTGAAGTTGATGGAAATACTAAATTCGGTGTAGGCAACTAGATGAAACCGATTTTTGTGGTCAGTGTCGCTTCTGTATTATTATTCTGTGGTCAGGGTGTGCAGGGGAGTTATTTCCTTGGAAAGACATGAAACTGTAATTTGGCTTCCCCGATAACCAATTTCAGCCTCACAAAGGCGAAAAAGATCTTGAATTGATCAAAAATTCCAAGGCAATTTGAGTTTTGTTTATTTCTTTTGCAAGACCAGATCTCGAAGATGATTCAGATTTAGGTCACCTTTGATAAAAACCTCTATCTTACCATTACATTTGTGATAAAATCTTAGCATCAAGGCGTCTTCTTTAAAGTTTCAGCTTCAATATGAGCCTATTTTGGAAATCAGGTAACGAAGCAAAAAATTATCACAGCGAAGCCGAAAAGTTGATTTTTCTAGATCATTGTGTGAATAAAAGAGTAATAAGCCAAAATTTTAGAAACCGTTTCAAGGTAAAAGTTTCAGCACCTCCCTGGACCAGTTGGAAATTTTCCAATTTTGTTTTCCAACAGAATTGGGAGTTATTCAATTTTTCCATTTTTTCAGAACCTTGCGCGACACCCTTTATAACAGATCATCTATGGAATATGACATGCAGAATGTGAAAGTGCAAGAAGTCAGCTTTTCACAGCAATAAATTTTTTTTTAACTAGTCCTCTTTTTTGGAGAGTTATATCACTTTGAGCTTCACTGAATTTTTTAGGTGGGTCATTTCAAGTGTTGAGTACTTTACTGTGGAATATAGAAAATTTTGGTGTCCAAAGAATTTAGATTTTACAGTAAAAATTGTTAAAAAATTTTTTTCTTGACAATTTATTCCAACTGGGAAAATTCGAACATAAAAAATCTCGGTGGATCAGCTTGTACTTGGGGATGTGGGTATACTAAATCAGTTGATTGAAGTGTTCATGTTTGGCAAATCGTCCTCAAATGCCATAAGGTGTTGAGCAACAGTAAATAAGATTCGATTAGCGAAAAAATGAACTCGATATATTGAACCATTTGAAAGATGTGCAAGATTGTTCCGGTATTCGCTGAAGGTTTCGACCGGAAGATGAGCCACAAACCCAGAGACTTCGACTCGAGTAAGGCAACAAATCAGCACAATTGGCGAAGGAGCCGTTCGATAGCTTACCGGGTTCATGTACTAAGCTGCTGGACTTTTAGAGCCCCCCAGTTAGACGAAACTTGAATATGTACGTTTTTTTTAGCTTCGTTTAGCGAAGAACCGTGAAATCTACTCACCTGAAACCTACCAAATGAAAAGATTTGCATCGCGTCTCTTGAACGATACAAACAGTAGCTGTTGTTGTAATTGAGAAAGAATCTGCCCGAAATATCACCGAAAATAACCAGTAGGAATAATTCATTCAATAAATTCTATAATCTCATTAATAATATTTGATGTTTTGGTCCACACTTCAGCTTCAGGTCCATCAGAAACGACCTCTGGATGTTACACCTTTTGCTGCTACTTCTTTCGTAGATTATGAGTGGACAGTACCTCTACACTCGGCGAGATTTGATAATGGAGAGCTCTTAATCGCCGCTGCACTATTTTTGGGAGATAAACACAATGGAAAAATAGCAATTATCTCTAATTAATGCGGAATAATTGAGGCTTTGCTTGTTTCTGTGGAAAACCAGACATCTCGCAACATTCCTCAATATTTATTGGTTCTGATTGGATTGTTTCGAGATTAATTTCGAACTCGATTAGTTTTTAGCTTCCGTCGAGGCTTCTGGTGTACAATCTTCATTTACATGGATTCGTCCTTGTTCATAATTTCAATTGACAAAAATTTACGTATGATCTAAATAAAATTACTTATCAACAACTTGATTTACTTATCTCAATTTTTGCTTACATTTACTATTTCGTATACTTACAAAGTAGGCAAAGGGTTATCTGCAAGGCAGTGGCTTTTTAGCTCAAGGACCGATAGAGCCAACGAGTTTTGGTTCAGTTTGCTTCGAAGCGTTAGTTGGTACCTACATCAAAATGTATGCAATTTACTTGTTTGTATTTTTAGCGGTTTCTTCCAACACATTGGCTTGGATCAGTGTGGAAGAGCATAATCCGAATCTGGGTAGGTGTTACTGTTTCCATTCAAATTCATTTAATGCAAAGATCAAAACATATGATGGCATATTATTTTCAGTGTACACAAGTCATTGTTATGGAGAATTGTACAATATTGGCGAGCTAGAGAAAGGACAGACGAAAAGGGTTGAAAATGTTTGTGCCGAAGCAGAATGCATGGCAGACAGGAGTATCAAAGTATCTGGGTACGTTTTTTTCTGTTATCATTCCACCTAATCACAGACCTAATATAGGTACAGGATTAGGTACTTAGTTCTTTATATGCTCAATTAGTGATGAATGCTGATGACGTAGGTTTGTGGTGAAGGTCAAGGCGCCGTTGCCATGGCAACCAAGGATGCAAACCCGGAATGGCAGTTGACGTTGACATTACTTTCGTGAAAGATCGTCGACAATAAACGGTGTTGCGAGCTGTCAAGTGACAAAATGTATGAAGGGCCGTTCTAGGTAGAAATCACCTTTTTCTCAGCGAAAAACTGTGCGAAGAGGATCAAGTGCAGTTAAAAATTGTGGTCAAAGTCAACTGTCATCTCGGGTTTGTATCCATGTTCCCATGGCCACGGCGCCTTGACCTTCACCAACCTACGTTACACTAATTGAGTGTATTACCATTGTAGTAATTCAAAGGTGGGCACCGTTAACGGAAAAGTTAACTTCGTTAAACGTTAAATTGTTAACAAAAAAATTGACTTCGTTAATCGTTAATCAGTTAATTGATTTAAAATGTAATAGTCCGGACGCTAAGGTCAAAATTTAGGGGGCACCCTTCACTTTTATAACAAGCAATGCCACTTGGCATACCTGTTGCCGAGACCATGTTTGACCGATTAAGATCAGGAGCCAAAGTCGTAGGTGATGCAGGCGCCGTATACAGGGTGTCGTATAGAAAAAAAAAGTGAAAAATTCGTATATCATTAACCGAACCAGATGGATTCACGTGAGTAGGCACATATATCCACAATATATTACCCATCGAGAAAGAGTCAACAGTTTTGGAAAATCTTGAGCGGTTCCTGAAATATACCGGAAAAACTGAATTTTCTTCTAAATATCTTATTTCTCGGTAAATCAGTGAATTTTCAAGATATCGAAGTGCAACTTGGTAAGTTCATGGCGAGTATTGTCATGAATAGAAAACGATCAGAAGCCAAATGCAGGGCCTGCTATTTCCAAAAGTAAGACAGTCAACTTTTTTTTCTTCGTCACCGCCATCTTGAATCTCCGTTTTACTCAACAGTTGGAAAAGTGACAGTCGAATGTGAGAATGTTAGCATTCAGTCACTCTATTCCAAAAAAGATGGCCTTGAAGCAAGGTGAGGGTGTCTTCATCGAGAAAACATTGTCACCCAAGGTTTTCATGGTAATACGCATTTGCAGCGCCTGTGATGGCTAATGAGAATTTTGAAAGAGAAGAGTGAGTTCTTTGTCACAATTCTACATTCATTTTGAGCTGAATTACCAAAATTCATGATGATCGGTCCAAAGGTAAACTCTTGATGGCTTGCTGAACCAAATAGGTGGCGCTTTTTGGTGAGAAATGCAAAAAAAATCGGGCTATCATTATCATGTTATCCCTCACGAAGAGAAGGCTGTTGCAAAAACTAAAACAAATCAACGCTGATATGTTTTGTGAGATTGAAGCCTATATTCTTGAGCCAATAAATGTTGAACACATGATTGTGTCCGGTTGCCAGAGAGACCCAGGTAACATGGTGACGTATGATCACGTCATTCTCACGTCTTTTTGAGGACATTATTCGTAACTGACGTCGTCGACTAATTAATGACGTCATTTGCAAATGACTGAATAATCACGTCAGTAAAATTACGTATTTTTCACGTTGTTATGACGTTTCCCTAATGAGTATTTTTATGCCTTTTTTTGACCAAAGAATTATGAAAACTATCTATATAATAATCTAAATATTTCTCAAAATCTTGTATTTTACCAATAGAAAGTGATTTTCAAGTTTCATTTGAAGTCGTGTTTCGCTTGATTATTACAATAATATAAGTGTTGCGGGTGCATGTCAATTTCAATTTTCAATTATTACCAAAAGCATGTAGGTACGTTATTCTGTGGTAGGTACGTTACCATCAGAAGTCATGCTAAAATTCGTTTCTATTCAAATTTGCCGCTAGACCAGCATGTGCCGGCTAGTATAGAGCGAGAAAGTCCCTAGATTCTGTCAACTGAGTAGGCAGGAACGTCTCCCGCCAGCACCATATTGCCGCCATAAACATACAACACGCTTCTATTCGCTGGTGCTTGGGTGCTTCTGCTGTGCCACAAACTAGTGTTGTGCATCCGTGCTTTTTGCATCGCTGTGGTTGAACCCGCGGAATACAAGGTAATAGATATAACCATAAATATTCATAAGCTAAAAAAAAGTGAACCTTTATAACCTCATTGTTTTTTTTTGCAATCAGCGATTTGCACAAGTTGAATAATGCCGTCCTCCGTAGGGGGTGGAGCTCACCGTCAGATCAATTGGACTAGTTCACACGACCTGGCTGACCCCTCGAAAGAGGCATGTTTGGTGGCCATCCCATTTGAAACTACAAGAAAATTTTGATAAAGCCGTAAAAAGGGGAAACAAACCAGACGACACCTGGTCGATTCACGGCATCAACAGAAGTTTAAGTATGTATTTCCAGTATATTTGTTTTGAAAATAAAAATATTGCAATCAACAACGTCTACAATTTATTTCCCGAATCTATACATTCTTCCGACGTGTATTATACGTCGTTACCACGTCAATTACAATGGTGATTTTAACTAAAATATCGACGTCATACTCACGTCGAGAATTGACGTCTTTGGGCTGTGACTTAGGGCCGTCAGATTTGTCGTCATTTTGACGTCATTTACCGACGTCATGTTCGTCATCAGCTGACCAAAAAAAAACGTCAAATTGTCGTCATTGTGTTACCTGGGGAAGACATGGAAGGCGTGCATGCAGACAAAAAATTCAAAATTTTTATTCACATATTTCATTCAGAAACCTACCAAAAGTTGATGATCAACAATATTACATCCATTTTGAGATTTAGTACCAAAATTCATCATCATCGATCCAGAGACAAAATTTTGGTAGCTTTCTGAAAATAATACGTGGCTCAGAACTTGGAAAAATCTTTCTGCATGCAAGTCTCTCATGTCTTCTCTCTAACAAATGGACGCATGTGTCCAACATTTTATGGCTCAAGATTATAGGGTTGACTCTTCCAAAACATTTCAGCGTTGATAAGTTCAAGTTTTTGCGATAGCCTTCTCTTGGTGAGGGATGCCGTGATGATGATTGCTCGATTTTTATTGCATTTTTCACCAAAAAAACGCCACATATTTGGTTCAGCAACCCACCAAAAATTTACCTTAGGACCGATCATCATGAATTTTGGTAATTCAGCTCATAATGAATGTAGAATTGTGACAAAGAGCTCACTCTGCTCTTTCAAATCTCTGATTAGCCATCACAGGCGCTGCAAATGCGTATTACCATGAAAACCTTGGGTAACACTGTTTTCTCGATGAAGAGACCTTTACCTTGCTTCAAGGCTATCTTTTTCATAATGGGGTGACTGGATGTCAACTATCTCACATTCGGTTGTCACTTTTTCAACTGTTGAGTAAAACGGAGATTCAAGATGGCGGTCGCGAAGAAAAAAAAATTCACTGTCTTATTTCTGGAAATGGCAGGCCTAGCATTTGGCTCCTGATCGTTTTTGATTCATGACCATACTGGCCATAGAACTGCCAAGTTGCACTTCGATAACTTGAAAATTCACTGATTCACCGAGAAATACAACATTCAAAAGAAAATTCAGTTTTTCCTGAATATTTCAGGAACCGCTCAAGATTTTCCAAAACCGTTGACTTTTCCTTGATGGGTAATATATTGTAGATATACATGCTTGTTCACGTGAATCCATTTGGTTTGGTTAATGATACACATTTTTTTTACTTTTTTTCTATACGACACCCTGTATACGACGCCTGCATTGCTTGCGACTTTGGCTCCTGATCTTAATCGGTAAAACATGGTCTCTGCAACAGGTATGCCAAGTGGCATTGCTTGTTATAAAAGTGAAGGGTATTATGCCTCAACATCCGGACTATAATGGAAGTTATAACGTTAAACCGTTAACGTTAATTTTTCATTTTGCAAACCAAAATAATCATCTCTTAGACCACCCGAACACCACCTTGACAGCGACTAAACGCGATAATACCCACCCTGCGCCTACACCCTACACCAGCGTACCTACCTAACTGAACTGAGTCAGAATTGAAGTGGACCACCCCAAAATTTTGCCTCGATTACGTCAATGAGGATGACTCAAGAAAAAATTGCCCGATTCTAAAAATGTTTGTGCTGGTCGATAAATAATCTTTTACAGGTGGTGGTATGGTTGAAACTTCACTCCATTCTTTCAGACTTCTTCTATTTCGGGTTTTAGAAACAAATATGACTGAACAAGTTGACGTTAACGGACTTGAGTTAACGGAAGTTGAATGTAACGGAAGTTACTTAGTCCGTTAATAATTTTCCAAGTTAACTCAAACGTTAAATCGTTAACAAAAAAGTTTACTTTGTTAATTAACGATTAACGGAATCACGCTTTGGTGCCCAGCTTTGTGTATTACAATACAAATTTGGAAAGCTAACCGCCGGAAACAAAGCCCCACTTATCCTTGATGCTTTCTCATGCAAAAAGGACGTCCTATGTACAGCTTTTGCTTGAGTACGCCGTACGCTCTGTGTATGTTTATTTGGTGGCCAATATCAGGTCTGGAAATTTGGGAGAATAGCAGAAAAAGGCACAGCTATTGAAGTTATATTTATCAAATTCTACATCTACAGGGCGTGTTTCAGCGTTGATAGCAAAAAATGTAGGTATAGATCTTGCCAAAATATGAGGAAAACCTGTAAACATTTTGCAAAGTTTGACCTCGTGGCAAAGATACAGACCTTCAAATTTCGCTTTTTTCGGTTCTCCAAAATTTGAAACTCGAGAAGATTTTGACGGAATTAACGTGAATTCAATTTGAACTCATTTTTCGAAACTATATCAATCTTTCAAATTTTGAATTATTCCAACCAGTCGCGTAGGAATGATGAGGGTCAATAATTTGAAAGAATCCGAAAAATAGCTGACTCGAGATGACCCTCCGTAACTTCTACGCCGCTGATTTTATTCTGTCGAAATTTGACCGGTCGATAGATAATTTTGATAAATTAACTCATGCTGAATTCACAATAATTTTATTAAAACGTTACAAATTTTTGAAATCCGAAAGAATAAAAGGGCTGTATCTTCATCATCAGGCCGAAGTTCGCAAAATTGTATAGGTTTTCGGAATATTTTGACGAGATCTACCAACAGTCAAATTTTCTGCTATATCATCGCTGAAACACCCTGTATACAAAGCTATTCCTGTCAACTCAAGAAATGAGCGCCAAAAACCAATCAGCACTCAGCCCCTTAATCAACCCTTGAAACAAGAGAGGGCGCCTAAGATTCAAGTCACCACATCTGCTATCGTTACTGCATATAAGAGCCAATGCCGCAGTCGTTAACTTTTCATTACTTAGTACTAGGTAAATATGAGGGATTCTTATCACACGTTATTAGCTTCCAAATCTTTCAAAGCCGACTCTCTAAATTACACAATTAGCGATAAATTCAAGTAGGTTATCAACATTATCCATGAAACTTGTTTCAGATGTGCCCCGATGATGGCCAAACCCCCGTGCTACGTGGTGGAGGGTGACATATCGAAACCATTCCCACAATGCTGCTACGAAATACGCTGCAAAAACTGATTCCCACCTGTGCAGTTTCATGTTTTTCGCATCTATAGTCTATAAACCATCCGATTGCTGCTAATTTGAGTACGATTTTGGTCCTGGACCGTTCTCTTCGTGGATCAACTTTTCGGATATTTGGACATCCAGGAGCTCTTATTCACCTTTTATAGTGTTTAGCCGATCACGATCAACGCTGGCACTGAAAGACCCCGTCCTTCGGTGCCTTGTGATGAATAAAGCTCGAGCAGATATCAAGAAAATTCTTGCCTTTTATTCATTCACAGTTTGGTGAACCTTCTGCAGATGAGGAGCTCCTTGATTCGGGGCACGACTTTTTCCACGGGGTGTACTAATTATTGTTCCCTAGATCACTGATGTAACTTCCGTTTTTTGTGGGTCTTGCTATCTTTTCTATGGAAAGAAGACATCTTTCTTCTATCCTTGCAAGCTATCTTCTTAGTATTTGGTCTCGCACGAGACTACGAGACTCATTATTCTTGACAAAGAAAGATGCTCCTATTCACGCTCCACTCACCCAACAAAGCTATACTATGCGTTTTCCATTTTTCGTTATGCATTATGCAACGTTTCCCAATGAGCAACAAGTGCACAAAGTGAGGATTCTCATGTCTCTCATTCTTATCAAATGTCTTGAACCATAGCGAAGATTATATTGAAAAAAGACCAAAATAATTCCTGTCGACGTTTTTCTGCGAATGAAACAAAAAATCAAATTTGTTCTTATCGCGATCACAACCCTATGACACCATATTTGGGAATAGTGGATGGAATTTAGCCGGAAACGATACCAAACTACTAAACTTGTCAATTTTGATCTGAAATTAACAAAAAAGAAAATCAGCGCCGCGACTGGAACTAACTCCTCCCATTCTCCTCCTTTTGCAATATCGACATCAGTTGTGGTGATATTTGTAAGATTTACCCTGGGTTGCACCAAAAAAATAATGGGCAATTAAGGCTAATACGAGATTATGGAAATCAATCTGGCCAATCTAAGTAGGTTGACCATGGGAAATGCATAAAGTCTTCAGCTAATCGATCATTGAAACATTCTCTTTTGTGAAACCAGAATTTCTATTATTCACCAACGAGCACTGGCCAAAAGAAATTTCACTAATCTCGTATTACCTTTTGAGCGTCGGTGTAACCCAGGGTTAGTAAGAAAAGGATATTACTCCTATACAGGGTGATTCATGAGTTACCTTACATAGACTTATGGGAGATAGAGGTCTTCGAGGTCAGTCAGAATCCACCAAAGAAACTTTATTTTCTCAATTGGTTACGAAGATACAGGGTGTTTTGTGTGTTCTGTAAGAAACTTTGATAAGCGATATGTCTGAAACCGCAAGAGGTATTTTGTTGAAATTCACCAGTAATATTTCCCTGTTGAAACTCATCTCCAAGCCATACCGAGTAAGTCAAAATCCAGGGCCGGGCTAAAAAAAAGGTGCCCCTTTTTTGTTCCATCAAAAAGTACATTATCTGACCGCTTTTCTGAAAAACTGCTATCGGACTCAAAGAGCTAAGGAAAAATGCTTCAAGAATCACTCTTCAATTTAGATGGCACACCTAAACCGTTTCGACAATAAAATTAAAAGTGAAATTTGTGGGTGAGTTCCCATTTTCGACCGGACATAATCGACTCATTGTTTGACTGAATTTATCAAAATTCATTTTTTGGCTTGCCTCTGTTGAATAGAAGAGCTTGGCTGAAAGAAAAATTCCAGAGCCGACCATTTTTTTTTTCATGACAAAATCAAGAGTGAAACCAAAATTAGACTCGATTTGGTCGTCAAAAAAAAATCTACGTCTATGGGATTTTTCTTCCTACCAAGCCCTTCTATTCCACGGAGACAAGCTAAAAAATGAATTTGAATGAATTCAGTCAAACAATGAGTCGATTATGTCCGGTCAAAAATGGAAACTTACCCGTAAATTTCACTTTTAATTTTAATGTCTAAACGGTTTAGGTGTGCCATCTAAATTGAAAAGTGATTCTTGAAGCATTTTTCTAAAGCTTTTCGAATCCGATAGCAGTTTTTTAAAAAAGAGATCAGAAAATATACTTTTTGATCAAATAAAAAAGGGCACATTTTTTCAGTCACGGCCCTAGATTTTGACTTACCTAGTATGGCATCAGAGTAAGTTCCAATGGAGAAATATTACTAGTGAATTTCAAGAAAATATCTCTAGCCGTTTCAGAAATATCACTTATCAAAGTTTCATACGAAACACACAAAACACCCATTATCTTCGTAACCAATGGAGAAAACAAAATTTCTTCAGTGGATCCTGACTTGCCTCGAAGTCCTCTATCTCCCATTAGCCTATGTAAGGTCACTCATGAATCACCCTGTATACCAAAATTGGAAAAGTATTATTTTTGCTAAGATGCTAGATTGAATCACGAAGGTGATGTACCTAAAGCGATAGAGCTATAATGGTTTCCTCAACCATGGATTATATAGGACTTTTTACTAGACAAGCGACATCGCAATTCATGAACAGGTTGTAATGAGGTACTTTAGAATATATCATAGATTTCCATCAAACTACACTAATTGCAGCATTGGATAATGTCAACAACGTCTTTGCAATCGGAAACGATCGTAAAAAGTCGGGCCCAACGATGAAGGCCGCCATATTGCTAAAATTTCAGCGACGAGGAGGGAAGATGCAGATATATTATGCTGGAAAAAGACAAGAAAGATCGACACTTTACGCAAAACCCAATGATTTCGTATTTGTACGGAGCTTGCGGGCTGTGCATAGGAGCGGCTGTGGGTGGTATACGCAAGAGGCTGGTCGATTTCCACAAAATACGGCAGTGGCGTGCTCGCAAAATTCGGATACGAAAACGAACTCCGTAACCATTTGAACGCATGCTCTGCACAGGGCAGAAGACGCAAGGGATTGGGCGATATTTACTATTTACGAAACATGAAAGTGGCGTGCTAGCGAAATTCGTATACGAACACGAATTTCGTAGCCGATTGACGGCGTGCTCCCACCACTGAGCAGCTCCTGCTGGCAAAACAAAAGCGCCTCAGGGGGCTAGGCCGAGTATGCAGCGTTGCCATTCCAAATGACAGAGTAGGATTTTTTTTTAATTCAGCGTCCTCACGTATGCGCACCTGCCCGAAAGGAATAGCTTATTATGAACCATGGAAATTGGAAAGGAGTTTGGAGGCACGAGGATGCCAGGATAATTAGGTTCATTCGGGGATCAAAATACGTTCAAGACAAAAGGTCTTAGATTACACTTCCTGTCCTTACCTGATGTCTTTGTTGTGGGAGGGTACCTATAACCTTGCCTGTAACAGTAGAGACACCTCTACAATACAGAGCGATTTTGTTTGTTTTTGAAGCATTCGGTGTTTACGTCTTGATGTGTTGATTGTGTTGTGCCGATAAGAGCAACTAACAAAAAAGCTGAAAAACAAAAGAAGAAAAAAAAAACTATTATAAAATTCAAACAAAATGGTAAGTTTTCAAAGCTCTCTCACAATCTTCTCTGTTCATGATACCCAGATACCTACCGCTTTTTTCTTGAACCGCGTCTACTTTTTTTTTGTTTATTTTTCCCCGAGACAACTTATTTTCTGTGACTTGTTGCACCTTTTCAACGTTATCATAGAGCTGCTTGAGCTTTCGGAAGTGGAATCAAATTGATTGACAAAAAGTGATTGAGCATTCCCACGACTGGAAATTTTGATTTTACAGCGGTTCACAAAATGGGGAACGGGGGGGGGGGGAGAAAATTCTAATATCTAGATAATATCATGTACCTACTCACTGCCAGAGATGACCGTGATTACAAATGAAAAAATCTGATTTAGAAGCATTTTACGCAGGGTTGGCAAGAACCCATATATTCAGAAATATTGGGTGGGTTTTTGGGTTTTTGTGTTTTTGGTGGGTTTTTGGGTTATTTATGGGTTTTTGTGTGGCGCCATCTATATTTTGTTGTAAAAATTGCCTAGCTGTCAAATCAATGCACAGTTGCAACCAATGAACGACAGGGGCCTTATTTCTAGAAGGGAGCGATCACCAGGCGACCACTGTGCAGCCAATCACAGCCCAGGTTGCCAAGCAACTTCGCATGTGAACGGATCACATGCGACGACAGTCACTCTCACGGCTCATCTGTATTCTTCGAAGTTATTGCTGGTAACTACAAAAATTCAGTTTTCTGAAAAAAAACAGTATTTTTTTTTTTGAGCACAATTGCGTTTTATTGTGCTCTATAATTCTGTAATAAGACCAATGTGATCATTTCAGGCCGGCACTTCTAGGAAAAATGTAATTTCAAGGATTCACAGCTCACTCTGTATAGGAAACAGAAACTCAATACAGATTCATATTAATTTTTGGTAATTATTGACGACCACTACTTCTCGACTAGCATTTTCTAAGAGTTAGGCAACCACTTAAACAGCTATGTAGGACGCTTCCTTCTTGCCTGTACTTACGTCGTAGGACATTGGTGGATAAGTAATGGAAAGAAGGAGCATTTAACAGTGGAAATAGTGGTTTCCCCAGGAAACTACGGTCGACGAACGTGATGTTCGTCGTGTGTGTTGTGGTGGTGTCAACCTACCGTGAAAAGTTGGTGGCTGAAGTCGAGAAGTAGTGGTCGTCAATAATTACCTAATTTTTTTGTAGGTACTTATAGCCCAGGTACTATCGTGTTTCAGCATAAACTAATTTATGGTCGGCCAAATTTTTCATGAAACGACAGTAAAGAGTGTCTGCTATAACATACCAAAAATCCCCTAAGATCCCGTGTCGGCGTCCCCCTTTTTGGGGCGTTTTTCCGAAATGACAGTTACGTTATAAGTATAACACTAACCTCGGGTTCCACCAAACTTTTATCAACGCGATAACTTTATCACTCTGATAGTAACTAAGCAACTGGCCATCCTATTGGCTGGTGCATAGCAACTATCAGCGTGATAGATTTAATCTGCTCTTAAAATTTTGGTGGAACCCGAGGACAGATATTGGAACGGGCGCCTGTCACCCGGAGTAGCTCAGTGGCAAAGGCTCTGCTTTCCGATTGATGAATCGCTAGTTCGATTCTCCTTCTAGACAATTTTTTTTTCGTGAAAGTGATTTTTTCTTTCTCCTAAAAATTATTCAAAGGATGAGAGTGCTTATTTTGAAGCATTTTCGACTTTTTTCTCAAGAAAATGAAACTATTAATACGAGATCTGGACACACAAGCTAAAGGACAAGTGGGAATGCTCGTCCAGCATTATGATTAAAAATACCTGAATACAATCTCGCAATGGCAGGTAACTACATTTCATGAGTTGAAATTGAAAAGTGTGATGAAAAAGCCATGATGACATCACCGAGGGCATCATAGCTTCGAGCACAGCTTATTGTTCATTATGTGTCCAGAACTCGTACTAATAGATTCATTTTCTTGAGAAAAAAGTCGAAAATGCTTCAAATTAGGCACTTTCATCCCTTGGGTAATTTTTAGGAGAAGGAAAAAATCACCTTCACGGAAAAAAAAATTGTGTCTCGAAGGAGAATCGGACTAGAGATCCATCAATCGAAAAGCAGAGCATATTCTGTGGCAGAGCCTTTGCCACTGAGCTATTCCGGGTGACAGGCGTCCGTCCCAATATCTGTGTGTTATACTTAGATAACGTAACTGTCATATTTCAGAAAATACGCCCCAAAAAGAGGGACGCCGACACGGGATCTGAGGGGACTTTTGGTTTGTTACAGCAGACACTCTTTACTGTCGTTTTATGAAAAATTTGGCCGACCATAAATAAGTTCACGCTTCGACTTGAATAGCACCTAAAATACCTGGGCTATTACTCATAATTTTGCCATAAATAGTCCACTTAAATCCTTCTAAATAACGAAAATAGAAGCGGAAGGACCAACCTCTGTCCCTCCATAACTTCAAAATCAAAAGACATAGAATTTTTTCGACAACTTTCCAACACTGTGCTACATCATTATATAACACACCTTGGCTGCATTCGGCAATAAGCTACTTCATTTGGGCAGGTGCGCATGTGTAAAAGCGTCAAATTTTGAAAACTTTCGTTCACCTGTCAGTATGAGTATGGAAACTTGGCAACGCTGCATGCTCTGTCTAGCCGCCTGACTAACTACTGGTTCCTGGCTGTCACTTTTACACACACCATGAATGCATCTCTTCGTAGCTTCTTTACTGATGGTAACCTTTGAAAATAAAGTTCCCTATAGTTCGTTCAAATTTCCCCTACAATTCCCCTACATGGCTTTGAAATTTCTCGCTATTTATCCCTACAATTCTTTCACACCCCCTTCTCATTCCTTTCATAAATATAACAAAAAAGAGAGTAAATGAAGAATAACGTAGTATTACATAAATTGTTTTCAATATTTCGAGTTGGTAAGTGGTAAATAAAATCGAAAAGTAATGAACATAGAGCTTTCAATAAATAAAATCTTGAATAAAATAACACAAATAATACGGAACAAAAAATAAATATCCATAAATATCAAATTGCAATGAAAAACAAATCCCCTTATCAAATAAGTATTTGAGTATCATAAGGTATTTTATAAAATATCAGAATGAAACAAACAATAATTAAAATAGGCACTAAACTGTAGGTGCCCACCACAAACAGGAAAACATACTAAACATGGGGATCACCCCATATCCATATCCCCGTCACCGCACCGGTGCCCGATTGGTCGGTTCATATTTGTTGCCAACTCTGCAATTTTATTACTAAAATGGTGAGAATAAAACGCAAAAATGATGTGAAACTTATGGTTTTCCCAATTTTTCCCTACAAAGCTTTGTTCAAAACGTATTCACTCAATTTTCCCCTACAAATCCCCCCTTGAAAAATATTCCCTCTTAAATCCCTACACCTCAAAAATGCATAAACTTTTCCCCTACATGTAGGGAATTTTTCCTACGGTTAGCATCACTGAGCTTCTTTGAACTCCCTTCTCGGTACAGCCATTTTCAACAAGTTGTGTTCTTTCGTCAAAACATGAGCAAATGAAATGTAAGTAGGTCAGGTAGAAACGAGAAGTGTCATCATAATTGTCACAAGTGACAGTTGGCGCTATGGTTGGCGCCGATGTCTTGTTGTTTTGAGCGATGTTGCCATTTTCGTTGTTCCTGAACTCCCACAAATAATCATTGAACTCAATTTCAATGGAACATTTTCTTTGGATATAAAAAATGGTATTTAACATTCAAACAAATTATTTGTGGAATTTTAGGTGCACTACAATATTTTTGAGTGTTAATTTTTAATATCGGCGTACGAAACTATGAAATTCCCGCCACACATGCGCACTCAAAAAAACCGAAACGAAGGGACCTATTCTCACTCCGTTTACTCTTTCCACTCCAAAACAACCACGTGACCCAAGTTTCAAGATCTCTGATTGGCTGAACTAATGTTTTCGAGTGAAAAGCTGGTGTGACACTTTTCAATCACCTTGTATGTATATGGCTAGCCGGGTTTGACGACAACCTGCCATTAAGATCTAATGATTTTCAGGTATAATCATAGGCTTGGGCTATACATCCTTTTCGTATAAGGGCCATCTTAGCGCAAGCGTCAGCAGGGTGGTACAAATTCTGACAGACGACAGTTAACGGCGGAACAACAGAAATTTTAGCTGTGTTTTGACACATATTTTTAAGGTTATGTCATTTCAGAACGTGATTTGCTTAGAAAAGCAGCTTCCTTATTAATCCTGCACTGCAGAAGGACCTTATATGGTAATTCCATGCTCTAATCGTCCTAACAAGCCCAACTGGAAAACAAACTGTCAACGCATCTACTGTTCCAAATGTTCGTATCAATATTTAGAAAGAGTCAAACAGTAATCAAAGTTGGAGCTCGTATTAGAAAATATTGGCAATATTTGGTGTTTTTTAGGAGCGGCACATATTGGCATTTTGCTAGGTAATTGGCAGTTACGCTAGAGACAACCAGATGTACCCAGGGTAGTGCAATCTTTCCATTTACATTTCAAGAGTGTTGTAAGTGTTCATATCATATCGCAAAGAAAGTCATTTGCAAAATCATCGCTTATGTTTCTACCGAGGTTTTTACGTTTTGAAATTATATCGAATGTAAATAGTAATATACTGGTGGGCTAATGGGTGGGTGAATCTATCAAATACATAAAAAAGTTTGTACCTAACATCGTTATCAATCACTTTTGCGTATGTTCTAGTCGAATTTGTATCAACCTGTTCGAATATTCAATTACGCGCCGGGAATCTTACTCATTTGACAACCGAACGCAAGCGCACTGTAATAGGAAAATAGTGTATTAAGGTGCGTTCAGTCAGCTTATTTAGCCGCAAATTTTAGTTTTAGTCGTAGGCGCAGCAATGCTCATTGGCTGTCATGAACCAGCCTCCTCAGATCAGCCAATAAGCGATGCTGCGCTTACGACTAAAATTAAAACTTGCGGCTAAATAAGCTGACTGAACTTACCTTTAGTGTACATTCAGGTATGCAATGAGAAAAGATGAAGAAAGAAGCCTGTCACACAGCTAATATGGTCCTAATTTATGACGTTGTTCGGTCGCTCATGGTGTAACGGGGGGGGGAATGAAAAAGAGGGTTTCTTCTCTCTTCTTTTAACTCGACTAAATTCGCGGGTTCTTACTCTTCCCACATGAATCGATGCGTTTCTCTCTAGGGGGTTTGCTCGGGCGCCACCTTACTTTACCGCAAGGAATTTAAACAAGATTCGGGTTTTACTTTAGTATATTGAACACACAACAATATCTCAAACAAGTATCAAAAAGACAACAATTATATTTACAGTTTACAACGTTACTTAGAGAGAAATGTGACCGCACCTATCCACCCTGTGGGAATCTACCACAACAACACGACTACCGTCAGTCAATTATCCAACTTCAGTGCAATGCGCTACTCGTTTGGTGTGAAGCACCGATGGGTTCCGACCCCGCAACAGTCTAGGGTACTCTTCGTATCCGCTCCACCCCGCAACAGTGTAAGGTGGAGTAAGCCTACAAGAGCAATCCACACAGCAGCCCCCTTCAGGTCACTCGTCCGGTCCCCACGTCCCAGACAACCTGTTATCCGTAGACAGGACACCAGAGAGAGCACCACGAAGACGACCCGCAGGACGCGGTATTAACACGGAGGGGCATCCACACAGTCGCCCCCTTTCGGTTGATGTCGCAGTATCAGAAGCTCAGGACAACGGTCAGGTTGTTATCCACGGCTTCGACACCGCTAATCCCCCACAAAGGTGACCCGCAGGACACTATTGCATCTCAATGCAAAGTGGCGAGAAGTGCGCTTCCGTCTCCACCCCGCAACAGTGTAAGGTGGAGTATAGCCTACAAGAGAGCGATCCACACAGCGGTCTCCTTCAGGTACTCGTCCGGTACCCACGTCCCAGACAACCGTGTTATCCGTAGACAGGACACCAGAGAGAGCGCCACGAAGACGACCCGCAGGACGCGGTATTAACACGGAGGGGCATCCACACAGTCGCCCCCTTTCGGTTGATGTCGCAGTATCAGAAGCTCAGGACAACGGTCAGGTTGTCATCCACGGCTTCGACACCGCTAATCCCCCACAAAGGTGACCCGCAAGGTGACCCGCAGGACACTATTGCATCTCAATGCAAAGTGGCGAGAAGTGCGATCCCGGCATCACCGCGTCAGTTGGCCGTCGTCGGCTTGGTTCAAACAAACTAGATTGGCACTTGGTGTACGAATTGGTCGGCCGCGGCCAGTTAATTCATCAAGCACCGTTCATGTACCCTCCCTAGATGTTCGCCTTGCCGAATGCGACTGGCACAAACTGCGTGTCTTTTTATGACTGATGCATTCTCTGTACAACGTCTTTACAAAGACATGCGTACATGCGATCCAGTGGAATTGGATGAAGTTGTTATCGCCTCGGGTCGTAGTCGGCTGGTGGACTCTCCGGAATGGGCGGCAACAACGATCCGGCAGCTCAGTCTCAGTAGTGGGGTCTGTCACGCCGGTGGCAGCTTCTTCAAGGAGTCGACGCTATTCTTTGTGTTATACTCTTTCGCAGAATGACTTGAGATTGTTGGCGCAGATTAAATAAAACCACTGTTTCGAATTAATTGCGCCGTCTCAAAAAGGAAAGGGGGTGTAACATGGGGTTAGTCCCTTGAAGAGAGACGAGTTCGAAGCGGGGGACGCCGGAGATGCAACGACCTCTCGATGCGTTGGGATACTAAGAACTGAAGGTGATTTTCGGGGAACGCGTGTTTATAGTAGGCGCTGGCGCCTACTCTGACCAATAGGCTTCGTTAGCGAGAGAGTACGCGTGGCCGCGCGGACCGATGACTGAACGCTTTCTCGCTCCGCGTGCGTCCGGCAAAAGGCCTCTCGCTAAACATATTATCGCGGTTAGCCATGGAAACGGGTGGATTTTTGGGGGCCGCGGTAACAATCGCCCCCCTTTTTGAGACTATTGGGCACTTTATTGAATACTTCAATTTTACATACATGCCGAGTTCAAAAAGGTGAAATTTGCAGAAATTCTTGTAGAAAAATTGTTTAAAACTAAGGTTGAACAATAACGTTTTAAAGCTAAGATGAAACATGGCGTTTTCGACGAAAATAACGTCGGACAAGTATCGAAATTCATTAAGATACACCCTTATTAGTTATGACGCAACTAAGTATTGTATGCCCTACTGGGGTACATAAGGGGTGTTCCGCAATGTCTGTCACTTCGTCGGAGCGCAACGAAAGGGGATACATGAGTTTTGGCGCAAGGGACCCGCACTTTGTCGAAAGGAGGTGTAGCACAAATTCATGGTCGCGACAATTTAAAACTAGCGATATATACAAGGGGGATTCAGTGTCCTTGGGTTCACGCACAATTCGCGCACATTCCGCAGCACTATCGACGGCGTCGTTCGACGGGAGCTCGCCTGAGCTTGTCGACGTGGTACTTGACGCTGCGGCCGTCGATGTTGACCAGGAAGATGTGTGGCGCGAATCGCCTTATGATGCTGTGTGGCCCAAGCCACTTGGGATGGAAGGCACCAGGTGCGGGCGGATGATGTACCAGGACAGCGTCGCCGGGTACAAAATTTGGAGCCGGTCGCTCCGGGACCTGGTGGCGGGCCTCCACGTAGTCTCGTTGATGTTGGCGGGCCTGCCGCTCTCGCTGCTCTGCTGCGACGGGCGGCAGCGGCTGCTGCGTCGTCCATTCGCCGGGGAATGGGAGCGTGTGGCCTTGGAGGAGCTCGGAAGGGCTCTGGCCAGTGGCTGCATTGCGTCTGCGGCGCACGCTAAAGAGCGTGGCGGGCAAATGCAGATCCCATTCGTTGGCGGGGCGTCCGTCTAGTCGGAGACGGAGCCCTTTTTTGAGCTCCTGGTTTCGCCGCTCCGTGGGGTTAGCGCGGGCATGATAGACCGCGGTAGTCCATGGCAGACTCTGCCAACGAGCGCACGCACGAGACCAAGCAACTGACGTGAATTGAGATCCGTTGTCCGATAGGATCGCGCGAGGGTATCCATGCATCGGAAAAAAGTAGTTGTCGAGCGTCGTGATGATGGTTCCCGTAGTACTGTTTTGTAGCGGCCAGGCGTCCACCCACCGAGTAAACAGGTCTGTGACCACCAGGATAAATCGGTTACCGCTGGCGGAGACGTCGTAGGGGCCCATAATGTCGCACGCGACTACTTCGAACGGTCTTTGTGGTTGACGCGGACGCTGCTCGGCGTGATTTCGGCTTAAACGAGCCTTGTACCTCGCACAAAGGAGGCAAGAGCGAACGTGGTGACGCGCGTCGGTTGGCAAGGACGGCCAGTGAAAATGTTCAGCGATTGAGCGGAGCGTCTCGTCTTCGCCCGGATGGCCGGCTAACACCGAATCGTGGTGCTCGTGGAAAACGCGTGGCCGTACGCCCGCTGGGACGTACAGGAGATGACGTCCATCATCTCGAACCTTGTACAGGTGATCGTCGTCGACGCTGTAGGTTGCGCGGAATCCAGGGTGCCAGTCGAGGCTATCGGGTCGAGTTTCCAGCTCGCGGCGCTGTCGTATGAGTTGCTGCGTGCTCCGGTCATGATCCTGGCATTCCTTAACTTCGTCGCCGAGGGAGCGCACTCCGAGCAGGTTCGCGGCGACTTGCCGAGTAGGCTCTGCGAGCGGGTGCGTCGTCAACGGTTCCGGAGGTAGGAGGCGCTCCAGGTCCTCATAATTGAACGACGCCTCTGGGAGCTCGGGCTCTCTGGAGAGGGCGTCGGCCAATTCGTTGGTTTTTCCGGGCACGTGTTCAACGGTAAATGAAAATTCTTGGAGCAGAAGTGACCAACGCGTCAACTTCGCTTTTGTGTCCTTGGACCGGTGAAGCCAGAGCAAGGCTCGATTGTCCGTGCGGACGGTGAAATGATGGTCCTCCAGGTATGGCCGGTAGTGCTTTATACCCCACAAAATTGCCAGGCATTCCTGCTCGTTTATGTGCAGACGGCGTTCTGTCGCATTGAAGCGAGCGCTTGCGTACGAAATAACGGCACGCGTTTTGTCTGATCGTTCCTGGTAAAGCACGGCAGCCATGCCAATGCTGCTAGCGTCTGTTTGTAAGACGAACGGGAGCGTCGGATCGGGACGGCTCAGGCGTCGCGGCGCAGCGAGGGCTTGTTTGAGGCCGTCGAAGGCTTGTTGTTGGGAATTCCCCCAAGAGAAACGGCGTTTGGCGGCGAGCAGGTCGGTGAGAGGCGCGGCGATTTCTGCGAAGTTCTCTACGTACTCGCGCAACCAGTTGCAAGTGCCGAGGAAGCTCTGAAGTTGGCGCTTTGTGGCCGGCGGTTTCGCGGACTTGATGAGTTTGAGGTGCTTCTCTTGCGGAGCGTTTCCGATGTCGCTGACGACGTGCCCCAGGTAGTCGATACTGGTTTTTCCGAAACTGCACTTCTCGTAATTGCACCGGAGCTGGTGGCTTTGCAAGCGTTCGAGGACTAGGCGCAGATGTTCCAGGTGCGATTCCATATCGTCGGAGTAAACGATGATATCATCCAGATAGGTCATGCAGAATTGTCGGAGATGGCCGGTGAGCACCTCCTGGACCATCATGCGTTGGAACGTACTGGGAGCCCCCTTTAAGCCGAAAGGCATCACCTTGAACTGGTGCAGTCCTCCGTCAGAGGTGGAGAACGCAGTTAGACGCTTACTGTCAGGGTGTAGTGGAATTTGCCAGTACCCGCTTTTGAGGTCAATCGAGCTGAATATACTGGCAGTACCGAGGTCGCGAAGGGTCTCGTGGATACGTGGGAGCGGTGCCACTTCGTCCTGGGTGAGGGAGTTGAGCTGGCGGTAGTCCACGCAGAAGCGGCTCTTGCCATTCTTCTGGACCAGCACGACGGGAGAAGCGTATTCTGATGTGCTTGGCTCGATGATGCCGTCGCGGTACATCTGCTCGACTTGAGTCTCAATAACGCGCTTCTTTTTCGGCGATGTACGGTAAGGCCGGATTCGGAATGGCGCTTCCTTAGTTAGGCGAATCGTATGGGTGGTAGTCAAGGTCGTTGACGGGCGAGGGTCCTGATTTAGAGTAGCAGCGAAGTCGTCGAGTAGACGTTGAAACGTGGCCTGGAATGGAGGTGCAATACTATGGTCGACGTCGGCCAGGCTTAGCGGCGGTGGCGCTAGACACGAGGGAGTGTCGTGGCGGTCGAGCCAATGTATGGTGCGGCGCTCGGCGATTCCAATGTGTAAGCAACGACGCTCGAAGTCGAGGCTGGCGTGCTGCTCTCGTAAAAAGGGGTACCCGAGTATAATGGATTCTGAGAGACCGTCCACCACGTTAAATTCGATATGGTGCGGTCTGTCCCCCAGGTGGCAGGCTACCTTAACGCGGCCCAGCGTGTGTTGCTGGCGACCGGTGCCGACGGCGAGTCGAAGTGGCACGGACTCGGAGCTATCCAGCTTTTTGTCGCGGACGATGGCGAGATTTACAAAATTTCTGGAGGCCCCGCTGTCGACGAGACAGTCGTAGACTTGTTGGCCGAGGCGTAGCGGAACGTGGGGAAGAGAATTTAATGTCGTGGGGGCGCGGATCTGTCCCGCGTAGCACCGGCCCCTTGCTGGTTTTCCGGATGCTGCTGGTCTTCGCGGCGTCGCGACGTCGGTTCGTACTGAGCGCGGCGCACCGGACAGTCGCGGTGGAAGTGTCGTTCAGGACAGAATCGGCATTGTGGAAGTGGTGGCTGTTGCCGAGGAGCCTGGCAAGCAGGGGCCGCAGGTACAGGTCGCTGTGCTTTTTGGCGAAAAGCTGGCTCGCGACGGCTCTCGATGAGCTGTGCCGCCTGAAGCAGGTCCTCCACGGATTGAACGCTCGCGGCTAGTGGTGATTTACTGAGATCGACGTCGGCGAGCGAGATCACCAGGTCCACAAACTCAGGGGTTGACATGTACGGGTCAAATCGGCGCATTAGCTGAAGCTTCTTGAGTATGAACAACGTTATGGGCTCGTCGCGTTGGTGCTCCGTGCGTAATTTGACGATGGCAGCGTTTTTCCGTTTATTGGAATCGAATTCCGCGATAACTGCGCGGCAAAAATCGTCCCAATTTAGCTCGAGTAACTCGTACGATGCGTACCATTTGCGGGCGTCATCTTCAAAGTGTTTGGTCACGTGGCGTACCCATTTCGCTCGGGGGATTCTCGCGGTTTGCAACAGCTCTTCGCAATTTTCCAGGTGGGTGTGCGCGTCTTGATGAAGATGGCCGGCAAATAGCGGAATATCGACGGGTTTTTCGGCGGTGGTGCGCTCACGGTGCATTTCGGACAATAATTCTACTAGGAGTGGTTCCGTGCGAGAATTATGCGGAAATGTGGTATGGCGTTCGGGGCCGTCACCATAGTGATCGAGCGGCGTCGGTGTGTGGCTATGTACCGGCCGGCGTTCGCGCGCGTCAGGCGTCGGCGTCGGCGTCGGCGGAGCGTCTCGACGTAACGGGGCGTAATTAGGCGCGGTAGGCGTGATTGTGTATGGCGTCGCGATGCTTGGCGTCGCGACGGTGGGCGTCATTGTCGGTGTGGACGTGTAGCCGAGGTCGTCGGGGTGGTCAGGACCGTTTATCGGAGGCGTCGCGGCGACTACCGGGACGTTGACGACAAGCGGCGTCGTCGGTGCAATTGACGGAGGTGCCGTCACCGCAGCAAGCGTCGGTGGGGTCGTCGTCGGACGGTTTGTGGGAGTGGGCGCCACTGGAAGTGATGTTTCAGTTCTCGAGTCCAGACGGGAACGGCGTTGTCTAGTAGCGCGTCGCGGCATGGCGGAAGCTTTGGTCTCGTGCGCGGTTCGCGATACAAGGGGAGCTTGGGGCAGAGTCTTACCAATCCACGTGGAACTCGAGTGCCGTATACGAGAGCATCGATCTCTTGAATCTAGGGATACATGCCTCGCAACAGGGTAGGTTTGCTCGAGTCCACGGCGTGTAAAAGCCGCTGCTTTACACGTTGTTGGTCGATACAGAGCGCATCTAGTACGCCAAGCGCTTAAATGATGCTAAAACTCTGTATCGAAACGGTGATCCCGAAGATCTGGAAAGTCTGCGGTGCTCGTGTCGGCGGCCGAGATGTCACTTGGAGAAGCGTGCCCCACGTTGCGGGCACCAAGATGTTATCGCCTCGGGTCGTAGTCGGCTGGTGGACTCTCCGGAATGGGCGGCAACAACGATCCGGCAGCTCAGTCTCAGTAGTGGGGTCTGTCACGCCGGTGGCAGCTTCTTCAAGGAGTCGACGCTATTCTTTGTGTTATACTCTTTCGCAGAATGACTTGAGATTGTTGGCGCAGATTAAATAAAACCACTGTTTCGAATTAATTGCGCCGTCTCAAAAAGGAAAGGGGGTGTAACATGGGGTTAGTCCCTTGAAGAGAGACGAGTTCGAAGCGGGGGACGCCGGAGATGCAACGACCTCTCGATGCGTTGGGATACTAAGAACTGAAGGTGATTTTCGGGGAACGCGTGTTTATAGTAGGCGCTGGCGCCTACTCTGACCAATAGGCTTCGTTAGCGAGAGAGTACGCGTGGCCGCGCGGACCGATGACTGAACGCTTTCTCGCTCCGCGTGCGTCCGGCAAAAGGCCTCTCGCTAAACATATTATCGCGGTTAGCCATGGAAACGGGTGGATTTTTGGGGGCCGCGGTAACAAAGTGGCCGTCCGCCACAACTTTACTTACGTTGGGTCGTTGGACGCGGTGCGGTGGCTTGGCCGCACGGCGCCCTCTCTCGGTCACCGTTGGGACCTTGTATTTACCGCGGGACGAGTGCGCTTGCTACTTATTTATCTCGCGCTACCTAGACGCTTTATCACAATGGTTCACAATGGACAACCCCGGTTAGCAGATTTTGCTTATCACAATGGTTCACAATGGACAACCCCGGTTAGCAGATTTTGCAAGAGTAATTCGGCTTATTTTTTTGTTCACACGGTCCTGGTGAACATAATGAATTTACTAAGTTCCAAACATATTTTGCAGAAGCGCCAAAGCAACCATTTCAACGAGTTATCCGACGAGCTTTTGCTGATAATTTTCGGGCATTTATCTACAGAAGAAAAACTGTGCGCTGCAAGAGTCTGTAAAAGATTCGGACGCGTGGTGAAGGATCGAAAGCTTTGGAACTGGGGGAAGATGGTAGTCAACTTTGAGATGAAATATTTGGATTCCAGGATATTGAGCGAGATCACTTCGTTCCCGTTTCGAATACAGCACCTAAATTTAACGGGAGCCAAGGTGAGTTCATGGTAGCTCCTCTCTGATGGTAGATAGGCACTTAGGTAGGTACTCGTACCTACCAATGAAATAGCATGTGCAATGCAGCTTTGCAAATCTAAGAAAAGCGTGAGCAGGAAGCATGCGAGAGCAAATTGTAGGTAGAAAATTTTTAAATTTAGAACTTCCGTCTCGAATGCTTCAGCATTGATGAGACCCAAACTGGTCAATCTGCTGGATTTCGAGGATTGTTGCTTGATCGATTCGATGTTATGAGATAAATTTTCCGAGAAATTCCCCAACTTTTTACATCGTTGTGCTTTAGCGTAATGACTTATTCACATAGAGCCGTAGGGGAGAGATGGCGATTACCGATCAGGAGGCAATACCGATCAGGTAGTTTTAGCAACTACCTGGTTGTTTCAAAAATCGATGTTCCATCTGTCTTACGTCACTATAGGCGCTGTCAACAAGTATCAGCCATTTTTTTGACAAAACAAAGTTTTGACAACAGAACGCAACTATCCGCGATCGTCACAATTCCACGTATCGACATTGAGCTGCACGTTAGTACTACCAAATCGATGTTCATGTTTTTGCTATAAATTTTCCTCCGTAGTGTCATACTTCAGGTGCTAGATCCTGCTATCTGATTGTTCCAAATTATGACCAAAAAATTACTCTCAATCAATTTTCAGTGTCACATCAAACTGCCAATACCGATCAAAATAAAATGTGTGTGATTTGCAATGGGTCTGTTTCTTTGTCCTGCTCTAACTTACTCCGGAGGCCGGAGCAGACGTTGTCTAGCAACGACCAATCAGACAGCTCTATTTTCTGCTCTAAGCGCTTCAGAGTAAGTTAGAGCAGGACAAAAAAACAGACCCAATAAGTTTGGTCAAAGTGGCGAGGTGTGGTATCGGTGTGTACATTGTGGAAGCTGGGCTCATAAAGCATGTACCGGAAGCAAGCCCGACAAACTATATTTGCGATTTTTGCACCTTGTAAACCACTTTCTGTTGTTTAGAATAGAGATCGGTATTGGCCACACATAGTGGACAATACCGATCAACGCACTATTTCTTCAGGTTTTTTTTCTCCGCGAAATGTTCAATCATTATTTGAAATATGACTTCTGAAATAATTATGTTCATATAAGTTCATATATGACCTTCTCTTCCCTAACAGCAAGGCTAAGTATAACCTTAGTGTAAAATTTTTGTCAATCGAAATGCTTGGTTACATAGGTACCTACCTATTACAAACTTGCTGAAGACTTCTTGGTTGATTTGAGAGAAAGTATCAAAATTTGGACGCCCAAGTTTTTGACAAAATAAAAATTCATATTGCTCGCCTACTAGGCCAGGCGGTATGTCGGTAAAACCATTACAATCTGGAAAAAACTCCGACCAAAGCTTTTATGGTGTCAAACTCTTCGTATGGTCAGCAGGTATCTACCCCTGAGTTTCCGCCCAAAAATGAGTTGTGCTGATTCCTCCACATCTGCCCAAAGGTAAAAGATGTCTTGAAGATGCAAAAAGACCTGGTAAACCCCCGCACTTTTTCATTTTGTTTGGCTCAATGCAAACGTGCAACTCTTACGCAAACATTGGAAGCATTTGTCATCATCTCTGTGCCAGTCTTACTGTTGAAAAAAAAGATTTCTTTGTGCGGGTCAGATAAATCACATTTGATTGTTTTCCCACACAAGAAAACGATGGAGCAACATGTATTCTGGATGTTTTCTACTAACTCGTACCCACTGAACCCATTTATGGTGTTGAAATTTCAATAACAGCATTTTTGAAGATGTTGTCCGCTAAGAAGTGAATAATTTTTACCCGCATGTTCAGCAGCAATTTTTTCAATTTTACCAAACACTGTTTGCAAAAATTTTATAAGGAATGAAAAGCTCAAACTCTTCTCTAACGATATCGTGCCTGGCTTAATCGCGGCACGCACTTGAAAGTCTGAAAAACTCATTTCTTTTCGAGCGGTCCTATTTCACCCGAGTGCGGCCGTGCCTACTTGACATAGACCGGACTGTTTACACGAGCTTAGAAATGTACTCTTTTCCAGCTTTAAAACACGACCATTATTATTAAGACTTCGTACATTGATTTATGAAGAAATTATACATTATTTTATCAATAATGGTCGTGTTTTAAAGCTGGGAGAGACTACATTTCCAAGCTTTTGTAATCAGTTCGGTCTATGTCAAGTAGGCACGGCCGCACGCGGATAAAATAGAACCGCTCGAAAAGAAAACCGTTTCCTTCACTTTCAAAAAGCGTGCCGCGGTTAAGCCAGACATAATATCATTAGAAAAGAGTTCCAGCTTGTCATTCCTTTCAAACTTTTCGAAAACGGTGTTTGGTAAAATTGAAAAAATTGCTGCTGAACAGGCGGGTAAAAATTATCCACTTCTTAGCGGGCAACATGTTCAAAAATGCTGTTATTGAAATTTCAACACCATAAATGAGTTCAGTGGGTACGAGTTAGTAGAAAACATCCAAAATACATGTTGCTCCATCGCTTTCTTGTGTGGAAAAACAATCAAATGTGATTTATCTGACCCGCACAAAGAAATCTTTTTTTTCAACAGTAAGACTGGCACAGAGATGATGACAAATGCTTCCAATGTTTGCGTAGGAGTTGTACGTTTGCATTGAGGCAAATAGAATGGAAAAGTACGGGGGTTCAACAGGTCTTTTTGCACCTTCAAGACATCTTTTACCTTTGAGCAGATGTGGAGGAATCAGCACAACTCGTTTTTGGGCGGAAACTCAGTGGTAGATACCTACTGATCTTACGAAGAGATTGACACCATAAAAGCTTTGGTCGGAATTTTTTCTATCCAGAATGACCTACCGCCTGGCCTATACGTGAAGCTTACCTCAACACTTAGCATACTAGCCAGTCAACTCAATTTTTGAAATTGAAGATAAAATGTAAATGAATCCAAAAGTTTCGCAGGCAACTTTGACCTTCAAGACTATTTATTTATTTATTTATTTTATTTATTTAATTGTCTTATTTTACGAGGCGGCATTCAGCTATAAGCTGCTCTACCATGCAACCTCGTACATTGATTCCCTATTTAGACCCTATTTCAGTCATTTTCCAAGATAGACATTTCGAGTATGCGCTTTTTTTTTATTTTCCCAGGTGGAGCTTCAAGTTTTGACATCAGCGGACAAAACAGCCGCCGACTCAGACTCGCGCTTACAAAAACTGAATTTGACGTCGGTGATATCAACGCGACGGTCTCTGACGAATATTCTGAGGAAATTCAGGCCGAAGGAGTTGATAATGGACAGGAACTGCGTCGGACCCAATGTGCTGCGTGCCATAGCCGAAATCGAAGACCTCGAGAGACTTTCGATGGACCACGTGTCGTTCTGTGACACTGACTCCAGAATCTTCAGCAGGCTGTTGTCGGGATTCCGGAACCTGAAATTGATGACTTTGAGGTTCACCGATCTCACCAGGGAGCAGCTGGATGATTTCGCCAAGGCAAGATTTTCATTACCAGCTCAGTCTAACCCAACGCTGATGTGGAGTCCTTACCCAGTCGAAATTCAAACAAAAAAACAAATAAGAGAAGAAAATAGATGGAATAAAAAGTGAGGTACTCGTCGTCAATAAGAGCCCCCCCCACACAACACATTCGACAGTCGCGTTTTCCGAAAAAGTACCTACCTAATCTACCGCTGCTCGTACCTAATGTTTTTTTTTTAAATGGGAGAGATGTTCTCTCCTACCTAATTTGAGAACTTTCAGAAATCTGCTTTTCGCCCTAGACAATCTCAATAAGGCTTCAGGTAGAAAAATTTTCAATTACACTGTGGGTGTCTTGCAGTTGAGGGCTTTTAGCAGAAATGAGTAGTGTTTGTTTTTGATATTGCTTGTCTTGTTTTTTTTTTATCTTCATCAATGGAAATTACATTGTAACTGTGCTGTTCAAAATTATGGCTGTATCCCACCTGACCCACTGTCATGGGAATTATGTATTCTCAAATATACAATAAACGAATAATAATAATGATGAATAAATTGTGAATTACCAGTTAGCTCTGCGTTATAGGTATCTACCTATTGTATTATTATTTATTTCCGTATTATTCTGGCAATTGCGACTTTTTTTTGTCAATTGATACCTACTTTATTCTGGCAATTGCGACTTTTTTCTGTCAATTGCCACTTTATTCTGGCAATTGCGACTTTTTTCTGTCAATTGCGACTTTTTTCTGTCAATTGCCACTTTATTCTGGCAATGACGACTTTTTTCTGTCAATTGACACTTTATTCTGGCAATTGCGACTTTTCTCAGTCAATTGCGACTTTTTAGCACATTTCGATAGAAAATGATGTTTATATGGCCAGTTTGTCCGTCTGTCTGTCCGTCCATTATTTGTCTGTTCGTCCGTCTGTCTGTCTGTCTGTCTGTCCGTGTAAAAGTTGAGAAGTTGTACTCCTTTACGGAAAATGAAGCTAGAGCCTTAGAGCTTTTTCCGATTAATAGCTTAGGTCCTCAAGGGTGGCCTATGGGCAGACTGTATTTCATGGTGGCGCTGCCATCTTGGTAGCCATATTGAAATTTCTCATCAGTGGAACGAAACCTCGAACGGAACATACTCTGATCTCGTACGAACATTCTTACTTTCAAGCTCAGTTTCATGATAAGGCCGCCATCTTGGTAACCATATTCAAATTTCTTATTAGTGGAACGATTTTCCTGAAACTTGGAACTTACCCTTGCTTCGTATGATCACTCTTATTTTCAAGTAGAGTTTCATGATCCGCTAGAGCGGATTCAGAGCAAATGAATCTGAAGCGGATTCATACGAGACAAGAGTACCTAAGTTTCACGTTTCATGACAATCGTTCCAATGATAAGAAATTTCGATGTGGCGGCCAAGATGGCAGCGCCACCATGAAATACCGTCTGCCCATAGGCCACCCTTGAGGACCTAAGCTATTAATCGGAAAAAGTTCTAAGGCTCTAGCTTCATTTTCCGAGAAGGAGTACAATTTCTCAACCTTTACACGGACAGACAGACAGACGGACAAACAGACAAATAACGGACGGACAGACAGACGGACAAATTGGCATTAAAAACATCATTTTCTATCGAAATGTGCCCAAAAGCCGCAATTGACAGAAAAAAGTCGCAGTTGCCAGAATAAAGTGCCAATTGACAGAAAAAAGTCGCAATTTCCAGAATAAAGTGGCAATTGACAAAAAAAGTCACAATCGCAAGAATAAAGTGGCAATTGACAGAAAAAAGTCGCAATTGCCAGAATGGAGTGGCAATTGACAGGAACAAGTCGCAATTGCCAGAATAAAGTGGCAATTGACAGAAAAAAGTCGCAATTGCCAGAATGGAGTGGCAATTGACAGGAACAAGTCGCAATTGCCAGAATAAAGTGTCAATTGACAGAGAAAAGTCGCAATTGCCAGAATAAAGTAGCAATTGACAGAAAAAAGTCGCAATTGCCAGGATAAAGTGTCAATTGACAGAAAATAGTCGCAATTGCCAGAATAAAGTGGCAATTCACAGAAAAAAGTCGCAATTGCCAGAATAAAGTGGCAATTTACAGAAAAAAAGTCGCAATTACAAATAAATCTCTTCCATGTCCGCTCTGCGCCTTCGTACTCTATCGAACAATAGAAACATGTTGCAGAAAAGTTAAGGGGTGTAAATAATGGAGGGTATCCTTTTTTTCCCATTTTCCACCCCCTAGCTATTTTTCCTGATTATTCCTAGTCTCAAATTCTTATATTTGAATTAGAAAAAAAAGTTACTGTTGCAAAATTTTCATTGGAGGCTTCATTTTTGAGATATTTGGGTTTGAAACATTGTAAAACATGTCAAAATCGCCACTTTCCAGAGCTCAAATTGTTTTTCCTGAAAGCTCCTCGTTTCTCAGCACAAAATGGCAGTAAATCAACTTGAAACACCTAGAAGATCCATTTCAGTTAGGGAATCACGAGTTTCCGAGGAGTTTCCTTGGATTTAATTTCTAGGCCTTTGAATATGGTGATTTCAAGGCGTTATCCAAACATCTCAAAAAATAAGCCTGTGAGTAATCAAAATCTCCGTTGAACCCAAAAATTAAAATAATTTGGAAAATAACTAGAGGGGTGAGAAACAGGGGAAAAATGAGTACACCCCCCATTTTCTACGCCCCTGATTTTTTTTTAACACGTTGCTATTTTTCGATTGAGACCTATTTCTGTGAACTTTGGTCCAGTTTGAACAAAATCGATTGGACGGTTGAAAAGTTATCTCAAAAAATCGATTTCAAAAATTCAACTTGTACACCTTGTAACTTTTGAACGGCGCATTTGAGGAGATTGGAGTTATTTTTTCCTGGTCCATTTTTGATGGGGAATCTCTTCCTGAAGTTTGTTACCATAATTGCGAAGCACTTTCCAATGTAGGACCTACCCATTACCATGACATTCACATGGTTTTGAAATAAATATGAAACTGTTGGAACAAAAAGTTCAAAGGCATCTCAAACAATTGACTTTTGAACGCTTTTTGATGATTCGTCTCAGAATCGGTGGACGTCCATCGGGATAAAAGGGTCAAGATGAGATTTCGTGGAAAAGATAGAATATACCTGGAAAGGGTATGGTGTAACAGGATGTTGCAAATTTCTGGTTATTATCTACCTAGACCCCCAGACATAAATGTACATTCAAAAAGCCATTTTGCTTGTTTTTGACGCATTCAGTGTTTACCCACATCTTGTGCCGTTGAGACTGATCACCTAGTTGATGAGCTGAGGAGAGACGAAAAAATCCAAGTTTTTTTTACCAAATTCAAATAAAATAATGGTAAGTAAGTCTTGAGTACAGATATTCACAGTTTCAAGTTTTCACAATCCTATCTATTTATTGCACCTATCGCATAATTTCCAAATAACCTCCTATAGTTTTCAGCGCGTTTCTGTAGGAAATCCGCTATTAGCCGCGCTTTCTTTGTTTGATTTTTTCACACGTTCTAGAAATTTTTCCGGGTGACTTTGATGAACAAACTAACGTTTTTGACATAGGTACTCCTTTACGACTTCGCTAACCTAATCGTATAATTGCTTGCGTCTTCAAAAGTACCTACAATACAACTGATTGAAAAACATCAATTTTTTATGAACACCAGAAAAAATTAGGTATACCATAATTCTCTATCTTATAGACTTAAGTATTAACTGTTGGTGACAGAAACATAAGAAAAAATATCACCCACTGTTTGTTGTGTATCTATTGGATACTTTTTTTGCGGAGGAGGGGGGGGGGGTAGATGAAGTAGATTGTTTCACTTCATTACTAACTTTGTATGGTAAATAGAAATCTAGCACACACCCAGTGGTTGACATTTTTTCGCATGATCCTGCCACCTGACCAGGTGGAATGGGAAGTTTGTTCAAAATTTTGCTGACATCAGGCAGTCACGTTCGTTACAATTGATAAAATAATTGTTTAGAAAAAATATTCAAAGATACGACAATAATGAGTAATGACATTGCATTAAAACTTCCGCCTGCGACGAGATACTTGAATTCGTAGAAACTTGTATACAGAGTGTTTCGCAATACACTATTTTCCTACTACAGTGCGCTTGCGTTCGGTTGTCTAATGAGTAAGATTCCCGACGTGTAATTGAATATTTGAACAGGTTGGTACAAATTCGACTAGAACATACGCAAAAGTGATTGATAACGATGTTAGGTACAAAACTTTTCAATGTATTTGATAGATTCACCCACCCATTAGCCCACCATTATATTACTATTTACATTCGATATAATTTCAAAACGTAAAAACATAAGCGATGATTTTTCAAATGACTTTCTCTGCGATATGATATGAACACTTACAACACTCTTAAAATGTGAATGGAAGGATTGCACTACCCTGGGTACATTTGGTTGTCTGTAGCGGTAACTGCCAATTACCCAGCAAAATGCCAATATGTGCCGCTCCTAAAAAGTACCAAATATTGCCAATATTTTCTATTACGAGCTCTAACTTTGATTACTGTTTGACTCCTTCCTAAATACTGATACGAACATTTGGAACAGTAGTCGTGTTGACAATTTGTTTCCAGTTGGCCTTGTTAGGACGATTAAAGCATGGAATTACCATATAAGGTCCTTCTGCAGTGCAGGATTAATAAGGAAGCTGCTTTTCTAAGCAAATCACGTTCTGAAATGACATAACCTTAAAAATATGTGTCAGAACACAGCTAAAATTTCTGTTGTTTCGCTGTTAACTGTCGTCTGTCAGAATTTGTACCACCCTGCTGACGCTTGCGCTAAGATGGCCCTTATACGAAAAGGATGTATTACGGTTACAAACTTCCAGGGAAGATTCCACATAAAAAAAGAACAAGCAAAAAATATAACTTTGATCGAGATTTGGATGTCTCGAATTGCTCCGTTGAAAAGTTACAGGGTGTTCAAGTAGAATTTTCAAAATGAATTTTTTGACATAATCTTTGAAGTGTTCAATCGATTTTGTCCAAATTTGAGTCAAAGTCTACTGAAATAGGTCTCAATCGAACAATAGTAAGTAACGTGTTTTAAAGAAAAAAATCACAGGCATGGATAGTGGTGAGTGTTTCCATTTTCCCGCCAAATTTTCACCATCTTGGTTTTTTCTTTGAACTATTCTTATTTTTGGATTCTACGTTCGGTTTGAGAATTAAAAGTTGCTAACGCAAAATTTTGGTTACGGGCTTAATTTTTGAATTATTTGGTTTTGAAACTTTGGAAAACATCCCGAAATCGCCACTTTCCAGATCCCAAATTGTTTTTTTTCCTAAAATCTTCTCGTTTCTCAACAAAAACTGGTGGATTATCAACTTAAAACACCTAGAAAACTCATTTCAGTCGAAGGATCATTAGATTTTATGGCGATTTTAAGATGTTTTCCTAAGTTTCCAAGAAGTCAAAAATTTGAACGTAGAATTCAAGAATTGGAATAATTAAAGAAAATGACCAGAGAGAGTGAGAAATAGGGGGAAAAATGAGGACATCCTCCATTATGTAAGCTACCGAGTACGCTACTGAATCTTTTTTTTGCAACACTTTACTATTCTTCTCAACGGAGACTTATTTTAGTAAACTTTGGTTCAAATTTGAGCAAAATCAGTTGAAGGTTTCAAGAGTTATGTCAAAAAATTGATTTTAAAAAATTCAACTTGAACATCCTGTAATTTACAACAGAGCATTTCAGAATATCGAATTTAATTTTTTTCCTAGTCCACTTTTTATGGAGAATCTCTAAAAACTCTCCTAACTAGTCCGGGGGCAAAGGGTCATAAAAGGCTTTGCCGTGTGCAACTTCGTGAAGATTATACAGGATGGTCCAGGTTATAGTAGCAATAATTCACCATTCGATAGTCCATTGAAAACTAGGTCGACATGCATAATCGATTTTTTTTTTAAACGATCCCTTAGAGAGATACAGCCCTTCAAATTTCAGTTTTCAAAATCTTCTTTTTGCAATAACTCTTAAGTCATCCAAGCGATTTTGACCTTTGGTAAAAATACTAACAAAATGAATACCCATCACTTGACGTAAATAACTTTTGTCAAAATTGTCCAGTGGCGTAGATACGGGAGTTGTTATACTTTTCACATCCTATTATCCACGCCACTGGATATTTTTGGGAAACTATATTTTTTTCGAATTTCCTGTTCAATTTAGAAAAAAAAGTTACTCCCGTAAAATTTTGATTAGAGGCTTGATTTTTGAGATATTTGGGTTTTAAGCTTTGGAAAACATCTCAAAATCGCCACTTTCCAGAGCCCAAATTGTTTTTTTCTGGAAACGCCTCGTTTCTCAGCAAAAAATGGCAATAATCAACTCAAACGACCTAGAAAACTTATTTCAGTTGAAGTATCATGAGTTTTCTGGGATTTTAATTTTTAGGCCTTCGAAAGTCGCGATTTTGAAGCGTTTTCTAAAGTTTCCCAAATATCTTGGAAACGAAGCATCTAATCAAAATTTTACATAAGTAACTTTTTTTCCTGAATTGAACAAGAAATTCAAAAAAAGTATAGTTTTTCAAAAATATTCAGTGGCGTAGAAAATGGGGTGGGAGAAGTTAAACAATCTCCCGGTATCTACGCCACTGAACAATTTTGACAAAAGTCATCTACGTCAAGTGATGGGTATTTATTCCATAAGTATTTGTACCAAATTTGGTGGAAATTGCTTAGATGACGTGAGAGTTATTGCAAAAAGAAGATGTTAAAAACTGAACTTTGAAGGGCTGCATCTCTCTTAGGAAGCGTTTTGGAGAAAAACTAAATTTCGCATGTCGATCCTGTTTTTGATGGACCATCGAATGGTGAGTTATTGCCACTATAACCTGGACCACCCTGTATGTATACTATATACAGGTGGTCCAGGTTATAGTAGCAATAACTGAGCCCATGAAAACCACAATGGTGTAAGTCACGATTTTGAGTTTTTCGATTTTTGACATAACTCACCATTCGATGGTCCATCAAAAAGTGGGCCCCCCTGTATGTATACTGTATACATAGAGTCATGTCCTAATCGATTCCTGGGCGGTCAAGGACCATGAAGAATTATTGACATCTGCTGCAGGCAAATATGGTGGAGGCGCCAAAATGGGCTTGATCTGCTGATAAGAAACTGGCTGTAGATCGTTTGTTTTTCAACGGATTTTAACATCTGGAACTCGATCTGGAACGTCATTTTGTGGACAAAAGAATTCTCTTCTTATTTCATACCTAAACTTACAAACGTCATTTCGAGAAACTGTCAAAAATTTCTTCATGAGATTATGCTAAATTCCGGTCTTTTTTGAAGGTTATCCGATATTTTTGGAACCTGGCAGTATTGTAGATCTTGAGGTGCCTTCTCCGAATTCCCACTTTTCCACTTTGTATCTTTGCCGTTTTGGCTGCCATATGAATATTTTGTATGAATACTTATCCATTGTTCTCAAACTTGATGTGTAGGTACCTGTTCAGTCCAGATCCTGTTTAGTTGGAAAAATCGTATACCAATTTCGGTACGAAAATCTAGTAGAGGACTGAAATTTTGTACACACATGAAAATTATCTCTGATTGTAATGAATTAGAGTGAAGTAGCCGATTGTGGAATACCTTTTTGTTTTAATTGGCCAAAAAATTGATAATGACAGTTTCAACTCTCAAAGTTTCGAGTATGAATAGGTTGAGGACTTGTTAACGTGTGGCCAAAACTGGAAGAGAAATGAATGACGCAAATAGGTCGAAAAAAAATCAAATGTTGAAAATGTGACTTTTACCGAGCTCGAAAATTGGGTGGGTAATGTGGGATACCCCTATATCCGAATGTGGAATACCACATTATCCTAATATTTCTCATATTATCCTTTGTCCAAATGTGTTTTTTACGTTTTTTTAGACATTTTGCTGAAAAGAATTATCACATTAGAGAAGTGCTACATTATATTGTATAATAGGCCAGGCGCCAGGGCAAACAATAAGGAAATAATTGTTTCCTGGCTGGAAACTAGCTTAAAACGATCTGTGTAGCTTAGGTTTTGACATACTAGTTTCCCCCCTTTCGGAAATGTCGGCGTCATGTCGCCATCATCAACAAGAATTGCACCAGCGTGGTTTTTGCCGAATATTTTAATTTTGGATCATCTGACAGCAAAAGATGTAAGGAGTCATTTTGAAGCCTATGAAATTCCCTACAGTTTGGTTTTTCAATCAATTTTTTGCGATCTATGGTCTTCGAGACAGAGCTTCTGGAAGCGAGAGTCATTGTCGTGAAAGCTCCATGGCCACTTGACTCGAGAAACTAAAATGTCGATGTGACAAAAAAAATTCAAAACGAGATTACTCGAGAACTCTTCATGCTATAGTTGTGATGATAGTCTTAAACTCTTCCTCTTGAACCGTAGATTACGAATATTGAAAAGTCAAAAACGTCACATTGTACATATACAGGGTGTACTACGGGAATCAAATCAGAACAGAGAAATTTGACATATTTCTTCGATTCAGCCTATGCGAAACTCTAAGCACTTATCACAAGTCCAATATCAATATGCATTGCTCTGTAAGCTTCACTTGATACACTCAAAAAGTGGTCAGCTCACAGCCTTCCTGTAAAATGTTTTGAAGGCCCTCTGAAATCAACAAAATTTACAGTAGCAAGAAATGTATGTAACAGTATATTATATACCAAGGAACCAAAGTGAATTTTTGATCCTTTAAGTGAAGTTTGTTGCTCGAGGGCCCTTTGGGTCCAAATCTCCAAATTAAAAATTCACTTTGGTCCCTTGGTATATAATATACTGTTATATACATTCCTTGGTACTGTAAATTTTTAATATTTTGATGATTTCAGAGGGCCTTCAAAACATTTTACAGTAAAGCTGTGAGCTGACCACTTCTTTCGTGTATTAAGTGAAACTTATAGAGAAAATCCATATTGATATTGGACTCGTGTTAGGTGCTTAGAGTGTCGCATATAGGCTAAATCGAAGAAATATGTAAAATTTCTCTGATCTGATTTGATTCCCTAAGTACACCCTGTATATGTACAATGTGACGTTTTTGACTTTTCTATATTCGTAATCAACGGTTCAAGAGAAAGAGTTTAGGACCATCACCGCAACTATAGCATGAAGGATTCTCGAGAAATCTCATTTTGAAATTTTTTTGTCACATCGACATTTTAGTTTTTCGAGTCAAGTGGCCATGGCGCTTTTACGACAATGCCTCTCGCTTCCAGAAGCTCTATCTCAAAAACCATAGGTCGCAGAAAGGTCATTTAACAACTATTCCGTAGGGAATTTCATTGGTTTCAAAATGACTTCTTACATCTTTTGCTGTCAGATGACCCAAAATCAAGATATTCGGCAAAAACCACGCTGGTGCACTTCTTGTTGATGATGGCGACATGACGCCGACATTTCCGAAAGGGGGGAAATTAGTATGTCGATATCTAAGCTACACAGATCGTTTTAAGCTAGTTTCCAGCCAGGAAACAATTATTTCCTTATTGAGCTGATTTTTGCTCCCTGGCGCCTGGGCTATAATAGCGCTAATGTGGAATAGTCCACATTCGACACCTGTTGGTATTCCACATTACCGGCTTTTCATCATTTAACTTTGAATTAAAGTCAGCAGTTGAAAAAGATATTTTGGCTTAAAATTCAACCTGGGCTAGATGCATACATTCATAACATTACCATCTAAGCAATTTTCATGATTAAAGCTCTCATACTTTGATCACAACTAATATTTCACGCACTTACCTACCTCGAAAAACTCAGGATGCCGGTACACTATAAAATAATTATTTTTTTGATGTTAATGTCATATGTGGGTGTTACAGTTTCCAAAAAGTGAAAAACAATCTAAATAGTACATGATAACGCTACTGGAGTGAAGATGGCGTAAGCAGTTTCTTCAGGAAGGGGGTATTCCACATTAGGAACAGTATTCCACATACGGCTACTTTACTCTATCTGTAAGAAGTCCCCTAAAATCCAACTTAATGAACTTTGCATAATCGTCATCAAGTGTTGAAAAGTTGTTTTTTTGTCGAAGAAGTCATTTCTTCATCGCAAGATTGCCCTTTTTGTAACTGAATGATTGTGTATCACCATTGTGTATCACCATATTAACAATTACCATACACTGTTTCTACTTTTGCACAGGTAGCGGATCCAAGATGGCGGTCAAGAAGCAAAAATAGTTGACTGTCTTATTTCCAATAGAAGCAGACCTAAGCAGTTTATTTGATGATTGTATTATTTATTTCTGACACAATAATTCATGGAAATACTCTGCACTGCATTTTTTTAACACACGGTACTGATGATGTCTAACATGAATTAAGTCCCAAACTTTTTTTTGCAGGAGCCTCAAAGTGAAGAGTTGAACCATTTCAACAAGGTATCTGATGAGCTTTTGCTGATGATTTTCAAGCGTTTATCTACGAAAGAAAGAATGAACGTCGCAAAAGTATGCCAACGATTCCGTCGCACGGTTGAGGATCCTAGACTCTGGAATTCTGGCGAAGAAAAAGTCTACTTGAAGATCAAATCTTTGAGTTCCGGGGAGCTTAGCGAAATTATTTCATATCCGTTCCGGCTGGAGGAACTGAATTTAACAGGAGCTGAGGTGAGATTATTGTACCTAGACTTATTGGTAGGCTGGTGAAGTTTTGTGAATTCAAGCCTGTTATGCAAAATGACCTGTTGAACCCCCGTATTTTTTTGTTATATTCGCCTTAGTGCAAACCTACATCTCCTATGCAAACATTGGAGGCATTTGTCATCATTTCTGTGCCAGTCTTACTGTAAAAAAAAATTTCTTTGTGCGGGTCAAGAAGGCACGGCCGCATGCGGGTGGAATAGAACCGCTAAAAAAATCAATTTTCTAGAGTTTCAAGTGCGTGCCGCGGTTGAGCTAGACATAATATCATTAGCAAACAGTTTCAGCTTGTCATTCCTTATAAAGTTCCCGCAAATGGTGCTTCGTGGAATTGGAAAAATTGCTGCTGAACAGGCAATGGAAAATATTTACTTCTTAGCATGCAACATCTTCAAAAATATAACAAAATTGAGTTTGTATCTTCATTTTTGATAGAGAAATAATTAACCTTCCCGGTACGGTGGATATTGGTGCACGTTTTCGCCGGTGGGAGGTATGAAAGGGGTGACGGAAAAAAGATCGAAATACAAAAGGTCGAAAACAAAACATCGAATGCATAAAGTCGAGAAACAAAATAACGAAACCACAAAACATCAAAAGCACTATTGTCGAAAGTACAAAAGGTCGAAAATCAAAAGATTGAAAAGTGAAATATCGAAAAGCAAAAGGTCGAAAACCAAAAGGTCGAAAAGTGAAATATCGAGAAGCAAAAGGTCAAAAACCAAAAGGTCGAAAAGTGAAATATCGAAAAGCAAAAGGTCGAAAACCAAAAGGTCGAAAAACAAAAGATCGAAAAGCAAAACATCGAATAATAAAATGTCGAATAGCACAATGTCAAACTAGAAATACCTGTTTTAAATGTGATTACAATTCGGATCGATTGAGGAGCTGTGACTCCCTCAGAGAGCACTTGAGAAAAAATTTTACTTTCACTTTTCGACTTATTCTTCAGGGATAAATCACCTCCCAAAGTATTATGCAAGGCCACCGAAACACCTGTATATTCTTTTAAATCTGATCAGCGTCAGCGTAAATTAACTAAGGACTTATAAACCTGTGCACGCATGGACCTTGTCAGGTTGAGTGATTATTTTGCAGACCTGATTGGGTTTTTTGACGCAAAATCCACTCTGAAACGTAAAGTTGTGCACATGGACCTCGTCAGGTCTAGTATTTTTTTTTTGAAGACCTGATTTGGTTTTTTGACGCAAAATTAACTTGGACTTATAAACCTGTGTACATGGACCTCGTCAGGTTCAGTAATTTTTTTGCAGACCTGATTCGGTTTCTTTTGACGCAAAATCCACTCTGAAACGTCAAGTTGTGCACATGGACCTTGTCAGGCTTAGTATATATACTTTTTGAAGACGTGATTTGGTTTCTTGATGCAAAATCAAGTTGGACACATGAAGCAGTGTACATAGACCTTGTCAGGCCAAGTAGTGTTTTTTTTTTGAGGACCTGATTTGGTTTTTTGACGCAAAATTCACTCTGAAACGTGAAGCTGTGCACATGGACCTCGTCAGGTCTAGTGGTTTTTTTTTTGAAGACCTGATTTGGTTTTTTGACGCAAAATTAACTTGGACTTATAAACCTGTGTACATGGACCTCGTCAGGTTCAGTGATTTTTTTCGCAGACCTGGTTCGGTTTTTTTGACGCAAAATCAACTCTGAAACGTCAAGTTGTGCACATGGACCTCGTCAGGTTTAGTTTTTTTTTTTAAGACCTGATTTGGTTTTTTGACGCAAAATTATCTTGGACTTATAAACCTGTGTGCATGAACCTCGTCAGGTTCATTAATTTTTTTACAGACCTGATTCGGTTTTTTGACCCAAAATCAACTCTGAAACGTCAAGTTGTGCACATAGACCTCGTCAGATTTTTTTTTTTTTGAAGCCCTGATTTGATTTTTCGACGCAAATTCAACTTGGACACATGCATGGACCTCGTCAGGCTCAGTAACTTTTTTGCAGACCTGTTTCGTTTTTTTCTTTTGACGCAAAATCCACTCTGAAACGTAAAGCTGTGTACATGGACCTCGTCAGGTTCAGTAATTTTTTTGCGGACCTGATTCGGTTTTTTGACGCAAAATTGACCTATACTCATAAATCGGTGTACACACTACACAGACCTTGTCAGGTTCAGTATTTTTTTTTCAAGGCCTGATTAAGTTTTTCCACAGAAATAAATTTGGGCTAGTTGATTTTTGACTCAGTGCTTCTCTTCTCCCGTCCCAAACTCTCAAATCATTTGTCTTCACAACAATTGTACATACACTTATTGCTCAATTTTGATTTTCACGGTTTTTCTTTCTAGACCTTTTCTTTTCGATTTTTTGTTTCTCGATCTATTGCTTTTCGACCAATTGTTTTCCGACCTTTTGTTTTTCGATATTCTGTTATTTGATATTATGTATTTTCGACCATATGTATTTCGATCATCATCACTTTCGATATATTGTAAATTCGACCTTTTCTTTTTCGACCTTATGCATTCGATGTTTTGTTTTCGACCTTTTGTTTTTTGTTCTTTTTTCCGTCACTCGTATGAAAGATACGCCACAGCCGAGGCCACAGCAAAGTACGGTGCATCATGCTTCATATTTATTTCTTTATTGGATTGGGTACCGAGGGATTTAGAGAGGCTAAAAGGATATATCAACTCAAATTTTTATCCATAAAATTCCAATAAACAAACGAACACAAATTCAAAAAAGACAAAAATCAACAAAAATAAAATCAATTCTGAAACTCATTACTATATTAAATTTATTTATTTATTCAACTACAAGTACAAGATATTATTGTAGAACTATAACCGTAACTAAAAATAGTTTGAAAAGTTCAACGAGGAAGTGACATCAGTGCAAAGAGTTCCCATCACACTGATGGCATTTTCCCGTTGAATCGCGAGTGATAGTCTTTCTCTAAACCAGGAGCCCTCTTTGTGATTTCCGGTGGCTTCTACCAACTTGAGGCTGATGTCTCGAATAAACGCTTGCGCACTTGGACCAAAAGAGCCAAAAGCCTCGATGGCGATTGGGATGAATAAATACTCGTTTGACAGGACGCTGTATTTAATCCTTTTTTTTTGGCCTCAGTCTTTTCAGCCGCCGCGCCTGGGCATATGGCAGTGCTGCATAAGTATGATGGAGCCACCGTGTCGACTATTGTCAAGTCCCATCAGACAAGACATTTCCCATGACCATGACTATATGGAATTAAGGACATTCCATCAGGACGTTTGCCATCAGTGCGAGCCATCAGACCAGGTGGTTCAAGGACAGGATGAAGACCAATCGTTGTTAAAGCTCTTTTGATATTGTTGTTGGCTTCCTGGTGCCTGGTACTGCGCCCTTTGCTAAATTTACAAGAAAATCCATGAGTTCCTGTCGCGTCGACGAGAGACCCGCATCGACAAATAATGTGTGGTTCCACCGTTTTACACCCAAGTCTTAGCTTAGACCTGACGAGATGCGAATAATATGTTTGTCCAACAGTGTTCCTATATTGGACGATGGTAAGGCATGCAACCAGGAGCTGGATTCTTTCCGTGATACTGCCAACAAACAAGCTTGGTCCCTCACGTCAATGACGGTTTCAAAAAGATGAGTTTTGGCCACATTGATGATGGGATCGTCCCAGTCGCGTTGTTTTGCAGACGTTGGTAAAGTGGAGCTAGTGACTTGTTGCCAGATGATTATGGCTTCTGTTCTTCCGTGTTAATCGATTTGTAAAAAGTTGGATGATAAAATATAAAAAAGGTCTTTACAAAATGTTGTAGAAGAAATAAAACTTGGTAAAGCCACGTCGACAGCAGATCTGATGCCAAATACTCCAGAATTCACAGGCAGGAAAGCTTGCATCCATTCGTTATTAGATAATTTTGTGTTTAGAATCTCACTGACTGCGTGGCGTTGTAAATTGTCAAATTTTCAAAGGAACAAGGCAAAGTAAAAGATATTGTGAGCGTGGTAGATTGCAGATTTGCGTTGCAGATTGTTCTTCAAGGTGACTTTCGATCCAGTAAATTTTGGGGTGGAATTTTCCGCTGTTGATTCCGAAATAGGGCATAACTGACTTTTTTTCTGTTCAAGAATAGACAGTATTTTGGGCCCTCACAATCAATGATTTGATAGTCTGCCACAACTATTTCATGTGAATCTAGTAGACTCCCGTCATCTGAATACCATAAATTTAGCTTGGGCTTGAGTTTTTTGAATAAAGGGTGGAAAGCAACGCAGCATAAAAAATGGTCCGAGTGGGTCGCCTTGTTGAACTCCTTCTTGAGACTCCAACTTGGTGTTGCCATAGAGGAGAGTAGACGAGTTGCTGTGCTGTAACTAGCGTGAACATAATGATAAATTGTTGGAAAATCGGCCGAGATAGACTACATCATCACGTCAATTCTCATTATTACGGCAATCCACTTAGTAAATTGTTGAGGAAGCAATTAGTACAGGAAAAATAGTAAAAAAATCGGCAAAACCTTGGAATAAATATGGACGTCATGAAAATTTGATATTCTGTTCAGAATTGAGTGCTCTACAACATATCCAAAATCACCAAAAATCGCACCTGGGGGTTTTGAGTGATTGGAGGGGGGTAAAAAATTGCAACTTAAAATGGAGGGGAGAAACCCGTCAATCCATTGAAAGCAAATACGTCATAATTCGATGCATCATATCCCGCTGATACCATTTTGGCACTAAAAGTGTCGATCATTGATGAAGGGGGGTCGTGGGGGGGGCGAAGCTCTGCTAGGTGGTCGAATTTGTTTTTCTGGCCATTTAGAACCGATCACGACAAGTTTAGTATCTTTTTCGACTAAATTCAATCTCCTAAACTTGAATTTGATGTGTAAATTTGGATGAAAACAAGTTTGAACAAGTTAACTTGGGAAAACTTGTTTTTTCTTTGACTATTTTGACGAATTTTTTTTCCACTGTTAGAGGTGTTTATCTTTGAAAATATTCCAGGGACGATTAGAATGGAGTCTATTCTCCACGAGAATCATCCACTCGACAAATAATTTTGTCTCTCAAGTCAAAAAATCGATTTGAACTTGAGCCGGCGCGGCGCGTCGTCTGCTACTGACCAGTACACTACAGCATGCACCTTTAAATGAGAACACCTTAAACTATTGAAGCGAGTATCGAAGAAATAACAACTATCTTTAAAACTTTGATAATCCTTGCAGAATTAAATTCCCTATAATATAAGCAAAACCGCCATGAATTGCACTGCAGGGTTTTGAGTTACTTGAGGGGAGAGGTCACAGTTCATAGAGTATGAATCTCGCCAAAATATTATCCTCCTCCTCGAATAACTCAAAATCCTGCACTGCGATTCATGACGATTTTGTTGATGTTATATGGAATTCAGTTCTGCACAAATCGTCCAATTTTCAAAGATGAGTTGCTATTTCTCAAATAGTTTGAGGTGTTTTCATTGAAAGGTGCATGCTGTAGTGTTCTGGTCAGTAGTAGACGACGCGCCGCGCCGGCTGAAGTTCAAATCGATTTTTTAAATTCGAGAAACAAAATTATACATGGAGTGGATGATTATTGTGAAGAATACACCTCAATTTAATGGTCCCTGGAAATTTTCTAAGAATAACCACCTCCAACAGTAAAAAAATCGTCAAAATTGTCAAAGAAAAAACAAGTTTTCTCAAGTTAACTTATTCAAACTTGATTTTATCCAAATTTACACATCGGATACGAGTTCAGGAGATTGAATTTAGTCGGAAAAGATACCAAACTTGTCGTGATCGGTTCTACATGGCCAGAAAAACAAAATGGACCACCACGCAGAGCTTCGCCCCCCCCCACTATTCCCCTTCAACGATGATGGACACTTTCTGTGCCAAAAAGGTATCAACGGGATGTGATACGTCAAGCTATAATGTATTTGCATCCAATGGATTGACGGGTTCCACCCCCTCCATTTTTAGCTGCAACTTTTTACCCCCCCCCCTCCAATAACTCAAAACTCTCGGGTGCGATTTTTGGCGATTTTGGATATGTTGTAGAGCACTCAATTCTGAACAAAATATCAAATTTTCAGGACGTCCATATTTTTTCCGAGGTTGAGATCTATCTTTCTTGTACTGAACCCTATGTGTTTTGCAAACAAATTTTTTGCAACTTTTGCAAAAAAAAATTTGACTTCTTGTCCTGACTTCTGGAGGAAAAACTCAGGCTATGGGGGTATATCTCAAACCCCAGCCAAATATTTTCAAAAATCTGGATTCTTTTTTTGGATGCTTCTGGTATTTGATACATTGTTATGTTTTGAGCAAATACGTGAAATTTCCGATCGTTCAAAAATTTATTCCAAAAGTTATTTACAATAAACATGCATAGGGTACGGAATATATCCCCCCCCCGTGCTTCGAAGGTTGAGAAAATTTTACTCTGCTGCGAATACAGCCTTGATGGTTTTTCGTTAGCATCAAGAAAAAATTCGATGTAAACTGGACCATTTTTTTGCAAGGAATGCCAACATTTCCATTTGAACGTACTAGCCAACCAAATTTGAAAAAAAAATCGAAAAGTTGGACTTCAAAACTTCTTTTGGCCATATCTTGGACAATTTTCGGGACAAACATGTCGGATTTGGACTCCACCATCTCCAAACCAACTGCGGTACCTCCTAACCATCTTGATTTTTGCAGGTTGACTCTCCAGTGTTTGCATCAGAGGCCAGCAGAGCCGCCGGCTGTGGTGGCGCCCGCTCGCTCGTACGAAGACTGAACTTGACGTCGGTGAAATCGACGCAACAGTCTCTGAAAGATATCCTGAGATGTTGCAGGCCGAAGGAATTGATAATGGACCGCAACTACGTCGGAGACGAAGTGCTGAGCGTCATCGGCGAAAACCAAGAACTCGAGGTACTGTTGATGCGACACGTGAAGTTCCCGTCCCACTGCTCTGACCGCAAAATCTTCAGAAGGACGATTTCGGGCCTCTACAATCTAAGACTGCTGAATATGGACCACGTCCAGCTCACCGTGGAGCAGTATAACGATCTGGCGTACGCAAGTTTATCTTCACGTGTGATGATGTGTGATCACATCACGGTCATTAAATCGTACCCGAGTATAAGCGAGAACGAGCTTGCTTATAAAGTTGACCTTGCTCAACTTCAAAAACTACCAGTACTTGTTTTGTTTTTGTTCATTATTTGTTTATGTCTGTTCAGCTATATTCTTTAAGGCTCCTTTGTTAGTTTTTTCCAACCCCACATTGACGGCAGCCCGACTCATTCCAAAACTGATGTTCCACCATTGCCAAATTGCAAAAACGTGGTTTCAAATTTTAGTTCCGTACCAAACAGGGGCTCGAATGTTTAAAAGTGAAATAAAATGTTATTCCTATTACTCCAGGAAAAGAACATGACGGGAATATAAAATATAGCTCGATACGATTATTCGTATGCCAAAACAATCTTGGTATAACATGCACTTCTTGCTTAGGTACTTTTTGTTACAAAACAAAAAAAGATCTGACAGTTCCGGTAAAATAGGTTCTACAAGCCAAAATAGAGGCGGTCTCACCCAGGTTTTTGTATCCAAATAATCAATTGAAGCCTCGATTGGAGCCATGTTTCCCATTCCGCTCACATTCTTTTCTTGAAGTAACGGAGTATGCATTTTATCCCACTTTAAAAATTCAATCCAGTGTTTGGTGGTACCAAACTAAAATTTTATATCCTTTTATTGTGCAATCGGGCATATGAGACTAGAACAGTTTTTCAAAAATTCATAAGTATCATCCAAGGTAGATATTATCCTAAAAACTGTTCATGTAAAATTTGGTAAACAAGGTATTCAGGGTATTTTCGGGCTCTGCACAAACGAAAATGAATGTTACCAACTCGAAATTTTGACGGGAAAGCTGCAATGAGAATGAGGGAGGGTGTGAGTTCATCAATAAAAATTCTGGAATTTCAACTTGTTATTCATTAGAACCCAAATTCACCGTACTATATCCATCCATTTAGGTCCTTGTAATGTTACATTGACAAGCCAAGTGTCACTACAGTTGAAAGGAGGAGCTAGCCGGAGTCGATTTGACAATTACTAGCAATTTTCTTATTTTGTTATTACCTATCAAGTCAATATTTTCATGTTCAAGGCCGTTTCTACCTAGTTTTCACATTTAGAACTCAACTAAGAGCTTCGCACTCCGATATTTAAAGAGTTTTGAAGTATTTTACCTTAACAAGACGCTTATTTCAGATGATTTTCTCGTTTCTGAATCCATTTTTGAATCTCTTTGAACTAGGTACTTGAGTAATTATTGTTGTTTAATCTCCCACACGGATCATTATTACAAGTAGTGACTGTCATTATCACATATAAAAATGATTAAGTACATGAGTCGGTTTTTTTGCCAGCATCAACTATTTGGTTATTTGATATTTACAAGTTTTTTCCGAGGGGGTTTCCAGTAAGATAACAACGATGATAATAATAAAGTATCGTGAAGTGAAAGAAGCTAGGGCTTGGTTGAAGGAAAAATTCCAGAGCCGACCTTTTTTTAATGACGATTTCGGGAGTGGAACACAGAATTAGACTCAATTTGGTCGTGAAAAAAATCTTCGGCTATGAAATTTTTCCTCCAACCAAGCCCTTCTATTCCACAAAGACAAGCTGAAAAAGGAATTTGAATGAATTCAATCAAACAATGGGTCGATTATGTCCGGTCCAAATTGGAAACTTACCCACAAATTTTACTTTTAATTTTATTATCGAAACGGTTTCAGAATTATTAGGGATGTCGGAATTCTGAGTTTGAAAGTCAGAATTCGAAGTTTAAAGTCGGAATTCTGACTTTCAAACTCAAAGATCAATCAATCAATGAGATCTTCAATCAATCGATCTTCAATCAATGAGAATAAGTCGGAATTTTGAGATTGGTGTCGGAATTCTGAGTTTAAAAGTCAGAACTCGGAGTTTAAAGTCAGAATTCTGACTTTAATCTCAGAATTCCCAATTTAAACTCAGAATTCTGACTTTCAAACTCAAAATTGCTATTTCAATCTCAGAATTTCCACTTTAAACTCAGAATTCTGACTTTCAAACTCAGAGTTCTGACTTGATTCTCAAAATTCTGACTTTAATCTTGAAATTCTGACTTTCAAACTCAGAGTTCCGACTTTCTGACTCAGAGTTACGACTTCAATCTCAAAATTCTGACTCCAATCTCCTTCTTTCCAATTTCAACTTCAAACTCAGAATTCTGACTTTATTCTCAGAATCCGACTTTAAACTCAGAATTCTGACTTTAGTCTTGGTATTTCGAGTTTTTCCCCGGAATTATGGAAAAAACTCTGATGTCCGCTCTGCGCTTTCCTATAAGAACGCCCTGCAAGTCAGCGAGAACGTCATTCTTGCTTATTATTCCAAAGAGTTGAGTCTGCGATCAGGGAGCCGGCCGTCGACTTTATGGGCAACGTACCTACTCTTTGTTGGAAACGACGGTAAACATCATCAGATAACATAACCTGTCACCTAGACATCACAATCAAGTGATCAAGAAGGCCAGCGCTGTGAATCCCATTACTGACTTAGTCAAGGAATGAGTTCATTTCTGACCTCGTCAGAGTTAGTAATGAATGCATTCCTATTAGGTACCTATGATTGTGAGTAAAAGGATATTTTCACTGTAACTGTATCACGAATCCTCCAAAAGCACACATGATTATGTATCAATACATATACAGGGTGTTTCAATGTAAACGAGCCGCCCCGAATAAATTTTTGCCAGGTGGAATTTAGAAAATTTCCCAAGACTTGTCGATGTTTGTCTCGAGAGTGATATCTGAAGGATACATTGGCAAATTTCTATCTTCAACCCCCTCACCCCCACTAACCTCAACCTCGAAAATCCAAATGACACTTCCTACTTTGCTACTAAACTACGCACAAATCAATACGTCGTTCCAAAAAAATTTGCCCTTCTCCAATTTGATGTAAATTTGAATTACTACAATAAACAAAGTGTCTGTTCAAAGTGTCCGTTGACTTCATCCTTTGACTATCAGTCCATGGTTTTGCAAGACACTAGATAATTCACATAAATTTTGTACAGGGTGTTCAATAAGGCAGTGCAAAATTTCTGAATCGTCAAGAAGCTCCTGTTCGGAAAATAATTTTTTTCTCTTGAATTTTCACCACAAAGAAGACGAAGTAGGTCTTGAAGTACAGGGTGGTGTTTGAGTTCTCTTCTTATATCCTTTATTTACAGAGTGAGCACAAAGAAATCATCTTTTTGATGTTGCATGGATAACTTTTTTCGTCGTTGACCGATTTCAAAAATTAGTGGCTCATATTGAAGCTAAAACTTCAGGTAAAAAGACCTGAGGATCAGAGTTTGTTGAAAGCAAACATTCAGAATCAAGTGTTCAATAAAAGTTGGCCCGAATCTTTAACGTCGTCTACAGCTCGTTTGGGAAAAGGATTAGCTGAAATCCACTTTCCTTTCGAAGAAATCATTTATTCTGAATACATTGAGGTTTGTCTAGCTTGTCCTGGCTAAAAATTGTAGGTGAAGAAATCCAACTACAACTGCATGTTCAAGAAGAAAAAACAGCCCCTTGGTCACCTTCAATTGGTCGTAACCAAGGCTACAAACATCAAAACAATGAGTAATGAACAAACCAGTTCAGGTAATCCATTGTTTTTATTTTTGTAGTGTTGGTTACCACCCATTTCGGGTCAACAAAGGACTGTTTCTCTTCCTTGAACATGCAGTTGAAAATCAATCCCTTTACCTAAACAATTCGTGACTAGGACAAGAACAAAGACCATGATGTATTCAGAATAAATTATTTATTTGAAAGAAACGTGGCTATTAGCAAATTCTTTTTCTAAACGGGCTGTCGACGGCGTTTCAAATTCGGGTCACATTTCATTGAACCCTTGGCTCTAAATGTTTGTCTTAAGTCAACTTTGATCCTTAGGTATTTTCACCTATGGTTTCAGCTTAAATATGAGCCGCGAATTTCCAAATTTGGTCAACGAGGAAAAAAATTATCCATGCAAAACCAAAAAAATGATTTTTGTGTGCTCACCCTGTAAATAAAGAAGATAAGCAGATAAAACAAGCACCACCCTGTACTTTAAGACGTACCTCGTCTTCTTTGTGGTGAAAATTCAAGAAAAAAAATTCTTATCTGAACAGGAGCTTCATGGCGATTCAGAAATTTTGCACTGTTTTATTGAACAACCTGTACTAAATTTATGTAGATATAGTGTCTTGCAAAAGCACGAACTGATAGCCAAAGGATCAAGTCAACAAACACTTTAAACAAAATGCAAATTCATTGTAGTTATCCAAAGGACCCCGCACGATTCTTATGGAAAATGGCTCCCGGTTAAATTCTCTGAATTTTTGATATGTTGTAGCTCATGAGATACTTATCAAATACCGTGAACCCCAAACTCAAATAATGGACCCTTTTTTACCCACAGGAGGTTGAAGTTGGAGGTTTTGACGGCTTAAAAATGATATTCTGACGTAAATAGAAGCTTTCTATTTGGTTTCTCTCTAAGTTGTGTTTCATGCTGAAAGTATTTATTCGACAGAAAAATATCAACCCCCTCCTTCACCCCCATCCCCTATCTACCATCACTAAATTCAAGATTACTCTCAAAAGCCATGCGGATGGCTTCTGTGATTTAAATTATGAATTTTGACATAAAAATTATTTTCCACCCCAAATGTTGGGGTGCCAATTTTCCAATTTTCCTAGTTAATTTGGCTGAATTTTTGGTATTGTGTACTTCTGATTCTGCTGAACAAAAAGTTCCCATACTAAAACTTATTCCTATGAACAGTTTTTGTTCTGCAGGGGACTGAAGTTGAAGATTTGAGAGCATAAATATTCAACTTCAGTCCCCTGCAGAACAAAAACTGTTCATAGGAATAAGTTTTGGTTCGAGAACTTTTTGTTCAGCAGAATTAGAAGTACACAATACCAAAAATTCAGCCAAATTAACCAAGGAAAATTGGAAAATCGGCACCCCAACATTAGGGGTGGAAAATAATTTTTATGTCAAAATTCATAATTTAAATCACAGAAGCCATCCGCATGGCTTTTGGGAGTAATCTCGAATTTTATGATGGTAGATAGGGGTTGGGGATGGAGGAGGAGGTTGATATTTTTCTGTCAAATAAATACATTTAGCATGAAACACAACTTGAAGAGAAACCAAATAGAAAGCTTTTATTAACGTCATAATATCATTTTGAAGCCGTCAAAACCTCCAACTTCAACCCCCTGTGGGTAAAAAACTGTCCAATATTTGAGTTTGGGGTTCACGGTATTCGATTAGTATCTCATGAGCTACAACATATCAAAAATTCAGAGAATTTGACCGGGAGCCATTTTCCATAAGAATCGTGCGGGGTCCTTTACATCAAATTGAAAAAGGGCAAATTTTTTTATGAACGACGTATTGATTTGTGCGTAGTTTATATCAAATTAAAGAAAATTCAAATCTCTTCCTGAAAAAAATATTTCTGAACTTTTTAACCTCACCCCCCTTTTTTCTAAAATTCTCTGGATGTCCAATTTGATATTCTTGACTTCTAAATTCTTTCCAGTGTAGTCAACGACATGCTGCACAGCATCAAGGGAGAAAATTTTCTCTGGAGAAAGTGCCATCTAAATTGACCCCTTCAGTAATAAATGGTTGTTTTAGTGACTCGTGAAACAACCATTTATTACAACTTTACAACTAGAGAAAATTGTATCAACAAGTAGGTACTAGTGAAAATAACATCATACCATATACCCATCTCAAGCATGCCATTTTTGTTCCCGCGACCTATTATTGATCTTGCGTTCAAACCGAACCGCCACTGAAGCCCAAGATAAGTCGAAAACCAGTGAGCTCTGGAACGATCGGCGATCGGAAAATCAATAACGCCAACGACAGCCAGCACCAGTAGCGGCGATATAAATTACAAAAATAAATGAATAATTTTCTGATTGCAAATAACATTCTCGTAAGTTATTGAGAATTCATCGATCAGATCAGATTTTTGTTTATGATGAAAGCTGTAGTACCTACTTAAAACACGATGGAAGTGGTAAGATCTGCTAACAGTAAAAACGAGCTACACAACACATTCCTTCCCTTCTTCCATTCGCTGGAAAGGCACTGGTAACCCCAAGGTCACATATTCGTTACATGATTTCGTTACGAAGCAAATACATCCTTATCTGTGGTTCTGCTTTCAGTTCTCTGTTGTGCTCTAGGCGACCGATAATAAATAATAAATAAATGTTCATTGACCCAAATTATAAAATATACATATAAATGAAAAATAAATATTCTGTCAGGGTAAACCTCAGGGTGACCATTCAATTCTCGCACTTGCAGAGATTACCACTACAAATGGAAGTCTGATCTTCCATGATCACCCTGTTGATAATAAAATGAAATATAGTCGATACTACCGCACTCGCGGAATTACAAAATACTGAAAGCAATAGTGATATTCGGTGATTAAAAAAGAATAGGACAATCACATGGCGAAAGGAAACAATTTTCCTGAAAGACAATGAATAATAATGAAACGCAGGCATATTTTCCTTGTTGATAAGTCATGTATCAGAAGTGTTTCACTTCAAAAAAGAGGTGCTGTTGAAAATTTTGGAAAGAATTTTCCAGAAAGAGAATTTTATTTTCTTCAATTTGATATATCGTAGGTGGTCTCATTCGAAATTTTGAAGTTGGGGGTGAGCGGAGGTGAGGGGGTGGAAGATAGAAGTTTGCAATTGTCTCGCTGCTTTAGATGCCCCTCTCGAAATAAAAATCGACGGGTCTCGAGAAATTTTCTGAATTTCATCAGACAAAAATTTATTTAGTGTGGCTCGTTTCTATTGAAACATCCTGTATGTGAAAGCTTGATTAAGTGATTAAGTACTGCATACAAAATACCAATTGGTCAAATATTTGAGATATGAAATCATTTTTGAATAACTTTCAAAACGCAGTTTCAGTCAAGTTGAGGTGATCATGACGTCATGTATATATACACCGAGATATACACACAGTGGACGTGTAACATTTCGATGGGTGATTTCAAATTTTTAGCAGAAATCAGAAGTAGTTTAAACAGCAACAGTGAAAGACAAGATACTGAAGCGGTTAAGGACGGTGTTGAATACATCCTTTTCGTTTTAAGGCCATCTTAGCGCAAGCGTCAGCAGGGTGGTACAAATTCTGACAAACGACAGTTGACGGCGAAACAACAGAGAAATTTTAGCTGTGTTTTGACACATGTTTTCAAGGTTATGCTATTTCAGAACGCGATTTGCTTGGAAAAGCAGCTTTCTTATTAATTCTGCACTGCAGAAGGACTTTACATGGTAATTTCATGCTCTAATCGTTCTAACAAGCCCAACTGAAAAACAAGTTGTCAACACATCTACTGTTCCAAATGTTCGTATCAATATTTTCGTAAAAGTTGAACAGTAATCAAAATTGAAGCTCGTAATAGAAAATATTGGCAATATTTTTCTACTTTCCAGGAGCGGCACACATCGGCATTTTGCTAGGTAATTGGCAGTTACCGCTAGAGACTACCAGATATACCCAGGGTAGTGCAATCCTTTCATTTACATCTCCAGAGTATTGTAAGTGTTCATATCATATCGCAGAGAAGATCATTCGTCATTTGCAAAATCATTGCCTATGTTTATATCGAATGTGGAATGTGAATAGTAAAATATGGTGGATGAATATAAATGAAACAAGAAATCAAGGAACGGTGGTGGTGGGGATAATGTTGAAACAACATAATAGGGGAGATCTGCCTAAAATGACAGACTCTAAGCATTTTCGTTCACAATTGAAAATCCAAATACAGTCAACTTTTGGGTCACACCTGTCAGTTGAAACATCAACACATAACTACCACAGGACAAAAACTCCATCGAATACTGTTTCAATCATAAAAAAGCCAATTCTGTAAAATAGCCTCACTGTGTCATTTTAGGCTCACTTGTGGGTAAAATGACATAGGCAGAAAAAATATACAAAAACATGACCGAAAATAAGACAACTCATTTAAAAGCACTAGAACCAATACAATCAAGACATAAACTTATAGAGGCAATAATAGAGAACTCGAAAAATACTCAATTAACATAAGGGCATATAAAAGCATAGGAACACAAGATTGAAAGAAAACTGAGCAAAAACAGAACAAAACAGAGCAAAACAAAACAATAATGCTGTTAAATCTACAAATTCAAACCGCACAAATGGTTTCTTTAGTTTTTGACACCACATCTGAGCACTCGAAATGCGTCAGAATTTTACATGTCAATTCCTATGTCATTTTACCCTGATGAGTGGTATGTCATTTTGTCCCAAACTAACAAAATTCCATTAACATAACCCTGTGTTGCTTGCATATGAGACGACCTCGTGGATTTGTAGAAAAAATCACTATCAAATGACAGGAGTTACGTTACTGTGGCAAAGCCGATCAAACCAGAAAGATGCGGTTTGGTAGAAATGTAGCTTTCCCAACTTGACTATCGACAAACAGCACCCGAGTACCATCCTAAACGCCTTGATCAAAATAAGCTCAGTAGGTATGTCATTTCACCCAAGTATGCCATTTTAGACAGATCTCCCCTAATTATGATGAAATTACAGAGCCACGCCAAAAGTCACCCAACGCAACGGTCACTGCACTACAATCCGCACCGACGCGTATGAGCATTTCTGACATGCGCATTAACAGCAAGTCGTTATTAATCATGAAAAAGATGGTGTAATTTTGTAATGCTAGCGTTTTTTCGGTAATTATTGACGACCACTACTTCTCGACTAGCATTTTCTAAGAGTTAGGCAACCACTTAAACAGCTATACTGGACGCTTTCTTCTTGCCTGTACTTACGTCGTAGGACATTGGTGGATAAGTAATGGAAAGAAGGAGCATTTTACAGTGGAAATAGTGGTTTCCCCAGGAAACTACGGTCGACGAACGTGATGTTGTGGTGGTGTCTACCTACCGTGAAAAGTTGGTGGCTGAAGTCGAGAAGTAGTGGTCGTCAATAATTACCGTTTTTTCTAATATAGAGTAATTTGATAATCCATGATCTATCAAATACATAAAAAAGTTTTGTACTTAACATCGCTATCAATCACTTTCGCGTATGTTCTAGTGAAATTTGTACCAACCTGGTCGAATATTCAATTACGCGCCGCAAATCTTACTCATTTGACAAACGAACGCAAGCGCACTGTAGTAGGAAAATGGCCTATTGGTAAAATGAGCGTTGCGAAATCAATTCGTCTGGGTTTATTCCTTGACGGATTTTTACCATTTTGGTCTCTTTCGAAAGCTACAAGGATGTACTTTGGTTTGAGCCTATTGGTAATTTTCGTGAAACGCCAAAATACAAAGCTTGCACACTTTGGCATCACAATGGCACTACCATTGTTGTTGAAACAATTATTCATTGTAGAGGCGCGTACCTGGTACCTGGCATGCAGGTAGGGTCCAAACTTCCACATTACTTATTTTTGGGCATTCATTGTTTACGTCTTGGGTTGTTAAGACCAACTAGCAGATAGCCTGGTGAACGAAAAATTAAAAATCTGAAAAGCTTCAAAATTCGAACGCATCAATGGTAAGTTTTTTTTTACACAATTGTATCTATTTAATTATTTAATTTTTAATAATTTTTGTCTAATTTTTTCATATAACTCTTTGCAATTCTCCCGGGCTACTCTCACAAAGTATTTATTTGCATTTGCCGTGAATTTCTCTACTTGCAACATTTGCATGAGAGTTCCTTGCGCTCTTTGAAGTGAAATAAAATGGACAGAAAAAATTTAAGGACCTATACAGGGTTCTTGAGAATTCGTTACTTCAAAATATTTCAGTTGACTGCGAGGTTGACTACTGTTGACAGAAACATGAAAAAAAAATCAATCACTGAATAATGTTCATTATTTTTTTTTTGGGATGGTTGTGATACACCCTATAATAGTGTATATAAATCTATAGTACACACTCAGTGGTTGACATTTTTCCGAATGATCCTAGCACCTGGCCTGGTGGATGAGTTCAAAATATTGTTGATATCATGTAGGCGAATATTTTTCTGTGAATTTCTGGGTGAAATAATATTTTATTCCATATCTTGAGAAATTGTGATGTAATTTGGTATAGAGGTGGGATTGTTATGGAGAATTTTCCGTTAAAGAAAAGTTGATGACTCAATTCCTAGTAGAAATGATAAAATCCTTAGGTACCTCATTAATTAGTAGTCAACTCTAATAACTATTTCTCAAGGATGTAAGGATTCAAAGATTAGCTGTTCAGATTAGTTATAGTTTAACCGCTTACTCCATACATGGCTTATACCGAGGCTTATACTCACATCTCAAAGTAAAAATTTTGTAATACGTTGAATTGCATCAAAGAAAGTATGTAGGTTCAAAATAACAATATCAAAGCAATTTCACATATAAAATCAAATTTATCCTGAGGACATTATATAGAGGATGCTTTGATGAGAGGTCCCGGTTCGGGTCCCGGGATGCATACGCCGATACGCCGACGATTTTTCTAACTCATATGGTACTGGTGTCTTACATGAATTCATTCCCAAACATTTTTTGCAGAAGCCTCAAAGCAACGACCCGAATCATTTCAACAAGCTGTCCGACGAGCTTTTGTTGATTATTTTTGAGCGTTTATCTCCAAAGGAAAAATTGAGCGCCGCATATTCATGCCAACGATTCAATTGCATGATTAAGGATCCCAAACTTTGGGATTGGGGAAAGGAAGAAATCTACTTGAAGATGAAATCTTTGATCCTCGTGGACTTGAGCGAACTCACTTCATACCCGTTTCGGATAGAGTACCTGGATTTAACGGGAGCTAAGGTAAGATTATGGTACTTATAGCTAGCTACCTTATCAATGAAATAATGAAGCGTGGTTGATGCAAAATAAGTTTGTATCTCCATTTTTGAGGGAAAAGTCCTCAAAATAATTTTGGCATGCTGAGAATACAGCCTCAAGTCGCCATGTCGCGATGTCGCCCATTCAGCCCACCATTATATTACTATTATTCACATTTGATGTAACTTCAAAACGTGGAAACATATTGACAAAAAACTGTCTTTAGGGCGCCATCTTTCCAATATGGCGGCCAAAACCGCAATTATACTAAGTGTAAAAGTGGAAATTCGGAAGGATCCTCAAGATCTATAATACTGCCAAATTACAGAAAATATCGGAAAATCTTCAAAAACCGCCGGAATTTAGCATAATCTTAGGTATAAAGACAATTTTGACAGTTGCCCGAAATGACATTTGTAAATTCAGATATGAAATAAGAGGAAAACTCTTCCGTCTATAAAATCACGTGCCAAATGTTAAAATCCATTGAAAAACAAACGAGCTGCAGCCAGTCTCTTATTACCAGATGAAACTCATTGTGGTGCCTCCACCATATTTGCCTTCAGCAGATGCCAATACTACACCACTCGCTACACCATAATTATTCATGGTCCTTGATGGCCCAAGAATAGATTAAGACCTAGCTCTATATTTCTTCACAAAGTTGCACAGGGCCCACGACCTATGCCTCCACAATACTATGTTAGAACAACAGAGAAATGTTAGATGTGTTTTGATACATGTTTTCAGGGTTACGCCACATCAGAAGAGAAGCAATTTGCTTATGAGAGCAGCTTGCTTTTCAATCCTACACTGCAGAAGAACCTTGCCTGATAATTTAATGCTCAAATCGTCCTAACAAGCCCGGCTGGAGAACAAACTGTTAACGTGTTAACACCAGTTCACTGTTCCATCCACTGTTCCAAATGTTCGCATCAATATTTGCGTAGGGATCAAAGTTGGAGGTCGCAACAGAAAATATTGGCGATATTTTTTCACTTTTTAGGGGCGGCACATATGACATTCTGCTGAATTGTCAGTTACCGCTAGAGACAGCCCAACCAAATATACCTAGAGTAGTGCAATCCTTCCATTTACATCTCAGATTGTTGCAAGTGTTCATATCATATTGCAGAGAAGGTCATTTGCAAAATCATCGCTTATGTTTCCACGTTTCGAAGTTATGTCGAATGTGGATAATAGTGATATAATGGTGGCAAACTCGCCAAGGCTCGTGTCGGCAAACTGCATCCTCATGAATAAGAAGCAATCATTACCCGCTTGTTGAATAATATACTATTTTCATACTACTTTGTCTAAGTCTTTCGCTTTAATTCACTTGATATAAATAAGAAAATGTACAAACTGTAGCAGAAGGGTGCTACAAAGGAGTCATTGTACATACAGGGTGATTCACCACCAAATGGACATAGCTCAAGGGTAGGTCCAGTTTTTCCAGGCGCATCAGGATCTGGTTTTGAAATTTTTCTTACGCTGTTCATTTCGAAACTACAGGGTGATTCATCTATTTGGAAGAATTTTTTGACAAGCCATAACTTTAGAACGACCGGATGGATTGGATTGAAACTTTGTGAGTTGATTCTTTAATTGATATCTGAAACATCGCCTTATCAACGAGTTCGAAATTTCCAGGGCCGGCCTTGAAAAAAAATTTCAAAGCTTTTTCCAAAAAAGAGACACTCTGTATGCATAGTATTCAAAATTCACTTCCATGTTCAGAAACTACTTGAAACATGCTATTGAAATCGCAAAAAAAATTGCTTGGCACCATCAAGCTGTCAAAAGAAAATTGATAATCCTGATGATTTTGGAGGTAAGGATTTTTTGTAAATTAATATTTTCAAATATTCACAAATGATCTGTCATGACCCCAAATTTCAGCCGTTTCGTCAGAAAAATAAGAATGACATTTTTCTCGTTTTCTCAGTTGTTACAAAAAGTTTCAGCCGAATTTTCAAAAACTTATTGTTACATCCCTTAGCTCTACTTCTATCCCAAATTGAGCTGAAATTAAGGGACGTAACAAAAAATTTTTGGAAAATTTTGAAAATTCTGATGAAGTTTTTTGTTGCTACTGAGAAAATGAGAAAAATGTAATTTTTATTTTTTCAACGGAACGTCTAAAATTCAGGGCCATAATAGATCATTTGCAATTATTTGGAAATATCAATTTACAAAAAATCCTAACTTCAAAAATCAATACGATTATCAAAATTTTCTTGACAGGTCAATGGTGCCAAGCAATTTTTTTTGCAATGTTATTAGCATGTTTCATGTAGTTTCTGAATTTTGAAATGAATTTTAAAAAATATGCATACAGATTGCTTTTTTTGAAAAGAAGCTTAGAAGTTTTTTTACAAGGCCGGTCCTGGAAACTTCAAACTGTTTGATAGGGCGATGTGTCAGATATCAATAGAAGAATCAACCCACGAAATTTCAATCCGATCCATCACGTCGTTCTAAAGATATGGTTTGTCAAAAAATTCGACAAAATACATGAGTCACCCTGTAACTTTGAAACGAACAGTGTTATAATAATTTCAAAGCCAGATCCTGGTTCGGCTGGAAAAACTGGACCTACCCTTAGGCTATGTCCATTTGGTGGTGAATCACCCTGTATAGGTATCCAAAGTAGATAAATGGTTCTTCGTTGGCTTCACGAATAAAATCCACGTAAACTAGACCAATTTTTTGCAAGAAATAGCAAAATTTCATTCAAGCGTACCAGCCAACCAACATTACATATTAGTGTGGCGGTTAGTCAAACCTACCTTGCATTTTATTCTAGAGCATTCAGACTTGGCACAGTTGCAGTACATACCTCCATCCTTATTTTAAGAAGTGGAAACAAGATTGAAGCCCCGGAAGAGCAGCGGGTTGCCTATCTAACAGGGGTAGATTTCAAAACCTCAACAAATCGTCCGTTTTGGTGACTTCTATGGACGAGGATCGGTCCCACACTTGGCATTCACTAGTTCAAGGCTAATGTCGACCTTGACCATGTGTCGTGGGAGCGACTTGTCTACCTTCCAGGGGCACAAACAAATAATACCGGAATCATAGTGTTTCTATCACCATTTTTAATAGCTCAGTTATTTTTCAAGATATTCGGATGAAATTCGGTAGAACCATAGATAGTAAAGTCAGGAACAGAATGCCGTGTGCTGCCACCGTCCTTGCCTGCTATATTCGAAATTACGACAGTCAACTGTTTTCCTCCTTATGGCCAGCATCTTGAATCCACTCATTATTGAATAACTGTAAAATCAATAATTGGCAATACAAATCATGGTCTTAAGGAATAATACAGATGCAAAAATAACTATACCTAGTGAGCAACTTCTTTCTAATTGTCCAAAAAGAGCTGTAGGACCGTTGGACACAATTTCACGAGTTTCACAGAGCTTTGGCGCTCACCATGGTCAAAATGACCATTGGATAGATGAAGGAGGGTGTTTAGAATTATTATCTATATTTTTCGAAAAGGGATGCAAAACCATTTTGATTCAAGTTCAGTCTTTCCTGAAATAGCCTGAAAATATTCTGAAAAAGTGGGTAGTTCACTTTAAAATTTCATACTTTCAAATAGCCGGGATTATAGTCAATTTATAATGATATATTTACTGGGAATTATTATTTTTGCACTAAGATTATTGCTTATGACCATTATCATTAGTACAAATTAATTCCTCACTTATTCAATAATGGGTGACTTCAAGGCCACGAGAAGAAAAAGAGTTGACTGTCATATTTTTGAAAATAGTGAAGAAGGACAATAGAAACAAACGGCATTCCATTCTTGACTTCACTCTTCAAGGGACTACCGAATTTCACTGAAATATCTTCGGAAATCACCTCGGAAATCACTGATTTTTTGAAAAATGTGAATTCCCATGAAACTGACCTCCAATTTCAGGATTTCTCAGAAACGGCTGAAGATATAGAGACGCGGTTTACTTTATCCTTACAAACATGAAATTGTGAATTTATGTTGTGACTTTCATGACTCCAACTTTTTTAGTTCAGAGGTTGAATATTTTGAATTATCGAACACCCTGTATACGACGTCTGCAGGGAGACCTAACGTGACATCACCTCTTAAAAGTTGCTCAGAGGCCTAATGAACATTTTGTGACAAGTCTCGTCGCTTGATCATTGTTTGCAAGGTTGTAGCCCCGTAACGTCCGGACTAACTGCGATTCCGCTGATTTCTGTTTGTGCCCCTGGAAGATAGGCAACCCGCTGCCACAACTCATCGCCAAGGTCAATATATGCCCATAACTAGTAAATGTCAAGTGGAGGACCGATCCCGGCCCATGGAAGTCTCCAAAACGAGCGATTTGTTGAGGTTTTGAAATCTACCACTGTTAGGTAGACAACTCGCTATACTGCTGCTCTCCCGGATTTGCAACCTTGTTTCCACTTCTTAAGAGTAAGCGGGGAGTATGTTCTACAACTCTGCCAAGTTTGAATGCTCTAGAATAAAATGCAAGGTAGGTCTCAAAATTGTCCACTAACCGCCGCACTATATGAATTCAAACATAATATAAAGATTTTTTTTAACAAAAAAAGTCAGAAAGTTTCACAGGCGGGTTTGAGCGGGTTGGACTTCAAAACTTCATTAAGCCCTCGCTTCAGCCGTATCTTGGTCAATTTTTGAAACAAACATGTCGGGTTTTGGCTCCATCACCTCAAAACCGACTGCGATACTTCCTCGCGTCACATCATTTTGATTTTTGCAGGTAGACTCTCCATTGTTCTCAAATCGCGGCATACCCACCGGCCCTTCCACTGGCTCGCTCGTGAGAAGACTTAACTTGACGTCGGTGACATCGACGCAACAGTCTCTGATGTATATTCTGCGATATTGCAGGCCAAAGGAACTGATAATGGATCACAACCACGTCGGAAACGAAGTGATGGGCGTCATTGCCGAAAACCAAGAGCTCGAGGTACTGTTGATGCGACAAGTAACGTTGCCGCTAGATGACTCCAAAGTCTTCAGCAAGACGATTTTGAGACTCCACAAACTGAGACGGCTGCACATGGACATCCAACTCACCAACGACCAGTTGGAAGATTTGATTTCCGTATATTCAATTTCGCGAGTTGAACGGTTGGAGAGTTACGTCACGCTCGTTCAAAATGCTCGTGAAGCTCGTAAAGCTCGTGAAGCTCGTGAAGCTCGTGAAGCTCGTGAAGCTCGTGACCGCAATCAATTACTCCTTTTGTTAATAGTTTATTCCTGTGTATTTTCAACTATTTATATTTGTGCTCGTTGAAGGTTCACTTGAAAAACACGCTTTCCCATGCATTTTTTCCGTTTCTCAATTCATGTTTGCATCTCTTTGCGCAAAGTACCTAATTGCTGTCAAAAATCTTATTATGTTGATTATCAGCTGAAACAAACGATTGACATTTGGAAATGATGGGCTGCATGAGTTTCCTATTTCTACAAGATCTTATAAGTGATTTTTTGAGGAAGAGTTCTTGAGCATGAGCTCTCAGTCAAAATCTCCGACACATTCGTTCCACATTTGGCATTATAACTTCAATGAAGCTTCACTTCTGCTTGTTTGGCTTCTGTGGACTGTATCTAAAAAAAACATCCTTGTTATAAAGTCAAAGACATCGGTATACTGTAAGATAGTTTCACCAGTGTAGGTAATGATGTCATATGTGATAATCTCGACCAAAAATCTCATAGGTATGCAACTCGGTATGCAATGATATAACCTCGGTCTCGGATATAACCAAAATCTAAAGAAGTGAAAGGAAAGAGAGAAAAAACAAATCTTCAAGCATAGCTTGCATGCTTGCATGCATAATAAGAATTCAGTTGAGAAAATACTTCATTCATTCATCCATCAAGAAACACCTGCAACCCACTGATGGTTTCAGGTTGAGCCTTCATTTTTTGCTTATTCAGACGTTCAGAATAGAGAATGAGGTAACTACATACTAGAGCATGGGTGTTCACGATAAAATTCACCCCCTCCAGTAGATTACCCTTCAAGATATTCCAAAAAATTAATAACTTTTTTGTCGCGATTTTCCCAGGGACCTTCATTCGATCCTCTAAAAGTTCCTAGTTGGTACCGTATACAGGGTGTGATATGTAACTTTTTTATTTTAAAAACAACACCCTATATTTTATTCCGTTATTTGGTGGAGCCTTTTTCTCTGATTACAAATATATTTGACACTTTTGATTTATTTTGACAAGTAAGTTGTCGGAAAAGTAATAAAATAGGTAGTTAAATAATTTTGTTTCGCGGCAAGATGGCTTTGGTCTCTACAGTTCACTCAAAAAAAAGTTATTCTCGCAGCATTTTGTCTGCAGAGTTCAACTCTGCATGGATAAATGGTCTAACTTGTTCCTGATACAGGGTGTCGCATAATTTTCAATTTATTTGACTACCTATTTTATTTTTTTGACAGCTTCCTTGTCAAAATAAATCATAAATGTTATATATTTGTGTAACCAGGAAGAAAGGCTTCATCAAATGACGTGATAAAATCGAAACCATCGAGAGGGGCGTGCCACAAGGCTCAATACTAGGCCCATTATTGTATATAATATATACAAACGATCTGCCCGCCATTATGAAGCAACCTACCATCATGTATGCGGACGATACATCCATCATTTTTCGTCAAAGGAACGCGCAGGACATGGTGTCGGACATGAGGCAGTCCTTTGCGTCCGTGAAGGAATGGTTCTCATCGAATAATCTGAAAATGAACACTGCGAAGACAAAACTGATGAAGTTTTCACCTACTTACGACGTTGAAACTCCATGGAGGGTGGATCTCGGGTGAGACGTTTCCTTGACGGCGGAATCCTGTGTCAGATTTCTTGGCCTTGACTTGGATCCTAGTCTTAAATGGAAGGATCATATACGGCGGTTGGTGTTGCAGACGTCACATTTCTGCTATGCCTTGGGGGTTCTGTCGAGAATGGTGTCGGTGGAGGCAGCAAAGATTGCATATAACTCCTATGTGGCGTCGAGACTGCGGTATGGAATTATCTTCTGGGGCGACTCCACGAAAACCGTCGAAATCCTGAAAATCCAAAAGCGATGCCTACGGAGTATATTCAATTTGAAGCAAACGGACTCATGCGTGCCAATTTTTAAAGAACACGACATACTCACGGTTGTTGATATGTACATATTGGAGTGCGTAACATTTGCAAGGGAAAACTATGACCTGTTTGCTCACCATGGCTGCCAGCATGGTTACTTCACCAGGGGTAGGCAGGACTTACGTATCCCGAGACCTCGCCTTGAAATGGAACGAAGAAATGTGGTTTGCAACGTGATAAAATGCTACAACAAAGTACCTGAATCCGTCAAGAGCCTCCCAACGAGACAAATGAGGTTAATGTTGAAGACTTACCTGACTGGAAGGGCACACTACTCATTCCAACAGTTCCTGGGCGAGGAGATGTCCATCTGAGTACGAGTTTCTTGTGGTGCGGTGTTCTGCCGGCCGGTTTTTGTTTGTGTTTGCGTTTTTGTTTTGTTTTGTTTCTTTTTCTGTTTTGTTATCTACACTTTGCTTTTTAAGTTTTGACGTATTCCATGGCCCAGGGCTATTATAGTGCAATATAATGTTTACATTGTAATTGAGGAGTGATTAAATATACATACATACATACAAATAAAGGGTGTTGCATTCGAAATAAAAAAATTAAGTGACACACCCTGTATACGGTACCAACTGAGAACTTTCAGACGATTGATTCAAGATCCCTGGGAAAAATCGTTGGGAAACAGTTTTCAGTTTTTCAAAATATCTCAAAGGGGGATCTCCTAGAAGGGGGTGGATTTTATCGTGAATCCATACCCTGAATCTATGTATGGATTCCTGACCAAGCCGGCGTACAAATTGTAAAGTGCGACCTCAAAGTTCAACGTTACGCTCACCTTGCTGATAGATGCTGATGGCCTGGCTGAAGAAATTTCAATTTTTCACATGTGCTTTATTGATTTCTTCCGCTAAAATCAATAATCCGCGGCTGACCTACCAGTAATCGTTATACATACAATGGTGACAGCCTCTGCGTTTTCGTAAAAGCAGGATGCGTGAAGTTGGCTACACATATAAAGCACAAATGAAGTCAACTGGTGGAATGCTCAGTGCTTCGTTAGTGCTTCATTGTGCTTCAAACTGGAGCCCAGCCACACCTACGGTTCAGGAGATACAGAGCTCCAAAGTGCAGGGCTGGGAGTTGGATACGGCTTTTTTGTTATAGAAGTACAAATGAAGCAAGCTGGTGGGATCCTTAGTACTTCGTTAGCGCTTCATTGTGCTTTAGGTTGTGCTTCAAACTAGAGCCCACCCACACCTACGTTTCAAAAGATATAGGGCTTCAAAGTGCAAACTGCAGTGCAGGAAGTTGACTACAGCTTTTTTGTTATTGAAGCACGAATGAAGCCAACTGTTGGAATGCTTGGTGCTTCGGTAGTGCTTTATTGTGCTTTGAACTGGAGCCCAGCCACACCTACGGTTCAAGAGATATAGGTCTCCAAAGTGCAAATTGCAGTGTTGGAAGTTGGCTACAGCTTTTTTGTTATTGGAGCACAAATGAAGCTGGCTGATGGAATCCTCGGTGCTCCGTTGGTGCTTCATTGTGCTTCAGATTGAAGCCTAGTCACACCTACGGTTCAAGAGATATAGGGCTTCAAAGTGAAAGGTGCAGGGCTGAAAGTTGGCTTCAGCATTTTTGTTATTGGAGCATGAATGAAGCTAACGGGTGAAAACCTTAGTGCTTCGTTAGTGCTCATTGTGCTTCGAACTGGAGCCCAGCCACACCTACGGCTCAAGAGATATAGGGCTCCAAAGTGCAAATTGCAGTGCTGGAAGTTGGCTACATCTTTTTTTTTTGTTATTAAGGCAAAAATAAAGCTAACTGATGGAATCCTCAGTGCTTCTTTAGTGCTTCATTATGCTTCAAACTGAAGCCCAGCCACACCTACGATTCAAGAGATATAGGGCTCCAAAATGCAAATTGCAGTGCTGGAAGTTGGCTACAGCTTTTTTGTTATTGAAGCACAAATAAAGCTAACTAGTGGATTCCTCAGCGCTTCGTTGGTGCTCCATTGTGCTCCAAACTGGAGCCCAGCCAGACTTACGGTTCAAAAGATATAGGGCTCCAAACTGCAAAGTGCAGGGCTCGAAGTTGGCTACAGCTTTTTTGTTATTGAAGCACAAATGAAGTCATCTAGTGGATTGCTTAGTGCTTCGTTAGTGCTTCATTGTGCTCCAAACTGAAGCCCAGCCACACCCACGGTTCAGGAGATATAGGGCTCCAAAATGCAAGGCTGGAAGTCGGCTACAGCTTTTTTTGTTATTGAAGCACAAATCAAGCTAACTGATGGAATCCTTACTGCTTTGTTAGTGCTTCATTGTGCTTCGAACTGGAGCTCAGTCACACCTACGGTTCAAATGATACAGGGCTCCAAATTGCAAATTGCAGTGCTGGAAGTTGGCTACAGCTTCTTTGTCATTGAAACACAAATGGAGTCAACTGGTGGAGTTTTTAGTGTCTCGTTAGTGCTTCACTGTGCTCTAAACCAGAACACAGTCATACCTACGGCTCAGGAGATATAAGGCCCTGAAGTGCAGGATTCAACGGGGTGATTATTCCCTCTTCTCAAAAATTACCAGGAAGTATAAAGAATGGGCCAAACGTGGGCCTTCTAGCGCAACCCACCGTCTCGTAGGTGTGACTGGGTTCTGGCTTGGAGCACAATGAAGCACCAATGAAGCACTAAGGATTCCACCAGTATGCTTTATTTGTGCTTCAATAACAAAAAAGCTGTAGCCAACTTCCAGTACTGTAATTTGCACTTTGGAGCCTTCTATCTCTTGAACCGTAGGTGTGGCTGGGCTCCAGTATGAAGCACAATGGAGCACCAACGAAGCACCAAGTATTCCACCAGTCGGCTCCATTTGTGCTGCCAACTTCCTGCACCTGTAAGAGCATATGTCTATCTTTGTTTGAAGTACGTTTAACTAGAGGCTAACTTCCAAGAAGGTGCAGGAGGTTACCACAACACTTCTAGGGATGGTACCCAAATCGAGAAGGAAACCAAGGGTTCGCGAAATAATGAGACTACGGGAGTATTCAGAAAGTTGAAGCTTCCGGAGCGCCGCTGGACGGTTATGCTTGTTGCAGAGGGACGTAGTCAAACTGAGCAAAATCCAAAAAAAAAGTGAAAGTTGTGCCTTCACGAAAATCTTTTTTTTTTCAATTCAAGACAATTAAGACCAATTTAGAGAAAAGTTTCTATGACAGCCTTATCAATTTGCCATTTTGTATTGTTTCTGCAAGTTGCAAGGCAAGCCCTCAAGAAGTTGAGAGGAGTGCAGGGGGCAAAAGCACCACGTTTTGGCCTCGGTTTCGGCTTTGCCACAAAAAATCTGACTCTGTAGACCTTAGCCGATTGGGATTCGGAAAACCAACTCTTCGGCCTATTCGATAAACTATAGTCCAAACACCCTCAAAAAAAATCATCTTCTTGTATTTCAGATTTTCCAACCACTGTGCGTTTGCCCAGAAAACAGGTAATGTATGGCGACTAGGACATCCAATCCCGAAACATAATCGAAATCCCGGGATATTTGGAATTTCTCAAATGATGCAGCTTTTCACCTCAGTTGAGTAAAAACAGATTCAATGCAAGAAACACAGATCATTGAAGTAAGGACATCATCATTTGAGACCAATATTAGTATTTTATTGTATTTATTTGGCATGGATAAAACATCGCAGTTGCATTGCAATAATGCGTGCTTACTTCGAGAAAGCAAGAATTACTTGCTGAGGAAAAAAAGAAATTGTTTTTTTTTCCAATTTATTATAGTTTTGTTATATTTGATGAGTTTGGGTTTGGACATGTTCTTCAGTTTTCAAGGGTCGGTATTTCCATTTCCATATCAAATTATAATGTACTTACTTTAGTAATATGTGTTTCTTGTATTGACCCTATTTTTTATTCAACTGGGGTAAAAAGACGCATCATTCCAAAAATCCCGAAAATCCCGGGATCTCAGTGGAAAAATCCCGGGATTTTTGGGACGGGATCCCGGGATCCCCAGATTGGATGTCCTAATGGTGACATCCTGTACATTTATGTGCGGGAACACAAATGAAATCATGTACACAAATAAAATCCTGATGTATTATTTTTCAAGTCGCATTTTTTCTACGAAAGAAGAAATTACAAACATCTTTTGAAAACTGACCTTTCATTTCGATGCCACCTCTGATCGGTCTGTAATCTAGACCACATGGGTTGGGACGGGAACTGCCTATGCAATTCTTGTATGTATAGATCACAGTCTCCAATGTCGGTATTTTTTGTGGCAATCTGCAAAAAAAAATAAATGACTAAGCGAGTATTTCTGAAGCGAAGGCAACAGCATGTTGGGAATCTCACGACCCGTTCCATCAGGTTCTCGGTTATTCAAAATTGAACCATTTAATCGATTACGATTGTTTGAAACCTATCGATTCAAGCCACCTTTAGTTTTCTTTCTTGTCGATTATGGTAATATCATATTGTATTACTGGAAGTACTTTCTGCTTCCTGGAAGAGGCTGTATTCCTTTGAAACTAAAACTTTTGCACTGGCAATATTTTGGAAAAACTTCTTTAACAAATGAGAGTTATACCGGGTGATCATTTGAAAACTATCCACCTGCAATAACTCCCGATTTTTAGTGAAAATGTCTTCGAGCAAAAACAGGTCGATTTTTATATCGAAGGGGACATCTAAAACATACATTAGCAATTTTCTATCTTCAACCCCCTCGCCCCCACCTACCCCAACTTTGAAATTTCAAATTACACTACCTATTTTGCGATACATTAAGTTCAACAGAATTAAATTCTCTTTCTGAAAAAATATTTCAGGGTTCAATTTCGTGGGAAGTGAAGTTGAAATTTGACATATTCAAACCAAAAGATCAAAACGCTGGAGTAGACTTTCAAGATTTTTAAATAAGTACCTATACAGGATGGTTCGTGTTTAATCGGAAACGTTTTGACAGCGGATGAAGCATAAAAAAATAAGTGGACTTTCTCCAGAAATGTACAAAAACTGAGATGAAGCCATTCAAAGTTGAGATCACAAGAAAGTTTTCCTCACATAATTTGTGAGGAAAAAATTACATTAGCAATTTTCTATCTTTAGCCCCCTCGCCCCCACCTACCCCAACTTTGAAATTTCAAATAACACTACCTATTTTGCGATACATTAAGTTCAACAGAATTGAATTCTCTTTCTGAAAAAATATTTCTAAAATTTTTAACCCCACCCCTCTTCCCCCCTAAATTCTCTGAGTGTCCAATTAAACATTCTTGACCTCTCAATTCTCTTCAATGCAGTCAACGTCATCCTGCACAGCATCGAAAGAGAAATATTTCTATGAAAAAAGTGCCACCCAAATTTACCCCATTGCTCCCCCCTCTTCACCTTAAAAATCTAAAATGACAAAACCTACTTTGTGATACATCAAATTGAAGGGAATTGAATTCTCTCCCTGAACACAATTTTTTCGAGATTTTCAAAACCCCCGTTTTCCTACTAAAATCCTCCAAATGTCCAGTTAAATGGGGAAGGGAATGAAAATTTAAAAAAAAATGTTTTAATGAAGATAATTCAATTTCCTTCGATTTGATGTATCACAAAATGGGTGGTATTTTGTTAAATTTTAAAGTTGAGGTGGGGGAGAGCAATGAGGTGAATTTGGGTGGCACTTTTTCCACCGAAAATTCTCTTCTTTGAAGCTATTTAGGATAATGCTGACTAAACTGAAGAGAATTGAGGGGTCCAGAATATTGAAAGGGACACTCAGAGAATTTTTAGAGAGAAGTACAGTTAAAAATTTTGAAAATATTGTTTTTAAAAAAAGAATTCAATTTCCTTCAATTTGATGTATCGCAAGGTAGGTAATGCCATTTGAAATTTTATTTTTGGGATGGGTGGGGGCGAGGGGGCTGAGGATAGAAATTTGCCAATGTATGAATCGGGAGTTATTGGAGGTGGATAGTTTTCAAATGATCACCCGGTATACTTCAATCGATTTCTGAACCACCAAAGATCATGAAAAATCATGGTGGAATATTGGCATCTGCTGTAAGTAGGGTGGAGGCGCCAAAATGGACTTCGTCTGGGAATAGCAGAATGGTTGATCTCTTGGTTGATCTAGTAGATTTTTCAAAAGATTTGGATATTTAATATATCACTTTGTAGAAAAATAGATTTTCAGTTCCGCTGAAAAACAAAGATTAGGTCACTTTCGCGTATGTTCTATTCAAATTTGTACCGACCTGGTCGAATATTCAATTACGCGCCGGAAATCTTACTCATTTGACAAACGAACGCAAGCGCATTGTAGTAGGAAAATGGCCTATTGGTAAAATGAGCGTTGCGAAATCAATTCGTCTGGGTTTATTCCTTGACGGATTTTTACCATTTTGGTCTCTTTCGAAAGCTACAAGGATGTACTTTGGTTTGAGCCTATTGGTAATTTTCGTGGAGCGCCAAAATACAAAGCTTGCACACTTTGGCACCACAATGGCACTACCATTGTTGTTTACATATTTATTCATTGTAGAGGCGCGTACCTGGTACCTGGCATGTAGGTAGGGTCCAAACTTCCACATTACTTATTTTTGGGCATTCATTGTTTACGTCTTGGGTTGTTAAGACCAACTAGCAGATAGCCTGGTAAACGAAAAATTAAAAATCTGAAAAGCTTCAAAATTCGAACGCATCAATGGTGAGTTTTTTTTTACACAATTCTATCAATCTAGTTAACTCCCCGGATCCTTTTGAAAACCGCCTATACACATTTTTTGTTTGCCTAAAAGAGTTTTTTCATATAACTCTTTGCAATTCTCCCGGGCTACTTTCACAAAATATTCAATTGCATTTGCCGTGGATTTCTCTACTTGCAACTTTGCATGAGAGTTCCTTGCGCTCTTTGAAGTGAAATAAAATGGACAGAAAAATTTGGAGGACCTATACAGGGTTCTTGAGGACTCGTTACTTCAAAAGATTTCAGTTGACTGCTGTTGACAGAAACATGAGAAAAAATATCGATCACTGAATGTTCATTAATTTTTTTTGGGATGGATGTGATACATCCTATATAGTGGATATAAATCTAGTACAAACTCAGTGGTTGACCTTTTTCCGAATGATCCTGGCATCTGGCCTTGTGGAAAAGTTCAAAATATTGTTGACATCATGCAGGCGAATATTTTTCTGTGAATTTCTGGGCGGAATAATATTTTATTTCAAATCTTGGGAAATTGTGATGTAATTTGGTATGGAGGTGGGATTCTTATGGAGAATTTTCCGTTAAAGAAAAGTTGATGGCTCAATTCCTAGTAGAAATGATGAAATTCTTACCTCAAATTTGTACTCAACCGTAATAACTATTTCTCAAGGATGTAAGGACTCAAAGATTAGCTGTTTAGATTAGTTATAGTTTCACCGCTTATTCCATTCATGGCTTATACTTACATCTCAAAGTATAAATTTTGTAATACGTTGAATTACATCAGAGAAAGTATGTAAGTTCAAAATAATATTGGATATCAAAGCAATTTCACAAATAAAATCAAATTTATCCTAAGGGTATTATAGAGAGGATGCTTTGGTGAGAGGTCCCGGGATGGATACGCCGACGATTTTTTCTGACTCATATGGTACTGGTGTCTTACATGAATTCATTTCCAAACATTTTTTGCAGAAGCCTCAAAGCAACGACCCGAATCATTTCAACAAGCTGTCCGACGAGCTTTTGTTGATTATTTTTGAGCGTTTATCACCAAAGGAAAAATTGAACGCCGCATATTCATGCCAACGATTCAATTGCACGATTAAGGATCCCAAACTTTGGGATTGGGGAAAAGAAGAAATATACTTGAAGATGAAATCTTTGATCCCCGTGGACTTGAGCGAACTCACTTCATACCCGTTTCGGATAGAGTACCTGGATTTAACGGGAGCTAAGGTAAGATTATGGTACTTATAGCTAGCTACCTTATCAATGAAATAATGAAGCGTGGTTGATGCAAAATAAGTTTGTATCTCCATTTTTGAGGGAAAAGTCCTCTAAATAATTTTGGCATGCTGAGAATACAGCCTCAAGTCGCCATGTCGCCCATTCAGCCCACCATTATATTACTATTATTCACATTTGATGTAACTTCAAAACGTGGAAACATATTGACACAAAACTATCTTTAGGGCGCCATCTTTTCAATATGGCGGCCAAAACCGCAATTATACCAAGTGTAAAAGTGGAAATTCGGAAGGATCCTCAAGATCTATAATACTGCCAAATTACAGAAAATATCGGAAAATCTTCAAAAACCGCCGGAATTTAGCATAATCTTAGGTATAAAGACAATTTTGACAGTTGCCCGAAATGACATTTGTAAATTCAGATATGAAATAAGAGGAAAACTCTTCCGTCTATAAAATCACGTGACAAATGTTAAAATCCATCGAAAAACAAACGAGCTGCAGCCAGTCTCTTATTACCAGATGAAACTCATTGTGGTGCCTCCACCATATTTGCCTTCAGCAGATGCCAATACTACACCGTAATTATTCATGATCCTTGATGGCCCAAGAATAGATTAAGACCTAGCTCTATATTTCTTCACAAAGTTGCACAGGGCCCACGACCTATGCCTCTACAATACTAATATGTTAGAACAACAGAAAAATGTTAGATGTGTTTTGATACATGTTTTTAGGGTTACGCCATATCAGAGAGAAGCGATTTGCTTATGAAAGCAGCTTGCTTCTTAATCCTACACTGCAGAAGAACCTTGCCTGATAATTGATTGCTCTAATCGTCCTAACAAGCCCGGCTGGAAAACAAACTGTTAACGTGTTAACACCAGTTCACTGTTCCATCCACTGTTCCAAATGTTCGCATCAATATTTGCGTAGGAATCAAAGTTGGAGCTCGTAACAGAAAATATTGGCGATATTTCTTCACTTTTTGGGAGCGGCACATATTACATTCTGCCAAGTTGTCGGTTACCGCTAAAGACAACCCAACCAAATATACCTGGAGTAGTGCAATCCTTCCATTTACATCTCATATTGTGAGAAGGTCATTTGCAAAATCATCGCTTATGTTTTCACGTTTCGAAGTTATGTCGAGTGTGGATAATAGTGATATAATGGTGGCAAACTCGCCAAGGCTCGTGTCGGCAAACTGCATCCCCATGAATAAGAAGCAATCATTACCCGCTTGTTGAATAATATACTATTTTCATACTACTTTGTCTGAGTCTTTCGCTTTAATTTACTTGATATAAATAAGAAAATGTACAAACTGTAGCAGAAGGGTGCTACAAAGGAGTCATTGTACATATAGCCCAGGCATTTTAGATCAAAATTGACCAAAACCTAGAAAAAAATAACGTAAGTCTGAAAATTGGGAGAACGCTTCCACTTTAACCCCTTAACCACATACTGAAAGTCCTGAAAATCCTACGTCCGCTTCATCGGTTTTTGGCGACAAAAAGGTGTAAGTGACAATAATTTAGGAACTATCTATTAGAATACGCGATGAAGCTTGGATGCAGCTGAAAATTGCTGAAAATGGTCTCCTCGGCCAGTTGAACAACATATTGAAATTCCTGGAAAATCCTATATCGGCTTCATCGTTTTTTAGCGACAAAAAGGTATGGGTGACATTGCTTTGCAAACTAATAATTAAATCATGCGTTGAAGTTTCAATACAGCTGAAAATTGCTGAAAATGGTCTCCCCGGCCAGTTGAACACATGTTGAAAGTCCTACGAAATCCTATGTCCGCTTCATACTTTTTTTTTCAGCGGCAAAAAGGTATGAGTGACATTGTTTCAAAAACTATTCAATTAAACACGCGATCAAGTTTTAATACAGCTGAAAATTGCCGAAAATGGTCTTCTCAGTCAGCTTAGCAACATATTGAAAGTCCTAAAAAATGCTATGTCCAGTTCAACGGTTTTTGGCAGCAGAAAGATTCAAGTGATATTATTTTGGAAAATATTTTTTTTAAACATGATTTGAAGTTTCAGCATAGCTGGAAGCTGCTGGAAAATAGTATATTTTGTAAGTTGAATAACATACTAAAAGTCCTGAGAAATCCCATGCCCGCTTCATGTTTTTTGGCGGCAAAAATATATAAGTGACATTATATTGTTGACTATTTTTTTGAAATACGGGTTAAAGTTTCTGTACAGCTGAAAATTGCTAAAAATGTTCTCCTTTGTTAGTTGACTGTACTAGTCCGAGTAGACTATTTTCAGCAATTTTCAACTGTATTGCAGCTTCAACACATATTTTGAATAGTTTCAAGAAATGATCTCATACCTTTTTGCCGCCAAAAGACGATGAAGCGGACATAAGATTCCTTGAGACTTCCAGTATGTTGTTCGCATGATCAAGGAAATCAGTTCCAGCAATTTTCAGATGAATTGGAACTTTAACGCCTATTTCAATAAATAAAAGTTTCCAAAACAATGTCACTTATACCTTTTTTCCGCCAAAAAACAATGAAGCGAACAAGGATTTTCCTAGTATTTTTGGTGTGTTGTTCAACTGACCAAGGAGATCATTTCCAGCAATTTTTAGCTGTATCGAAACTTCAACCCGTATTTTAATAACTATTAACAAAAGATAAGTTCACTTATACCGTTCTGCCGCCAGAAACTAATGAAGCGGAGAGAAGATTTTTTAGGACTTTCAATATGTTGTTCAACTGATCGAGAAGATCATTTTCTGGAGTTTTCAGCTGTATTGAAACTTGAACGCTTATTTTAATAAATAGTTTCGATGGATCTTGCTGGGCCTCTTATTCTGTGGCTCCTGCGGTTGGACATAATTTTTGGCACACCTCCATTGTTTTGTCCCTACTTTATTTTTGTTAATTGAGTACATAATATTTAGTTACTTTTATCAATTATTATCATTGTATTTACCTAATTTTCAAGTTAGTTTCTGAAGAAGATTGTGTACCTGCCTATTTATTTTATTTTTTACTTTACTTTGTATACCTCAAGGGTTTAAACAAATAAATTACATACATACATACATACATACATACATACATACATACATACATACATACATAAATAGTTTCCAAAATAATGTCACTTACACCTTTTTGCCGCCAAAAACCGATGAAGAGGACATAGGATTTTTTAGGACTTTCAGTATGTGGTTAAGGGGTTAAATTGGAAGCGTTCCACCAATTTTCAGACTTACGTTATTTTTTTCCAGGTCAAAACCTAAAATACCTGGGCTAATATAGGTATCCAAAGTAGACAAATGATTTTTCGTTGACTTCACGGATAAAAAAAAAAAAAATAACCCGGCCGGTAGTGCGGCGGACTCTGTCTTTGGAAGCAATTCCAGGGATCGTGGGTTCGAATCCGGCCTGGGCCAGGTGAAAATTTTCATGCGCTTTTTAGTACCTTGGCGTGTACCATCGTGCAGTCACGTCAAGGGAAAAATTGTGAAACGGGAAGGACACCGAAAAAGGGATGCTAATAACCTCGCTGTTGATGCGTCCATAAAATGGTGGGTGGTGTGGGAATCACCCGGCGTCGCTCTTAGCCTACTAAGACGGCGCTAGGGAGGTACTGCCAGTGACTACACGGATACCCGCCCACCGCCAAAAAAAAAACGAATGAAATCCACGTAAACTAGACCAATGTTTTGCAAGAAATAGCAAAATTTCATTCAAGCGTACCTACCAAGCAACCAACATTACATGTTAGTGCGGCGGTTAGTCAAACATACCTTGCATTTTATTCTAGAGCATTCAGACTTGGCACAGTTGCAGTACATACCTCCATCCTTATTTTAAGAAGTGGAAACTAAATTGAAGCCCCGGAAGAGCAGCGGGTTGCCTATCTAACAGGGGTAGATTTCAAAACCTCAACAAATCGTCCGTTTTGGTGACTTCTATGGACGAGGATCGGTCCCACACTTGGCATTCACTAGTTCAAGGCTAATGTCGACCTTGACCTTGTGTCGTGGAAGCGGCTTGTCTACCTCCCAGGGGCACAAACAAATAATACCGGAATCCTAGTGTTTCTATCACCATTTTTAATAGCTCAGTTATTTTTCAAGATATTCGGATGAAATTCGGTAGAACCATAGATAGTAAAGTCAGGAAGAGAATGCCGTGTGCTGCCACCGTCCTTGCCTGCTATATTCGAAAATACGACAGTCAACTGTTTTCCTCCTTATGGCCAGCATCTTGAATCCACTCATTATTGAATAACTGGAAAATCAATTGGCAATACAAATCATGGTGTTTAGGAATAATACAGATGCAAAAATAACTATACCTAGTGAGCAACTTCATTTTAATTGACCAAAAAGAGCTGTAGCACCGTTGGACACAACTTCACGAGTTTCACAGAGCTTTGGCGCTCACCATGGTCAAAATGACCATTGGATAGATGAAGGAGGGTGTTTTAAATTATCATCTATGTTTTTCGAAAAGGGATACAAAACCATTTTGATTCAAGTTCAGTCTTTCCTGAAATAGCCTGAAAATATTCTGAAAAAGTGGGTAGTTCACTTTAAAATTTCATACTTTCAAAAAGCCGGGATTATAGTCAATTTATAATGATATATTTACTGGGAATTATTATTTTTGCACTAAGATTATTGCTTATGACCATTATCATGGGTGGAAATCAATTCCTCACTTATTCAATAATGGGTGACTCCAAGATGGCGGCCACGAGAAGAAAAAGAGTTGACTGTCATATTTTCGAAAATAGTGAAGGAGGACAATAGAAACAAACGGCATTTCATTCTTGACTTCACTCCCCAAGGGACCACCGAATTTCACTGAAATATCTTCGGAAATCACCTCGAAAATTACTGATTCTTTGAAAAATGTGAATTTCCATGAAACTGACCTCTAATTTCAGGATTCCTCAGAAACGGCTGAGGATATGGGGACGCGGTTCATTTTATCCTAACAAACATGGAATTTTGAATTCATGTTGTGACTTTCATGACTCCAACTTTTTTGGTTCAGAGGTTGGATATTTTGAATTATCGAACACCCTGTATACGACGTCTGCAAGAAGACTTACCGTGACATCACCTCTTGAAAGTTGCTCAGAGACCTAATGAACATTTTGTGACCAGTCTCATCGCTTGATCATTCTTTGCAAGGTTGTAGCCCCGTAACGTCCGGACTAACTGTGATTCCGCTGATTTGTTTGTGCCCCTGGAAGATAGGCAACCCGCTGGCACAACTCATCGCCAAGGTCGATATATGCCCATAACTAGTAAATGTCAAGTGGAGGACCGATCAAGGCCCATGAAAGTCACCGAAACGAACGATTTGTTGAGGTTTTGAAATCTACCACTGTTAGGTAGACAACTCGCTATACTGCTGCTCTCCCGGGTTTGCAACCTTGTTTCCACTTCTTAAGAGTAAGCGGGGAGTATGTAATACAACTCTGCCAAGTTTGAATGCTCTAGAATAAAATGCAAGGTAGGTCTCAAAACTGTCCACTAACCGCCGCACTATATGAATTCAAACATAATATAAAGGAATTTTTTAACAAAAAAAAAGTCAGAAAGTTTCACAGGTGGGTTCGGGCGGGTTGGACTTCAAAACTTCATTTAGCCCTCGTTTTAGCAAAATATCTTGGTCAATTTTTTAAACAAACATGTCGGGTTTTGGCTCCATCACCTCAAAACCGACTGCGATACTTCCTCGCGTCACATCATTTTGATTTTTGCAGGTAGACTCTCCATTGTTCTCAAATCGCGGCATACCCACCGGCCCTTCCACTGGCTCGCTCGTGAGAAGACTTAACTTGACGTCGGTGACATCGACGCAACAGTCTTTGATGTATATTCTGCGATATTGCAGGCCAAAGGAACTGATAATGGATCACAACCACGTCGAAAACGAAGTGATGGGCGTCATTGCCGAAAACCAAGAGCTCGAGGTACTGTCCATGCGAAAAGTTACGTTGCCGCTCGATGACTCCAAAGTCTTCAGCAAGACGATTTTGAGACTCCACAAACTGAGACGGCTGCACATGGACATCCGACTCACCAACGACCAGTTGGAAGATTTGTTTTCCGTATATTCAATTTTGCGAGATGAACGGTTGGAGAGTCACGTCACGCTCGTTCAAAATGCTCGTGAAGCTCGTGAAGCTCGTGAAGCTCGTGAAGCTCGTGAAGCTCGTGACCGCAATCGATTACTCCTTTTGTTAATAGTTTATTCCTGTGTAATTTCAATTATTTATATTTGTGCTCGTTGAAGGTTCACTTGAAAAACACGCTTTCCCATGCATTTTTTCCGTTTCTCAATTCATTTTTGCATCTCTTTGCGCAAAGTACCTAATTGCTGTCAAAAATCTTATTATGTTGATTATCAGCTGAAATAAACGATTGACATTTGGAAATGATGGGCTGCATGAGTTTCCTATTTCTACAAGATCTTATAAGTGATTTTTTGAGGAAGAGTTCTTGAGCATGAACTCTCAGTCAAAATCTCCGACACATTCGTTCCACATTTGGCATTATATAACTTCAATGAAGCTTCACTTCTGCTTGTTTGGCTTCTGTGGACTGTATCTAAAAAAAGCATCCTTGTTATAAAGTCAAAGACATCGGTATACTGTAAGATAGTTTCACCAGTGTAGGTAATGATGTCATATTTGATAATCTCGACCAAAAATCTCATAGGTATGCAACTCGGTATGCAAAGATATAGAATAGAATAGAATAGAATAGTTTATTGAAAGTGCCACTGAGATAACCAAAATCTGAAGAAGTGGAAGGAAAGAGAGAAATTTAGAATCATTTAGCTTGATTTGTGCTTCAATAACAAAAAAGCTGTAGCCAACTTTCAGCCTTGCATTTTGGAGCCCTATATCTCCTGAACCGTGGGTGTGGCTGGGCTTCAGTTTGGAGCACAATGAAGCACTAACGAAGCACTAAGCAATCCACTAGATGGCTTCATCTGTGCTTCAATAACAAAAAAGCTGTAGCCAACTTCCAGCCCTGCACTTTGCAGTTTGGAGCCCTATATTTCTTGAACCGTAGGTCTGGCTGGGCTCCAGTTTGGAGCACAATGGAGCACTAACGAAGCGCTGAGGAATCCACTAGTTAGCTTTATTTGTGCTTCAATAACAAAAAAGCTGTAGCCAACTTCCAGCACTGCAATTTGCACTCAGGAGCCCTATATCTCTTGAACCGTAGGTGTGACTGGGCTCCAGTTTGAAGCACAATGAAGCACTAACGGAGCACTAAGGTTTCCACCAGTTAGCTTTATTTGTGCTTCAATAACAAAAAAAACTGTAGTCAACTTCCACCACTGCACTTTGTAGTTTGGAGCCCTATATCTCTTGAACCGTAGGTGTGACTGGGCTCCACTTTGAAGCACAATGGAGCACTGACATAGCAATAAGCATTTTAACAGTTAGCTTCATTAGTGCTTCAATATCAAAAAAGCTGTAGCCAACTTCCAGCCCTGCACCTTTCACTTTGAAGCCCTATCTCTTGAACCGTAGGTGTGACTAAGCCTCAATTTGGAGCACAATGAAGCACTAACGAAGCACTTAGCATTCCAACAGCTATCTCCATTTATGCTTGGATAACAAAAAAGCTGTACCCAACTTCCAGCACTGACTAACGAAGCACTTAGCATTCCAACAGCTATCTACATTTATGCTTGGATAACAAAAAAGCTGTACCCAACTTCGAGCACTGCAATTTGCACTTTGGAGCCCTATACATCTTAAATTGAAAGGGTGGCTGGGCTCCAGTTCGAAGCACAATGAAGCACTAGCGGAGCATCAAGGATTCCACCAGTTAGCTTTATTTGTGCTTCAATAAAAAAAAATCTGTAACAAACTTCCTGCACTGCAATTTGCACTTTTGAGCCTTATATCTCTTGAACCGTAGGTTTGGCTGAGCTCCAGTTTGAAGCACAATGAAGCACTAACTGCTGGAAGTTTGTTACAGATTTTTTGTTATTGAAGCACAAATAAAGCTAACTGTTGGAATTCTTGATGCTCCGCTAGTGCTTCATTGTGCTTCAAACTGGAGCCCAGGCACCCTTTCGATTTAAGATGTATGGGGCTCCAAAGTGCAAATTGCAGTGCTGGAAGTTGGGTACCGCTTTTTTGTCATCCAAGCATAAATGGAGATAGCTGTTGGAATGCTGAGTGCTTCGTTAGTGCTTCATTGTGCTCCAAATTGAGGCTTAGTCACACCTACGGTTCAAGAGATAGGACTTCAAAGTGAAAGGTGCAGGGCTGGAAGTTGGATACAGCTTTTTTGATATTGAAGCACTAATAAAGCTAACTGTTAAAATGCTTATTGCTATGTCAGTGCTCCATTGTGCTTCAAACTGGAGCCCAGTCACACCTACGGTTCAAGAGATATAGGGCTCCAAACTACAAAGTGCAGTGCTGGAAGTTGACTACAGTTTTTTTTTGTTATCGAAGCACAAATAAAGCTAACTGGTGGAAACTTTAGTGCTTCGTTAGTGCTTCATTGTGCTTCAAACTGGAGCCCAGTCACACCTACGATTCAAGAGATATAGGGCTCCAAACTACAAAGTGCAGTGCTGGAAGTTGACTACAGTTTTTTTTTGTTATTGAAGCACAAATAAAGCTAACTAGTGGATTCCTCAGCGCTTCGTTGGTGCTCCATTGTGCTCCAAACTGAGGCCCAGCCAGACTTACGGTTCAAGAGATATAGGGCTCCAAACTGCAAAGTGCAGGGCTCGAAGTTGGCTACAGCTTTTTTGTTATTGGAGCACAAATAAAGGGAACTAGTGGAATTTTCAGTGCTTCGTTAGTGCTTTATTGTGCTTTAAACTGGAGCCGAGCCACAACGGTCCAAGAGATATAGGGCTCCAAACTGCAAAGTGCAGGGCTGGAAGTTGGCTACAGCTTTTTTGTTATTGAAGCACAAATGAAGTCATCTAGTGGATTGCTTAGTGCTTCGTTAGTGCTTCATTGTGCTCCAAACTGAAGCCCAGCCACACCCACGGTTCAGGAGATATAGGGCTCCAGAATGCAAGGCTGGAAGTTGGCTACAGCTTTTTTGTTATTGAAGCACAAATCAAGCTAACTGATGGAATCCTTACTGCTTTATTAGTGCTTCATTGTGCTTCGAACTGGATCTCAGTCACACCTACGGTTCAAATGATACAGGGCCCCAAATTGCAAATTGTAGTGCTGGAAGTTGGCTACAGCTCCTTTGTCATTGAAACACAAATGGAGTCAACTGGTGGAGTTCTTAGTGTCTCGTTAGTGCTCTATTGTGCTCTAAACCAGAACACAGTTATACCTACGGCTCAGGAGATATAAGGCCCTGAAGTGCAGGGTTCAACGGGGTGGTTATTCCCTTTTCTCAAAAATCACCAGGAAGTATGGAGAATGGGCCAAACGTGGGCCTTCTAGCGCAACCCACCGTCTCGTAGGTGTGACTGGGTTCTGGCTTGGAGCACAATGAAGCACCAATGAAGCACTAAGGATTCCACCAGTATGCTTTATTTGTGCTTCAATAACAAAAAAGCTGTAGCCAACTTCCAGTACTGTAATTTGCACTTTGGAGCCTTCTATCTCTTGAACCGTAGGTGTGGCTGGGCTCCAGTTTGAAGCACAATGGAGCACCAACGAAGCACCAAGTATTCCACCAGTCGGCTCCATTTGTGCTGCCAACTTCCTGCACCTGTAAAAGCATATGTCTATCTTTGTTTGAAGTAAGTTTAACTAGAGGCTAACTTCCAAGAAGGTGCAGGAGGTTACCACAACACTTCTAGGGATGGTACCCAAATCGAGAAGGAAACCAAGGGTTCGCGAAATAATGAGACTACGGGAGTATTCAGAAAGTTGAAGCTTCCGCAGCGCCGCTGGACGGTTATGCTTGTTGCAGAGGGACGTAGTCAAACTGAGCAAAATCCAAAAAAAAAAAAGTAAAAGTTGTGCCTTCACGAAAATCTTTTTTTTTCCAATTCAAGACAATTAAGACTAATTTAGAGAAAAGTTTCTATGGCAGCCTTATCAATTTGCGATTTTGTATTGTTTCTGCAAGTTGCAGGGCAAGCTCTCAAGAAGTTGAGAGGAGTGCAGGGGGCAAATGCACCACGTTTTGGCCTTGGTTTGGGCTTTGCCACAAAAAGTCTGACTCTGTAGACCTTAGCCGATTGGGATTCGGAAAACCAGCTCTTCGGCCTATTCGATAAACTTATTAGTCCAAACACCCTAAAAAAAATTCATCTTCTTGTTTTGTTGTGGTGTTTTTGGTGGGTATAGCTGCCCAACATAGATTAGGTGCGAAGTTGGGTTCTTGTTTATTTTATTGTTATTTTTGGGTCCTGGCCCCTGAACTCGAATGGGGACCTGGATTTAGGACGACTCAGGTGTTAGGCTACGTTTGGTAGGTATGCCTAATTGTAAGGCTTGTGACTGCAAATGTTCTCGCTACGACGATACTGTTAATTGCCTCAAATGTGAAAATTACTTTCATATATTAAATGCGCCAAGCTATCTCTTGCCGAATACGAGTCGTTGGTGAGAGACAAGAGTCCATGGTGTTGCCGGGATTGCATGGACGAGGTGGAGGTTACTGATGTGGCTGGGACGATGCCCCAACCCGAGAGTCCCACCTATTCAAATGAGATTGAACGTGTGCTTTCTTTTTTGGAGGTAATCAGAAAAGAGTTTTCCAGTGAAATCAAGAGTCTGACGGGTGAGTTGCAAGCATTGAAGTCTGAGGTCGGGCTGTTGACTGAACAAAATCGCACTTTGTCAGATAGAATGGGACGCATGTCCCAAGAGAACGAAGAGTTGAAAAAAATGCTTTCCGGTCGTAGTCAGTCTTCCTCAGATCTTGCGGTCGCTTCCCAAGATCGAAGCCCTAACCGTTTATCTTACAGTCAGGCAGCCTCCAAGAGATCCAGCATCGTTATTAAGCCAAAGTCTCAGCAGAGTGCTACCCGCACGAAGGCTGATCTCCTACGCTCTGTTGACCCGACTGCTTCTGATCTGGATCTGGTTGATGTCAGACCCATTTCTGGTGGTGGAATCATTGTCAGCTGCTCGTCTGACGGGGGTGTAGACAGACTGAGGGACATGGCGACAGCGGGCATGTCGGGTGAGTATGTTGTCAGGAATGCTGCTAAACTACATCCAAGGATCAGAGTTGTTGGTATGACCGAGCATCATAGTAACGATAAAATTATGTCTTATATTAGGTCTCAAAATACTGATACATTCGGTGACTCCAAATTCAGCATTATATCTGTTAACTCGGTCAAGAATAATAGAAATGTCTTCCAGGTGGTTCTGCAGGTTGATGCTGTGGTATATCGGAAGTCAATGCAAAGCCAACAAGTATTTGTTGGTTTTGATGTTTGTACGGTTTATGATGGTATTGATGTCGCTCGCTGTTTTAATTGCTGTGGTTACCACCATGTGTCCAATGTATGCAAAAACAAGGTAAGTTGTCCTAGATGTGCTAGTGAACACACCCTGAAGGACTGTAATTCGTCCTCATTACGATGCTACAACTGTTCCAGTATTAGTAAGATCATGCCTAATATAGATTTCAACCACGCTGCATGGGACCACAACTGTACGGTCTATAAGAAAAAGCTTGAACTACTCAGAGGCGATTTGATTGGTGTTAAATAGCAGTCACAGTCGCGTCCGGCGGCTGCACTTGACCCACGGTCTGGGTCCTGCCCTGAATTTTTACGATTCACATATCAGAATGTCAGAGGATTGAGAACTAAAGTAATAAATTTTTACCACTCTGTTTCGGCAACTGAATATGATATAATTGCGCTTTCTGAAACCTGGCTATCGAATGAGATCTGTGACGCTGAGCTGTTTTGTGAAAGTTTTGATGTGTATCGTGATGACAGAAATTTTCAAGCGATGGGGGTATCTAGGGGTGGTGGTGTTCTCCTAGCCGTGAAAAACACTATTATGTCCACTAGGATTGACATGTCATCGGTTACTGACTCTGTTCCCATGATAGATGCCGTTGGTGTCAGGTTGATATTCAACAATGGTGAGAGTTTGTTTGTGCTGGTTGTGTATATTCCGCCACGTGTAAGTATCCCGGATTTTGAGAGATTTTTCGAGCTACTCAGTGTCTCAGGTTTGTTTGATGGCAGGACTGTCTTTTTGGGTGATTTTAATACACCTGAGTTTAGTACTGACACCGAAAATAGCTTCTCAATGGTATTGCGTAATTTTGTTGATTTTCAGGGATTTAAGCAATGTAATGATGTCCCCAATGACCATGGGCGCTTGCTCGATCTCGTTTTTTGTGATTCGTTGTATACTGTTAGTAGGGCTCTAAATCCTCTCACTGGGGAGGATGCTCACCATCCAGCTCTCTGTATTGATCTCGCTTTGAGAAGCGGGCCGCCTCGTTACTTTTCAATGAAACATCAGACAGAGACCTACAACTTTAAAAAAGCTAACTTTCCCCTGATGTATCAGATGCTAGAGAGTCAGGATTGGTCTGCTCTTGACTCGGCCGTCGACGTTGAGAGTGTTTGTTCACTATTCTATACGACTCTATACGAAATCTTTGATTTAACTGTCCCTAAATTGATTATTAGATCTTCTCGCCGTTTTCCTCCTTGGTTTAATCCCGAAATAATAAGTTCGATTCGTCGTAAAAATGCTTTGTTTAATGCTTATAAAAGACACAAATCTCAACATCTTCTTGAATCTTATAGACATCAACGCTCCCACGTTAAGAAACTTATATCTCAGGCTTATAAAACATTTATTCGTGACATGGAAAACAACATTTCTGCAGAACCTAAAAGGTTCTGGTCTTTTGTAAATAGCAAAAGAAATAAAAGTCGAATTCCTGGAGTTATGAAATTTGATGACGTTGAGCTGTCTAATGCACAAAGTATAGTTGACTCCTTCGCCGAATATTTTGGTTCAGTTTATATTCAATCTGATGAGTCTAATATACCGACCGCCAGTGATTTATCCTTCTGCCCGTCTGTTTCCGTGGTTCACATGGCGGAGGATGAGATCTGTCGAGCTATGAGACGCTCAAAGAACTCTCTGACGGCTGGCGTTGATGGTATTCCCAGTTTCCTTTTGCGAGACTGCGCTTGTGTACTTGCCGGGCCTTTGGAGAGAGTGTTCAACTTAATACTAAAGCAATCCACATTTCCTTCCCTTTGGAAAAAGTCTTTCACTACTCCTGTGTTCAAAAAGGGTGACATTACTAACATAAGAGATTATAGACCAATCTCCTTATTGTGTAACTTCGCCAAAGTATTTGAATCGTTACTCTATGGCCAAATCTATTCTTCTGTCAGGCACCTTATTTCGCCGTATCAACACGGCTTCATGACCAAAAAATCTACTACTTCTAATTTGGCATCGTTTAAGCAATATGTTGCGGAGGTTATTGATGACGGTGGACAAGTGGATGCCATTTATATGGACTTTCAGAAGGCTTTCGATCAAATCGATCATTACGTGCTCCTGAATAAATTGGCTAGTTTCGGATTTTCACCGGCGCTACTTTCGTTGTTTAAGTCTTACTTACTGCACAGAGAACAGTACGTGAAGCATCGTAACTACATGTCACATCTTTTTTCACCTTCTTCGGGAGTACCTCAGGGGTCCAACCTTGGGCCACTGTTGTTCCTTCTGTTCATTAATGACATCGTGAAGGTTATTTCCTCTGAAAAGCTCTTATTCGCCGATGATTTAAAGCTGTTTCTCAGAGTGAATTCTATGTCTGACTGTGGTTTGTTGCAAAAGAATATCGTTGCTGTTGAACAGTGGTGTTCCATAAATCGACTCTTTTTAAATGTTCAGAAGTGCACCGTTATGACCTTTTCCAAAAGGCGAACCGTTATATCCTACTCGTATGTTATTTTGCAGCGCTCGGAGTTTGTGAAGGACTTGGGCATCACTTTCGATCCCAAGCTTGATTTTTCTTCCCACAGAAATAATATTGCTAGTCAGGCATATAGGATGTTTGGCATGATCTACAGAAATTGCAGAGAATTCTCAAGTAACGAGACGCTGAAGAGACTCTACTTCGCCTTCATAAGATCCAGATTGGAATACGGTTCGATTGTGTGGCATCCACACTATAAGACGCATATTCATGGTGTGGAATTGTTGCAGCGCCGTTTTCTCAAGTTCTTGAGTTTCAGAGTTGACGGAGTTTATCCTGCACGGGGTGCGGAATACTCTCTGATGTTGGCTCGCTTCGAATTTGTTTCTTTGGAAACTCGACGTAAAGTTCTCGCTATCAAATTCTAATTCAACCTCCTGCATAACCTACTTGATTGTCCCTATCTACTCTCTAAAATTAACTTCTTTATTCCACGCGAAAATTCCAGGCAGTGTGTGACATTTTATACCCCATGTTCTAGAACTAACATCTTGTTTAATTCCCCTATATCCCTAATGTGCCATGAGATCAATAAAATTTCCAAAACATGCGACATCAACTTTGATTCCATCACCTCCTTGACCTCCTGCGTTGTTGCTTTGTATTCTTAGGATTCTGTTTCTGCATCATGTTTTTTTTTGCCTGGTGTACATTTTTTGTATTGATGTTTTCTAAAACCATTTAATTTTTTCAGATTTTGGGTCACTGTTTGGATTCTGTTTTGTTTAATTTTTAATGTATATATATTTTTTGTTTAATAATCTACTTTCTGTTTCTTGATAGTGGAGCGGTTGAAGCTCGCTAACGCGTCTCCTTAACGAGTTATTTTTTTTTAGAGTATAACACTCTGGAACCATCACCATTCGATTGAAAAAACATCAGGCTTCATAATATATAAATTTCAGCAAAATCGCGAGGTACCGACATCGAGTTTTTTGCCATCAAACCTCGAGAAGGCCCGATTTTTTAAGGGATTTCATCACTTACAAAAACTAAGTTTTCTCAAAAAATATACGGTCTTGATGGCAGGTTCTGACGTCAATTTATAGAGAATTTCTTGGGCAACATTTTGATGTTCGTCACTCTCACTCTGTTTCCCTAATTAACCCGGAAAACAAAAAAATGTGCAGAAAACAGCGACGAAATTTGTCAGTGTCCGCGTTCCCTTTACGATAACTTTCGAATTCACGATATCAAATTAAGATTTTTTTACACAGAAATGTTCCTCAATTTATTCTGAAAATATAATCCCGCATAACATATAGTCGCGTTTCAAAAATAAAGGCGTCAGAAGCAAAAACATCGGAGCGCGCGCTCCCGTCAAACTGTCAGCCGCCCAGTATTTGGAACATGGGCTATGAGGTGTAAAAATTTTTCTCGACGTTATTTCAGATGATTGAGTGATGAAACTTCATATAACGGTTTTATAGATAATTACCTCTCCCCTTGCAAATTATTGGGACCATACCATCCTGCAGAGCCCCTACAAGGTCGCTGCAAGGGCTTCTTTGGTTTAAAAAATTACCGCTAACCTACTGCAGAACAGATATTTTTGTTTTTTTTTCTCTTCATTTTCTTTTATACGTCACTTCTTATTCAGAACTGTATGATCTAAAATATGTAATGCCAAATGGTAATCAGACTCCAATACCGAAGCAGTATTGAAGGAAATACCTACCTTGCACTTCTGCGTGATTATCTAAATAGATACCTACATATCGAAGTTCTATAAATTCAGCGGTGCAGCCAAGTGGTGGGCTACGGGACTATTACCAATTCTTCGCCCTTTTTCAGAGAATTTTAGTCCTTTCTCGAGTTTCGAAGGGACATTTCGTTCCCAGTTATTGGCTCAGCCTCTCACGACAAAATCCTGTCTGCGCCACTGAGTATCTGGAGTCAGGTTTCTATGTTTTGTATATTTATTGCAATGTCTGCATGAGGCACAATGGTTCATGATCAATTTTAATGGGAAATAAGTGGAAAATTAAATCCATCAAACGAATGAAATGTCCTCATCGTCATCGGCATCATTATCGCCATCGTTCTTATTTTGAATTATTATTATTTTTGATTGGTTTTCGCAACCTTTCCATTTGCAAACCTCAGTGCATTTTAAATGTTCCTTCAGGCACTGGCATTTCGATGTTGGGCAGTTTCTGTCTTTGCAGAAAATGTCCAACATCTCCCGGACTTCATTTGGGATGAGAGGCTGTACGGAGATAGTTTGTGAAATATAATTTGATGTATTTTCCCTCGTATTTATCCAACCGAAACGAAAAATGTCCAATTCATGAACACATTACTGTTTCGCCATATGTGACACTGCAACATACATCTGAAAAGAAATTTTTGATACAGGCAAGTAAATGGCTACCTTAAGACGTGCTGCCGAAATGTGTCCTCCGTTGGAGGAATTTCGGAAGACGGCTTGAGCTTGTCAAGGGTGAGGTGACGTCGCAAATCGTCAAGTGTTTTGATGTCATTTTTTCATCTGAACAAAATCTTGATGGATCGTCTCGAGATTTCAATATTGCCAGAAACATCATGTACATTTTCAGCAAAATAGGCTAGCGATTCAGCTTCATTTAGTCTCGTACTAGCAAGATCGAATGCCGTTTTCTTTCCAATTTTGAAAAAGCCATTCGTAGTGTCACATCCTGTCAAATTATTATAATTATACTTCTTTTCTACAATAAAAACTTCTATTATGATCTGTAAGGGCGTATGTCACATAAGGTGAAACAGCAATGTGGGCTCATTACCTGGATTGGACATTTTTCGTTTTGGTTGGGAAAATACATCAAAAAAATTATATTTCACCAACTATCTCGCTTAGGCCTCTCATCCCAAATGAAGTCCGGGAGATGTTGGACATTCTCTGCAAAGACAAAAACGGCTCAACATTGAAATGCCAGTGCCTGAAGGAACATTTAAAATGCACTGAGGCTTGCAAATTCAAAGGTTGCGAAAACCAATCAAAAATAACAATAATTCAAAATGAGAACGATGGCGATAATGATGCCGATGACGATGAGGACATTTCATTCGTTTGATGGATTTAATTTTCCACTTATTTCCCATTAAAATTGATCATGAACCATTGTGCCTCATGCAGATATTGCGATAAATATACAAAACATAGAAACCTGACTTCAAATACTCAGTGGCGCAGACAGGATTCTGTCGTGGGAGGCTGAGCCAATAACTGGGAACGAAATGTCCCTTCGAAACTCGAGAAAGGACTAAAATTCTCTGAAAAAGGGCGAAGAATTGGTAATAGTCCCGTAGCCCACCACTTGGCTGCACCGCTGAATTTATAGAACTTCGATATGTAGGTAGGTATCTATTTAGATAATCACGCAGACGTGTAAGGTAGGTATTTCCTTCAATACTGCTTTGGTATTGGAGTCCGATTACCACTTGGCATTACATATTTTGAATCATACAGTTCTAAATAAGAAGTGACGTATAAAAAAAAATGAAGAGAGAAAAAAACAAAAATATCTGCTCTGCAGTAGGTTAGCGGTAATTTTTTAAACCAAAGAAGCCCTTGCAGCGACCTTGTAGGGGCTCTGCAGGATGGTATGGTCCCAATAATTTGCAAATGGAGAGATAATTGTCTATAAAACCATTATGTGAAGTTCTATCACTCAATCATCTGAAATAACGTCGAGAAAAATTTTTACACCTCATAGCCCATGTTCCAAATACTGGGCGGCTGACAGTTTGACGGGAGCGCGCGCTCCGATGTTTTTGCTTCTGACGCCTTTATTTTTGAAACGCGACTATATATTATGCGGGATTATATTTTCAGAATAAATTGAGGAACATTTCTGTGTGAAAAAATCTTAATTTGATAACGTGAATTCGAAAGTTATCGTAAAGGGAACGCGGACACTGGCAAATTTCGTCGCTGTTTTCTGCACATTTTTTTGTTTTCCGGGTTAATTAGGGAAACAGAGTGAGAGTGACGAACATCAAAATGTTGCCCAAGAGATTCTCTATAAATTGACGTCAGGACCTGCCATCAAGACCGTATAGTTTTTGAGAAAACTTAGTTTTTGTAAGTGATGAAATCCCTTGAAAAATCGGGCCTTCTCGAGGTTTGATGGCAAAAAACTCGATGTCGGTACCTCGCGATTTTGCTGAAATTTATATATTATGAAGCCTGATGTTTTCTCAATCGAATGGTGATGGTTCCAGAGTGTTATACTCTAAAAAAAATAACTCGTTAAGGAGACGCGTTAGCGAGCTTCAACCGCTCCACATGAAGTATGTGCGCACTTTGTAATTATTTGTATCAAGTATACTTATCTATCTATTGTTATTGTTTCCTGTAATTGGGTAGTCTCCATACCTGTTGGAAATAAATGTATTTATTTATTTATTTATTTATTATTTATTGTATTTCAGATTTTCCAACCACTGTGCGTTTGCCCAGAAAACAGGTAATGTATGGCGACTGGGACATCCAATCCCGAGACATAATCGAAATCCCGGGATTTCGGGATGAAAATTTCAAATCCCGGGATATTTGGGATTTCTCAAATGATGCAGCTTTTCACCTCAGTTGAGTAAAAACAGATTCAATGCAAGAAACACAGATCATTGAAGTAAGGACATCATCATTTGAGTATTTTATTGTATTTATTTGGCATGGATAAAACATCGCGGTTGCATTGCAATAATGCGTGCTTACTTCGAGAAAGCAAGAATTACTTGCTGAGGAAAAGAAGAAATTGTTTTTTCTTCAATTTATTATAGTTTTGTTATATTTGATGAGTTTGGGTTTGGACATGTTCTTCAGTTTTCAAGGGTCGGTATTTCCATTTCCATATCAAATTATGATGTAGGTACTTACTTTAGTAATATGTGTTTCTTGTATTGACCCTATTTTTTATTCAACTGAGGTAAAAAGACGCATCATTGCAAAAGTCCCGAAAATCCCGGGATCTCAGTGGAAAAATCCCGGGATTTTTGGGACGGGATCCCGGGATCCCCAGATTGGATGTCCTAATGGTGACATCCTGTACATTTATGTGCGGGAACACAAATGAAATCATGTACACAAATAAAATCCTGATGTATTATTCTTCAAGTCGCTTTTTTTCTACGAAAGAAGAAATTACAAACATCTTTTGAGAATTGACCTTTCATTTCGATGCCACCTCTGATCGGTCTGTAATCTAGATCACATGGGTTTGGACGGGAACTGCCTATGCAATTCTTGTATGTATAGATTACAGTCTCCAATGTCGGTATTTTTTGTGGCAATCTGCAAAAAAAAAAAAAAAAAAAATATGACCAAGCGAGTATTTCTGAAGCGAAGGCAACAGCATGTTGGGAATCTCACGATCCGTTCCATCAGGTTCTCGGTTATTTAAAATTAAACCATTTCATCGATTACGATTGTTTGAAACCTATCGATTCAAGCCACCTTTAGTTTTCTTTCTTGTCGATTATGCTAATATCATCTTGTATTACTGGAAGTACTTTCAGCTTCCTGGAAGAGGCTGTATTCCTTTGAAACTAAAACTTTTGCACTGGCATTATTTTGGAGAAACTTCGTTAACACATAAGAGTTATATACTTCAATCGATTTCTGAACCACCAAAGATCATGAAAAGATATGGTGGAATATTGGCATCTGCTGTAAGTAGGGTGGAGGCGCCAAAATGGACTTCGTCTGGGAATAGCAGAATGGTTGATCTAGTAGATTTTTCAAAAGATTTGGATATTTAATAAAGTGCTCGCCAATTGAAATGCTCCACCCAAAAAATACAGTCACATTCAAAGTGTCATAACTTTTGAATAAATGAACTATTTTGAATCGTTTTATGTTTTTTTCATTAGCTCACGGATTGGACTACAACATATCATGGAATATTTTTGGTACAAGTGTTTTTGTATCGATTATACAGGGCCCTCAATCAGGTACCGCAAAAATGGAAAAGTTTGAACAGGTCCCACTTCGCAAAAAATTGTTTTTGGTTTTCTTCCAGTGTTTCAGGGGAGTTGTTGTAACCATATGTTGAATCGTTTTAAATTTTTTTTGTCTATCTGCTCTAATTACAGGGTGATCTCAAAAATGTAACCTTTTAGTTTTGCAGTAATAACTTTATTCGTTATTGGCCGACTTTGGAAAATGAGGACTTTGGTTGAAGCTAAAGGCTCAGGTCAGAAGGATCGAGGATCAGAATTGACTTTGGATGAAAATTCTGGAAAAGTGATTGGATCAAAAGTGACTCAAATGACAACCTTGCTAGAGATCCGGTTTAGGGCAGGTATTAAACAAATAACAACTTGTCTTTCAAACAAACCATTCTTTCTGAACATTTTGGGGTGTTTCTCATTTGTATGGGTCAAAAATTGTGGTAATGAATCCAAATCAGAAATGGATGCTTCCAACGAAGAATACTGGATGTTTTTCGCCTAAAAATAGACGTTACCTGGGTTACGAAGATCAGAACTGATGCCTATCTCATTAAATGTGAAGGAAACATACGACAATAAGAAGGTAACCTAGGTAACGTGCATTTTTAGTCGAGGAAGGTCCGGTATCATCTTCTGAAAAGTGAATTTGTAAAATGGGTCCCGCATCGACAATTTTCATCACCTAAAATCGGAAAATACCTCAAAATGTTCGGAAATGAAAGTCTGTTTGAAGGCAGGTTGATTTTTATTTAGTTCTTTCCCTGAATTTGATTTCTAGGGTGCTTCATATTTAGGTCACTTTTGATTCCTTCACTTTTTCAAAATTTTTGTCTTCAGTCAGTTCCGATCCTCGAGCCTTCTCATCTGAGTCTTAAGCTTCAACAAGAGTCCTTATTTTTCAAAATCGACCAACAATTGAAATAGATATAAATGCCAGACCAGAAGATTGCATTTTTGAGATAACTGTGTAATTGGAGGAGGTAGACTCAAAATTTTGAAAACTACCTCAAGGTATAGGAACAACATCTTTCCTTAAACACTTGGGAAAAACCAAAAAGTATTTTTTGTGAAATGGGACCAGTGCAAACTTTTCCATTTTTGCGGTACCTGATTGAACACCCTGTATAATTGATACGAAACACCTGTACCAAAAACGACCCATGATATGTTGCAATCTAATCCGTGAGCTACTCAGAAAACGTGAAACGATTTAAAATAGTTTATTCATTCAAGAGTTATGTCACTTTGAATGGGACTAATTTTTTTGGGTGGACCAGTTCAATTGGTGAGCACTTTATATCACTTTGTAGAAAAATAGATTCTCAGTTCCGCTGAAAAACAAAGAAGATTATGTCATTTCCTTATTAAAAATACGGTGCTCATTTTGGCATTTTCAACATATTTGCATGAAGTGGATTTTATCGTCTCCTATCATTTTCCATGATCTCCACGGCTTAAGAATCGATGTCTATAGAATGAGGTAGGTAGATACCACCCACCACCCTATTATGGTGGTCACAGCGCCAATAAATGAATAGGCGGTCTTGGTCTGCAGGAAAGTGATATCGCAAAAATTGTCACCCTCAAAAATGTAATAAATGATTATTACATTTTTGAGTAATAATGAGTCAACGAGTTTGACATGAGTCAAACCGTTTTTTTATATCATTTTTAACTGGACGTGAATAAGTTCGTTCGGTTTTCTGTGCCTCACCCCGTATGAAAATTCATCTAAATTATTCAGGACATCTGAGAAAGTTAACATCAAAGTTTGCTTGAATAAAACTGAATCACCCTAAATTTTGTAATCGATGGAACCGGATGTTGATTCAGGAATGCCAAAAAATCTCGCAAAAAATAAACATACTCATTACGTATCGCGTTATCACTGAATTCACATCCACAGAGGAGCAACGTCCTCAAAGATCTCTGCTTGGCCAAGATCTCGTCGACTTTCGGAATAATAAGGCTTTCGTAAGGCAATCCGAGGTACCTCAGCTTGGGGCAGTTGTTAAACATTGCCGATATGTTGTGTTCATCTAGTTCTAGTGCTGGAACGGAAAAATGCACCAATCAAAATTTACTCATCACGCAAAACAAAAGTCACTGAATAGAGAAATTCTGGAGAGAAGTGGAGACATTTTGGATACAGCTAGACACAGCTCACAACTTCAGGTGAACTAGAAATATATCAAGAGCAATATGGTTGTGTATATTAATAATTGTTCATATCATTTACAGTCAAGAAATGTTGTCATATTTACTATGAGGGATATTACGCAGACAAACACAGATAGTTCAGCAACACTCTAGATAAATTATTCACACAAATGGAATTCATTTGATTACCATGCTGTTTCATGATGTTTATAATGTTAAACATTCTATAGTCCGGTGGACTAGCGCCAAATATTGCCCAAACTATGCATTTTATGACTACGGAACAATTTTTTGCAGGCATGTTCAGGAAGCCTTCCTCTATCATTTGAGAAGTGCTGCCAAGCAATTTTTCAATGTGGGGGGCCAGGGGGGCCCCTTTTTGACAACTTGAATCGTTTTTTGGCGATAAAATCCGTGATAAAAATGTTATAAAAAAAACTTCAACGGATTATTGAAGAGCAACTCAAAATGTCACTTATGTGTGATAAGACTTATTACAAGGTGAACAGGTCCCGAGAAAAATGGCTTTCCGTCAACATGCAATATGATGAAGAAAAAATTGCGCCAAAGACCTTTAGTTTCGTCATTGAAAGATGGCGATTGGAATATTTGTTGATCATACCCACCTGAACTGGATGAGAACCGTACCCAACTGCGTCATTGGTGCCGGAGCTATATACAGGGTGGAAGAGAAATAAATTTTTGTTTTCATTTATTTCAAAAACCAAGATAGATTGAGTGAGCGAAATTCAGGAATTGATGCTTCATTCTATGCGTGTGAAGACACAACAAACCGTTTTGAAATATCTTGAAGCGTCCCTGAAATATTTTAAAAAAACTGAAGAATATCATCAAAATTTTACTTTCTACTTTGATTTCATATTTTCAATTATACAGAGGTATATACTATAGTTTAACAACAAATGAGGGTGAAAACTAAACAGCTACATCACTCACCGGCATCAATCATGTATGCGTCAATGCGTCATATACAGGGTGTAAGAAAAAATGGTTGTTTTCTTTGCTGTAATAAAAAAAACAGGACATAAAAAGTGAAAAATTAGGGAGGTAAGAAGTTTCCGGGGAAACAAACCAAGCCAAGACACCTGCTAGGGTAAATTACTGACGTGAATGTGTAATTCACGCGTTTTTTGCTTGTTTTTTTATATACAGCAACAAAAAACAACCATTTTTTCTTACACCCTGTATACAACGCACACATGATTGATGCCGGTGATGGTGCTATTTAGTTTTAACCATAATTTATTGTATATTTGTGTATATTGTGAAATTTGTTGCATAACTTGAAGATATACCTCTGTATAATGGAAAATACGAAATCAAAGTAGAAAGTAAAATTTTGATGATATTCTTCAGTATTTCAAAAATATTCCAGAAACGCTTCAAGATATTTCAAAACGGTTTGTTGTGTCTTCACATGCACTGAATGAAACATCAATTCCTTAATTTTGTCCACTTTATCTATCTTGGTTTTTGAAATAAATGAAAACAAAAATATCTTTCTCTTCCACCCTGTATATAGCTTCGGCACTATTGACGCTGTTGGGTGCCGTTCTCAACCAGTTCAGGTGGATATGATCAACAAATATGCCAATCGGCATTTTCCAATGACGAAGCTAAAGGTCTTTGGCACAATATTTTCTTTATTATATTGCATGTTGACGGAAAGTTTTTTTTTTTCGGAACCTGTTCACCCTGTAATATGTTTTATCACAAATAAGTGACCTTTTGAGTTGCTCTCCAATAATCCGTTGGATTTTTTGATTTAGCATTTTTATTACGGATTTTATCGACAAAAAACGATTTAGGTTGTCAAAAAAGGGCCCCCCTGACCCCCCACATTGAAAAATTGCTTGGCAGCACTTCTCAAATGATAGATGAAGGCTTTCTGAACATGCCTGCAAAAAATTGTTCCGTAGTCATAAAATGCATAGTTGTAACCCTAGTCCACCGGACTACTACCTATTCCAGTGAAGATGTAGCGTCGTAAGACCATCCCCTACAGTTCTGTTACCGATGTCGAAATGTTTCTAGTTGTCGCCAAAACGTTTTCAAATATGATCATTCTCCATGTATCTAACAAAATGAAGCGAGTAAGTGAAACCTTGGTTTATGAAAGTGAGTCGCTTGAAAATGTCGACTTCAAAGCCGCCCCACAGTATAGAGCAACACTTCCTCAAGTACGCCTTTTTTACTACTCACAGTCGAAAAAGTTGTTACTATCCATATGGATTAACAATAATATCTCCAGAGTGCTTGGCAATTGTGAGTTGATCAAAAAAACGAATTGTTCTTTGGAAATCTGAGAGTAGCTCAGATTCAGTGTTCTTAATTTCTTGAGTTTTGAAAAGTCACTGAATATCACTGTCGAACTCATAGAAAACGGAACGTTCATCCGTCTCATCGAAAGCACTTCAATGTCTTTGTTTTCCAATAATGCGAACCATGCGTCCACTCGAAATCCTCCAAAGTCGTTGATCAACTCCCTGGGTCTGCATTTTTTCACAACTTCCAAGTAACCTTCGTCAGTCAGTATCGTGTACGTTAAATTCAGTCTCCGTACTGTCGATCGGAAATCGGGATCGGCAGCTTTGCTGCCTGGTCCAATCAGTGGAGCGCGCATCTGTAAACAAATCGAAACATTTCCAGGTATGTTTGTAGCTGAAAAGCCAACTTGCCTTACTGAGAACTTAGCGGCACTATTGCAGTAACTTTACAAATAATCGCAACAATTTTACAAACGATTAGATGTACGTCATCACTCATCAGTTCATTTATTCACTTCAACTTGAGAAACATGATTTTTTCCTTATTTTTTTCTCACAAAAAATATACTTGATTGGTATTAGCTATCCTGTGAAAAAAATTAAGAAGAGCTTTGTTTCTCAAGTTGACATCCGCAAGTGGACTTTCAATGTTCAGCTACTAAATACGCCCCGTGGACGTTTGTTATTAAGTGGTCATGTGTTTGGGTGTTTAGTGTCGGAAAATTAGGAAATTAGCAGAAAAGGCACGGCTATTGTGACTGATTTGTTCAATTGTGGGAAAAAGTATTCCAATCAACTCCAGCAACATGGAAATTCGTCTTTTTCAAGGCCCCTCAGACCAGTCCAGTTTTGGCTGAACAAGTCTTTGGCAAATTTCAGCGAGGCGCCTGAACCTGTTTATGAATTTTCGTGCTGCCATAACCGAAAATGACAATATACGCTCGGTGTCCTGCACTGTAATATTCAGAAAAAGATCTAGAGCGGCAAAGTAAAGAGTACACGTAAAAAATAAACTAACCTCGCAAAATCATTCACAATTCATAGAGAGATCACGTTTCCAATGTTATAGCTTGAAATTTTCGGTTTTAATCAGTTAAAATTATCAATAATTACTTTAAAAACTGACAATTTAGGGTCATTTTTCTAATATCTGTTGGTACAATTGCAGAATGATTTTTGACGTTTTGTGGCGCGAAGGTTTAAAAGTGATTAATTTATGCCATTTCCTGTGTTTCGTCGTCACACAAGACACTAGAGCTCAGTGATTTCGGGATTTTTGGGAGATGGCCCTTCTAACTGGGGAGGGGAAGGGCGGTTTTAAGCAAGAAAATTCAAACATGGGACGCAATTTTTCAAATCGACATTTGACACACAAAAATCTGCATCTAGTAGGTATATGCCTCGTGCCTTGGTGATGAATGGCAGAAGTACCAACTTGAAATGATTATTGCGATATGATCTTATTTATTTGTAATTTTATTGAAAGCAGCACGAAAAACGATGTATGCTACTCGCGCTGAAAACGGCATAGCATAACTCTCTTACATGCAGCTCTCGGCCTAGGGCCTCGAGCTGCATTCACGTTCGTTATGCTATGCCCGGTTTTCGGCGCTAGTAACATAAAATACTAAATCATCAATAAAGAAGCAATAAAACAAGTCGAGAGAAAGAAACAATTTCGAGAGTCTGAATCTTGAGCTCTGGAGAATGAATCGAATGCGTATTTTCTATAGTTTGTCTGAGGCTATTTCTGCCGTATAAATTATATGCGAACTAAATATTTCTAGGACAACCTGTTGAAAACCTAGGTACTACGCAGTCAAAATGGACTCACCATGGCTCCGGTTAAATCCAGATCTTCAATTGGAAACGAAATAAGTTCGCCAAACTCATACGGACCAAAAACACGGTTTTTGAAGCTAACTTTGAAATTTCTCCAAATCGTTGGGTCGTTTATCACTTTTTCGAATCGCCGACACGCTTTTGCCACATTCATCCTGTCCTCTATGGGAAGCCTTTTGAAAATAATTAGTAAAATTTCATCCGGTATCCTCGGGAAATAGTCGATGCCTTCTTGATTGTCCTGCAAAACCTGTTTTATGAATAAATTTGTATAATAATGAAATTATGTCATTATTAGCGAGCGCTCAAGTGTTTTCAATGTGATAGTATTTGTATGTTACTAGCGTCGGAGACCGGGCATAGCATAACGAACGTGAATGCTGCTCGAGGCCCTTACAAATAAATAAGATCATATCGCAATAATCATTGGAATGAGTTCCAAGTTGGTACTTTTGCCATTTATCACCAAGGCACGAGGCATATAATAATAACTACCAGATGCAGATTTTTGTGCTCGTTTTTGTGTGTCAAATGTCGATTTGAAAAATTGCGTCCTTTGTTGAATTTTCTTGCCTAAAACCGCCTTCCCCCTCCGCAATCAGAAGGGTCATCCCCTAAAAATTCCGACATCACTGAGCTCTAGTGTCTTGTGTGACGACAAAACACATAAAATGGCATAAATCAATCACTTTTAAACCTTCGCGCCACAGAACGTCAAAAATCATTCTGCAATTGTACCAACAGCTATTAGAAAAATGACCCTAAAATGTCAATTTTCAAAGTGATTATTCATCATTTGACCCGATTTAAACCGAAAATTTCAAGCTACAACATTGGAAACGTGATCTATCTTCAATTGTGAATGATTTTGTGAGGTTAATTTTTTTTTACGTGTATTTTTTACTTTGCCGCTCTAGATCTTTTTCTGAATATTGAATATTACAGTGCAGGACACCGAACGTATATTGTCATTTTCGGTTATAGCAGCACGGAAAAGCATAAGCGATGCCAGTGAAACGTAGGGCTTCGAGTGATTCTGAATGAAACTCTCTGACAGTAGTACGGTTCAAATAATACATTTTGACGTCTATTTTATAGTGCTCACTTGAAAGTTCAATAAAAACAGAGGAATTGAGGAAAACTTACCATTTCTAGTTTCTTAGCCGTTGTAAAGCGATGATTATGTTTTTTTTCCGTTCGAGAGCTTTGCTCTTCGGTCCTAACGGCACCGAGCCATGAACACTGAATGCCCAGAAACGAAAAGTGGCCTCGTACCTACCTGTCGGGATGGTTCCTACTGTGCATCATTGCTCTATTGTGTTAAGCAAATACCAGGCACAAGCTCTGCTTTCTCGAAATCACGGAATCTTTCCATTGATTCTGAACAGAAGTCCACGCAAATAAGAAATACCTGCGCTAACCAAGTCACCAAAAACATTGGTATTAGAAAATAAAATTCAATCCAGTAGGTACTAAAGAGATTTCCCTGTAATATTATGTGTTTTGAAACTATCGCCTTCCGATAGTTTTACGATAGGTATACCAGGGTGGTGCTCCAACGAAAAAACAACAGACCTTAATTGTGAAACAATTCCAAATTGTTTCACAATTAACGACGGAGTTCAGTTGGTGAAATAAGCGTTGCGAAATCAATCCGTCTGGGCTTATTCCTTGACGGATTTTCACCATTTTGGTCTCTTTCGAAAGCTACAAGAATGTACTTTGGTTTGAGCTCATTGGCATTTCCAAAATTCAAAAATAATTTTTTCGAATGTCCAAATTTAATTTTTTTTTTAGATTTCGGAAATGCCAATGGGCTCAAACCAAAGTACATCCTTGTAGCTTTCCAAAGAGACCAAAATGGTGAGAATTTGTCAAGGAATAAACCCAGACGGATTGATTTCGCAACGCTTATTTCACCAATATGACTCCGTCCAAGAGTCCTCTGTACGCTTAAAGCAGCTCCGACTAAAAGGCCTCTAAATCGAAGGCGGTGATTTTCTTTCAACTGGTATTTGGTGATTACACTTCATATCTCCATAAAAACATGTAAGAGGAAAAAATCCGAGAAAAACCGATCACAGCCGAAGATAGTAAAATTTTACGGGCGCCATCCTAGGGCCTTGATTTGACTTGAAAGAAAATTCCTTTTTCCAAGGAGGACTTCCTACAGTATTCTGCACCAACGTACCGGGTGGTTTTTCAATAAAATATCTAGAGCCAAAGTTATTTGGCTGTGAAAACTATTGAAAAAATTCTAAAAAATTTGGAGCTTCATATCTTCAGCTGAAATGTTTTTACTGAAAAACCACCCGGTACGATTGTGCAGAATACTGTTGAGAATCCAACCTAAAAATAGGATTTTTGTTTCAAGTCAAATAAAGGCCCTAGGGTGGCGCGCGTAAGATTGGACTATCTTCGGCTGTGATCGGTTTTTCTCGGATTTTTTTCCATTAACATGTTCATATGAAGATATGAAGTGAAATCTCCAAATGCCAGTTCAAAGAAAATCACCGGCTTCGATTTAGAGGCATTTTAGTTGGAGCCACTCTGAGCGTACAGAGGACTCTTAAGGTCAACGACAATTTTTGTAATTGTAATTTATCCGATATTTCAATAGACTGTCCGCTTCGGGAGGCTCATGTCGAATTTTTAGACACCACGTTTATCAGATTCACCTAACTGTGCCGAATTAAAAATGAAAATTCCAACAAAATCAATCCCCGCAATTATAGTGTGGTATACTTTGTCGTTTATCAATCTTTCTCTGATATAAAAAGGTGTTAAGGACGGCGTAACTCTGTGTTATTCTCCCATAAGAAAAGTTCATAGTTTGCCGTTATCAGCAGTCGTTATTTTCCAAAAAAATATAAAAAAAAACAATAATAGAAAATTGTGTCATTTTGGACACTAGCTACCTTTTTTTTTCTTCAAATTATGACATTATTTCACCTAGGCTTCGTTCGTGGTGCATAAATAGAAACTCAAAAACCAACCACAAGATGCAGCCAATATGCACAAGATGCAGCCTGCTACCCTTGGCTTTCAAAAAAAAATTTTGATTCTTATTCCTGATGACTGGAACCAATTTTGTTTTTCGATTTGTGTGTGAATCAGAAATGCAGGTAGAACAGGGGCCGATTACCGACTCTGGCTATTGGAAAGTGTGGCTCCCTTATGGCAGATGGCGCTCGCCAAATTGCCGAGCTTTTTTTCGAGGAGATGAAGGGACACATTTATAGGGCATCTCTCTGCCCTTCCTTGTAACCTGGCAGATGAAGCAGCTCATTATACAGGGTGATTCGCAATCACGGTTACAAATTTCTAGGGGAGGTTTCCTCTCAAAAATGGACTAGGAAAAATATAACTTTGATGTCCTAAAATGGTCAGTTGAAAAGTTACAGGGTGTTCAAGTTGAATATTCAAAAACGATTTTTTGACATAACTTTTGAACGGTCCAACCGATTTTGTTCAAATTTGAACAAAATTTCACTTAATTAGGTTTCTATCGAACAGTATTGACGTGTTTCACAAAAAAATCCCAGGGGCGTGGATAATGGAGGTTGTCCCCCATGTGAGGGTTTTGAAGTTTAGGTGGGGGAGAGCAAAGGGATGCATCTGGGTGGAACTTTTTCCACCAAAAATTCTCTATTTCGATGCTACCTAGGATGGCGCTAACTGAATTGAAAAGAACTGAGGGGTCCAGAATATAAAGTGGGACAGTCAGAGAATTTCCAGGAAAAAGAGGGGTGGGGTTAAAAATTTTGAAAATAATTTCTTCAGATCGCAAGTTAGGTAGTTTCATTAGAAATTTCAAAGTTGGGGTAAGTGGGGACAAGAGGGCCGAAGATAGAAATTTGCCAATGTATGTTTTAGATGTTTTCCTCGATATAAAAATCGAACTGTTTTTGCTCGAAGAAATATTGACTAGGAATCGGGAGTTATTATATAATAATCAATATATATAATAAAAGTGAGTGCCAAATCTTTGTGCCGCTGAAACTCAGAAACGAGTCCTGCTACGATCAAGGGAGTTATATGGTGTGGTAGCCCTATATCCCCCATTGATGAAGAAGGTTTCCGTTTTTACCTAAAGGGCGTGCTTTTGAAGATATAAGGGCTGGAAGTTTTTCGCTCTCTAGAAAGGTCTGGAACAGTCCAGAACATTCGGGAGTATTCGAGATCATTTAATAACATTCCAGAATGTTTCGGTATGTTCTGGAATGTTCGGGAATAGTTTTCAACGTTCGAATAATGAAAGGAAGTCGAGAAGGAAGTGTACAGAGGTGCGTGCCGAAACTCAGAAACGAGTCCCCGTAGGATCAAAGGAGTTATATGGTGTGGTAGCCCTCGATGCCTCATCCATGAAGAAAGTTCCCGGTTTTATTTGAAGGACGGGTTTTTTTAAGATGAAAGGGCTGGAACTTTCGCCCTCTAGTATGTCTAGAACAATCCAGAACATCCGAAAGTATTCGTGATCAATCAACAACATTCAAGAATGTTCCGGTATGTACTACAATATTCAGGAATAGCCTGGAACGTTCGGAAACGTCCCGGAACATTCCAGATCATTGTAGAACATTCGAGATCATTCCATAACATTCCAAAATGTTCCGGTGTGTTCTAAAATGTTCGGGAATAGTCTGTAACGTTCGGAAACATCCCGGAACATTCCAGATCATTGTGGAACATTCGAGATCCTTCTACAACATTCCAAAATGTTCCGGTATGTTCGGGAATGGTTGGGAATAGTTTGGGATGTTCGGAAACAACCCGGAATATCCCAGATCATCGTGGAGCATTCGTGATCATTCTACAACATTCCAGAATGTCCGGGTATATTCGAGAAAAGTCTGGAACGTTCTGAAACATTCCGGGACATTCCAGATCATTGTGGAGTATTCAAATTCATTCTACAACATTCCAGAATGTTCCAGTATGTTCTGGAATGATCGGGAATAGTCTGGGATGTTCGGAAACATCCCAATCATTCCATAACATTTCAAAATGTTTTGGTGTGTTCTAAAATGGTCGGGATGATCTGGAACGTTCAGAAACATCCCAGAGCATTCCAGTTCATTGTGGAGCATTCGTGATCATTCCACAACATTCCAGAATGTTTGGGTATGTTCGGGAATAGTCTGGAACGTTCGTAAACATTCCAGAATGTTCCAGTATGTTCTAGAATGATCGAGAATAGTCTGGAACGTTCAAAAACATCCCGGAACATTTTAGATCATTGTGGAACATTCGAGATCATTCTAAAACATTCCAGAATGTTCCGGTATGTTCTGGAATTGTCGGGAATAGTCTGAAACGTTCGAAAACATTCCGTAACATTCCAGATCATTGCGGAACATTCCAGAACACCCTTGAAAGTTCCTGGAACATTGTGGACTATTTGAAGCCTTTTTGGTGTGGGGCTACCTATTGCTAGAGATACAGTACAGAATAAGTACAGAATATTCGAGAGTATTCGATATCATTCCACAACATTCCACAGTGTTTCAGTATGTTTTGAAATGTTTGGGTAATTAGAAAGTAGCAAATATTCCGGTATGTTCTGGAATGTTTGGGAATAGTCTGGAACGTTCGAAAACATCCCGAAGCATTCCAGATAATGGTGGAACATTCCAGGAAACTCTTGAAAGTTTCTGGAACATTGTAGACTACTCAAAGCCTTTTTGGTGTGGGGCCACTTATCGGTGAGGTACAGTACAGAATATTCGAGATCATTCTACAACATTCCAGAATGTTCCGGTATATCCTGGAATAGTCTGAAACGTTCGACCAGGAACATTCCAGAACACTCTCGAATGTTGTGGAATATTCTGGAAAATTGAGGATCATTCAAAACTTTTTTTTGGTTTGGGTGGGGCTACCCATTGGTAGGGGTATATAAAGCAAGATCCGTCGTGGTTTTGAACACCTGTTTCTTACCACTCGTTAATAAAAAAATGATGTGATATATATTTTATACAATGCCTAACGTGAAAGAGAAGATCTTGCCAGTTCTGTAGCAAAATGGCGGAAAAAAAACCGAACAGCGAAAAAATGAAAAAGTTGAAGAGCGCGAAGTACGTATACGTTCCCAACGAATCAACAGAATGAGCACCGTTAGATGCAGAGAAACTGAAGAACAACGAACAACGAAATGAACGAATTGCAACACAATCTCATAACAAACAAAAACACTGCGAATGCAGGTCACTCATGAAAATATCACCCTACGAGAAGCGCGAGCAAACGAGGACTAGGTTTGCCAAGCGGCCCCGGCGAAAGCTAGTAATAATGATAATAAACAAGCGTTTTATTGATATTCATACAAAAAAAAAATAATAGAAATAACAAAATTTCAAAAACGCAGCCACCCACAGGAGAAAAATCTCGTGCGTGGGTATAGGCAGTAAGGAATACTTCGTTATCTGAAAATTTAACACACAACTACAATAAAAACTATCAAGTATTGCAACAAAAAACATTCAAAATGAGGAGAAGACAGGGAGGAAAGTCGTTGAGTTTTCTGATAATTCGTATCTGCTCAGCAAGGAAGAACAGTGAGGGCGGAAAAGGCAAGATTCACCAATTATGTGTTTTTTCTGTCAATAAGCCGGTGGGTATTTTCTCTACTTGCACTAGTTAATAAGAGAGACCTTATCTCTTTTTTGAAACGCATTTTTGAATGCACAGCAGCCAGAATTTCCGAAACTTGACCAAAGAAAAAGGGTACAAGATAAGTATAACACCGCTGCGCTATGCTTTTGGAAACCCTGGAAGTCGCGATGTTGAATTCCTTGTGTCTAGTATTATGATCGTGGGTGATTTTTCTAATGTCTTCTTTTTCATGAAACAGTCTGAGTGCAATCTTTTCATAAAAAAGCTGTCGAACATCGAGAAGTCCTGTATCATCAAATAGGGATGCGGTGGGGTAGAAACGACTTTTGTTGAACATGATTTTTATAATCCACTTTTGGATATTCTGCAACTTAGCCAAGTGACTAGTGACTGTCAGTGGCCCCACCCCAAGCAATCAGTCCGTATGTGAGATGCGATTGAACAAGTGCGTAGTATAAAATTTTTAATTGGCTTTCACTAAATATGTCACGATAAAACTTGAAACTTCCCAACATACCGATGGCCCCTAATAAGACTAGCGTAACTCGTGAGACACGGTTAAAACTAGCGTATCTCTGCGCTTACCAAATGAACTAGCGTATCTCTGCGTTTACCAAATGAACTAGCGTCCCTCCCATTTGATTTACACAGGCTATACGCTAGTTCATTTGGTGAACGTAGAGATACGCTAGTTCATTTGGTAAACGCAGAGATACGCTAGTTCTAACCGTGTCTCACGAGTTACGCTAGTCTTATTAGGGGCCATCGATACATCTGACTTTTCTAGTAACATATTCAATGTGATGGTTCCACATAAGAATCATAAGATGACAATCGATTACTATTCCTAATCCTAAGTATCTAACTCTGTCACAAGATCTTAGTACGATATTCTGCTGTTGGCTAACAATAGTAATCGAGTCATAATTTGGTAGGGTATCGGCATAACAAATGAAAGGAACAAATCGATGGCCCCTAATAAGACTAGCGTAACTCGTGAGACACGGTTAAAACTAGCGTATCTCTGCGCTTACCAAATGAACTAGCGTATCTCTGCGTTTACCAAATGAACTAGCGTCCCTCCCATTTGATTTACACAGGCTATACGCTAGTTCATTTGGTGAACGTAGAGATACGCTAGTTCATTTGGTAAACGCAGAGATACGCTAGTTCTAACCGTGTCTCACGAGTTACGCTAGTCTTATTAGGGGCCATCGAAATACGGTTTTCTCAAAATTTACAGTTAGAAGCTTACTATTGCACCAGGCAATGATTTTAGGAAAGTCAGTCTGAATGGTACAAGTCTATTACAGGTGGATAGTTTTCAAATGATCACCCGGTATAATCCACCCACAGTTGAATCTTTTGCTATCATCCCTTATTGAGCACATTGTATGTTTCAGTTCAGTTCAGAAAATTCTTGAAATAATAATTGTTGGAAGTGAAATGACGTATCTCAAGTAAAATTGTTGCGAGAATATCGAGAGTGATGAATTTCTTTTGATTGATTTTTTGATTGATACGGAATCGGTCCAAGGCGGCCGTACATTTCGAGACTTTCCAGCGTATCTCCGGCATTTTTCAACGTAACCAAATCGAGTTTGGTATCAAATTCCAAAGCAAATAGTACAGGGTGTTCACGATAAAATTCACCCCCCCTCTGGGAGATTCCCCTTTGAAACATTTTGGAAAACTGAAAACTTTTTCTCAACGATTTTTCCCAGGGATCTTGAATCGATTGTCTAAAAGTTTTCAATTGGTACCGTAGACAGGGTGTGACATGTAACGTTTTTATTTCAAATGCAACACCATATATTTTATTACGTCATTTAATGAAGAATTTCTTTCTGATCACAAAGATATATAACATTTATGATTTATTTTGACAAAGAAGCTGTCAAAAAAATAATAAAATAGGTAGCCAAATAAATTAAAAATCAAAAATTACGCGACACCCTGTATTAGGAACGAATTAAACCATTTATCCATGCAGAGTTGAACTCAGACAAATTGCTGCAAGAATAACTTTTTTTCAAGTGAACTGTAGAGTCTGTAGAAACCAAAGCCATCTTGCCGCGAAACAAAATTATTTGACTACCTATTTTATTACTTTTTCGACAACTTACTTGTCAAAATAAATCATAAGTGTCATTTATAATTGTAATCAGAAAAAAAGGCTCCACCAGATAACGAAATGAAATATAGGGTGTTGCATTTAAAATAAAGAAGTTACATATCACACCCTGTATACGGTACCAATTAGAAACTTTTAGAGGATCGATTTGAGGTCCCTGGAAAAAATCGTGAAGAAAAAGTTTTTAGTTCTTCGAAATATCTTGAAGGGGAATCTACTGGAGTAGTGCAAGCGGTACACACCTAAAAACACATCGATACTGCATTTTGGAGTGCAGTAACGAGATTTGGTATGGGCATACTTTATACCAAGGCAAGCGATTTGACCCGCAGCACTCGATATTTTGTCCATTAGGGGGCCAATGGGGGCCCTCCGAATTTTCAAGATGCAAGAACTTTCACATGACGATCATTGAGTATCGTCATGTATGTCATAAGTGAAGCTCACGGGTCTATTGAAAATATTTTCATCAATTGTCGTTGTGTCCGATTCATTCTTCACACTTGAAAAAAAATTTCTTTGGCAGAGGTCAAAAAAACTGTTTTTTTTTTCTTCTATGCAAGGAGACGATAAATTCATAAGTTCTGTTGCGTTCCCAACTGAATCGCATTCCCTGAACCTAATTATAAAGAAATTTTTCTTGTAATGGTATTTTTTAAAGAAGTGGTGACCTCTTCAGTACCTCTTTTCCAAGAGCATTTCTTTTTATGTCCCCACTGGATATCACTCGTAATTTTTGCAGGAATGGAGACCTCGAACTCTTTTCCTGGTGGTCGCGAAGCAACATGACTCAATAATGCCCCAGGGAGCCCAAAAAAAAAAATTTCTGCTGGGCCGTCCAACTTACGATATTTTGATTTTATAGTAGGAGAGACGCGGACCAGTATTCAATCCAGGCTGCAGGCACAGGCGATTTGGTTTCAACAGAAAATATTCTTCCATGACGTGTTTTATTGCAGTACAACAAAACGCAGAGTCGTTAGGTGTAAGTAGGTATATTTTCCGGTAGAACTTATTCGCCTAGACTAGATCTTATTTATTTGCGCGTCTCCCCTACTACAAAATCAACATGCCAAAAATTTGACGGCCCACCAGAAAAAAAAAGTTTTAGGGCTCTCTTGTATGTTTTGAAGCCATGTTGCATGGAAATTACTAAGAAAAGAGTTCAAGCTTCTCATATCAGCGAAAATTGACAGTCTTATCCACTAGGAACATTGAAAAATATGCTGTTGAAAAAAGTGTACTGAAGAGGTCACCTCTTCTTAGGAAAATGATATTGCGAAAAAATTGTCTTCATATTTGAGCTTACGGAACGCGATTTAGTTGGGAACGCAACAAAACATATGAATTTATCGTTTCCTTGCACAGCGGAAAAAATAAAAACAGTTTTTTTGACCTCTGCGAAAGAATTTTTTTTTTCAAATGTGAAGAATGGATCTGACACGACGACATTTGATGGAAACATTTTCAATAGACCCGTAAGCTTCACTTATGACATACGTGACGATACTCAATGATCATTTTGTGGAAGTTCTTGCATCTTGAAAATTTGGAGGGCCCCCATTGGCCCCCTAAGGGACGAAATATCGAGTGCTGCGGGTCAAATCGCTTGTCTTCGTATAAAGTACGCCCATGCAAAATCTCGTTACTGCACTCCAAAATGCGGTATGCTTTTGCGTACCGCTCCCACTAGAGGGGGGGTGAATTTTATCGTGAACACCCTGTACCTTCTCAAGGTCAGGTAGAAAGGGACTGTTGACAAAAAACACGTAGTCCCACCTCTAACGTGAAATTCGCGAGTCGAAAGTTGAATTTACGCTGGCGCCCTCATCCGGAATGTTGTGCAATTTTCCCTGTCAAGATAAAGAAGGGGTCTGCTTTCTTCAATGCCGCACATGTATCACGTCAGACAATGCTTTCGCTTTCCGTCACTTGATAACGGCACTTGCTGGACGTTTTCTAGCCCATGCTGGTTTTAGGTTAGGAAACTACAACCTTAATTTATTTATTAATTTATTTAATGAATGTAATGAATTTTCTAAATAAAATAAGCGTACCTACTTGATTTCATTTTTTTATATTTTGCAATATATTTTGCATGAGACCCGTTGAAGGCCACTTTATCAAACCTTTTCTGACTAACTTTTTTCAATGTGAGAATAACATCCCAGCCAATAGCTTTACAAAATTCGCCTGGTGGGACATCCTCAAATGGCCTTTTTATTGACTCCCGTAACTCCTACGCCACTGGCTAGATCCTTCCAAAATTTGGCAGGTCGGTGGATAATTTCGAAAAACCAGCCTATGCTAACCAGCTAACTAATCTGAGTTAGCTTCGTCAAAACGTTACTTAGTTACAAAATTTTGAAATCCGAAAAAAGTGAACTGTATCTTTGTCACTAGGCTGAACTTTGCAAGATGGTATATGGTTTTTGTGATATTTTGACGAGATTTACCCACATTTGTTGAATTTTTTGCTACCATCGCTGAGGCATCCTGTATAGCAATCGAAATACAAGGTGGCTCAACGAAAACGAGCAGAGGGGTTTTTGGGCATCTCATCTTTTTTTTTAAAGCTTGGAGAGGTCGATTTTTATATCGAGGGGGACATCTGAAACATACATTGGCAAATTTCTTTCTTTATTGCCCTCAACACCACTTACCTCAACTTCAAAATTTCAAATGACACATCCACCTTGCGATACATAAAATCAAAGTGACTGGAATTCTCTTCCTGAAAGAATAGTTTTTTAATTTTACTTTCCCGGCCCACCCACGAACACGGAGGGAAAGTATTGTAATCGTGCAGAAAAAAAGTTTTGAGATTTCACCGGATATATCCGTTTTGAGGTCCCCCAAGACGATTAAGACCATTTTCAGAATGATGTCTGTCTGTGTGTGTGTGTGTGTATGTGTGTGTGTATGTGTGTCTGTCTGTGATCTTCCACGATAACTGCCGTAACGTTGACTGGATCGACTTGATATTTGGTATACAAACATGGTTGTTTCCTGAAAAGAGCCCATTAGTTTTTGGCTGTCATCTGTCAAACCCAACTGTCACTATCATCAAATGTCAGAAGCTATATCTCACGGAACTCAACTTGCAATATGTCATTTGAAAGCCCTTGGAAAACTGTATTCAGAACAGTTGGAAACATTGCCCTATCTGTCATCTGTCAAATAATAAAAAATGTTAAAGTTCAAAACTTTACCAATTAATTATTCAAAATCTATCTGATGGATTGGAACCAGATTTGGCAGGAAGCAACACAACAAAAGAGTCAAATTGAGGCCGCAGTTGCAGTTTTCCACCAGTCTCCAGTTGAGCGTAATGAATTTTCGAAATTTCTCCTGGCCGTTGCCACTCAGGAGGGGCTCTCGCCGGTGTTTCGACCAGCACGACTCGCTTTTGTAGCAGGACTCCACTCAAAAATTTATTCCTGCTCGGAAATCGACTTTTTTTTGGAAATTTCAACTGATATCGAAAGTAGATTGTATTGAGCGTCGTGCAGGTCTATTTTCAGAGTTGACACGGTTTCGGTTTTCCGACTGTAATTTTTTCAAAATGAAATTTGCACATTCCGTGAATTTGAGAAAAACGCAATGCAAACTTCTACATGCGGTAGGCCCCACGAAATATTAATTTTAGGTGCAGACATGCTGTGAATAAAAGTTAGAGAAAAGATTGAGCTAATTTTTGGAGGAAAAATTTTCGAAATCGGATCAACAGTTGCCGAGTTTTCCTCTCTGGAAAAACTGCAAATTTTCCAACTTTTTATTCAGTGAACAGATTTCTCGGAATTGTTTTTTTTAGAGAATAGATAACTGGTTCTTGAACATTTTCCAATAATTTCTCTCCAATTTTCCGGAAATTTTCCTCCTGAAAATATAAAACCACTCATGCGATCGTACAAATTAAGCGGTTCTGTCACGATAATTACCGAATTATTGATCCGATCAAATCGAAATCAGGTACGGAGGCCTAAGTTCAGCCTGGAATGTTCTGATTAGACTTTGGGTGGATGATTTTGATAGGAAGCCCTCAGGTGGCACATTGGGTCTGGGTTTGTCTGCCCAAGCTCTAAATTGAAAATATAGAATTGAAATTTGACACACAGATGCAGTGAAAGTTTTCAATCAAGTTTTTGTAATTTCATCATCATATCTAAAGTAGGAACAAAAATTTCAATAAGGAACCAGCATTGCATTTTTGAGATATCACAGCAGTTAACTACCTAGTTCTACCGTGATCATTTCATCACCTTGGAAAACTGACCTAACCTGTCATTTTTTCTGTCCGCTCAACAATGGATGCAGGATGCTCGCTAAACGCTCGACTAAATAGAATTTTTTCATCAATTTCCAAATCGAATCGCCCCCTCCCGAAGGGACACTTCGATCAAAATCATTACTGACGTCTCTGGATACCGCCGGGAAAGTTTTGTGTCGCCCCACAACAGATTTTTACCCCTACCCCCATCAAGTTGAAAAATAAAAACAATTAGGAAAAATAAGTACTTTATGAAAAAAATTCCAACACTTTCGGAGGATGCGTTATCCAAAGCAGTTGTTATAAAGTATCCGCACAGACCAAAGATACATCACATATAAACTTCCACAAAATAGGTAACTCTGTTAGGTTGGAATTGAAAAAAAAAACTTATAGACCACTTCAAAAATAGAGAATAGTAGCTAGCGAATAGACTATAACCCAAACACCCTACTATCGCTTTCCAACGCCAAAATTGCGACAAAGATCCACCTTATTGAGTTTTTGATTGTTTTTCAACCACTGTGCGTTTCTCCAAAAAAAAAAAACAGGTGAATTATGGCGACATCCTGTACGTTTATGTGCAGTAACACAAATAAAAATAACACGTACACAAATAAAATCCTGATGAGCGAATGTGTTGTTTTTCAAGTCACTTTTTTTCTACGGAAGAAGAACCTATAAACATCTTTTGAAAATCGAGCTTTCATCTCGACGCCACCTTTGATCGGTGTGTAACCTAGACCACAGGAGTTGGGACGGGGACTGTTCCTACAATTCTTGTATGTATAGATCACAGTCTTCAATGTCGGTATTTTTTGTGGCAATCTGAAAAAAACAAAAATATGACTAGGCGACGAAATTTCTGGAAAGAAAGTATTGCATGTTGGGAATGGGTTATCGGTTGACTATAATTGAAACATTCAACCGATTGCGATTGTTTCAAACCGATCAATTATCAAATCTACCATATTGTCGGTTATGACAATTTCATCATGATAACCCTGTACTATGTCATCGATGGAACCGGATGTTAATTTAGGACAGCCAAAAAATGAACTCACACATCACGTATAGCATAATCACGGTATTCACATCCACACAAGAGTACCGATCTCAAAGATCCTTGCTTGGCCAAGATCTTGTCGACTTTCGGATTAATAAAGTTATGATAAGGCAGTCCAAGGTACCTCAGCTTGGGGCAGTTCTTGAAAATTCTCGACATGTTATTCTCATCCAGGAGTAGAACTGCAACAAGAAAAATGCACCATTCAGAATTCACTCATGAAAATCATGCGTTGAGAGATTTTTGAGGGAAATGGAGAGACATTTTGATGACAGCTAGGCACAGCCTTACAGCTCCAGTAAACCTAAAATACATCAGGGATGTTGATAATGACTACTGTGTACAATAATGTCTTATGGTGATTTCCAGAGACATTTTATAAATAGATATTCCAGCAAACTTTGGACGAATTATCACCTTGATGTTGACAGTTTGATCATCATGCTGTTTTATGATGTTCATAATGTTCATAATGTTGAATACTACCTATATCCCAATAAGCATGCATCGACGTGCGACTATCTCTTACAGTTTTTCTAGTGTTGTCAAAATGTTTCTCATCATCCCTGGAATGTTTTCAAATATGATCCTGTTTCCATCCAAGTAACAGAATAAAACAAATAAGTGGAACCTGACTCATTGAATGTCGGCTTATGCCGATTTGAGAGCCGTCGAACACTACAAGCGACTCTCCCCCATTCATTTATAGGTATCACTTTTTCACTACTCACCGTTGACAAAGCTGCTTTCCGTATGAATTAACAACAGTTCTTCCAAAGTCCTTGGTAATTGTGCGTTGAGCAAAACATCGAATTGTTCTTTGGAAATCTGAGCGTAGCTGAAATTCAGTTCTCTCAATTTCTGCAGTTTTGAAAATTCACTGAATAATGCTGTCGAGCTCGGTGCGATCATGCGCCTCATCGAAAGCACTTCAATGTCTTCGTTCTCCAAAATTGCCAACCATGTATCCTGCTGGAATCCTTCAAAGTCGATCATCAACTCCCTGGGCCTGCATTTTTTCACAATTTCCGAGTAGCCTCTATCACTCAATTTCGCGGACGTTAAATTCAATCTCCGTACTGTCGATCGGAAATCGGGATTGGCAACTTTGCTTCCTGGTCGAGTCAGTGGAAGGCGTACCTGTCAACAAATCGGAACATTTCCATGTTAGTAGCTGACCAGCCAGCTTGCACTACTGGGAACTAGGGGTAACCACTGTTGCCGAGCTTTACACGTCAACCGAGACAGCACTGAACGTCCTATGGACGTCCGTTATGTGTCCAACATGCTAGTCCAGTAAAATGAGGCGATTTTTAGGCCAAAGTTGGAACAAATTAGGGGCAGGATGAAAAAAATATGGCAATGTAGAGAATGGAAAACTGAATAAGAAAAACTAAAGTTTCATTTCCAGTCATTCCGAGAACCATGAAAAAAAAATGGAGAAGATGGAAAAACATGCGCCGCGATCTTTCTTTTGAAACGGTGAGAGAACGGTGAGAGATATGTGAAAACTGTCAGGGACAAAGTTGTAGGGAATTCAACAATCCACAAAAAAGTCCCTGAGAGCATATGTCTAACTTTTCCAGTTTAGCCGTTTATCGCAGTCAAAGCTGCGCGCCGGTCTAGTGCAGTGGAAAAACTGTCCGCTGGACCTTCCTTCTTGGATGCTGTGAGAACAATAAAAGATACCAAAAAATTGTGAGCGACACAGTTGTAGAGAATTGAATGCTTCACTAGAAAATATTTAAGGCCAATTATTATCTCTTCTAGTTCAACCGTGAACCACGTTCAAAGTTGCGCGACAATCCTGTTGATAAAGTGGTTCTTCTGGAAAACTTACAAAAACCCTAGACTCGATGAAAAAACTATGACAATGTAGAGGATAAAAAACTGGATCCAAGAAACTAAAGTTTCATTTCACACCGTTTCGGGAAATCTAAGAAAAAAAAAGAAAAAGTTGGAAAATAGCGATTTGCACTCCCAGCTTCCTCATTGAATACTGAAATAAACTTAATGAATATGGAGAATCTGAACAAACTAACTTGTAGAGGATTGAATCATCTATAGAAAATGCTCTGATGACAAGTATGCATCTTTGTCGACTTAGCTGCGGAGCGCTATCAAAGTTGGGGTACAGGACTAGTGACGCGTCGCATATGTGGTCAAACTGGCACGACGTTGCGGTCATTGTTCAATTGATTATAGAACATGATTGGATGATTTGAAAAAATTGCGTGCTTTGTTGAACGTCTGGTATTTATTGTTGGAAATGTAACTCCGCGAATGAACGTTTTGTTATGTATAGAGTTTCTTGTTTGGCAAAATTAAAGTCGTGAGTGTCACTGTACTATTTTCGTCATATTTTCATTCTAGAAATTTAGGACGAGAGACTAGGTTGCTAGGGAATTTCTGAATTTGTCGTTTCTAATCATATATTTATAGCATGGAAATAGTACGAAAATAGTATCGTGACACTCAAGCCTAAAACTGAGAAAGTACTCGTATTTTGTAGCACAATATGTATAATAATTGGAAAACGTGATTCACGTTAGATAATGAGATGTTTTTCAACTGATTTCTGATGAACAATGATCATTCAACAACAGCCCGGAGATAATAAATAACTGTCCACCTGAACAATGGGGTTGAAAATTAAACATTTTTCTGTTGATGCCTATTAGAAATTAGGACCCAGGATAACGTAGCTCTCGAAAATCTGCTACAGCTGATTTCCTGCAGATGCTTGAAAAACTGCGAAAAGCTTTGTGGATGCAGAAAAGCTGACCTCAAGTGTACCAAGTTTTGCCACCACTGCGGTGGAGCCACCTGTTCTGCGCTTCCTGCATTGTTGTTTAGGAAGACGATGATGATGACTACAATGATAATTCAAACAATAAGTAGCTACCCAGATGTTAAACAAAGCACGCAATTTTTTCAAATCATTTGATCATGTTTCATAATCAATTGAACAATGACCGCAACGTCGTGCCAGTTTCAACACATATGCGACGCGTCACGAGTCATGTACCCTAACTTTGATAGCGCTCCGCAGCTAAGTCGACAAAGATGCATACATGACATCACAGGATTTTCTATAGATAATTTAATCCTCTACAAGCTGGTTTGTTCAGATTTTCCATATTCATTACGTTTATTTCAGTATTCAATGAGGAAGCTGCAAGTGCAAATCACTATTTTTCAAGTTTTTCTTTTTTTTTCTCAGATTTCCCGTAACGGTGTGAAATGAAACTTTGCTTTTTTAGATCCAGTTTTTTATCCTCTACATTGTCATAGTTTTTTCATCAAGTCTAGAGTTTTTGTAAGTTTTCCAGAAGAACCACTTTATCAACAGGATTGTCGCGCAACTTCGAACTTGGTTCACAGCTAAACTAGAAGAGATAATAATTTGCCTTGAAGATTTTCTAGTGGAGCATTCAATTCTCTACAACTTTGTCGCTCACAATTTTTTGATATCTCTTGTCGTTCTCACAGCATCCAAGAAGGAAGGTCACGCGGACAGTGTTTCCACTTCACTAGACCGGCGCGCAACTTTGACTGCGATAAACGGCCAAACTGAAGAAGTTAGACATATGCCCCCAGGGACTTTTTTGTAGATTATTGAATTCCCTACAACTTTGTCCCTGAAAGTTTTCACACATCTTTCACCGTTCTCTCACCGTTTCAAAAGAAAGATCGCGGCATATGTTTTTCCATCTTCTCCATTTTTTTTTCCATGGTTCCCGGGATGACTGGAAATGAAACTTTAGTTTTTCTTATTCAGTTTTTCATTATCTACATCGCCATATTTTTTTCATCCTGCCCCTAATTTGTTCCAAGTTAAATCCTTATTTTACTGGACTATGCGTCTAATGGTGCGATTCTCTAAAAAATTACATTCCATAAAGGCTCTGTTACGTTGTTATTACCTAGGCAACAGCCAATGGCTGATAGGAATTTTTACGTAACAGAGCGTTTATGGAATGTTATTTTCTACAGAATAGCGCCATAAGTCTGTCCAGATCGCCTGATATTCCTGATTACAGTAAATTTGGTTGGGAATGGAATGACATAATCGAAGAATGGGAACACTACTGGACTGATCTTCCAGATGCAAGCCATGGATATTCATTACTACTCAATTGTGGTTGTTTGGTGTCATGCACGGGCAGATGTAGGTAAATGGGGAGTTTGCGGGAATACGTCCGTACGACGTAACGTAACTTTCAACGTGAAAATAGACGAGTTTGTTATTTGGAATTCCTTAGATACAGGGGAATTTTCACGTTCTACGTTGCGTTGCGTTGTACGATGCGTGAAATCGCAAACTCCCTAATGGGGAGTTTGCGTGCACACGTACGTACGACGTGACGTAACTTTCAACGTGAAAATTGACGAGGTTGTTATTTGCAATTCCTTAGTTACAGGGGAGTTTCAACATTCTACGTTGCGTTACGTTGTACGTGCAGTGAGATCGCAAACTCCCCATTATTGGGGAGTTTGCGTGACGTAACGTATTTTTCAACGTGAAAATTGGCAAGTTTGTTATCTGCAGTTCATTAGTACGTAGTTACAGGGGAGTTTTCAAGATCTACGTTGCGTTACGTCGCACGTTCAATGAAATCGCAAACTCCCTGTTATCAAGCCGGGATTCGCTGCAGTCCATTATGCAAGTGTCAAGAAGCTATGTGACAGCTCACAGAACACATGGAGTAACAAATATCATATCTTGTTGTTAAGCTTCTCAGATGCTATCGATTTGTGTCCACCGTTCATGTTTCTTTATATTTGGGACTTACACGGGATTTATATGAAAAAATTGTTTCTTTACCTTGCATCTTATTGTCTAATTTGTCATACCAAAGCACTCAATGACCTTGAAATTGATTTTTGAATACAAATAAGACCTGAGAAATGGACCTTCGCATCCTCAAACCTATAGAAAGTGGTATTACTCAAGATTTTTTGTCTAATAGCAGCTGGTAGAAGTACAGATGGCGGCCATATTGGACTGACCGCAAACAGACCACTAGAGGTCACGCACAAGTTGCTTGCGATGGTTTCCTAAAACCTTGAGACCATACTAGTCGTGGCGGTACAGAAAAAAATGGGCATATTTGAGTAGAATTGTACAACTTGGCACAGTTGTTGTTCCTGAGAATATTTAGAACAATTTGACCAGCAGGAACAACCACCCAGCCCGTTGGGTTACAAAATGGCGGGCATTTTGTCAAAAGAAAATGGAAAATACGGATTTTCGAATTGTTGGTGTTTACTGTCATGTTTGGTATTAGTCCAGTCAAAATCGACAAAAAATAGTCCTAACCCGGACATTTGAAATAGCAAGCTGAAAATTGGTGGAAATGTCAAGGATGATGTCCCAACTGAAATCCCAAAAGTCCCAAAAAATCCCACTTGGGGAAAGTCCGCCTCCTTGGAAAAACCGTGGCCATCTTGAATTTTTGGTTTTTCGACCATTAGTCCGAAGTGGTGGATTAGCACCAAAAATGCCTGAACTATGCATTTTGTGATGAAGCAAAAGGCTTCTGGATTTACGTCCTTGAGATTCAACTTGACAATTCCAGAATTGGCGCCAACGAGTTTAGTGTGGCAGGTGACCTCAGGAGCCATCCGTAAGTATGGAAGAACAAAAATTTCGTTGTCGTTATTTAAAAGCTCGAAAACGATCACAAATTATTAATTTGTATCGTATTGCAGCCTTTCTTGTTGAGAGTAGTCCTATTTGTGCTGCTTGTGAAGTGAGTATAGAAATCAAGCATGTTGATGGCCTGTTCTTGAGGAAGAATTGATTTTTCTTTTAGTTTGATAGAGCAATCAGCATTTTACACATTTCGCCAGACTTTTATTTTGATTTCTGTTCTTGTTCATTGGCAATCATCAATTCCATAATATACAGGGTGTCCCACGAAAATCCAACCCTTTTCTTGAGGCTTTTCTCTTTGCATGATCTCAAAAAAACTTTCCATTGTCAATTTTTATGAAGATTCCAAAATATTAGTTACAATCTATAATTTTCAGCCTCTTTTCATGTACAGGATGTTACAGATTGTTCACAGCCTCCAGGTAGGCTATTACATATACCTAAGAGGTACCTTGGGGGTGCTATTTGATGTGGATGTGATGATGACTCATGTGCACTATGAGGATGTGCTCAACGTATCCATGTGCACCATGGGGATGTGCTCAATGTATTCATGGGGATGTGACTATGGTTGGTGCACATGAGCACGTTGGGCAGATCCTCATGGTGCACATGTGTACAATGGGCACATCCCCATGGTAAGCAATGTCATGGTGCACATACGTGTTCCAAAATGTGCCCATGAGCACTTTTCCACCAGGGAATTAGGCTTACGGAATGTGATTTGGTTGATTACTCAATAGAACATCATGAATTTATTGTTTTCTTCTTTAAAAGAAGAGAAAAAACAGGTTTCCTAACTCCAACAAAAGAATGATTTTTTTTCAAGTTTGGAGAATGGAACAAGCACGGTGACAATTGCTACCAACATTTCTAATAGACTCATAAGCTTTCTTTATGACACATGACGATACTCGATGGTCGTTTTGTAAAAGTTCTTTTATCTTCAAAGTTTGAAGGGCTCCCATTCGCCTCCTTATTGACGGAATTTCAAGTGCTGCGGGTCAACTCATGTCTATTGGTATAAGGTTCGAACATGAAAAAATTTGTTGCCCTATCCCAAAATGCAGTATCGATGTATAGTCCGGATGCTAGTTGCATAAAATGGAATGAACCTTGAATTTGAATTTATTCAACCGAAGCATGTGGAGACGTGTAACTCACCACATACATAACCTATTGCATGCTTATGAAGTCACAGCAAACTGTTCTTGATTACCTTCAACCGTCTTTGAAATGTAGGGGAAAACCAGAAGAAAAAAAAACAAGAACACTCTTTTTTTCATAAATAAGTAATTCTTCAAGATATTGACACAGTACTTGATATTTCTGCGAAAAGTATTGTTAGAAATGATATGAGCGGGTGCCCACTCTTCAACCCACCATTCATTCACTACACCGCTCAGACATCCCAAAGCGCAAAAGTCTACCGCGAATTATCCCACTGATTCTGCAAGCCACAGCTCAAACATCAAACCGGAGAAAAACCCACTGCTCAATATCCCACTCGTGACGACATGGCGCAAAAGTCCACAGTGCATTTTGCCACCGCGCACGCATTACACCGTTCAACATGCAACCGGAGAAAAACCCACCGCTCAAAATCCTACTGGGAGCGACAGAGCGCGAGAATCCCAAACTCGAACATCCCAAAGCGCAAAAGTCCACAACGCATCCTGCCACCGCGCGCGCAGTACACCGTTCAACATGCAACCGCTCAAAAGCCCACTGGGAGCGACCGACAGAGCGCGAAAATCCAACACCGATCATCGAACATCCCAAAGCGCAAAAGTCCACAATGCATTGTGCCACCGCGCAGGCACTCCCCCGCTCAACATGCAACCGGAAAAAAACCCACCGTTCAATTTCCTACTCCAAACGACATGGCGCAAAAAATTTGTTGTAATTTTTTGTATTTACATTTAGTGCTTTATTTCGAATTGTTTATTGTTGGACGGATCATGTGCTAATAAACTAATTAATTACGAGCTTTCCACAATAGGTGGGTAGGTACCTATAATGCAGGAGGTTCCTTTGTAGTGGTAGGATAGTGTAGTTGTTCAATATGTAGTATAATTGTTCAGTGAGAAGGTACCTAGTGGTAGCCTAGTTTGTAATTGAGAAATGAAAACTTACGTAATGCTAGATATGTAGCACCTAAGAGGCACCAATAGACCAATCTCGGAGCAATCAATAATTAAACGCTATTTTTGTCGCATCTTCATCAGGCCCGGGCAAAAATGCAATTAAACACACTAATGGACTTGGGTTCTTAATTATATTCATATATTAGCGCACGAAAGACGGGATCTTCTTCTAGTACAGTCAATGAAGGGGGTCTAGAGGGAAATGCCGAGATCCCAATTTTTGACTTCAGGGCTGTGTTTGGACTTGTTAGGAGGTAAGCATACCAAAAGTCCCTAAACCTAGGGGGTGAGGGGGGCACAGGGGGGCACGAAGAAGGTACCGGTTCTTGGTTTTTTGGTTATATCTCGAAAACGGTTAGCTCTACTCAAAAACTGATCGTGTAACAATTGAAGCTGACAAAATTTCCTACAAGAGTGATCTATTTATTTTTTCATATCTATTATAGTTTTCAAGCAGTACGCTCTTGAAAATGGCAAATTTTCGAAAAACTGTTAATCCAGGCCCTAGCAGTACTTCTGTAGGAAAAACGATGTAATCAATTTTTTTTTTTTTGAATCGGTAGAGGATCATCCCAGGACAAATAATCACTCGGGTGCTTTTGCGATTTCTGGTACATTTTCCAGCAATATCGCATCAAAGTTGGCGGCTGGTCAATTCTTCAGTTCGCTGATATTTCTTGGGGTTTTTGCGATTTTCTCCAAATAAAAGTACTAATCTACTAAAAAAAAATTCTGGATCGATTGGTGCTGTCAGATGTTGAGTACTTACGTTATACCAGGTGAAAAAAAATAAAACGAGTTTTATAATTTTTTTTCAACTTTTTAGTTTCTTGGCCGATTTTCACAAACTTTATGTCAAAAGCTCGCTTGTCAATATAGCCAAATTACCAAAAATCAAGATGGCGGCGACGATCCCAAATAAAAATGTGTCGTATTTCGAGAATTTTCTTAGATCTTTAAACTTTGTAAAGAACGACACTGATGGTGGATTCTGGAAGATTCAGCTTTCTTCTGCAATTTGGGGCTAGATTTGGTGTAGCGGCAGAAAATCATTTTCAAAATTTAATCTGGTACGGCGGGGTCTTTGGTTCTTAAAGGAGCCAACTGATGGTTGCCTGGCTTGCGTTCCCAACTACACAGTTTAGAAGACAGGTCGTTTCTCAACCACTGCTGGACCTGGTGATATTCAATTTCTTCGTCGTTAATTTGAGAAGAAAGTATAGTTACAGTGTAACGGTCTAATAACTAAATATAGTCCTGGAAATACACCAAGTCACAACCTTGAAACTTGAACATTTAATTAGGGGTTCCGTGTAACTTTTAACTTGTAGAAAGAGGTAGGTAGGTCTTAACTAGGCTCATAGTTGCGTAAAGGCTGGTTTATATTGGATGTAACCGGTAACTTATTCCCTTACCGTAAAGTTCAGAGGTAGCATTTGAATACAAACGTTTATATTGACAGGGAATAATCCCGTGATTTATTCCCTTACCGTAAAAGTAGGGAATACGGACAGCCAATCACATACAACCAGCTACACAATCATATCGTCGAACGTCACTGTCGATCTGATGTTGATTTGTTGGTTATTTTTGTTCTCACTACTTGTGCGAAAACGGAGAAAAAATGGATCTCGACACCAAGTTGATCCAACTCGGTTGCTTCGTTTCACCAGTTCTGTCCAACATCGCCCCTCCTGAGATCCGTAGAAAAGTTATCACACAAAAAGAATGGTTCAAATGTCACCACAATCATCAATAGGTCGTATCGACGTGACGTCACGCTCCTGAAAATCGGCTATTTTGTAGAAACTAATCAAACTGACTTTTATCACATCAACTAGAGTGTCACAAAGTTCATGTTTTCAATGACCCAGAAGATGGTAGTTTGCTCTGTTTGCTGTGTATATGGCTGTTCGGCCACCTACTCCCGCATGGAAGCATCGGTTTTCACTGTTTTGGACTACCCTGAAGTGTTGATATCCCGTGAAGATCGAGCGCAGGAATGATCTGAACAACGGAAATCCTGATGGCTTTATCGAGCAAGTCGAAGAAATTATCTCAACAGAAAGTTCACAAGAGACTAGAAAGCTTGCAGAGAACACTTCTTGCGTGAGGGACTGAGAACGTTTCTGTACCCAACGCAAGTAGCCTACAAGGGCCTCCCGCGTTGTGTTTTTGCATCATATCCAATGTGTAGTCGAGATTTTGATTCACCGGCTCAAATGGGTCACACTACATCACTACAAACACAGCACCGCAAGTTTCTACTCGCGGCTGGGCAAATCATCGTCAGCAAGCGTCTTGCTGTAATTGCTTGACAACTTCGCCATGTCAGTCTTGATGTAGGTATGTGACAAATCTAAATCTCAGTCAGCTGTTTTTGATTAGCTCCTACAAAATGGCCGCCTCGTCGATACGACCTATTGCCAGTCCACCCGGACTGCACAAGACGAACGAGACTAAAAGAAAGCCAACGTGGAGTCTGACAAACGAGCTCTTGGAACAAAACTTCGACACAGAAACGGCCAGGATTAACGAATGGTCAAGAACAAATCCAGACAGACTGAATCTGATCGAAGACCCGAATAAATGCAACCTGCAGGATTCGAACTAGACAGGCATTTGTGGTGTAAACTGAACCGAATCAGAACCGGGGCCATGGGAGGTGGGGGTCTTCAAGCATAAATGGGGACTTTCGGAAGAACCAGAATGTGACTGCGGACACCCAATCTAA